>CM040839.1:22494854-23877354 GCA_022828995.1 Vimba vimba
ACAATAACGTTTTTTTTTATTTTTTTTTTATTTTTTTTTATTGCTTGCCCACAATAGAAAATTAACATTTACAGTATCACAACAAAGTCATATTCATGTTACAGGGTGTACAAGACATAATAGACAGGAATAAGAGAAAGAAATTAAAATTAAAATAATAACAACCACAAATAAACAAGGTCACACTGACTTAAAGCGTCCTTTAGATAGGAAGTCAAAGAAAATTTGAAGAAATTAGAAGCGTTTCGGTAAGCCTATTAAGGGAGTTCCTTTATATATTCCCAAAGGGGAGACCATATGAGCCAGAATCTGTTAGAATTTTTATGTTTATCATAGGTGAGCTTTTCAAGTGGTAACCATGTAGCAATTTGTGATGTCCACATTTTAAAGGATGGACACAATAACGTTTAACACAATAATGACTTAAAAAAAAATTGGGGGGGTAATTTCTCAGGCAAAATTGATGTGTGGTTAATTTGCAATTAATTAATCGGCACATCATGTAATTAATTGGATTAAAAACTTTATCATGGACACTTCCTGTATGCATGTGTACGTGTGTTTGTGTTTCTGCACATCAGACCGATGGTCTGCTTCCGCTCTTGTGATTCGAATATAGACACAACTCTATTGGCTGATGTCATGCACTTTTATCTCTGCTCACCCAATCACACTCTTTCTCCCACTCACCTCAGAACATGGTCATGCATAACAATACAGTAGCCAAATAGTTTATACTTTATAGTTTATGTAGTTTATAGTATCAAGCACCATTACACATTTATTTATGCATGCATTAGACGTTACATTAGATTTATTTCCTTCATAACCAAAGGCTTACAGCAGGGGCCCCAACTCAAATAACCTGGGGGCCCCTGGCCAGGTGCTGTCCTCCATCAGCGGACCATTCAACAGAGCAACAAATACAACCATGAGTGTAACCTAAGCAAGGAGAGGCTTCAGTGAACATAAAATCAAACAAGAATCATTCGTTCATTTAAAAGATTTGTTCAAAAATACGATTATGCATTTTTACTTATTTTATAATCGCAGATAAATATATATTTGCAAATTAATTGATTGTTTTCTATTATCAAATTGAATCTTGAATAAATATGTTGATAAATGATTGCTTGGGTGATTAGATTTTTTTAAAATTCATTTAGAATTTTTTATACTCAAAAGATTATCGCATCTCAAAGATATCATTAAAATGTTCAGTTGTGCTCCTGAAAATTGTTCATGATTCTTTGATGAATAGTCTAGTTCAAAAGAACTAAACTCTCTCAAAGATCTGATGCCATGAACATTGCGTACAGTAAATCCATTGGCTAGTTCTTCCTGGAAGGGCTGCTGGGAAAAATACCAACTGTGTTCCTGCCGAACTGATAAAATCCTGTGCAGTTTGACATAAATTGCTTAAAGCCAGCGAATCAGATTGTGACCACCAATTTCTGCCAGCTTTTGGCTGAATATGCATGAGGCGGTCCGTGAACAGTCTGCGTATGGGTTATCTAAGGCTAAAACTAGTGGATTGTGGGTAACAGGGTACCAATCTAATAGTGTCTTGAATTCGACTCCAGAAATGCTTCACTGTATCTCCCTCAGGTTACAGTTGCGAACGCAGTGCTTGTTTCTGGCTGATAATGGTGTCCTTCACATGATCTCAGGCCGGCACAATGAACCGCTTCTCTCTGATCCCTGCAAACACACTCGGCGTGTCTGTTACTGCTGCAGGTTCTGGAGAGCGGCCAGCCTATTATCTAAGTGACTGTTTAGCGCTGTTGATACTGTATCCTGATCCCTGGTTGGGTGTTAATGTGTGTTCGGTATTCAGCCCAGTTTCATGAACAGTTGAGCTTTCTGAAGGGTGAAGTCAGTCGAGGCTGGACAGATACGCCAGAAGAAGAACATGAGCTCAGCTCATTTGTCACGCGTGTATACCTTGAAAATCATTTAACCTGGAATTACGACACTAAAATTAGCTTTAAATTAAACTACCGTTAAAAAATTTGGGATATAGAAATATATAGGGATATAGAAATATTTTTGTTTATAATTTGGGATATAGAAATATTTTTATTCAGCAATGGCACATTGAATTGATCAGATATTTACATTGTTACAAAAGATTGAACTTTAAATTCATCAAAGAATCCTGACAAAATGTCACCACAAAAATATCAAGCAGCACAAAATTGTTTTCAACATTGATAATAATGAGAAATGTTTTTTGAGCATCAAATCATCATATTTGAATGATTTCTGAAGGATCATGTGACACTGAAGACTGGAGTAATGATGCTGAAAATTCAGCTTTGATCACAGGAATAAATTACAGTTTAAAATATATTACGATAGAAAATATTGTAATATTGTATTGTAATATTTTTTACTGTATTGTTATTGTATTTTTGATCAAATAAAAGCAGCCCTGGTGAGCAGAAGAGACATTACAAAATCTCGCCAACCACAAAATTTGTTCGTAATGAAAATTTTAACATGACATTTTATTATTCTTGAATAATAATATGATGCTATTATACTTCAGATATATTATGCTTACACTGTTTTCTAGTTTTGTTTCATTTTAGTCTCATCTGTCTTGGTTTTAACACCATTTATGACTTGTACGTTTTTTGATAATGACCACCTGACACGTACGTTATCCCACTTATTGCATGACTGCTTAGAAAATAAAAAATGAATGGACATTAAATATTTGAGTTGAAATTATTTTATCTTAGATTTTCTCAAAGCTTCCTCTAAGAAAACGAGTCCATTCCTTATACATAAAAATGGACTCAATATCCAGGAATCTCATCTTTACGTATTATAAGGTTGCATTTTTTTTCATCGTGTGCGTGTGTAGGTGAGGGCCATGCGTCTGTCGTTCGTGGGTGAGATGGGCTGGGAGCTTCATATCCCGAAAGAGTCCTGTCTGCCCGTCTACCACTCCATCATGGCCGCCGGTGCCAAATACGGCATCTGTAACGCTGGATACAGGGCCATTGACTCCCTGAGCATTGAGAAAGGTATGCTTTAGTGTCATTACTATCACTGTATTTGGTTTCACTATCAATATTCTTTTGACTTGGGCCAGTAAGCAAATGCCTAGAAACCATCCAAAGCACAATCACTTACATTTCCTTCTAAAAATCTAGTTCAGTGGTAAAAGATGTTTTCACAATCCCTCATGCATTATGAGATGTGTTTCTCCAGGTGACGTTGTAAAACTTTGCTTTTAGTGTGTCAAGATTGATTTACTCTGGGATTCTGTTGATGAATATTGCTTGAGCCACTAAGAGTTTCACTCAACAGATCTCGATTGATCGTTTAGTGTTCTGTAGATGCGTTTTTGATTCACACTGCAAGCATAAAACATCATTGTATAGCTCTCCAATAGAGCCACATATATAATTCATTCTTAGTGCTGCTTTCAATACAGCTTTAAACTGAACCGCAGCAGTTTTCCTGAACCAGCAACAGTAAAAGCACAGGTCATAGTAGTTCTGTAGGTTGGTAGGTGTCCCTTATGCATTTAGCTCTACCTGGAATTAAAGGGAAAAGTAGACAGCTGGACACAATAAGAACTCATTACTGGAGCTGTACACTTCAGCACTTCCACTGCACTCTTGAGACTCAACTCAGCTTCACTGTTTGTTCACTATGTAGGTCATATCTACTAGACTGTGTATTCAGACTCTACCTGAGTTCATGACGAAGTATGATGAAGAAATAAGTCCATCTCTGTTTATGTGAAAGCATCAGCGCGCTAGTAATAATGGATAGGGGTTTTAATGTTTTTTGAATTTAGTTCAATGACGTGATGCTCTTTAGAGCTATTAATAATTTAAAAATATCTAAAAATGCAATTCATACAGACAATGGCATGAATGCACTTTTTATGATGAACATGTTTTCAAATTCTGAATTAAAATTCATTTATATATATATATATATATATATATATATATATATATATATATATATATATATATATACATACAATTTTATAAAAATGATAGATCAATTTTATGAAAATCTAAATTATTATTACATAAAAAGAAAAAGATTTGTTGGAAAATATTGATATTAAAAAAATATCCAAAGAATTATTTATTATTTTATAGCCTACATTATCGTTCAAAAATTAAAATATTAAAAATATATATATATAATTTAATATTTTAATTTTATTAAATAATATTATATATTAAATAATATTAAAAATAGTAATATTGTGCATTATTATTATTACAATTTAAAGTAACTGTTTTCTATTGTAATATATTTTAAAATGTAATTTATTCCTGAACAAAGATGAATTTTCAGCATCATTACTCCAGTCTTCAGAGTCACATGATCCTTCAGAAATCATTCTAATATGATGATTTGATGCTCAAGAAACATTTATTATTATTATCAATGTTGAAAATCAAATAAATGTCATCAATGTTTTTCTTTTTTGTGTAAACTGTGGTGCATTATTGGATTCAAGCATGTATTTAAAAGAGAAATCTTTTTTGTCACCTTGATCAATTTAAAGCATATTTGCTGAATCTAAGTATTAATTTCTTAAAAATCAACAACAACAAAAATAGTACTGACCCCAAACTTTTGAGTGGTAGTGTACATAACGTTTTTAGAATTAATAAGTCAAACTTTTTTTGTTCATTTTTATAATATAATATGAAACCAACATGAATACAAAGATTCCATTTTCTAAGAACATAAGAATCGTTTTATTATTATTGAAATGATTTTGAATGAACTGTCTGTCTCTATCAGGTTACAGGCATTGGCATGCAGATCTGCGTCCTGATGACACTCCACTGGAGGCGGGACTTGCATTCACCTGTAAGATGAAGACCTCCATTCCCTTCCTGGGTCGGAAGGCGTTGGAGGCCCAAAAGGCTGAGGGTCTGCGCAGACGAATCGTCTGTTTCACAGTTGATGAGTAAGTGCTGAATATTAACATGGTAAATTAACAGGAGTGTAAAGGTGCAGTACGCGATTTCTGAGGAATGATGAGAAAATGGATCGGACCGAGCAGTACAACACACTAGTAGCCAATCAGCACTGTGTCCACTCATGATGAGGGAGGAGGAGGAAGAGAGAGCCAATCAGCAGTAGGGGGCGTGTCCAATCATGATGGGGAGGAGAGAGTCAGCCAATCAGCAGTAGGGGGCATGCCCGATCATGATGGGGGAGGGGGAAGAAAGAGCCAATCAGCAGTAGAGGGTGTGTCCAATCATGATGAGGGAGGGGAAGAGAGCAAATCAGCTGTAGGGGTGTGTCTACTCATGATGAGGGAGGAGGAAGAGAGAGCCAATCAGCAGTAGGGGGCGTGTCCAATCATGATCGGGAGGAGAGAGTCAGCCAATCAGCAGTAGGGGGCATGCTCGATCATGATGGGGAAGGGGGGAGAGTCAGCCAATCAGCAGTAGGGGGCGTGTCCAATCATGATGGGGAGAGGGAAGAGAGAGCCAATCAGCAGTAGGGGGTGTGTCCACTCATGATGGGGAGGAGAGAGTCAGCCAATCAGCAGTAGGGGGCGTGTCCAATCATGATGGGGAGAGGGAAGAGAGAGCCAATCAGCAGTAGGGGGCGTGTCCACTCATGATGGGGAGGAGAGAGTCAGCCAATCAGCAGTAGGAGGCGTGTCCACTCATGATGGGGGAGGAGAGAGAGAGCAAGAGGGAGATTTGAAGAAAGAGAAAATGGCTGAGAGAAAAGGTCAGAGGAATATCACTGGAAAAAGAAAGGTTATGATCAGGCAAGAGCTTTAGGACCCACGCTAATATTAGAAAAGCTTTCCAGCGCTGTGGAGACTGAAGGCCTGAAAACAGACGGCACAGTTGTGTTGTTTCTGCTTCATACCTGAGTAACATTGGTTTTTGCTGTGTTTCACAGAACCAAGATATGCTGTTGTTGTAATGTTAGCTAAAGTAACATGAGTGTCATTGTTTGTCTGGAGCTGCTGCTGACGATTAACAATAAACTTTTTTTTTTTTTTCCTCCTTGTCTTTAATTCGTCGTCTTCTCTTTATTTTTCACAAAGCATTATTTTGCTTCGCTTCAGCTATGATAAAGAGACATCAACAGTGTCAGCAAACAGTGTTTCTCAGAAATCACTTACTGCACCTTTAATGCACCTTGACTTTGATCATTTTTGTGTTAATTGCTCTGTTTTGCTTTAAAACATCACAACAGCAGTGAAAATGAAGCATCGATTGAGCAGATGCAGACTCCTGAATGTGATCATAGGGGTTAAAATTCAAAGCGCAGCAGCAGGCTATTATGTTGGCTATCAGTGTGTTCATAGCCTCGGGTATCTGGCAAGTTTTCTGACATTTATTTACAGACCGTCTGGCTTAAAAGTGAATAATTGCTGTAATGCCGAAATAATGCTATAATGTGTCACCTTACATTTGCCTGATAAGGTTTTTCAAGGAGATTTTGCCCACCACTCTTCATGATTGTCTGCTTAGAGCTTCATTCTCGCCTGACATGAGCCTTAGTAAATATTTCAGCAATCTAATGTTTTACATATTGCCCAAACAACTTCATCCAACACGGTTTGAAGAAATTGAATGTAGAATTTGAAATCAATCTATGATCATCTTTATGAAGTTAAAATCAAACAGCCAGATCTAAATATGGCCTCTAGGATCTGGCATAAATGCCATGCAGTTTTTCATGTTATTTAGGGATCCTCATTTGATCAGCACTAATGTGTTGTTTGTTTTTCCTGCAGGAAAGTGCCAATGTTTGGTCTGGAAGCTATTTTCCGCAATGGGGTTCCTGTGGGCCACCTGCGGCGCTCCGAATTTGGGTTTGCCATTGACAAGACCATTGGCTATGGTTATATTCGCAACCCAGACGGTGGTGTGGTAAGTACTGTGCGATGGCTTTCTTTCTAAAACTAGTGAGCTGTTTATCTATTTATCTATATATAGAAGTTTCTAAAAGTTAGATGCAACATCATCTGTTGTGAAATCTGCATGTTGAAATCTTTTCTCTTTCCTGAAAGTTCACTTTGGAAAGCTGTTTCGAAATGAACTCCAAATGAACGAAATGAACTCTGTTTTGGCCTAGTTTGAAATGACGTCACACCAGTTTGTCCTTCGATTTCGCTTGAAGTATATCAGGGCTTTAACTCCACTGAAATCAAGTGTAAGGTCTTTGCACACTGAGTCCGGAATTGTCATCCGAAATTTCCACACGTTAAAAAAATAAATACGATCTCACGTTGTCAATCACATTTAAACACTGCCTCCGAAACTTTCGTCCGTAAAGAAAAAAAAATTCGGATTGGGTTAAATTTTCTGCATTTTTCGCATGGATGACGAATATGAAAAAACGTATTCGAAAATTTCGGACTCAGTGTGCAAGAGGCTTAAGTCTTGTTTTTTGAAAAATGTATCAATTAAATGAGTTTATGCTAATGGGGTATGAAAAATAAATATAATTCAAAGGGAAAAATAGATTTTTTTTGCAGATATATTTTTCTTGTATTAAGCAAAAACTAAATTTTAATCCGTTTTTCAGAAGACTTGATGTCTTATATAATTTTGCTTCTCAAGTAAATGTATCTTGACTGAAGAATGTTTAGATATTTGTCCTGGAAAATACTGAGAAAGAACATCTTTCTTTTTTGCAGCTAGTGCTACAAAATGTGGGTTTAACGACTTAATAATTTAAGTATAACTGAACTTGATCTTGGGCAAGTACTTTTAAGAGATAAGTATTAAGACACTCGGCTGATTTGGGTCTTTGACGCATACACACTCATTTTTCCTTTTCTGCTTTTATGATTCAGGGTGAGTCATGCGAGTTGCTCCTCATATGGGGTAATTTAAAGAGTGATGATTAGATGAAGGGTTGTGTGTGTGTGTGTGTGTGTGTGTGTGTGTGTGTGTGTGTGTGTGTGTGTGTGTGTGTGTGTGTGTGTGTGTGTGTGTGTGTGTGTGTGTGTGTGTGTGTGTGTGTGTGTGTGTGTGTCATGCTCTCTGCTGAGCTCATACTGCCATTATTGTCAAGTGCTCATTTGCATTAATCCAGTGTCTAACGATGGACTACGGTGGGTGCTATGACCTAAACCTCATCGTATGATCACTGCAAATAACACATTAGGTTTTGATGGAAATTCACTGAAAAACATTTTATTATTAAACAACCTTTAACATAAGTAACCATGAAAAGAAATAAAATAAAATGTTATATATATATAATGTAATATTAATTTATTAAATAATGGAGAAAGGCAGGTTTCAATTTTTTTTACATTTAAACTATAAACTACAAAATTAAAAAATAAGTAATATATTTATTAAACTAGAAACTCAAAAAAAGTTTTATGAATGATGTCTCAAGGTTTCTCAACCATGAATATACAGTATAACATTTTATGTAATAAATTCTAATGAAATAAACTTATTTATTAAATATATTTATGTGTGTGTGTGTGTGTGTGTGTGTGTGTGTGTGTGTGTGTGTGTGTGTGTGTGTGTGTGTGTGATGGTTAATTAAACATTTTAGATAGAAAATACTTGAAAATATAAAGGTTTGAGAGAGCTTGACATAAATTAGTGTCTGTGTGATGGTTTAGAGGGAAGGGAGACCTTGTGAGTGTGTGTGTTGTAATGCTTGGACACACTCTGAAGTCTGTGTACAAGTATGACATGATACAGGGGGATGTGTAGTTAATGCTAACTGACAGACAACTAGATGAGGAGGGACAGATGGGGAGGTAGAACTGAGACATCTCCATTCCACAGCGAGGAAGACGATAACAGACACATCACTGGGCATAATGTCACACAAGTATTATTCATGGAAGAGAGACCTTGAGACTTCATGCATAAGACTTTGTTGTTTCTAGTTTAAAGTTTCCATGTGACTTTCTTTCTACCGTGGAAGACAAAAAAGAAATTTAGAAACATCTTCAACTTTGGTTTAAACATCTTAAATTTTTGTCACACAAAGCTATCATGACCAGGGCTTCAAACTGTGACTAAAATGGTTTCAAATGTAAAAATAAATCATTTAAAATGTACCCCATAAGCAGTTTTATCAAATCTCATCTCAAGTGTGTGCACATGTTTCGTACACTCAACAACGCACAATGCCCTAGTCATAATGTCCAATTCAAGAACAAATTAATCTAATGAACCTGTTCTTTTTAATCAGTAAGTCTGAAAGATTCACAAAACAGCTTCAAACTTGTTTGTGAGTTGGCAGTTTGAATCCGACTCGGTCAGTGAATCATTCAGAGTCAACTCCTACACTGAACCATCACTGCATCCAGATATGCCTACTTCCATACTAGTATGTAATTTCGCAAAAACTCCTATATATCGCAAAAAAAAAAGTTTTTATGCTCGCATGAGGTGATTTTTTTTCAGGCAATTTGAAAAAGGAATATTTTGTAAAACTGCAGTAGAAACAGTTTTTTTCGCATTTACAGGTCACCTGGTGTACGTTGTACGTTAAAGTCGATCATACTTTAAAGGTGGTGCATGTTTGGACAGAATACATAAAAAGACAAAAGTATCATGGGAATACTGGATTCTAAACAACAAAGAAATGCCACAATTTATCAAGAGCTTGAAGCAGATTGGAGGGAGAAACACCTCATATGTGCCGCTCTAAGTATAAGGGGCTTTCCTTTCCTTTAAAGCTTGGATATCACACCTACGTCTCCTTCGGTTAAAAACAATGGCTAGTGCGGTGGCTGAGATATATGTAAACCTGCCAACAGTCGTCGCCATGATTTTTTGAGTGATTTATCGCGAAAGAAAGGAAAATTTTTTTCTGTCAGGACCACTACCGTCAAATATGATTGACAGTTAGCATACAGTTTGGATTGGCGGAATGGTTCCGTTCTGGGCGAGAACTCCCTGCGCATCCATGCAGCCTAGCATGGATAAGAGCAGGGAGAGCAGCAATAATCCCCCTTGGGGTAAACAGAACAGAACCAACATGAAAATTTGCAAATATATTTAATTCAAGATTTAAAATACAACATTATTCGATAATTATTCTGATTCAAGGGGAATCGGAATGTCAAATCCTGACTGGGCGAGAGGAGGAGCTGGGGATGGAGGAGGGTAATTGCTCCTGAGAAATGCGATAGCTGCTGATAATACTGAAGGAGCTTATATATGTATACGGTGATAGGTGTCGTATTCCTATAGGTAGATGTGGATCAGCTGAGGGTCAGCTGATGCGAGCTTGACTAACGTGACCTGCCAGAACTAACGCTATGCTTGATTTAGTTGCATAACATCGGACATAGAAAAGTGAAAAAAATAGTGTTTTTATCAACATTTAGAAAATATCGCAAAATCAGTATTGGAAACCAGGCTAGTGAAGCGACTCAACTGATGTCGTAGGTCACATGACAGTGACAACATGGTGGAAGTAGTACGTCTGAATTTCATTCATTCTACTCGCATTCAATTTCATTCTATATAGAACATACTTTTTTAACAGAATCATGGGTAATGTAGTTTTTCACCAATAATTCAGCTGTTAAACATGATTATTTAAAAAATTGGCCTAATTAGAAAGTAATGCAGGCTGATGGCTTTAACAAAAGCATATACCATCAATTAACAGCCTTGTTGCTCACATTAGGAGTGTGTTCAACTTCACACTTGTAGCTCGGTTCGCTTGGTTCGTTTGGTCCGGACCAAAAAACATTTAGTCCTGGTCCGCTTATCGTTCACATTGGCATTTTAACGCCAAACCAAAAGATACTGAACCTAAAGGCATAGAGATATGTTCACAACCTGATTGATCGGCTTTTATGGCATATTGTCTATTTTGAGACCGAACTTACCGAACATCCAAAACAATGCTGTGTTCTGGGCTAAATGCTCTCGCTGTGTGTGCGTAGCTACATATGATGGTATTTTGAGCAGCGGAGAACTTGTGAAGTGTGTAAAGGAGTCAAAACAGCGTCAGGAATCCCTCCGTCACACACACACACAGATCTGCTGTGAGGAGACGCGGTTCTGACGCCTGAACTGAACTGTGATGGGCAACATCACGACTATGACGAGAAAACGATATGCTTGAGCTTTCTGTCCTTTTTAGGGTCTCACCTTCCTGGTTCGTTTACATGTCTTTGGTCCGTGTTGCGTTCATATTTAAGTTGAACTGCATCAGAGTTTGTTTGGAAGTGGAGCGAGATCTTTTCAGTGTTTCAGTCCTCTTGTTTAGTGTTCACCAGGATTCAGATAGCAGAGTTCACACTTACTCAAATGAACCGCACTAACAGAGCAATCGCTTTAATCCAACCAAACATGCCAAGTGTGAACACACCCTAGGTCTTCCTCCGTTTAAACGGTTTATAAGTTATCTTTAAAATCAATTCTGTTATTGAGAAAATGAATGGAGTTTTTCCTTCTAGAACCCGACTATTGCACTGTATAAAACGGTATAAACCCATATATAACGCCCGCTTTCATTGTATAGAAAACAGAAGCTTCAGCATTCTGTCTCTTTTTGTGATTCTCTGAAGATACTAAATGCATATTAATATTTTGAACTGTACCTTTAAATACACATAGGAGTATGTGGAGCTCAAGACACTGCTCTCTGTATTAATAACATGAGCAAACAGTAGGTTTCATCTGTTCACCATTGCACAATAGTTTGTGCTTTAGTTACTGTAGCCACAGTGTTCTGCTTCATTCTCAGTGCCAATCAGTGGACATCTACCAATGTGTCCATTAATGCTGCAATGTGCCCACTTAAAGAGGTCAGGCTAGTTTTCCAGCGAATGCGTCTTGATCTCGACTCCACAGGGTAATGCCTGCAGCTTCTTCAGATTTAATTAAAAAGAGATGCAACCCCTGACAGAGAGCGAGCACGAGGGGAAAGATAGAAAGAGAGGGAGGTGAGGAGAGCAGACCTCATTTGCATTGCATGGTTTGACACTGATATAAATTTTACTTGTAATTATATTTCCATCTTAATTTCAACTCAAATGTGTCTGTGTTCGCAGGTGAGCCCTGATTTCGTCCGCAGTGGTGAATTCACGCTGGAGAGGATGGGCGTCACATACAAAGCTACAGCTCACTTGAAATCACCCTTCGACCCCGAAAACAAGCGTCTTAAGGGGATCTACGGCTCTCCACAAGTGCACGAGGTCAGAATGTAATCGATCCAGACCTTTATCCAACACATCAGCATCAGCATTCCTGGACAAAACAAATGACTGTTTCTTCTGGATTTATATTCACTGTCTTAAAGGGATGATTCACCGTAACGGATCATAGAAGAACAAAGTACTAATGTGAATTAAAAAAATTAAAAAACTGGTTATTCAGTGGAATAGTGTTCAGCATCTTCCTGTGCCTTAAACTGCATCGTTTTCAGAAAGAAAACATTCAGAAAATCATATTTTAGTGAGCAATCATGAGCCTGACTCTTACTTTTCTGTGCTGGTTTGAACATTTGTGAGTTTTTTCATTGAATAGCTGTGCATCAAAGATGTTATTCAGTGGTCACATGTCAAATTTAAAAATAGGGATTAATGAATGTTTGCCAAATATATATCCATGGAATTAAATAAAGATATTGTCTTGATTTGAAGGTCTGTTTTGTGTACATGTTACAAATCATCTTGTACGCTGTATTTTCCAGACAGAACAAGAGAAACCGAACATGATTTCTGCATGTTGGGCCATCAGCTTATTCCCTCACCCATGTACTGTGACTTAAATTAATATTTTATGGTATTTTAACCATAGTAATAATTAATAATAGTAAAAACTCTTTCTAAAATCTGGCCTTGAAGCTGACTGCTGTTTTACTTTATATGTTCTTTAAATGGAAAGTGTAAATTTGAAAAATGTATGAAGAATAAAACCTAATTTTGTCATATTGTGAAATCTGTATTTCATATTTTTCTGTCTTATAGGAGAACATACACTATCGTTCAAAACTTTAGGGTCAGTAAGATTTGTTGTTGTTGATAGAAATGAGTACTTTTATTCATCAAGGATACATTAAACTGATCAAAAGTGACAGTAAAGCCATTTATAATATTACTAAAGATTTCTATTTCAGAAATGTGGTGTTCTTTTCATCTTTCTATTCGTCCAAAAAAAAATGCATCTTGTTTTCCACAAAAATATGAAGCAGCACAACTGTTTTCAACATTGATAATGCTATCAAATCAATGCACAAAATGATTTGTGAAAGATCATGTGACACTGAAGACTGGAGTAATGACGCTGAAAATTCAGCTTTGATCACAGGAATAAATTACATTTTAAAATATATTAAAATACAAAACGATTATTTTACGACCCCAAACTTATTGAACAGCAGTGTAGATCTTCTGTACACATGGAGTTCCCGGATGCATACTACACATTTTGTCCGATGTACTAGTTCAAGTGTACAGCATAGTGCTTTGGAAAAATATCCCACAATGCATTGCACTCAATTTTCCAGTGTAGCGAAAGAACCGTAAATAATACCAACTTCTTGACTCATTTCATTGGACTGTTTAGATGTTTTTACACAAAACAAAACTATAAAAATGTTTAAATATTTTTTATTTCTGAAAAAACGGTACGCCACCCACGGAATTAAGCATGCATTATTTAACCTGCTACTATTAGAAATGTTCATCATTGCGTAATGTGGACTAAATAGTTAACAGTATTCAGTATATACTTCACAATAAAGCACATTCATCCATATACATACTGCACCTTCTCAAACAAATATTAATGTAATATCTAAAATAATAGTCTACACACAAAACAGTACTTTAGTGATTGATTTAATGTGATAACTTTAAAGCACATCTCCTCCAGAGTGTCCAGGCTGCTGTGTGAATCTGTCTTTGAGCAGAGAGTGGTAAAGGTTGAGCTCAGCAGGAGGCAGATGCGTGTCTGGGCATCAGACGCTGCTGTCAGACCGGACCTCTGTAGGGTTGTCACTCGCTCGAGGGTTTAATTCACACGGGTACGGGGCTCTCTGGAGCTCTGCCGTCACCACCGGGATCTCCTGTTTCTCCCATTGACCCTAAGAGAAAATACTTGAGCGTTAATATGTAGTTTCAGTTCAACCCGAGGTGGCATTTTCTCATTAGGTATGGTTACATTGACTCATTTTTGTCAATCCAAATTAATCCAATCCAATTTCAAAGTTGTTTATGAACCCTAAACCTCGAAATCCCATTCACATATTTGTATGTGTATTCATAATGTTACCGAAGCTTTCGAGGACAGATATTGTTTAAATCCTCGTTCAAATTTATTCATTTCTTTATTCATTTCAAGTTTTTACAGATTTAATTTAAAACTGTTGGTAGAAATTAATACTTTAATTCAGCAAGGATGCATTCAATTGATCACACATGACAGAAAATACATTTATTATGTTATTTTTATTTATTTCTATTTCAAATAAATGCTGTTCTTTTGAACTTTATAAGATTCCTTTAAAAATGTATCACTGTTTCTACAAAATTGTAAAGCAGCACAACTGCTTTTCAACTCTCGATGATGACTTGCATACAAATATGCGTATACATCATAAGTAATATGTATGTAAGCATACATGACGCACACTAGTATGCAAGTGCGGCAATTATTTTTTAATCTGTTTGAGAAAGTCAAATTCAAGGTTTTCTTTGTTGAGTTTCGATTATATATATATCATTTTCGGATCTGATTCTAATCAAATCTATGAGTGCAAGATAAGAATTTCCAAATTTTTTGTACTAAAATCATTTTTAAACACCATTTAACTGTCACCAACCTTCGCAAACGATTGTTGCATTTGGCTTCTAGTGCCCATCATACAAGCAGCTGTTACCAGTGTTACTTGATACCAGTTACAACTAATATGCATTACTGTAAGTAATCAGATTACCTTTTGATGTATCGAGTAAAGTAACACATTACTTTATAAATTTACACATTAATATTTGAGTAAGTTATGCTTACATTTCAATTTAATTCATTAACTTTAAAAAATGTAATTAAAATTCTCTTCTCCATAACACACTAATGAATGTGCGGGAACAGACAAAAATTACAAAAGTAACAAAACACATTACTTTCAACTTTCAATAAAAAGAGTTGTAAGGTAGGTAATGTAACCTGTAATATTAAGATATATTGTATGTATGGCATACATAATTCTGGGGGTCAGGAAATATTCTAAGTGCTCAGAATATAATAATATTCTAAATATGTCTTTAAAACACAATGAAGGTGCTTTAAACACTTGCAAAAAAGAACTTGCAAGGCCCGGAAGAGACTGAGCCTCAGGCAGGTGAGAAAAAGTCATGCAAAAGTAGTGTAACATTACTTTCCATAAAAAGTAACTAAGTAATGTAATTTACTTTTTTTAAGGGAGTATCGCAATATTGTAACAATGTTGTAAAAGTTACTTTCCCCAATACTGGCCATTACCCTCCGCTTATTCACGATGGTAAAATGAATGTACTGTATGAATTTATCCAGACAAAACAAATGCCTGCCAATATGTAAGAAGAACATAGTAGATTTAAAAAAAAATATTGCTAATTCTCACTTTGTTTTTCACTAATCTCAGTTTTGATTAGAATACACCTTATAAAGTTGGGTGGTTTACATGAGGTATCGCCACAAAAGTTTAAATATACACATCCGAATCTAAAAATTCTGCATACACATATGGTCATAACTTCACACAGCTCCCGTATTACCCTCCATTGGAAATGAATGGCTTCCAGTTTGTCGGAGATAGTGAAATCGTGGCTTAAGTGTTGTGCTTACGGGGAAGAGCTCGGCGGTAGATTGGTTGCAGTGCATTGAGATGGGGGAAGTGATGTAGAGGGAGTTCAGCACATCCCCGCTGAAGCCGTCCCAGGTTATTGAGGAGAACTGCTCTTCCACAGTAGTCTGAGGACAACTGCAACTCTCACGTCCTTGAAACCTACACAGATGACAATACAACAAAACTTGGTAGACCTTTCCACCCCCAAAACATCTCAAGAAGTGGTAATTTGATTGCATAGACACGAAACCACTTTCATAATTGGTCTGACCTCACAACAATGTCGTAAAATTGCTTTTTTTGAAGCTAGAAAATGCAATTTGCCTGTGCAAAATGGATGAATGCAAATGTCATAGCCTTCTCTTTGTTTATGCATTGCTGAAGAAAACTCATTTCTGTTTTTCCGTCTGAATTCGTACAGGAATTGAAAGTATTCCTCTTGTCCTCAGGCAGTTAGTCTCAAAGCAAGACATTATTTTCAGGCATGCTGTTGTTGTTGTAGCCCGACTGGGTCAGAGCGCTGTGACACATCAACAGCAGTGTTGCTGTTTTCAAGGTTTTCTTCTCATTGTGAGGTAATGACTGTCTGGGATGTGTTAGACGTCATACAGGAAGGTCATGTTTGGTGTTTTTGAGTGGATGTTTTGTGGACTTGTGGTGTACCTGTTGATGAGACTGAAGTATTTCTGCAGGTAATCTGTGTCCACGTGGCTCTTGCACAACTCCAGCCGTGTACGGGGATAATAATGGACGTAATTGACACACATCTCTTCCATGATCCCAAAACCACCCTGCGGAAGTGAGAAAACAAAGCCACTTGATTTGAAGTGAAGTGTTTGTTTCTCTCACACAAAGCTGTTGTATACAGTAGTATCAGAAGACTATGAACACAATCCTACACAATACACACAGATCCTACGGACAGTTTTTTTGTCATTTCGGAGCTTGACAGGTTCAGTTTTCTTTCACTTATTCACCATTTCTCCTTTTGAAAAAGTCATTCATGTTTGGAATGACATGAGGGTGAGTAAATAACGATTCAATTTTGAGGTGAACTTCCTTTTAAAGTGCCTCTATAATGCTTTTTTTTTTAGTCTCCTAAAAGAAAGAAGCGATTCTGAACGAAATCAGGAAGGCCACGTAAAATCACAGAGCGGCTTCAGCGCATGCTGAGGCGCACAGTGCGCAGAAGTCTCCAACTTTCTGCAGAGTCAATAGTTACAGACCTCCAAACCTTGTGTGGCCTTCAGATGAGCTCAAGAACAGTGCGTAGAGAACTTCATGGAATGGGTTTTCCATGGCCGAGCAGCTGCATCCAAGCCTTACATCACCAATTGCAATGCAAAGCGTCGGATACAGTGGTGTAAAGCACGCCGCCACTGGACTCTAGAGTGGACTCTCACTGGACTCAATCCGATGGATGAGTCTGGGTTTGGCGATTGCCAGGAGAACGGTACTGTGCAAAGTGTTAAGTTTGGTGGAGGGGGGATTATGGTGTGGGCTTGGCCCCTTAGTTCAAGTAAAAGGAATTCTTTAGAATACCAAGACATTTTGGACAATTTCATGCTCCCAATGTGGGAACAGTTTAGGGATGACCCCTTCCTGTTCCAACATGACTGCGCACCAGTGCACAAAACAAGGTCCATAAAGACATGGATGAGCGAGTTTGGTGTGGAGGAATTGACTGGCCTACACAGAGTCCTGACCTCAACCCGATAGAACAGCTTTGGGATGAATAAGAGCGGAGACTGCGAGCCAGGCCTTCTCGTCCAACATCAGTGCCTGACCTCAGCTGTTTGATAACATAGTCAAGCAAAAGGCTACCTTGTGTCTGACGTTGTAAAGAGAGATATCATTGTGCAGTGTTCACTTCAGTAAGTTGGCTGAGTGAATCTGTGAGCTGGCATGAGTGGAGGCGGGGCTAATTAGCATATTCATGGATTCATTTGAGCAGAGCAGAGTAGACTGGGAATATCTGACCAATCAGATCAGAGTAGACCAATCACAACAGACTGGGCCATCTGACCAATCAGATCAGAGTAGACCAATCACAACAGACTGGGCCATCTGACCAATCAGATCAGAGTAGACCAATCACAACAGACTGGGTCAGTAATGCCTATTTGCATATATTAAATGTTTACCTGGATGAATGACATATTGTATCCTATTAAACAGTAGTAGCTTAAATGTAATAGTTTATCAGTGTGGGTTTAATTTAGCTCAAGCAGCTCTTAGTTAAATTTGTATTATAACCTTGTGTTATATTGTGCAGGATGATAACAGTCTCATTCTGAGAGTTTTGAACTTGTTTGATTTCCAGCCAATCAATCTGTGGCGTCTAGATCCTCCAAATTCACATGAGAGAATGTATTTGAGTGCTCGTGTCATTTTACGTGTAAGCATATGCTATTACTCAGACTTACCACTGTAACTTTGTTCCTGTCTTCAGTGTTATACGTGCACTTTGTGACGAGAGCATCGCCCTGTGGGGTAGACAAACGCACAAAGCAGCAATCACACACGTTCAGATGGGGTTTAGCACTTCGCTATTTGTAGAGCATGTTAGAATGAATGTCTCTTGGCAGGTTAGCATTAGATTGGCAGCCTCAGCCGTGTGTGGGTGCTTGTATTGACAGTCTAAATGCAGTAGATCTGTGCTTTTGTTGGTGGCTTGCTGGCTCCAGGCGTTTCCTGTAAAGTCTGCACTGCACCGTCTCTCTTTCTCTCATCTAAATATTGCCTCAGCTTTTACATGTGTGAAGAGCAACTTACTGGCAAAACAGTCACCATCTTCTTTAAAACACGGATAATCTGCACAAAAAATGAAAAGGTTACAAATGTTAGCATTTGATTGATTTTTCGTTTTACAATACGTATGAGAACCAAAACTGAATGCATCTGAATTTGTTAGCATAGCACCTTTCTATGGCCTATTAGAATTGTATCATCCGCATAGCAGTGCCCTAAAAATATATACAATAATATGCGATAATATTATGTTACTTTTTTTATTTGAAAAGGGCAGCACAGAAATAAATCACTTGTATTTCATTTAAAGGTTTTTATTACAGGAGTATGTGAGCATGAAAGATGGCGTGGGTGTGATGAACCCGTCAGCTGTTCAGGTACACTGCAGGGAAACGTGGGTGGTTGACACGTCTCAAGCAGGGAACAGCGTGCTGCAGTCAATGTGACATGCGACACGTCATCTGAAACTATTATAAACTGCATTCATGGAGCGAAATGAAAAATTTTACTTTTAAAAAGTATTTAAAAAAACTTCAATTAAAAAGTTAAATGGTGAACAGTACCTTAAATATACACTTTCCCTTCCCCCTGAGATTTTAAGACAATACATAAGTTAAAGTGCCCCTAATATGCTATTTTAAAGGCTCCTAATTTTGTTTTGGAGGTCTCCTACAATACGTTTACATGCATCCAAGGTCAAAAAACACTTTAATGTTCTTATAATATACATTTCAGAATCTCCTCTTTTCTCAGTGTCTGAAACTGTTCGATAAAAGATCCGGTCTCTCTAAACCCCACCTTTCTGAGAGCCCGCTCTGCTCTGATTGGTCAGATGACCCGGTCTGTTGTGATTGGTCTACTCTGCTCTGATTGGTCAGATGACCCGGTCTGTTGTGATTGGTCTACTCTGCTCTGATTGGTCAGATGGCCCGGTCTGTTGTGATTGGTCTACTCTGCTCTGATTGGTCAGATGGCCCGGTCTGTTGTGATTGGTCTACTCTGCTCTGATTGGTCAGTTGGCCCGGTCTGTTGTGATTGGTCTACTCTGATCTGATTGGTCTGATGGCCCAGTCTGTTGTGATTGGTCTACTCTGCTCTGATTGGTCAGTTGGCCCAGTCTGTTGTGATTGGTCTACTCTGCTCTGATTGGTCAGATGGCCCAGTCTGTTGTGATTGGTCTACTCTGATCTGATTGGTCAGATGGCCCAGTCTGTTATGATTGGTCTACTCTGCTCTGATTGGTCAGTTGGCCCGGTCTGTTGTGATTGGTCTACTCTGATCTGATTGGTCAGATGGCCCGGTCTGTTGTGATTGGTCTACTCTGCTCTGATTGGTCATTTGGCCCGGTCTGTTGTGATTGGTCTACTCTGATCTGATTGGTCTGATGGCCCGGTCTGTTGTGATTGGTCTACTCTGATCTGATTGGTCAGATGGCCCGGTCTGTTGTGATTGGTCTACTCTGCTCTGATTGGTCAGTTGGCCCAGTCTGTTGTGATTGGTCTACTCTGCTCTGATTGGTCAGATGACCCGGTCTGTTGTGATTGGTCTACTCTGCTCTGATTGGTCAGATGACCCAGTCTGTTGTGATTGGTCTACTCTGATCTGATTGGTCAGATAGCCGGTCTGTTGTGATTGGTCTACTCTGCTCTGATTGGTCAGTTGGCCCAGTCTGTTGTGATTGGTCTACTCTGCTCTGATTGGTCAGATGGCCCAGTCTGTTGTGATTGGTCTACTCTGATCTGATTGGTCAGATGGCCCAGTCTGTTATGATTGGTCTACTCTGCTCTGATTGGTCAGTTGGCCCGGTCTGTTGTGATTGGTCTACTCTGATCTGATTGGTCAGATGGCCCGGTCTGTTGTGATTGGTCTACTCTGCTCTGATTGGTCAGTTGGCCCAGTCTGTTGTGATTGGTCTACTCTGCTCTGATTGGTCAGTTGGCCCAGTCTGATGACCCGGTCTGTTGTGATTGGTCTACTCTGCTCTGATTGGTCAGATGGCCCTGTCTGTTGTGATTGGTCTACTCTGATCTGATTGGTCAGATGGCCCAGTCTGTTGTGATTGGTCTACTCTGATCTGATTGGTCAGATGACCCAGTCTGTTGTGATTGGTCTGCTCTGATTGGTCAGATGGCCCGGTCTGTTGTGATTGGTCTACTCTGATCTGATTGGTCAATGACCCAGTCTGTTGTGATTGGTCTACTCTGCTCTGATTGGTCAGATGACCCAGTCTGTTGTGATTGGTCTACTCTTTTCTGATTGGTCAGATGGCCCGGTCTGTTGTGATTGGTCTACTCTGCTCTGATTGGTCAGATGGCCCGGTCTGTTGTGATTGGTGTACTCTGCTCTGATTGGTCAGATGACCCGGTCTGTTGTGATTGCTCTACAGTGCTCTGATTGGTCAGATGGCCCGGTCTGTTGTGATTGGTCTACTCTGCTCTGATTGGTCAGATGACCCAGTCTGTTGTGATTGGTCTACTCTTTTCTGATTGGTCAGATGGCCCGGTCTGTTGTGATTGGTCTACTCTGCTCTGATTGGTCAGATGGCCCGGTCTGTTGTGATTGGTGTACTCTGCTCTGATTGGTCAGATGACCCGGTCTGTTGTGATTGCTCTACAGTGCTCTGATTGGTCAGATGGCCCGGTCTGTTGTGATTGGTCTACTCTGCTCTGATTGGTCAGATGGCCCGGTCTGTTGTGATTGGTCTACTCTGCTCTGATTGGTCATATGGCCCGGTCTGTTGTGATTGGCCTACCACTTAAAGGTTGTGTCAAAAACCAAACGGCCATTACCTTCTGACTTTTAGCTCCAGATTATCCTCAGCACTTGATACACAGTGATATGAGCAGTAATGATGGCATCAATCCGAGTCTGAGTCCTCATCCTTTGTAAGTGTATCAAAGTGGATTTGCTTTCACAGCACAGAAAACAGCATCCTCTCAACATCTCAACAACACGAACCAAACTCTTCCAGGCCTCAAATACAACTACAGTGCCAATGAAGAACATAGGCTGGCATTATGCCAATTTGTTACAAAACTTTCGTAGGTACCTGTACGATTTGAATTACTGACGACTCTTTTTCAGGCAGTTCAGAATCACTTCTTTCTTTTAGGAGACAATAACTCCATTTATCGTCCATTTTGATCTTTGAAACTTTGCAGACCTTTTACAGTAACAAACAGCTATATTACACACTACATGAACGGTATAAGCATAATAGTGGCACTTTAACAGCACATCTGCATGTTTAAAGTTTGCTTACGGTCTAGTGTCGGTTAATGGTCATGACATACAGGTAAACAAATAAAACATTTTAATAAAATATATGTTTTATTTTGTTATTTTAAAATTATTTGAATTTTTAATTTTTTTTATTAAATTGATTATTAGATTTTCATCAAACCACAAACCCCCTGCAATTTCCTCATGAACAGTTAGCTGGGTGTGGTCTCTATGTGGTTGGAGGGGATTGGTTGAAAAATAAGAGGGCTTGGTGATGTCAGCAGAGAAGGAAATTATAAAATTATGATAAAATATTATGAAAAAACTTTTATTTTGGAATAACGTGTATAATGCACAATAAGGTAAATGTATTAAGGGTAAAAAATAAACTAATTTTCTATACTTGGTAATACCTGGTAGTGAGTGCTGAAGTGTCTGTCCTCCTGCACCACTTCCACCTCTCTGCCTCCTCGCACCAGGACGGTTCTCACCCCGAGGCCGGCCAGATGAGTGTGTAGCTGCGATGCAAATATATGTACACCTCCTGCAGGAAGAGCCTGGAGGACAGAAAAAAATTAGATTTCATCATTAATATGTCAACTATATTTGACATTTTATGAAGAAAATGTAAGTGGTTTTAATGTTAGGGCGTTGCTGGGGTGTTGCTAGGGTGTTTTGAGTGGTTGCTTTTTGCAACTTAACCTCAACAAGCCACATGATTTGAACTATCATTCATGATATAGTGGCCCAAACAGAGTTACTTGACGTTATACAGTATGCTCTCTTATATAACAATGCTTTGTTTTTCACAATTGTCCTTTTGTTGATGAGCTTTTGCCACTGTGGGCTGGTTTATTAGACTTTTATTACACCCTAAATGGGACTGTTTTTCTTTTTTTTAGTAAGTTAGTCTACTTTGATTGCATAATTTGTTGAAAAATGGCCCTAATCTATTTTCAGGAAGCCACCCAATGTGTTTTAATTTAATTCAAAGTCTGAATGCAGTTAGAACTGGATGCTCTAGATTTATCTTCAGTCGCAGCTTTGGTTGAATTTATCTTGAATTTATTCGGCTGGCTTGAGTGAAGTGCAGTATTTAGGAATGTTTGAGAGGATCCGGGACCGTCTGTGTGCACTTGTCGGTGCAGTAGCCAGTCAGCTGGAAAGAGCGCTGGCGGGGAGGAATGGCCATGACAGGAGTGTAGACTAGCCCGAGCTCCATGATGCCTGCGTCAAACCTCCTCAGAGATGGAGTGTACCATAAACGAATGCCTGAGGAATCCCTCCGTCCTGTGACAAACACACACAGAACGAGTGATGAAGAGTTCTGCATTTAGAAATCAAAGGAAGTAGACTGGAGAAATCAGGCTGTTGAGGAGTTTAGAAGAAAGATATTAGCATACTAGCATGCTATACGCTTGCTGGATTATACAGTTTGTGAGCAGTATTCAAATTGGGTATTTCTTTAACTATAGCTACTATTTTTTGCATAGCTGTTCACATTGTTGTTTTAAATGTGGCCAATATCAGATTCCAGTTGCTTGTATAGAGCTGTCATTGTAATACTTACAATCTCTGACACATCACTGCCCTTCACTGACTACCTTTCGCAACTGTCTTAATAACGTCGGGTATGTAAAATCTTTGATCGTTGATATTTACACTTTGAGATCGGTGCGGCCCAACATTCTTCCGAGCTGATTCAGTCACTCTTAACACACCTCACACCACAGGACAATCTGATAAGATAATCTGGAGAACCATCAAGATAATCAAGACTTTGACTAGGATTGTTGGAAGAGGAGAATTGGGTCCACAACAGGCTTGATTATCTTGTAGTGTGTGGGTGCCTTGACTCCCCTAAACTTTTTTGTTTGTTTTGTTTTTTGCATAAGTGTGGTTTTAGTTGTTTTTACATTATGTAAATCTGGATTATATTTTTGAATAAAATTTACTAATGAATCATGATTTGGTTTTGCACAATTTCATGCTCAAATTTGTGCTAATGTTTTTAACAGTTTTGAAATAAAATGGCCTTCTGTCTTGCTAAAACTAAGGTGGAGGGGGTGGAGGAGTATTATGGGCAAAATCAATGTACCAACTCATATTTGTATTTTGAATTTTCATATTTTAAGATTTAAAGGCTCTGGGACAAGGGTAAAACAAAATAGTAACAAACACAAAAAGGAGTAAAAATAAATGATAATGAAGTTTTCTTTATGATGACCATTTTAGTGTGACCCTAAAAAAAAAAACAAAGTTGTAGAAATACTTACACACAGAATACTCTGATCCTATTATATTTACAGTCTCCAACAAAGCACACTGTGCAGAATACTGTATCCCATAATGCAAAGCACTTTTGGACTGGCAAAGATGGTTTTATAATGATACTAAAAACATGGCCTCATTATATGGTGTCTAATATCATACAAATAAAAACAATATGTAGAATACAACTGTTTGAAATTATTTCATCACGTCAACTATTTTACATTTATTTTTAATAGTAAGCATTATAAATAGTAAGTGTATACTGTGCAATATGACGCAGCATTTTCATCATCATCAAGCAACTGGGCTTAACCCTTTCGCACGTACGATCACACCGGTGTGATCAGTCTAGGCTGGTCCCTGGAGCGTACGATCACACCGGTGTGATTAGAACGGTCAGTGCATCACGTGATCAACTGCTAAATTCAAATGTGCTTTCGCGCGTCGGCTGGCGCTGAGCCAGAGACAGGCGCGCTCAGAGCTGTCATATATCACAACTTTTCAGTGTTTTCAACCACATAATGTTTATTTTAGGTTTCAGACATATAAGTACTAAAAAACAATACATTTAGAGTTTGTAAAATACACACTGATGTCAAAGGAAGAGGCAATAATAATCCTTTCCATTATAATTTTTATTCATATCAGATACACATTGTGTAAGTAACTTTAAAGTTTACTCTATTCTTCTCCCAGTTCACCAGCCACTTACTTTTATGTATTTCGGGAGTCGTGGATGAATTCACGTGTTGTAAACAATGCAACAGATCCGATTCTCTGAACTGCGTCTGCGGCACAAACTAAAATGGCGGCGCCCATTGCGCATACAGCTCAACTAACGCGATCGTTATAAAGGTGTTTAAACAACAAAACACTTCCACTTGCATATATTTGACAATCGGAATATCAGATATTTCATGCCATATCTAACAAATTTGTGAATATTTTGAATAAAAAAGGAAAAATGACATAAAAGCAGATCATCATTCATTCAGCTCTGTTGTTGCTGCGGTGTGTCACGTGACAAGCAATGGCGCGTCACCATGGACACCATAAAGTGACACATTCTAAATAACGGTCGCCTTGAAAAACTCACGCTGGGGGGTCAGCCAGAATATTTTAAACTTACGTGTGAAAGGGTTAAGTATTTCACATGGTTTGAGTTCCTGTTGCATACCTGATATAAGGAGAGGGTTGTGGTAATGAACTTCAAGACGAAGGAACCTCGAAGAACTTTCTCCTCCCAGAGGCAAACCAGCGTCGGCGGGGTAGTAGAACGGCTGTGCGTACAGACACAGAACTGTATGTGAACTTTAATAAGATTGATTGTGGTGCAGTGAAGCTTCTGATTTATGCTTTGCAGGCTATAAGATACTTGAGCCAATGCACAAGAAGCTTATGCCAACTCCGGCTCAGTCAGAGCCAGAAAAGTCCTGTAGATCCATGACAGTTCACGACCATCGTTTTAGACTTATGAAGGATTGCAAAGTCGAAACCTAAACCCTTATCTGTTTTAGAACTCGTGTGCGAAGGACCGCTTTACATAACCGTCCTCTTTCCACCTCCAGTTTCTCGCCCCATTCCCGTTCCTCTATCACACTCTCCTGGCTCTCACTCACTCCCCCTCCTTCTCTCACAAGGCATTAAAACACATTTAAAAAACGAAATGATGGGGGGGAGGGCAAACTGCAATCTACTGAAGAAAAACATCTAAATTTTGCTACATAATCTCATCTCTCCAGCTTGACATTGGCAGCTAGCAGAACACATGATTTGTGTTTGTTGTACTCCCATGTAATCTCATTGCAGGCCTCTCTCTCTCTCTCTCTCTCTCTCTCTCTCTCGCTATCTATCTCTCAAGCTCGGCATCGGTCCTTGGCTCCGTAAGTGATTTATCAGGACGCCTCTGCTTTCAGATTGGCTCACAGCTCTGCTCAAAACCTTGACTGGCACCTACCTAGAGTGGGCGAATTGGCACAGAAAAAGCCCATCTGTATGTGTGCCTCCTAAAGATGCTGATAATCATATGTTCTGTTTTTAGCTCTCAAACTTAGCGCTAAACAGGGAGAAACTGATGTAGAAAGTGACCTCTACGGATATGCTTCATGATGAAAAATGCGAAAGCATGCAGTCAAAGAGGATAACCATTAAAGTAGACATTTGTGACAAGAGATGTAGGAATATGCAGAAGTGTCAGAGCTACAGCAGAGAGGAAGACCGTAATTTCACTCTTTTCCTCATGCAAAAACTATCACATGGCTTCAGGAGACTTGATACAATGCTAATGTGTCATTTTACTTTTATTGTAATTTCCGTTGTCTTGACACTCCCTAATTAATTTTTTTGTACGGGAAAAGAGCAGGGTGAACATTCTTCAGAATATCTTTTTGTGTGTTCCACGGCACACGTACATCACGGAGACGTCTATTTGATGTGCGTTTACATCTGGAAGACGTATTTTTTATAATGTTTGATCGTCTGAAATACGTCTATAGGACGTTTCCTGTCAGATGTCAAATAGACGTTTAGAAAATGTCTTTAAAATGTTTATGATTTAGAATGTATGTAAAACTGACATCTTAAAGACGTCTATCAGATGTTAGTAAACAGCAGATGCTTTCCAGATGAAGTGATCTTTAACAGACGTCTTGTAGACGTACGTGTGCTATCTGGGAAGCAAGCCATTGAGGTTTTGAATGTCATGCTGAGTTAATGATAACAAAATTTTCCTTTTTAAGAGAACTGTGGCTTTAATTATATACTATGTAAATGCCGTATGCAGTCACGTGTGTACCTCCGCTCCCATGGCCCAGGCTGCCAGAACATGTCGGCAGTAATTGAGTTTGCGGGGCTTCATCTTTGAGTCGCAGGAGCCGCTGTATGAAGGTACGGTGTCCATCTGAGGGGAACATTCGAACACTTCGATGTGATGAACAATGGCCTCATTACCAGGAGTGATTACAGACTCGTACTGCAAAAAAGATGAAGAGATATAAATTGCAGAAAAACAGGAGGGGGGAAATAAGTCAGAAAACTTATTTTACTGAGTGTGCAATAAAACCAAGTTTTTCTTTTGCGGTTTTCACGTACAGACGACAACGTTGTCGATACAATCCCCGTTCACATGGATCTTCGAAAACGACTAAAAACGCTGTATTATTCATGCCAGGCCAGTAGATGGCGATGTCACTTTGTAAAGAAACATTACGCGCTTCTAGTCTGAACACACAATACTCATTCACGTTTTTGTAGTTCACACGGAGATGATAACGGTATCGTTTTCAAAAAGCTGCATTTTTAAACCCTTTTTCAAAAGTTAGCGTTTTCAGGCCCCCAAAACGCGGCAGCTGTCGTGTAAATGAACGGTCAAAACGCATACGTTTTCAGTTTTTAGCTGAAAACGGTGTCATGCATTTGACCCCTAGTTACACCCCAGAGACGGGTTTGTTTAGTAGGGGACCTTCATGCTTGCTTTTTTCTAATAATCATACTTGAATTGTACAAATTCAAACGAAATCGCCACATTGTAACAAATAAAAAAGGAGAAACTTAGTTGCCATTTAGTTGCTTGCCGAAAAAAAAATGAAGACTTAAAACTCAGACAGTGCAGCGTAAAAGAACGCGGGATCTCAAAATGGACGTGTTTTTAAAAGTTGAAATTTCTGACTTAAAACAATTCACTGAAAAGAGAGGGACCTACTGCAATGGTCAAAAAGTATAAATGAGTGAGTATAGTATGAATATATGGAGTTGCCAATTATTTTCAATGGAAAAGTAAGAAAAGCCACTAAATGTAACTAGATGATGTCATGCACCAATTGTAAGCACTTTACATCGGTTTCTTCTCCTAATCCGTGCTCATGTACTGTATTTTAATATAATATATAGCCGAATGTCCAATAAAGCTGATCTCATTTACATATTTTCTGTCAGACAACAGAACGAGTGTCATATAGTGACTGACTACATGTTAACCAACAGTCCAAAAAGTCACTAGATTTATCGCTAAATGCTTTTTTTGGGGAGAAAAAAGTCATTAAGGGGGTCTGAAAAGTCTGTAAGTTGGCAACACTGAATGTATGTAGCATGAATGGAATTCGGATACACTACATTCATAAGCGCCAGTTGCGTCGCTTCACTGCTATTCACAAATCCTTTCCTGAGGCCTCATGGGATAGTAAAGTGTCCATAAAATGCACACTCCAAAATCTCAGTTTAAGTAGTAGGTCATCCACGAATTTTTTATCTGTTTTTCGATTGTTATGAATTTGCACATACTACTTGGAGTAGTATAAGTAGTCCATAAGTAGTCCTTTTTCCATCCTTCAGCATTATGTCTCACATTTTTAAAAGAAATGAAAGTTCTACTTGAACAGCCACATGTGTTCAAATCTCATAATGGACAAAAACAAGGCTCTCTTTTGCAATTCACTGAAAAGAGAGGGGCCGACTGCAATGCATATAAATAAGTATATAAATCAAAACTGCCTAACGTTACTGAATGAAATGTCAACCCAGGACGAGCTATTGGACTGTGAAGCATTAGGGGTGTTGATGGACTCGATCTACTCCATCTATGTTTTGATCATCTTTTGAATCCGATTCAGACATAGTCTCTGACAAAAATGCGTCAAAATGTTGCTTTTTTATGAAACTTACCCATATTCAAGTGTTGATAAAAAAGGTATGCATGAAGCTAGAATAAAACGTATTTTGTTGTTGTTGTTTGAGGGTCTGTTCTTTCTTTTGATATGTTGCATGTTCAGATATTCACACAACAAAATATTCTGGGGGCCATGAACTTAATAATTTTAAAAAAAGTTGGCAGTGGCTGGCAACTTTTTTCAAAAATGCTGGTGGGGAAAGAGTTAATAGCAATACTGATAACTGCCTTAGCAAATTCCATAATTACATTCAGATTCAGTTTACATCACTGCAAACTTACAAAAGTGTCTGACTAAAGAGCGTTATAATTGGTCAAAGTGGCTCCAAGAGTTTCAAGTTACCTTGACAATGTGGTTCTTGGGCATATTAGGCGGGAGCTGATAGATGTGGCACCAGTACGTGGTCTCCTGTGTGGGGATGATGACTTCAGGGGCCAGGACCTCCAGGGTGTGCACATCTCTCGGGAGAGCGAGGGACAGAGTGTCTGGACGCAGGAGCAGAACTCGCTGGACGCCAGGCTGGAGACGGGAAATGTTGAGCTCATGCAAAGATAGGATCGGATGCTCCAGCAAGGCGTAGATTATGTGGACCGTGCCTTCCTGGAAATAAGGATTTTTTTGTTATCATTTAATCACCCATATGTTTTTCCAGACCCATATGACTAAGTAACTATTTAGACGGAATGCTGACGATGATCATTCTGTGGAAAAGAGCAGCACGGACATTCTTCAAAACATCTCGTTCTGTATTTCATGGATGAATGGAAGGGTTTTTGGAACAACATGAGGGTGAGTAAATGAAGTAAATGTCTTTAATGCATTTGACTGAAATATTGTTTCCCTAACACTTCAGAATACTTAATATAGAACTTTTTTTTTTAATGAAGCTAAAAAATGTGTAATTTTCTGACCTAATATATCCCTTAATCATGGTAGCGCCATATTTATTTTTTGATAGGAATAAAAATGAGGCTGTGAGAAATCGAATACAGTGCGTTCAATGGATTTTACTGTTGTTTAACATACCAATTGTTCATCTGACAAAACATCTTTTCGGAAAAAAAAAAAACTTCAGTAGACAAACTCAGTTTTGAAAGTTATGAGTTGTTAAAATTAAATGATCTGGACCTTTATATAGTGTATGCCATAGTAAAAACTAAGTCTATTTATACCTCACAGCCTTGTTTTCACCCGTGGTAAATTCAATATGGCGTCTAACATGACTAAGAACTGTAGAGTGCTGGTTCTGGAAGTATTTTTCCCTTAGGGATTTAAAAAAAAGTCTTCATTAAAGAGTTATAAGCCATGAACCAAGCCAATCAGCTCAGAGGTGAATCACAGCATTACAAACTTTGATTTGAAGCAAAAAAGTTTTTGAAAATCAGACAAAATGACAAAGGAACAAGACTGTGTGCTTAACGGCTTTAGTGAGAGAAAGAACTACAATGCGAACAGCATAATCAAATTAAAAACGATGGATAAATATAAAATGTACATTGTTCTCATGTACAAATGTTGATATATATATAAAACAATATATTTTATGTTTATTGCAAAATATGCATATATATATATATATATATATATATATATATATATATATATACACAAATATTTTAGTATTTTGAAACCTTAGAGAGATCGACTCAATTACATCATTCGCAGTGATTCATAGGAGTGGGCGGAGCTGAAGACTTTATGTCTCACTGATTGGTGTAATTTTTTGTACAGCATCATGGGTAATGTATTCTTTCACTAGGAATTCTGCTGTTAAATACGATTATTTTAAAAAATAAGCTGAAATAATGCAGGCTGATGGCTTCAACAGAAGCAAAAACTATGGATTAACAACCTCATTGCTCACAGTAGGTCTGTCTTTAAAGGTTTAAAAGTTATCGTTCAAATTTCCCTGTGGAGAAAATATTGGAGTTTTTCCTTCCGGAACCAGACTATTGCACTCTATTATCATGCAACTGTCTCTTTGTCCCACCTCAGCGCCCTCTATCTGCTATTCTTTCAGATGTTTAGTAACGTGCCTCTATGATGTAGTCGTGTGGGTCGCAGGTGCTGAATGGTCTTTTGAAGAGCAGAAAGAAGCCTTCAGAGGACTGATGGGTCTCCAGCAGCTGATAGTCCTGTTGAGTGTCCAGCATCACTCTGCCTTCATTATCACTCCATGCATCCTAAGAATATCACATTCAATCACAAAAACAAATATCAGCTTTGTTTATCTATTTGAGGTCGGTAAGTTAATGTTTCAGAAATAGCTCTCTTATGCTCACCTAGGCTAAATTTATTTGATTTATTTGAAATACGGTATAAATGGTAACATTGTAAAACAGTATTACAAATTAAAATAACTATTTTCTATTGTAATATATGTTAAAATGTAATTTATTCCTGTGATGGTAAATTTTCAGCATCGTTACTCCAGTCTTCAGTGTCACATGATCCTTCAGAAATCATTCTAATATGATGATTTGATGCTCAAGAAGCATTTCTGATTATCATCAATGCTTCATATTTTTGAGGAAACGGTGATCATTTATTTTCCTTAGGATTCTTTACTGAATAGAAATTTCAAAAGAATAGCATTTATTTGAAACAGAAATCTTTTGTAACATTATAAATGTCTTTACTGTCACTTAATCAATTTAGTGCATCCTTGCTGAATAAATGTTTTATACATTTTGTGGGGGAAAAAATGTGTACCCCAAACTTTTGAATGGTAGGTAGTGTATATATAATTAATATATTAACTACCCAACATAATGATCTGAGAAAAACTAATTTACGAGTTAGTTATTTCAAACAAAAATGTATGGTTTTAAGAAAAAGGTAAGTTAAGTTAAAGTGGTAAAACCATCATAAAATATTTGTATAAATACTTGACATTTTAACCAATAAACCAATAATTTACCAATAATTTACATTTTAAATTATAATTTAATCAGAATTTACCGCCAGCCTACAGTGTTTTGACTTGTTGTCAGTAACTCTTCTCCTGGACATACGCTGAGGGAGGCAGGGCGGGCGGCTGGCCATACAACATTTATTCAAAACGGACTGAACAGTGCAATCCAAAGGCAAAATAATTAAATAAATCATGCATAATGAATGAAGAGGAGCCTTGACACACACATGACCTTCCTTCAACCACTTTATTTGGGGTGCGGCGGGCAAAAACCCAGATGTGAGCTGTTCAGCTCAATGTTAGAAGGGTTGTTGCACTATACGGCTGAACTGGAAGTGCACGGGTGTGTGTGTGTGGGTGTGGGTGTGTGTGTGGGTGTCTGCTGTAGCCAGGCAATCATAACAAGATCTATAAAGCCAGACTCTTCAGACTCAAGAGCAACGGAGAGAGGTTGCTTTGACCGAAAGGTTAGAATTCGTCATTAGTCGTTCATTATTCAACAACAAAAAAGTCGAGTACGGTCTCTGCATTCTGTCATTATTTATGTTGTTCCAAACCTGGATGACTTCTGTTTCTTCTGTGGAACACGAGATTTTTAAATCTCTTAATATTTTTTGTCCATAAATAAAGGTTTTTGCAGCAACGCCATAGAAGAACCAATTTTAGTTTCCCAAAGAACCTTTCAGTGAACAGTTCTTAAAAGAGCTTTCAATATCTGAAGAACCTTTATCCACTATAAAGAACCTTTTGTGCAAAGCAAAGGTTCCATGGATGTTAAAGGTTCTTCATGGAACCATCGATGCCAATAAAGAACATTTATTTATTAGAGTGTATACAGTGCAAGTCAATGGGGTCCAAAACAACATTGGAATCCACTGATTGTACATAACAAAAGCAATTGAAACATTCATCAAAATATATTTTTTTTGTGCTCCACCAAAGAAAGAAAGTCATGCAGGTTTGGAATTACATGGTGGGGTGAGTAAAGACATTTAATTTATGGCTGAACAATACTTTTGCCAAAAAAAGAAAAACACTCATATTGACAAGATTCTGCGTAATGTTGCATCATTTTTCTGCTCATCTCAAATACGTATTTCATAAAAGCACATAATCCTACACTATCCCCGGAGCACATTTCCAACACCATAAAGAAAAAAAACATCATAAAACCAAAGCATCTGGACTATTCTTACCCCAAAATAGGATTTTTGACCATCGTCCCACAGAAGGACCAAGTCGGCGTTGGTGGGCTCTCCCCGATCGGACATGCCCAGTAAAAGGCCGTGGTGCAGCTCTTTGACCTTCACCTCGAGGTAGACCTCCTGGGTGGGATAGCTGATGTTCCAGGACAGCTCCAGCTGACCCGAGGGGTCTAACGGGATGTGGTAGGCCAGGGGGGGTCTGGAGGGGAGCGCAGGAGCCTGGTAGGAAGCCACCAAGAGCACCACCACAGTGGCCAAAACGGTGAGGTACATGAGGGTGACGTCTTGCAACCGCAGGTCTTTGTTGAGAAGACGCATTGCCTATGTTGTCTTCCACTTGAAGGCCCTTTCTCTTTAGTGTGATGTTTTTGGGCTGATCTGAAGTCACAAGTCGTCAAAAATCTCCTTATGCTGTCGTCTTTTGAGAACTCCCAAATGGATTGTTCTTCTGTTGACTTCTTGATCCCGTTTCAGATGTGTTTTTCAGCTGGTAGGTGTCCACCGGTCCTCGTGTTGGTCCACCTCTGTTGGCTGTGGACTCTCTCTGGCTTTTAAGAGCACGACCCTGTGACAGCCTCTACTTTATCCCGGCTAATTCTATTAGCTGGGTTAACGAAAATTCAATTGTTTATTTTGCCCTCTGGTCAAACTTTTTTTTTTCTCCAACATCTGCTTGTTGTGAGCGAGAAGGGCGGATTTCTGCAATACTGTCTTTTTCCGTTGCTATAGATGTGGAATTTATTATGAAAAATCATTTACGTCTAAGACGGTTTGGGATGTTATAGCGCTATAGATCATATGCATGTGAAAAATGCATTTGATTGATTTACATTTGCCTGTTTTATTGGCTAAAATGTCCTTTATACGCTTTCAGAGAACTCAGGGTCATTTTATTGAAGAAGAAAAAACACTTAATAAAGTATCAGGTTAATATACATGACTTTTATTAATTTGATGAAAACTGAATTTAAATTTCAACTTGAAAATACACTTCAAACGTTGGTGAAAAATTTGACTGTCTGGAGTAAAAAAAAAAGAAACGATTATAAATACAGTTAATTTTCAGATGCAAAACCTTTCAAACGGATGTGCCTTAGAAGTAAACATCTGTCAATTGTTTATTTTTTCAAAAGTTAGCATTTTCAGGCCCACAAAACACTGTTGTCATGTAAATACAGCCAAAATGCATTAAAAAAAATCAGTTTTTAGTTAAAAACGGTGTTGTGTAAACGGCCTCTTAGTTATTCAGTATCCATCTGCTTAAAACCCTAACGCTCAAAATAATTAATTGGTTTGAGTAGGACAAACTTAAATTAAACTAATTAGTTCAGTCAAATTAACTTTTATGAGTATTTAGCACTTTCTTTTTCTTTCAAGTTCACAGAACTGATATATTTTAAGTAAACTGAACTGTTTCATTGTTTTGAGTTTTATGAAATGATTTATTTTAATTTAAACAAACTTAAGTTTAACTGAAACGGCTGGGATGTCTATTTCCCAGCATGCTTTGCCGATGGCACTTGAATGGGAGAGTAAATGCTAAAATTAAGTGTAATATAATGGGGTTTTTTTGTGCAAGATTAATGTTAAGTGGGAGATTGAGTATTGATTAATGTTTTGTTATGCTAATTTAGAAGAATTTCTGTTAATGTTGGTTTTAGGATAGTTACCATCATGGTGACAAGTGGTGCATGCGGCTTGATTTGAGAGCAAATAAAATCTTTATATTGTTGCTCTCATGCAGCAAGTGCTGTATAACATACTATTATTAGCATGATAACATAATAGAATGTTAGCAAACTAGCTTGTTAAAATTATAAGTTAATACTAATGAAAGTGTTCACATTGAGATTACATGAAGGTTTTAAGTTAAATGTATGAAATAGTGTACTCTGATTTTAATTGTTCTTAACTTGAAATGTTTAAATACAAACTTAAAATCTGCCGGTTCTGCTTACTTAAACTTTGAATTTCAAAACTTAAAAAAATTGAGGCAATCGATTGCCTTAAATTTTTCGAGTTCTGCTAACTTATTCGGGTTTACAGACTCTTCTTCATTACTCAACTGCATAACTGCTCTGCTTCTCTGTCAATAAATACCTGTTTGGTTTGAACTATTATATAATATAACAGTATAAGTATATTGGTATAAATAAATGTGACATTCGTTGAGCTTTATGTTTGCACAATATTTCACAGCATGTGTGACAGACGTGTTCTGCTGTTTCCTTGGAGAAAGACTGATTCTAATGACAGTGCTTCTGGAAGATACCACCTGTGTCTTCATCCATTCACTGGTTTTCAAGAAATTAAAAGATATTGAGATGAAACACTTGCAATAATAACCTCCTTAATGCACGTGCCCTGGAGCCAGTGCGACACGCTGCAGCTGCTGCCAATTGTGTCGTCTCAATCAAGAAACATGGATACCTGCTTTGAGGAATAAAGGTTATTGAGGTCCCTGTGGCAATGGCGGGAGGCGGTGTGAACGAGGGCGGAGCGAGACAGGAACAGATGCCGGTCTGATCCGCTAATGAAATGAAGTTGCTGGGCCAGAGGGGCATTTCTGTGCCCTAGAGACATGACTGTTCCTTGAGCTGGAGCAACAGATCATCAGGCCTGTGACACCCTAAACCGGGCCTGCTCTGGACGCGTGGCTTTCTTTGCTTTTTTGCTATGTTGCATTGCTGTGTGGGTTAAGAGTGTTCTGGGTGTTTGTGTGGGTCTTACTAGCTTGGATCTGTTTGATTCTACATGCCATGTGCTCCGATGTCTATTGTCTTAAAGGGATAGTTCACTTAAAAATGAAAATTCTGTCATTTACTCACCCTCAAGTTGTTTCAAACCTATATCGATTTCTTTCTTCTGTTGAACACAAAAGAAGATATTTTGAAGAATGTCAATGGGGTCTATTAACTGTCTGGTTACTGACATTCTTCAAAATATCTTCTTTTGTGTTCATCAGAAGAAAGAAATTGATATAGGTTTGAAACAACTTGAGGGTGAGTAAATGATGACAGAATTTTCATTTTTAAGTGAACTATCCCTTTAACATCACCTTTCTTGTTACCTGATTATTGGATTCCTCTTAATTTCCTCTCCTATTTTTTCTCCTTGTGTTCTTCTCAGTCCTGTGCCAGATTGTTTGTTTTTGATTAAATAAAAGCCCATCAACTCTGCATCATTGAGTCCTTGCCTCTTCTCTTCATCCAATCCTTCATCCAATAAAGAGGATAAAACACCAAAATGTCCTTAATCATATTTATTATAATTTATTCTCACCTGGGCAGACCAAAACAAGTTATGAATGTTATATAAAATTGAGTGAAATGTGAATTTTGGTTTCTAAACATCTCTTGAATTTTGATGGTTTCATGCTCTCAGCACTCAATTTATTGAAAAATAAATCCCATATTTATCCACGTATCAAGTGAACCTATATGTAATGTGTCTAGGTCTTTTTTTATTATTATTATTATAACCTGGCCATGTTGGTTTGTGCCTAATGTGACTGGCATCTTCTGAGCAACAGATGAATTCACTCCAGAATGCTACAGAGTTTGATGGCATAGCCACTGATGCCAACAATTTATGATAAGGGAAGCGTTTTCCTCCCTTTTTAAAAGTTAAAGATCCAAGCTATGATCATATAAAGTTAGTTGCATTTAGTATTCACATTCAGCATTGTTTTTCAATTGAGCCCCTGCTGTTATGATCAGGACAGACCTGCAGCCCATTTTTAGGTCGTGACCTATCCGTTTCAGTGTATATTTTGCACATTATGCATGTCACACACATGGACGAATGCATGCAGACACATCAGAGTCAGAGGGCCTAAGGCTCAAACACATTATCCAGCTCAGAACAGTCAGTCAGTCAGTATTACCTCAAACACACTAAACACACAGAAAGAGCTGTTTGCTTGTGTCTCAGGAGAAACATATCAGACACTGGAGGGGTGAAGGGAACAGCTCTGGTCCTGTCACTTTCTTTCAGGTCATGTATAATGCACAGCTTTACACTTTAATAGAGCTTAATATGTGGCAGTTTAATAATTAATGCAATAAAAAAAAGACTTTTATTTTGAAGATAGCATTGCAATTTAAAATAACTGTTTTCTTTCTGAATATATTGTAAAATGTAATTTATTCCTGTGATTAAAGCTGAATTTTCAGCATCATTACTCCAGTCTTCAGTGTCACATGATCCTTCACAAATCATTCTAATATGTGGATTTGCTGCTCAACAAACATTTAGCATTATTATCAATGTTGAAAACAGATGAGCTGCACATTTGTTTGTGAAAATTAGGATTCTTTGATGAATCGAAAGTTTAAAAACAGCATTTATTTGAAATAGAAATATTTTGTCACATTGTATAAATGCATTTACTGTCACGTTTGATCGATTTAATGTGTCCTTGCAGAATAAAAATGTTAATTTCTTTATAAAAACTTTTCAACAGTACAGTGGAATTTACATTTGGCCTTGTTATTTGCTCTAGAATGCAATCTGAAAATATATATTTTTTCATTTTGGCCAAAGATCTATACTTGCATGAAAATAGCTGTTACCAGACAATAACAGATGCATTGCACCGAAAACTTCAAATCCACCCGTTCAAAGTCTGCTTTATTGTGCAATCAATAATCAAGGTCTCACAGTTAAAACCAACCCAATCTCATGAGAAACCGTAACCATACAAAGTGCCGATTTCGTATGAGTACGAATTAGCCACCAATTCGCCAAAATGTAAAATAGTTAAACATTTCTGTGTGTTGGTTAAACAGTAGATCAATCCTGCTGTCCTGACAACCAAACTAAAGCTGAACCTCAAGATAATGCCAGATTCAGGCATGCAACTAAGAGACAGTTTCAGTCATTCAGAGGTCTCACTGCGCAATGATTCATTTTTGGTTCGTGTTCTTCACTGTATAAACAAAACTGCATTGCCGTCATTAATCCACAGAGCCCATTCTGTGCCTTGAGCTGGAAAGCCGGCCACATTCCGGCTGAGCCCTGGCTCTCTGTATCCTACCAGTCATTATCATGTTGGCCAGAATCAATGAGCAGGCCTTACAGATGGGCTACTGCTTATCTTGGCCTTCATCCAGATCCACTGGCCAGCTCTTTTGTTCTCCTTCAGAACAACCTCACAGCCAGATTTCAGGAAATCAGTGGCTGACGTGACATGATCATCTACAGTAGATCTTATGACAGCATTTCATGTGAGAGAAAGGAAGACTGTGAGGGCGGGTGTAATTCTCAACGCTCATCGCTGCAACGAAGAATTATATGCACTGTTGACTGTAAACAGCCGCTGGTTCAATCAAATTGCAAATCGGGAAACAGCAATCAATGAGAAATGGAAATATGACTTACACGTGGTTTTATCGCACTACCCGACAGCTGTCTCGGATCTCTTTGGTGTGATCAGAATAGTGATGACCAATACAGTAAACGCTTGTAGATTAATCAAATATTAGGTTTAAAATGTTGCTTTAAAAGTGTGTAATTTGTGGATGTTAGATTTTGACAGTTTGATGATGTGCAGAGACCACTACTATATGAGGTTATACTTCCGCGAAAAGTGTAACAATGTGGCCTTATCAACACATTGCTCCGTTTGTTTGAGCATTTCAATTGAACCAATGGCGTGTGTTTGGGGGCGGAACTATCTGTTTGATCGACCAATGACAGAGGGGGTGGGGGAGTGTACATAAAAACGTACATGTGGGCTGCATCCGAAATCGCATACTTCCCTACTGTTTAGTAGGGCTGGGTAAAAAATATTGATTTCTCGATTTTAATCAATTCTCATTTTTATGAACCGATATCGATTCTTAAATCCCAAGATCGATTAGTCATCCTGTTTTCAGTTGATGAATGAATGTAACATTGTAGCGCATCCCATCCAATAAATCGCAATAGCCTAATCTTTGTGCTTTGTTACTATTGATATGAAACAAAGTCTCAGATTTCAAATTAGGTCCATTTTCTTACGAAATTCAAAAACATAAATACCGTTTTGGCGCTGTGGCGTGAGATTGCTCTGGCGCAGCTCAAGAGAAGCAGCAGCACATGATCTTCTCTTCCACCTTAATAATACCAGTTACAGCGCGAAATAAACATGAATGAGCTTCTGAAAGTATGTTAAAAGGTAGAGTACAACTTATCGAAATCCGTATCATGTGACATGGAATCGCTCAATCAGTGTTTGTACAATGTCATGTAACGTCACATTTACCTCAGAAAAACCATATCCAGTGACCATAAACTCGTTAGTCAGCTAGAAAAATTAACTCTAAAGAGGAGCATTTTTCTAAATATATGCACCATATTACATATTCAATATATTTTTTAATATTCTTCAATTTTTAATGCATGTTTGAATAAATCTGGCAGGTTTTTATGACAGCCACCATTTAAATGTTTATATTTCATATAACTTTATTATTATAAAAATAAATAAGTGTAATTTAAGTGTTTGTATACAAATCAGTTAATTTGTACCTTCAATATTATAGTAGGCTAATGAAGCCTGTAGGCTACAACTGACTCCCATAGTTTACAGCATTAGTTAAGAGATTTGTTTTCCTTGAGAAAATTTGCCATGTATTGTACCTGATATCCAAAATAATCAATATTGAATCGAATCGAATCGAAATCGAATCTAATTGTGAAATTTGTGTCAATACCCAGCCCTAGTAGGCGGGAAAAAAGTAGGCTATGTGACAAAAGATGTCCGAATTCACAGTACTCATAAAAGAGTAGGCAAAAGTACTTGTATGACATTACTTATTGCGGTGAGATTCTGAAGTGTGCATATGATGGACACCTAACTGTCCCATGAGGCCACAGGAGCGCATGAATGCGAGTGAAGTGACGTAACTGACGCTGGTAGGTCACATGATAATGACAACATGGCGAATGTAGTACGTCCAGATTACATTCATACTACACACACTCATACTATATAGAACGTACCTTTTAGCGGTTGTGAAGCATTTACTTATTCAAAACCTAGCCTACCCGTGAGACAAGAGCATGCGATTTCGTACGTAGCAATCGTGAGGCTAGTGGTGCAGAAATTCACCTTTAATATTACAACATCATTTGTAATAACTTGGCCCCACTTTTAAAAAAAATACATAAAAGTGTGGAGCAAAATAAAGCAATCATCAGTCACGTGAGGCCTTGGCTTTACTGACTATTCACCACTGTATTTTATAAAATAGCAGCAATGGCAATAAGATAAAAGGCGCCAATTATTAATTTTTTAGTAGCTAAATTTAGTAATAATAATCGAAATAAACATTTCTTCCGTCAAGTTCACGATCCTAACTGTATACTGTTTAAAGCGCATTAAACATCCGTTGATTAATGCTGCAACATGTCCTATCAACGGCTCAGAGTGCGGCTCATCCAATTAGAATTTAGAGTCGGAACTCGGAATTATTCGTTTTATAAAACATCTTATTAACATAATGTTTAATAATAATGTAGCCTACGGTAAATAATATTTTGTCTACAGGCAAAAATTCTTGTGTTGATTAAATAAACTACAGCATTACTTAGTGTGGCCCCAGAAAGTTTAGAATACATTTTTACGACTTATTAATCAGTAAGGTGTTATATGAACGCCTTCCATGGGCTCTGATGAATTTATGATGCTTCTCTGGATTCGTTGAATTCACATCTCAGTTCCTGATAGCCGCATATCGTCAGTCAGTGTCCGGAACTGTAAAACCGTCTCAGCCCACTCCGCGCGCGGGCAGATTTACAGTGCACTTCAGCTGCACGAGACAAACAGCAGCAATTATCTCGCGCGACACCAAACATATACGGCACATCAGCGTCGCGAGCTCAGCTCTGAGGAGAACAAACCAGCTGAGATTTCACAGTCCATAGTATTTTGTCGCACAAAGAGAAGGAGGAATAGAGAAGACACTAACACATGGAGCTTGAGTGCATTGTGATAGAGCTGCGAAGGTTTTCATGTTGCGATTGAGGACGTTTTAAAGGAACAGCGTTTTGTACGGCACTTCATTTTACGGACCACTCTTCGATGCAGAACTAGTTATTTGAAAACGGATTTGAAGGCGGATTTGAAAACTATTGAAAGGGACTTTTGGTAACCTCAACAAGTTTTTCTGTTCTAAATTACTAAACTGTGCTCTCGGGGCTTCTACCTTTCCTTACATTAAAAGGAACTGTCTATGAAAAGTCTCTCAGGATGTTGACAACTCCACCATAACGGATATGAAATAAGGAACTCTGATTTTGCAGCGATATCGCGTGAGATTGTTAATACGAAACATTTATTGTTTTATTCACCCCATTCGCTTCATGTTTTAAGCCGTTTTAGGACCCCAGAAGTCGAGGGGGGAAAACGACGAAAGTCACTTAAGCGGATCCCGTAACAGTTCTGTTAAAACTCGTTCATGAAGCTCGTGCCCGTCTCGTTGGAGCATCGTCACTTCTGCAGATGTGCTCTGGTTCAATTCTAACCATCGTGTAGGTAAGATTTCCACATTATGGGCTTTACAACACTAGTGATTTAGTTTGGCTTATTTGTCCACAATCTTGCTTTTGTTGTGAAGAAATGTAATGTGTGAACGGTAATTGTTCCTAATTCGCGTTTCATGTCAATAATGCTCGAAGGCACATTCTCCAGTTGACATTTTCATTATTGGCACTTTTAATTAAATGAAATTAGGCCTGTTTTTCTTGATGTAGCTGCAAATGCCATTGTAGGAAGTTGTTCTCTCTCCATGGTGCTGAAGTTATGGAAAGTTGACCTGCTGAACTCTATTTAGTTCAAATCTATTTATGTTACATACACTGAGAATATCTTACGCAACGAAAACATTACTTTTATACAATTAAAGGCCTATAAAACCCTGAGGAGAGGTTAAATTCCAGGTAAAATAAATTTTTAAACCACATTTTTCTACTGTTGCATCCAAAGAGACAGCCCTTGTTCAATCTACAATGCACTGTTTTGATCACGTGACCAGTAAGCCTGTCTTCTTTACACATCTTAATGTCCCTTGCAGTCGAGCAGATATGGCAATGTACACTCTTTCTGATTGGTAGATTTGATTTCCCATGACCCTTTTGAAAGGTGCAAGGAGATTTTTCCCTTATGTCAGTTGCGAGATGGGTCAGGGGGATGGGCATTTCCTGCATAATAATGTTAAATAGTTTTTTCCACCCCCAGCCATGACCGTTCCTCCATCCTTTACCCTCCCCCGTCACATCTCCGCCTCTCTGTATTAATTGCAATGGCATATCTATTCCAAAGTGTCGTCTTCAAAGGAGGGTAAAAACAAGGAACAAGCCAATGTCACATATGCAGACTTTATTTTAAATGCAGCCACCACTTCTTTAAAATTATCTTAAAAACAGCTTGTCTGTGCTGTAACAGTGGATGAAGAGTTATTTCAACCTGTAAACATACCTTTCAGTGGTGTAACCAAATGTAGTCAAGTTAATTAAGTCATATTTTTAACTGTCAAAGGAATATTGTTCTCATGTTGTTCTAAACCTGTCTGGTTTTCTTTCTTCTGAAGGACACGAAAGAAAATATTTTGAAAAATGTTTTTGGACCCCATTCACTTTCATTGTATGGACAAAAAAAAAAAAAAAAAACAGTTCAAACATTCCTCAACATATCTTCATGCTCGACAGAAGAAAGTAAGTCATAGGGATGGCATGAGCTTAAGTAAATGATGACAACATTTTTATTTTGGGGTGAAATATCCCTTTTAGATGTTAACACATAAAGCTGATTTTTTTAGGCTACCTGACAATTAAAAAAAAAAAAAATATGATAATGTCCTTCTCAGGGACTAAAATGATTTGTATTCCGCATTCAGCAAGGATTGGGAGGGACGGAGTGAGCATATGCCATATGAGTCCATGTTTTTTTTGTAGCTGCTATGTACACAACCTCCAGCCTTCTTCCATCACCACGAAGAGGATAAAAGTGTTTACAGGTGTTACATAAAAACACTCTTTAGTGAGATAACACAGCGTGTGTGTTTGGTGTTATTCCTGTACGGTGGCTGAGTACAGCTACAGCCTCTTCCACTTTTCTTCCTGTCCTAATCTTTTTATATCTCTGCCTGTCTGCTTGGCAAGCGGCCACTCCGTATCCAGATTCATTCCACCGTTATGTGGTTCGAAAGTTGCTGTTTCACATTGAACACCCCTAGATGTGCACGGCCCCTCTATGGAGAAGATGAGTTTCCAGCTGAGAAACTTCTTCCAAACCAAAAGCTGTGAGAAATAATCCATTTTGGTATTGCTTTGGGACCTTCATTGCTCCCCAATTCAGCTTGGGGGATGTGACAGCATCAGCTTCCATCTTCTGTTAAAAACAGTCTTTGAAATGTCTAACGTGTTTATATTCTGCAAGGCATCGGATGGCATGTTTTCCCTTGGGGCGGCAGGAGCGTTGTAAGCCCATGCTGGTGTCTGCGGTCGTAGGAAGTGACATGGCCTTGTGGCAGGAGACATAGCAACCGTGTGGGGGTGCGTGGGGGAGGGGACGGAGGAGGAGAGCAGGACGGGTGGACAGTAAAGGACAGAAATGAAAGAGAAGCGAGGAGATGTGGTGTGAAAGGCAGCCTGCAGGATCTGCCAGAAAATCTCCAAATATCCAATCATTAAACATCTCTCCATATAAACCATATGGTCCGTTTTAAAACTGTGTGCTACAAAATATTTAATATAATTCCAGCTGAGGTGATGCAATAAAAAGTGGTTGTTACACTTTGTAATTATAATGCACACACAGTCAGTTACCCCTCAGGTCGGAGTGTCTCGAAACGCCTGTTGTTCCAGTTAGAAAGTCTTTTAGAAATACATAGTGCTGCGAATTTGATTGAAGTGAATTTAATTATACAAAATAGGAGGGATATTTCATAAATTTAGCATGTGTGAGAATTTATTTGGATTCATGTAATGTCATTGCTGTACCTTTTATGGGAATCTTTTATAGTCAAACATCTGGACTATCACGTAATATAGTTATAAATTGAGATTTCGATGAGAATATAGGAAGTGCTTCTATATTGAGAAGAAGACTCAGGAACCCTGATGATTGGATGTGTCTGTCAGTGTATTGTCCGTTCCACATTTAGCTCTTACAAAATACAATTTGATGGTTTAAAATGAACTGGATATTGACATTTTCTTCAGGGAGTGCTGCTTACCCATGAAAAAACCTGCCGGAAGTATGCTAAAGTGCTCTGGGTGGTTGCCAGGCTGTTGCTACATGGTAATGTGTTTAGGGCTGCGTTTCTCAAAAGCATTGCAAGAACCACCAATGTTCGCTATACGATCAACTTAGCTCATGAAGCTTTTGAGAAACGCAGCCCGGGATGGTTATTCTTCTAAGTAGTTGAAATGTGATTGCTTATTGGCACTTAGCAAGCACAGCTCTATGTCTAAAATAACATTGTGGTTATGGTTTATGGTTCTTGCTTCAGTTAAAAAGTAACAGCAAAACTTCAACTTTAATTTGTTAGTAATTTCCATAGGAAAGAGAGAAGAGTGTGAGTGTTTTTTTTGTTTTGTTTTTTTGACAAAATGGTGGCTTTAAAGGATAGTTCACCCAAAAATGAAAATTCTGTCATCATTTGTTCCAAACCTGTATGAATTGCTTTCTTGTGTTGAACACAAAAGAAGATATTTTGAAGAATGTTGGTAACCAGACAGTTGATGGACCCCATTGACTTCCATAGTGTGGGGGAAAAAATAGTATGGAAGTCAATGGGGTCCAGAAACTGTCTAGTTACCAACATTCTTCAAAATATCTTCTTTTGTGTTCAGCAGAAGAAAGAAATTCATGTTAAAATGGCTTGGCAATTATCTTCGTAAACATTTGATAATGTCTTTAGTGAACTTAAAACAGCTGAGAAAGAAAACGCACATGTATCAGTATATTGGATCTGTGCATTAGCTCTTAAAGTGACAGCAGCCTAATATTCCTGATGATGTCTGTGTTTTTAATGTTAATCAAACATAAAAGACAAAGAGAAAATCACTCACTACTCTAGATTCAATAACTTCTGTAACTTCAATAAAGGATTAATCTGTTTCGTGGCTGGTAAATATTTATGGCTGGTAAATTTTCTTAAGTCACCGGGCCATTGGCAGATTTGGTAAAAAGTTAATTTTAGGCCCTGATTGCATTACATTGGCTTATTCTGGCCAATAACTGTCCACTTAAAAAGGATGATGCTGCACACTTATAAAGCAACCAACCACAATTCATTTTGTTGTTAGGCAGGGGCAGTTAAATCTGAAATAGTTGAACACTAAAGAAATTAGCTTAAAATATTTGAATATGTAGAATATCAGCTTTATTTGAGTGACCTGACCTGACTTTGAAATTTGAAAATGAGACTATAGTTAACATCCTTTTAAGTCTTGTCATTTTGAAAGACAAATGACGTGTTAATTTAGGGAAAGAGTACATGATAAAGGTACATGTAACTCTAACCTACATGATAGACGTGACATTCTGACATTCATTGTTCCATGAGTAGATCTAATGCAAACCTTTATTTTTATGCCATTTAGGAAATTTATACTTTTCAGCATCTAAATAATTTAACTTCAAGCTTGATTTGATGAAATAGACAGTAATTATGCTTGAATACCACAGGTTACAAATGGATAACCCCAATGCAGAACACCTGCAATTTACAGCAGAAGCCATTTTAACTATTAATTTGTATGAGCTTAAATCACTGTATTGTGTGGGTGAGACTTACTCAAGCGGCATACCTGTTTGACATTTCCATGGTGACAAGATGACACTTTGAGTGCCCTTGAAGGATTTCATCTCTTTAGCTGGATAGGGCATAATGACATAGGCGGACAGGCTAATGGACCTATTATTTGCGGCAAAATGTTGCTATATACAATGAATTAGAGCTGCACTATTATAAATCATGAAAATCATCAAAAATCATGTTTTTCAGTTATTTTCCTGGTATTTTAATTGCAATTATTAATGTTGATTAAAAGAATTTAAATGAAAATTCTGCATGTCATATCCAGTCCATAGAGGGTGCTGTTTAAAATGTATGCACTAATATCATTTTGCTCAAAGAATAACCACCAAACGTGTTAAACTGTTCCATCCTTGTCTTTTGTTCATAGTCATGAGATGCCAAAATGTAGATATGGTTATCACAATGTCAGTCATCGCAATTTCATCAGTGACTCTCGCAGAACTATAATTTAGCAGATTCACTCCCGCATTAAAATACCAGTTCTGTCATGAAACTCTAGATGGCTGATAGGTCGTTAACTCAATCTGCTTGCAATCACATCATTCTCTATAGGGCACAGCTGATTGGTTCCTGCTGTATCAGTAGCCAATGAGCTGCTCAACCTTCAAATACTTGTTCAGCATTTGCTGTAGCAGTTGCAGTGTGCTTTCAGAAACCCTCCACCTTCCCCAGCTCCACCTGTATAGATCTGTCACTGGTAATTCATGTACGCTATTGTACAGCAGCAGCATGTCTTACTTGCTCACAGCTGCGTGTCTGTGTATGTATTGTCAGTAGCAAATGACGTACTTGATCAGCAGCAATAACAGCAGATCTATTCTGCCAAGCTCACGAAAACTCCCATTGTAATCAATGAAGCTGACTATTGCATAATAAATGTCTTATTTACATTGTGCAAACACTTGGTTAAAATGAGACGACTCCTGAACTACTTCCGACCTCAGTGAGTTCCAGTCAATCATGCGTCAAGTTCACATATTGACCACATTACGTCGTCATGACACATTGAAAGCATTTCGTGTTTTTGTGTAAATTATGGCAAAAACCGAAAGAAAAAAAAACCCAGCTTTGCTTTGAAAACAGCTGAGCAAACTAAAAAATTAAGGTTTCATTATACAGTATAAACCTAATGTCTAATGTTAAAGTTTGTTTTTTCTCTATGCTATGCTCGTTGGAAGCAGGACTTGCCGCCATCTTGGAAGTGACGTAAAATGACGCATCTCGCTGAGGTGGGGGTTGATCGATTCGCCCCGAGTTCACAAGTCGGATGGCCCACTTCAACGGCGTTCCAGACATTATTTCCAAGTAGGAGGTGGGAAAAATCCTAATTCCGAGTCGTCCAGAAAGGAGCATCAGTCAATGAGATCAAGATGAACAAGACTAGCTTTGAGGCAGATTGTTCTGCGCAGTGACTTATTTAAACTCCTGGATTGGCCATAGCAATGTTATGTGCTCAACATACAGCACTCAATGCTACAAAACACAGTAGTAGCCTATGATACAGTGGGAGTAAACATAAATAAAATGCTGTTATCAACACTTTCCACAAATTGCTTCAACCTACCCTATCATGATTATAGATAAGCAAATACATTTTAGTTGCATATGTACTCATACAGTATGCATCATGAAAGATTATCCTAATATATTAGACTGTTTGAACTAACCAGTAGGTCTGATGAAACATTAAATAAGTACACCCTGGCATTTGAGCGTGCCCGCTTCGGTTTGTTTATCTGCGGTATGCATTTCTGCATATTCTATGCAATTCAAATCCAAGCTGTCCGCAGCAATCAGTTTACTTCCTGTATGCAAGTGTTTGTGATATCAGAGATATTCTGCACATTAGGAAAAAGCTGTGTTTGTGTACTTAGGTAAGGGAATACATCTCGCTGCTGTCATATATTTGGATCAGTGAGGGTTTAACATCAGTCCTTTATAGATGGAAGTACACATGTGTTCATTGGCCCTTCATTAGTGTGGGAATGAATTATTTAATGGCATACCTGCACGCTCTATCCCTCAACACACATGGATCACTCAAATAGGCCTGTGCAGTAGCCGTGGGGTTGCCAAGGGTAACGCTTTATTTGTCACGAACCACAAATAGAAAGATTATGCGGGGTGCATATGGCACTGTTTCATATTATTCATCTTGAAGTGCATTTACTGAGTTTGATGTGTGACTTAGAAATGAGAATAGGCTTTTTAATCTTTATAGTCGGCGTGTGAAGAAATAGTCATGGAGTTATTTTTGAATTAATGTGGTATGAACAAATGATCTGCCACATTTATTCCTAAACCAAAAGAAGTGGTATTGATACCTTTATAGTGTGTTTGTTTACTGTCAGCATTCTGCTTTTTTTGCTTATTTGTTGATATGAATTGTTGATATATGATGGTTTCAAGACTCGTGGCTTTATTCACGCCATAACAAAGGACATGTTATATTACTAAGTCATTATAGGCTATTTAATTCTTTTGGCCCATATAGAATTGTCCTTCAGGCTCTGTAACTTTTCAGGACAAGTGTGTTGAGCTTGTCTGAACATGATTTAATCATATATAAGGTTTCTTCTTCCTTTTATCTCTTTGAAATTACAGAAATGTAGTTTTGACTGCAGGGTGTGCGAAACTTTCGCTAGGTTACACTATACTCTTACTTAGAGAGTTTTGTTGCACTTACGGCACATTTTAAAGCAGCTTTTGCCTTCTAGTTATTTACACACAGACTTGGTCAGGGGTAAAATAGTTTGTCTTCCTGTTAAGCCTGACATGACCTATAAAAAATGTAATTAATCTTTCAATTTAGTCCGTTAGCAAACCCTTTGTTTGTGTTGTTGAGGTTTTCTTTTGTATGCAGTTCAATGAACATTTTAGTTAAGGTTTCATACAGTGTAATGAATCATTCAATTCCTGCATTGCGGAAATTATGAAACACACTCTCAATGGAAACATCACTCTCTATGGTTGTCTTTCCATGCAAAATGTCTCTCTTTGGTATGTTTAAACGATGAAGGATATTAAGGGCTGTGGCGTACTGTATGAATTACGTAAGGTTCTTAAATGGTGTACTTGACATTCTCGCTATTATACATATTGCTAACATATAAAATGATAAACATACACATACTATAATGCTAACATATTCATAATATAACATGCTAACATACATTATATTAATATAAACATATTAAATATGACAACATCCATACTGCTAACATATACATACTGTAACAACATACTACCATACATACTGTTAACATACACACATTGTAACATTAATGCTAACAAACACATACTGTAACAAAATGCTAACATACATATTGTTAACATACACATATTGTAACATGCTAACATGTATCCTGATAACGCGGGATCATGTCTATATTCCCACAGCCCTATGTTCCCACAGCCCTATGTTCCCACAAACGGCCTACCCCTGACCCCACCCCTAAACCTACCCGTAACTGGGGTTTAGACAAATCGTAAAAAAAAAAAATTCTTAGAAATGTGGGAACATAGGGCTGACCCCGATAACACACATTCTGTAACAAGCTAAAATCCATACTACTAACATACACATACTGTAACAACATGCTAACATGCATCCTGCTAACATACACATACTGTAACAACATGCTAACATGCATCCTGCTAACATACACATACTGTAACATCATGTTAACATGCATCCTGCTAACAAACACATACTGTAACAACATGCTAACATGCATCCTGCTAACATACACATATTGTAACAAAAAGCTAACATGTATTCTGCTAACAAACACATACTGTAACATGTTAACACACATTCCGTAACATGCTAATATCCATACTACTAACATACACATACTGTAAAAACATGTTTACATGCATCCTGCTATCATACACATACTTTAACAATATGATTAGATGCATCCTGCTAACATAGACATGCTGTAACATGTTAACATCCATACTACTTAACATACACACTGTAACAACATGCTAACATGCTTCCTGCTAACATACACATATTGTAACAAAAAGCTAACATGTATTCTGCTAACAAACACATACTGTAACATGTTAACACACATTCCGTAACATGCTAATATCCATACTACTAACATACACATACTGTAAAAACATGTTTACATGCATCCTGCTATCATACACATACTTTAACAATATGATTAGATGCATCCTGCTAACATAGACATGCTGTAACATGTTAACATCCATACTACTTAACATACACACTGTAACAACATGCTAACATGCTTCCTGCTAACATGGACCATACTATAACAATATGCTAACATGCTTCCTGCTAACATGGACCATACTATAACAACATGCTAACATGCTTCCTGCTAACATGGACCATACTATAACAACATGCTAACATGCATCCTGCTAACATGCATCCTGCTAACATGCTTCCTGTTAACATGGACCATACTATAACAACATGCTAACATGCTTCCTGCTAACATGGACCATACTATAACAACATGCTAACATGCATCCTGCTAACATGCATCCTGCTAACATAAACATACTTTAACAATATGAAACATTTATCCTGCTAACATAGACATGCTGCAACATGTTAACATCCATACTACTTAACACTGTAACAACATGCTAACATGCATCCTGTTAACATACACATACTATAACATCATGTTAACATGCATCCTGCGAACATTAACATACACATTCCATAACATGCTAACATCTATACTACTAACATACACATACTGTAACATGCTAACATGAGCCCTGTTAACATAGACATACTCTAACATGTATACTGTAACATACTGTGTAATGCTAACATGCATACTGCTAACATACACACTTACACATACATACAGTAATATGCTAACATACACACTGTAACAACATTCATTAACATGCATAATGCAACACACAGGTTAACATTTAGCAAGCTTGCACAAATGATGCAACACAACAAAAGTATATTGTAACAGACAGTTAATTGTTGTAACATACAACTAAATCATATAAAAGTAAACAACTGGAATCCTTAGGAATCCTCTGAAACAATGTTAAAATAGCTATTGAGTGAAGTTGTGGTGGTACGCAGATAAACAGCAATTTCTTACTTTTACAAAATGTATACATATATATGAAGCAGAATCATGCAAGCATCTGCCTGTACTCCGTTTTGTGGTTGCATTAATAATGTGGCCAAAAGAATACTTTATTTTGGATGCTGGTGTCCACATCAGACCTCTAAACTAGCCTAACCAGCATGACTACCTTGGTCAACCAGCTTCATCAGGCTGGAGTTTGTTGACTAACTTCACCAACTACGTTTTCACTGTCTCCCAGCATGACCAAGCAAGATCAGCACCAAACAGGCACCGACTAGCATAAACCAGCCTGAGCCAGAATGAAAATGTATGCAGGTGGTCTTGTCAGCAGTGTGGCACATCCATATTCAAGCATCTTTGTGCATGCAGTCCAGATGTATTGTTCTGGAAGTGTACTTGATGCCACGTCAAGTCAAAATGGATCGAGGTCACAATCTTATCACATGTGCAGAAATGAACGACCTTTGTTGCAGGTTTATGTTTCCACATTCATGTCCCCTGTCAGATTGTGTTATCATGCTGTCACATGAATGGACTTGCCTGTGTGCCCTGTCATGCGTCAGTGGAAAATGCCTTCTCATTATTCCCCATGGCACATCACAGAGAAATGTGCAAACTTCTGTGTCAAGATCTGTTAAGTCACTTTCACATGATTCACACCAGGGCTTCAATGCACCTTTGACCTCCACATGAAAAGTATTGCAGATAGTGTCACAGTAAAGGGATTTTATGAATTTGCTAGCAAGAAAGTATAATTGTAAGGAAGGAAAATAGTGTCCCTCTCCCAAATGGCACACTTCATGTGCACTTGAGGTTTTGTGGACTTACAAGGGCCGCCGTGTGCGCATGTCCGTCAAGTCCACGAGACCGGAGGGTGTACCAGTGGTCACGTTCGGTTTCAGAAGGGTGCTTGTGAGTGCCCCCTTCTTCCTGACAGTCGAAGCGCCAATACTTCACGAAAGTGTGAACTCGGAGGAAGATCGCGAGGGCTTAGGGATATATTTGGGACAGGGCCAGTGAAAGCATATTTGTTTCTGTTTTGGGTCTGTTTGGCACGTGTTTCAGTTCATTTCTATGGTTTCTCATTGATTTGATTATCATGTGCACCTGTTATTCATTTCGTTGTTTGGTTTGTGTGTATTTAAGCTCTGGGTTTCTTTCAGTTCTTTGTCCGTTCAGTTACCGGTTATTCTGTTCACGTTTTGCCTTGTGTGTTTTGTTTGTTAGTGTTCAAGTTTAATAAATCTATATATAATATAATTATTTTGCCTGTAAATTCTACCCTTAAAATGTGTTATATAAAACATAATCATGTCTATTTTTAATGTCCATTTTTCAATAATCTAGTGACTTGAAAAATATGACTTCATTTTATTGGATATGATTATTTTTTTTATTTTTTGGATCTTGATGCTTTGAACGCACACCAAAAGACATGATTATTCATATCAAGGGAATGATTAGTCTGGCGTCAGTACAAAACCAACTTCGTGTTATGTAACACTAGAGTTAAAATGAAAGACTATAATACAAGAAAGATTGATACATTATAAATATGACTGGATCTGTTTAAAACCTTTGTAAAGTGTCAGATATATTCACGTTTGCACACCTGTGACAATGTGCACATCATTTGAATTCAATATTAACTACCTATAGATACACTGTGCTAACAGCAGACACTCATGGCATGGTGCCAAAACTAGTCAGTAATGCATGAAAATGAAAATTATTGGCAGAAACAAGATGTTTTAGACCCAGTGGGCTGAAACCCAAAAGTGCTTCAAATGTCTTTTTGCTTTTGTGTGGAATAACTATCTGTGGAAGCCTGTTTTTACCTCCAAGTAATGCAAAATAAAATAGGTAATTATAAAAAAATAAATAAGAAGGATCCCTTGTGCAAAAGAAATACTGTCATGTTTTCAGTTTGTGTTTTGATCTGTTTTTCTGTCCGGTTCATGTTTGAGTTTCGTTGTTCATCCTCTTGTCTGTTAATTAGGTCAGTTCTCTGTTATCTCTCTGTTTGTCACTATGGTTACTAATTGATTTGAGTATTCTGTTCAGGTGTGTCTTGTCTATTATCTCGTTTGCCCATGCATTCAAGCCCTCTGTTTCAGTCAGTCCCTTGCCTAGCATTATTACAGTTCTTTGTGATAGGTGGTTGTATTTGTTTTTGTTTATGTATTGAATTAAAGTCTCCTATATCTCCTTCGTCATGCGCTTGATTATTTTTAAAAGCATACATATTATGGAATATACTTGCGTGCAAATTGAATATAATGTTTTCAGACACTTAACTGAATGTTATTTGCAATTAAATGAAAATGCAATTAGTTGAGCTTTTCAACCCACTTAAGTACATCTTTATATGTAATTTCAAAATTATTTTTATTGTCTTTGAAATTTACAGCTGAATGCACTGAAATTTACAGCCGATTGTACTTACAAGCATTAATGGTAAACAAATGTGTTTAAATATAATTAAGTACATTTGTAATTTAACATTTGTAACAATGCACTTTAGTTAAAGCACACCTTTTTTTCTTTTCTTTTTCAGACTTCCATAATCAATTCTTGTAATGTCTTATATGATGTATAAATATATTTTTCACATGAAAATCCTTCAATTGGTGTGACTTTTCAACAACATGTACTAGGGATGCTATCGATTAATGATAATAATTTCGATAAAACTTTTAAAGTCAATTAAACAAGGTCATCATTAGAAGGCGTAGTTTTGAGGCGGGAAAACAAGTCCAGCTGACACACAAGAAAAAAAGAAGCGAGAGCACTGTAGTTACATATTCTAAGTGTATTAATGTCTTCAAGCCATGCAATGGATTAGGTATAGGCTAGCCGTTTATTTCAAAGCTTAATTAAACAAGGGTCCAAAAAAACAGTAATTTTACTGAACATAAGAACTTATATTGTGTAAACTCCACAATAAAAGTACATAGAATAAAGAACAAGTAATAAGATCCTGGTGGATGAGTGATGATCTTCCAGAGCTGTTTCAGCTTTAGATCCTATTCTGTGGCGCATAGTAAATCAAGACCTGTCAATCTGTGTGATCGATCCAATCCAAGCGCGCTCCAGCTGTAAAACAGTGTCCAATTGGCCTCTACACAAATCGTCCATACCCACTATTCCCACTCACCACACCAGAGATCAGGTTTCCATTGGTTGAATTTTTAAATGACATTGGCAAACACTGCGCCATGATTGCGACGCGATTGAATCCTGGAAGTCCTATAGCTTTAGCCAAGCAGCATGTCACTCCGTGATCTACGTATTATCTTATGTATTGGATCGATTATGGGAATTTATGTAAATTTACATTCCTACCATACCATATAAGTTTTAACTGTTTTTAATCAATTATTTAAAAACGTGTAGTTATGCATGTTGCTGATTAATGTCATTCTGGCTTTAAACAAACTATTTCAAACATAGATCTTGCTTTTTTGACACTATTATGCTGTGCAGAAAACAGAACACAGCCACCTCAAAATACTTTTAAAATTGTTTTTTTTGGATGATATAAAAGCACACCCATGCCTTATACATGGGACAGACTGGTATATGTGTGTATGTTCTTTAAAGGTGCAGTAAGCGATTTCTGAGAAACGCTGTAGAAAGTGGATCGGACCAAGCAGCACAACACACTTATAGCCAATCAGCAGTAGGGGGTGTGTTCACTCATGATGGGGGAGGAGAGAGAGCCAATCAGCAGTAGAGGGTGTGTCCACTCATGATGGGGGAGGAGAGAGAGCCAATCAGCAGTAGGGGGCGTGTCCACTCATGATGGCCTCCCATGCTAGAAATCATTATCTAGTATACTTCATTTAGCCAAGGCTGCAAAGCCGATTCCGTGTTACAAATATGTTAGACCTATCACTTCTGCTACTAAAGATTACTTTAATCATAATATTCCTGATCAGTTTCATCATCTCAGCATCCCAGATAGCTTAGAAGACCTTGATATTGCGACAGAAACTTTTGAGTCTCTTTTCCAGCACTTTAGACACAGTTGCTCCTTTGCGCTTAAAGAAGATTAAAGAAAATAGTCCAACGCTGTGGTACAACGAGCACACTCAGGCCCTTAAGAGAGCAGCCAGAAAAATGGAGCGAACTGGAAGAAAAGAGTTTTTTCGCATTTCATGGAAAGAGAGCATGACTGCATACAGAGAGGCCTTAAAAACCGCTAGATCTGCTTATTTTTCCACCCTATTAGAAGAAAATAAACAAAACCCCATTTGAAACAGTGGCTAAATTAACCTAAAATAAAATTTCAAGCCCAGACGTTTCCAAGCAGCACAGCAGTAATGACTTTATGAACTTCTTTACTTACAAGATTGATAATATCAGGGAGAAAATGATTACTATGCAACCGTCTACTACAGTATTGCATCAGGCAGTGCACTGTAGTCTCCCTGAGGAAAAATTCAATTCATTCATTGCTATAGGAGAGGAAGAATTTTCTAAACTCGTTAAATCATCTAAATCAACAGGATTTCCAGTCAGGATTTAGACCATATCATAGTACTGAGACAGCTGGATACTTTTAAAAAGAAAGTTAAATAACTAATGATCTTTGCAACGGAAGTAAATCAATCAAAACTAGCTTAAGCTGGACAATAACTTTATTCTAGAGCTGCTGTAAAGCCAAAACAATCTCTGTTACTGTAATTCCTATTATAACTGTAAAGCTGCTTTGAAACAATTCATATTGTTAAAAGCGCTATATAAATGAAGGTGACTTGACTTGGAAATCCCGCTTGGAGCACTACTAGTAGAATCGGAGGGGTTATACATAAGTGAGTAACATTGGTTTCACAGAACCAAGATATGCTGTTGTTGTAATGTTAGCTATAGTAACAGGACAGTTTTGAGTGTCATTGTTTGTCTGGAGCTGCTGTGCTGCTGGCGACTAACAACCAACTCTTGCTTGGATATACTCTTGTGAACTGTATGTTCATTATTTTATTCTTCCTTGTTGTTTGTTCGTCATCTTGGCTTTTTTTTTCACAAAGCATTATTTTGCTTCGCTTCTGCTGTGATAAAGAAACATCCACTCTTGCATTGGGTGGAGCAATGAAGGGAGGGTGTTTTTGTTTGGGTTGATTTCAAATACCAACAGTGTTTCTCAGAAATCACTTACTGCACCTTTAATTATCAGTCAAAATATATTTAAAACTGCATGCAAATATGCAATACATTTTAAAGCAGATGTTTTGTTACACACTGAATTATGTCATAGATTTTGCAATCATGTTTAAGTTTTTGACTGTGGACAGTCTTCAGTGAGATTGATGTGGTTGTGTTTAATCAGAGTGTCTGATATGTTAAAGTTGCGGATTCTTAAAGGGTAACTCTTGCCAAAATTGAACCTAGGGTCTTTTTGTTAATCTACCCGAGTCAAACTTTCGTGTAAAGGCATAATTAGAATGGAAACGCCACTTTTAAGATTGACCGTATATTCGTTTTAGGTCATAGTGCCTTTTGAATGGGAGTGCTTGGGGCACTTCTATGATAGCATCAAAATCGCTATTTTTAAAACACTAAGAAGGCTCGACACAACATGAAACTGTGCTCAAAGTATCACCAGGGGCTCTACACATGAACTTGAGCATTGAGAACATTGTTTGTGTACACATAAGTTTTCTAAAAAGAAAGGTTTTGTACGACTCACTTTATCAGTTAGTGTTTCCGGCCGTCGGCATTTTGTCAGTCAAAAATAGTCGATCTCCGAATGCAATGTAACCGGGAGGAGAGTAAAGATGGAAAACTCCTAAAGCTTAGTTCCATATAAATTCACGGATAATTTGTTGTTTTGTCGTTAGTGAAAATCAATATTGACCTTGTATTTGAAAAAGGATCCTCATATAATAATGAAATGATTCAATGATACAGATCGACTATTTTTGACTGACAAAATGCTGGCGGTCGGGAAGAACAACAGCTACAGTGAGTTGTTCAAAACCTTTCTTTTTAGTAAACTTAGTGTTCACAAACAATATTGTCAATGCTCGAGTTCATGTGTAGAGCCTCTGGTGATACTTCAAGCAAAGTTTCATGTTGTGTCGAGCCTTCTTAGTGTTTTAAAAATAGTGATTTTGATGCTATCACTGTAGTGCCCCTAGCACTCCCATTCAAATGGCATTTTGATCGAAAATATGGTCAATCTTAAAAGTGGCGTTTCTATTCTAATTATGCTTTTACATGAAAGTTTGACTCGGGTAGATTAACAAAAAAGAGCCTAGGTTAAATTTTGGCGAGAATTACCCTTTAATTTTGGCCCCTTTCTCTTTCTTTTAATAAAATGGTGTTCTAAGTTCAAATTGCTTGAACTTTGACTAGTACGTTGCAAGGATGATTTCAGTGTGGTCGGCTGTGTATATTAGTGTTCTTCTGAGTGTGTGTTTGCACACATGCTGTAATTAAAGCTACATGTGATGAATGTGTTGTGATGTGGCAACATATTCTTCATACCGTGATCTAATTTAGCTGTTCCCATGGGAGGTTTGTGAGGCAGACTGCACCACACTAATGGATGTTTGCCTTCATTGAATTACAGTGACGTGTGCACATGAACAATGTGCGTAAATGCTGTGTTTTATATAGGCTACCTGCTTGACATTTCTTTTCAATTGACCCTTTTTAATCACTGAGTCCCAGTAGTACTGATCTTTATTGGTCAAAGGCCATAAACAAGTCAGTCAATAGGGGGTCAATGACAAATAAAAGTGTCTGCAAAAAAAAATAAAAATCTTTTAGGCATCTAGTTGATTTAAAAAAAAAAAAAAAAAAGATTAACACAATAAGTTTTGACACAAGTGTACACATCTTAATCATTATTATCCAAAAAGTTATATATTTATAGTTATTTATAGATACACTACAGTTCAGATGTTTTGGGTTTCATGATCGCCAAGGCTGCATTTATTTGATAAACGGTGAGCTGTTGATTTTATTTTGGAAGAAGTGCAAGAATGACTGGCAGAGGTCTACTGAGTTACCCATGTCAGGTTCAGGAGGGTTGGTAAGTTTATTGACTACAGAAAACAGTGATTTAGTTTGAGAGGATGCGTTACTAATAAGAGTAGAGTAGTAACTAGAGCGTGCAGTATTTAAAGCAAATTTGTATAACTGAATATAATTCATTATGGTCCTTGTAAGCAGTAAGATGCACAGTCAAACCAGTTTTCCTGGAAAGGCGTTCAAGGTGATGACCAGCAGTTTTCAGATTGCTGGGGTAAACCAGGGAGAAGTGTGTGTGTAGATCTACTTTTAAGAGGGGCGTGCAAATCAAGAGCTGTGGATATAGAGGTATTATATTTGACAAGGATCGTGTGTTCAGTGATGTCAGAGAGATGTGTGTGTACAGATTCAGAAAACAGTAATGGATTAACAGAATTGAGGTTGCGGTAAGCTATGGTGGATTTCACCCTAAGGCGGGAAGAGGCATTTCACAGTTCGATGAAGAGGTGATCACACAGTCCAATCTGAGAACCAAGCACGGAAATATTACAATATTACTTGCAAATCAAGTCATGAGAGTCCATGGTCCTCTTTATGACATCATTTTCTGTTTTATGTTTTTTCTGCATATTTCTGCACATGACCAACGCTTTTCACATATTGATATTAAGCAGTTGAGCAAATAATAATGAAAATGTATGCCAAACTACTTAAAATGATTTCCTTTTAAAGATTTCTTTTTTTATTGAGGATTTTAATTCAGGAATTAAGAACGTCATAGAAAAGGTATATTCAAATCATTGTTCAGTATGTATGAAACGCATTGTTAATTAATTGATTTTTGAATCAGGACACAAAAAAGAAGAGCATCCTGTCTTTGACCCAGGGGTTGACTACAGGGGTTGTCAGACTGATTTCTAGCTTCTCCTGCAGCCTAAAATAAAAAAGTCTGCTCTGACGCATTATTGATGTTCTCTTCTAGCTGCCTTTTTCACAATCAAATGAAAACCAACAGTCCTGTTTCATTTCCAACCCAGATCGATTGATTGCATTCAGCCACTAGACGAATCAGATTACAAAGGCCTAATTTGATTTTTGTGAGCAGGTACGAACTACTCGAGGACAGCTCAGCTGACTGGTCAGGACAGATGCCTCTCAAAATGAAAACACAAAAAGCCTAGAAGCCGAAAGTCAAATTTTCTTAATCAAGGCAGTCGAAGAGGAGACCTCTGTGTGTCTTCTCATCCCATCAGGACACTATCATTAGAGAAGAGAACATAACTCCCCTCAGTATTCAGGACATAATGTTTCCGTTCTGCTCTTTTCTTAATTGTCTTGGAGCTAAATTCAACTAGGAGTTTGATGGAGGTCCATGTCAGTGCCCAGTGGAGGGAAGATAGATGAAGCTCATTACAGTTGTCATTGCCATTACACAAGATTACTTTGCTTTTGTCACTTCACACCTGAATTACACACTATTACAGCTAGCCTTATTTAAACGTAACAAACGTTAGAGTTATCTTATACAGCATTTTTACTTTTAGTTTTATTTTTTCAAGTACATTTCACACATGACATTAAGTAAAGTTTACTGAACTAAGTTAAGTCAAATTAACAAAGTGAATAGGTACATAAAAACTTAAACAACAGAAATTCTTTTAAATTTCCAATATAACTAAACATTACAGAGACCATATAATGATATTTTAAAAGTGCTTATTATGTTTATTGGGTGTAATGGGATTGTATTGGGAAAATTTTAATTTGTCATAATTTACTCAGACTCGTGTCGTTCCAAACCTATAAGACTTTCGTTCATCTTTGAATAACAAATGAAGATATTTTGAATGAAATCCATTGGACAGTCCAAACAACTACCACTTTAATACATCAAAACGTTCATAAAGAGATTGGAAAACTAATCCATATGAACTGAGCAGTTTAGTCCAAATTTTCTGAAAAAACATGATCACTTTATGTGATGAACAGATTGAACTTTTATTCACATATAAACATTGATCTGCAAACATAAACAGAAGCTCAACCGTACTTGCTTGCTGCGTAACACGAGAATGAACCTCATTGGTTCTTGCAGAAGCTCAAACGTGCTGCGTAACACGAGAACGAACCTCATTGGTTCTTGCAGAAGCTCAAACGTGCTGCGTAACACGAGAACGAACCTCATTGGTTCTTGCAGAAGCTCAAACGTGCTGCGTAACACGAGAATGAACCTCATTGGTTCTTGCAGAAGCTCAAACGTGCTGCGTAACACGAGAATGAACCTCACTGGCTCTTGCTGAAGCTCAAACGCATAAGGGTGAGTGATGACCTTTTTTTCATTTTTGGATGAACTAACCCTTTAACATGCTTTAATGTTAAAACAACACATGTACAGTGTTTTTCACATACTGTACATTATTGCAACACTTCTATTCCCAGTCTGTCTGAAACGCACTGATTTCTACAAAGGCCTGGCCTTTCATTATAGTCAGTAAGCCAATCCTTTCTACCCATTTCCACCCATTTTATCTTAACATGTGAAGGCATACATGTTATTTTGCATGCTTCAGTAAGACAAACTGTTCAATTCTCAAGGGACAGTGACATTTGACCAAGACTTTTGGGGTCAGTTGACCTTGTCCATTGAGCAGTCCATCTCCTCCAGCTGCTGTTCCTTCTCTTTCATGTCTAAAGGAGTGTTGGCTTGACCTGGGGTCCAGTCAAAGCTAACTTCACACAAGGACTGGCCAACATTGATGCTTATTATTCTGGCACCCCAAAAAAAAAAAAAAACCTTAGAAAGGGTCCATCCAGACTGACATGGGAAATTTTGATGTGATTTTTAGGGGCAGATCTGAAATGAATATCATAACAATAGATATGGATGCAACATAGTGTAACTCATTCAAATAATTCTGTAGCAGTCTTCATCAAAATTGTACAAATTAAAGGTTTTCAAGGAGCCCCAAATATAAATGTTTAAAAACCCATTTATACTGTGTGAAAGAAAGAAAAAATTAAATAGTTTCTGAAATTAATTTAAAATGTATTTTATAATTGCCTTTTAACTGTGGAAATGCATCATCAAGGTCTGTGAAAAGGGTCCATGGGAAGGTGTTGTCAATAATTTGATAACAGGCTAGTGAAAGTAGATCTGCAGCTCATCGGGGCCCCCTGCTGGTGTGGGGCTCTGGGCAAATGTGTGTCTAGTGTATGGTCCATGTGAACGCCTGTACAATCTGCAGTGGTTTTGAAAGCAATCCAGACTAACTTGCAGAAGTGAACCGCTATTAAAGACGTATATAATTTGCTTATTAAAGTATAGTGATGGGTGTTTTAAAAAGAATTGTAATTTCAATTCCAAATGGTGTGTGAGGGCATCCGCGTCTTTGTGCTATGATCAGCCCCTTCTGCTTGGTGGTAGTGTAATATTTAGGGATCTAGGCTGCTAAAACAGACATTACAGATTTTGCTCTTGCATCTTGTTCTATTCCTTTGAACAATACATTTAACCTGAAGTTCTACTGTAGAATGTGCAAAATGATGACTTTAAGATCACTTTAAAATACCATCACTTTATCTTTGTTTATTGACATTCTATATTGACTGTTGTCCTTTTTATCAGTCTTCTTGGTCCAAGGGTATCTCTCCATCATTTCCTGTTCTTTTGACCTTCATTATCGCTCCTAGGATGACTGTGGTCTCTCTTTTCCTCCCATTTGTTCTGCCCATTCACATTCATCCCTGTGCGGTGATGATTCTGGCATTCAAAACATTGGTGCAGGGAAACATTTATCACGCTGAAATGTCCATAAAATTCACCCGACACATTTGATTGAAGCTGATGGAGTTCAGTCGCACACACAGTGGCCGTATGGAGGGTTACCTTTGATCGTAGGCAAGTTTTGTACAGGCATTTGTCGGTAACCTAATTCTGATTACCTTTCTCTCTTTGTTTTTGTGTTTTTAAGGTGTTGATGGAGAGCCTTTCGAATGACAGCCGGGACAGTGGTAATCACAGGTGGAATTCTAGCTACAGTAATCTTACTGTGCATTATCGCTGTACTGTGTTACTGTAGGCTGCAGGTGAGACTCTCTCTTGCTGCCATTTTGCTTCTTTGTCTGTTTTTCTCAGTCTGTCTTGTAGGTATAATGCTGTGTTTTGGTACCTTCTCTTCCTTTAGGAAGTAGTGACATGGTCTTCTTTTTCTGTAGTTCTTGTTTGATCTCATCCTGTTTTCAGAAAAGAATGTGTCTGCTTGTCACAAACACTATAACGTCACATCAGAATTGTCAGAAAAGTCAGGGAGCATTATGTTTTTCAGATATATTGTTTTTGCCCTTTGAATTGACACTGAAACAATTTGCAGTAAAATTGACCAAGTTGTATATTCAGAAATCATCTTTGTGCAAGTTTTTTTCACTCTTTGTAATGCAATTCAGTTGCAAGAAGTAAAAGTTTGGTGTCAGTAAGATTTTTTTTAAATAAACCTAAAATTTTATTCAGCAAGGACACATTAAGGTGATCAAAAGTGACAGTACATATATTTCTAATGTTACAAAAGATTTCTATATTTAAAAAAAAATGCTGTTATTTTGAACTTGCTATTGTGAAATGGTTTACAGTTTCCACAAAAATATTGAGCAGCACAACAGATTTCAACATTTATAATAATAATAAATGTTTGTTGAGCAGAAAATCATCATATTAGAATGATTTCTGAAGGATCATGTGATTGAAGACTGGAGTAACTTTTCAAAACTTGAGAAGTACTGAATTTCCAAAAGGGCAGAAAACAATTGCATTTTTGACCCACTTAAATAGGACTTAAACTAATTAAAGTAATTTTATAATTCTGTTGTTTTTGGTTAAAGTCTACTGCTGAATGACATATGACAAGCATTTATGGTAAACTAAAATATACTTTTTACTCTTTCCCATAAAATGAAAGTCAGTTGGCTCCTAAACAATTTAAATTGGATTTTTGGGTGAACTTTGCCTTTAATTCTTTTAAATTTTACATATATACTGTTAAATGTTACTGTTATAAGTTATTTTGTAGAATTAACCCTTAAACGCATACCTCGGGTCATTATCGACCTGGGACATCATTCACTCATTAATTTTTGTAAAAATTGTATAGGGTCACACTAGTGACCTGAGGTATGTAATAGTGTAAGTATTTTTTTTTTCTGCACAACAATAATTGAATCTTTGATGACTGAATAAGTGCAATTCACCTTTATTCCACAAGGCAATTTCTAATACACAACGATGAAGTGATGTTTCACTCATATTTACTGCAGGCATAAAACAAAAGAATAGGAAGTATCATCAGCGAAACTTGAAATGGCTCAGCGATTTACTGCAGAGCAAGTACTGTTACAATCAAATATTAGTATCACTGTCACTCGATGGTGGATCTAGTGAAGAAGCTGTCAGCGATCAAAATATTGATTTTGAAAATGTTGAAAATTATAGTTTTGAGAATATGTTTGAGATCGTGAATATGAGCCAGATGCTGAATGTACTGGGAAATGAGCTCTGGCAAGGACAGCGATGATGGTATAAAACATCTGCTCAAACTGAACCCTTCTAACCTCAAAAGGTAACAAATTATGCTTTATTTTATTCTTTTGTCATTGTTATTTAGATATCAATGGGGTTTAATCTATTGCGGCAGTTAGAGATCCATCCATGTTAGATATAGATCCGGGTTGCTAAAGACCCAAATATGTAATAATGATTAGTGCATTAAAGGGTGAAAATGCGAAGCTGACTCTCTCTCTCTCCTTGCACCCCTCTAGTACTATTGCTGTAAGAAGGAAGAGTCGGAGTCAGAGGAGGAGGAGCCTGACTTCGCAGTCACGTCTCGTCTGCCGCCGGTGCATTCAAATCACAACATCCTGGCGGCCACTGTCCCCACGGCAACCACCCCCAATGGGCCCGCCCTCTTCACACCCCCGCCGGCACGAAAACTGACACGCTCGCAGACGTACTGTCCGTCCTGTACGCATTACGACCTGCCATTTTACCTGCAGCAGCCAGACGGCCTGCGAAATGGTGGTGAACGCATTAGCTACCGCAGCGTGCTTCAGCAGGATTTGGGGATGCCCGCCCCGCTGCCAGCTTCTCTGCCCGCCCCGCTGCCCACCCAGCTGGCCACCCAGCTGCCGATGCCGCTACCCAACTACCACAAACTAAACCTCAGCCGCTCGGTCACCATGAGGGAGATGTTCACGCGAAGCTGCAGCATTAGCACCGACGTGTAGCCAGCCATCCGAACGGTTTATGCTAGATGCTAACTGCGTCAACACAGGCAACAGAATCAATTCTCATTGAAAAACATAATTCAGCATTCAAGCTCTTGCACTTGCCTGCATGAAAACAATGTCCTCTGGAAAACTCCCAGAGTGCCGAGCTTTCAGGAAGACAGCCCAGTGTGTTTGTGCGTAAATGGGAACTATAAAGGCAGAAATGGGGTGAGAGCAGAGATTCGGAGCCCCTCTCCCTCCCTCACCCCCTCTGCTTCACTCCTGAATCCCTTTTCTTCTGTTTTCAGTAATTGAAAAGAAGATTCAGAAAATAAAGACAGAATGGGACACTTTTCAATATACAGTCTGAATTGAAACTTTTGTATTGTTCATTCATGTAGCTCGAGACGTTTTAGCTGGATATTCACTGATATAGACGCGGACTTTGTTTTGACAAACCAACACATACAGGACAACTTACAAAAAGCCCTAAGCGGCTGCAATAACACTGCTAGATCAAAATGTGACATCGGCAAACAACATGATGTAGGCGTTTGATTTTGAGGTAACGTATGGGATGAGAGGCATTATTTTTTACTGACAAAAGTTACTGAGTTACCGTTCGTGATTCTAGGTATTAATAGATGTTTTCACGATTACAAACTTTCTTCTGTTTTGGATGTTTAAATTATTTGTTCTTCTTTATTCACATTTCTCCTATCTGAAAAGGTTCAGATTTTTGACATGTTATGATTTCCACTGAATCATGTTTTTTTACAAATCTGGATGTGAGACGGATACAAAGGCTGATTTGATTTCATGGGCTACAATTGCTCTTTCTAAACGCTGCTTGTTGGACTATGAAGAGAACATCTTCAGCCAGAAGGGTTTTCTCTCCCTCTCTCTCTACTGTTCATGCTTACAGAGGCGTCAATTAACCTATTTCCTGCGTAGTTGATGTGAAAACAAGTGGGGCGTTGCACCGACTTTTTTTTTTTAATAATGACAGTGATTATCAAGAATATTTGTTCTGTTTCTAGTTCTGAAAGTGATCTTCTTCTCTCTCTGGGTGTGTAGCCGCACACTACAGCCCTGCAGGTGACATTTGTGATGATCACCATGTGCTTGTGTTGTGATTTCAATTCTCTCTCCTAGCTCTTCTTTCACTCATTGGGTCCCTTTTCAATCTCACACTGTCTCTCTCTCATACGCGCACACATACACGTTTCAGTGCCTGTTAATACCAACTGTATTATTATTATTATCATTATTTCTGAATTGTTTTTGCATCACTACTTTATCACAGTATTTTTGTTTCAGAAATAGGTCAATAATATTGTTTCTTGTTCTAAAGTGATGCCGAAATGTTCCTGTAATTGAAAATACAATTAAGAATACTGTGGACAATAAATTGGTTGAAAACTTTTTGGCATGTTTTAAAGTTGAATATGAAGTGAAATTCATAGTTCATTTATAACCTACATTATATGGTATTTCCTAGACAACCTGTTGGATCATTTTGTGATTCCAGTTGGAATATGTCCCCACCTTGAATACTCTCAACTTTGTTGCAGCGGTATACGAAAATGGCTTTGTCTATCGAAACGAAATCCCCCAAAAATTCTGCCATGGTATATAGATGATAAGATTTGATTTTGATTTTGATTTTGGTGAAAATCAGACAAATGGTCTAAGAGAAGTTTGAAAAAGTAGGTTTTTAAAGAAAAACAAAATGGCGGACAGGAAGTTCAGTCGACTATGACAAAATTGGTATCCATGTTCTCGGCATGACCCAACTACTAAGACCAGATTCATTACAATAGGCTAATTTAATCAAAAGTTATTAGAATTTTTGGAAATTTCAATATAACTTTTGACCACAAAGTGGCACTGCCCTGACACTTTTTAAGTGCTTTCAAGGCATGGTCCCGATGACACCTGCCAAGTTTCACATCGATATACTCCAATGCGCTAATCCGCAAAATTAAAAAGGCCCAAAATGGCTGATATGAGAAAATTGGGTATCGTTCAACTCGGCACTGAATCTAAAATGATTTTAAAAATAAATTAACCAGTTTACAATTAAAAACAGTCAACTACCCCTGTTTCAGAAACTTAATGAGGCTGTTAGCTGTTTGTTAGCACGTCATATGGACAATATAAACAATTTCTTATCGATTTTATCTTCTCTTTATTTTATTACATAGCCTAATATCTATGCAATATTTCGATGATGTATGTTTGCTTTCATTTTGTTGCACAGCAGTCCAGTCATTGTGTAAGCTTTGTTTTGGATGTGCTCTCTGTCAGACTGAATTGGGAGAATCTGATAACATCAATCCACGGTCTTCTGGGTTCACTGTGCTTCAGAGTTGGCTGGAGCTCTCAAAGACTTTTCAGTGCCAAAGTCACTGCAGCTTTATCTGTCTTGTAGGACGTAGTTTAGACAGATGTGAGCATTTCTAAATCATGACTAATCATCAAGTAAATTTGGCACTCCAATCACGTTCACAATTCAATGACAATGGAGAGGCATGGAGGATATGAACTTTGCTGTGTCACAGTGAAGAGTTTGAGTACTAAAATGAATAATATATCTAATTATATCATATTATACAGTGCTATGCATAAGTGAATACACCCATGCTAAAGTTGACTAAAAAGAGGAATAAAAAAATCATCTTTTGGAAATTGAACTTAATGCCTTAATTAAAAAAATTAGGAAAAATCCAACCTTTTAGGACACCAATTTTCTTTGTGAATGAATAATGTATCGTAAATAAATAAATGTTCTTCCTTAAAATACAGGGTGCATAAGTCTGGACACCCCTATGTTAAATTCCCATAGAGGCAGGCAGATTTTTATTTTTAAAGGCCAGTTACTTCATGGATCCAGGATACGATGCATCCTGATAAAGTTCCTTTGGCCTTTGGAATTAAAATAGCCCCACATCATCACATAGCCTTCACCATACCTAGAGATTGGCATGGAGTACTTTCCATAAGATCATCTCTCAATGCAAATCAAACCAGCTATTAGGCTAACTGAAATAAAACCATGCCAATCTCTAGGTTGGATTTTTCCTATTTTTTTTAATTAAGGCATTAAGTTCAATTTCCAAAAGATGATTTTTTATTCCTCTTTTTAGTCAACTTTAGCATGGGTGTCTAAACTTATGTATAGCACTGTATATTAATAAGCACAACATTTTGGGGAAAATTATTCTTCATAAAGACATTGTGTTATAATTAAAAACATATAGGTGACTTATATTATGACAGTATGTATGTGTGTAGTCAGATGTAAATGTTTTAGTAAAACGAAGGATTTTCTTCCTGTGCTGAATTATTTAAGACTGTAATGTTTCCCAGCATGCAGCTGTGCTGGCCAGACCCCTGGAGCAGTATTGATGTTTTATGACATGCCTTGAATTATCCCTCACTGGGATGAACCTCATTCTCTCTGTCAATGATCTCTTGGCCTCTCTCCATTCCCTCTGCCTCCGTAAAGAGTGTGTGTCGGGTCCTTGACAGTGACACGGGGGAAGAGCTGTGGATGCTTCTCTGAGGTGGGAGGCTATATGCATTACAAACATGATGAAATGCAAATAAGCTGCAGTCTTTGGAGCATGTGTTCACATCTATATAATTTCAGTGATTCAGTGTGTTAAATTTAATCTGTACATTTAAATTCTCTGATTCAACTACCCTTATGAAAATAACCATGGTTTTGCTGGTAAAACTGCGGTTATACAAATGGTAATCAAACAAAAAACATGGTTACTACACTTTTACTATAATAAAACCATGGTTCATTTTCGTAAGGGTATTCTTTGTGTCATCACTCAAAAATGTCTGTATGTCGAATTATTTTTTAAAGCAAGCAGAAGTGTAGTGTTATATACTTAATTGATGCATATAAATGAAAATGATTCGTTCTTCATTATTTAGTTCACAAAAAAAAAATGATTCTGTCATAATTTAGGCTACTCACCCTCAAGTGGTTGCAAACCCGTAAGACATTCGTTCATCTTGGAAACACAAATGAAGATCTTGAGAGATGAAATGAAATCTGAGAGATTTCTGTCCCTTCACTGACAGTCCACTTAACTACCACTTTCTATCCCCAGAAAGGTAAAGACATCATTAAAGATATCCATGTGACTCCAGTGGATTTATGAAGGAATGCGAGTGCTTTGTTTGGGGACAGCAATGGAAATGAGTTCATTTTAAAGACTTATTTAAAAAAATATATATATAAAAAACCCTGAAAATTCTGTCATCATTTACTTTACTTAAAAACACAAGGGTGATAAATGATGACAGAATTTTAAACAGCCAGTCTTCCATTGTTAACCATGACTGGCCCGTTCACAGTTCACACCAATGACTATAACTATAAAGATAAAGATATAGTTCTAAAAATCGTTCTCAATATTAAGGAATAGCAGTGTTCACACCACAGCCATAACGATAAGGGCACAGAGAAACGATATCCTTCGAGTCACTTTCAGAACGATTTTATCCAGCTGATGAACGATAAAAACATAGACAGCCAATCAGAATGCATCCTGCTGTAACAAGCTCGAGCATTTAAAGTGACAGACAAGCACATGCTTGGAATAAACATCTTTATAGTTTTCGTTATAGTTATCGTTCTTGGTGTGAACACTGCAAACACATTTACGTGGCACGTTGCATTTCTACTATGGAATGGCAACGTCGCTGTCTCCCGTGAACGCAACATTGTAACAACGTAGAATTGTAAAGGTGATGATACACAGGGCAACTTTTTGGGCAATGTTGCCGTCAACGGGCAACCAGATTAGACACAGGGCACACGACCTATCCAGATATAAATGTATTACCAAATTTCAATGGGAAAGTGCCCAAGCAAAAAAAAAAAAAAAAAATCTGTGGCTTAGTAAATATTACAGTAATATTTAACTTTATTAACTTAATAAAATCTATGACTAAAAATGACAAAAAAATCCAACAGTTACTTTTATCTAAAATCTACAGTTATATTTAATTTTTTTTTTTTTCACTAAAAGAATTTAGTATTTGACTAACCAATTATTTATTTATAATACACTTAATATATTTGTGAAATTTCTATCAAAATATTTGAGAATGGAGAATTAAACTGATCTGTTTCAAGAAACAAAAATATTAATTAATTCAAATCAAATCAATATTATTAATATATTTAACACACAAGAAATTGAGTAAGTTTACTCAGTTAAAACAATGCACCCCTCCCCCGCCCTCTGACGTGACGACAACTCAACGGTTGAGTGAGCGCGGGCTGTTTGAACTCTCTTCAGTCTCCAGAAGTTCTCTCTTCTCTTCTCAGCGTGCAGAATTGGTGCATTTCCTCTGTGAAATTCAGGTTTGTGTGTTTTATTTTATCTATAAAATCATTACTGTGCTTTAAATCATTTTTTTTTTCATGCAAAACAACTTACAGAGGAGTAATGTGACACAAATGAGAGTCGCGCCTGTCTTTTCGCGTGATTGAAACGCCTTGCATAAAACACACAACTTTATTCCTAATGATAATGAATATAATTAATTTGGATGATAAAATGTCATCAGAACTGTGCACTGTTTGTTTATTGGCAGGTTATGGAGTCAGTCGCTTGCAGTATCTTTCGACCATGAGTGAAATGCAGGACGGCGGTCTGAAGTTAGAAGTTCACCTGCACAGCACGAGTCCGTCTCCGGCACGAGAACCAGCGCTGATCCGGTGGAAATTGGATAACAGACTGATTGGTTACACTTTTGAATTAGGTTACCTGAATGTTTAAATGTTTAATTTTTACTTCTAAAATGTTTGTTAAATGAGTTGTAGACAATATTGTATACATGTTAAAACAGTGTAAAATATGCTGTATTGCTGTACTCATCGACAATAAAGGCCATGTCATACTGGTGGTTGTATAGAATATTATTTAAATAAAAAAAGTTAATATTACTCATAAATACATTTTTAAATGTTTAAATGTTAAATTATTTCTACTCAATTTTATTTGTTAATGTACCAGATGCAGTTACTCAGATTTACTTACTTTTTTTTACTTGCATTTACTCAATTCATACAGTATATTTCATTGATTTCACAGCTTTAAAATGTACTAAATTTTTTTGAGTGTAAAAATGTTTCACCAAAAAAATTGTGTAAATCATAGTTAAACTTTTTAGAGTGTGTAAGGATTAAATCTGAATACTAAAAGAAATATAGCTAACATTAGCATACACTAGTACTGTAATTTATACAAGACTGCAAACTGCATGAAATATCAGCATTCTGTCCCTTCAGTTGTGGACTGAACAAATACATGTCACATTAGACAAGAAAGTTGTAGGTTGTGTTTGAATAATTACGTATCTTATTTAGCTGAGGTAATTAAACGCAATTCTCTCCTATCCTTGCTCGATGAAGAACGAGACGACACTTGAGCCCAACGGCCGTTTGAAATTTAAAAGGCTGATTTTCGCGCTTCAGGGCAGTGACGAGTACATATGTAGTCCAGTGGTTGTCCAGTCACCCTTTGCACAACCTTAAGCAATGGCCCTGAACGGTGGTTTAATGTCAACATTCTGACAACGCTGTAACAACCTTTACCACACAACGCAGTTATAGCCTACCTTTGACCATGTTGTTAAAACGTTGTTAGAGGGTTGGGTAGGCTATGTTGTGCCAACGTTCTGTGGCCTTTAGACAAGCACCAGACCAACAGTAACCAGGATAAAACCGCCTTTCCTGCTGGTCTTAGGTTTTATAAGATTGGTTTGGTGTGAGATCTAAAGAGCCCACCGCAGGCTTGCAGAGGTGTAAAGTCCAGGTTCAGAAAGTAAAAGTCCTCCTCAGTATTTTGTTCCAATCACCTGGATTTGCTATTCAGCCAGGATATAGGACTAATTAGTGAAATCAGCTGGCTGAGTTCATGGGTGGATTAAACATATGGCAGGACTTCTACTTTCTGACCCCTGGACTATACACCTCTGCAGGCTTGTTAGTTTAAATCTGGAGGAATAGAGGAGGATTCTTCCTCCTATCCACTCACATCCTCCAGCTCTTTGTATGGAGAGACTGAGAATTAATAAACATGGCTCAAGACGAGTGCTGTCCAAATGGATTAATTTGTAATTTTCCTTTCATTCATTTATTTAAACCCTTCTTCCTTTGACGCTGTCCATTCAACCAGGCAGACGGCTTTTGAAATGGCCACAAGATCACAAGATATTCAGCGTCAGATGGCAGATTTTGAGCAGATATTATGTGTCCAGTGAACGCTGACTCTGTTGGTCTCAAACAGCCCTGAGCTAGATAAATCTGCAGCACACAGGAAAGGTAAGCTCTTTGCTTAGTTATGATTACATCAGAAACCATACATCATGCACGTTACATCATAACCCAGTGCAGAGTTGGGAATTTATTTTTAAAACACTCCATATTGTTTAGTTGTTTTCCAGTAATGTTTAATGAATTCATAAAAACACTTCACTAATGCAGCTCAATGAGCAAATCTTACAAAAACGAGTCCATTTGTATATGTATGTGTTTCTATATATATAAATTCTCTATACTGTCAGATGAGTCTCCATACCATCTTGTTGAACAAAGACTTAAATAATTTCTTCTCCAAGTATGTCGTGAATGATAACTGTAAATCTTACAGGCCCTCTAGACGTCACAACGCATTGCTTCAGACAAGCACAAGCGACAGATCAAGTGTTTGATGTACTACTGTCTTTCACACACTTCTTTCCTGCTGTTTGTCCCTGTGAAGCAGAGACTGTGAAACACTGGCATATGGGATAAGGTTTAACAGCTTCCCCGATAACTACATCTAAATGTCAGGGGAAATCTGGAGCACAAAGTAAATTTCCACCTCCTGTTCTTTCCTCTGAAACTGAAGTCTTCTCAAAGAACCGTGTAATAACTCCTATCACTTGTGTATTGCAGCAGTCCATCGGGTAGCACTAAAAACACTCAGAACACCTTAGCAACCACATAGCAACACATTACATAGTATCTATGTGATTTTATCCATTATAGTTATTTGTGTAAAGCTCCTGTATTCACTGCGGCTGTACTAAGATACTATCCTTCCACATTATACAGTTTGTTAATCAAATTAAAGGACACTTTAATTGTGTGCAGTGATTCAGAAAGAGGCATTGGTGTCAGTCTCATGAGGGCCGTGGAGGTCGTGTCCTCGTCAGTATCCAAACTCTGTTCAATGGACCCCACTTTTACTTCTGCATACTGAAATATTTCTTACAAGACAGTCTTCAGTTTGTGTTTTCATTCTTTAACATGGATTGAGATTTAGCTATTCTATAAATTACTGATATTACTGATACACATTTATTTATCCATTGTCTTTGGATGATATTCAGGTTATGAGTGTAAATGTAAGTAAAGCATTTTTAAATAAATGTTTGGTGCACAATGAGAAAATTTTCAACAATTTAAGGTGACTGTCACTCACTTTATATCCCACAATCAATTGCCATTACTTTACTCACTAGTGAGACTACAATACAACACATTTTTGTCGATTGTAAGCAGTTGTTTTACTAGACCTAGGCCTATGTTATTTTTTAAACACTGTTTTGTGCTTTAATTTATAAAACGTTGATAAACTAATAATTTCTTTCCAAATTAGATATTTTAAATACTAATCATGACCTAATGTTCCATCGTCAATCGTTAAACCATAAATTGTGAAATGCCGCCATCTACCGACAAAATATGGAGCTGCTTTATGTATCCTACTCATGTATCCTGTCTGGAATGTTTATTGATTTGCAACATAACAAAACCCATATAGTTATTTTCCAAACTTCTAACATTCCCATTGTAATGATATATAAAATTCATACATTAAAAATGCATATACAGTTACAAAACATACTAATCTAATAGATATGCCTTTTACATCTTACAAAAAATCGCATTGCAATAACAAAGATGCTGTTGATCTTTATATAAATACATTTATATCTTTATATAAGTCAGTGGAAAACAATATAGTACAATTGACATATATTTTACTTTATGTGTGTGATTTGCCAAGACCGCTATCACGATCCCTAAACAAGACCATTGTATCAGTTTTTTTATTTTATTTTTTATTTTATTTAAGCAATTAATGAAGAAAGTGAAGACTAAAATGATTTAGCATAAATACAACAAAAAAGAATTGTACACAGTTCAAGTTTCCGACATCTGTTTACAACATCTGTCAGCAAGTTGTGCACCGGAAGTGCATCAATGGACCAATCCAAACGCTCATACCAGAGCGGACCAATCAGAGCGATTGCGTGTGGTGACGCTACAAGGCGCGAATTTATTCAACAGAAACAGCACGCGACTGTTTACAGCAAAAGAGCGTCTCATATTAAATGCTCAGAACTCGCATAAATCAGCTGTTCGCATATTAAAATATTATAATCCACCCGTTAGAACACTTAACGTGTATTTTGAAGAAATGAATGCGACCGCGGAACTAGAAATGAAAACCAAATCCATTGTAGATGATGTGCACGACAAAGTCACTCCAAGACAAGGGGGCGTGTCTGTAGGAAGAAGGTAAACAAATAAATCGACTGAAGATTTAAGAATTAAAATCTTAAGAAAGTCAATTTTATCATGATTAGCAACGTTTGTCTATTCCATGCAGACCTGCAGATTCCAGATGTAACGTTAGAGGCGTCAATTCAGGTTTTAAATCTCCTGTACGTAAAGTCTATTATTGAATCAAATGTATTCAGAGGACTATTGCATACTTTGTGATTTTAGCAGATTAGTAGTCTGTGATATGATGCCTAGAGGTAGAAAGCAATATTCATGGGAGTTTGATAACTGATAACAGATGAATTAAGTTTTATATGGTGGTGAGTTGTCTTTGGTCTGTCATAGGTCCAGAAGTCTAGTATGGTGAAATCTCCCTTGTGCCCTGAGGAAGAAGTCAAAGAGCTCAAGAAAACACTTGATCGGCTGGATTCAGAGATCGCCTTGTTGGAAAAAGAGTAGGTAGTGAATGTGGGAAAGAGCGATACAAGAGATGCTGTTGTTTGTTCATACTGAAGATACTATATAGAATATTAGGTTTAAAATTCTTTTTCAATTTAAGGGGGTTGCGAGGTCACAAAAACACAACGTGAGGCCTATTAATTGGCTTCCATTAAAGTGCATATTTTTAAAAAGGAATAATTCACCCATAAAATGTTGCCATTATTTATTCATCCTCATGTTTCTTTTTTTTCTGTGGAACACAAAATATGTTTTGAAGAATATCCTGGTGACTCTTTTCCATATAATGAAAATGAACTCCAAAAGCTCCAAAATAAAATAATGAAAGCAGCATCATTAACACTATAACGCCTACTGTATCATATTTTATACACAAATGTATAAGGCCTTTAATCTATTAACATGATCAAAACTGTTCCATTTCAAAAATGTAGATTTTTCTGACTTTTATTTCATAGGTCAGGCTTTTCAGGATTAAAATAACTTGAAGGAAAGTTCACTCAAAAATCCGTTCCAAACCCGTAAGATTCGTAAGAAACCCGTTTATCTTCAGAACACAAATGAAGATATTTTAAAGAGATTTCTGTCCCTCCATTGACAGTCTACACTACCAGTAAGTTCATGAAGAGATCATAAAATCATATGATCATATGAATTGAGAGGTTTAGTCAAAATTTTCTGAAGAGATTCGATCGCTTTAAATGAGGAACAGATTGAATTTAGGCTTTTATTCACATATAAACATTGATCAACGCACACATCAGTAATGTTAAATGGAAGAGAGAGAGAACCAATGAGGTTCATTCTTGTGTTACGCAGCACTTTTGAGCTTCAGCAAGAGCCAATGAGGTTCATTCTCGTGTTACGCAGCACGTTTGAGCTTCAGCAAGAACCAATGAGGTTCATTCTCGTGTTACGCAGCACGTTTGAGCTTCTGTTTATATAGGCTGATAAATGTTTATATTTTAATAAAAGCCTAAATTCAGTCTGTTCATCATATAAAGCGGTTGTGTCTCTTCAAAAAATTTTGGACTAAACCGTTTAATTCTAATGGATTTTTTTACGATCTCTTAATGAACTTTTTGAAGCGTCAAAGTAGTTGCGTGGACTATCAATGAAGGGACAGAAATCTCTCAGATTTCTTTCAAAATATCTTTATTTGTGTTTTGAAGATGAACAAAGTCTTATGGGTTTGGAACGACATTAGGGTGAGTACTAAGTTCTGTCATGAAACTCTAGATGGCTGATAGGTCCTTTTTTATTATTTTTTTATTATTATTTATTTATTTATTTTATTCAGTATTAACAATACAATACAACAACATCTGTTTATGCCAGGGTTGATACACAAAATACACTACTAAACCAGGCATACAAGACAAACAATAACCACAAAAAAAAACAAAAAAAAAACGAGACCAAATTACATAAAAGGATGCAAATTAAACATATTTAGAGACTGATTGGTCCTTAACTCAATCTTCTTGCAATCCCATCATTCTCTATAGGGCACAGCTGATTGGTTCCCACTGTATCGGTAGCCAATGAGCTGCTCAACCTTTAAATACTTGTTCAGCATTTGCTGTAGCAGTTTGCACAATTATGACAAGTAAACTAACTCTTTAAAATGTGACTTGTGTGCTTTATTCTGAGAGTTCTTCAGTAATACAGTAACTGTGTAACAATTTCTTTTGGCGGAACAATTTCTTTTAAATCAAATTATTATGTTTTTAAATCTAAAGTGCATAATATGATCCGTTTAGATCGTTTGCTGATAACTACATTTTTCATTAAAGTGTTTCATTGTTATTTAGTGTCAGATTAAATTGAGCGCGTGTTACTCTGTTCTTGTATTTACAGAGGATTTGTTGTACAAGAGCTGGATCAGCACATAGACCTGCTGCACGAATACAATGACATCAAAGACATCGGACAAACCTTACTGGGCACACTAGGTAAGACTTGATGGATCAATCGTCTGTTTAATAGTAAATGCAACGGTGTCTGATACCAACATAAAAACATTTCATACCATGATAGTCGTTCATCTCCTGTTCATAAACACTTGTGGCCTACACACTTCTCCCATCCCACTCATATAAGTGGGTTACAGCCTCCATACGCTTGGCATTTCTCTCTAGTGTCAAGATTATGATAATGGCATCCTCCAGTATTACCACTGTATTCTGTAATATAATGGACCCTTTCAGACTCCCAGCAAGATGAGTTTCTTGCCTGCTCTGGCCTCTCTGTGACTTCAGATGGTCTGAGGGCCAGAGGGGGTCTGTGCCACATCATTCTCCCCCATGTGACCTGACAGAGACAACTGTCTCTCTGTGTCTCTCAGCTGGCCTTCGTGGAGTGACCACACGGGACTTATACAGTCACTTTGGCCTTGAGTTGGAAGACTGACTGAGCTTCATGAGAGGAGATGGAATACTGGAGGGCTTCATAATACTGTTCGTGTTTTACCTTTTTATGTATAGCAAATACACCCGTTAGTATTGTTTTCTTCATGCTCTTGTGCTGAATGAGTAAAATTAAGAAGTTTCAGTGACATGAACATGCTTAACTCTGGCAAACTAATTCCATGATACACATAAAGCTTCAAAGAAATGGAAAGGTTTCTGTCAATATTGTGAGAAGAATTGCCTCAGTGTTTGTCTCTCCACACGGTTTTCCTCACATTGTGTTTGCACCAAATGGGAGGTGTTATTGTGCATGAGAGAGATTGTCATATATTTCTGGTGAATTAAAGGACTAGTTCATCCAAAAATGGCATTTGTCATCACTTACACAGTTTCAAACCTGTATGACTGTCTTTCTCAGTGCAACCAAAAATGAGATGAGATGAAACTTTATGAATGCTCAATGTTCACACAACTCATATTTGCACTTTTGCAAATGTAAATGTTGTAAATGTTTGTTTATGGGTTAACAATTACTTTAAACAAGTGATATGGCAAATTGATTGACCTATGTATTGCTGTTGGGTCCAATTTTGCTTTATTATTCTTTGTTTAACTATAAAACAAGCAAATGTGTGTATTTCAAAGTGTATATGCCACATTTGTGTGGTTGCTCAAAGGTTTTATCTTACAAGAGCTAATCCAACTGTGTGAAAGTTGAACTAAATACACTTTATGGAAGTTATGATAGAGGTTTATGCACTGTCAATATTTTGGATAACAATAGATAAAGCCATCTGCTACACTGATAGCAGATTGCCTCACTTTGCTGACAGTTGTAAAATGCTTTTTGCTATCTAACATGATATCCACGGTGAATTGGATATACCGAATTAAATTGAATCAAGAAATGTCTGTTTGCTTCTATTACCGCTTATGATTTCCACTGACCATGCTTTGACATGATAGAACATAATGTATGAATCGGCAAATAGTGTGATCAGTTTAAATAAAGCATAAATTGTTGAGTTGAAAATGTATTTGTTAGGCAAAGCATGTCAACATAAAATGGTATCCACAACCATTTAAGGAAAATTGAAAAATAAGAGGGATTTGTGACGTCAGCCAAAAAGGTAAATTGCTTTAGTTGCAGGGCTGGTATTTAAATTTATTTGAAAGAGTATGAGGACAGAGTTTTTCTGTAATGTAATACGCACTAGTTGTGCACAATAAAACCAGAAAAACACATTAAGAAAGAATATAGACTGTTTCCAAAGAGACAGTACATAAGTTAAATTAGCAGTGTTTCATGCATTTTGATTAATAAAAAAACAAACTTGTCTCCACCGTAATTTCCAATGCACAAGTAAAAAGCATGTCTCATTCAAAATACCATATGCATTACATCATTTTAATTTCTGCCAACACAATGACCAGCAGACAGACAGATATCTGACAAAAGCCCTCCTCCTCCTCCATCATGCCTCATGGACCTGCAGAGCTGCTTTGCAGCAACTACCGGGCGGAAACTGTCGTGATGATTCGCTGGCTGAGCCACATTTCCCTGACAGGACTTTAAGTCCCGCCTTTACTGAGGCTAACGCAGCGCTCCGAGAACGCCATTGGTTCAAAGAGCTGTCAGTCAATGTATACGCAACTGCACCGGCGAATAGAGAGAAGGCGGGCTCAAGTAAGAAAATTATAAGGTCATTGGAATTATCAGCGCTACTACAAGCCATCGTTACAATGAAGCGATAACAGATAATAATGAAAAATGAAATAAACGGGGGCAAAGTCTACCAAAGAAGCTGTGGTAGGTAAAAGGCAGGCGTGCGGCCGTTACACACCGGCGCGTGCGTCTCAGCGCAGGTAAACGCGGTGGAGGTTTCGCTTAAGCCGATCAAGGTGGGATCGTACGGAACGGCTTCCCCTTCTGCCATTATACACACGTTATTGTGACCACGGAGACCAATATTAAGGTATTTCCTGGACCACAGACACCTACATGCCAAATATTTTAACCATTGACCATTTCCGGCATCTCCTGTATCATTAATCGTCATGATCGCAGATGTCAACTGCCAGTTAAAGATGCATTTTCAGCGTACATTGTGTCCTGTTCATGTTTGCTGATGGATGCGGTGTCATATGTAACAGTTTATTGCTGGTAATCCAGATAAAGGGATATAGGATGCCAGATATCCGCACTGGGCTTTTTTTTTAAATAAAAAAAAATAAAACACGCACATCAAATAACGCAGCATAACCGTTACTGATATAGGCCTACTACTGTGTAAACCTGGTCGTATAGACACATGCTATAATGTATAGTCTGACTCTGTGAAATCCTCATAATGTATCTTGTGATTGTAACAGTATCAGTAGAGTGAAGCTCAGTGTAACGTTACTGCAGTGCTGTAGTGATGTTCGATTCTCCAAAGACTCGTTCTTTTCAACCGAATCACTAAAACGGACTGAGTTGTTCGTTCACGGTTCTGGAATCAACAACTCACAGACTCACTCTTTTGTCCGATTCAGAATGAGCCTAAAATACCAGAAATACCACAGAAACGTATTTGAATTGTTTGCATGACAGTTTTATCAACACACATTTTAAAGTTGTTTATAATAAATGGAATGAAGAAGCTAAAACATCACTGAGAGATGCCAATTAAATGTTAGTATTGTTTATTGTAAATAAATGCAAGTTATATTTGTGTTCTAAACAGCAATAGGATGTAATACCGCGAACGTGTGATGTGATCGTGGCTAAGAGAATCACTGAATCTTTGAAATGAACTGTTCGAAAGAGCCGAATCGCGGAAATGAGTCATCTTTAGTGCAATGTGCTCGCTCAGGTTTCCGGGTGGAGCAACGAATTAGGGCTCTGCGGTAATGATTATGATGATGGCTCTTCTGCATTGCTTAAATAGCCATACGCACCCACAGCACGTCTATCATTTTGTCTTGCTACAACAACACACGGTCACAGGACCGAACAGACGTTACCATGCGGGGCGGGTGGATTCTCCCCAGCATCCTTCACGATAGACAGCCGCGCATTGTTGGATTTCCCTTCTGTATCGAAAACGTATGATGATGGTGGTGGTGATATGACGATGTGTTAACATCGCTTCTGTCCGTCATTAGAATGAGAATGTGTGAATGAAATGGCGTATTATCTATAGGTGAATCACACCGGGGCTAGTTGTCACACTTTTACTCCAGTGAACATGTCCCAGAGTAGGTTTTGATTCCGTTTCTGGATAGAAGTCTTGAATGCAAAGTATTTTACATTTTATTTATTTCCACTATTATACAGTTCATTTAACACGTGTTTACCTACTACAGCGTGGCTTGTTGTTACACTATGGGGTAAGTTCGTTGTCACAATGAAAACTCTAAAACTCTGTCTTTTTCTGCAAATTTGAACAGTAAAACGTATATGAAACACAAAAAAAATTCATGAAGCTGTTACAATGGACAAGATTACAAACTTTTGTTCAACAGAAATTGATAAATTAATAAATTGTATAATTATTAAGCTGCCTGCATAATTCTAAATAAATAAATAATTCATAAAAAATACAATAAAAATTAATTATATAGTTTAGATTCCCACCTGAGAGTGGTTGTATTGTGCATTACCAAAATAATATGGTCATTTTGTCCATCTATGTGTTTGCAAAGACTGTACGCCGTGAGTTTTTAAGTTAAAATTTATTTTAGGCTGTCAGTAGATTAAAATAGTTGATAAAAACAACTATTTATCTCCTGTTTTGAACTAGATGTTTGAAAGCAATGAACAAAACCACTGCTAAAAAAAAAAACATACATTTGTGGACTCAAAACCTTAACGATAGTGCAAGAAAGCTCTTGTGGCAGCTTTCCTATGTGACAACTAGCCCCGGTGTCCCCTATATAGCTGGCCTTAGAGTGATATGATGTGACTGGTAATTCAGCAGGTCAAGCTTCTGCTGCGTTCAGATGAGCTGTAGGAAAGGATCGTACAGATCAAATAGCTCTGTTGCCTGACATTCAATCCACCCTAGTTACTTTACAGGTGATTTAGTGGACAAGAAGGCCTTGAAACACGTCAATACACTTTAATGTAAAGGAGCATTTTAATGAATTACCTTTTTATATATATATATCACATCACATTTGTTTGTATCCATCTTCATTGTTCATCAGAAATATGGAAACATAAAAACTGGTTATCCTCCATCATTATGTGTAATAATATCCTTCATATGCATAATATATTAAATGTGTGATGAACAGCAGCATTTAAATAAATATTTCAATACAAATGTTTGATTTACTGTCCAAACACATCTGGAAACCTAAGTTACTGACTTTTCTCGAGTAAGATAATACGAGTACTCTGGACTGGTATACCTTTAACATACATTTACAAGGCCAAAGATCTGTTTTCTATCTTGTCTTGATATGATTAAGTATCTTATCTTGTTAATCTCAGTATCTGTCAATTTAAGGCAAGAGTTTTGCATATCAACCATTGTAATTATCAGGTTTATAATGATTGTTATAACTTTTATCAAGTTCTTTTTTTAAAAGGTCCAATAAAATGTTAATGCAATAATGAAATGTTGAAATTGCTGTCTGAGTGACTGTGCTGTGTGTGTTTTGCGTGTTGTCAGGATGTTGCGGTTGGCGTGCTCCACGGCTCTTCTCTTCGTCCTCAGGCTGTTCGCCGGCCTGTCCTGGTTCCAGGTCCTACCAGCCATTCTCATTTTCTACCTGGGTTCTGGAGGATGGAAGTCCATCCATGTGTTTTCAAAGACCATATATCGCGATTTGCAGTAAGTTTATATGTTATAATATCCATTTTAGCTTGCTTTTTTTATACACTATAATATGAATATACTTTTTTGAAGTCATCAAAACTCTGAAATGCACAAAAAAGTGAAAGTATGGAAATTTTGCAGTGACAAAAATAGTCAAATAAATCAAAACTATCTTGTTTTAGCTTTCCACACTTCATCTGTATTCCAGCTCTGGACATTTTCTCAACCAACTATTTGGATGTTTTTAAACCCTGGTGCAATTGCTCTGTTAGTGCGGTTCATTTGAGTAAGTGTGTGAACGCTCCCATCTGAACCCTGGTGAACACCAAACAAGAGGACTGAAACACTGAAAAGATGAATGCTCAAGAATACCTGTTTTTTCTCGTCATAGTCGTGATGTTGCCCATCTCAGTTCAGGCGTCAGAACCGCGTCTCCTCACAGCAGATCTGTGTGTGTGTGACGGAGGGATTCCTGTCGCTGTTTTGACTCCTTTACACATTTTATAAGCTCTTCTCGAGTCCTCAGCTGCTCAAAATACCATCATCTGTAGCTACGCACACACAACGAGCAAATTTTGCATTTAGGTTCGGTGTTAAAATGTGAACACATGTTTTTTTGGAAGGGGGGCCGGACAAAACAAGCAAACCGAACTACAAGTGGGAATCCACCCTTAAAGAAGTTCCTCAACAAATATAACCGCACAATCCTGTATTACGAGCTATGAGTTTGTTAAGAGGAACAAGTGGTTGAAGTGGGTTTCTGGGTTATTCCTGGCAGGTTCACCCTGTTTTTCCTGATTTTGCTTTTCAAGTTTTTCAATCTTGAACTTGAACTGCCCCCTGAACTTCTATGTTTGATTAGCAAACAAGGCAAAACCTCTGCTAACAATCACAGTTCTGCCGCTTGTTGTAGCAAGTGCTGGGGCTTATGGAGTTCAGTTCCACTTCAGGTCCTGGAGGTGTGGGTTTATCTTTTAATACAGCACAGATTACTCTGTAAGTGCCTGGATTGGAGGATGGAGGCTTTTAGGATAGCTGTTAATGGATGTAAGAACTCTTATGGGACAGGGATCACTGCTTTTAGCATTGTGACAGTGTTTGTGTGCTCTCTCTCTCACACACACACACACACACAAACTACTTCCTGCCACTTACAGATTTCTTATTTGTCACTTAAGCAAGAAGTTGATGAGACCAGTATCTGATCTGAACTATCATTATCATTAAACAGATGATTATATGCATTAAACCCACACACTAAATGTACAAAATGGTGTAAAGACTGGTCAAAAGTTTGGAATAATTATAATAATTGTTTTAATGTTTTTGAAAGAAGTCTTTTCTGCTCACCAAGGCTGCATTTTTTTGATCAAAATTACAGTAAAAGAGTAATATTGTGAAAAAGTATTACAATTTAAAATAACTTTTCTATGTGAATATATCTTCAGTGTCACATGATCCTTCAGAAATCATTCTAATATGATGATTTGATGCTCAAGAAACATTTCTGATTATTATCAATGTTTAAAACCGTTGTGCTGTGCATGACCATGATTCACTACCATTCAAATGTTTTGGGTAAGTAAAATATACATAAATATTTTAAATTAATACTTTTTATTCAGCAAAGATGCATTAAATTGATCAAAAGTGACAGTATAGACATTTTTAAAGTTACAAAAGATTTCTATTTCAAATAAATGCTATTATTTTGATCTTTCTATTAATCAAAGAATCCTGAAACAATATGTATCACAGTTTCCACATAAATATGAAGCAGTAGAACTGTTTTCAACATTGATAATCAGAAATGTTACTTGAGCATCAAATCATCATATTTGAATGATTTCTGAAGGATCATGTGACACTGAAGACTGGAGTAATGATGCTGAAAATTCAGCTTTGATCACAGGAATAAATTACATTTTACAATATATTTAAATAGAAAAGTTATTTTAAATAGTAATAATATTTCACAATATTACTGTTTTACTGGGGGGTTTTTTTGTTATTAAAATAAATGCAGCCTTGGTGACCAGAAGAGACTTCTTTCAAAAACATAAAAATATCCTAATCATTACGAACTTTTAAAGTAGTGCATCTATTTTAGATGAAGAATTCACCCAAAACTCAAAGTAGATGTTTTAAAAAATGTCTGGAATAATACCATCAATTCTTTTGTGTTGTTTTACAGTGCAGCCAGTGTGTTGCTGAGGGTAAAGCTGAATGTCAAAAAGCACCTACGTGAGCGCAACACCATCCCCAAACTTTTTGCCAAGTCCCTCAAGAAATACGGCGACAAGACGGCTCTGATTTTCGAAGGAACGGGCGAGAAATGGAGCTTCAGGGAGCTTGATGATTACTCCAACCGAGTGGCTAACCTTCTTCTCCAGAGGGGCTTCAAGGAAGGCGATGTGGTGGCTCTGTTCATGGAGAACCGCTCTCAGTACGTGGGGCTCTGGCTGGGCATGGCGAAGATCGGAGTGGAGGCAGCGCTCATCAACTTCAACCTGAGACTGGAGGCCCTGGTTCACTGTGTCAACATCTCCAGCGCCAAAGCGGTGGTGTTCGGCAGTGAGCTAACAGATGGTGAGAAGTGATTCGATCGTTATCAGAGATGAGGAAACTACTCCTAATTTATAGCAGTTAAAACACAGTCAAGCTACACTTTTGATAAAGTAGCCATACTATGCATCCTGATGAAGTTCCCTTGGCCTTTGGAATTAAAATAGCCCCACATCATCACATAGCCTTCACCATACCTAGAGATTGGCATGGTTTTATTTCAGTTAGCCTAAAAGCTGGTTTGATTTGCATTGAGAGATGATCTTATGGAAAGTACTCCATGCCAATCTCTAGGTATGGTGAATGCTATGTGATGATGTGGGGCTATTTTAATTCCAAAGGCCAAGGGAACTTCATCAGGATGCATAGTATCCTGGATCCATGAAGTAACTGGCCTTTAAAAATAAAAATCTGCCTGCCTCTATGGGAATTTAACATAGGGGTGTCCAGACTTATGCACCCTGTATTTTAAGGAAGAACATTTATTTATTTACGATACATTATTCATTCACAAAGAAAATTGGTGTCCTTAAAGGTTGGATTTTTCCTAATTTTTTAATTATGGCATTAAGTTCAGTTTCCAAAAGATGATTTTTTTATTCCTCTTTTTAGTCAACTTTAGCATGGGTGTCTAAACTTATGCTTAGCACTGTAAAAAAAAAATATATATATATATATATTAGGGGTGTAACGGTACGCAAAAATCACGGTTCGGTACGTACCTCGGTTTTAAAGTCACGGTTCGGTTTGTTTTCGGTACAGTAAGGGAAAGAAATGCAAACATTAAACTGCAGGTTGTTTATTACTATAAACTTTTTTTTAACAATTTGTTTACACTTTTTTTTAAACACTTTTTAATAAAATATAATAAAATATATATAAAATAAAAAAAAGAATAAGAAATAAAATACTGCTGCAAAGTTCTCCACTAAATAAAATACTCTCAGTCTCAAACCAATATCACATAATAAATTTAATGAAAAATATAAATAAATAACTATGATTACAGTGCAGCATTACCAATCCCAGCTTGTAGGCCTGCTCATATTTAAAAATTAAGAATGGGGAAAAAATGAACTTTAATTGCACAATTTGCTGTAATTAATTGCAATTCCTCCAAGCTTGTAATCATCAATAATTAAACTTAGAATCACCTAATTAAATGAAACACCGGGGGAAGGACTTTGAGCGGACTTTGCTTTTCCAGTGCATGATCGGTACATGATTGGAGTGTTTGGGCCTTTAACGACAGAGCAGAACGCGCAGCGCAAACACAGAGTCGAACATCGAGCAGAGAGCGCAGCGCGCAGACACACACACACGAAACGGAGAGTGCGGCGGCGCACACGGAGCGGAAAAGCTTTTTTTCGCCCTGCAGTCGATTTCATTGGTTTAGGTTACAGTGACGACGGGTAAAACTAAAACCAGACGGGCTCTGGTAAAACTTTAGAATCAGCTGCAGGGCGCGAAGGCTTCCGCCACTTAATATGTTCGTGTGGAAACACGAAAATGTACCTATGTTCCGCACACAAAATATTGCGTTCAGTCATTCGGTACACACGTGCACCGAACCGAAAGCCCTGTACCGAAACGGTTCGGTACGAATACACGTACCGTTACACCCCTAATATATATATTTTTTTTTTATCTGGTGCATCTTGCACAGTAATATACCAAGAATGTGTAGTTTAATGTCAATAGTGTCAGTTGATTTCATATTGACTTTAAGCATAAGGCTTGCATTTTATGAATAAGATTTGCCTCAATATAGTATTGAATTTTGAAATTTGAGGCAGTGGTTCAGAAGTGTTGCAAGCAAAAGTGACACCACAAGAAGCAAATAAGGAAGTGGCACTTGGACAAAGATTAGTGTGTGAACTGTAGAGAAACAATGAATGAGTAGCATAGAGTAAAGATTTATCTTGGGCAGAGGTCACTCTGTGTAATTCATAGTGAGAGAATGTCATTGCACCAAAGAGTATTCGTTCCTGAGGTCACGAAAGGCAGCAAAATCCTAATGAAATCGAGTTTCCTAGTTGTCTCTTAAGTAATTGGATACTGACTCATAAAGCATGCCATGTTGAGTCAGCTTCGTTTCTTATCGATTTCACACTGTTGGGCGTTTGCTTGTCCTGTGCTTTCGCTGAAGGATTTTCTAGGCTCATTTTGTTGCATTATTTGTGTCTGTGATGTATTCACGTATTTCTCTCGCTCTTTAAATGTCTCAGCGCTGTGTGAGGTGCACAGCTCCATGGGAAAGACTGTTAAGCTGTTCTGCTCTGGAGAATGGGACCCTAAGCGTGTTCCTGAAGGGACGGAGCATCTAGAGCCGCTGCTGGAGGAGACGCCTACAAACCAGCCCAGACAACCAGATCGCAGCTTCACAGGCAAGATAATCGAAACATAGACTTGCCACCATTTAAGGCCTATGAGCTCCTGTCCATATATATATATATATATATATATATATATATATTAGGGCTGTGACATTAACGCGTTAATTTCGATTAATTAATCTGAGAAAAAATAACGCGTTAAAAAAAATAACGCAGATTAATCCATTCCATATTGACCTTTGAACCTGGAGCCGTTATAGCCACCATTTGACTGTAAAATGAAGAAGGGAGACGAGAACGCGCTGGCGCTGCCTGGATCATTGATTGGAACATTTACTTATAAAAAAAACAGCCGGCATTTCAACGTTGATTCACCGGTGAACGTAAGGGACCAAGGTCGAATCAGTGTTGGATTATGTTTCGATTGTGCAAAACGAATCAACATTGAAATCGTGACGTTGTTTCACCGTTGATGTCGTGACGTTGTTTCACCGTCTCTTCTTTCAATATGGGTGAATAAAGATTATATGTCGACGTTGAACCAATGTTGAATTATGCTTCGGTTTTGCAAATTGAATCAACGTTGATATCGTGACGTTGTTTCACCGTCTTACCTTTCATCATGGGATAATGAGTCATGACAATGCTGACTGAATTTGTGATTAACGTTAACTGTACACTAAAATATTGTTAACTGTCAAATTACTTGCAGCAATGGCTTAATTAAACACATTTAATAAAAAATATAACACATGCTCAAGATTGTAAAACAAGTTTTATTCTGAAAAAACAAAAGGCTAAAAATACTTTCTAAAACAGATGAAAAACATCTCAAACTTTAAATTGCAGCATTTTCGAAGTAATGTTAAAAACCTGTAATAAAGCAAGTGTAAATAATGTTTATAATTTAATGTTTAATATTAAATGTATAATTTAATAATGTTCAATAATTTAATAATGTTCAATTGTATTGTATTGATTATTTGCTAGGCACAATTATTTCAATGCTCACCCTTTGAACATTTGAACATTATTTCAATATCATGTTCAACACAATTATTTTTAATTGATTGACAGCCCTAATTTATATGCGATTAAAATGCGATTAATTCGATTAATTAATTACAAATCCTCTAATTAATTAGATTAATTTTTTTAATCGAGTCCCGGCCCTAATATATATATATATATATATATATATATATATATATATTAGGGCTGTGCTCAGAATATCGATACAACGATACATCGTCATGAACTCCTGACGATGCGCGTATCGATACAGCAGCTGCCGTATCGATACTGTTGTGCTTATATAGCCAATTCAGGGCTCGAATTTCGGCGCGGGTATTGCGCATAATTTTAATCATTCCTGCACTTTAGCATGTAGATTGAGTAAATTAATCCGAACAGACTATACAATCAGATCAGTCATTTTAAAACTTTTCACAAAGAGCGTGAAGCCTTGTTTGTACTTTCGCCTGGCTCCGCAGCGCGAGTCTCCTTTGCCTGCACGCGCACCTCCCCAAACGGACGAGGCGTTATACTCGACTCGCTCACAAACAGCTCGCGAGAAACAAAAGTTATTTTTCGCGGATTATATCACTTTAACAAACAAAAACACGCAAAATTATGTCAAACATTTCGGTCTTGTTGAGTATCCTCTAAACACAGTCGGTTATGTCTCCAGCATAAAACGCATGATGGGACAGTATAATGAAATCAGGATCCGTGCACTAGGTCTTAAAGCGACAGAAGCCATAATGTGTCTGTCATTAATAGGGTTGGGTATTGGTTAGGTTTTATCCGATACCAGTACCTACTCGGTATTTTTCAAACGGTTCCGGTGCTTAAACGGTTCTTGAAACGGTACTTAAGAAAACTAAACCGCACACACTTTATCAAAAAAATAATACCTCTGTGTGTGTGTGTGTGTGTGTGTGTGTGTGTGTGTGTGTGTGTGTGTGTGTGTGTGTGTGTGTGTGTGTGTGTGTGATTTTCTGAAAAAGATTTTCTGATTAAATGAAAAATTGTGCCCTTTAAAAGGCTACTGATGTAGCACAAAACACTTGAGTTAAGATCAAAATTTTGTCTTCTCATATTATGACTTTTACAAAACAGAGAAATATCTGACACTGAGCAGAAATATTTAACACACAGTATAGCCATATACATATACTTGATATTGATATACTTCATACTTGATATGCAAGATTTGCAGTTGGCATTAAAATACTAGACTTACCCGAAGAGGAACACTGGCAGCTGAACTTGAACTTTAGTCATCCTGTCAGAGGTTTTGGGTTCTAATCCGCATTCGTAGTTTTTTATTTATTTATTTTTTAAAACCGATTATGCTCATCAGTGGTTGTATATCAAGCAGGGACACTTTGTGTCCATTATATTTTGAGATTTCACCAGAACGAATAGATATGAGGCGCTGTCTAGGGCTTAAATCAAACTTCATTCACGCACATATGAAGCCCTTGCATACACATGTACTAGGTAGTCACACATACATGTATACTGCTGAATGCTCAAACTAATACATATGAAATGCACAACTTCTAAAGTCGCTCACGCACACACACGCAAACTCTACACACACGAGACGCGCGGAACTCTCCGCGCACATACTCATCTGAAGCCTTGGTTATACTTTCGCCTGGCTCCGCAGCGCGAGTCTCCGCAGACTGCGCGTGCACCTCCGCAAACGGACGAGGCGTTTATACTTGACGCGCTCGCCGTTGTACTATTCTTTGAAACGACAGGGGGCGACTCGAGTAATTGTCCTCTAAACCATCAGGAATCAGCGGTGAGAAGAAGAAAGCTATACACACGTGACAATGTTTATTTTAGTACACCGCCACCAATACCACACAACAAAAAGAATCGTGTAAAACCCAGTAAACCCTGAGATTATTACTCGTGACAATAAAACAAAATATATGAATATGAGAATGTGTATACAACATAACTAAATTAACGATCTCTTACATATTTTCTAATTTCACTAAACATTTCATTAAGTTTCGTGAACATTTTTATTTAACATGGACCTTATGTTCATTAAAAATACTTTTTATGCTATTGTATGATCATTTTTTAAATATAAGCAACTCATTTAGACGTGCAAACTGGGTGCCGGTGTGGTGAGAAGTTCGAGCTCGGCCAGATTCGGCTCGAAGTCGTTCATCTTCGGATGCGGCGCCGCGCGCGTTGTTACAAAAAATGTCGCGCACACCGCCAGGCGAAATTGGGTCTTGCGAACCCAACGCGCACGACCGCCCACACCGCAATGACGTCATTTTTGCCGCGCGCACCTTCGCGCTCGTGCGGACGCGTCGAGTATAAACCAGGCTATCTGAGACGCGAGCACACACACACACACACACACACACAAACTCTCCGCGCACATACTCATCTGAGACGCGAGCACGCACACACAAACTCTCCGCGCACATAATCATATAGACGGCGCCTCATAAATAGATCGATCTCCGCAACGTATTGAAGCGCGCGTCCGAGTGAAGCCAAGTGTGTGCGCGAGCCAAGAGAAAACACTGTATCCGCGCCACTGATCGCAGCGGCAAAGAGCACTTTGATCACTTGATTTAAAAAACACATTTCAGCGCTAGATCTCTTATTTAACAAACGAATTAAATGAATGCTCTGCTGGTTAACTGGAGATGTTTTATTATGGATCATTCGTGCCGCGAGATGTTTTATTGGGGGCGGTAAAAAACGTCAGGCACCGAAATCAGGCACCGAAAGTTTCGTTCTTATTCGGTCTGGTTACTACCGTTTACGTCGGAACCGGTTCCCTATTGGAACCGAGTTTCGGTACCCAACCCTAGTCATTAATATTGTTGTCAAAACAACAAAAGATAGTTTTAATTTGAAGAATTTGGATTAATAGCCTATGTATTTAATTTAGTCAGGACTAAAATACTACCCAGTGTTATTTTGCATTTGATTACTTTATTCAGTTTCTAGTAGCCTATTTCTGAATACTAGTGCTAGACCTATTCAGAAAGTTTTCTCTTTATTGGTAGGCTATCTTTATTTTGTTGTATTTATTTGCGCTACTGAAGGAAGAGCCATTTTAAGCTTTTTTGTGACAAGTTTTTTATTTTATTTTTTATTTAACTCTTTGTTTTTTTTATGACAAAAACGAAATAGTTTTTCAGTGATCACAACTGTTATAACACTGGTTATACAATAAACATATATTACTGTTACTAAACTCTGAAATTCCAAATTGATCCATATCGTGATGCGTATCGTATCGTGGCTTTAGTATCGTGATGCGTATCGTATCGTGGCTTTAGTATCGTGATGCGTATCGTATCGTGGCTTTAGTATCGTGATGCGTATCGTATCGTGACATTGTTGGTGATACACAGCCCTAATATATATATATATACAGTCAAACCAAAAATTATTCAGACACCAGATATAATTTTTTATATATATTTTTTTACTAGTGGGTGCAGGACACTATATATATACATTTAACGATGTCTTACATTTATGTAAGTGAGGATAGCAAAATAAAGTAAACTGTGACATATTATACCCAAAAATTCTTCATACAGTGACTACCAGTAAAATGTCTTCATTTTGGACCAAATATTATTCAGACACTTTGACCTGACCATGTTTTAAGTGTTTTTTTTCTTTAATTTCTAATGCGACCTTTTTACACCACAAACTGAACAAAATTAAGCATTGCTTGGAAATTGGTTGACCTAAACTGGTATTATCTAATTGTGTACTTAAATTTAACAGCTATTCAACCTAATTAATTTGTGAGACATGTTAACAGAAGGATGGACAAAACCAGTGAAATATCAACTGATTTGATAACTCTGAGTTCTTGTCATATTTTATTAACATTTTCTAAACTATAGTGAATAAACTGTGATAATGTGAGAAATGTTGAAGGTGTCTGAATAAATTTTGGTTTGATAAATATATATATTACAAATACACAAAATTTAAGACATTGAACTCAGTCTGAATATTTCCATTCTTTTTGTTTTGTTGCGTTTGACTTAAACAGGCCTTTTAGGATGTTAAAAGTCACATTACCAACCAGGAGCCAGATTTACTAAACAGGGCAAATTAGCGTAAGACCGCAAGCCCATAAAGTGCCGGTGGGAGTGGAAAGTTCTGAGCCTGATCAACTGACAATACACAAATTAAAGAACACCGATGCCGTCATGTCAAGTGCAAAATAGGTTAAGGCATGCTTTATTGGGGTGGTAAAAAATGGTGCAAATACCAGTAAATTGACTAGTGCATTAGTGACTGGCACAAGCTCTTAGTAAATCTGGCCCATAAATCATAACCATAGTTTTTTCTTCTTCTTTGCTTCTAGATCGCCTTTTTTACATTTACACGTCGGGAACCACTGGGATGCCAAAAGCTGCTATCGTTGTACATAGCCGGTAAGTGTATGACAGTGTTCATTTTCTCAATTTCTCAGTCTCTCATTCCTTGCTTTCTCTTTTTGTCTCTCTCAATGAATCAAACTCCCTGTTTTTCACCCCGTCTTTCCTGCGTTCTTTCCTCAGGTATTACCGCATGGCTGCCTTGGTGTACTATGGTTTCAGAATGAAGTCTGAGGATGTGCTTTATGACTGCTTACCACTTTACCACTCAGCAGGTACATCACTGAACACAGGCTGCTCTACACCTTCATGATATGTGCACTTCCTGTCAAAGTCTGGTTCAGGCTACTTCCTGTGCGAGTTTTGTGGCTTGTTTTGATGGATGTCTACATAATATCCTTGAGTCCAATGCTGTATTGAGAAAAATAACTTACTTTGTTTATATTTTATTGGTTTAACTGACTTATATTTGTGAGTCTTTAATCTAGAAGTAATCAATAGGTTTGTTCTGAGGTCAGAGTTGTTCTCTGTGGCAGGAAACATAGTGGGAGTTGGCCAGTGCCTGATCCATGGAATGACTGTGGTGATCAGGAAGAAGTTCAGTGCATCAAAGTTCTGGGATGACTGTATCAAATACAACTGCACGGTGAGTAATGGAATATATGGATTATTATGGAATATACAAGAAATTAATTTGCCTATAGTTTTTACTGCAAATTACAGCAAAGATGTATTAAATTGATCAAAAGTGACAGTAAATATATTTATGCTACAATAGATTTTGATTTCGAATAAATGCTGTTTATGAATATTCTATTTATCAAAGAATCCTGAGAAAAAAATGTATCGCAGTTTCCACATAAATATGAAGCAGCAGAACAGTTTTCAACATTGATAATAATCAGAAATGTTACTTGAGCATCAAATCATCATATTAGAATGATTTGTGAAGGATCATGTGACACTGAAGACTGGAGTAATATTGCTGAAAATTTAGCTTTGATCACAGGAATAAATTACATTTTAACATATATTACAATAGAAAACAGCTATTTTAAAATTGTAATATTTTTTCACAATATTAATAAAACTGTTTTTTTTTATCAAATAAATGTAGCCTAGTTGAGCAGAAGAGACTTCTTTAAACATTAAAAATCATATCGACCCCAAATGATAGTGTATAAAAAATGTGATATCTGTGAATTTTTCATTTACTCAGATTTTTTTGTATAGTCTTTTATTTCTTAAGATGAAGACTCAGAATATTTTATGAAAAAAAGTGTTTTTATATTTATATGCATTTACATGTTGATTATATAGCAATACGTAATAATAAGCAGCAGTATTCTATTCATGTACAGCAGTCAACATTTGAAGTGGATCAAAAAAGTTCATCAAAGTTGTCCTAAGACAATTGTATAACTTTGATGAAAGGTTTTGATCCACTTCTGTTCAAAAGAACTGATTCACAGAAATGAATGGAAGTTTTCTATTGATTCTGGATAAAATGAGAAAAAAATATATATATATCACGATTCTAAACAAAATGACATGTAATTTACTACTTGCTTAAAAAGACTTAATTGTTTAATTACTGTATGAATCAGTTTTTGAAACATGAATGAATGATTAAATTATAAATATTTAACGGTCACTTGTCGCCACCTACTGGTGTAATTGATACCACCTTTATTTGAAGCGTCAAGTTGCTTTCAAAGATGATTTGCTCTATTTTGATCGCTACCGTAGACATCAGTGTTTATATCCGAACTTTCATCCCATTACTTCTGTGATAATCTGGGAAAACAGAAAAAATTATACTGTGTGGTTGAAAAGACTGTTTGTGAAGCTGTTTCATGCCTATACATGACAACTGCTCTCTCTTGATCAGCGGCAGCGCCAACGCAGATCTGAATGTTCGCTGTGATCATAGCTTAGGCTACTTGTCAAAGGTTTAATAGACAAAGTCAAACAAAATCATATTCAATATATTTTACATTCAGTAAATTTACCGAGTGCTTCCAGACCTCAGCTTTAATGTTATAGCTGTGGGATTGCAAATTGTAGTTGTGTTGCATGGAAATGTAGCTTGATGGAGTTTAAAAATATCATTTTTGGTCTTAGATCGTGCAGTACATTGGCGAGATCTGCCGCTATTTGCTGAACCAGCCAAAGAAGGACATGGAGCACCAACACATGGTCCGCATGGCCCTCGGAAACGGCCTTCGCCGGTCCATCTGGGAGGAGTTCACCAACCGCTTCAACATACCACAGATCGCAGAGTTCTACGGCGCCACCGAGTGCAACTGTAGCCTGGGCAACTTCGACAACCAGGTCTGTCCTAACAAAAGCACACCTTAGACTAAGTGTCTGTAAACAGCCTTTTTGAGTAGCACACACTTGCAAACCCACACAATAGTGAATAATGCATGCGGAAAAGGATATATAGGGTTTTAAGGGTTGCAGCAATTAGCGTTGTGTATTACCATACCATTACCATTTTACAAGGCCATCTACAATATGTTCAGTAATCAAGCACAGGTGGTTATGGGCCATTAATGGTGCTGATTGAAAATGCACCTAGCTGTTTATTTTGCTCGACACAGTATTTAGTTTTGAAGAGTGTGAGGTGATTGTAACAAACATATGATGTTTTGACTGCAGACGGGGGCCTGTGGATTCAATAGCCGGATCCTTCCCTACATCTATCCCATCCGCTTAGTCAAAGTGGACGAGGAGACCATGGAGCTTATCAGAGGACCCGATGGAGTCTGTATCCCATGTGGTCCAGGTACAGTACTTGCTCACATTTGTGCTTCGTACACAGGGGAGCAGACAGAAAGTTAGCGGTTGATGATATGGATTTTTTTGATGGCCAATTCTGATATTTACAACTTGCTAGTGCCGGGTTGGATCCCTTTTTGCCTTCAGAACTGCCTTAATTCTTCATGGATTAGATTCAACTAGGTGCTGGAAACATTCCTCAAATATTTTGGTCCATATTGACATGATAGCATCACACAGTTGCTGCAGATCCATGATGCGAATCTCCAGTTCCAGCACATCCCAAAGCTTCTCTATTGGATTGAGGTCTGGTGACTGTGGAGGTCATTGGAGTTCAGTGAACTCATCGTCATGTTCAAGAGACCAGTTTGAGATGATTTGAACTTTGTGACATGGCATGTTATCCTGCTGGAAGTAGCCATCAGAAGATGATACACTGTGGTCATAAAAGTATTGACATGGTCAGCAACAATACTCAAGTAGACTGTGACGTTTAAATGATGCTCAGTTGGTACTAAAGGGCCCAAAGTGTTTGAAGAAAATATCCTCCACACCATTACACCACCAGCAGCCTGAACCGCTGATACAAGGGAGGATGGATCCATGCTTTCATCCATGTTGTTTACGCCCAATTTCTGAGCCGGCCATCGAAATGTAACAGAAATCGAGAATCAGCAGACCAGGCAACGTTTTTCCAATCTTCTATTGTCCAATTTTGGTGAGCCAGTGTGAATTGTAGCCTCAGTTTGCTGTTCTCAGCTGACACCAGTGTTACCAGTGTGTCTTCTGCTTCTGTAGCTCATCTGCTTCAATGTTTGATGTGTTGTGTGTTCAGAGATGCTCTTCTGCAGACCTCAGTTGAAATAAGTGGTTATTTGAGTTACTGTTGCCTTTCTATCAGCTCGAACCAGTCTGGCCATTCTCCTCTGAACTCCGGCATCAACAAGGCACAGAACTGCTGCTCACTGTATAATTTCTCTTTTTCGGACCATTATCTGTAAATCCTAGAGATGGTTGTGTGTGAAAATCCCAGCAGATCAACAGTTTTCTGAAATACTCAGACCAGGCCGTCTGGCATCAACAATCATGCCACATTCAAAGTCACTTAAATCCCTTTTCTTCCCCATTCTGATGCTCAGTTTAAACTTCAGCAGATCGTCTTGATCATGTCTACAATGCTTAAATGCATTGAGTTTCTGCCATGTGATTGGCTGATTAGATATTTGCGTTAACGAGCAGTTGAACAGGTGTGCACACACACATATCGCACTATTCAATTTAAAGATAGTAAATAACATGCTGCAATGAAATGAATTAATTTGACTTAATATTTACAAAATCAGAAAAAAATGAAAATAACTTCATATGGATATTCATATTAAAAAAATAATTTCACCTTAAAAAAATAAACCTGTAAAATAAACAGATTTATATTTATTAATATTTAGACAACACAGTCAGCATCCGTCGACGCTAGTTCTTTGACGTCAGCTTGGTATGTCCCGGCCTTAAGACATTCAGGCACTGACCTTAGCGCTGTCAAAATAAAAGTCCCGCTTCTTACAGTTATCAGCCAAACACAAAAACGCCATGATTGTGAATGCCAAATACTGACTCATATACAGCTCTTAATATGAAGTTATTTCACTTAAGGAATGATTTATTTAGTAATATTATGCCTGAAAAGGTTTTGGATTTTTTATCATGTTAATTTAAAAAAAAAAAATTATAATATGACTGATAATTGAATTTTTGCCATGAAAATAGCCTTAGATGCTGACATGGCATTAAATAAAACAGTCTTATCTATCTATATCAGTCGACCACTACAGAAAATGCAAAAATATAATTTATTGTCCATTTCCTTACTGTGTTTCTCAGGAGAACCTGGTCAGTTGGTTGGCCGAATCATTCAGAACGACCCCCTCAGGCGATTCGACGGCTACGTCAATCAGTCAGCCACTAATAAGAAGGTTGCCCACGATGTCTTCAAAAAGGGAGACAGTGCATATCTGTCAGGTATTGTATTTTGAAACACTTTACACAACCGCACTCTTGCTTGCATACACTCAGCTAGATAATAGAAGTTGTTTGCTTCTCCTCTCTCAGGGGACGTGCTGGAGATGGACGACTATGGCTACATGTATTTCAAAGACCGCACAGGAGACACGTACCGCTGGAAAGGAGAGAACGTGTCCACCACCGAGGTGGAGGGAACTCTGAGCCGTCTGCTGGACATGAAAGATGTGGTGGTGTATGGAGTCGAGGTGCCAGGTAACGGCACATTTATCCACCTTTTCTGTTTGGTTTTATCCTGTCTTTCTCTCTCGTTGTCTTTCCACAAATGACATTTCATCCTGTTTAAGAAAATCTTGGCTAAAATAGGCAAATCAATCTGCAGCACGCATAGAGTTTACTCATCAGGGACTATATCTTCAAGTGGAAGGAAAAAAAGAGGTTTATTTTTTATTTTTTATATAGCGCGTTTAACCAAGGCGCTGAACAATTTTTAAACTAAGTGGTACATTGAAAAGAAAAGAAAAAAAATTGCGACGATCTTAATTACACAGGTTTTTAAAAAAGTCTTAAATTATTTTATTATTTTTAAATCTTTAATATTATAATATTATTTTTAGGTTTGACTCATCCCTTTTCTTAAAAAAATGGTTTAAATGATGAAATTATTTATCATTTTATAATCTTAACGTTAAGTTTCAATCGTGGTCATTTTCCAGTTTTGGTTGTTACCCATAGACTACCCTACCCCACTCATATGGTTTTAATTGTATTATTATTATTTTTAGTTTATATATTGTTATTAGTTTTAAAAACCCTGCAGATACCCTGATTGCACGACTAATTGGCAAAGAAATAAATGCACATGATACGATTTAAGATTCAAGTTAAAATGATCTTGTAACAATAAAGAGAGCATCTCTAAAGACAGTGTTTTGCGGTGAACTGTTCCTTTTAAGTGTTTTGAAGTAACATGAATCACCGGGTGCCAAGCCAGTCTGTGGAGAGGAGAATAATTAATTTGAACAAAGCTGACTACAGCAGCTCCTGAAGGATTCTGGGAATACACCGCCAAACAAAGTCTTCTCTTGGCCTGGCTCTGGTTTTGCTTACACTAGATCTATAAAGATATGGCGGCAGAGTGCTGAATAATAGCTCACTACATTTGAGCCTGCCAGCTGAAAAATACACTCTCACCTTCAAAACAAAGTCATCAGCAGATCTGGAATTGTGGATCTACATCATGTAGGTGTACATGTACATCATACGCTGATAACCATCAAAATGTTTCAAGAGTCTAAATGCAAATCAGTAAACCAATGACTCAAGAAAAACTTTTATGTGAGATTTTGAAATCATAAGGGTTTTCTTTAGCCTTGACTTTAGCATGAACAGACACACCCAAGACTGCACTGTTGAAAAAGCAGAACAACAATTAAAGTGTTCACATACCAAACCGAATCAGGAAAATGGGCAAAAACCTTGCTGTGTTAAGGCCCTTTCACACTGAACGCGATTTTGATTGGTTTTATTTTTTGATCAGCTGTTTGTGTAATGAGTGCTTCCACACCGAACGCGAATGTGCTGCGGCGAAAAAACGACTTTTATTTTTTTCGCTTCGATGTCGATTTTTTTTTTTACTTTTGCGGCGACAGAAAAGGCTTCAGCCAATCACATACTACAAGGACAACAATTTGAAAGACAATGTGTGGCGTAGTATTGCCAACCAACTTGGTTATCACGACTGTGAGTATGTTGTGTGATAGTTTTAGTCGTTGTATAGTCCTGTGCTGTGTAGGCTAGCTGGCTAAACTACATTTGGGATAGAAAGCTAACACTATTAAGATAGAGACAGAGACCGTGTTTACTTTGAACATGTAACAAAATGTAGTGAGACTATTTAGGGCTGCTTTTAGTATACTATACATTCTTTGTGTGTTATCTACAGTTTCTAGTCGAATGATTTTAACTTGCTTACTTCGTGTGTTACATGTAATGTGTAGTGACATTACAAAATGCACTGTGTTTAGTTGAAGACGCAAAAAAACTGTGCACATAAGCATACTCCCCTTCAGACTCTCTGTTCTGTAAGATTGGATGCACCCGAAACCTTCTTTTCTGTCTTTTAAAGAAAATGAAAATCTCGTCTTCACTGGATGATGATGATGAAGTGTCCATGTTTTCAAAGTTTTGGAATGTTGAAGCTCTCCAAACGTCACAGACGTCGCAAATTCGCGTCGCGGCTGGTGTGAATGGTTTTGATGCGAACTATTCGCACACGAACTATTCGCTTTTTCGTTTCGCTTTTTCGTTATGCATCCGGTGTGAAAGGGCCTTTAATCTGGTTTTACTTAAACTGTGTTTTTATCTGGGAAATGTCATTTTTAAGAAATTAGGCGAATGTGATCCCACCTTTGTTTTCAAACATCTGTGCCTCCATTAAGCCTGATGTTATTATTCAGATAGTTTTTTAACTTTTACCAACTTGCTAAATTACTGTAATTGACCTCAAAGAGAAAACTAACTGCAGAAGAGAAAAAGAGCAGTTTTTACAAATGGATGGTATAGCGCCTCTTGTGGCAGTGCTGAGAATGCATCGCATGAGGTTGCCATTGTGTGATTCATATGGCCGTTTTTTTTTTTTTTCAGGAGCTGAAGGCAAGGCAGGGATGGCGGCCATAGCAGACCCGGACCACAGCTCAGACCTGGCGAAGTTTAGCAGGGACCTGGAGAAAGCCCTGCCGCCCTATGCCCGGCCCGTGTTTCTGCGCTTCCTGCCAGAAGTGAACAAAACAGGTGAGATATGGCACGTCTAATCTCAGCCTCAGACAGCCCACAGACTGCCAACTGACCCCTGTCTGATGAATATTGTTGATATCACTATTTTAGAACTGAACCCAAAATGTAAATATTCCATGTGCCAAGTTTTTATTCACCAGTAACTTATTGGTGCTTTCCATTTAACCTTAAATTATGCAACGGTGCATTGTGTCCATATCTAAAGCATTTTTTCCCATAAATGGATTTAAAGTGCTGATTTTCCTTATAATATAACTAGGATTCCTATGGGTCCTTAAAATGTCTCAAATTCAATTTAATCAAAGGTAATGTCATAAAAAGTCTTAAATATCTTAAATAGTATAGCATAAGTCTTAAATATTATTTTAGCATATCTTAAATTGCGGACAGAAAAAAACGGGTATTGCGATATTATCTAATGTAATCATTAAACTTCAAAAGGCTGATTTAAAGTCCCCCTGTGATGAAAAATCAAGTTATGTCTTTGTGGTGTTTTTAATTTCAAATTCATAAGTCGACACCATTGCTGAGTATTTTCTCCTTAAAACTGCAGTGAACCAAAGACAGGCTCAAAAATGCGGTTGTTTCTGATCACAAACTACCTTATAAGTTGATTTCTGAGCTGGTGTGAGTGAGTGGAGGCGGGGCTAATTTGCATATTTATAGAGCCGCGTATACTAAATGAAGGAAGGGTGTAGTTACATTCAAGCTATTTTAAGTCATGAAGATTTTTTTTCAAGGAAAAACATTTAAATGTGTCATTTTGGTGATCAGTTAAGGAATAAAACTGACTACAGGGGGACTTTAATGAAATAAATGTGAGCGCTGCACGTTCAAAGTAAAATCGCAGCAGTGTTGCTTTGCACGTTCTACAGGCTCACGGTTTCAGGTCAGTTCGCCATCAGTGAATACTGCATTTATGTTAAGCAACTGCTTATGATCTACTACTGATGAATTACGACACTTTATGTTGTGGTGTTTATATTGTAATATGTTGTAGATGGTTATAACAGTGCATATTTGATCTATTATTTTTAAATGAGCTGGTGGAAGTAGGAAAGCATAGAGTTCTGGTGTATTTTAGGCTTATTTAAAATGAAAAGAACTGCTTTTTCATTTTTTCTGGATATTATTGGTATTTTAGTCACAAAACAAACTGTATCTGTCGTTTATTTCCACCATGTCATAGGAAGGAAAGATTAATAACATTCTGTAAATAGTTTTTTTTTTTTCTCAATGCTGTTTTTATTTTATTTTGTGAACATCAAACAATGTACATTAATTAAAAAAACACAACACAAGGGACTACACAGCCTAAATCATAACAACAAACCAGCAAAGGGTTACTACAATATGTACTTTGGTAGTGCAAGTTAACAAAAAAACAGTTTGATCCTCCTGTTATATTTTTAATATCACCATGTTCAATAAATATTAAAAAGGGGCTCCAGACTCTTTTAAATTTGGCTTCTTTACCCTTAAGAATATGCAATGCAATATATATATTTTACTAGTATTAGCATGTGTTTTTTTTTTTATGTTTTTTTGCCTGACGTTAAATTTAATATTATATCAGAAAAATCCATTATCTATCAACATCTAATTTGTATGTATTGATATACTGATTGATATATTATTGATATATCCTGTTTATATATCATATACATCCTGTTTAATTAGGTAAAATAATCTGAGATGCATTATTTATTTGAGATTGTATTTATATTGGTTTGTTCTGCCTGTACATGCAGTATTCATTTTATTTGTGCCGGTTCTAAAGTTTCATTTCAAAAACTCTGCAGATACTCTATAAAACACTGGGCCTTCATACAGTCTAATCTTCTATCAAAATTTTTTTTGAATTTTTTTTTTTTTTTCAGCACTGTTTTTTTTTTTTTTTTTAATTATAGACCCTTGAACTTGACATGTTGGACAGTGCAGATGATTGAGCCCAGTTATATTACACCTTCTGCCCATTTCGGTTCAGGGTTACATTAAATATGACAATTGGGGGTAATATGCAGTCTAAGGTTCTGACAAAATCTAAAGTTTGAACATTTTTTACTGTACAAAAAATGACTTATGGACCCTTGAACTTGATATATGGGGCAATACATATAATTGAGCCAAAAGATGTGCAGTGCGCCAGTGCATAGTATAAAATGCTAAGCATGTGGTTTTCTTTCAGGGACTTTCAAATTCCAGAAGACAGACATGCGACGGGAGGGATTCGACCCCAGTGTCGTCTCTGACAAACTCTACTTCCTGGACTGCACTAAGGGACAATATGTGGAGCTGAACGTAGAGCTCCATCGCAGCATCGTCTCAGGAAAGCAGAAATTATGAGACTACTGCCAACCTCCACGCATTCCCTCACCACCCCGCCTTCAACAGCCCTCAAACCCCACCCCCCTCATCACCCCGCCCCTCGTTACCTCAACAAACACAGTGAGGGGCCGCAGGAACGCATTCTGGACACTTATTCAAGCCCCATATTCATTGTCATAGCCCACCTCTCTTACAACTGAGATGGGACTGAGGTGGTGTTCAGCCATCTTGAAAACAAAACAAAAAATTAAGCAATTTAGCAAACAAGAATACAAAAAACCAACAGCAAGGAAAGGCACAAGGACCAACTACACGTCTGTCAAATGGTAAAGCTTTCCCTTTGCCTCAGCTGCACAATGCTCGCCTGGCTACAGGATTCGGGACTGACACGCGTTCATTTTGACGGAGCGACTGCCATCGTAAATGCGCCACCAAACCATGCGGATCGACGTGCAATACGAACACAGCACTGGCTGTGCACTTGTCAGCTGCCATGACTTGATCAATGCTGTTTATTTAAATGTGCACCAAATATATTTAAGTTGTAGAATAGCTCATCATCTATTTTCAAGTTCTGAATCTATATGCTGCATTGAAGACATCCATGATCGCACTGCTACTGTGTCTGTTTTACCTCTCCGGACGTTAATGTGCAGCATCAATCACGAAAGCTGATTTTTCGCTAATGTCTATAGACCGAACAGCCCGGTGCGACATTGTGCAGAGTGGGCTTCATGGGTTCGCTTCGATTTGCTAGACGTGACGACCGTTCAGATCTGGGCGAGGACCTCCTGGACTCTACAGGACACTATAGTGGACTTTGCATAGAGGTGAATGAAAGTAGTAAACTACTCTGGTGCTAAAGAGTGAACATCCTCCCCACCTGCAAAGTGGCGCCAGACCTAAAAAAAACGTCTTTGCTTCTTGACGTGAAGAGAACGGAAGCAGAGTAGAATGAAGGGAAAGTGATGTAGGCTATCTGTCACCTGGGTTTTAGTTTTTCTTTCAGCAGCATGAATGATTGATGCAAACAGAGCACTGTGCCTTACTGTCAGGTCACCACGTACGTAGTGTTATCGCTCTTGCCCTGTATCATTACTCTAACTGACCCTGGACGTCTCTTATACGGCTAGTTTATTTTCAAGACCTAGCTTGTACTCCCCTCCCATTAAAAATTCCCATCATGCAAAGTGTCCGGCACTACATCTATGGGCATCCTTTCCCTTCCATGTGTTCTCTTGCAAACTTTCCTGTTCTCCTTCACCCACTGACAGCGGATTATTTATTTATATCGTAGCAAGTATTTAAGTGTGTGTGCACGTGTGATGAGATGATTTTGTGTGACAGCACTTGATTTTCTCCAGTCACTTTTTTGGCCACTATAAATTAACGTACGGCACATATGTGGGAAAACATAGAACTTTGTTGACATTATATGGATGAGTATCATGAGGAACATACTTTACCAAAAAATAAATGTAAAAAAAAATTATACTTTGCATAAAAATAATGAAGCCTATTTTGCAATGTTTTTCCATTATTTTTTATTAAAAATAAGGATTTGTCATTACTGGAATGCAAAAAATCTCATTCTCATTACCATAATGCTAAAAAATGTATTCACATTAAAAATGTCATTCTACTTGCGTTACAAAAAAATGTTAGTTCATTACCATAATGACAAAAAAATCTCATTCTCATTACCATAACAAAACAATTAATGATCATTACCATAATGAAAATAAAAATCTCATTACCGTGACAAAAATCGAATTAACGTTACCATAATGACAATAAAAAATCTCATTCTCATTACCGTAACAAAAAAAAATCATTCTCATTACCATAATGACACTAAAATGCTAATTTCCATTACTATAATGACAATAACATTTCATTCTGATTACCGTAATGGCAATAATCACATTCTTATTGTAATGACAATAATGACAACAAAAAAAAACTAATTCACATTACTGTGAATTACAGACAAAAAAAACCCAAAACATTTCTTATCGGAATGACATTAAGATCTCATTCTAATTACCGTAATGACAAAATATCGAATTTACTTAAAAAAATATGCTTGTGTATGTAATGACAAGAAATATTGTTCTTGTCAGGACATTTTTTTCATTAGAATTAGCATAAATGAAATTCAGTACAACAATGTAAGTAGGACTTCATTTTTTTTATTCATTCACAATATAATTTTCTTTTGGAATGAAGTGTCTGCCACACAGCTGTACACGTCATTCTTTCTTCAACTGATACTTCTAGCCAAGGGTGCAGCAGTGATGTCATTGGTTAGTCAGCCAATCAGATGCAGTTGTCTCCATCAATATTCTTTTCCTGTTTTTATTCTGTTGTTCGTCCTTTCCTTGGATTTTTTAAAATAATTTTGTAAAAGAATGGTGTAATGATTTGTTATGGGTTGAGCTTTATTTCTCTGTTAAGCTTGTTTTCTTTTTTCTTTTGCTCTGTGTGTGTGTGTGTGTGTGTGTGTGTGTGTGTGTAAGAGAGGGAAAGCGTATCTTATGCACTGAGTTATATTTTAGACACACTATGATGTCAAATCTTCTCTACAAACATTTCTTTCTCTCATGATATACTACGTGTTAGTGTTTGTGTCCTATGACCGCAAGAGTCCTCACCGGGAATCTTTTGCTGAGGCCTCTCTTTATTATTTCTGTTAGATAAAGGAACCGTTCACCCCAAAAATGGAAATTCAGTGAGCATTTACTCACTCTCATGTCGTTCCAAACCTCCAAAAAGGACAAAAAAAAAATCCAAATGACTTATTCCAAGTCTTCTGAAGCCATATGATACTTTTATGTGAGAAAACTGATAATCTACCTCCACTTCAGCTTTCAAATGTCCTTTCCATTTTGCATTTTAAAAATGCAAATCACCTTGACATCATCCTGGTGCATTAACAAGCCATTTTTTGAGTTTCAACAGAGAAGATTATCAGTAAATTACAACTACTTCTATCGTGCTTTGTCTTTTTTAGAATGTGAATGAAGATTATTTTATGTGTTCCAGAAAATAAATAAAGTCACATGTTTGGAACAACATAAAAGGGAGTGAATGATGACGGAATTTAAATTTTTCGATGGTACCGTCCCTTTAAAGTGTCATACAAAGACACACAATTGCAGACACACACACAGACAACATTTCCACGTTAATGATGTCTGTTATGTTTTAATGACTTTTTTCATATATTGTAAAGGCATTAGCAATGTGAAACGCAAAAGCCAGTGCTGTGAATAATTTTGTATTTATTTATTTTTTTTAAATACATGTTTTTTCCCCCCACTGCACTATATAAAAACAGTCAGTCTGTTTTCACTCCGAACATGTTTTAAAGGATCTGTTTGTGTGTCGCTTTAATTTCCAGATGATGTTGTGCATGAAATGCGATGTTGTTCTCATGTCTGTCCACTAGGTTGTGGTGCTCGTTCACTTTCCTTCCATTTGCCATCCAAAATCTTGTTAATGCACCAGTATGTTTTCATTGATAATAAGGGATATTTAATGTTTAACCTAATTATGTACTGTGGATTTTGTTCTGTCAATGGCTTTAAAGCTACAAAGGACCATTAAGCATCATAAGTTGTATTGTTTTTAACTTGTTTTATTGAGCACCAAAGCCAATGAAGATCTTGCATTTTGTTAGTTAGGGATTTCCCTAAAACAGTTTTGTTTATAAACTGTACAGATTTGTCACCCTTCTCAAAAGACTGATCATAAATGCACTTTTGTTTTGTCTATTTCTGTTCAGTACTCAGGAACAACATGCAGAGGTGGGAACTATGAGTGAGCTGGTGGCGTGTGTGTGTGTGTGTTTATGTAGAGGAGGTGTGTGAGGTGTGCCGCGTCACACTGAAGTCCTCTTGTCTTAAAGACTAGCTGTAAATCATGCTCTTTCAAAACAATGGCATCCAAGAATCCATATTAATAAAAAATATATTAATTCTCTGCGGTTGCTTCTGTTTGTTTACTTTGTATATGAAGCCGTGTTACTTTGAGGTTGTTGTTGTTTTAGTCATTTTAAGTAAGATTCATAAAGGGACATTTATTTGACTTTGTGGGCTGGAAATCTTAATATTTCTAAGTTTCAAGCATGGCCTTCAATGAATGGTCCCTCTGTTAGGTGTGTGTTCTTGCGTGCGATTGGCTGGATTGTTGAGGGGGCGGAGCTAATGTGGTTGGCACACTGGATAGTCCACAATCTCTGGCTGTGTTCCTCTCTACAACGTAACCATGAAGATCGCCTTGGTGACCATTTCTTTGCTGATGCTCCTGACAGGCATCAACGCCGGAGTCCAGCCGCAGAAGAACTTTGACCTTCAGAGGGTGAGAACTTTAGCCTTACGTTTTTGGAGACGTGCCTTTATCTGTAGGACAGTTTCTGGACTAGTATCAAAACTTGAAAAGTGAAAGCAGGCTGGTGTTGTCTTGGAGTTAAACAGCTGGATATATGAGGTTTGTTTGAGTTGTTGTTTTAAAGGCTGAAACACTGACATGGACAAGCTGTGGATGAGTTGAGGAGGGTAACGCTCGACAGGGCCAGCGATTGCATTAACAGCAGAGACAGTGCAGACAAACAGTCCTCAGGGCAAAGGTCACTCGCTCAGTGTTGCAACCAGAAACATCTGACTTCTGCCAAGTTCTTCAGGCATCTTCATGGGACTTTATGAAGAAGAGTGTTGGTTCTTGAGACACCGAGACAAATGTTTTGGCAGTTAATGAACAGACAGACTACACACGGTTCAGCTGTCCGATACCGACTGGACATTAGTAATCAGGGTTAATATTTCTGCTCTTTTTCCAGCACATCCTTGTGAAATGACGCGTATTCTCTTGTGTTTGCTCAGTTTGCAGGGAAGTGGTATCGGGTGGGTCTGGCCTACGACTCTCCAGGCTTTGTGCCGTACAGGAACAGACTCACTGTCTCTATGGGCGTAGTGGAGCCAAAGGAGAATGGGGACGTCAACATGACCATGTGGAGTCTGAAGTGAGGGACACTCGTGTTCACCTATGACTGTGTTCAGACAATAATATAATTTCATTCATTCAGTCTTTATTTTACCAGGTTAAAAGAATAATAATAATAAGTACACATAATATGTATTTTACATTCACCCAATTAAGAATTGAATATATTCAGAACAACAGCACTATTAGACTGTGATATTGCTTTTATACATTATTATTGCAAGTTCATATTGAGAGACAACGTTTTTGAGTCATTTCATTTCAGTAAACATTTATTTTGTTTTAGTTTGGATTCACAATGAAGTTATAATAGTTCTTGCACAGCACACACTGTGATGATTCGTGTCTCATATTTCATAGTTAGAAGAGTTCCTAATAATTTATTTTGTTTTATTCTTTTATTTTATTATTCACACACTGTGCAATAATCCTTGTCTCATATCTCATAGTTAGTTCCAAATGTTTTATTTTATTTTTTATTTATTTTATTTTATTCACATACTGTGATCATTTCTGTTTCATATCTCATGGTTAGAATAATTTGTAATATTTTATTTTATTTCTATTTATTTTATTGTATTCACACACTGTGATCACTTCAGTCTCATATCTCATGGTGAGAATTGTTCTTAATATTTTATTTATTTATTTTATTTTATTATTCAGACACTGTTAGATAATTCTTGTCTCATATATCTCATAATTAGAATAGTTCCAAATATTTTATTTTATTTTTTGTTTTAAATTGTTTTATTTTATTCACACACTGATAATTCTTGTCTCAGATCTCATAGTTAGTTCCTAATTTTTTATTTTATTCACACACTGTGTGATGATTCTCGTCTCATATCTCAAAGTTGTTAATAATAGTTTCTAAATTGATATTATATTAAAATATATTATATTAATTATATTATTATACTCAGACATTGTGTGATGATTGCATGTGATTATATGCAGGTCTTCTGGTTGTCAGCGTAAGGTCTACGTTTATGAGAAGACGTCTGTGCCCGGCGTATTCAACTATTACAGCACTCGTGAGTCAACAGTAGATATGAGACATTAGCAGAATCAGATCAGACACAGAGAAAACGATACTCCAGTTCAGATTTGTACTGTCATCTGCAGGTCATAGAAGGGTGAAGGATGTTACTGTGGTGGAGACGAACTATACTGAATATGCGCTGGTCCTCAAACACAAGAAGATCAACAAGGAGTTCACACAAGTGTCTCTTTACGGTGAGCCTGAGATTAACAACAGCATGAACTTCTCACTTAAAGCATCTTGGGAGGGTGTTTGTGTTCTTCTGATTTGTTCTCACGGCCTGTAATTTGGCTGTAGGTCGTACTAAGAGGTTGAGGGCGGATGTGCTGGAGAAGTTCAGAGCGTACGCCACAGCTCGAGGATTCTCCAAAGAGTCCATCCTGACTCCACCAGCCGCTGGTAAAACAGGTAAATCACTCACACCTACAAGCTTTACTTTATCTGGACACGTAAGCCATGCTTAAAACTGTGTGAATGCATCAAACAACACGACATCAAGCCATTTATTTTAAAGAAAGACAGCATACAAACACTTTTCTAACAAAACATGTCAAAAAGAGGTTCTTTAAGGTTAAAGAATAAAATAATACTGTTCAATTTGTAGTTGTCATATGGTGGCTCATGTTCACTAATAGGACACTTGGTTTGACATAGTTTGATATTTGATCTAATGCCCGGTACACATTGTATGACGGTACAAAATGTGTATTGATCAACACGACATGGCACTAAAACTTAAAACTACTCACTCAAGGTCCATTTGCAAGATTGGCAAGCCAAGTTGGCCTCTTTCCCTATCCATGACTGCGTCCATATCTCCTCTTTCGTTCCTCCTCTTTCGTTCCTCCTCTTTTTCACCGCACATTAAAAACACAATTGCCAAAGTGTGATTCATCTTGCTCTACTTGTTTACCTCTAGCACATGCTGAGGATGTTTTATTCTTCTATACTAACTTGTGTCATAGCCTACGATTCAATCGGTGTCATCGTACATGCAGTCTATGTCAGATTTATTAGGCTAGATCAATGTCGTGATTGGAATTAATGAAATTACATATAACTCGGTGAGACATATTGAGACAAGTGTGGCAGTGTCCAAATACTTTTTCTTTTAAGACTATACATGTATGACAGTGGACACACAAATATTTGCTCAACGACAAGCGATCATCGATATGTGACTGAACTTTTCTTCACAAACCATTTAAATGTTTATTTATTGTCTAAAATAGTAGTATTTTCAGCAAAATTCTCACAAAATTTCTCATTTTTGTTTCTTTTAATTTTAGAAGACTGTCCATATGGAAATTAGGTAAGCAAGAGCTTTGAATCTAGTTTATCAAACCCCATTTTCTCATCAGTAACAACCTGACTAGTATTCATTCAGTTTGGAAATGTTTCATAGTGTTTCTCATCACACTTGATGTGTCTCTCTTTCAGTTCCTAATCCCATTTAGAGCTGGACTGGAGGCCACACGACACACATCCTTACCTTAATGAGCCAAAATGATGTCCGTTTGTGACAGTTTGTAAAACTGTAACTGAAATCATTTGTTTGCTGTGCTATAAAGCTGACAAAACATTCAACCTAGAGGAGTGGAAATACAGAAATAGGTCAAAAAAATAAAACACTCTTGTTTTTGTTCACGTTGTGTTATTCCCATTTGCCATTATAGTTTAGCATAAGAAATGAAAGTTAATGTGTAAATATGTGGGAATGTGTGTAGTGTACAGTTACAGTAGCCTACATCTCTTGTGCTAAAGATTGTCTCATTATTGTCTACTCCAGACGCGAGCGGCGCGACGCGAAAAAAGCAAACCCATTAGTGACGCCGTTATATTTCCGACGTACTTCAAATGCTCGCGCTACTTCTGAGACGAAGAACATGAGCGGTCCAGTGTACACCACCATAGATATATTTACATAAATGCCTCATTAGCGGCTGTTTCTATGGGCCGCTATCATAGACTGTTAAAAAAAAAATAAAAAATAATAATATATATATATATATATATATATATATATATATATATATATATATAAGCCGTCCGCCATATTGGAACGGCCAAAGCCGGTCCGTGAACATTCGAGAGCAAGTAAGTGGACTGTGCGTCTACCGTAGTTAATGCATGTATGTATGAATATTTATATCTGCAATAGACTTCAGCAGATGATTTTTTTTTAACTAACACAATACAGCAAGTCGAAGGCGTTAGCTGACATGACACTAAAAAGTTACCATAGTAGGAGTAAAAACATAATTTGCATAACATAATTAAAAACTGTAATTTTGAGTAAATACAGCTAAAAACAAAGCAACACATTCTCACCTGTGAAATGTTATCCTTTCTTCGGGAATTTAAATCTTGGCGGTTTCCCAATCAGGAGCTGTGATGTTGTGGCATCATTGATTCTCACTGTGAGTGACGACATGCTGACCATTCCAAGATGGCGGGAGCGCCGACGTGTCTGGAGCCATCGAAAATAGATTTATAGCCTATTTATATATATGGTGTATCGACGGCCTCGAGCTGTCAAACATGCCCTTTTTTGTGACAGATGTTTGGTAATAGTAAATAAAAATCTAATTATGTGAGGGTAGGCCTATGTTATTTGTTGCAGAGCAGACAATATTTATATATTTATTCATTCTACAAAGTCACTCAAAAAAAAAAATGAAGATTCAACCTTTTTGACTCTTACATAGGCTACTGAATAGTAGGAATAATCTATTATTCAATTATTTAGTTTCAGCCAAAACAAAAAAGGCACAGGTTGGAGTCAATAGACCGATAAGAAGAACTTTGTTCTATTTGTTTTGTTGGACTGGTTTTGGGGGTGGTGTTGCACACATGGCCTGCAGGTCGATGTCCTGTGGATGGAGTGGTAGTGGTTCTCATTTGGCTTTGGGATCAGAACTTCATTCGGATCACAGACAGAATGATGCGTGTTGTTCTGGTGTTCCTGCTGCCCCTCCTGGGACTGTTGCATGCTGGGCCTTTGCCCGATGAGCCCGTCCTCGAGACCCAGGAGAACTTTGATGTAAAACGGGTAAGTGTTTCCTTTTGAAAGTTTAAGAGACTGTTTATGCATAGGAGACCAGGATAAGTTTTCATAATTTTTACAGTTTCGATATAGTTGATTTCTATACAGTCAAAAAAATTAAAATGCATTTATTACATATAGGCTATATTATGTATTGAACACTTCAACTATTATTGGTCGGGAAAAAGGACTTTTGACCCGTTTGTGACAACATGCCCCAATCACACTATGTCACAATGGGAACTTATTGTTTACTGACACTAATTTTAGAACACCACTTTTCAAATTTAAAAAATATATGTATTTAAAAGGTTTCGTTGCACTTTACTAATATTTTATATTGTAATATAAAATATTATTTGAGAAAAAATTTATATAAAACAAAAAAGTACATACAACCTTTTAAACATGAAACAAATATGAAACAAAAAGTTATGAATCAGTTTAAAATTAGGCTTGTTATTTGCATTTTAGCAATCTTTCATTTTGTAATTATTAAAATACAATATTTTGAGAAAAAATATATAACATGAAACAAATAGAAGCTAAGCAAATCATGAAATAGGCAAAATAATAATTCATTTTAGTAATATAATTATTGTATACAATTTTTACATGTAAAACATTATGCAAAATGTTCAGTTGAAATCTATTGCTAACAAAACAAACAAACAAAAAAATATTATTTTGTAATATTACTTTATAGGTCTTAGTTAATTTGGTTGCTTTATACACATTTCAATAACCTTTTTTTTTTCTTCCATATACCACCAGTGTTAAGGTGAAATCTGCATTAAATGACTTTCTGGCTATTGCACAACATGTAAATAACTATGCAATATTTTGCCCTGTTGCACCACCAACCAGGGAGACAGACTAGTGGCGGGAAACTGAACAAAGGAACATGTGACAAATGACAACTACCTGAAAAGTCCATGAACACAGTGGTGACAACCACGTTATGTTGCCATTACACTTGGCTGACACTTTTCTTTTCATTCCTGTTATGAATATGCAGATCATTTTATTATTATTTCTCAACAAAAATCCATATGACAAAACAAGCATGCAAATTGTTAAGGTCACACTTTATTTTACGGTACTTGTACTTACAGTGTAGTTAGGCCTACTCAAGAAAGTAGGTAACCTGAAGTCAAAAGGTGTGAGATCCACTGATCTAACTGACCTCTAATTGACCCTCTTCCGAATCTGACCTCCTCCGCTCCACCTCTGGAAGTTCATGGGAAAATGGTATGATATTGCGATAGCGTCCACGTGCCCTTGGCTCCAGCGTCATAAGGGAGAGGCATCCATCGGCTCGATGGAGCTCCAGCAGTCCAGTGTCTCGACTCAGACCATCAGCATGACCCGCATCGGCCTCAGGTAACACACACTCATGCAACTAACAATAGAATAATATTACACCAAGGGAACAATGCAGCCAGTGTGTGAAACTCTTTCATTTCATACCCTCAAAAGCAGTTTGTGTGTCTTGAGACCCAGTATGATGGTATTATTCGTTTATTTTGCAGACATGGCACCTGTAAGTCCATCAGTGGAGAATATCAGCTGACCAAAACACCTGGAAGATTTCACTACCACAGTGCCAGTGGGTACAACACCACAGCTGTCAATCACTCAGTTCATGTCATTGTTATCTGACTGTGGTTTGGGTGTCTTTCGGCCTGTAGAGTGGAACTCCGATGTGGACACGTATGTGGTTGACACGAACTACGATGAGTATGCGCTGGTGGTGACGTATAAACAAAAAACGGGCGGGGAAAAATCCACAGCTGTGAAACTCTACGGTAAAACAACCCTTTTCTTCTTGGGAAACATTTCAACTTTTTTCACAATTTCCATAATTTCTTGATGAGCTTTCACCTCAAATCAAGTACTTAAAAAAATAACATGCCAAATATGGGCATGCATTATGGATTATTTCTGGGGATTTTACTTCTTTTTTTTTTTTGCCGCTAATATTACCCACACCGGATGATAAAGGAGTTTGTGATGGTTTGATGACTCGCCTTTCAGTTGAAGAAAATAGCAAGGAATGTGAGGCAAAGTTGCCACCACAAGTTTTAAATGTATGGAAACAAACAATTAATTTAGCTAAATGCTAACATGCAAATGAAAACAGTATGAGACAAAGAAGTGTGTGGTAAGACACCCTTCTATGATTTTCATCTTTTGTTTCTACTCAAACTCTTTCTTAATGACTTCAGTTCAATGACTATGTTCAAAATAGAATGGACTACTACATAGTCATTATATGTGTGTGTATTTAGTCTATGTTTAGAGCTTATATGAGCCTACTGTATGTTTAAATTACATCACATTGAACTAAATGCTGTTTAAATAAAAAAACCTTTAGTATTTTTAAATAAATAAATGCCATTCACATGCAATATGTGGTCATGTGACTACAACATGGGGTAGGCTACTGCTGCTGTTTTAAATGAGCTGCACCCGAAATTGCATAAATCCGTACTATATAATAGCCCAGACAGCAAAATAGTGTCCACATGTAGCCTACCAGATGTGGCCCGGATCTGGGCCGACAATATGTTGCTGTCTGGGAGGCGAAAAGCAGTATAAGAAAAGAGTAGTGTCCGAATTCACAGTGTCCCATGAGGCCATGAGAGAGGATTTGTGAATGGCTGTGAAGTGACGCAACTGACGCTGGTAAGGTCACATGACAATGACGGATGTAGTACATGGGGATTACATTCATATATAGAACTTTTTAATTGTCGTGAAGTAATTACTTATTCAGAAGAGCTACCGTTCATTATTTTCTATATAATAATATCAGGCAGAATACAGTATTCAGTAAGTAATCAGCGTTCAGTTCTGAACATAGACAGCATGAACACATGTTTGTGCTTGTGTACTATAATGATCTAGTTATACTCCCCCTGTAGGACGTAGCATGCAACTGCGGTCCACTCTCATCGAAGACTTCAAGACTCTGGTGGCTAAACAGGGAATGAGTGACGACACTATAATTATCAAAAAGAACAAAGGTATCCTCATGACACGGACCAGTGCCAAACACTCCTTTTATTCCGACCATATGTCATTATTGTTGCCTTTCTGTCCTTCTCTGTGTCATCAGGGGAGTGTGTTCCAGACGAGCCGGTCACACCAGAGCCACAGATTCAGGTGAAGAGCTCGCCATCATCAAAAGACATCTAAACAATACTTACAGCATAAACAATCAATATTGTTTATTTCATTTTCAAGTAGTAATTACTCTTAATTAAAAAAATGAAAATCCTGATAACATTTGAACAATTTACTGGTCGCTATAAAAGTGATTATGTGAACTCTACTGAAGCCATTCATTAACTAACAAACAAGCAAACCATGAGGGTGAGTAAATGACAGAAATGTAGTTTTGATTGAATTATTTGTTTAATTCATAGAAGCTTCATTAATAATCCGGTAGCATTTTATTTTACAGTCCTGTTCCGCATGTAAATACTATGTACTTCCCAGACTGCAACATAGTGTCGCACAGATCCGGCCCACATCTGGGACATGTGGAATCCACATGTACCTGATGTGGCCCGGATCTGGGCCGACACTAGTATGCACTAACCCTAGATCTAACCTCAACCCATGTAGTTACCTTATATTACCAGTACTTTCTTGGGTAACTACACTGCAAGTACACGTACTGTAAAATAAAGTGTAACCAGTGATGCTGTTATCTGATTGGCTCATAACAGAGGGCAAGGAGGAGTGTGGTTGTGGCGCCCCCTGAGGAGGGATCGGGCGACGACACGCCCATGTTCAGAGGACCTGGTGAGTAACACCATAGATATCATATAAAGGCTAGATGTCTTAAGGCGGAGTCATTTCCGGCATCACCGGCGGCCTTCTTAGGACAGGGCTCTGTGAATTAAGGTGAGTGGGCAGCACGCACACAAATCCTCTTATCTCGCTGAAATCTGGATGGATTTACAAACGGTTTGGTTTCTTACAAACGTTATTAACGTGGCTATAATTCTGAATGCTTAAACATTTTGAACATAATTATTCATATGTATGCAGTATAATAGCTACATCTCTGACGTTTATAACAAACCAAACCGTTTGAAAATCGGTAGAAAATTTAGCAAGTTATGGTTATTTAAATGTACATGCACCATGTTATGAGTGAGCGAGCACCCTGTCGTAAGATGGCCGCCGTGTGCGGATGTCGAGCTCCATTGGCCAGCAGCGCGGACGAGACATCTAGCCTTTATATGATATCTATGAGTAACACTGCCACTTATGGGCTTCCTTCATATTTAGAAGGAAACAATCAGGATTCATACATGGGTAGTTCGCAAATAACTTTTATACATTGCTAAAAAAAAAACTAAAAAAAACGTTTGACAATTTTTTTTTTTAGCAATGTATAAGAGAAAGTTTATATATTTTGGGGTATATTTGTAGGTTTTGTGACTGGATGGTAACCATTTTATTTAATATGTTAGTAGTAAATATGTCAGTAGTAATCACAAAATTATTGAGGCCATAAAAAGACATGTTAAATAATTAATTAATAATTAAAAATTAAAAAAATGCAGTTTAAAATACTTTTTTGGAATATATTTCCTGATTGGATGGTTATTAAGGAAATGTGTCTTGCTTATTTGGGCAGGCTTCAAAATATATATATATATATATAAAACTATGAAAAATAAAAAGATTCCCTTTCTATGTGCATAATTTTTTTTTTCACTATTAGTTTTTAAAGGCTGCATTTATTTGATCAAAAATACAGTAAAAAATGTAATATTGTGAAATATTATTACAATTTAATAAAAGCTGTTTTCTATTGTAATATATGTTAAAATGTAATTTATTCCTGAACAAAGATGAATTTTCAGCATCATTACTGCAGTCTTCAGTGTCACATGATCCTTCAGAAATCATTCAAATATGATGATTTGATGCTCAAGAAACATTTATTATTATTATCAATGTTAAAAACAGTTTTGCTGAAATATATTGCTGATTTTTGTGGAAACTGTGATGCATTTCTTTCAAGATTGATGAATAGAACATTCAAAAGAACAGCTTTTATTTGAAATATCTACTTTATAAATGTCTTTACTGTCATTTTTGAGCTATTTAATGCTTCCTTGCTGAATAAAAGTATTCATTTCTTTCAAACCAAAAATCTTACTGACTCCAAACTTTTGAACAGTAGTGTATCTTACATTGTTTTTACATTATTTTATTATGCGAGAAAGAGAACACAGAGTGAGGAATGATGAAAGTCAATGATCATTGTTTTGATATAGAAAAATATAGTTTCTTGTATAATTACATTATGATTAAAGACTAGAGTTTGATATTGCTTTGATTACAGTACAGTGACGTGTGTGTGTGTGTGTGTGTGTGTGTGTGTGTGTGTGTGTGTCTGTAGAAGCATGTAAGTCCGAGCCAGATTCCGGTCCGTGCTTCGGGATGGTGCAGCGTTTCCATTACAACTCATCCATCATGACCTGTCAGATGTTCACCTATGGAGGCTGTATGGGGAACCAGAACAACTTTGTGACAGAAAAGGAGTGTCTGCAGAGCTGTCGCACTGAGGGTGTGTGTGTGTGTGTGTGCTTTATATGATTGATGAGGACACAAATTTGCATAATGACATGGGTATTCCACTGGTATTACAGCATAAACATGGTTAAAGAGGACATTTCCTGAGTCCTTGTAATTAAAATGACTTAAAAAACATACTAAACAATGTTTTATCAAAAATGTAAAAATGCAGAAAGTTTTCTGAGATGGGTAGGGTGAGGTTTCATTACGCCTATGGAAAATCCTCATAATGATAGGTGCCAACATATGTGTGTGTGTGTGTGTGTGTGTGTGTGTGTGTGTGTGTGTGTGTTTATGAGACCGTTGTTTTTGTGTGTGTGATTCAAAGATGGATTACGGCCCAGCTGAGTGGCCCATAGTGACCCACACACACTTCATCTTGGTGTGGTCCTAATATATATGTATTTTGTCCATCTAGCTGCCTGTAGACTGCCTATGGACGCTGGTCCTTGTAAATTACCCACAGACCTGTGGGCCTTCGATTCTTCTGCGGGAAAGTGTGTGTCCTTCACATATGGAGGCTGCAAGGGCAATGGCAACAAGTTCTACAGCCAGAAGGAGTGTGAGGAATATTGCGGAGTCATGATGAGAAGCGGTAGGACACACATATTAAACTGGGGGAAAACAACAACACATTTTTTTGTTGTGTAATTTTTTGTTTTTGGATTTGCAGGAGATGACGAGTTTCTCCCGGTGAACTGAGAATGGTGTGAATAAGAAAGGAGCATTACTTCGTTTTTAAAACAGAAAAGTGCAACATGGATCTGTTTCCAAAAGGCATTTACTTCAACATTAACACAATAAATAGAAACCAGTTAAATTGTCTGGTTGTGCAGTTTATTTTTATACATTTTAAGATGCTGTGGTTGTTGTTTTTTTTGTTTTTTTTAATTAATCTGCTGGAGCCAAGTGAGCCCATTTCTTTACTGACTGCCACTGGTTCTGAACAGAAGCCTACACAAGTCCATGACCTTTTAATGATTATGCAGAGCATCAAGATGATAAGTTTTAAACATAAAGCAAATGTAATAAAGTAGGCCTATATTTTAATTTTAAACTGTGTAATATAATAGCTGTTTTAACTTGTAAAATAATTTTGAAGTTTCAATTTAGAGTTAAAATAAATACATGTGCTTTATAAATACAACTCTTTTTAGCAAAAGCAATTTTTAAAAGCAATGTAGACGAAAACTATTCAACGTTTATTTAAAATTATATGGGGTACTTTTACTTTGCCTCAAAGTTCAAGTACACGCATTTGACCAGCCAATGGGATTGTAGCCCGCGCAGTGAGTGCACTTTATGCGCGAGAAGAAGTTGGGACTGGGAGGGACTGTGCAGTGTGCACAAAAAACGATGATGTGCTGTCTCACTCCTGACGCTGTCGACGGAGGATCTTCTTCAGAAATTGAAAGAATCCGGAATAAATATCACCGAAGACGAAGCACAGAAATTCAGAGGTATGTTTAGTTTTAAGTATTGTGAAAATCCGTTGGTTCCCTTTCGAGTTATGTGCACTTGACATAGCGTCTGCCTACTGACGCGTGAGGGAAAACCTTTCTTCGAAAATACTGACCTGACCAAACCAACGTACTGTTATTACGTATAACTTATTGTTATTACAATTATTTGTATTTTTTAGCCATAAATTAAGATATTTTTTAGCATAACTTATAAGGTTAACTGCGAGACCGCGGCCATAGAAACCCACTGTATTCCGGACATCACGGTATTCCGGACACTTGACCATTTCCCGCAAATTCTATAAATAAACACTTTCAGGTCACGGCATCTATATATATATCCGTGTCATCTTTGCCTCCTCCTCTTTCGATTCCGATCAACCCTATGTTTCCAGAGCCAGTCGTTTCTAAGAAATCAACGTGAGTTTCTAACTTACACCAATGACTGTTCAGAAAATGGCGGGGGGAGGGTTTTCCGGCAGGACAAAAGGAAGAGGGGAGAATATCTCGGCTCAGAAAATGACAAAAAAAACATTCTTATGTTCTTATAAAATAATTATGAGTTACAATTTGCAAATATTTGTACTTTTTTAAGGGATATACACGTTCTCATTAGGCACTTTGTCCGACATGAATTTGAGGGGCAGCGGCGCATCACTGCATAGGGGTGTAAGAAAAAATCGATACACTTGAGTATTGCATATTTTATTTTGCAATACTGTATCGATTTTCAAAAACGCAATATCGATTATTATTTTTATTTTTTTTAGTTTACGTGCAGAAATATTCATGGTAGGACAGTGGCTCACGTTTATGTTGTGTTTAAGGGCGCTTTCACACTAGCACTTTTGGTGCGCACCCGGGTTCGAATGACGTCAGAGTTCGGTTCGTTTGGATGATGTGAACGCTGTTTTGCGAACTCGGGTGCGCACCCGCGAACCGTACTCGAGGCCGCTTAAAAAGGTGGTCTGGGGTACGGTTCATGTGAACTCGGGTACGGTTCGCTTCTGATATGAACGCAATCGTACCAAATCGCGGAAGTGAACCGCTATTGATGACGTATAATGTGGTGCGTGCCTGCGTGCGTGTGTGTTTAACAACTGCAAAAGGGTCTATACACTTACCTTGACGAAAAGCGGGATTGACGCACTGCAAGCAGAGAGATGATTTCTGCTTGCCTCCACAAAAATTGTCTTCGGCGGACATCCCGCTGTATTTGGAACGGTTTTAATACTTTTGCGGCAGACAGACGCAAGTGTGTTTCTGTATCTTTTCTTTGAAAACAAAACCAAAGGTTAAAAAAAAGAAGAACAAATGTGAAGCGAGCAATTCTATCCATTTTGAGCCTTTTCATAGCGGTTACCAAGCAACACGAGTACGCGCCAGCTGCAGCTTGATGACGCAAGCGTACTGCGGTTCAGATACAAATAATATAATGTGAACACAGTCCATCAGGGGCAGGGGGAGGGGGGAGCAATCGAACTCGGGTTCGGAACAGGCAATCGAACCAAGTGTGAAAGCACCCTAAATCCCTACCACTAGATGGCTATGCTAAGACGCACCACTAGTGTCCTCGCCTAACAGTGTCTAACTTTTTGCTAGACGCTAACAACATAGCTATGGCTGAACCCCGTGTAAGACCGGCTCCCGCTGCATTCCGTGCTGAAGTGTGGAATCATTTTGGTTTCCAGAGTAAAGAGGGCACTACCGATAATGACAGGAACTATGCAGTTTGTAAATTGTTTCTGGGAAAAATCAAGTACTCTGGTAATACCACGAATTTGATTGCACGTAATGTGTTATTGTGACAGGGGCTATATGTATTTTCTTTTATTATGGCCTACTTGAGCATATCAAAATTTGCTCACTAAGGCCGGCGACACACTGGCTGCGTGGCGTGTCCATTTTTATTTCGGCTCCCATGTTAACAGGTTAGAGCTTGCACACTGCCTGAGTGACACGAGCCGCGTGGAAAACGCGTGCATGCTAGAAATAGAACCGACACCTATTTTTCACGCGACACGCAAGCGTGTTGGAAGCGTTTCCAGGCAAAATAGAATAGGAAAAGATGTTTATATGCCATTTTGACACAAATACATTTTAATAAATGTCATTTTGATGTTTGAAAGTCTCTAGGTTTTGACATAGATGCAAATATAAATGTAATTTAAAAAAATATTATCGATTTTCAAATACTGCACCTGTCAATACAGAACGAAATATTCTATAGCCTATTTTGCCGTCAACACTGCCGACGTTGTCTTTGCTGCTATATATTTATGTTTAACATGAAGTATAGGCCTTCCACAACTCTCTCCCCATATGTCAAATATATTACCAATGAGGCTTATCATGTCACCTAGCAGCAGCATCGCCGCGTCAGACACGTTTCTGGTGTGCAAAGACATGGAAAACGCCACGCAGCTGACACGCAACAGAAACGCCACGCAGCCACTGTGTCGCCGGCCTAAGAACATGTGAACCACAATCCCAAACTGGCAGTTTGATTTTCTGTGTACTGAATTGTTTACCTAAAGTAAACTTCTTTGACTTTTATGCACATCATGTCTTTTTTTAAATATTACTTTTTCTAAAATTATAGTCCTACTTTAAAAAAAATCCCAATATATCGCCTTATGCACAGTATCGAAATATATTGCAATATATTGAATCGTGGCCCATGTATCGTGATACGTATCATATCGCCAGATTCTTGCCAATACGCAGCCCTACACTGCACCCTCATTAAAACACCTCAAGTTAAATTAACGTTCATGTTAAATGCTGTTTTAAAGGTCATTTCAACACATCTGTGTAATTTCACGTTATCTGGTTAACCTTAGGACAGCACACATTGTAATTACATGCATTTTAACAACATTTCAAGCCATTAAGCTAACATATGTTTAAGTTAACTTACTTATAGCCATAAAAGTAACGTTAATAACGTTAATCATAATTTCTATAACATTAAGTTATTTGAGGACCCAATAAAAATGTATCTAGACTACATTTTATAAAAGGAGCTTTTAATAACATGAAAAAGATGAACATCAACAAAAAACTATATACATTTAAGGTTAGGTTTCCCCCTCTTCCTGGTGTGGAACTGTGATGAGACGGGCTTCGGAGATAAGCCAAAGTCGAAGGAGAAGGTGATCTGCCAGAAGGGAAAGCGCCACATCTACCGGCAGCAGACCACCACCAGGGAGCACATCACTGTGCACGTAGCAGTTAGTGCAGCTGGTGAAAGTGTCCCTCCCTTCATAATATATCCCCGTTGCCTTCCCAGTGTGGCGTATCCCTTGGGTGGGCCAGAAAATAGCCTTTACGGCTATGCAGACAAAGGCTACATGACGGCAGAGCTGTTTTTGAAATGGTTGGACCATTTCATTAAGTATGCCCCTCCTGCACGCCCTCTAGTCCTTATAATGGACCAGCACGAAACTCACTGTGGCCGTCAAATAATAGACGTCTGCAGGGAAAACCAAATTGACATTCTCCTCCTACCCCCCCCCACACAACTCACATGCTGCAGCCACTGGACTTTAGTGTTTTCAACCCCCTGAAGGGAGTGTTCAGCACCCTGGCCAGTCGCATGGGCCTGGTGAGAGGAGACATGGTGGTGGGCAAGAAGCACTTCTCCTCAGTGCTGAAACATGCCTATGAAAAGGCCGTCACTGCAGCCAACGTCAAGGCAGGATTCCGGAAGGCAGGCATCTATCCTCTGTCAAGAGAAGTAGTGGACATGACACAGGTTAGGTTCTTCATTGTATTCCCTAAAAATATTCCTATTAATTGTGTTATGCAACTTAAATCTAACATAATGTGAAGAATACCAGTTTTTAACTTGAGCACTCTATCTAGATTGTAAAGCTCGTGCCCACTGCAGCTGCTGCTCCCTCCTCCTCCACGGCAGCAGCTGCTTCCTCCTCTGCTGTGCCCACCTGCTCCACTTCACCTGTCTGTCCTACTTGCAACAAAAGTACAAAAAATCACTTGGTGGAAACTGGCCTCATTCCACAATATTTAGCGGACATCCTGGTCACACCCACCTTTGGCCAGAGAGCGGAAGGGATACAGCGTCGAGTGCCACTGCAAGCCTTGACAACCTGGAGGCCAAAGAAAAAGAAGAACAGAAGAAGAAAAGGAAGGAGGGACAGGAGAAGAATAGGGAAGCAAAAAGGGCTACACAGGCTAAGGCAGCAAGAAGAGGAGCGCCTGCAATGGATGATGGCATCTACTGTTCAATCTGCAAAAGCACCTTGCCACCAGGGTCCAACGCAGAGGTGGATGAGTGGATCCAGTGCGATTATTATAACTCTTTTGTAAAAACATTTCATTTTCGAAACCCTCAGGTGAACAAATATATGTCCATTCAAGCTTAGAAATATTTGTACAATGATATTACTAAAGGGAAATTGCAATGAAAGAGGCAACATAGAATATTAAAATATATTTAAAAAAAAATTAGTTCATGTGAATAATTAACTTTCTCTTTCTGTCTATTTTCAGTTGTGTGATGAAGTTGACCGAATGCATTCATCAACTCTCAAATTTTAAAATGTGTCCTTTTAAGGGCACTGCCCCAGTGACAAGCGTTTTGTACCGTATGTTGGCAAATTTGTACTCCATACAGCACATTAATGGCCAGAATGCTCTTTATCATTTATTAAACATTCAAAATTACATTTTTCACAGGATGAACATTTTAATCACAATGTGTCATAACAGGATGCATATATTGAGCAATTTTACTTCAACTTTTTTTACTTCAACTTCGAAAATGAAATGTTTTTACAAAAGAGTTATAACTGTAAATGATCAGTTTAGTATACTTTTAGCTTACATCAACATTCAACATTTATTTTAAGCTGAGAACTGATATAAAATCGGTGATATCACTGACCCCTGAGGGTGTTTTTAAGAAAGGGTATTATTTAAATATATCCTCCACAGTCATCCCATCTCTTATCTCATTTCTTCGCCATGCAAAAGTTTGCTGCATTCGTACGCAAGTTATTTGATATTGATGTACCATATAAATATAAAAATATATGTACAATAAAACAATCAAAATGTATCATAGCATCTCTTACATTTGATGCAAAAATATAATTGATTATCAGTTTGTTTAATGGTTTATCTTCTTCAGTACAGTAAATTTCCCCACTGTAATAAAGATAAGGTAGCCAACTGAATGATAGCACAGAAGTGCAAAGTTTGTTTACAATATGAATTCTGATGTGAAACATTTATTTTGTTGTACTTGATTTTTATAGTGTCTACATGTAACTAAAGGTCAGAATATATATTTATTCCTTATATTAGTATTGCTTATTTTAGGTTTTTGATAACTGTTTTTATGTAAAAGTGAACTGTAATAAAAAATAAAATAAGTTACTATTTCTTCTAAATCCTAATCTAATTACTATTTTCTTTTATACACAAATTTAGCATTCAGTTCTTTTCATAACAGGCAGTGAGCAAAGAAGTGGTTTCTGTTGAGCAGGAAATAGATACGTCAACCCACAAAGAGCAGAACAGGGAAGACTGAAACAGACACAAAACAAGTGAGTTATGTAAACATGTCCAAGATATTGATATTGATATTAGTCAGTCTTTTCCTTGGGAATATTCCTTCATTTGTATTGTCAGAATCATCTAAACCGAGTGAGTATGGTATAACTGCTATTTTTAAAATATAATGTTGTTTTTTCTTTATTGATTAGATATGACATTATGTTGCCTTTACAAAACATATAACAAAAAGTATTTTAAAAAACCACATGGTTTACCAAAGTAATTTCTTAACGACTTAAATCAGGGTAGGGTACGTCATCTTTTTATTCATTTCCTCCTCCTTTTTGTGGTTTTATATAAAAAATTTAAAACTACGGAAGTAATGTGGTTGTACAACATTTAAGATGTTAAAATATAATATGTTAACATATACAGGGCCTAAAAAGTCTGGCCACAGAGTTTATTTCATCAGAAGAGGTGACCATTCAGTACTACTCAGGAAATTGTGAAGTTCTTCAGCAACCTGTCGCTGAGAAGTTGACAAAATGTTCAGACGATTGCTTTCCAAAATGTCTGATCTGCTATGATGTGTACACGCAACATGAGCTTAGGCTACAACCTTTTCTGTTTAGTTTTTTATACAAATTACTGAATTAAAATAGTCTAAGAATTCTTATGCAAGACATATGAGTTTACTTTTAATTTTAATCAGTAAGATTGAATAAAATAGTGTTTTTGACTAAAAAAACCCAACATATTTCCTGTTTGTATTCGTGTCTGTCTGGTCCTCTGGGGCCTCATCTATAACCGTTGCGTACACACAAAACAGGCCCTAAAAGAGGCGTACGCCACTTCCGACGCATAAATTGTGATTTATAAAAACACACTTGACGGAAAAATTTGCGCACCTGCACGCAATCTCTGACCCATGCTTACGAACGTTTAGCAGACGGAGCAGCCCAGCAAACACAGAACGTTGGCACAATAACATACCCAACCTTCTAACAACGTTTTATCAACATGGCCAAAAGGTTGCTATAACTACTTTGTGTAGTGAAGGTTGTTACAGTGTTGTCACAGTGTTGACATTAAACCACTGTTCAAGGCCATTGCTTAAGGTTGTGACACGTTTTAAAATTCAACTACCCGTTTATCGAAAGCCAAATGGTTCAGAATTCGCATGCTTTTGACCACCGTATCAATATTAAAACGCCGTCTTCATGTTAACGTCACACGCGTTAAAATAACGCCACTCGCCGATAGATGTTAAATTGACGCCACTCGCCACTCAAAATGCAGATTTATGAGCTCATCTACATGGCCCCTCCTCTACTGAGTTTGAGGACTCTATGGCAAGTCAGAGAGGACAATCCCGTTTGGAAGAGCGCGAAAATGGCAAGGAGAGGATTTGTTTTGCGGTGTAAACACACTGTAAATGACTTTGAGTGTGAAGTGTAAATGTAAATGTAAATGAATTTTGTTCAAGAAAAAATTTAAATAAATAAATAAAATAAAAAGGTCTAGCTTTAGATCTGGCGCAATGTAGTCTGGCTCGCCCCTCCCGTTATCAGAGACCAGAAAAATGTCTGTAGAGTCAAATAATTTCAGATGTCTAACGGTGATTTGGGATCGCATAAATGCCCAGCTCATTTGCGCATAAATATCCCTTAATTTCCCTTTATGCGATCCCTTAAATTCATTCATTAAATTATATTTAAATTATATATAACAAAGTTCAGGAGGAGCACGTTCAGATAATCAACCAAATCAGTATGGGATGAGTTAATCAACTCATTGAGTGCGATAGGATTGAGTTAGCCATTTGGCTTAGAACTAGGCCAGTTTTGTCGCTGTCTTCACGAAGTGGTGAAATGTCAATGTATCATCATGACATGACCTTTCAGGAAAAGAAGACCCAAAAGCTGTGAATTTGTAGCAAATCAAACTTTATTTTTTTATGGGGTGGCCTGTCTGAGTGTGTGACTCCTGGCCTAATGGTGTCCCTGACCGGCATTAGCCTAAATAATTCATAATATTAAAGGTGGGGTATGTGATTCTCTTTTTTGTCCATTTTTTCAAAATCACTTGAAATCCTATTCCTAACCCACTTACAGCCACTGAGTTAGAAGCACTGAAATGAAAATTAAGCAATTTAATCATCTGTGGAACGGGCAGGACTCGAAAAACTCCAGCCAATCATTTCCAAGACCACCTAGAATCATTGGACAGTAAGTTTGTCAATTAAACGGTCGTACCATACCCCTTCCCCCCATCCCCATGTTCTTCAAATGGGTGGAGTCAGGGCCAGCGTTGGAGGAAAGAAGGTAGGACCATTTGCGTTGTGTATTTTCAAAATCTGCCGGCTGTTTTGCAAATCCCATACCCTACCTTTAAGCATTTAAGTTAACTGAAATAAAGCTGAAATTAGGCTAAATAAAATGGGCCTATAATATTCGTTGAAAAATATTTATGAAAATTAGAAATGTTGCTTTGCAATTAACTGAAATAAGTTTAAGTTGAAGCTCTAAAATTATGAACTGGAAAGAAATAAAAACTTAAACTAAACTTAAATAGCCTATAGCTAATGTAACCCTGAACATGTCAGAGTAAGGCTGCACCGACTGTATATTTCCCCCAATATACATATTTAATGCCTAACCCTGATGTTCAGATGTTCACCTATGGAGGCTGTATGGGGAACCAGAACAACTTTGTGACAGAAAAGGAGTGTCTGCAGAGCTGTCGCACTGAGGGTGTGTGTGTGTGTGTGTGTGTGTGTGCTTTATATGATTGATGAGGACACAAATTTGCATAATGACATGGGTATTACAGCATAAGGACATTTCCTGAGTCCTTGTAATTAAAATGGCTTAAAAAACATACTAAACAATGTTTTATCAAAAATGTAAAAATGCAGAAAGTTTTCTGAGATGGGTAGGGTGAGGTTTAGGGGAGATAATACACAGTTTGTACAGTATAAAAACCATTACGCCTATGGAAAGTCCTCATAATGATAGGTGCCAACATGTGTGTGTGTGTTTATGAGACCATTGTTTTTGTGTGAGTGATTCAAAGATGGATTACGGCCCAGCTGAGTGGCCCATAGTGACCCACACACACTTCATCTTGGTGTGGTCCTAATATATACATTGTATTTTGTCCATCTAGCTGCCTGTAGACTGCCTATGTACACTGGTCCTTGTAAAGCAGCCTTACGCATGTGGGCCTTCAAATATTCTGCGGGAAAGTGTGTGCCCTTCATATATGGAGGCTGCAAGGGAAATGACAACAAGTTCGACAGCCAGAAGGAGTGTGAGGAATATTGCGGAGTCATGATGAGAAGTGGTAGGACACACACATTACACTGGGGGAGAACAACAACACATTTTTTTTCATTAATATCATTTATCTTATTATCAAAACTAAAGAGAAGCTCATATTGTGATACTTGTGTAATTTTTTGTTTTTGGATTTGCAGGAGATGACTAGTTTCTCACTGAACTGAGAATGGTGTGAATAAGAAAGGAGCATTACTTCGTTTTTAAAACAGAAAAGTGCAACATGGATCTGTCTCCAAAAGGCATTTACTTCAACATTAACACAATAAATAGAAACCTGTTAAATTGTCTGGTTGTGCAGTTTATTTTTATACATTTTAAGATGCTGTGGTTGTTGTTGTTGGGGTTTTTTTTTTATTAAATAAAATGTATCTAATTTAATTTTAATTAAATTAAATTAAAAAAAAATATTTTAAAATGTATTTTATTTTATTTTAATTTTAAGGATTTGCTCTATTTTCCTCTCACTGAATATTTTCCCTGGATTCCCCAACTGACAGTGTCCAGGAGAGGTCAGTGTTGTCTACTGAAGGCGATCCTCTGAACAGCTCTAGTCTTTGCAGTTGTGTGAAACCGCCTGCTGTTCTGATTTCACTGCTGATCTGTGACCAGTTTTATGGTTCTTGTAACAATACTGAAGCATTACGTTCAGGCTTATAAAGCTGATCCTGCATACGGGTAGTTTGGTAGTTTGGTACTTAATGGTAGTTTGAGCAAAGTCCCCAGCAGGCCTGCCAGGCTTCCTGCCCGCTGTTTCTCAGAATTCACGGCTGGTGATGTTGCTGTGAGAATGCTGGGAATATCCGGAGAGGAAAAAGGAACTGACGGCTTTCAGTGACCTTCCGGCCAGGGCCACATCACCTGCTCACACACACCCTCACACAGAAACAAATACACTGAAGCCGTAAACGAGCATGTACAGTGGCTCCAAAAACTATTTGGACACTGAATGCATGCCTAAAATGTCTGGATTTCATTGCATTAGTTTCAAAATATCAAACCAAGTTTGCGTTCAAATGTTGCTGGAGCTTTTCTCAGAACTAACTTCATGATTTTAGTGGCTGTATGAAGTCAGTTCATGTCCTAGCAGAGTAACTACAGTTCCACTAACCTTGTTCCACTAAACGTTTGACAACAAAAGTGTCCACAGTATTAAAGGGGTGGTATAATGCACTTTTCACAAGATGTGAAATAAGTCTCTGATGTCCCCAGAGTGTGTATGTGAAGTTTTAGCTCAAAATACCCCATTGATATTTTTATGTAGCATGTTAAAATTGTCACTTTTTGAGGGTGAGCAAAAATGCACCGCTTTTGTCTGTCCCTTTAAATGCAAATGAGCTGCTGCTCCCGGTACAGAGGGCGGAGCTTCAACAGCTCGTGTCCTTTTACCTCACACAGACATGCACTGAAAATTTCAAAAACTTTTAGCCTTTTATATTCAAACTGAAGTCAGGAAGATGGAGAGACTCAAGAAGAAGTGACAACATTTCTGAATGGTTACTTGATGAATTTATGTAGCTGATGGGTAGTTATCTTCTAGTCATTGATTAGCATATTCTGTCTTGATAATCTATAAATCACGTTCCCGGGGGCAGGGTTTATGTAAATTCTAGGGTTAGTGATGTCACTAACCCTGGAGGAATATCGTGTTCAGCCTACCAGCCGTTTGTTGTAGTCCTTAAAAATCAATTTCTTTAAAAGCAAATATCTCCCTTTGCTTTGAACTTTGAGCATTGAAACTTTGCAGATGTTGTTTATGCTCAAACAGCAACATTACACATTAACTAAAGTTAGAAAAGTGAAATCATATTCAACCACACCTTTAATCTAAATTCATATCATATTCAACCACCCCTTTAATACAATAAAACTGCACAAGACGTGTAGTGTTTACATATATAAACACACAAACATCCGCACTTACCAGCACATGCTGATGCAGCAAACACAAACCCACAAAGCTACAGCACACTCATTTTCACATAACACATTTTCAGTTTTACCCAACCGCACATTGCAAAATCTGAACTTCTTTAGAAATCACACACTTGTGTGTCATATGCTACAGGTGTTTGCACAAAAAGCACTGTGTGAAAATGCAAAAACAAATGTGAGCGACCGCCCCTGTATTCACTACCAGTTCTACCAGAAAGACTCGGGAGGCAAAATAATGCAACAACATTTATTAACAGCCCAGCAAGCAAGTATTGTGATATAAAGTTCTTTGGCGTAAGCCCCGTCCATAGCTCGCAATCCGAGGGTACGGAATCCGCATTTCCTGCCTGAAGACGAAGGCAGGGGCACAGCCGAGCCCCGGGAGGTATGGGAAGGGACCATCCTGGTGGTGGTGGGGAGGATGGAGGGGAATGAAAGCGTCAGCATCTGCGAACTCAGACGTGTAAGAACTGATCTTTTATCCTACATGTATTCGAACACTATTGGATAGATGAGAAGGTAATAAGTGACATAACAATTGAGTCTTGGCAGAACTTACGCTAAAGCTTTCATTTGATTTCAAACCCGCATCCACCTATTGTGTATAAATGTTTATTAGTGATTTACTTTAAGACATGCTACTAGCGATCATACTCACTGGGGATGGAGATTTAAAAAAATAATGTGTATCTCTACCTGCAGATACAGTGGACCTGCAGATACAGTTTTTGTACAGTGGACATGAATGACACCTCAAATCGTGCAGCTTGTTGTGAAGAGATGTACTATTACTTTTACCACCCTGAACACAACTGCATAGTAACACCCTGGAAACCACCTAGAACACACTAGAGCAACTCCACAGCATTAATACAATCAAACTGCACAAGATGTGTATAGTAACACCCTGGAAACCATCCAGAACATCTTAGCAACTGCATAGCAACACCCTGGAAACCACCCAGAACACATTAGCAACTCTACTGCATTAATACAATAAAACTACACAAGACGTGTATAGTAAGACCCTGGAAATCATCCAGAACACATTAGCATCATGGGTGGAGAGTTTTACAAAGGTAAGCACCAATCACATTTTCCTCAGAAAACGTATAAATGTACTTTATATCGTATGTCTCATTGGTGAAACACTCTGGCACAGCTGAAAGGTGTTACACATAATTGAGCCTTCTTACTATATACATGTTGAGTCATGAAGTCAGATGAGTCTACCAGCTGTAGAGTTCCTGCAAACCTTTGATGTGCATGTTTCCCACAGGGTTGCAGTGGTCTGGGTAAATGAAGGATACATAAGGCATCTTGTGTGCGTCTATGTGTGTGTGTATGCGTGAGACTGGGACGAGTTTGTGGTGCTTCTTTGCTGTGGGAAGACTGCTGATGTGTAAATATGAAAAGAGTGTGTGAGCGTCTGCGTGTGTACATGTGTCATGTCTGTTTGGCAACTCAGGAAAAACGGTTTCAGACCGCTGAACAGGATCAAAGCCAGTCAGCTTAGACAGAAGGGTTCACTTCTCCTTCGAGATACACACATGGTCACACACATATACATTTTCACACACATATTCAATCACACCCAAACTTTCCCACAGAGGGCCACTTTGAGTGAGCAGCTATGCAGAATTGCATAGCACACACACACACCCTTGAAGGTATGGTTCACAGAAAAATGTAAAATTCTCTCATCATATTTCAGCCTCAAGTCATTCCAAACCTGTCTGACTCTTTTTTTCTGTGGAACACAAAATAATATTTTTTTAAAGAATGTCTCTTTTTTCCATACAATGAAAGTTAATGAAGTCCAGTGTTATTTTGGACACCATTGACTTTCATTGTATGGATAAAAAAACAATAAAAAAATTCAAAATATCTTCTTTTTTGTTCGACAGAAGAAACAAAGTCATGGAGGGTTGTAATGACACAAGGCTGAGTAAATGTTTTGGGTGAACTATCCCTTTGTCCCCCTTTCCAGTTCCCATCCATTGAAACAGCATGGAAAAAGTCTTTGGAATTTCTTGTTTTTCACAGAAGAAAGAAAGTCATGCGGGTTTGGAACAACATATGGGTGATTAAATGATGAAAGAATTTCATATTGGTTTGAGCTAATTATTTAAACCAGTTTCACTATGTCAATACATGCATCACCACAAGCACTCATTGCAGAAAAACATAAACCACACAGAACATGATTGACCAGAGATGAATTGCACCTCTTTTCCATAGCAATTAAACACAAGTTCAAGCAAAAACACGAGTGGGGAAAAAAAAGGGTGCTTGGATTCCTTTCTCCATCTCCTTACAGGCTCTGAGCTCGACCGTGACCACAGGAAGAGCGAAGCCACTGATTGGTCATTGAGTCTCCACTCAAGCACATTTGTCAGCTTGGTTGTGTACATAATAAAGCCCTCAGCAGGTTAGAATTAACTTTGTCAAACACTTCCCTTGCATATGATCAAAGCTATGCCCTCTTCCTGTGAAGATTTGACCTTCCTTTCATGTCTGACTGCTTCTTTTATTAAACAATAACTTAGCAATGTATTGACAATATTAGAGGTGCCATTTTCTTTCTTTTTTATTACTATTATAGCTTGTTGAGACAAAGAAACTGCTTCTGTACAGTAGAAAATAAAGCTAATCAAATTGAGGCTGTCACTCTGTAGAATAGAAAAAACAAGTAATAAAAACTCGGTGAGTGTTTTAGCGCAATTTTCTCACCTCATGGGATCACAACACTAAGAGATAGTAAATCTTTTCCTGGATTTTTTTGTGTGCGTTCCCGAGATTAGACCTTCCTTAACATAATGACGAAAACCCGAAGTCTCTAGGTGGTCTGGTTGAGGAGTTGATAGAAGTGCAAGATTGGTGCGCACAGACGCACAGAACAGAAATCATGAGTTAACCAGCGCAATTTCCGGGGGAAAATTGCGCTAAAAAGCTTAAAAAAGGTCCTAGGACATATACTTGGGGTATACCTTTCACCATCCATTAATAATACATACGTTTATTATGAAAGACAACCAAAAGTGAAAGAGGGACCCTTAATAAGAAAGCCTAGTAGGGGTTTCTACAGTTTTTACCCCTCTCTGTCCCCATTCGGTCTTCCCTCGTTGATCCCAACCCCCACTCCTCTCTCCCACCCAGACATCTCTCTCTCTCTCTCTCTGTCTTGGGCTGTATGGGGCAGCAGAGAGAAGGGGAGATGACAATGGAGAGAAAAGAGGGTTGCAGTTTGGGGGTCTACTGAATAGTCCCATTCAGCCTGCCCAGTCAAACAGAAACGCATCTCCCCACTCACTTACAACCCATAGTTTCACTGCAAACAACCAGGGCTTTATTCCCCACAATCACTTGCCAGCGCACACACTCACACTTGTGTAGCCCAAAAGGAGTGACGGCATGGCCAGACATACGTACGTACACGCACTCACCCGCAATCAATAGGAGGAGCACTGGGGTGACACACATAGCATATACTCAGCTTCAATGTGGAGCTGGTGAGCGAGATCTAAAGTGCTCTCTAGTGCTGTGTCGACATGTACATGGTCACATGGAATGATCACAGAATCAATGGAGGACATGAGAGTGTTGACGTGGTGGTCAAGAGGTTTGTTGCAAGCAGTTGTTTTCAAATGCAAAGGACACTCTCAAACCTGAAGAACTCGCACAGTCAGCAACAAAAGATGATTTTAAAGCAGGAAAAAATGTTGCTGATGGAATCACACTGTTGGTCGCAAGTTACTTAAAGCTGGCGTGAAATGGAAACTCGCCAATCTATTTTCTAAATGAATGTTATTGATCTTACTGGAAATGGTTCATCCACCATGTTTGTTTTCTTTTTCTTGACCTTGTACATTTTAATTAAAATGTCAACTTGATCTTCCAGTGAAATGACAGTCTTCTCTCTAGTGATATATGTCAGACTTCTCCAATCATTTAGTCTGCTTAACCCTCGTGTTATGTTGGAATTCTGTGCACTCCCCTTATGGTCCGGGTCAAATTGACCCGCATTGGATTCAATACAATTCCTCAAAAATCACACTATGAAAAACAACAAAGATTCAGGTTCAAACTGTAAACTTTTAATATCAGCATTTGTCAAATATTCCAAAAAATATATATCTGAAGATATGATTTAATGAAAATGTTTTTTAACCATTTTTTAAAACTATTTAAAATTTTAATATACGTTATATTTATATATATTTGCATATACATTTTTTTAACTTTTTTTTTTTTTTTTTTGCTTAGAACATCATAACTGAACAATTAATCAATTAATCTGAGCTCATTTTTCCTGCTGTCTATGTCGAAGTCTCAAGATATTTCAGATATCTTGAATATATAAATGAGAGCTTATTTTACTATCTGTGTCTGTCAAAGATTTTCATTTGTAATTTGCAATTAATTCTGAACACCATGATTTAGCTTTTTCAAGTGTGTTTGGTTTGGGTTAGAGCACTTTTAGATACACTTACACTTTAGAACTGGAGTTAATGCCCTGACATACATAAAATAAATGTTTTTATTTTGTGTCTGTACAGTTGCTTTTGAATAGCTGCCTATGATGGACATCACAGACGTAATAGTAATTTTGTTTGTATTTGTCAAAAAAAAAAAAACACCATGTTGAAACTTTGCATGCATGTTCATGATGATAAATGAGAAAAAGTCACAAAATATCAAGAAAAAAAAATGTTTAATATTATTTCAGGTAGCTTGAAAAAATAAATGATAGGTAATTTTTACCATCTGTGGCTGACAAAATATTTTTCTGTATTGAAATAAGTGTGGAAAACCTATTTTTTTAGCTTCATAATGTAGTAAAAAAACAAAATAACAAAATATAACCAAGAAATGTTATTATTTTGGGTCCGTACAGTTGCCTTAGAGCGTTAAAATATGCGGGTCAAATTGACCCGCGAACATCACGAAAGGAACATTTATTTTGTTTGTATATGTCAAAAAACACCAGCATGTTGAAACTTTGCATGCATGTTCATGATGATAAATGAGAAAAAGTCACAAAATATCAAGAAAAAAATAAAAGGTTTAATGTTATTTCAGGTAGCTTGAAAAAATAAATGATAGATAATTTTTACCATCTGTGGCTGACAAAATATTTTTCTGCATTGAAATAAGTGTGGAAAACTAAATTTTTTAGCTTCATAAGGTAGTAAAAAAATAAAATAACAAAATATAACCAAGAAATGTTATTATTTTGGGTCCGTACAGTTGCCTTAGAGCGTTAAAATATGCGGGTCAAATTGACCCGCGAACATCACGAAAGGAACAGTAATTTTGTTTGTATATGTCAAAAATCACCAGCATGTTGAAACTTTGCATGCATGTTCATGATGATAAATGAGAAAAAGTCACAAAATATCAAGAAAAAAAACATAGGTTAACCAGTATTTCCAACAACTAGAAAATCTAAACGGGTCAAATTGACCCGCAACATAACACAAGGGTTAAACCCCGCCCCTTTCGTATAATTGAATGCAAGCTAGGGTTCAGATCTGCCTTCATCCAATCAGCAACCGATGGACAGAACCAAGTCCAGCCCTATTTGTTTTGTTTACGATAATCCGTTTCATTTGTACATACTTCACAATATGGAAGAAAATAACTAAGGATAGATTTTTGGATGTTTTATGAAACCCAGAAGATGATATGTGTATATGAGTGTGTATTTTTGCACTTCAGTTCATTCATAGTATGTGCTTTTTTAGAATAGATTTTTCCTCACTTTATCATTCGTCAGGTGAAAATTGTAGTTTGTATTGCTTAGAAAAGTAAAAGCACAGCTCTCTTTAACAAGCTGCACAATTTGAGGTATCATTCATGTTATAGCTTGTCAAGAAAATAAAGCTATTGAAATTGAGGCTGTCACTCTGACTGTAAAAAACTTTTGTTTCAGATGAGCTAAAGGTACAACAAAATAAGGTCCTAGGACATATACTTGGGGTATACCGATCACCATCCATTATTAATACACATTATGGGTGGTGGGATTTTCCTCATTTTATCCGGGTGAAAACTGTAATTCGGATTGCCTAGAAAAGTAAAAGCACAGCTCTCCTGAACAAGCCTAACAATTTGAGGAATCATTCATGTCTGTGTGAAAAGAACAGTGTGGTTATTGCACCAATTTTAGTTCATCCGTACTTTTCACGTGACAGATAAGTTCACTAATTACCTTTAGTGAAATCTGACTTTCTGAAATCTGATGTTTCCCTCACATCGATGAACTCAGACATGGACGATAGTCACATCAGAGCGTCCAGCTGGGTGAGGTCAGTGACCTCTGGTTACAGAGACCTGAACATGTGTAGAGAGGAGAAAGTCTGACCCCAGTGCTCGCACCCTACTCCTTAACCTCAGCTCTGTGTGTGAGTGTGTGTGTGTGTGCGCGCAGGGGAGCGCCCTGCCCTTGAAGCCTGTTGCACGAATGCATCGCTGACCAGACATGCCCTCCTAAACACACACTCACACACCCACGCCCTCCCTCTTTATGGTCTGTTCAGGAATGAGGCAAACAGCAGTGAATGAGACGCACAATAGCAGAACAAAAGGTGCAGGCAGCAGGAGGGTACAGCGATGTGACAGGGCGAGGGCTGTGTGTACGTATGCATGTGTGCGTGAGTGTTAATGCGCGTATGCTCCATATGGGCGCTCCCTCGCGCAGAAAGGCAGATGTCACATGAGTGGCCCCGCCCCGCAGGCCATTGGGTCACGCCGCTCGGGACACGTCTAAATAGCTGAGCAGGAGCGAGGATGGGGCCTCTCCCCAGCTGCCTGCTCCATAAACACATAACCATATTCATGCACTGAAGCGCCCGGGTTCCCCTCCTGCTTTGTTAGTGCTCTTTTTTAATGTTTGTTTACTTCTCCATGCTGATTTCTGCTCGATTGTCCTCTGTCTATCATGCTTACCGTGCACACACCTCTCTCTCTCTCTCTCTCTCTCTCGTGGTAAATATCACACTACATGTTTGTGCATAAAATAGTTTATTGTCATTCCAATGGTATAAAAGTACATTAAAAGCAAGATACATTTATATATTTGTAGTAGAAAAGCAAAATGTTGTTTGACCAGAGCAGTCTTGCATATTATACAGACACGACAAAGAAATTACTGTAAACAATACAAGCACTAAATGCTGACACACTGTAAACAATAAATGAATGCAAAATATCAATAATGTACATGCAATATTTTTATATATATAGCTTTAAGGGTGTTGTTACATATATACCCTTTGAGTGCCATATTGATTTTATTAACGATTTCTACATGCAAAAGTATGTATAGTAGTAAAACTACAATGCAAAAGTATATATAGTAGTACAAAGTGCCAATTCATAGTTTGATGTGTTAAATGAGACGACAGTAGAATTCATTCAAGAATTCACTCACACAAGTTTTCATTTTGGCATAATTGGCATTGTGTGTTGGCACACACTCTGTATTTTACATCTGAAAGCATTAATATTAAGGTTTAAAACCAAGATCAGTGTTCATGTCACCTATTATAAGCAGCTCGGGGGTTGTTGTTTTCTGGTTGTTTTTGGAATTATAAATGAATACAGTCACATATTTGGGCTTGTTAGTGCTTGACCATATCACGTTACATTTTGGCTGCTTCATTGTTATTAGGCGAGATGATGTTTATCACTGTTGCAAGTCACTTATTTAAGGCTTGTTTTGTCAGACTAGTTTCATTATTTTTATAGGAAGTATCACTTATAAAGATGCGTCTAACCTTATAATCACAGATTTCAGTCTGTCTGCAACATTCAGAAATGTTTGATGAATGATAAATGGACTTTTGAATGGATGAAAGCGACTTTAATTAGGCATACACTCATTTTTAATGCACTTCAGAGCCCTGTGCATAGTTATAGTTAAGGAACAGTAGTGGATATTTAACTGCAGATTCTAGCCAGAATCAATATGTGTCTTGGATGATATTCAGGCCTTGGATTGGGAAATCCTGTTTTAGCAATTACAGGAGAGATGGTAAAGGTGTGGCCGCCATGTAAAAACTGAAGGCCAACACACACACTGTGTTAAGTAAATCTTTGCTTGAAAGTAGGGCAGGATTATTGTTACTCTTCTCACATGCCTTTATCTTTATTTTGATATTTCTCAGCTCTACCAAACCTCAGTTTATTATGATGATACAGAGTCGTGTCTATGATTCCCTGTCATTTCCCCATCTCTCTATTCCTGAGGTTCATTAGCATAGCAGCTGCTGAGTGCAGGGTGTGTGAGGTGGAGACGGCTGGTGTGTGCGTGTGTGTGCGAGTATGTTTTGGAGGGGGTAAATGTAGGGGGGATCTAATCAATGGTGGTCCGTCTGGGAGCTGAATAGCGATGAAGCAGAATCCAGCAGGCTGGACAAAAAAAAAGAGAAGAGCATAGAATAGAACGAGAGAATGAATGTGCTTGTCACTGTGTGCTTGAAAAAGCACAGAGCGGAGCGAAAGAATGAAAGAGAGTTCAAACAGGAGAGGAGGGTAAGGAAGGACAGGCCTTGCCACCTGTCTCATTCTCCCTATATTTTTCCTCTCGGTTTTCAATACGAGAGAACTTTGTTTTACATATTTAACAGCATGCATTAGTGGGTTTCTCATATTAAACTAAAGTAAGCAGTTTTCTTTGCTTTGACAGTGTTCAAGAGCACCGATTTTTTAAATCTAGATTTCCGCCTATATCACTGTTATTCAGCCTTACATCTTCTCAATAATATAGGACAAGGACATTGTAAGTTGTAATAGTTTTACAGAGAATAAAGCGTGCAACTACATTTCATTGCAAGTTTAATGAACCAAAAGACAGAAATGGGTCTGCACAATTAATAACATATTAATAACTATTTATATATAATATTTGTTTATATAAATGTATATTTATAATATGTATAACTAATATATTAAATGTAATATATTATAATTTATATAATGTTGATTTTAATTTCAATTATTCATCTAGAGCTAATTATTTTAAATAAGTTGCTCCAAAACTAAATACAATGTTGGTCTGATTATAAAATGTTACAATGTTGGTCTGAGTATCAAAAATGAATAATAAAACCATTGCATCTTTAACACTATAACTCATTCCCACCAGCAGAAGAGTGCATTTATTGGATTATACTGTGTTTGAAATAGTTGTGGTCATGACTAAGCCATTGCAATAATCATTCATCTTCATTCCCTTCTGGCTATAATGTTCCCTGCCTTCTGAGAATTCGCAACAATTTTTGCGTCCACAAACATGTTTTTCTCTGCATGTGTGTACTTGCACCAGGGCAAGCAATTTGTGGGGCCTTTGTGGAATCACACAGCAAAGTATGTGAAACTACCGATGTGAATCTGTCCGTGCGGAGAGGTCGTTTTGATCTCTGAAGCGCTTGCGATGGATTTCCACAACTCTGTTAAGGTACGGGAAAACAAAACATTCCTGCGCACCTAATTACAAACAAAAAAAGAAAAGCCTCCACTTCACATTCTCCGCTCTAGAAGAGGAGCATGTTTCCTTCTCGCTCTCAAGTACATTCACAAAATTCTTTTTCACATTGTTGGGTTTACACATCCCTCCCTCTCTAGGCTAGCGGTGGGGGAAGGCTAGCGCGCAGAGCGACGGGACTCTGTTAAAATCATTTCCAAATTCCTGCGATGATGTGTGTCGGGACTGAGGCACATGAAGAATCTATTAGGGGGCCTCTCTATTGCACTCTGGGAAGGTGGCCAACTCAGCCGCCGGACAATGGAAATCCAGCTCAACAATAACATCCTGCCCGGGGAATGGAGGGGGGCATGGAGGGGGGTGGAAACAGAGAAGGATGCCATTGAGGTCACAGGCTTCTAGTGAGGGTTGTCTTCAAAAGCATGCAGTAAACTAGGTTTACCTGCAGAAAACACCAGGCACTCAGAGCGGTTTGCTTGTGTTCTGCTGCAGTTCGGATTACCGTTGCAATAAAGCAAGCTCTGGGCGATGTCAGATAAAGTTTTGGGCTTATTTGTGAATTTCAGAAATGCACGAGCTGGACATTCCACGCTTTGCACTAATACATCAGAACAGCAACAGAAATCAGCACACCAACTCTCTCGTTTCATGAATGCATGCGTTTCCAAGTTCACCTTCACTGTAAAAAGTGATTAGTTGACCTAACTTAAAAAAAGTGAGGAAACCTGTTGCCTTAAAATTAATAAACTTCATGCGTAACTGAAAAAATTAAGTTATGTGAACTTGACAATTACACATAACTTCATTTTTTCAATTAGACATGGTTTATTTACTCAATTTTAAGGCAATGGGTTTCCTCACTTTTTCAAGTTAAGTAAATAAACCTCATGTGCAATTTAAAAAAAAATGTTATGTGGAATTGTCAAGTTCACATAACTTAAATTTTTCAATTACGCATGAAGTTTATTTCTTATTTAATGGCAATGGGTTTCCTCACGTTAAGTCAACTGATTACTTTTTACAGTGTTGTTGGAAGTCCAAAAGAAACTGAGGCAGAACTGCATGAAAATGAACAATTAAAAGTGCTTGATGTGTGTTTTCTTAAGTTTGTAAAAGTATGAAGCAATGCTACGAAACTCCCAAAGAACAGAAGGGCAGAGAGCTGCTCCATGCACAGAGTAACATAAAACCCACGCAAACACACGGGGAGGGGATCTGTCTTTAAAACAAAATTACCCACAACCCCCTGCACTCTTTTATCCAGCATATGAAAGGACTAGGCCAAATGAATGACAAAAAGGAGAGAATGGAAACTGGGGTCAGGTTGGCCCAGAGAGGAGGCCCAAACCAGCCCAATTCTTCCTTAAAGATAGAAAGAAACTCTCACAGCCACACATTGAGGAAGGTTTAATTATTTCTTTACTGGCTTGAACACACACACACAAACACACACACATACATACATACATACATACAAAAAAAAATATACAGCACTCATATTCTCACCACACATGAATCACAGTGTTACAAATGTTCAAAAAAAACTTACAAATAAAACAAACACACACAAAAAAGGAAAAGATAAAGTCAACACAGAAGAACATTCGCATCACTCATAAAACTTTTGCTCGCTGGAGACACAAGATGAAAAATAACTTGGTCCAGATAAAAGAAAAGAAAAAATACAACAGCACTTTTACTCATTCATATACACCTATCCAGTCATTTAACCCCCATGCCATAAATGTTATGACAAATAGTGGGATAAAATAACTATACATCGTGCAATTTATTTTTGTTACAATGATCTTACCATCACAAGTATTATTCCCCTTTATTAACATCAGGAGGAGAGCACTTCAAATAAGAAAGTGCTCTGAGATATCAGCGTCGATATATCCATATATACCATATATGTATACACATACACCCGGTCACAGAGATACAAACATCTTTGCAAACGTAATGTTATACGATGTAACACACAAAAAGAGACAATATAACCTGGAGCTTTTTTTTTTTTTATACAATAGTATTTTGTTGTGTTCCTTTTTTCTATTTAGAAAAAATAAAATGTTGACCTGAAGTCAACGAATTAACAACAGTCATCATCAGTGCAATATTTTCAACAAGAGTAAAAATATCAAGTTTAAGACAAGCGATGCATATTTGTTCTGCCTATACCAATCGAATAGATGATCATGAGAATCACATCTGTGGCGTCTCCAGGTGTACGAGGAGCTCCTGGTGTGGTTCACCAGGTTGAGCGACAGGGGCTGGAAACATCAGCAACACCACTGAACTGTGGCATGAGTACAATCACACATGCTCACACAACTGCATGGGGCTTCTCGCAAAAACAACGACAAAAAAACTGAATCTAACTGATATTTGTCCTCATTCACTCACCGTTGGCCATTGTATCAAGAAAAAAAAAAAAAAACTTACATAAAAGCAGCATTGAAACAAACATCAGGTGCCATGAGTCTTAAAGGCGGCAGGCAGTCTTTTTGAATCTGTCAATGTTTCCTGCAACAGAAGTCATAGTCTTCTCAATGTTCATATAGTCCTGCTCAGTAGTAACTATTGGGTAAGCCTCAGCTCCTGCAGTTACCCGACCAGGCACTAGGGGGCGTAAAAGGCTCCACATATATGTGCAACAAAACTCCCTGCATTTAATAGTCATGCAACGCATTTCACTTTTTGTAACTGAAATGGAAACAAAAAATGGCAATGCAAAATTAAGCACTTGGCTGAAATAAAACCTACAATGTCTCAACCATGCTTGACGAAAGGAAAAAAATGTTTCGAATAACCAATGGATCTTAATTTTGGTTCACGGAGATAAATTGTCCCGAGTGAAGATTATAAAAAAAAAAAATGGCAATAAGAAAACATCAAGTACAATTACCCAAACAGGGCATACTGATTCTGTTGAGCACTAGTGGGTAACTGAGAAGGGTTAAGGAGAAGGCTTGAGAAAGAGAGCATATGATATTGTCGAATACTTTCAAGTCGAGGTAGCTGATGCAGAGAACCAGAATAAAAGTAGAAGGGGACGCATTTCCCGGGAGAAAAAAAAAAAAAGAAAAGAAAAAAAGTTGTACACGTAGGGGGGCCGTGGAGCAGGATCTCCACACGGGACAGTTTAGCCTGTAACGAGTCCGAAGCAGCTTTAGGTCACCCTACATACTTTTACACTTAGGCTATAGTCTTAAAAATAACCACAACATAATTTAAATGCATCATCTCAATGTACCTTCATAAATAAAAAGACAAACCCAGCCTGTATTCACAGTGATGACCAGGGTGTTAATTCAAAAATACTGAAAAGAAGATTATAAAGTGTGTCCCAAAGGCGACTTTCCTGACGTTTTGATACAAAAAAAAAAAAAAAAAAAAAAAAGCGAAAGCAGCGGTTTTTAGTAACACGTTAACCATAGACGTGGGTCGCACTGGCCTGAAAGCTGTGTGGAAGCCGTCTGCTAGGTGAAGGCAGAGCACAATACACTACTTGTACAGAGAAACACAGTAAAGCTATGTGTACAGTACTTAAGAATAAGTCAATTGTTATTTCCGAGGACATATTTCAGCACTGGTCACCAATGCCACACGATCTGATTGATGAAACGACTTACGGTTTGTATTAAAGACAGTGTTTAGCCAAAACAGAGGATCATGGCCTTCATTCTGGAGTTCAACTATTCCAGCATTCAGCCACAGCATCAAGTGCCATCTCGATTTCTCCAGGTGGACAGGTCAAGAGGTCAAGCCCTGGGTAAAGCCACACAGTCCAGATCTGATGACTTACACATTCAATAAAAAGCTATAGTACCAACGCACATCCCCAAACAGTTTCTCGTCGCCAGATCTGACCATATACGTTACTCACGGGAAAGAAAAAGGCTACAGCCCTCATTTTGGTTTAAGGTACAAGGGAACTTCGCCGCCGTCTGTCGTGTCAAAGCTTGGCAGATCAATGCTAGTTTCAAACGAGCCCGGTCTTTCCGCGTGTTTCTACCGGATCACCGCGCGCCGGAGGAGTACTTGGCCTTGGTGATGAGGTATAACACGATGTCTTGGTGTCCTCCAAACGCGGCGATGTGCAACGCGCTCCATCCCTCTCGGTTCGCCAGCCGAATATCGGCACCGAATTTCACCAGAAGTTTCACGAGCTCCAAATTCCCGTCGATGACCGACTGATGCAGAGCCGTCTGTCCCTCGGGGCCGAAGGAGTTGACGTTAAACTCGCAGTTGGTCATGTTCTGCAGAAGCGAGTGGAGCTCCTTCGTGTTGCCTTTCTTCACCGCCTCCTGGAAGACTCTCTGCGGCGCCGAGCACGTCGATATCTCCGCCTGGCTCATGATGCTTTAACCGCCTCTTTTCGCCGTTACCGTCTCGTGTACTTGGATATAGTCGCGGCTTTACTGGACTAAAACCAGTTTAGGCGCGTGAGACTAGCGTATATCCCAAAAAAAGGACAAGTAAACGACACACTTGGTGTGTAAAATGCAGTCACTGACTATGGTGTATATATCCAAAGACCTAGCGAGAAAGTTCAATGATCCACAAGGTGCAAGTCTCCGTGTGTGTGTGTGTGTGTGTCTCTCAGTAGCAGCACCAGGTTATGGCAGAATATGGAGTTATTTAGTGTGAGAAAGGAGGCGTGTGAACGGCGGTATCTCCGGTTAAGCGCATCGAGGGGCCGTTAGGTTTAAAGACGTCTGAGGTAAATTTACCTCAAGAAATGCGTCTCTCGCGTCCCGCTGTGGTTTATTTGGCAAGGGTGACTGAAATAAACACAGAAACTGTTAAAGGACTATCCCACGTTACATCTAAAACTGAACAAGTAAAGATGTACTTGCCTATTTACGTGTGGACGGGTAGAAGTGACTCAAATAACTGCCCGCTTGCCCGCTTCTGTTTGTCCGTCGCGCGGTCCCGGTAATTCTCTGCCCAGAGCTGCGTTGCCAGGGGGATATTTTAGACGAACTACTTTGCATAACAATACGTCTCTATTGAATCAAGCATTGTGGAATGGGAGGGGTTGTGCGATGCTGATTGGCTGAGGGGTTGGCTTGGGGGAGTGGCCACGCGTTGAAACTGAGAAATGGGCGTGTCTCGTTGCCCAAACATCCCACCGTAATAAAACGACTGCGTTATTAGGTTATTATGTGTTAATATGCACACATTCGAGAGAGGAAAAATCTTTAAACTGATATAAACAACCACTTGAAAGATGGATATAACTCGACAGCAAGGCTTGGGTTGGGCTTTTATTCAGAAACCGACAATATTGTCTTACATCTTGCCAAAAGCAATCCGTACGCAATTTCGGATCATATCTCGAAGTATTATATAAGGAAAATATTCACCTGTTATTACGGTGTAAAACATAAAGAGAGACCCACAGACATTTTTTCTCTGAACCTTAAAATACCGGCTTCAAAAAGTATCTGGATCCTTCTTCTTTTTTTAACTGCCATTCAGATAAAATCAGATTTTTCCAATTATTGTTATAGATCACCTGTCTACACCAAATGGCAATAACCGTTTCTTTATTGGGGTTGCTAAAAAGTAACACGAAACACCTTTCTCTGAACCATTAGACTTGTGAAGCAGCCATTCCAGCTGTTTAAAGTCAATAACACAGTCTGTGCGACTTCCTGTGCGCCTCCACAGAGGTGCGCGTCGCGCGCGGTGTACAAAATTCCCGGTGTCAAGCATGCGCCCTAAAGTCAAACCTGAAGATTCAGCCCACTCTGCGCATGCGCGAGGCAGGAACTTGAGTGACACGCATAGCAGCTGTACCGTGGGAACCGGACGACTGCAATTTCTGCGCAGCGCACTCGCCTTTCCTCACACGCCGCAGTTTGGCGTGTAAAGCCACACACACACACGCAGTATAGTGTGCAGCCGTTTGCTGCTCCATTTTACAGAAGCTTCAAACATTTGATCTGCCAAACTGATCGGTTTCACTTATAACCGCTCGTGCGTGCGTTATAACCTGCACGTAGGCTACTTTTTAGTGACTGATGGTGATGAGTTTAAAATGGCTTAAACGTAAATTGACATCGGGGTGAATTCAGGTTGAATGGGACACTTTTTCCCAGTCATCTCAATGGCAAAAAGTGTGCCAATCAACCTGAATTCACCTATAAATTGACAAAGATCCGCAAATATTCGACAACAACAAACCATTTTTCGTTTGTTATATTATTGTCATCATTTTTTCACAGTTCCTTATTACTGTAGTTTCTGAGGTTTCTGAGTGAAATAGTTACTACCTGTATTAGGCTACTGTATTCTTACAATTTGCATATGCAACTTGTAGCCCATGTGTCCTTATAGAAGAATACAGTAATACAGCCCACAATAAAACATATCTCTGACTAGTTTACTACACCTCTGTCAAAAAAAGTGCTCAGAATTACTTCAGATGATCACTGGCTGTCAAATGAAGTCAATATGTTGTCTAAGGGTCTGCAACCAGTGTAAAAATGTGTTTTACAAAAATACAATATTAAATTAACTTCCATCAAAGCTAAGTTCGGACTAAATGTTTGATTTCCCCACAATATAATGTGTGTAAAATTAAGAAAGTAAAATTCAAATGTGATGTACAAGTATATGACCAGTAACACCCTTTGCTATGTTTCATCCATTTCACTTGAAACAGGCTTAACATAAGGGGCCTTTGCTTGCTCTCGAAAAAAGCCTCGTTAAAAAAAAAAAAAAAAATCTTGTTAAAGGAGTAGAATGCGTTTATAAATAGACTATTAAAAGCTAAAGTTAAAGATTAGATAAAGTAATTGCAGTCGCATTGCAGTGGTTTTGTCTGTCTTTTCTTTGAAACTGGCCTCCGAATCGCTGTATTTGACACTATACATTGTTTATTATTTAATGGCTTTGCAATGTATGCCTCATAAAGTAGTTAGTTTGGAATATGCATGTTCAATGCAACACTCAGTTTTATACAATTTGATTTATGCTTGTATTTAAGTCTTTTTCATGCCAACTCTCAGCTGTCCAAAAATTAAAAACTGCGGGTAAAAGTTCACTAATCATTGGTTATGAGTCGGATATGGAGTTCTCATGTTAACATTCTTTTTGTACATGAAACTCAAAACTCACAAATAAACCGTGTGAAACCAGACACATACACAGACTCACTGGTTCAACATGTGGAAGTAATAACATGTCCACATTATTAATTATTTGTAGTATCTTAACATGTCTTTTCCCCTCCATCATATATCCTTTAATCTCTCATGTGTGAATACTGAATTTCAGGCATTCTGTTCTGAGATGTATCCCAGATTTCAGTTCGCTCACAAATTATATTTCAACTGGCTAAAGCATAAAGCTTTGGGAAGTTTTCTTTCCCAAGCAAAACTTTCCCGAGATTTGAAAGAATGAAGCGATGTGCACTTGTGAGGTATTTGACCATGTGTGAAACAGAAGTGTTCTTTAAGACCTGCCAGGGCTAAAATATCCCAGCACATCTGTTGGCTAATCAGAAAGATGTGTCCGTGCGCTGGCCTTTTGGAAAATATTTGCTGAGAAAACGGAGGGCCTCTCCCAGTGCCCGGTTATCTCTGGACTCCGGGAATTTGCACACTTTCTGCTACTTGTAGTTAGATTTTCCTACAGTGGCCCCCAAAAAGCTTCGACGCTTGAGGCATGCTTAAAAATGTACGAATGTCACATTTGAAGGAATTTAGGAAAAGCCAATGCATCATATCCTGAAAACTGGCTTCAGCAGCAAATTAGATGTGACCAATATCATTTATGTGCTGTTTTTATTTTGTGACTATAACATTTACACAAACATTCAGATTTACAAATGGACAAAATGCTTGTGCACCTTTTCAAGCTAAAAATGCTTATTTTTCCATTGTATTTAATCCTTTTTTCTTAATTTTTAGATGATAATAAGTAGATACTGTTGAAAATGAAGACAAAAAGTGTTGTGCTAGTGTTGTGGTTGTCAAACATTAGTGGATCATGTTATAATGTGATGAACTACACCTACTATGTGAACTTGAGAAGAAACTGACTTCACATCTACTAAAAATAACCAGGTCATTAAATATCTATGCAAAACTGTCTCAGAAAAGTTGAATCATTTGAGAGAAAAACTCTTATTTTCGCTCAGAAATTGCTAGTAAATTTCACAAATTATTACAAACTGCAAGTTAAATTAAACATGAAATTTTGATGTAGTACGACTAAAATATGAATCTCGAATAGGCCCATCTTTGAAAAATTACAGTGAAAATACAGTAAAATTTGAGACTTTAACTGTCTGAATACTTTTTAGGGTCACTGTATACTTCAGAGGGTCACTTTTTTTTTTTTTTAAAGTTGTATTCCTAACCACATAAATCAAACCTGAATGGGATTTTTAAGTAGTTGAAGTCAACATCAAAGCAACAGGCTCTAATGAGGCGCTGACGGAGCCGCCGCTGAGAATATCCTGCGAGCCATTTGCTCAATGTCAGACGTACAGTACTTAACAGGAAGTGTGTCATTCCACCTGGGCCTGTGCCACCGGGTCACATTTATCAGAAATATAACCCAGTGAGAGCCAGCTAAAACTCCTCCCAGTGTCAACGGGTGCAAAGATGCCTTATTAAAGATTAATACGCGTCATAAAAGCTGGAAAGTCGATCTCTGTGGCATCTAAATCTCTGAATGCCTTTCAGATTAACCCGGTTTTATTCAAATCTCAAAACACAAAGTTCAGATTCACATTCAGTTCCTCGCAGGATGAAGTGAAAATATTTGGTGTTTCTTTATGTTAGAAGAACGCTCATATGGCTGTTTGTAAATATGCATGAATGTTTGTGTGCAAATAAATGTTATAATCACAAAAAATTAAAAGTATGATATTGGTCTCATCTAATTTGCAGCTGGAGCCAGTTTTCAGTACATGATTCATTGGCCTTTTCCCTTCCTTTTAATCAAGATACGAGCTCTTCGTTCCAGTTTTTTTTAATTTAAACATCCTACTGAGACTACTTTTTATTGACTTGAACACATGCAGTTTTGTAGTAAAACCATAGTACCTACAAATGAACCATGGCTTTACTACAGTAGCATGGTTTAACTGTGATTTAATAACTATACATTTTGTTGCAAAACCATAGTAACTACAAGACTAATCCTAATTTTACTACAGAATTTGCAATAAAACCATTGTAATTAAAAGATTTGCCATGATTTTACAATAATAACCATGGTTTATCTATGAATTTTGTAGTTAAACCAAAATAACTAAAATCGAATCTGGTTTTACTACAGAATTTCCCGTAAAACCATTTATTGTAACTAAAAGATTCCCATGATTTCACTACAATAACCATGGTTTAACTAATTTGTAGTAAAACCATAGTAACAACAAAAATAAGCTGATTTTGCGACAGAATTTGCAGTAAAACCAATGTAACTAAAAGTATACAGTGATTTTTCTACTATAACTGAATATTGTAGTTAAATAGTAACTGCAAAAACAGAATTTGCAGTAAAACCAGAAACTGCTTAATTAAATACAGCACCTACAGCTTAACTATGGTTTTGTAGTAAAATCATAATAAACACAAACCTAAATTTGGTTTTACTGTCGTATGTGTACTGACTCGTTTATCCTGTGGGAGAAATAATGAAGCATGATATTATAAAGAAGTCATTTTGCTTCGCATTTTACTCCATCCGAGTCAGTCCAGCACACTGTGAATGGAGGCGCGCAGGGGGAGCGTTCAGGGATCCGCCAGCCGGCCCCTGCGCGAGGTTTCTGGCGCCGGAGCCAGACAGCGGAGAGGAGAGGAGAGGAGGGGGAAGAGCGCAGGCAGAGGCCCCTGAGTCACCGGCCCGGGGAACCTGTGGGGTTAGCGTGACGTCTCAATAGAGGGAGGGCCTTCAGAGTCCAATTCAGCCCCAGTACCACGTGCTCAAGGAGCGTGGGAAAGAGGCGAGCTTTTCTTCCCAGCAAAGAAAGGGCCAGTATCGAATAACAGAAGTGCAGGAGAGCCGGGGCGTCCTGAACAGGGCTAGGTAGAGCTAGAGCTCCTACTGCAAGCAGACAAGATTATCTCCAGCTAATGCAAACACGCAGAGCTACGGTTACAGTCAACACTTTGATGCTTATATTCAGGGAGCGCACATTTAAAAGAGGACACAGATATAGGCAGCTCTGTTTGAGCGCGACTTTATTGAACTCGAACTGAAGGACTGACTGTATGCAGCCCATCCTGTTATGAACTCGCAAAACTTGGAAGGAAAGCAGCGTCTGGCACGATTTCAGCAGAGCTGTCTTTGGGGAACCCAGGCATATTATTCTGTAGTTTTGACAGATTTACAAATGGAGATATGAGTTAAAGACTAAACAATAAACAACGTCTGATCTGAAAAAAAAAAGAAGATAAAAAAATAGCAAACAAACTTTTTTTTGGGGGGGGGGGGGGGGGGGGGGGGTGTCATTGTATCATATTTACAATGATAACATTTTGAAGGGTTAATTCAATGTAAATCCATGTTTTTGATGAATGAAGTTGTGATGAATCTTTCATAAAGTATTATTAAAAACCTTTCAACACATTTTATGAACAACTTAGGTTTGTAAACAATTTATGGCATTAAGTGTATTGTTGCGTAAACCAAATTTACATCTAAAAAAAAGATGTAAAAAATAGAGAAAAACAAGATTTTGTGCAACAACAAAAAATTTAAATTTATGATTAAATTCAACGAAAATCCTGAAAATCCTATTATTAAAAAACCCTTAACACTTGTATTTTATGAACAACTTAGGAGGTTTGTAAACATTTATGGCATTACGTGTATTATTTTGTGCAAAACCAATTGATGCTTTTGCACATTTATCATGACACAGTGTCAGCAAATAAAAAATACCTCCGTAAAAAGAATTTTAAAAATCTGAAAGAAAAAAACAACCTGCAAAGCAACAGCGAGAGTTCATTACACCTGGAGGCTTTCGCTGACGTGCAGGACCTTCTGGAACTGGGACAGCACCCGGTCGTAGTGCGTCCCCTCCCAGAACACCTTTCCGCAGCCGGTGCAGATGAAGTACACGGGGATCCGGGGAAGGAGGCCTGGGGGAACCGTCTCCAGCTGAACTTCGGCCCCGCTGGGGAATCTGAAGGTCTGGGGGTCCAGGGCCGTGCGTGGGGCCCAGCGGCAGTGAGGGGTGAACTCGAGGCCCTCTGGGGGCCTCCAGCTATTGTAATCTTCTGGTGTTTCATCCTGTGGTTCGCAGTCATCCCGCTTAGATACGATGTCCTGAAGAAGACCTTTGAAGAGAAAGAAAAAACCAACAGAGCTCAAAGCGTGCTATCCTCTGATACTGACAAAAACTGGGGGGAAATACTGTTCACATCAAATGCTAAGTCACTGGAAATTAAATAATGGTGGAAAAGAGTCTGGATTAAATCTGTAAATACATTGTAAGATGTACATTCAAATATATACATGGGCAACAAAATGGAAAGCGCGCGCCGACCTCTCTCTTTCATCATGCGGGTCATATCCTCTCTGGACAGCTTAAAGTACTCGTTACAGTTGCAAGCCTTGAAACAGGAGACAGAAAAAACACATCAATATGTAATAAAACATTATAACGTCATGCAAATCAATTCACCAACAAGATGTTCAATCAAGTGTTAGACAATAAAATCTCTTATGTCGACAGTTTATATATTTTGTATATAGCTTTTTTATGGTTTATACTTAATTATTCTATTTAATTATTATTTTCCACATTTTAGAATAACAGATATCAAAACTATGAAATACTCATACTGTGCTCTCTCTTATATGAATCAAAAGTGCAGTGCATTCTAGTATTTAAGAAATGTGATGTGATCCATTAAAAATAAATAAAATAATGCATAAATAAAGAAAACGTTAACTTTGGAAAGAAATGTATATACATACATAAATAAATGTATACACTTACAATTTAGATCTACAAAACTCACAGTATTTATACCATAGACACTACCGTTCAATAATTCGGGGGTCAGTAATATTGTTTTAATGTTTTTGAAAAGAAGTCTTTTCTGCTCAACAAGACTGCATTTATTTTAATCAAAAATACAGTAAAAACTGTAATTAATGAGAAATAATTTTACAGTTGAACATATATTACAATAGAAAACTGTTATTAATTAAAGCTGTATTTTCAGCATCATTACTCCAGTCTTCAGTGTCACATGATCCTTCACAAATCATTCTAATATGATGATTTGATGATCAAGAAACAGTTATTATTAATATTGAAAACAGTTGTGCTGATTAATATTTTTCTAAAACAGTGATACATTTTAAAGGATTCTTTGATGAATAGAAAACTTCAAAAGAAACGCATTTATTTGAAAAAGAATTACTTTACTGTCACTTTTGATCAATTTTAATGCTTCCTTGTTGAATACAAGTATATATTCTTAAAAAAAAAAAAAAAAAAAAATCCTACTGACCCCAAACTTTTTAACAATGTATATATATACACATTGGTAGATAGCAGATTGTGAACTCGGCTATATTTGAAACAGTCTGGTAAGTCCCATGCCAAACTCTCTCACGCACACACACACACACTCACACTCGTCTCCAGTGACGCAGGCTAGGTGTGAGGTTAAAAGTTTGCGTCGCCTCTCTTGATTTCACACTTCAGTGTGGCCTCTGTCTCATCCTCGGCGAGGAACCGATTCCCACCCTTTCAAACAACACATGGGCGCTAAAAGCCTCGTCACTTAACGCCATCTCCACCTCTGCAACACCGGCCAGACTGAGACATGCTAAACGGGACACCTTAACAGGACAGTGACAATTCAGTCCGTGAACACATGGGACTCAGAACTGAAACTGAAATCGAAAGACTTCTCAGGAATTAAAGGAGTTAAAGGAACAGTGAAAAGTTTGAACAGTTTCTCACACTCGTGTGGTTTCAAATCCACTGCGGTTATTATTTCTGTGTCACACAAAAGGAGAAATATTTCAGGCAGTCTTTTCTAACAAGGTTCAAGTTCCAACAAGGCCCGAAAATCCCCACCGAAAATTCAAGTTTACAACTTCCAAATGACTTAAGATGACTTGAAATATAGAGAAGTGAACATTTCTTGACACGAACACTAAATTTCTCTTTTTGAATAGGGAATACGGGGTTTTAAACAACATGAGGCATATAACATAAAAAAAGTTAATTATGTAAATGTACACTAGTGGCCTAAAGTTTGGAATAATTGTTTTTGAAAGAAGTCTCTTAAGCATGCATTTATTTGATCAAAAATACAGTAAAAACATTAATACTGTGAAATATTACAATTTTAAATAACGTTTTTCTATTGTAATATATGTTAAAATGTAATTTATTCCTGTGATTAAAGCTGTATTTTCAGCATCATTACTCCAGTCTTCAGTGTCACATGATCCTTCAGAAATCATTCTAATATAATGATTTGATGCTCAAGAAACATTTACTATTAATAAAGTTCAAAACAGTTTTCGCTACTTATATTTTGTGGAAGTCGTGATACACTATCATTCAAAAGATTTTGATAATTAAGATTTAAGAAAAGAAAGGTTGTATTAAACTGATAGAAATCTTTTGTAACATTATCAATTTCTTTATTTTTGCTTTTTATTTTGTATAAATGCTGTTCTTTTGAATTTTCTATTCAAAGACTCCTGAAAAAATGTATCATGGTTTCCACAAAAATATTACAAAATTAAAACTGCTTTCAACCTTGATAATAATAAGAACCATTATTAACAATTTAGCACTAAAATATAATTCAAATCATCATATTAGAATGATTTGTGAAGGATCATGTGACATTGAAGACTGGAGTAATGATGCTGAAAATTCAGCTTTGATCACAGGAATAAATTACATTTTAACATATATTACAATAGAAAACAGTTCTTTTAATTGTAATAATATTTCAGAATATTATAGTTTTTACTGTATTTTTTAATCAAATAAATGCAGCCTTGGTGAGCAGAATAGACTTATTTTGAAAACATAAAAAAAATCTTAATTATCCCAAACGTTTGACTAGTAGAGTAAATTATATCAGTTCATAAAGTCTGTCTGAAAACATTCAGTTTGCAGATTTCATTTCAAGTACTGGATCCATTCAGAATTCAGTCTGAAGTATATATGTTTCCACGCACGCACGCACACACACACACACACACAAGGTGCTGTGAAAAAGCAAGGTGTGTGTATGACCTGCACAGGTGCCCTTTGCAACCCCTGGCTGCTCACTCTCACGCTCTCTCCATTCCACCTTGAGTGATCTCTTCCCACACACCGCAGAGGCTGAGTGGCCAAAAACATACCGCCAACTATTTACCCAGCTCCTGAGTTTCCCATGCAAAAGCAAGTCAAAACCTGCTCCGCCAACTCTTCATACTCATGCCTGCACCGTCGCGCTCTTTCTCCATCTGTGTTTGCCTCCAAAACCACATGCGCAAGTTTTGCCTCACACATAAACAAGCGAGGAGGAGAAAGCGAGGCGTGACTAGACCAAACCCTATGGCAAATATGTCAACGCCATATGTGTAGGAGCCAGGGCTATAGTTGCTGTTGCGGGTCAAGCTATTATTGTATTCGTGATTGTCAGTCACTTGTGCATTTCAATTCCAACATTGAGTCTCATGTGTGTTCACACTTGTAGTTCGTTTCATTTGATCTGGACCAAAAAAAATAAAAAAATAAATGTAGTTCTGGTCCACTTAGTGTCCACATCAGCATTTTAACACTGAAGTAAAGATACTAGGGGTGTCACAATATATCGCAATACAAAAATGCAACAATATGTATCGTGGATAGTTCACCCAAAATAAAAATTACCCTGTGAGAAAAAATTGAAGTTTTCAGAGTCAGTACTACATTAAACTACAATATTATGTTGAATATAATGTATAATAATGGGGGAATATTAGTGGGTCCTGATAATGCTTATGTTATAAGTCTTATGTTACAAGTAAAAAGTGGCCTACATTATTTTAAATATATCTAGCCAGTGACAGAGTTCAAGCATATTCGTCTAAAATAATTCTGTATTTTCAGGTTCAGAATCATGAATATATTTATTCTGGTGTCACCATTGTCCAAGCCTATTCATTTACACCCACAATGTTATATCAAATTTAGCATTTAATCAACAGTACATTTTTTCTTAACCTTTTATTATATGTCTTGGAGTATCGCAATAATATCGTATCGTGAGTTCAGTATCGTGATATGTATCGAATCGTGAAATTAAGGTATCGTTACACCCCTAAAAGATACTGAACCTAAAGGCATAAAGATATGTTCACAACCCGATTGGTCGGCTTTTATTAGGTATATTTCGTGTCGGAACTCACCGAACACCCAAAACAATGCTGTGTTCTGGGCTAAATGGCTCTCGCTGTGTGTGCGTAGCTACATATGATGGTATTTTGAGCAGCGGAAAACTCGTGAAGAGCTTATAAAATGTGTAAAGGAGTCAAAACAGCGTCAGAGAATCCTCCGTCACACACACACAGATCTGCTGTGAGGAGACGCGGTTCTGACGCCTGAACTGAGATGGGCAACATCACGACTATGACGAGACAGGCATTCTTGAGCTTTCTGTCCTTTTTAGGGTCTCATCTTGTGACATCATGTCCTGTTTTTGGTTAGTTTGCATGTCTTTGGTCCGTGATGCGTTCATATTTCATTCGAACCGTACCAGAGTTTGCTTGGAAGCGGAGTGAGACTCTTGTTTGGTGCACCAGGGTTCAGACGGCAGCGTTCACACTTATTCAAATGAACCACACTAACAGAGAAATCGCACCAAACATGCCAAGCGTGCACACACCCCTAAATCACACTTCAGTTTGGACATTTCTGAAGAATTCCTCTGAAGATTTGTATGCTTCGCCATATTATACAGGTGCGATGCAGAAGTGGAGGTGGGATTTTTAACCAGTGAGATGTCAGTGAGGGCAACAGTGGCACTCTTCATTTGTCTCAGATTAGGACACAGACTCAAGATAAAGAGATAGAATCTATCACACCTAGTTAGGACACGCTTTGGAAACTCTGGGGTATTTAACGGGCAAACTCGTCCCGCACCGTTTGTGGTATGGAAATGAATGATGTGACTTTGACGTTGAGAAGAGATTAAAGCTGCGTTCACACCACCAGAGACTTTGTCGCTGCATGTCGCCAATGGCTGGCGGTGAGATCACTAGCGGGCGTTCCCACTACTGTTGTCTAGTAATGTTTGTGTATGACATTCATGGATGTTATCCCATGTTGTAGACAACGAATCAGAAGTTTTTTTTTTTTAATTCCTGCAAATGCAACTCTAGAAGAGAAGAGACATTATTTTATAAAGCATTCAAGCTTGGATTTTCCTCTGGTCAACAATTAAATGGGGCAAAGAAAAAACATAAAAAGTCATTTTTAGCAGGGACAAACATCAGCCATATTTAGGGACCAAAACATTAAACACTTGCAAATGGGCCCCTTTTGAGCCTTGGACCAGTAAGCAAACACCTTAAACCCCCTAAAAACCCCAGAACACAAACCAGTTAGCAAATGTGCTAAAAAAGAGCTAAAAAGCACTCAAAACAGCACAAGTCCTGGCAACTACATACAACATCCGAGCATATGACAGCGAGTTTTGGTTATTTGCCTTCATCATTTGAGAAAATGTAGTTAGTAGTAAGGTTAGATCACCTTGTGTTGTTGTACCAAAGGTAAAGGCTGCACAAGATTTGACAGGTTACTGTTTGTACAGCACAAAAGCACAGTGTTGAGTATGTGTTCAAAAGTCACCTCTATATGAGGCCAGCATGAGCCTCCGACGTGCTAAAAACCTTTCAATTAGTGAGACGTGCTCGAGAAAAGCCAGAGACGACGAAGAGATAGAGCTCCCATAGAACGAGAGGTGGCATAGGAGAGAGGTGGGAGGGAGGGAATCATTTCGGACTCCTGATCCCTCTCGACTCCTTCCCTTCTCGCTCTCTCTCTCTCTCTCTCTCTGCTCCCTTCTCCTCTCTCATCTCCTGCTCTCCTCTCTCTCTCTCTCTCCTCTCTCTTCTCTCTCTCTCTCTCTCTCTCTCTCTCTCTCTCTCTCTCTCTCTCTCTCTCTCCTCTCTCTTCTCTCTCTCTCGTCTCTCTCTTCCTCTCTCTCTCTCTCTCTCTCTCTCTCTCTCTCTCACACTGCCGCTCCCCATGGGAAAATCCTGGACTGCATACAGGCGGCGGGCTTGTGCTGTGGCTGGGTCACATGACCGAGTGTCTGACCAATGAGAGGAGGCTGCTATGATTCAACCTGCTGAAGCAGAGGCAGGTAAGCGTGGGAACAGGAGTGCGGTCAGATTCCTGCCCTGTCGGCACGGCAAACCTCAGCGTTTGACACATGTGTTGCAAGCTTGGGCGGTAAATAACAAGACTCACTACCGTCTTGAGAAATGTAGATATATTTTGTGGGAAAATAAATTGGGGTTGGCATTAGGCAATTTTTTTTTCTAACAGAGAATGCATAGTATAAATACATAAAATACCAATGTAAAACAAAAATAAAATAATGATAATACAGGACAGAGAGGAACATAATATAATATAATATAATATAATATAATTATAATATAATATAATATAATATAATATAATATAATATAATATAATACTTCAAATCAAATTTTGTATACATAATTACTTGCAAAAACAAAGCATTTACAAATGAATATTTTTAGTTCTGTCTATCTGATTAAAATATTGAACTAAATATTAACCAATGGTTTTACTATTAAAAGGGATTTAGCGACTATAAAAGGAACTGAATGTTAGATCCAAAGTGGACTCTGTGACTAGTGACTCTGTGATGCCTTCACCCCAATACCTAGTCACTTTGGATCTAATTTTCTTAGGAAGGAAAACTATATTAAAGTTGGTAACAAAAAGCAAAAAAACTAAATTAAAGCTATTTATGACTATATATATTTGTTTGACAGTTTTGAAGGTCAAAAAGCAGTTTCAATGCAGCTTCAAAGGCTTCAATTATTATTATTTTTTTAAATAACCAATCATTCGCTAGATAAGACCCTTCTTCCTCGGCTGGGATCGTGTCGAGACTTTGAAGCTGCATTGAAACTGCAATTTGGACCTTCAACCTGTTGGACCCCATTGAAAGTCACTATATGGAGAAACATCCTGGAATGTTTTCCTCAAAAACTTTATTAATTCTGGAGTGAACTACTCCTTTAAGTTTAACAACTTTAAATTATAAATGAAATTATGAGCAGCTTGTTGCTTGGGAAGCAGCTTCCTCAATACTGGAGGAACGTCTCTTGGATGTAACAAGACACGAGACTGCTCGTTTACTTGAGGCATTAGTAGAAAGCTCATCAGGGCTGACCTCTCTTTCTCCCGTGACCCTGCCTGGAGGTGTTTTAGATTAGTGCTGTTGTCAGTGCTAATGGTCCGTTCATTGCCCAGAGAGCTGAACCTGGCCAGACAGTTGGACAGGATGCAGTCGACAAGCAAACTGTTCTGACACTTTTCTCTTTTTCTAATAACATACATGTGTTCAGAAAAACTCTCCCCTGTTGGTCTTGGAACAGCTCATACCCAGAGAAGTTTCTTGGCAGCTCTGGACGAGGGGGGTTGGTTTGGGACTGGAGCTCTGCAGAGAACCACGGGAGTCGGGGAATAATGGCCAGTGAGGAGACTCTTTGTGTGGGCTTTAGCTGCAGGGCTCAGGGGGGCACTGGGGGTTTTGTGTGGTAGCTTGGCCTCTGTGAAGCTAGCCTTTCCACCCACCCTATTGGATACTTTGCCCCTCTCTCTCAGAGCTGAGCTCTTTAGCACTGCCCAAATAGGGGGATAATAGCCCCACTACGAGCCCTGAAACCAAGAATGGCTCACAGCTCTTTCTTTTTTCTCTCTTCTCATTCTTTCGTCTCAGGCGGTCAGATCAATGACTCTTACATACTTCCCAGCAGTAAATACCCTTGAGGATGTCGCTGGGGAGTTTTTTTTTTTTGTCCTCAACTAGATGTAAATAAATGATAGTTAGGGGCTGGGTGGAATATATTTTGCTAGTGATTATTGGAGTGATTTTGATTTTAATTACATTTTTCTATTTGGCCATTAGGTTTCATAAAGTGTCAGTTAGAAATCAGTTCTTTTGAACCATCAATTTCAGTAAATTGGTTTAAATCCAGATTAAATAGTAAAAAAAATAAAAGATTTGAAAATGTTCATGAAACACCCTGCATTGCATCTTCCATGCTTTGATATTAGGGATACACCGATATTAAAGTTCTGGTCAACTGAGATTATCCAATTATTATTTATACTTTTTGCGAAAATAAATGGAGAAAAAATAAAACACTAAAAACGAATATAAAAAATGTTAAATTCTACAAGTGATTTTAGGCATTACATTACAACATTCAGAATGAAAAATGTATATTCATTTTATGCTTTGTTAAAGATTACATTTGACAACGTTAAACATTAATTTATTCGTTTTTTAATTTACTGCAAATCAACTTTGGATGACAGCAAAGGTACTCTAAATATAAATATGAATAATGGCACTTTTAGGAGTTTAGTGAAAGCAAGAATAAGACATGAGTTTTTGTTTGACAAGTAAATGAAGAACATTGAGTGTTTTAAAGATCTATGGAATTATGATGTATTGTGTAGGGGAGCGCGGGGCACAACGTAACACGGGGTTAGTTGTAACACGCTTGTTTTAAATACTTCCGCACATGCTTGGATGACGAAACTTTGTGTATTTACTAGTTGCCATATCAACACTATATAGAAAAAAAAATTCCGCCAAAATTATTATTTTTTTGGAGATATCCATAGACATTTATTAAACCATAGCAAAAGTAAATTTCTTACTTAAGTTAATTTTTCATCTCTATTTTTTGTGTTTATTTAAAATAAGACAAAAATGATATTATTTTAATCTCCAAGATGTTATTTAACAGTTGAGATAGTTATTTAATGCTTCACTATCTAGCAGAAGACACTAGCAGGGTTTAAATCCCAGTTGTGCAGGCGGGGCATGTTGTAACACTGCGTTACAATGTGCCCCTATTAGGAATATGCTATTATATTCTATACTTTTATTAATTTTATTGAGAAAACGTGAGAAAAAGGTGAATAAAGACAGAGTCAATGTTCAGAAATTACTAATTATTTATTTGTTTTGAACTATGTTGTATAGCTGTGTTTTCATGCGTTCATAGTCAAAACTCAAAAATTAGTTTATATTTAATTATTAAAAATTGCCATTATTTTATATGAAAAAGTTTTTTAATTGTATTTTATTTAGAAAATATTTTAGTTTGTTTTGTATATTTTTTTTATTAGATCAGATAACATTTTAAGCTGTCATATGTTATGTTACAATGTGCCCCTCACATGTTACAATGTACCCCACCTATGGGGCATGTTGTCACATTTCACTTCCATTCTTTCGGGTTATATCAAGAAAAAAGTATACACTGTATTAATAAAACAAAAACACATAATTGTAGTAGACATGTGGGAAATTAATGTGGGGGGGGGGGAAATACTCTGAACCATAAGTAGATTTACACAAACTGAGAAAGTCAAAAAGCGTTACTTTGTGCCCCGCGCTCCCCTACTGTTATAGATGAAGAATTATTCTTAAATTGTATTGAATACATTTTTTTCCTTTTTTGTGTGTGTGTGTGTGTGTGGGAGGGGGTGTTTTGAATGTTTTTTAGCTAAGATGTCATTTTTTTTTAAAAATAAAGTAGCTTTAAAAAAAATCTCTCTCTCTATATGTGATGCGATCTGGGGAAAACCCACCACATGATGAAATTTTACCTATTACCCTAACCCTTTTGATGTCATATGGAAGCTGGTATCAAGCCCTTTCCAAATCTGTTTTTATTTTTATCATAGCTTGTTGGTAGCAAAAGTTATGTTTATCTGAAGTCGGCCGATCGCTATGATTTTCTGGAACGGAATTTTGAGAAAAACAGGTTTAATTAACTGTCACCGTCGAGACGCTTCTTGTCCATCTCGCGATTGTTATAAAATTGCGTGACGTTATAGTTTAAACAGGATTGGCGCGAAATGCGCACTATACACATTCACTGTACATGTATGTGGTTTATTTTAAAGGTAAACTATCTTTGTAGTGTCAAGAGACGGACAGGTGTATGGGATATACAGCGATTGTTTTGTTTTTTTCACCTCTGCCGGGCGTTAGAGAAAATGGTCGCATAGAATGCATTAGAGAAAGAGAGTATTTTCAGCTTGACACTATAAATCGCTGTTTTTCTGCACTAAACAAGGGAATTTTGCCAAGATATTTTCAGAGATAAGAGAAAATATGTTATAGAATAATAATTTAATGGGAAAAAAAAATGAAAAAAAAATTGACAAAAAAAACTGACATTCAAACTATTTTGGAATTTACTGAAAACGGCCCAGCGCGACATCCGACGGGTTTTCCCAGATCGCATCACATATATATATATATATATATATATATATATATATATATATTTTTTTTTTATATATATATTTTTTTTATTTATATTTATACATTTATACACGCACACACTCATACCATACAGGGAAAGAGAAAGCAAGAAGGGAGAGAGAAACTAAGGCCAAGGTAGTCGTGTCGCAAAGTCTTCCCACCACACCCACAGTAACTCGCTGCGGTATTTGTCCTGTCCTGTCTCCCGGTGTCTTGTCATGGGAGCTTTCTGTTGCGCAAGCCTCGTGCTGCGTTTCATACCTCTCTTTCTTCCCTTGCTTGCTCTCTTTAACCGACACACTTAAGCATGTTCGGAATGCTATTGTGAAGTCTTCATGATTCATCCCCAACTGTAAATATTGACTATGGCAGCCCTTAAGGGGGGGGACGAGCCTGAGAAAGTTGTGGGATGACTGGTGCCTGGCCCACTCCGCTGGGCACCTCAGCTTTCAGACCCAGCAGGCTGACAAAAACGGTTTCCAGACCACAGGGTGGGTCAAAACCCAATATTGAAAACCATCCGTGCAAGTAAGCATCTTTCCCATTGCCCCTTGGCACTTATGACACATACTTCTCCAAAATCTCTACCTACTTTTGTCGACCTAGAATAGATTTACCAACTGTCGGCCATGTGCAAAAAAGGTCTACATTGATCCCAGTGACAACACTTATCCCAGGTAGCTGTCTCACAAAGGTGCCGAGAGTATCAAACTCTGGAAAACAGTTTAGCAAACCTGAAAGGCTCATTGTGCCGTGAAATAAGAGTGCAAATGAGGATCAATGAGCTTGATTTTCTGACTAAGATAATCGTGCACGCACACACGCAGCATGGGGGAGATAAAGTGAAATGAAAGGGCGTGAGGGGAGAGAGGTCAAGTGCTAATGATGCTGGATAAGACTTGAGAGCCTGAGAGGAGAAAGGCAACTTCAAAGCACCCCTTCTCCAAGGAAAGGACAAAAACGAAAGGCTTTGAGATGGCAGCAGGGGTGGACAAAAAGAAGTGTGAGAGAGAAACAAGAACAAGGGTGTAGACAGGAAACGGGACAACATGGTGAACAAAAGCCTGGGGGGAAAGACACCGAGGGGAGGGGGAGATGAAGTGGAAACGCTGAGGTAGAGGAGGGCTTGAGGTTGGGTTTGGGGTTCATCTCGGGTGTGAAAGCGCTGAGGTGAAGCCTAAAAAGGCCTGAGAGAGTTCCTGTGTCACGGACCCCATCGGCAGCCCTCGCCACCCCTCCTTCCCTCGCGTTCTGGTCGGTCCTGCTAAATTCCCCAGGGCCAGAGGCTGTCCCTTTTCAGTCTCCTGTGACACAGTCATTATGAGTGTGGGAACTGAATCTGTCCCTCTCACAGTGCCCCTGCAAGCCTGTTGCTCCGCCCCACCTCAGTCCACCATCACCCCCACCGGCTCCAGCTCCGTTTGCCCCCCCCCCGATATCTCTGAGAGCCGGACCCCCGTAACCCCACTAGCTTCCCCGGCCCCCCTCCATGTAACAGAGCTGCTATCTCTCAGTGCAGAGCTGTCTTTCCCGGTCTCTGTCAAACACCCCACCCCCTATCCCAATCATCCTCCATCCTTGACGCTATCTCCTCGCCGATAACCATGGGAACCACTCTGTGGGAACCGGCTGGACCGGCCTGGCTCACCAAAATAGACAGCAAAGAAAAGACTGAGGGGAAAAAAAACGGTGAGAAAGAAAATGAGAAATACCTCCCAGAGGGAGGGTTTAAACAGACGGACAGAGACAGGTACGCAACCTGACCAATCAGGATCTGGCAGGGGAAGGTAAAGGGGGCGCGGGAAAGTTTTCCTTCAGCGGCTGAGTTTGTCTCTTTGATTTCAGGCTCTTTGGGCCACTGCTTTTACACTGTGGCTTTGGGGCCATCGGTGTCCCCTCTCTTTGTAATGGAGATCTTCAAAGTTACTCAAAAGAGAGCAGAAATCTAGAGATCAAACACGGCAGGCTATTGAGAAGAAAGTCCTATAAGAGCCCGGGCAGGTAATGAACATATCCCAGCATGCTTTGGCTTGCCAACAAACCGGCTAATATTGCAAGTTCAGATGATATCACTGGGGAATCCCTTTTATCCATTAAAAGGTGAAGCGGATGAGGTTAACCTTGGCACCTCCTCCTCTTCCTCATGCGCAAGCATCACGGATGCACTAGCGTAGTTCCTGTGAGAAAAGCGAAGACGGAGGGAAAGAGAAAAGGGGCGAGTGTGCATCTTTTCTTGTCTGAATTTGGCTATTTTTCCATTCCAATTTTATTTGACGTCGTTCAGTGGTCTAGGCTCTCCCAGCCCTTTCCCAAGCCAGAGAGGCTGACCCCCATGTCCGTATACCTCGCCTGTCCCACGGGGGGCTGCTCTTCGACCCTTCCCACCCCTAACTGCCCAGTAGTCCCAAAGCAAACAGACTTCCAACCCTCGATAACATCAGCCGGATCAGACACAGAGGAAGCACTGCCAGCCTCTGTTGACCCCCATTCCCAAGCCCGACTCGGGGCGGGGTGCAAGCAACGAGCGCAGTAAAGTAAAAAACTGATTAAATGTCTTATGTTTAGCACTTTCACTCACTAACCACACACAGGCACACTACGGGTCGCCAGTCCATCCCTCATTAACACACACAGAAACAAATACTCATTAACAGTGGGGTTCCTGAGCTGTTATAGCTCACACGCTGAAGTGACAGGCTTCGCTGGGGGGCCCATTTCAGAGAGGCATCTACACTGTGCAAAGTGCAAAGACCAGCCATGCAAAAATAATCCATCAAGTCCAACAACATGTCCATTGACACTAGGCAAACCACTATTAGCTACAACAGACAGAACAACCCTATTAACCTTAGAAACTGCTCTTCAGTCCATCAGCAGCACTAGTTAGAAGCACATCCATCAAATTCTTGTTTCAAACATAGTGCATGTATGATTTAATGTGGGAGGCATAACAAAAGGCCCATTTTGAGTAAGCTATTGTTCCTAAGACAAATGACAAATGTATTGGGGAAAGTGAACTGCTAATAAGGTGATTTTTAGTGGATGTATGACATCAGTTCTCACCAAGTTCACACAGGTGTCCTAAGAAGGGTGCCCACAAACATTTAACAACTAATAAAATGTTATTTATGAGGTTTTGCTTGAAAAATTTATCTTTTTCTTCAGAATAAATGGCAATTACCATGATGTAAATGTTTTCAGTGAAAAATTATGTTGTTCAAGCTGCTCTATTGCATAAAATATGGACCAGGGCTAAATAAGCATATTTTTGCTTAAAAAGTGCCCTTTGTGCTGTCTTTGTTTAAAATAAATGTCTTTTGGTTTTATATTTTGCCATCTAATTCAATGCCAATCAAACATTCAGTGACATTCAACATTAAGCGTGACATACTTTTTAGGCCACTTCGAGGCTGTGCTTTACAAATTACTTTGAACAAGTAGCCTTTTCTGTAATTTTACCTTAGCAACAAAGTAAGAGAACCGTGGAGATAAACTCGGCATAATGTAGATGACCAACTAAGTCCCATTTAGCTGCTCAGCCAAAGTAAAGTAAGTTAGCATTTACATTGGCAACGGCAGGCCATTCTGCAGAGCTACAGGGAACCCTGCACGTAGCCCTGCACTTTAGAGGCATGCCGTGTGGGTTCATGAAAGACGAATGGAGATAAAAATGGACTTGAATGATAGATTAACTAAAACATAAAACAGTCGGTGAAAACATGGAAATTTGTAGATAAATTCTGGGGATGGAAAAGCTGGCAGATATACACACATGGTGACACATTCGGTCTCCCTTTCACAGTAAATCATGGACACACACATGATGCCTTCCTCCTACACGCACACACTCCATTCATAAGAATGACCGCATTGAGCAACCCTCCTTGAGTACAGCTCATAAAAATGCCCATCAAAGCACACTTTCACACATCCGACTATTAGGGGGTCGCAAGAGACAGGAAGAAAAGAGTGGAGAAGGAAAGAGTGACAAAGACAATCAAAACTTTTTTTGTAATCCTATGGTATTCTTTAAAATCCTTTAGAGTACCTTTTACATGAATGCGGTAATCATGCAATACTAAAATACCATCTGATAGCATAATTGTACCTAACACCTGAAAAGCAGCTGGATCTTATGCCAGCATACTAACTGTCCTGTATCCTCATATGTGATTGATGTAGAACACTCTACTTGGGGAGCAACTGCAAAAAAGTGCTAAAAAAAACCCCTAAAAAACTCAATCTGCAATTGAAACAGAGTCTGATATTAGCATGATATTGCTAAGATAACAGCGCGGTGCTCTAAACACCAAAATAAACTTTGGTATTTGCGCATATGCTAGGGTATGCATTCAGCAACCAGGGCTGGGTCTCGATTCAGATGACCTGATTTGATTCGATTCTGAATCACAAGATCTCAATTCGATTCAATGAATTCAATTTTCACTGGCCCCACCACAAAAAAAACCAGTAATAAATGAATAGAAGAGTTATTGTTTTTGTTGTTTTTGACACATGTATCCTTGTATTGTAATAAATCAAGTTATGACACCCAAAATTTTAGATACCAGTGAAAATGAACAATTCTCGACTCCAATTTCGATACCATAGCTAAAACTACCAATACAAATTTCAAAGGTTATTAAAAACAACTAAACAGTCATTAATAAAAAAAGAACAAATAATGAAACTACAAGCAATAACTCAAATAAATAAATACAACAGAACAAAGATGCAAATGAAATAATCAGTGCTTTTAAGGTTTTTCAGGTAGATCTAACAGTTCTCAGGTACAGAAATTTAATAAAGTTATCAAATGTAAAATAACTGCATACAAATTAAATAAAGGTTAATCCTTATTAAAGTTACAAAACGTCATTCAGTGAAAAGCAGGGAGTGATTTCTTTGTCTTTTGTAGTTCGATTAACCTTAATGACAGACATTACAGCTTTAAGACGAATGCACAGATCCACTGATAAACATGCATTCTTTCTCAACTGCTTAAGGCATCACCGACTATGTTTACTTGGATACTCGCAAAGGCAGGCATTTTGAGATAAATGTGTGTGAATTTGTCCGTTTAAGCGCAGGGAGACGACAAAGAGAATTAATTGTATTATTTGCATGCTGTCTGAGTAACATCGCGCGAGTTCTCTTGCGCTTGAATGCTTAAATTGGCAAGGCTTGAAAACGCACGCAAATTATAAACTTTCGTGACCATCCAGAACTGGCCCAACTGGGACACTGACAGTTCCTTCAACTGTCGGGAACGTTTTTCACACTGAAAGGCGAACCTGCATTCGCCATGTTCGGCACTAAAGGAATGACAGGCTCACCGCTGTAACATCGCGTTAAGATAAATAAGAGGATGAAATCTTGTAGTCTAGTAATAGGATTAATGGCAATCAGATATTATGTTCAATGTTTGCGGAAATAAATACGGAAAAAAAGATCGATTCGTGGCTTTTGAGAATCGATCCTGAATCGACCACATTTAAAAAAACGATTACGCCTAATTAAAAAAATCTTGATTTGAACAGCGACCATGAAATAAATAACAATATCTACCATTTCAGTCTTTTACCACAAAAAAAATATATTGTGCAACTTCAGAAGACGGAATATCGCACACAAGTTGTGTGGACTACTTTTATTTGCTTCCTGGATGGTTTTTCGAATGCGCATGCGTCGCGTCTGAACGCGTTGTTGTCTTTGGAGCTCCCGATTGATTTATAATTCTTGATTTCTCTTTAAACTCACTTACAACGAACATTTTCTATTTTTCCTCACCTCATAGTTACAACGCGGACTGTTGAGCAGACGCGTCTCAAGCCTATTAGTGATCCAACGTCGGATACTCTTATAGGTTACTCCTGTGGATCACGGCTGAACGCGTCTTCTCCACACTCACTTACGGTACAAACAAACATTTTTTTCGCCTATCGTGCGTCTACTCTACACCTGTACCACTAAAAAGACGGATTATATCCAAGACTTCAGTCATAAATTAGTATTAATATTGATAGCATCACTGGTAGCGTCGTTGCTAACTTAACTTACTGTCCATCTGTTAAAATGGCGAATATATCAGATGTAAGTAGTCTACCTTTTGGTGCAGGTGAGGACACATTTGAGCTACACGCGTTGCAGTCTGAGCTGGAAGCTGTTGAGAAACAGATCCACGACCTTTTAGTGAGAAAAGCCGAGCTGATAGACCGGCGGTTAGCTCTTGAAACATCACGCGCCGATGCAATTGCACATAAATCAGTGATCAACGTTACTAACCCGCTGACTCCGACCTCGTCTACTCCGTGCGTTACTCAGCATCGGTCACAAGCGTCGAGGCCGCGATCAGCTATGGTCTCGTTTACGCCGGCTCCAACATGCCACCACGAAGCCTGGATATTTCCGCAGCGGAAGACGCGAGTCAGGTCTAGACCAAGAAAACTCTCTCCGACCCTCCCGGTTTTCGAGATATCCACACAAAACCGCTTCTCCCCTCTTCGCGAAACAGAACGCGATGCTGTGATCATCGGTGATTCCATCGTTCGACACGTACAAGCTACGTTAAATAAAAGTAAGGTGCATAGTCACTGCTTTCCTGGTGCTCGTGTTTCTGAAATCGCTGCTCACGTTCCCGAGATTCTGAACGAGCGCGTCGGAACTGTGGTCCTGCACGCGGGAGGGGCCGACATCAGGCTGCGACAGACAGAGGTTCTGAAGAAAGACTTCAGGAATCTGATCGATACGGTACGCAGCACATCGCCCGATATAACGATCATTGTGTCAGGACCGCTTCCCACGTACCGACTAGGTCATGAAAAGTTTAGTAGATTATTCGCGCTAAATGAATGGTTAATATCATGGTGCAATGAGCAGAAACTGCTCTTTGTAAATAATTGGAATCTGTTTTGGGAGCGTCCTAGGCTTTACCGTGCTGATGGCTTACACCCAAGCAGATTCGGATCGGATCTTCTGTCAGATAACATCTCCAAAATGTTAAATACCTTTTGACTAGTAACCAAAAGTTCAAATCATAGTCTCTGCTGCACCAAATTAACTGATATAAATAGTGTAGAACATTGCATAGAAACTGTGTTTATTCCTCGTTTAGTGAGATCAAATAATAAATCTACTGCAGGATCTAGAAAAAATCTAATTGTTATTAAACCAGAAAATGTTGCTATTAGTAACCAAAAACAATTTCTAAAGCTAGGTCTTCTAAACATTAGATCACTCACACCTAAGGCAGTTATTGTAAATTAAATAGTCACGGATAATAGCTTCGATGTACTTTGCCTTACTGAAACTTGGCTTAAACCTAATGATTATTTCGGTCTAAATGAGTCTACTCCATTAGGATACTCCTATAAGCACGAACCCCGTCTGATTGGTCGTGGCGGTGGTGTTGCAGCGGTCTATAGAGATATTCTCAATGTTACTCAGAAAACGGGTTATAAGTTTATTTCGTTTGAAATACTTGTACTAAATGTTACGCTCTTAGATGTTAGAAAAAAATCCATATTATCTCTAGCCTTGGCTACCGTATATAGACCGCCTGGGCCTTACGCTGATTTCCTAAAAGAGTTTGCAGATTTTCTCTCAGATCTATTGGTCAATGTAGATAAAGCATTAATTGTTGGAGATTTTAACATACACGTAGATAATCCAAATGATGCTTTAGGGGCTGCGTTTATAGATTTATTAAATTCCTTTGGGGTCAAACAAAACGTCACAGGACCAACTCATCGTCTTAATCACACACTCGATTTAATTATATCATATGGAACCGATCCAACCGATATAGATATCATTCCACAAAGTGATGATGTCACTGACCATTACTTGGTAACTTGCATATTACGTACTGCTGTAATATGTCATGCGGCGCCGCGTTTTCGACCAGGCAGAACAATCCTTCCATCCACCATAGATAATTTCTCGAGTTGCTTGTCTGATCTGTCTCAGCTGCTGCCTGAACCCAAACAAACAGATGAACTAGAAGAACTAACTAGCACTATGAGCACCATTCTCTCTAGAACATTGGATGTTGTTGCACCCGTTAGATTAAAAAAGGTTATAGAGAAAATTAAAGCATCATGGTACAATAATACTACGCATGTTCTAAAGAGAGAAACCCGTAATTTGGAGCGTAAATGGAAACAAACTAATTTAGAGGTCTTTAGAATCGCGTGGAAAGACAGTATGTCACGTTATAAAAAGGCCCTAAAAGCGGCCAGGGCTGAGCATCTCCGCAAACTAATAGAAAACAACCAAAACAATCCTAGGTTTTTATTTAACACCGTGGCTAGACTAACAAATAAACAGACGTCACCCGAACAAAATATCCCGTTACAGTTTAGTAGTAATGATTTCATGAACTTCTTCACTGAGAAAATAGAAAACATCAGGACCACAATTGTAAACGTTCAATCCTCAATCGCACCTTATAATTCAGCCTCAATTATCCCCCCGCAAGAACAATTACAGTGCTTTACAACTATAGAACAAAAAGAGTTAAATAAACTTATCACTTCATCTAAAACAACAACATGTTTATTAGATCCTATACCAACTAAACTACTGAAAGAAGTGTTACCTGTAGTGGAAGAGCCTCTCCTCAATATTATTAACTCGTCTTTATCTTTAGGTCATGTTCCAAGAACATTTAAACTGGCAATGATAAAACCTCTCATTAAGAAACCACAATTAGACCCGCATAATCTAGCAAATTATAGACCCATTTCAAATCTACCTTTTATGTCTAAAATACTAGAAAAAGTTGTGTCCACTCAACTGGGCTCTTTCTTGCAAGAAAATGATATCTATGAAAAGTTTCAGTCAGGATTCAGGCCGCATCATAGCACTGAAACTGCGCTCGTTAAAATCACAAATGATTTACTCTTAGCTTCTGACCAAGGCTGTATCTCAATACTAGTTTTGCTTGATCTAAGTGCTGCGTTCGATACTATAGATCATACAATACTCTTAGATCGACTACAAAATTATACTGGTGTTCAAGGACAAGCATTAAGCTGGTTTAGATCATACTTATCAGACCGCTACCATTTTGTCTATTTAAATGGAGAAAAATCGATCATAATTCCAGTAAACTATGGAGTGCCACAGGGATCTGTGTTGGGCCCTCTGTTATTCTCAATATATATGCTGCCACTTGGAAATATTATAAGGAAACATGGAATTAGTTTCCATTGTTATGCTGATGACACTCAAATATATATTTCATCACGGCCGGATGAAAATGCTAAATTATCCAAATTGACAGAGTGTGTTAAAGATATAAAAGATTGGATGACGCGTAATTTTCTTTTATTAAATCCAGACAAGACAGAGGTAATACTTATCGGTTCAAAAAACCGCCCACAGAACCTCTCACAATACAACTTTGACATCGTAGGATGTCCTGTTACTTTATCCTCTACAGTAAAAGACCTGGGTGTTATACTCGACGGTAACCTGTCTTTTGAAAATCATATTTCGTATGTTACAAAAACAGCCTTTTTCCACCTTAGAAACATTGCTAAGCTACGTAATATGCTATCAGTTTCTGATGCAGAAAAGTTAGTTCATGCATTCATGACCTCGAGACTAGATTACTGTAATGCCTTATTAGCCGGTTGTCCTGCATCCTCAATAAACAAGCTACAGTTAGTCCAAAATGCAGCCGCTAGAGTTCTTACTAGATCAAGAAAATATGATCATATAACACCGATTTTATCATCACTACATTGGCTACCTATAAAGTTCCGTATTAATTATAAGGTATTGCTACTGACTTATAAAGCCCTAAACGGCTTAGCTCCAGTCTATTTAACGGATCTTCTATCACCCTATAATCCATCACGCTCTTTAAGATCAATAAATTTGAGGCTTTTGGTCATACCTAGGATATCCAGATCAACCAAAGGAGGGAGAGCATTTTCACATTTGGCTCCAAAACTCTGGAATAGCCTTCCTGATACTGTTCGTTGCTCGGATTCACTCTCCCAGTTTAAAACTAGATTAAAGACGCATCTTTTCAGCCAGGCATTCATATAATATTGTTAATCTCACAGTTTCAAACTACAATCCGGCCTCTAGTTCATAAATGCCAGAGGAGAACTGGCCCCCGACTGAGCCTGGGTTCTCCCAAGGTTTTTTTTTCTCCATTAGGTCACCTGATGGAGTTTTAGGACACCATTAGGTCACTTGATGGAGTTTTTCGGTTCCTTGCCACTGTTGCCTTTGGCTTGCTCAGTTGGGGATATTTTGGGGATATTTAATTTTATTCTATCAATCAATAAATTCCACTAGAAACAAACTTTGTTGTATTATTTTATTATACTGTGAAGCTGCTTTGATACAATCTGTATTGTGAAAAGCGCTATACAAATATACTTGATTTGATTTGATTTGATTCCTGTTGTATGGAAACGAGTTTCCTCAAAACACTTCAAAATGTATCCAATTGCATTCCAGGGAAACAGCATACAGGTTTGAAAGTAAATATTGATTTATTTGATTTGATGTAAAATAACGCAACTGCTTTATGGACAGTAAATTACAGGAGGAAAGTAAAGCGTGGTCTCACTTTAATCTCCCGGTCTGCATCTATTACAACACACACCACTGTTTTATACTGCTACTGACTAAGCTGATGTGACCTATATTTTAAATGACGTTTCATGCTTAATGTCAAACTTCAGGAAAACAGTGTTGGATATTTAGAGCATCAAATAACCATGACAGAAGCCTAAAACATGACAAATCTGGAGAATTGGGAGAATTCCTGAAGGGTAGTTACACAAAAGCGCGCACACACACACACTGACTGTGTTTGTGTCTGAGCTTCTCTTCCGACACACATATTTGCGTGCTGTATGGAAGTGATATATGGTTCTGTCTCTCGGTGAGGTGAAAGAGTGCGGCCCCTCCTCTCCGAACAACATTAGCAGGCCTGTCTGCCCCGGGCCAGTTCTCATGACATCATTGCAGCACAGGAATGCTCTCAAGCAGAAAGCAGCGAGAGGAAGAGCTCATTTCATCTCTCGCTCTCTCTTTCCCTCTCTCATTCCATTCCTATCTCTTTCTGAAAAGATCCGTCAATCATTTACCCTCCCTTTCCCTTACTTGGAAAGAATTCTCCCACTTCTTATGTTCACTGTATCTTTCTCCTTTGTGTTTTTTTCTCACAGACATTCATCAGCTCTATTTTGCTTAAGCAAGCATCGCTTTTATTATTGTTCATATTACAGAGTTATGCATAACTCTTCCCATGGCATTCACAGGCACGAATGATGCCTCAAGTCATGTAGCTTGTTGGGGAGAGGTATGCTATTACTTTTCTAATCGATCAGACTTAAGATTTTTCGCATGGCGGATGATAAAAACGGGCTTTCTGGTTGTGGAGGGAACATTTGGCGTGACTGAACACGCATTCACACGGCCACCGAATGCAGAGTTCATTTACTGGAAAGCTATGAGTTTTTGTGGTTTTACTGGTGTTAAAATGAACTTCTGGGTTATTTTCAATGTAAGTCTACGAACAGGGTGTATGGCCAAATCAGAGGCTTAAAAAGCTCATATGTTAAAGGGATGGTTCACACAAAAATGTAAATCACCATAATCACCATGAGAAAATCTCAGAGTAAAACTGGGAGTTGTGAAAAATATGATACACCGGTGTTTTGCCAGATGAGAAGTTTATCTATGCATCATCTTTAAACTCTTCTAATTCAGTTTATAACTGTATCATATATCTCTTTTCATTTATTTTATAACCGTTTTAATTTTCCTTGCTTTTATTTTGTGATTATTTTAATTATTTTCTGTAAAGCACTTTGAATTGCCATAATGTATGAAATGTGCTATATAAACTAGATGTACCGCATGGCGGTACAAAATATGACCGCCGCTCAGGCCTGCACTGGCTTTCCACAAAAATAAATGACGTGGAGCAATTTGGCTGTATTGCGTGTTTATGTATATACCTAAAAAAAGTAGTAGTATGTGCATGTCTGTCTGTGTGTATGTGTATGTGTGTGTGTTTGTGTATGTGTGTGTCTGTGTGTGTGTCTGTGCGTGTATGTATGCGTGCGTACATGTGTGTGCGCGTGTGTGTTTGTGTGTGTGTGTCTGTGCATGTGGATTTGTATGTGTGTGTATGGGTGTGTGTCTGTGCATGTGGATGTCAGTGTGTGTGCATGCTTGCGTTTGTTTGTATTCCTGCATGTGTGTGTGTGTGTGTGTGTGTGTGTGTGTGTGTGTGTGTGTGTGTGTGTGTGACAGTTAGGGTTGCCAACTTCAGAAAAGGAAAATGCGGGACAATCGTGGTTATTTATAGGCAAATGAGGGACACTCAAAATATTTGTACTGTATCACACAGTGTATGTCATTTCAGTGTCTGCAGTTAAGTTTGTGTTTAAAAGGTTATCAGACATAAACACATTTGTATTGCTTAACCTATTTATTTAATTCTAAAAATAATTTTAATGTCATACATGAAAAAAGTCACATTACAAACAAACCATAGTTCAAAATAACAGCATTTATCTAAAATAGAAAGCTTTTTTAACATTATACACTAGGCTTACAGTTCAAAAGTTTGGGGTTAGTAAGATTATTTTTTGGGGAAAAAAATAAAGAAAGTAATTGCCTACTTATATTCAGCAAGGATGCATTACATTAATCAAAAGTGACAGTTAAGATAATGTTACAAAAGCTTTCTATGTACTTTCTAAAAGCTTTAAAACATTAATAATAATCAGAAATGTTTTTTGAGCATATTATTCCCTCAGGTAGATTACATGTTTTCTTGCGTGGCTGGATGTTAGACTCATGAACAATAATCACGTTGTTTGCATTCGCCAAAATTGATTAGCCGAAATCAAAACGTGGACAGTGAAAGGAAATTACCGTTAGCGCGAGACGAGTCCGGCTTGAAGCGGAAGCGACCAGACGGCAGAGGATGTTCGCAAATCAAACAATGATTTGTCTCAAAACAGTGATTAAAAAAAGCTGTGATTGGATGATGACAGGTGTCGGTGATCATTCTCAAGTGTCGTGGTCAGCACTTCTGCTGTTGCTGTTGTATCAGTCAGTGGTTTATCAGCTTGTCAAAAAACGGGACACGGGAGGTCACGCACGGGACAAATAAATTAGGCCCAAAATACGGGACGTCCCGCCTAATTCGGGACAGTTGGCAACCTTGGTGACAGTATCATCCTAAACTACGCTAGCGGCGGTCATAATAAACTCCCATTGCCTAATTTTATGCGGATTGCCCAAGTTTATCAGATGTGTTCTTGTATTCAACAAAATGACACAGATTGTATGGATCTCAAGATGCGTTTTAAACATTTTTAAAACTTGACATGCTGCATTAAAGTCACGATGTAAAGGAAATGGCGACAGATAACTTCTTACATATTGTGACGTGAAACAGATTATCATAAAACTTGGTTCGTCCGTCGGTTGTTGATTGGATGAAGGCAGATCTGAATGTGAGGCCGCAGTTATTCTATGAAAGGGACGGGTTTATGGGGACTAAGGGTGTTCACCCTTGTAGTTCGGTTCGCTTGGTCCAGACCAAAAAAACCCATTTAGTCCTGGTCCGCTTAGCGTTCGCATTGGCATTTTAACACCGAACACACTGAACCTAAAGGCATAGAGATAGGTTCACAACCCGATTGGTCGGCTTTTATTAGGTATATTTCGTGTCGGAACTCACCGAACACCCAAAACAATGCTGTGTTCTGGGCTAAATGCTCTCGCTGTGTGTGCGTAGCTACATATGATGGTATTTTGAGCAGCGGAGAACTCGTGAAGAGCTTATAAAATGTGTAAAGGAGTCAAAACAGCGTCAGGAATCCCTCCGTCACACACATGAAGATCTGCTGTGAGGAGACGCGGTTCTGACACCTGAACTGAGATGGGCAACATCACGACTATGACGAGAAAACAGGCATTCTTGAGCTTTCTGTCCTTTTTAGGGTCTCATCTTGTGACATCATGTCCTGTTTTTGGTTAGTTTGCATGTCTTTGGTCCGTGATGCGTTCATATTTCATTCAAACCGTACCAGAGTTTGTTTGGAAGTGGAGCGAGGTCTTTTCAGTGTCTCGGTCCTCTTGTTTGGTGCACCAGGGTTCACACTTACTCAAATGAACCGCACTAACAGAGCAATCGCACCAAACATGCCAAGTGTGCACACACCCTAAATGATTGGAGAAGTCCTGCATACGTGACCAGAGATAAGTCTGATGCTTCAGAGGATCGAGTTATGACATTTTGATAAAAAATGTCATAAAAAATGAAAACTTGCATGGAAACAAGATCAGTTACATGCATGTCGATTTAAAGAACACAAGGCTAACTGTCTAAATGCGTCCGGCTCTAGTGGTGGTAATTCATACACATTAGGAAAGGAGTCAAAATTATCATCTGTGCTAACGGACAACATACTACAGATGTTGTCCATAAACATTAAGTTGAAAATAACACAGATTATTTCTTTAATACCCTGCAACATGGACAGAGGCAGCTGTGTGTGTGCTCGCAGCGCGAGATCCGTGGAAAATACGGAAATTACGCACTATTTAAAGGTATATTTAGGAAAAGTCCAAGTAAGGGTCCCTCACTGGCTTTCTCTCTGCAGTAGCAGGAAGCAGCTTGGCTCTGACACAATGGCTCACATCAAACAGCAAGGATCCGCATTGCGTTACCGACACACACATACACACCAATGCCAGTCGGGCCAATCAAAACACAGCGTGCAGAAAGCACAAACAGATCTAGGCAAACAGGACATTCCAGCTGCCGGGTGCTACAGATTCCTCACCGCAGCGAATCGCAGACCCAGAGAGTGAGAGCCACCGGGGGTGCCAACAGGAAATACGCTCCTATTATACATCTCGAATACAAGCGCACACACACATATTCAGGACTCGTTGCATACCCTGACCCTGTCCACACAGATCGACCCCTTGCACCGGACACACAGACAGAAGTGCAAGTTTGCAACTCTTTCCGGCAAAATGACACATCAGGGGTGTGAAAGTGGGAAGAGGTTAGCCAAAACCACAATGTTCTGCAACTGTTTACTGGTGGGAAAAGGTGCTAGATAATCTTGACAAGCATCACTGAGCTCATTTCCACTGACTAACAAAAAACATCACACGCACCTCTCCTGACCGAGACTCAACATCAGTCAGAACGCCCACAGTGAGTTTAATGATGGTAAATGAACAAAACTGGTAAGAGTTTGCTGAAATAGCCAGATCCAATCATACTGGATGGCTTTACGCAACTTCCAGAAGTAACACTACATGGGTCGGGTATAGGTTGCACTTTAGAGAAAGAACTAGTTATTACTTTCTCTTTTTTTACCTTTTTGATCATGATTATAATCATTTTATGTATAAAAGACCCATTTATTTTGTTTGAGAAAATAAGTGTGATATTGTAAAGAGAACATGAGGTAAACTTATATTAAAATTAATTAATATTAAATAAATTTAATAATAATAAAATAATGTAATGAATAATAGTTAATATTAAAAATATAATAATAATAAATTCAATAAATTATGTTTTATATGATCACTGTACACAATATACAGTGAATAATTGTAATATTCCCTGGAAAACATTTACTGTATAATTTACATTATTTTTCTACCAACAAGCAGGTCATGATTTCCAATCAGCCTTTCGAAAGCAGAATGAAAAATTAAGCACTAATCATATATTGGTAAATGTATTAAGAATTGCTGCGTTAAACACATTTAATTAATATCTTAAGTAAACGCATTCATCTTGACAAAACTAAAAGTCCTATAGTTTGTTTTTTTCTCTGAAATGTTGCGGCCCTGGCTTTTTGGGTCCCCTGAAATAGTAATCCATGAGCAGAATTGAGATTTTCATGCCATTATTTGATAATTTTTTTTGACAACAGATTATTGTGGTATAATCGATTTCAGATAAACCCTCGCCCTAAACTGCATGTAAAACAAAAATTGTACAGCTTATAACGTCCAAGATCCCCCACTTGAACAGACCCTTATGCCAATAGTCAAAAATATATCTACATATGAGTAGCCAGGATCTTGCTCTTTATGAGGGAAGTTGAAGAAAAAGAAAGAAAATCGAACAAGATTCCTGCGCCTTTCAAAAGATGTGCTTTATGTGACCTTTTGACCCTTCCTCGTCTTTCAGTCTCACCGACAAGCACAGATTCAATTATTGTCACATTGACTTTCTCACTCACACTTTCCCACACACACACACACCCTGTGGTCCGTACTCTGCTCCGGTGTAGACAGCTTGTCAGTCAGTGTGTCAGATTGGCCCCAGAAACAGGAGTCATTCGCTCAAACACACACACACAGTGTGGATCGCAGTGGGAAATATTTGGGATGGTTTCCCTCGGAATGTCTTGGCATGTTTGAGGAATGTCTCCCTGCTCTCGTCTCCTCTCTCTTCCCTTTCCTTCTTGCCCTACAGGGTTGGGGCAGAGCGGGAAGACAACAGCAAGACAACATGCCTGTTTCTGAACTCGCTGACCTAGATTGGGTTTTTCCTTCCATTAAGATGAAAATTAAACAATACTTGCAACTCATTTTACTTCTGTAATGTTCCATATTTCTGAGTAAAGATTTTCAGCAAAAAAGCAGGGTTAAACTTACTGGATGTTGAAAACAAAGTGTCTCTATATGATAGTCAGTTGGAGAGGAGTCATTTCTCAAAGGTAGAGAAAGTTTTTATGATTTTAAACTACAAAGACAAACTTTCTTAACAAATCTTTTTTCCCCTTTAGAATAATGTGCGCCCAAGATCCAAAAACACTCATTTGGTGCCAAAAAATTAGTAAATGGCTTTGGGAAAGTAAAGTATGGTTTTAGTTTTATTTGACGATAACAACCCTGCTTCAATGTCACATGATAAATCACTCTAATATGCTGATTTGGTGCTCAAGAAACTTTTGTAATTATATTTAAGTGTCTTAGGAGTCCAAATACGTTTTGAGGCCACTGTACATGTTTATGACATAAGAGATCCAGCTTGCACTCCCAACCAATGCCAATATTCCTAAATTAAAATATCTACCTGACACATATTTGATTGACATCTGCCCAATAGGTTTTGACTTGTGCTGGCTTCACACCCACCAGTGAAACTGATGCTTTTTCCAGACAGTGAAAGTGGATGGGAACCAGGTCAAGCTCTAAAAAGGACAAAAATGTGCAAACTAAAAGCATTATAAACTTGTCTATTTGACCCTGCGCTAAATTTAAGTCTTCATGGCTGGATTTTCATCAATTTGTTTTCTTTTTTCATAATCATAAAAATTCATTATTAACTCAAAATCTTGCACCACAGCCACAGTCCTATTCACTTTCATCATGGAAAAGAGCAGCTTTGAAAAAAATTTGTGATCCCCATTTCCCCCAAAAGAAGTGCTGCTTATGGTCTAGACCGCAAATAACAATGGTATGAAATGTGCCAAGAGAAAAGAGGAACTGAAATAGGATCAATCAGCCAACAGTGATTTGCACACTTGCTCTGCTGCAGTAGAACCTCAAAGTTGTCCTGTCTTTTCACATTCTTCCCTTTTTCTCAGCCTTCGTTAGATCAAAGAGGCAGAAATCCTTCTTTCAAACACCCTCTCACTCTTTCTCTTCCTCTCTCTCGTTCTATCTTCTCACGTCGTTTCGGTTCCTGTTCACACCCCACAGCCGGGGCCCCCCAAACGGGACCGTGGGAACTCCTGTGTGAATGCCATGGCAGCGTCTGCGATACGAAGAACCTGTTAGTCTCACATCTAAAAAAAGGGTCGGGAGTCATCTGATGCTGCTGTAACGAAGATCAACGAGTAAACGCAGAAAGATCGACTCCGTGGTTTGGATGCCACATCTGCGGAGAGTTCCCCACAGAGATCAAGTATTAGCCCTGCCAGTCTAAATCAATGTGACACTTATGGAATGGTATGAGAGGAAATGATACGAGTAACATGGTAATGTGTGAGGAATTGTACTGTATTACTGGATACCAGACAGAGGAGTGATGCGGGATATGAAGAATATGGTGTTGGTTTCAAGGAATCATATCCATGTGACCAAAATAAATGGTTCTTGCTGAAGCAAGCATCACTGTTACTGTTGCTCATACTTAGTCTTCTTTGTTCAGATCCTTAACCCTGAGTCGAGCAGACATGCTTATACTTCAGATTTTTTCCTGGCAGATGATGGAAATGGGAGAGGGAAAAAAAAAACAGATTTATAATAAAAGGAGGGACTCAGACCACATTGAGGGACCAGAATATCATAAAGTCTTGGGGGTGGGCTCTATTGACTATTGCCAGTGAGAAACTACCCATAATACCATGACATTAGGGGCCTCGAGGCCTTTTCATAGTTCCTAGAACTAATGGCGGAAGTACCCACTTTTTGGCATCTTTGCACCACAGGAACTGGGAATGATTTTAGTTCTAGGAATGCCTTTTGAGGAACTAAATTACCTCCTACTTCAGAGTAGGGTCTAAACCAGAACTATAGGAACTACCAGTGACGCAAGTGTACGCTGACTGGCCGAACGCATGCTAAACACCAGCACCCGCTTTATTCTACGATGATGATTTGATGCTCAAGAAATATTTCTTATTATTGATGAATTCTTTAATGAATAGAAAGCATTTATTTCAAATAGAAATCTTTTGTAACGTCGCAAATGTATTTACTGTCACTTTTGATCAATTCAATGGATGTCAAATAAAATTATGAAAAACCTAAATCACAATTACCGTTTCATTTTTTACTTACATTTCATTAAGAATTCTTAGGTGTATCCAAACTATTGACTGGTACTATTAGTCTGCTTTAAAAGTGTTTACAGTAATTTTGGTGAATATGCTACTGACAAAAAAAACCCATCTAGTCAGATCTCTAATCCATTTAGTGTGGTGACACACTTTTGAACTCAGCTTAGCCCTGATCCTAACTTAAACCTGATGTGGATAGAGAGGAATTCACAGGAAGAGGCTGATAAACTGATAAAACAGTGAGAGAGAAAACAGAGAGAGAGAGAGATTGAGAGAAAGAGAAAGAGAAAGGATTATGGCAGGGTAGAGGTTAATGATTGGCAATGAGTATCAATGGGCCACACAGGGGGCTTTAGGAATGTCTCTCAGAGCCGGGGGCAAGTCACCCAGCCACTGTTAATCAAAGGACTTTACCATCAGATAACAAAAGGGTTAACTTAGCATGGGTGGGCTTCCACATACCAGCCCTGGGGTGCAACTCCAAAACTGCATTCTTTATCCCCCCCACCACAATCATACAGTGTTTATCTCAATCTTGCCATCACATTCCAATGTTTCCATCTCATTCAGAACTTAAAAATGGCACAGTTTGGTTTTCTAGCACAATTTGTTGGTACATTTTGTTCAGCTAACATGCAGAGGTGGATGAAACTCGGGCAACAAATGGTGGAATGTGACTGTTCCGGATGGGAGCCGGTGGCCACCCGATCAGGAAAGGTAGGTGGCCACAAAATTGACACATTTGGGGAAACCACCACCCACGTGGAGCTCAGACGACCCACGTCTGGAATTCAACCGCGCTCTCCTGTCCTCACTGGCTATAGGTGTGAACTTGGTGTGGTAGAAACTCTTTTGACTGTTATAAGGTGTGTGGCAAATGATACATGCAGAATTGCGGAGTCACTGAGTTTTTAGTATGTCGCGTCAACAGCTTAATGGCTATGACATAAACAATAATAGGCTGTACTAAGTATTATTAAAAGAATAGTTCACTGAGAATTAAAATTCTGTCATCATTTATTTATCCTCATGTTTTTCCAAACCCATGTGTGACTATTTCTTCATGCTGCTCTTTTCTTTACACTAAAAGTGCACGGGGACAAACAACGTCAAGCTCAAACAATGAATAAATGGCAGATAAACGTATCATAAAATGAGTTAATTGGTCATAAAATAAGTCCATAATTGTTTGTCTTTTAAACAATACGATGGCTTTACGTGAGGATCAGATCAAAATCCAAGTAGCTATTTATTGAAATAAGCATTAAATTCTCATTCACACTTTTGCATATTTAAAGCTTGTTGCATCACATTTATGCCACTGATGTCAAACAGTTCAATGAGTGTTGATGCTCCAAGTTTGAACTCTTGAATCCTAAAATCACAGGAAATAAACAACTGTCGACCTGTGGTGGAGCCGGAGGTGCAGCTCTAATGGAGATCAGGTATTACAGGAGGAATGAGTCAGGCACATATCTGCCTCCATCTCTCCATTTGTCTCACACCCTAGTCTGTCTCTCCCTTTGTTTTTCTCTCTGTTATCTCTCACTACATCTTTCTGCCTGTCCTCTCTTGCAGTGTTCTCACTCTATTCTCATCATCTCCCAGTTTACATTTATTCATCCCTTGATCATCTTATCAGTATTAGCCAATATTATGTTTTGATAATATGAAAGAATCACTTTTTACTATTGCTCATATTTCTATTAAACCTCTAACCACAATTATTAAATGTATACATATAACCAGTCCTGTTTGGCTATGGGCATGATCTATATCTTGAATAATGTGTTTTTTTTATAAGGGGAGTTGTATTGTGATGTTTCTGAGCAATCTCACTTATAATTTAGGCCGGTCACAGAAACTCTTTGACTTGAACAAGTAAGCAAATAGCAGGATCCTCCAAGAACACCCTAGCAACAATAGCACTAGGTAGATCTGGCTGCCTACCTATGGTACACTTTTCTGTAATTTTGCATTATTTGACCTTGTTTGGGCATATAGTGGTTAAACAGCAAAGGTCCAATGATCGAGCCTTGAGGGACACCACATGCCACACACACAAGTGATCTCACTTATGAATTCAGTCTATCATAGAAACTCTTTTGAGTTGAACTAGTAAGCAATTAGCCAGCAACCACCAAGAATACTTTAGCAACCAACTAACGACCAAGCAACCATATTAGTGCATCTCTAATGATAACTTTGTACCTTTTTTGTCTTAACTCTTTCCTTCAGTTTGTCCTCCGTATCCCTCCGGTAATTGCTTATTTCCTTATCCATTCCCATTGTCTGAATTCCGATCATCACTTATGTGAGAGGAAATGCCTGAAGAAAGTTCCTTCTGCACTTATTCTACTGAAAAACACAGTGACATCTCAAGGCAATGATTAACAGGAGATGTGTCACCAGAGAAGCCCTCTATCTCTTTAGCTTCCTTCTGGTCTCACAACTCTTGTGTCTGCAGATAAGACAAACATTTCTCAAGACAGGGAGCAATTTTATTGAGAATGTTTAGGTATCTCAACCTTAAGATTGAATGAAATTCTAAAATGACTGATATAGTCAAATAGAATTTATAATGCAAAATGCTGGTTGGTTACTTCCTCTAAGATCTTTAAAAACAAACCTTGTTCCTCAATTTGTCAACTTTTCTAAAGGCTCCTAGTGTTTGTTTGCACTGTCAGCGCACATTTTAGTGGTATATGCCACAATCAAGAGATTGATAAAGAATGATTGCGATCAGTGAATCTCCTTTTATCTTCCCTTTTAATAGTTGATAAATGTTGATTAAAAAAAATGTAAGCGTTCCTTTTAAAGAGGAAGAGGTTTCCTGTCCTAGTGATAACAAATGTAAGAGACACACGTATACAAGCTTGTTTATAGGCATGCACAACTGACCTGGCACCGACTGAAGATGTCTGCAGGGGTTAGGCGGACGTGGAAATGTCTGAGAACGTGCACGGCCTGGTCACGTGCCTTTTCTGAGCAGTCCAAAATCAGGCAGCGGCCCTCTCCGACCTGTGACCGTAGCTATTCACACAGACACACACATTCACACACAAATTAAATTCAAGTGAACTGGAGTTTTGTTAAGCAGAGTGGGGCTTTGTACTAAAACCTAGTGAGCTTCCTATGGAGGTAGTATTTTAAGGCATCATAGGCACACTACCTATGTAGGCAGTAGGACACAAGAAAGCCCACAGAGCTGGCATGTTTCTCAATACCTCAAACACACACTTACTGTTTGGTAGGGCTGACCTGCGGTGAGGATGACACGACCTTCAGCACGGGCCAGCTGGAGGAGAGAATATAGCATAACATGACTGAAAATATATTTTAACAAATACATTATTACTTTTTTCGAGATAATAGTAGGGTGATTTAGTTATGCTTTGACATGACTACTAAAACTGAGATTAATATAATAGAGGACACTAAGTCTGGAGGAATTTGCCTTAACATGTGCTTTATGGCCAAATACATCAACCTCTGTTTTGTCCATTTAATTGTAGCAGAATCTATGAGGCTGTAGTCAACTGATGATAACTGTAGATAAATCTGGGTGCTTAACTTTGGTAGGCATCTGTTACTTTACATTATTCGGCCTTCTGTGGGCATATATAAGTTAAACAGCAAAGGTCCAAGGATCGAGCCCTGAGGGACGCCACATGCCATGGAGGTCCATTCAGATTTTTGTCAGTCACTTGTTCTTTATAAATATGTCCTGAAACAGCTGAGGACCATTATATGATGTACTACCAGTTTACAATTTAAATGTAAATCAACAAAAGTGTGTCAAATACTGTGACTAATTGTTTCACCTCCGCTGCAACTTTATGGTCATCTGTGTTTTCCAGCATCTTGACGTCCACCCCCAGACATCGCAAAAAACGTCCCAGACCCTGCAGCATGTTATCACAGACCACTCGTAGCTCGGGTGGCGTGATGGTGGGCCCTTGGTACTCCGAATCCTTAAAACAGTCCTTCTCCACAGACTGGGGCTCGTTCGCCTTTTGCCGAGCCTAAAGATTGGAACACGCTCCAACATCATTTGTGAAGATGACATTATTTGACATTTCTCTATTCTAAAGATAGTGATCCACTATATTGCATCAAAAGAGTGGAGAAAAGGGTGGGCAGGATATATTAGATGGCTTGTCACTTTTTTGGGTCTTGAAAGAAAATGGTAAATTATACATCAAATATGCAGTGGCTTAAAATGACAGATATTTTAATAATTCACAATGTGACTAATTATAGACAACCCCACCCAAAAAAATGACTAATGTTTGCCACAATTTTAGTTGTTCTCCTTAATTTCTGCATCATAAAACCCCCACATGTTTCAGCTATTTATATATTGAATTTTATGACAGTAACTATGACAACAGAGTAATTTTCTGTACAACAGGCTCATGAAAATTGCAGTCAGAGACTGGCAGACCAGTGAACTGACCTCTCTTCTTTTAGACTGCTTGTTCTTCTCTTTGGTTTTCTTCTCCTCACGGCTCTTGGTCAGTTGGGCTGAGGGAATGGAGCAGAGGTCCTCTGGCAAACCATATGCCTTCGGGTCCCGGGAGAGGACAAGGTAGACGTTCAGCAGGCAGTACGCATCAGCGGCTGAAAATAGACACAGAAAGAGAATGGGAGAAGGTTCAAAAACGTAATGCTACCACATGAATTTTGCGTTACCAGCATAGCGGAGTTGGCTGGTCCGGAGTGGCCGGCGTTCCCAGTTTGAGAGTTGCTCGGTTTTGTTCAGTGGTTTTCCCAACACCTGCTGTACTAGCAGACTCAGGCCCTTCTCTGCCGGTCCCTCACAAACTTCCACTGACCGACACCTTTTGTTCCCTAACCAGCACCGCTGAAGCTGTGGGGACAGGGGTCATTTGTAAAAAGAATAAAATAGCAACATGTGAACTCGAATATGATGCATTTGTTAAATTTTTCAGCTAATCAATCCAATCAGAAATAGTTAAGCTGCGGGTCATTTTTAGCAGTACCTCCTGATGGACGTGGAGCAGGTCCAGAACTCCTTCCATTTTCATTGGCTCTTCCCTGAGTTCAGGCCACGTGCTGACCAGACTCCGCAAGTCTCCAGACATCCCATAACCTAGTAAACACATACACAAGCTAGAAATGCTTTTCAAAGCTCAAGGTAGAATTTCCCTATCTTTCCTGATAGGCTACCCACAGTTTGGGAACACCGGTAATATGAAGAATTTCAAAAAGTCTGTGACATAATTTGTCTCGAGGTCTCCTACCTAGTTTGATGATGCTCTTGTCTGACAGCAGAGCCCTGATGAAGTCCACTGTGATGCTGTGGTGGCTAATGGCATGAGCACAAAGGTCCAGCAGAAACACCTGTTCCTGTAGGGCCAGCTGGATCAGAGCCACGCGCTGAGGCAACACCGTGCCAAAACCAGCTCTCCACTCCATGTCAATTCCTACCACACAGCCAGGCTGAAGAAGAGCAAGGAGACATATAATGGAAAACAGAATCTACCTTGTTCTTTAGAAATAATTAAAGTTGATGTTACAATATGAACCACATCAGTACGCATAGGTTAGTCAAATCATAATCGTAATTTACACAAAAGTACAGTAGCAAAGTGTTACCTTTAAAACAGCTTCTCTGCACTGCTCAACTTTATCTAATGTCTCTACAAAGTGGACGTTTTCTCTGGCTAGAGGCAACTGGTAGTATTTTTTCTGATCAGACTGAAGGGGTGTCCAGGACTCCGGTGGGCCGCTTACAGCACACATCTCTCTGTGACAGGAATATATTTGTGAGGGTGATGGTTGTGTGTGTGTATGTGTGTAGAAGCCAAAGTATCTTCACAAATAGTGGAACACAGTTTGTGTCAGTTTGTGTGAGGGTTACAAAAAATACTATTATTTGTACGAAAATCATTTATGGGAGGTCATCAAGAGTCTGTGTGTGTGCGCGCATTTTATTTAATACTTACAGCTCCTTGGGGGAAAGGCTCTGAATTTTGTCCCAGACTCCTATTGGAAGCCTGTTTCTGGGTATGCTGTAATGTGCAGCCCACTGGGCAGCAGTCTGGAGGCTACAGTGTTTAACCAACAGCTGCACCAACTGAACCTGGAGCTCTAGATCACCTTCAATCATGGCCTGAGATCACACACACACACTCACTTGTTTAAAGCTCAGTTAAAATGTTGAAGTTATGAATCAAACCAGAATAAGTATTACCTGAACATGGTCTCTCCAGTTCTCTTCAGACATACCTTTCTGTCAAATACAATGAAGCAGACACATCACTGCAATACATCACATACAGTATTCGCAAAACAACATACAGTATTCACGTTTAGCCTCTGTCATGTGATGCATTTCTGAGTGCACAAAATATTCAGCAGTAAATGAAGGGCGAGACTTCATCTTATTAATCGGGATTTGATTGGTTAGAAAACATTACTTTTGATTACGTGACTAATACTAATTTATTGACAAATACATTTAAAAAAATGCAACTCATTACACAAAATTATACCTCTTTTAAGATGAGAATGATTTAAATTTCTGTATTAAAATGTAATTTATCAGGAAATTACAACTGTCATGTCATATTGAAGAAAAATGCCTCGTAAAAATTCAAATTCACAAAAAGAAAAACGTATAAAAATGTTTGGCATTATCTTTTATTGTTATTTCTTAGAAAAAAAAGGAATTTATATTTGAACAAAACTGCTTTACTAATTATTACTAAGTTTTATGTATTTATTTATGTAATATAAAAATGTTTTAATATTATTAAATATTAATACAAGTAAAATATTTATTAAATATTAATAAACTATATATATATATATATATATATATATATATATATATATATATATATATATATAAAATATGTATAATAATTATTTTACTTTAATATTATAATATTATATTAATATTATAATAATATTTTTAAATATTTAACATTAAAGCATTGTAATTAAAGTACATAATTTAATAATATTATTTTTTATATTATTGATATATGAAAAACCTGTATGCTAAATCGACATCATGTGGAGCAGCACCACAAAAAAACATGAAACAGGACATTATATTATAGTCAGGTCCTCTATAGACCCTCTTGATTGAGTGTCAAAATCAGCAAGCCTCTTAAAATATAATTTAACAAGATAATTTGATTTAAGACCAGGCAAGGTTAGTTAAGGTTGTCATGCTGTGCGACTCAATAAATATCAACAAAAACAATTGATATTTAAGAATTAATAATTCCTTACATTTGTAACAACAAATACTGCTTGCCTTAAAAAAATATATTAATATTTTAAAAAACATTTATCAAAAGTGTAAAAGATATATTTTCTTACTTGATGGTTACACCAGATGACATATTTAGAGTCAATAAATAGAAACTTTTCTTGGAAACGGTTTTTCAAAACCATATGAAACCACCGTAAATACAAAAAGTAGATTTCTAGGAACTTGCCACTTCACACCCTTACATGTTTTTGACCAGTGTTATGCAAAAAAAGGCTGTGGAAATGGGGAACTTTCTCACCTCGCCAAAGGTTTTGTACATGAGAAACCTCAGTGAGTCCAACTTCCTCTTGTAGACAGAATTAGAGCACAGACCTGTAGAAACCAAACCCAACAGTACGAGTGTAAACATCAAATACACACGCATTCATAGAGACGATGAGAGTGTCAAACAGGCTCACACACCTGGGTCAATGCAGAACTTCTCCATGAGTCTGAAGACATGTTTACTGAGCAGCTTGGGCTGAATCTGGTCCGTCTGATGTTTGGAGAGAACCAGGTGTGGGTACTGACTGAAACCACACAACACCTCACAATCACTCAGAAAACTCTGCATTAGAGCTAGATATACTTTATCATCATCGCCATTATTATTATTATTATTAATAATTACTTTTTAATTCATTTCACAAAAGTAAAAATCAGGCATCAAAAAAAGAATGAATGATAAACAATGGATAAATGAGTTTTATATGACAGAACAAACTAAACTATAATTATTCGAATAATAATAATAGTAATAATGACTAATATATATTAGTAATAAATGTAAAAAAAAATCATGTTAATATTTATCTAAACATAAAAATATAGATGAATTAATAGTGATGGATAAATGAGTATTATAAAATGAGAGAAAATATTATTGTTAATATAATAATAATAATTACTAATATATAATAATAAATTAAAACAATGATATTTATATTTATTAATTTTACATAATTTTGTACAAGTGAAATAAGTCATCTAAACTTTAAAAGATGAATTAATTGTGGATAAATGATGGATAAATGAGAATTATAAAATGATATATTAGACTAATAATAAATAGACTAATAAATAATATATAAATAGACTAATAATAATAATAATTATTATTATTATTATTATTATTATTATTATTATAAGCAATTAAATATTTATGATTTTTGCAAAAAATTTCACAAGTAAAACCGGACATGTAAACAATGTAAAAAAAGATGGATACATTTATTGAATATTATTAAATGAGATAATAGACTAGATTAGATTAATAATAATACTGATAATAATAAAAAAGTCATTAATATTATTAGTATAAATGTTTCAATGTTGATATTTCAGGTGAATGTCATGAAGAAATGTCCAGGTTATAAATAAACCCCAAATATTTTTTTGCATAAAGCCTAATTAAGGACTTTTTTTTGGTTTTGTGACATTTATTTACATGGCAATTAAGCACATTTTCTTCATAAATTCCTAATTCTGTATTGAGACATAATGCACAATAGGGCAGGGACATTTTCCACCCTTTCACTAATGATCAGTATGTCGACCCCTGTGCCGAGAGCTCACCTGAGCAGAGCCTGGATGCTGAAGCTGGGGTCGCACCAGGAGTCCAGCAGTGCGAGCAGCCGCCGCTGCAGCTCAGGATGATCCCGCACGTACAGCTCCGCCAGAGACAGCTTGTCCAGGAGAATGACCGGCACACACATCTGCCGGGACACACAGCAACAGTGCACATCAGATAGAGGAAACATCCAGCTATATTCATCAATGTGAATGAACTGACCTTCTCCATGTCCAGATCTTCCTGGAGCTCCACTTTAACACTGAACACCAACGCCTGTTAGAAAATACAAGATTTCCTGTCATTACAGCAGCTTATAATGCACAGCATACTGATCATTATACTGGTATTGTCAAATAAAAAACATCTTAGATTATTAGTAATCAAATAGGTTGATTATATATAACATTTATAATGCTTGTATCAAATATATATTAATTTTTAAAAGTATTAAAGTTTTCTATTGACATTATCTTTTGGTGCCTAATATTTCTTGAGTAAGATAAAGTCAAAATTGTATACTTTCTTAAATAATTTTTTTATTGTGTATTTTAAAACAAATATATATTAAAATATAATTTCCTTTTTTTGATCCCCCCCATTTAATGATAGCAAATGAGATAACTTTTAGTTTACACAATAATTTAAAATTCACACGAAAATATGAAATATAAATATGAATGTGACCTCAGAAGCTCAGATTCTGATCATACAATGCTGATCACTTCAAAATGTCACAATTTTGTCCCAATTTTTTTTTAAATTTCGTAAACCATGACATTTTTAAATCATCCAGGCCACATTGCACTCCCAAAATCATAATTATATTTTTATATTTTTATAATATTTTATATTTTGCCCATAATTAAATACACCACAAATCTATTTCTCCCATAACTGGCCTGGGCCGTGTACGTTTCTCCATCTAGCAACCCTTTTCAGGTATGCTGATGTTGTGAAAGAGCCCCCTCACACCTCTTTGAAGCAGCGGAGGTCCTGCAGGAAGAACACATGAGCCAGCAGCAGTGGTTTCCTCAGCGAGCTCAGCTGATACACCTCCAGCAGGGGGTCCATGTACCCGGGGTGCGAGTCTGTGAGGAGACCCAGCGCTCGCTGCTGGAGACGCAGTCTCTCTTCTTCCCTCAGGACATTCAGACTGGCCTGGGGATTACTGGTCCTCCAGCGCATAAACTCTGAGAGAATGAACTGGTTCGGACTGGTGGTCTTGCCCTTTTGGACGGTAGCGCAGCCCTCCAGGAGGTCCAGCAGAACAGACAAGGGCTCCTGCATCTGCGAGAAACTGCCCGCCAAAAACTGCCGCAGCTGAGGGAGGAACAGGGGAGCTTTTCAGACAGTTTGGACAAATGGGACGAGATGGAAAAGGAAATAATAATAAAATAAAGAAAAACAACAACAAAAATAATTAAAAAAATAAAAAATAAAAAATAATTAATTTAATTATAAAATCAAAACAAAAAAAATCGAATAAAAAAAAGTAAAAAAATAAATAAAATGAAAATAGGGATTAAGTATATTAATAATCAATTGAAATTACTTTAATAATATGCATTACTTAATATTGTTTATTCTGCATTTGTTTCTTAACCAAAATACAAATCTAAACCTGGTCAATGTTGCACAATGATTTGATTTGTTCCTCGAGTTACAATTGTGTTGTTATTATTATAATTTAAAAATATTTAACAGTGAGCCCAAACTAATTGAATTCTGAACCAAATGATATACAGCATTGAGTAAAGCACTGGAAATGCATTACAGTTTCTCATACAAAAAGGGTGAAAGCAAGTAAACAGAATGAATGTGATTATCATGAATTTTGGTGATAAAAATGCGATTATTTTGGTGATAATCTGAATACTACACAAGAAAATGTTCGATACAAGGTAAACATTATCAAAAGCATTTGTGATATACTGTGGATTACCACAGAAAATTACAACTCTCTCTCTCTCTCTCAAAAAAAATGCTATAAACTGAGGGACGAGTTGAAAGAATTTTCTTTTGTAATAGTTATCATACCATAAATGCAAACTAATTAATAACAACTTGTACGACCCAAATCCTCCTTTTAATTCACTGCGGTTACAACTTTGATCGTTTCATTGGAAGTCCAAATTATAAGGGCTGGAGCAATATCTGTATCACCTACTATAGTTATTTTGAAAAGTAATGGAGTATCTCCTAAATACTGTGGGGAGAAATGGAGGAATTTTGCTAGTGGTTCCCTAGGCCCCTCATGCACATGCACTTCAAGTGCTCTTATCGGCAGCATCTCGCCTCGAGTGTAATTACATCTGTGCCTTACCTCCTCCTGCTCTTTCCTGTTCCACAGGCCCCAGAGGTGCTCCTGCAGGGCCGCCGGGTCAACACCTGGGCACAAACACACGACAGCCGGGTCATACTCATACACTGCACGCCTGCTTTCACTCCACCTCACAAGCTCTCACGCAATTGCATTGCACTTTGCCACTTTTTATTAAATCGTTAAAGCAGAGAGTGACAGGAAATGTTGCAGGCTGGACTCGAACATGTTTTTCCCACATGGGCACCACAGCGCCAACGGCCATTGCTCTGATGACTTTACTAAAGTGTTGTCATTCCTTTTCCAACATAAACTGATTTCATTATTCTAAATCTTTCATCAAAACATATTTTATTTATAAATACTAACACTTTGTGAACCAATGGTGTGAGTCGGTCAAACAGGTTTTCCCGCCTGTTTGACCGACTCACACCATTGGTTCACAAAGTGTTAGTGGCAATCTAAACTTCTGCAAATCTCTTTGTCAAATTAAATGCTTCACTTTAGTTTAAATTCCAAATGATCTGCTTTCATAATTGCAAAATGTGTTTCTGCAATGTTAATTTCTAAACATTCAAAAAGTAAGACCTGATTGGATCATAAAAAGTGGATCAAAGTAATTTGAGGGGAGAGTAAAAAAAAAAAAAAAATCAGTAAAGTCAGCCATAAAAGGACATTATTAGGGCTTGACGCTTACTTTTCCCCCCAAACATTAAGGAGCGCATAAAGATCTTTACGGGGGCAATGAAAATGCATACAATAATTTGCTTTTCTTAATTAAGAATACATTTGCTTTTCTTAATTTAATACAAAAAAATAGGACTCTTTTTAATATTTCGACTTTAAACTATTTATTTAATAATTGTGGAATGAAATAATATGGAATAATCGTGTATATTCTAAACATTGATTAAAATCCCAGGTACAATTTATTTTTTAACCAAAATACAATTAAGAAGCAGAATAAAATTCTACATAATGCTGGACTTTTGATTATAAATAAAGCGGTAATGTAGCAGGCCGGACTCAAACTTGTTTTTCCCATATGTGCTTACACCAGTGTTGGGTAAATTACTCTAAAAATGTAATTAAATACTAGCTACTAATTACTCTAATCTAGTAATTAGATTACTGTACTAATTATTCTCTTTAAGAAGTATTACATTACTTATTACTTTATAAATCCAGTATCAACCTCGACTAGTTGAACAATACAAGGATAAACATGAAACTACTCTTTTAAGAGTAATCTTTCAAATAAATTATATAAAATTGCATAAATTATTCTAAAACTGACCAACGTATTTAAAGGGAGAAGGTTACATTGAAACATCCATTTTATCGTTAGACATAAAATTGTGATGTAAATATAGCCTATAAAGTATTTAATGCAATTACGTCAGAAGTAACTAATTAATAAAGTTACTTAAATTAGAGTTATTAAGTACTTAGTAATGCATTAAACCCAACACTGAGAGCATGTGCACTGCCGTTGGTCGGATGATTTCACAAAAGTGTTGCCATTCTTTAAATCAAAATAACACTGGCTAAACCAATGGCGTGGGTTTGGGGCGGGAACACCTGTTTGACCGACTAAAGGCAGACGAGGCAATGATTGAAAACTGACATTTCAGCTAGTTTGTTTAGTGCTACAAGCGGCGCAACATTTGCACACTTCACTTGAGCTGCACGAATCCAAATGAAACCGCATTCATAATCGCAACCCACTTCATTCCTGCGACGTGACAGATTTCAGAATATTCGACAAGTAAAACCTGACTGGATCGTGAAAAGTGGTGTCTATATGACAGGTGGTTTGAAGGAGAACTCGGAAAAAAAAACTAAAAAAACATGCGAACACTATTTGTTTTTTCCCTTCAAAAAAAAAATGGCAGCAATGAATCATTCATAACAAGACCAGGTACGCTTATTAAAGAAAGTAAAAAAATCAGTTTTGTTTCAATGCACTTTTCCCACCGTCGTAAGACTGTCCTAACTTTTCCCCTTAAATCCAGGATACAGGCTTAACTATTTTACTTCCTTTGTAATGCACTCCTTGACTCCTTTTTCCCAGTCAGCTATTGTTACATGTGGATACTTCACACTGCATTTGAATTGAGCAAAAAAGGGTCAGAAAATTAACATTTAATACGCGTAACAGGGAGAGAAAGGAGGAGTGTATTGTTGTGTGAGAGGTGTTGGGGCTTTGTATTTTGGGGCAGTGATTCCAGGCCACAAAACTGTGAGAAGATGAGCCAGTTTTGAGGAGGAAGGGGGAGCGGGACAGGAGCGGCCGGTGACAATGGGGTAACGGAGGGGAGGTATATGGTCCTTTGAGAAGCCCTGAAAGCAACTGCCTCTCTCATGCTGTGTGGCCAACACCTTTCTTCTCCTCGCCTCTCCTTCTTCCCAGGGCCGGTTTTCCTGTCCCCCCCGACCGGCCCCCCTTCTGCGTGTTTGTCTCGGATTTCCCCCGGAAAGGGCAACACGGTGGTCACGGTGTAAAAAACCCAACCTTCCTGACCGACAGCCTGGGAAAGTGGTGCAAAGGGCTTTTCTCCGTCCACTCTTAGCACCACTACACACACACACACACACACACACAGTCCTGCATGGAGATCATCCTATTTGGATAGTCTATAAGGATAGTCTTTTCCCATAAGTTAAGCTTCCGCGATTGGTGTGACGCACGCACGATGACACAAAAACACATGATATCCTCTGGTGTTTGTCTCGACTCCACCCTAACCTCATTCTTTTACAGGCATTAACATACACACACACACACACACGGGAGGGGAAAGTGGGCCGGAAGGACATTAAGGAATGTAGACTATGCAGCTAGTCAATGGGAAGTTTGAAAAGTGAGAATGTTATTGAAGGAGACAGGTATTTACTTACAGAAGTCAATATCACCTCTGACTTCCACTTGTGGAGTGAACTGCACTGCAACTCTTGATCGATTAGATTATCACTTTTTTTGGATGTGCAAAACTCGCCGGCACGATGTTGAAGTTGACCTGACTTTCCCAGTAAAGGCCGGGACACACCAAGCCGACGGTCGGCTGTCGGGACGTTTTTGAGTGTCGGTGGGCTTAGCTTTTTTCGGTGTGTCCCGCCGAATCAGCATGTTGAATCTGCGTTGGGCCGTCGGTGAGAGAGAGAACTCTGATTGGCTGTTCAGTTTAGCAAAGGAGTCAGTGCACGAGAGAAGTCAAGACAGAAGGCTTTTCTATCTTAGCATTCGATTACACAAATATTTTCATAATAACATGAGCCGACTGGAATGAAGAAAGTGATCAGCATGATTAATATTGAAAATGGTAAGCAAGCTCTGCTTTATTTACGGTCCGTATATCTGGAGTCCTAGTTTAGGTTTCTCTTTTTGAATGACAAACATAAACTACTGATACCTGCTGATATAGACAGATATTTACTTACACGCAGGCACAGAACACACAAGCTAGTTGACAGTCGCCTTTAGTCTATTTGGTGTTCAAGCACAGCTTTTTGGCCGAGACGCAGCCGACGAGAGGCGACACAGTCAGCATTCGCCGCCGCTAGTTCTTTGACGTCGGCTTGGAGTGTCACAGGCTTAAGCCTTTCCTAAGGTCGTTGCTAGGGTATTCAGCATGGTTGCTAGGCAGTTGGTAATTGATCGGACTGGATTCGATGAGTGGATGAAAAATACGAGGGTTTGATGTCAGGCGAAGAGGAAAGTTGTTTCAGAGATGGAACAAATTATTACATTTGAATTAAAAAATTCTCATGCACCAAAGAATTATTGGCATTAGACAAAGTAACGTATATTAAGAAAAGCAAAAAGGGTCCATTTAAATTTTGGGGATGCAGAGAAAATATATTATATAATACTTATATGACATATATACTTATATAATCGATAATTATTTTCATGTTATGACAACTGCTAAATGGCCAATATTAAAATTCTATACTATTTTGTCTAAAAATTTTTTTAAAAAATAACTAAACTAAAATGAATTGTTTTAAAGTATCACAACATTATAATGTATAATTTCACTACGGTTTAAAAAATATTTTTTGTTTGTTTTTGAAAAGTCTCTCAAGGCTACATTTATTTAAATGCAGTAATATTGTGAAATAACATTACAATTTAAAATTACTTATTACTCAGATCAAATCTGAATTTTCAGCATTATTACTCCAGTCTTCAGTGTCACATGATCATTCAGAAATCATTCTCATATGATGAAGAAACATTTATTATTATTATCAATGTTGAAAACAGTTGTGCTGCTTCTCATGATGAATAATTTGATGAATAAAAAGTTTCATTTATTTGAAATATAATTTAACATTAGAAATCTCTCCTGGTCTGATCAATTTATTACATCCTTGCTGAATTGCAGGATTAATATCAAAACAAAAAGAATCTTACAGACCCCAAACCTTTGAACGGTAGTGTAAAAAACTCAAGTAGCGGCCTCTAAACCAATATACGGTACAGATTTATTTTGGATGCCTATTTGTTTTCATATTGACTTAACTACATACAGTGAGACGTTTGTTCTTATAGTTATCCCTAGGAATGATCAGTAAAATACATGCTAGCTTTAGCACACAATGCTAATTAAAAGAGTCCACGGGTCGACGATACTCACCTCTTGATTGTCCTCCCAGGCTCATTCTCGTACACCAGGTGGCGCTGTCTGAACTCAGCGCTTCCACACCCTGTGAGAAAGAAAAGAGTGATTGTTATGACTGTAAAGTGCATAGAAAAACTGATTCCCAACACAGATCTGGTTAACAGGCTTGAACGTGCTTAGGAGACGCTAACATGTCTAACATTGCATAATTCTTCTGCCTGGTGGACTTCATTAACATTCATCACCGGTTTATAACTGAAAAAGAAAAACATGACTTCAGAAAGCCTAGTTTTGTCTCTCAGTTCTCGCAGGATTTGCTAGATGACCTCAAACAAATGATTTTTCCCCATGTGGCAGTCCCTAAAAATGTGCAGTTTGGCAGCTGGTCTTAATATTGTTCTCACACATTCTCATGCAGTTTCTCTCAAGTCAACAACACACAAAAAAATTTGTTATATATCACTCCCTCCCTATTGTATTTGCAATGCTTCAGGGGTGAGATTTACCTTCAGATAACAAGGGGAAACGTGCAACAGGGTTTTTTTCCCCCCTAGTCTGTTAACATAACAGTTATTGACTCGTGTTGAGCAACACGTGAACAAGTGCCTCAGGTGTCAGTACCCACATGTACAAATCTCACACACACACACACACACACACGTTTGCTCTCCCTCCCTGTGGGAACAGCAGCCCTAGAGGAGGCAGTCTGCCAGCTGGCCAGGCGACGTGCTTTACAGGCTGAGGATGTTTGGGTTTTTTGGTCTGGAGTCTGGACTGTTTCTCTCAGCAGTCTCAGGGGAAGCTCCTGGCACTGAACTCCAAACCTCACGCTCCCGACGCCAACACACACCTCCTCTGGTCTTCACTGACATCTAGTGGACACACGTGGCTCACGCCATATCAAGTCCTCCTCCGCATTAGCCTGGTTATTTGACTGTTGCAGCAGGGGTTGCTTAGCCTATATTCTTTGACTAAAGCAGATTTACGAATACTATGGAGGGCATCTATAGATGTAATATGAAGCTGTCACTAGAAAGTCACTTTTTCCTCAAGTCTATGTAATTTGGATTGTTAAGAACAGCTTCACCTTAATTTATCATCTTTAAAATACATTCACATGTTTTACATGCATCTGAATCCAGTGCTGAGTGACTGATTACATGTAATATGGATTACATAATCAGACTCTAAAAAGTAAGTACTTGCAATTAAAATTACCTTTTAAAATACTCGTAATCAGACTACAGTTACTTTCCTATTGATTACATGTTATTCTTAAAGTGGCAGTAAATTATTCAATTATTAAATTATTTACTCTCCGTCTAATACCTTTTTCCTTTCTATAAAAGTCTTCTGCTTATATACGTTCAGAAGCTCTTTATATGCAATGCAGAGATTCCCCAACTTTTTTTGTCAGCTGAACCTCTTTGTCCTAATATATTTACTTGAAACCCCCTGAGAGTTAAAGTTAATAAGTTAAGTCAATAATAATAATAATAATAAAGTTAATTCACGGTTCTCTGATGTCGTTTAATGGTCACATGACATGCAGGTAAACAAATTTTAAAAATATATATTTTTAGTAAGCGTTTTATTTTGATTGTTTTTATTTCAAAACTATTTATTTTAATTTTACATTTTTATGATTTAATTACTTAATAGCTTTTCATTAATCTCACGAACCCCAGTCTGGGAAACCCTGACGCAATGTGATATTTAAAGGGGTGGTTGATTATGATTTTACTTTTCTAACTTTAGTTAGTGTGTAATGTTGCTGTTTGAGCATAAACAACATCTGCAAAGTTTCAATGCTCAAAGTTCAAAGCAAAGGGAGATATTTGCTTTTAAAGAAATTGCTTTTTAAGGACTACAACAAACAGCCATTAGAGACTACACAACATTCCTCCCGGGTTAGTGACATCACAAACCCTAACATTTACATAAACCCCGCCCCCTGAACACGATTTATAGATTATCATGACAGAATATGCTAATCAATGACTAGAAGATAACTACACATAAGCTACATAAATTCATCAACTAGCCATTCAGAAATGTCCTGTTGCTTCTACGTGTTGTCACTTCTTCTTGAGTCTCTCCATCTTTGTCTGACTCCGGTTTGAACATAAAAGGCTACAAGTTTTTTAAATTTTCAGTGCATGTCTGTGTGAGGTAAAAGGACAGGAGCTCTTGAAGCTCCGCCCTCTGTGCCGGGAGCAGCAGCTCATTTGCATTTAAAGGAACAGACACAAAAACGGTGCGTTTTTGCTCACCCTCAAAAAGTGACAACTGTAACATGGTATATAAAAATATCTGTGGGGTATTTTGAGCTAAAACTTCACATATACACTCTGGGGATATCAAAGACTTGTTTTACATCTTGTGAAAAGGGCATTATACCACCACTTTAATGCATCTAATGTTGTTGATAAAGAATGGAATATATTTTCTTTCTCTTTGTATTTTTATATGAATATGGTACAATATTATTAGTTAGGTCAAAAGTAATCTAAAAGTAATAAAAAAAATTATATTTTAGTCTGATTATATTACCTTAAATTTATTAATTATTTTACGAACTAAAATTTTGGCATGTAATTTGAACTCAGTAACCGATTACAATTTGTAAGTAATCGACCCGGCACTTTCTGATGAATATCATAAAAATGTCCAGTTCACATTTAACACTAAAAACAAGAACTGCAGAAGAAAAATGGACCCTATTTATTATTTAACTGTCACATTATTTTCATGACAATGAATCATATTTTTCCAATATACACACACATTTGTAGACTCTCTCTAGTAAAAAAAAACTACAAATAACAATCATTTTAAATGCAAGTAAAGTAAATGGTATGCATAAATTTAAATGTAGATATAGATAGAATTTTATATACCTAGCCTATATAATGTGTGTTTGTGTGTGACTTACAGTAATAAAAAATTGTGAAGAATGTGCTTAATTGTAATGAAAATGTCATGCATGTCAACAGTATAACAAATTATATTTTCAAATATAATTTAATAAGTATAAATATATTTTATTAATTTAGTTAATATAATATAACTGCCTGTTTATTCCTTTAAAGATACGTTTACTACTATTATTAACATGCTAGCAGTTCTTCAGTTTTTCACGTGACACAGCGCGTGTCGTGTGAAAGCATTAATGTATATAATAGCATAAATGTGAAGTCTCTATGGTTACGCGTCATATGATTGGCATTATGGGAGTTTGCTGTTATTGTTCAAATAGACGCGTGAGTGACGCGGACAATAGAGGCACGCGACCCGCCGCATCAGGACGCGCTCCTCAACTACACTGAGCAAACCGCCGTGATTTCACGCTCCACAGCGGGCGTTATTGCTCATTCTCTCACAATGACTTCTCTTTACATAAAGATGCTTTTTTTTACCAGATGTGTTGTAGTTTTTACAACTTGCTTTACATTATTGTGCCATATTGCGATGTGTTTGATTCTTTAAATCAACTGAATTGAGTAGAATTATTACAAACGCCTTCATCAATATCACTTCCGTTAAACAGGAGAGCGTCAGCACACATTTTCGATAAATGCAAGTGTTGTATGATGTTTTACGCCAGATATATATCTAAAATATATAGGACAAAGACCAGACAATGAAGAGTAATTTTTTTAAAACTTGAAAAGAATTGAATATGAAGCCTCTTTCACATAAACTTTTTAAAAAAGTGTCCCAACACGTCTTTAAAAACACGTATTAATGTATATATTTTGAAACGAGAACAGTCAGTAGACTCAAAAATACATTTGTTGACGTTGTAACTCAGCAGCATCACAAAATATGAATTTCAGAACTGAAGTGGCTAATGTCAACGTGCTAGCATGAAAACATCAGTGTACTTTTCCACGAGGCATAAACAACTTGACAACTGCTGGCGTTAAAAACGAGACGAATATATCTACGTGTTTTGACTGAGTCAGTGTTAATTGTGAATGTTCAACTTACTTAAATAATATTGATGTCACCCACAGAGGAAACTGTATGTTGGATCAATCTCTCCACATATCCGTGCGGAACCATTAAATGCGGGGGAGGTTTATTATCGACATTTGATGGTGTGACACGTGAATAGTCTCGCGAGTTTGCTGGAAATACTTGGTGCAAAACAAGTGTCAGAGTGCCATAATTATGCGACCTACGATAATATCTGCGACAGTAATTGTTGTTTTGAAGGACAAATAAAGGCTGCGTTTCACTCCAAATCTGTGTGCCCTTCAAACTTCCCTCCGTTTTGTGCACTCGGATGTGCGTCATTGCCCACGCTGCACGAGTGCCCACTACTGGCGGAAATGGGACGCACTAGCCCTTGATCACCATGGAGCTGATTTATTATTTAATAATTAATTACTTATGACCCTTTTTTACTTATGAATTTGTTTCTATACGCATATAAGTTGTTGGAGAAAATATATAAAATCCTATAAGTAGACAAATAAAATTACACAAACGAAAAAAAAATATATAAATGGTATAAACTTTGACTAGCTAGTATTATGCAATTAAATCTCAACATAATATATTATACACTATTATACACTATTATGCGATTCATTCTCAAAATAATACAGTTGAGCGCGATCTGCTGTGACGTCACAATCTAGATGGATTAAGCATTTCTTTCAATACAAAAATAAAATTTGGTATTTAATTCCTAATCTAATTTTTGAGATGGGTCTAAGATGGGTGGGGTTGCTTTTCTGAAACTTTGAAATCAGTAAGATTCCAGTTAGATTCAGTCATTTTCACAGGCAGGTGCTATTCTGGATGCTTATCTATAAACATAATTTTTCTCCAAACAAATTTATAATTTGGAATAACAGGTATAACGTTTAAACATAAAACTTTGTTGTTGTTGTTTTTTTCTTTCAAAAATGGGTTGATAATGGCATTATATACTGATAGAAGATGGAATAATTACTTTATTATGAAGTTACTAAGAGAATATAGCCCAATATCTTCTGTTAAAACTCTTTTTCTTAGGTTTCGTACTGATTGTTAAATGTGATTCCTGTGGGACTGAGAAAGAAAATGTTGTCCACTTATTTTTTTAATTGCATTTATAGCTAAATGTTTGGGTATATTTGTAATGTTTTCTCTGTGAAAGTTTACTTTTCTGAAAAAGATGTATTTTGTTATTTTAATAGACAAAGATTACCACCAAATGTGGCCTTTATTGTTAATCTTTTTTTTTTTTTTTTTTTTTTTTTTTTGATTATGGGGAAATAACATATACATAAACAAAATTGGGCTAAAGGAAAACCCAACTTTTTGTTATTTCAGATATGAAAAATTATATTGAGTTACTTGGGTTGAAAAATAGTAAAGCAAAACACACTAGGTCTCTGTGTGAAGCTTTTATGCTATGATGATCTCATACCTGTTTTTTTTTTTCATTTTATAATATTTTCTTTCTTTCTTTTCTTTCTTTTTATTGTATTATTATTTTATAAATTACACTGTATATTTTCTTTTCCTGTTTGTTGTAGTCTATATTTGTTTCATATTTGTACACTATATGTTGGATTATTGTCATGTTTATTATTTGTATGTGACTGGCATTCAATAAAAAAAATAAAAATAGAGCTGCTTGAAGTGTACGTTGGAGTAGATGTAATTAGGAGTATAAGGGAGTTGGGGCGCCATCTGTTGATGAGTAAAACTACCAGGTGTGGTAAAGCAGTCTTCAATATAACATATCAACACATTTCAAAACTATGTTTAAAGGCACACTACGCAAGATTTGTACCTTAATATAACAGCTTCGAAACGAACTCGTAGTAGGGCGAATCACGGGGGGCAAAACTAGCAATGCAGGTTTGAGAGGTGGCGTCCCGACAAATCTCGTGAGAATCACGACTTGCTTTATGGCACGACGTCACATATATCAACAACATATGAAGGTGAACCTGATTTCACCAAGTACTACATGTTCCTGGATCAACATCTTTGTTAATCCTGGAACAACTTTCCAATCAACCAATCAGATTTGAGGAACAAGTTTACAGTTAATGTCAAGTTTAGGCTTAAAACCAGGGTGAGGTGCTTCAACATCAGTGTTATTCACCTGTCATTTCCCTCAGATTTTAGGGAAAAGTTTGGGTAGGGTTAGGTTTAGGGGTAGGGATAGGGTTAGGACTAAATTTTGGGGCAGGAATGTTAATCCAGGATCAACAATGTTGATCCAGGAACATGTCTTACTTGGCAAAATCACGGTGACCACATATGAAGCAGCCTCTATGGAGACACTAGCACGCATTTCAGATGTGAATCATGGCAGAGTCGACGAAGAAAACGCAGTCGGAAGAGTGCAGAGACGGCTCTGCGTGAGTGGTATTTACGACAGTAATGTTAAATACAAGTACTCCACAGCGACTCTAGGGGGCGCTGTTTGAGAAAAACGGAAACTGCATAGTGGGCCTTTAAAGAAACCAGTCTTTAGATGTACAGCTTGATTTCATTTATAAAAACAATAAATATAAATTTGTCAAGTAACAGTTAAAGATTATAATTTGAAACACTAGGCTATTTTTATTATTATTATTATTAGCTAATTTTGCAGCCTCTTGTAGAAGTGTAATACCTCATCTAGGAATAGAATTCATGTACATTTCTGTAGGACATTGAATTTTGCCAAAACTCAAAAAGTCACAAAAAAAGTATTTGTTAGGGAACAGTATTTTATTACCATCATGCCAACATGAAAGAATCGATTGGCATTTTACATTTAATCATTTAGCAGACGCTTTTGTCCAAAGCGACTTACATTGAGCAAATGATTGAGCGAATGATTCAGTGACATACTTCCTACTACATAGTTGGCGAAAAACAGTATGTGACCTACGTCTGAATCAACAGTAGCCTACTCATTAAAGAGTAGGCAAAAAGTACCTACTTCTTTATTTATGAATGGCAGTGAAGCGACGTAAGTCATGTGATAATGGCAACATGGCGAATGTTGTACGTCCAAATTACATTAAAACTATGGAACATTCTTTTTAGCGGCCATTTTATTCAAAATAAGTATCTACTCTGGAGAGTAGGCCTATGTGATTTCAGTAGCCAAGACATGTAACCTGTAAATATATAATTCACTGAATTAATCTGTGAACAAATTATCATTTTTTAAAGCACGGACTCAAACTATTCCAGTCACTGAAATAAATGAAAAATCCCACTCAGGATACTATTCTATGACAATGATATATATAATAACAGAAAAATAAATAATAATCTAACATTTATTAATAAATTAAACATAATAATAATAATAATAAATAAATAATAAAAAGTGTTAATAATATTCTTTGAAAATATTATTTTCTGGGCTTTATCATGTGATTAGAGTCTGGCGTCACGTGACGAGTGATCGCGTCAGCGCACGGAAGTTGTCATAACGAGCTAAAAAGAGGTACAGAGAGGACTGCTGATGTTATAGCCTGAAAATAACTCTCTCTGCTCGCTTACATCCCACCGAATTGCGTGTGCTTTTCGGATAATAAGCTTATTAAGCAGCTGAACACGTCCCGCGGCTCCAGGACAGAGTTTAAGCAGCGATATGGAGTGGTTTGGAGGCGGCGTGTTCCCCACTGAACAGGACCCAAAGGGAAACATGCCCCGCACACACCCACACGAGGTACCCGAGAAAGTTCACCAGTGCTTCACTTATTACCCGAGGCCTTTTCATTGTGCTTTAAATCAACACGAGGTTGCCGTCTCTATGTGTTTACACTTGAAACCGTGCGGAGATGTGCTGTAAAGTCGTCGTTAGTTTGCGCTAGCTGCATTACTAACGGTAGAGGAGCAGTAAAAGTTTCCGCAGGATGAGAAGAGAAAGGCTGGATCTCAATATGTGCCCGTTTTCCGGGGACAGTCCTGGGTTTTGTTGTTCTGTCCCCGGAAATGTCTTGTACACCCGCAAAAAGCCCGACCAACATACAGCATTAATAACAAATGAGATTTCAGTCATATTTTGACCACTGAAATTGAAAATGTCCCCGGTTTCTATTTCAGAAAACTGGTATTTTACTGCTAGACAGCATTTTTGGGCATCGCAATCACACATCTCCGATAGGTTTATCTGTACATTTAACTGTGAGGATCTTTGACATGAGATCATGAGCCTGTGTTTTCGGTCTCGTGTTGACAAGCTTGTTCTGACAGCTGAGGATAATGAGTGCTTTATTATTAGATCCATTACAATGCCACTACTACTTTGATGGCTCACAGTTGTGTTATTGATCTCTGTAGTAACTACACTGCAAGTGCATAACATAGAGATCACATAAAAACAGCCTGGGCCTATTTCAAATCAAACTCAATAATGAAAATAATTTTTTGGAGATAAAAAGGCTTATTCAGTCCACTTTGGAGGATTTTAGAAGGAAGTACATTGTTATGCTGTTCTTTTTACAGTTTGACAAATGCATTGGGGAAAAAATATAACTGTACCACCAACCTCATGAAATATCTGAATTTAAAGGGGTCGTGAATTGAGAAATCAAATTTTATTTGATCTTTCAACATGTAAGAGTTCATTGTGCTATACAAATATCCTGTAAGTTTCGGATCTCAAAACTTCCTCATTAGTCCAAAAACAGCTTTTATTGAAACCAAGCTCAGAAAACAACTCGTTTCAGATTTTGTCACATTATTACATCATAGTGAGACGAAAGACCGCCTCTGCAGAAGATCAACGCCTACTTCTACATCATCTTTAGCCCCGCCCACCGATTCACACAATGTCATGTAGTGGTAAATACAAGATAAACACAGGATTGATTACTCCAGCAACAAAATGATCTTCTGAGGATTACAAGATGTGGAAAAGCACAGTCTTTGCATTGCCCTCCTTGTGATCCTAACATTAAGAAAGCACGGATGAACTTTATTTTTAACGAAGGTTTAGTCCGATCGTGTCAGAAGACACTGTTCGTTTAGTTGCTTCATTTTACTGCGGATTCGTTTTTAAACGAGACAAAAGCAGGCTTTTCGCAGAGACTGAAAATAAAAGATGATGCAGTGACGACTACACTGGATCCGACTGTAATAATGTCGCAACACACAAGTGTGAGTAACAATGTTTTTACCTTGTGTCAGTATTGCTTTATCTGATACAGATCGTTTGATATGTACTGAATATTTATACTGTAGCGTCACAGTCAACCTGAATACCTGTGATTTGCTGTTTTTTTTATTTTCTTCGCCGTTTATGTGGTTAATGTGTTGGCTTATCGGATATGGAAGAACGCACATAAAGAACGCTGCTTTTGTTATTGTTTTGATCGAAGCCAATCGCTGTAATCTTGAATAAAAGCTTCAGTGAGCGACATCTGTTTTGTCATCAGCACGACATTACAACACATTTCATTTTAATTAAAACACGACACTGCAAAGGACAATGTATCCTTTTCACTTTATTGCAAAGGAGGAACTGAATAGCCTATAAGAACAGCAAAGTATTGTGACAAACAATAGTACATTCATTCATAATTGGTTTCCACGAAACACCGTAAGTTATCTTTTGTCAATTGTAACTGTTGTAAGTACTTTAAATTTATTTGCCATAACCAGGACTTATAAAGCATATGTAAAATGCATAAATGTTTCACATTGTTGGCAAATGTTTCAACTATGTAACAAGATTTTTTTTAACATTGGATGTTTTTAAAAGACTATCACGCGTGTAATGGCGGGACATTGAAAATTATTTTAATATGCGAAACTCTTACTCAATCATAGCAGAGGGCGTTCACTTGCAAGTCAACATGAATGCAACATGCCCATCGAAATGGAGAGTTTGAAAGAGAGTCAAAAACAGGATAGAAAATAGCTTATTTCTAAATTAGGATGTTTTTTGATGTAAAAATCTTGATAACATAAGTATTATTGGCTTGAAAAAGTTGTGTAAAATAAATATATTGTTTTTGGCTAAATATTGCTCTTTACGAGTACGTATCGTAAAGTAAAACTTCCTTGCAAACTAATGTACTAACATCACTCTTTTTGTTGAGGAGCTTACTGAAGACATTTTTGTATACTAAATGTTTTTTTTTAAATCTAATAATTCGAAAGATTGTTGCTTGCCATATGAATATAAATCTGACCCTGCAGTCTTTATAGATAATTATATATTGTGTATATAAGAAACCTCTTACATTTACCATGGCTGTGTTTATTTGATCAAATAAATACAGTAAAAAACAATAATATTGTGAAATATTATTGTAAAATTGCTGTTTTTTTCTATTATTATAAAATGTCATTCATTCCTGTGATCAAAGCTGAATTTTCAGCATCATTACTTCAGTCTTCAGTGTCACATGATCCTTCAGAAATCATTCTGATAGGATGAATTGATGCTCAAGAAACATTTATGATTAATATTATTATTATAAATGTTAAAAATGCTGGTTAATTTTTTATGGAAAACAAGATGCATTTTTTTTTAAAAGGAATTTTTGACTAATAGAAAGTTCAAAAGAACAATATTTTTGCAATAATATAAATGTTTACTGTTCCTTTTGATCAATTTAATGTGTGATCGATGATTAAAATGATTAATTTATTTAAAATATTACTGACCCCAAACTTCTAAATGGTAGTGTATAGAGATATATGTTAAACTTTTCTGGAAAATTCAAGGGAATTTTGTGTCCAAAAAGAAATGGCAACCCTGATGGTTAAGAGTTCAGTGCTGCTAGCTTTGTAATGTCGCTGTCATTGAGGACTGGATCTGTTGCAAAAACAGAGCAATGTTCTTTATGAATCTCAGAATTTTCCATGCAGACTGTAATGATTATCTCTGTGTCCCGTCACAGCCCAGTGCGGAGAGCATGGCGTCTCTGTGCCAGAGTCAGCAGCGCTGTTTGGAGGCCTCCATCGCGTCCCAGTGGCAGCTGGCAGAAGCGCAGGACCAGCTCTGCGGTTTGGAGCTTCACAGCTCTGAGTCTGTGGAGCAGGAGCGCGCACGAGCCCTGGCCTCCTCCGCTGAGCTCTCACAGACCGAACAGGAGTGGAGACATAAGGAGAGGATGCTGGGAAGAAGCTCCACTCTGTGTCCTGAGGCCAGCCGAGATGTGTTTAACAAGGTATCTTAAATCAACACTCTAGAAAAGTCGTTCAGTGTTCATGTCATGCTTATTTCTGCATTATACGATACGCCACAGGGCTGCTGTTATCTCAGCACTTAACTCTTTAGTCTAAAAATAAAACACACAGCAGTTTTTTTTTACAATTTGGACTATTAGACTGAACATTTTTACTGGCCCCACCACAAACAAAAGAATATATAAATTAATTAATATAGGTATAGTTTTTATTGTGTTTGACTCATGCAACCTTGATAAATAAGGGTATGACACCAAATTTCAGATGAAATTTCATAATTCTTGATTACAATTTTGATACCACAGCAAAAAGCTTCACAGTGATAACAGGAAAATGATTCAATGATGCAAACAGTCCTTTTCAGCTCTAAAAGACAATAGTCTCATTGTTCAGCTGAAGATATTTCAGTGTTGATTCAGTTCCATTGTAAAGATCATCAATTATTATATTAGTTCATTTCATCTATAAAGCAGCTCTGTAGAAATGTCATCATCCGGCTCAGTTCAGATCTCATACAACCGCGTCAGTACAGTCAGATCAGTAATATTGCTGAATATTAAGTGTCCTCAACTAAGCGAGCCTGAAACGGCAGTGGGAAGGAACCCAAACTCCATCAGGTGACGGGGCGGAGAATAAAACCTTGGGAGAAACCGGGCTCAGTCTGGGGCCAGTTCTCCTCTGGCCGACGAACGAACTGTATGATTATGATTCAGGCTGCGTCACGAGTCAGAATCAGATTGTGGATCGGTAGCATTCAAATATTCATCCAGTTCCTTTTACTTGAAGATCAGATTCATCACGGCAGTATGGAGACGAGGCTGGTCATAGATCTGTGCTGAGGACTTGTCTGGTCTCTTGTGGTCTTTGCTGAGGATCTGTGCCGACAGATGATGTGTCGACGAGGCCTTCACAGGGGATTGACTAGTTGACAGGATCTCTTCTGACATTCAGGGCTGCGTTGAAGTCGTGTCTAGGTGCAGGTCCACCGTCTGATCTGGATGCGGCCCGGATACGGCTGACTACGGTAACCTCGGGATAAACAGAGAGACTTAATATTAGCATAGACACCATTTTACTTACGATGTATCAAGTACATCAGGTCCGGGTCCGGTTGACAATTTATGCAGCCTAACCATCCTTTAAAGGATGTGGATTATAGAAATGTGATTATGTGTTATGTGTATTCCAGATTTAAACTGAGAGTGTGTCTGCTACACAAACAAGGCTAGGAAGACTATTCTAGAGTTTAGGTGCTAAATAGGAAAAGGATCTACCGTTGATTTTGATATTCTAGGTATTATCAACTGGCCAGAATTTTGAGATCGCAATAGACGTGAACGACTATAATGCGTAAAGAGCTCGCTCAAGTACTGAGGAGTTAAAACATTTAGTGCTTTGTAAGTAATTAGCATGATTTTTTAAATGTATACAATGTTTAATAAGGAGCCAGTGCAGTGTTGACAGAACTGGGCTAATATGGTCATACTTCCTGGTTCTGGTAAGAACTCGAGCTGCTGCGTTTTGGACCAGCTGTAGTTTGTTTAGCGTGCAGGGCAACCACCCAGTAGAGCATTACAATAATCTAGCCTTGAGGTCATGAACGCATGGACTAACTGTTCCGCATTTGTCATTGAGAGCATATGTTGTTATTTATATTCACAGAGATAGATGCTGGCGTATGACGTAGCGCAGGAAGCGTCGTGACGTAGAACGAACGTTGAGTTTTGTTTTGCTCTGCTCTCTGGCTGCGCTGTCACGTTCGTTCTACGTCACGACGCTTCCTACGCTACATCATATGTCATACACCAGCATCCATCTCTGTGAACGCGCACCGACCGCCACCGGAAGCCAGTTATTTTAGTTTATAAAGTTTTAAATATGTATATTTTTACGACAAAACCGCACGGATTACCCTCAGAAGGCCTTCGTTTATCCCCCTGGAGCCGGATGGATTATTTTTGAGAAGGATGCATGCCCATTTTGGGACTTCAACGTTGTGGACCCCATTGCTTCACATTATAACCACTGAAAGATCTAAGACATTTTCTAAAATAACTGAAAATGTGTTCGTCTGAAAAAAGATTGACATATGCATCTCGAACGGCTTGAGGGTGAATAAATCATGGCTTAAATATCATTTTTGGGCGAACTATCCCTTTAACTTTTGCTGTATTTCATTTGGTATAGTTTGTCAGTTACATTTACATTACATTTATGCATTTGGTAGACGCTTTTATCCAAAGTGACTTACATTGCATTCCAAGGTACACTTACATTCTTATCAGTTCTTGCATTCCCTGGGAATCGAACCCATGACCTTGGCGTTGCAAGCGTCAACGCTCCACTGTTTGAGCTACAGGAATCAAACAGCTGTTCCCAGTTACATCTGTTGTCTGTTTGTAGTGTCATGTTTACCAGCAAAATTCTGTCCTAAAAGTGCGTTTGCACTTATGGGAAAGTGTCAGTTAATACCTGGGTCAAAATTGACCCGGAACACAATAGGTGTTACAATGTACAATTTATTTTTTAAATGGTTATATCTCTTAAATACCTTTTTTAAAAATCGTAAAAAAATAAAATAAAATGTGTGTACTTTGATAGTATTCTTAGCTCGTTTGCTTCACATACTAGAACCTGGAATTTTGAAGAATTTTTTTAATTTTTTGTACTGTGACCTAACATTAACCATAACATTATTAACGCTCATTGTTATTTCATGTTAATTAATGCATTAACTATTGTTAACAAATAAAACCTCATTGTAAAGCTTTACCAAAATTTGTATGTACCTCAAAAACTGACACGAATGCAATAGGAGGAATTTAATTAATGATCCATTTGATAGAAAAATGGTTGTTATCGCCAATTTGTTTTGTGTGCTTGCATAAAATCTGAGTTGAACACATTAAGTGTTAGTGTGTAGATTGCTGATGCCCCTTTTCTCGTTATTTCCTAGAGTATCATAAACATGTCGCAGTCTTGGCCTAATGAATCTGATCATGATAAGAACTTGGGCTTCAACCAGTGCAATGAAGAACTCTTGAAACATTTTGGTAAGTTATGGGGTTTGTGTTTGATTTGAATGCTTATTAACGGAGACTGTTGATCTTAACGGAGGTTGTCGCTTCTTCTGATTGGACAGGTATGTTGAGGAGGTGGGATGATAGTCAGCGCTTTCTAGCAGAGTACCACCATCTCATCTGTGAAGAAACGGCCAATTACCTGATCCTGTGGTGCTTCCGTCTGCAGGCAGAGCAAGTGAGTCCTCTTTCATTTTCAAAATAATATTCTACCTCTACTGTTTCTGTAGTTTGTAGTATGTAATCTGTGCACTGATCACATGACCTGCCTCTTCTGCAGAAAGAGGCCCTAATGGAGCAGGTGGCTCATCAGGCCGTCGTCATGCAGTTTATTCTGGAAATGGCCCGCAACACACAGCAAGACCCACGAGGCTGCTTCCGTCAGTTCTTTCAGAAAGCCAAAGTGAGACTCGCATCTGCACTGCAGCACTGCAGACATCACCTTCAACCGGTCTTACAAGACATTACACATCTCTTACTGTACACCAGATATTCAACCAGAGAGCTGCAATAATAAAGTCCTCAAGGATGTGGAATGGGGAATAATTAAGATTTCTTAATGTTTTTGAAAGAAGTCTCTTCTGCTCTCCAAGGCTGCATTTATTTAATCAAAAAAACAGTAAAAAATTATATTATTATAAATATGATTGTAATTTAAAATAACTGTCTATTACTGCAGTCTTCAGTGTCACATGATCCTTCAGAAATCATTCTAATATGATGATTTGGAGTAATGATGCTGAAAATTCAGCCTCAATCAAAGGAATAAATTACATTTAAAATAATTTCAATAGAAGACAGTTATTTTAAATTACAATGATATTTAACAATATTACTTTTTTTTACTGTTTTTTTTTATCAAATAAATGCAGCCTTGGAGAGCAGAAGAGACTCCTTCCAACAACATTAAAAAATCTTAATTATTCCAAATTTTTGTAGTTAATGAGTGAGTGTGAGGCCCCGTCTACACCTGGTATTAAGATGTGTTTTGCTCGATCGGATTACAAGTAGACGAGGGAGACACATTCCTGTTTACACCTGGTGTTTTAATCTCTTTTAGTCTCTTTTATCCACTTTCGACCACTTCTGTCCTGATTTCTTCTAGGGGAAGGTCTATGTGTGGGTTAATGTGTGGGGTTTTTCAGATCTTTCGATCTAATGGACGAAATAAGCTTGCATAATTTACATATGAACGCGACCGGAGATGACAGAAAAACACAGAGAGCATGCTCTGATAGCTCTGATAGCCAAAAGACCAGCTGAACGCTGCGAGTGTGTGTTAGAGGAACAGGAATGGTGAGAGAGAATTGTGCTTGGTTTGTTTTTTATCTTTAAACCAAACTTGAGTCTCCAGTCGACAGTTTAAATCCCATCTGGCTTTTAAAGCGCGCTTCCAATAATGTTTATGCATTAAGGTCAGCAGGCGGAGAGAAGGCGTCTTTTGTGTCTGTTCGAATGCATTCGACCACTTGCGTCTACACTACAAAAGCAATCCGGTCGAATGCGTCTTCAACTACCTCTGGAAGTGGTCAAAACTGGACAAGCTCAAAACGTTTTACACCCCGGTTACACCTGTATTTAGCCTCGTCCACTTCAACCAAATCAACCACCGATCAACCATAACTGATCTTAATACCAGGTGTAAACAGGGCCTGAGTGTTATGCAATCATGTCAGTGACCACTAGAGAGAGACATGACATAACTGACAGCCCAAGGCCAGGAAACAGCAATAGACAGATGAAGTTCATATCCACACATTCATCCATGTCATGTGATTGAACTCACTGAAAGTGAAAACTTTGAATGCACTTTGAATTAATTTTAATCTTGTTTTGCTCTTTTTTTTTTTTTTTTTTTAAAGGCAGGGCAGGAGGGATACTTGGATGTCTTCCACACAGAACTCAAAGCCTTCAAGCAGAGATTGAAAGAGTGTACCATGAAATCAAACGATGCAGTGCACCAAAATACACCGCCAGGCTGTCGCCTCGACCCCAAGGAGGTTTTGGAGTCTTTGCCACCGGTAGGAATGATCATACGTGTAATTTGCAGGTGGGACATTGTCCCCAACACTTTTTGAAACATCTCGGGGCACAGATGTACCGTATACAAATGAGACATCTCCAGTTAACTGTTAATGCTAAATAAGAGGCGATCTGGCGCTGGATTGTGTTGATTTTGAAATCATGGCGAGTCCTCCTTGGCGCTGTTATCAGTTCTCTCTTGGCGCTCCTGCAACCTCACACAGACAAGCGCTTCAATCTTTCGCTTAGCGCTGTTGCGGAGACTCTCTGTTCGTTCCGTGAAATCGCAAAACAAAATGCGCACAAACATGTCACTGCTCTTGATATACAATCACTGATGCACATCTTCAAGAAATGAGTAAACTATACGAGGGTGGATTAGAACACAAACCTCTGTGACACGCTTGACTAAAGTAGGACCGCCAGACCGTTACAGCACACAAACGGTTATTGCGGATCTGTATTTATTCACTGAAGTGAAGAATCTCGGGAATAACAATATATTGAATTATAGTAGATGTAAGGATGAAACATTACATCACATTAAACATGACTACTATTTTGATCAATTTGAACTTGATTTCTAGACATCGTAATGTTATTTTTACTGCAGTTGTTATTGTAGGCTACATATATCTGATATAGCGCCGTATTAGCCACTGCCACCCACTTTTGAAAACAAAGTTACGCCACTGGGAATGATAATTGAATCTCTCGGTTGTATGTGCTGTAATATAATGATGTGTTTTGGCCTCACTGACAGCATGAAGCACGGTGAATCAGAACATGTTTCATGGTTGATATACAGTTATGTAGAGAACCATTTATGCATTGAAAATAGACTCTGATGACAAAATGTATCGTCACACTTAATTCGCAGCTTAATCTTGACAACATATACTGATGTGAACATGTTTTCAATGTTGATCAAAAATACAGTAAAGACACTAATATTGGTGAAATATTATTACAATTGAAAAGAACCGTTTTCTATTGTAATATATGTTAAAATGTATTTTATTCCTGTGATCAAAGCTGAATTTTCAGCATCATTACTCCAGTCTTCAGTGTCACATGATCCTTCAGAAATCACTCTAATATGATGTTTTGATGCTCAAGAAACATTTCTGATTATCATCAATGTTGAAAACAGCTGTGCTGCTTCATATATTTGTGGAAATACATTTACATTTCAGGCTTATAGAAGGTTAAAAAAGCTTTTTTTTGTAACAGTGTAAGTCTTTACTGTCACTTTTGATCAATTTAATGCGTCCTTGCAGAACTAAATTCTTTTCTTTCCCAACTTTTAAATGGTAGTGTCGCTAGTAGCAGACTATAAAACGAGTCAAATGTTGAATTTGCAGGAGCTGAAAACATGCATCCAGATGCAGGATATGCAGATTCTTCAGAGTGTGCTGAGCAACATGAACCCACAGGTAACGCCGTAGCATAAAGGCCCGTTCACACCAAGGACGATAAAGAGAGTTTTTAAAAATCGTTCACACCACAGCTATAACGATAAAACGGCACAGAGGAACGATATTGTTGGAATCACTTTCAAATGCTGAAGAACAATAAAAACATTGACAGCCAATCAGAATCCATCCTGCTTTAAAGAGCTCCAGCATTTAAAGAGGCAGACGACAAAACTGGAGCCTGTGCTTAATTACCAGAACGATGTCATGTGTCGGCGAGGAAGCGGATATAGATATTGTTTTTGGTGTGAACAGCACTTTATGCTGTAAAACATCACAACGTGTCAAACATGCACTTCAAAATTCAATGATTCCAGTTCCCTGATTTATTATTGTAGTAGTTTTGGAGAAGAGATTTGTGGCTCTAGTAGTGGTATTGTGATGCCGCTGATTGTAAATAAGAACTGATTCTTGGTTCCTGTTATGGTACAGCTTTAGAAAGCATGCCGTATTGTCCGGAGCGTAACCAAAAACATTTTGGCATGAGTCAGGGTCGGTTCCGCACATCTTTCAGGTTCTTGAACACTCAGCGCACTTGCTCTGAACATCACACACACACATGCTGCTAAGTCAAAGAGAGTCAAAGGACAGGGGAAGAGTTGCATAACTGCTTTAATCTGCAGTGTTTCCTCCATCAGAGGAACACAGGCTGACCTATAATCCCTCTTCCTGCATCAACATGGATGATTAAAACGCTGCAGTTGAAGGAAGAGATCACACAAATATTAAAATGGTCATTTATTCACCCTCATTTCGTTCCAAAACAAACTATTGAGCACAAAGCACGTAGCTTCTTTTCATTTAAGATTTCTTTTCCAAATAAATACTGTTCTTTTAAACTTTCTATTTATCAAATAATCCTTAAATGTTTCATGGTTTCCACAAAAACATTGATAATAATAATAATAAATGCATCTTGAGCAGCAAATCCGCATATTAGAACGATTTCTGAAGGATCATGTGACACTGAAGACTGTCCCTCTTTTTCTTATCTAAAAATTAAAGTTTAGGCCATTTAAAAGAGTAACATTGATGTTGTTTTGTTAGAAAAAGTTAGAAGTTATTAAATTCAATGTTCATACTGGTAATTCTCAAATTATATGTTATTATAAATTTCTTATGATATAAAGAATTATTGATATTTATTGAAATACATAAATATTGATCAAATATATATATTCTTGCAGTACACTGGTTTTTACTGTAGTTCTTGTAAAAAAAAAAATAATTTCAAAGAATTTCTCAATGTTTTATGAATAAAAAGGGGTTAAATATAGCAATAGCATGGTAAAAACATGGTAACATTCAAAAAATGTGCACATTCACTCATTAAAGAGAAGTTACTGATCAGATACAATATCCTTTAAGTTTAAAAATATTAAGTTATGACTGTTTATAAGCTTACGTACCACCAGGTCCATTTGCAGTAGTTTTTGTTAATGCATTATAAGGGTTACAGGGATAGTTCACCAAAAAATTTAAGTCATCATTCAAGTTGCTCCAAACCATATGAATTTCTTTCTTCTGCAAATACCATGAAAGTCAATGGGGCCCATCAACTGTCTGGTTACCCATACTCTTCAAAATATCTTCTTTTGTGTTCAGCAGAAGAAAGAAACTTACAGGTTTGGAACAACATGAGGGAGAGTAAATTATTTTTGGGTGAACTATCTCTTTAAGCGTACAGCACACTGATCTCTGTGCTGCAAGTTACAGTCTTTGACCGTTTATTAGTATCCTCTTTCTCAATCATCACAGGTGGCAGAATATCACGTGAAGCGTTGCTTGGAGGCAGGAGTTTGGACGAATATACCACGAGCCTCCAAAGAGGAGAGTTCAGAAACGGACGAGTGGAGAATGATGGAGACCTAGCAGTGAAGACAAACCTTCAGTAGGAAAACGGCTTTGGGTCGGAGGACAGGAAGAACAAGGGCTGCTGTGCTCAAAGACTTTTCTTTAGTATCCGTGCCTGAACGTGTGCTGCACTTTATATTTGTTTAATAGAGAAAGTATTTTAAAAAAAACACAGGAAACTGTATTTTGAGGCACTTATATTTTTGTGCAGATTTTGTTACATTTCTGTTGCTAACTTTTCGTCAATCTGTTTTAGCAGTTTGAAAAAAAAAACAGTTTAGGAAAGTGGTACAAGCAGGAGTGCAGAGGAAAAACTGCCTAGTTTGAACCTTTTTTTTGTCGTAAATTGGTTTTAAGTCAACAAGATCAGTGATATTTGAGAAGCCTTTCGCGGTCTTCTTTGTGTTTGAACTTTTTGTTTCATATCCCCACCTTTGGATTGTAATCTATAAAGTCCACTGCACATTGAACTCTAGCTGCTATCTGGGAAGTGTTTCATGTGTCGTGTGTGCATGAACGCGGCAGATAACAGTGGGCTTCCTGCAGATAGAGAAACGACACTGAGGCGGGGCAGGACCACCCACTTTACCGTCATGCTGGGAGTGAGACCTTTGCAGGTCCAACTGTACGGCATGAAAACCGGCAATGTAATGTTGTTACCTACAGTTATAATGAAAGAGATTCACATTTACTGTGTAAAATGTAAACCGGAGGCTCATCGCACTTGGCCGTTGAGTTTGATTTGATGTTAGAAGCAAAAAAATGGCAAACGTCAACGATATTTCGATATTTTCTCACCCTCACTAACCTGTATGACATATTTTCTTCTGTGGAACATAAATGAAGATATAAAAAAAAAAATTATACAATGAAGGTCAATGGGGTCCAAACAATGGTTTTTTTGGACCCCATTGACTCTCATTATATAGCCAAATCCAAAAAAACATTCTTCTAAATATGCATTTTGCGTTCTACACAGACGAGAGTAAGTCATGCATGTTTGAAACAACATGAGGGTTGTGTAAAACGATGACATAATGTACTTTTTGGGGTGAATTGTCCTTCAGAATAATATTTTGAGAGCTTTCCCTTACCACGATTTTAGAAGACTGACTTCTATTCATTGATATAGTTGCTTTGAAACCCTGCCGAAGCTGTTTGCGCATCACATCCAGCCAGTTTGCATTGCTTGTACTGCACACAGCATTTACAGCAAACCTAGGATTTGTGTTATAATAAATGTGGTGATATTGTGCAAGTCTTTTACGATCAGATCAAACAAACTGAATTAAATCTTTAGACCCACAGTATTGCTGACTGCTTGAAATGTTTGATTTCACTGTTTTTAAAATAATATTTGAGCAGTTTATAAATGTTTTGCTAGCTCTCTGTGAGAGGGATTCTCCTCTGATTACATGCGCGCAATAAACTCTGGCTTAAAATGTTGTTTATGGGGGAGGGGCTTTTATTTTATATTTTATTGACCGTGAGGTTAGTGGGTTGTACAATGAAAGTAGGATCAAATATACAATACGTGCTTCTTTTGGCACGTCCACTCAACAAAAGGAACATAAGGCATCGGGCATAAAATTTAACGATCTTAATAAGTTAATATATATATATGGTGGTGTATGAACAAACGTGGGAGATAATGATTGAGAAAATACTGGATTATTACTGCTGACATTGATAAGAAAAATTTATAATTTCCTTTTATCGCTCTTAAGCCTTACTCGGTCAATCTTTTGGTACAAAATATATAATGTAAACAGTGTGATTATTTACATAAAGATCTAGAGCTTTATCACCAAAACAAACTAAAAAGAGTCAAGCTTCACTGTTTATTGCAGTTCTTTCAAAGGTCCGCTTTCTAAAATAACATCCAGTACATTACATTTAATAATTTATCCATTATTCAACAGCAGTGTTTTCAGTCACTACAATTTATACAGTGATGCACAAACTGCCATTACATGCATAAACAAGTGAATTAATAATTTGCATTTCATTTGTGGCCAAGGACTCCATAACCACACAGTGTTTCATCAATACAAAAGGACTTTTGATCACAGAGAATTTCTTTCCCTTTATAAATTACTGTGTTGTACAAACCTTTCTTAATTAAAAATAACATTATTTTGTATAATTATGATAAAAAATATGAACTCTGTTAACACTATTAAACATTGCTCATAATTAGATTGTTTTTGCTAATTAAGGCCACAGTGGTTCACACACAATGGGCGGTACAGGTTTGAAAAATCAGGTTTGAATCATATTTTTTGCATTCATCTGAAAACTTTATAAATGAGAACTGAGAACTTCTCCAGTATGAGATTTCAATAACATTAAAATGTTTGTAGCTGCCGCGTTTTGCAGCAACTTCAGTTAAAAGAAAAACATTCTTACGGGTCGAGCACTTCTGCTAAGGGAAGAGTCAACTATTAGCATGCCTACAACGCTCGAAGCTAGTTTGTTTGCTTAAGATGGCAGCGCTAGTGTTCAGAAGACTAGTTTGACCATAATCCTTTAGTTTGCCACTAAAGCCAGATGCGACACTAAAGGCTTCAGTGTGTAAATACAGCAGACTGCTTCAGGCCACAGAGGTGCGATGTGTTTCTTCAGACAGTGTACTTCAGTTGTTGGAAAAGTCCTAAAGGTTGTAGAATCACGCTTTTCCCATAGCCTGCTGGATTCCTGGGATTTTCCTGGTCAGGAAGGCTTGAACGTGAGGCCATATCTTGTTGGTTTCAGTTCCTGTGAATGTCTCCAATACTCCTTTACTCCTGTTAAAGTATATCACATGTAATGCCTTAAACACATTATTATTCATATGATGTTACACCTTCAGTCCAGCTTAAAGGAATAGTTCATCCTCATTATCATCCCAAAATGATGTTCCTCCTTTGACCAGACACTGGAGAACCAATGACCAGGGGTTTCTTGAGTTGATGAAACGCTAATAATTGATTATATCGAATGTACAATAAAATAATAGAGACTGCAGGATTCACTGTATTCAGCATCTCGGGAACGCAACCTGCGCTAGCTTTACTTTATTTACACATTCTCATAGTTTCCAACATTTTTGTGAGCAGAAGTTTACAGTATTTCAGCAGTATTATGCCAAAATAAAAGCAAGAATATTTGAAATATTTAAAGCTTGAGGGTTTAAAAGTTTGAAAGTGATTCATTTAGGGCATAAATATTAGTATTTTAACTTGTGTAAAATAAAATAATTATCGGTAGAATATATGTCTGTCTTCATTTTATTATTAGAGTTAAACAATAATAATACATTGTTTAAAAAATGATTGTTGGCAATCACAATTTTTTTGAGATAACTCAAATATCCAAGTTGACTAAACTTGAAGTTCTAAGGCAGCATGAACAATTACTTTGAAACAATATTTTTAGACTAATAATATTAATCATTATTATTACACAATTTGATTAGGTTCCTGAAACACCACTGTAAATAATGTAATGAGGACTGAGACACTTTCACAACTAAAAAGAGGTTTGAGTCCACTTTTAAAGTTTGGCTATAAAGTCAAAATAAAACTAGTTAATATTTGATCTATTTACTTGCATGTCATGTGACCATTCACCAACATCAGAGAACTGTGGACAAGCAAATGTGTTTATTGAAATATTGACTTAAAATCTATTTCAAGTTAATATTTTACTTTTATGGGGTTTGGCTGACAAAAAAATGTTTTATGAACCCCTGATGACATCAAACCTGGTGCAACATGCTTTGATTTGAATGTACAAGAACGCAAGGGACATTTGAGGGAGATTTGCCACAAATAACAACTTCAATTTTGATCCGTTCTCATATGGCCTCTGAAGATTTTAAATATATTGTGTTCAAGATATATGGACTACTTTTATGTTACTTTTGTGAGTGTTTTTTGGAGCTCACTTTCATTGTATGGAAAAGAGCAGCATGAACATTCTGCTAAATATCTTCTTTTTGGTTCCCTGGAAGGAATATATTCGTACAGATCTCAGAAGCGCACGAGTGTGAGTAAAGAACTGAACTATTCCTTTAAATATTCCCTAAATATTTTCTGTGGTGTGCGATACTGCATTGTTTCATCCAGCATAAATCATAAAGAAAACAGCTTTCTGTACAGTACCTGTAGTACTCTAGAACCGGCTGTGTCTGTCTCTCGTAGTCCTTTAGTCTTCTGGACACCGTTTCGGGACTGTCGTCGTCTCTCTGGACCAGCGGTTCTCCTGTGACATCATCAAGACCCTGTGCACAAGAAACCAATGATTACGCTCGGCACACACGACATCACTGCAGAGCTCCAACACAAACACCCGACTTTAAAACCTGCTATAAACACAACATTAACGGTACAATAGCTCAAGAATTCATGTATTGAAACAGTCAACAAGCCTTGGCAGGCGCCGTCAAACTCCACAGCTGAATCGATGTGACCTTCAGACACGCAGTTCTGTGTGGACATAACTGTATTTGAGCAACACTGACAAACACTGTTTCACACTTGGCTTGCTCTGTTTTATCAGTTCAAAACACACTGAATTGCTGTCTTGTTTGAAATGATTGCAAAGATGACCAAAATATAACCATTTTGAATCATTATATAATCATTAACCAAATATGAACCATTGTTTTGAGTCATAACTCTTTGCGACCTCAAAGGCTTTGTGGTGGAAAATCTTTTAGAAGCTCTTGCATATAAACGGCTTATTATTACTCATTCTTTGTTCAATTTTACTTTTCTTAAACTCCCTGCCCTTACAAGTTTTTCTTTTTAAAGTATATCAGCAACTGTTCAAGCAACATTTAAGCCAATTTTCTGTCCTTGCGTTTGCTCTTTTCTCGGACAGTGTTTCATTTATTTACAGGAAGTCCGTGACTTCCTCAGCGCGCTCCAGATTTATTGCAGGGATGAGAGCAAAGTTCCTCAGTAAACTGAAGCGTTCTTATCTGTCTTGAGCGGTCAGGTTGTAAAATACCCGACCTACTTTTACCACAAGTAGTTTAACACACACACACATTTATATCCACTGCTCCATTTCTTTACTTTTTACTGTTTTTAACATGATTCCATTTGTATTATTTTTATTTAAAGAAAAACTGTTTTTTAGAGTGTTTATATGTTGAAATTCTTTAAACATGAAAAATTACATACATTTAATTGTAAAATTAATTTATATTGTATATTATATAGAAAATGTATCTATATATACACACATAAAACATGTATTAAACCTTGTGAAAATAAAGTGTGCTGAATGTGCACTTGTAGTGATAGTGTAGTTCAGATATATGTTTTTAAGTATATATACATTTTTAAAAACTGTACTTGCAGATAATATAACATTTATGCAATGAAAGGCCACTTAAGTGTTGTGAAAGAGGGTACACATTCATGACTGTTTCTAAACACTTTTAAAAAGTGCACTTTGCAATCATGTCAGATTAAACGTTTTACTTTAAAGTATATTTTAAATCATTGTTTTAAAAATCATATGTTGGGCTTTAAAGAAGTACACTTATTTTGATGTGTTGACTAACATGCTAAAGCATGTGTAGTATTTGATTATCATTTTAACTATAATGTTATTTGATATTACATTTAAACAGTGTTTAAATGAACAAGTAACGCAAATTACATAATCAGATTACTTTTTCAAGTAACTAATAAAGTAACACATTACTTTTAAATTTACAACAGAATATCTGAGTTACTTTTTTAAATAAGTAACGCAAGTTACTTTGTTCTCCCATGTATTGACTGACGTCTAATGTAACGCATTACTTTCCATAAAAAGTAACCAAGTAACACAATTAGTTACTTTTTTAGGGAGTAACTCAATATTGTAATGCATTACTTTTAAAAGTAACTTTGCTCAAAACTGCATTTAAAGTTTATATATTTTAAATGTACTAATTTAATTTGCCAGTTCATTACAAGTGTAATTACGAATATAAGTTTCAATAGAAATGCTTGTCAGAACATTCAGCAGAGCACTGTAAAAATATTCCAAAGACAATAGAATTATGAAATTACATGTAAAATGTACTTAAGTCATAATTAAGTACACTTAAAAAAGCACTCTAAGTTCAGCTAATTGCATTTAATATACATTTAAACTATAACACTTTCATTTAATTGCACTCATGCAATTAAGTGTACGTTCAGTTCACACTTACTGTAAGTATATTCTTTCAAAGTAACAATACTCTTTTTAAAAGTATGTTAAGTGTTGTTTTAAGCATTCTGTGAATTCACTTGCACCTCACTCTTGCGAACAGCATTTCAGCACAAAACAAATGTTCAATAACTATCTGCAGTTGAACCAGGCCAAGGTTAATGTTAGTATTTTTAGTGCAAACACACCTCCTTCATTCAAATAAGGCTAATAAATTCACAAAACTCAGCACCATTTACCTGACGTAATTAACGTTGCACTATTGTTACCTGCAGAAAACAGGGATTAAACAGCATTTTAAGTATGTGTTCTTACATTTCTACTGATCATGGCAGCAATACTGATCAAATGTCTTTTCACAGCATTTTTTGCAGTATAGACCTTATGTAGCCCCGCCCCTTTTTCTGTCCTGTCTTCCGGTTTGTATTTCCACAGCATGAAGGAAAGATCTTACGGATTTATGAATGAACCGCTCGTTTTAAACTCTTCCCGGTCTAACTGACATTTGTTATGATGTCCGCTTCAAACATTACAATGCTCAACAACAAGTTAACTTAGCAAGTGTGCAGGTCACTGAGGAGTTTTCATATGAGCAGAGGTGGTCAACTTCCTGTTTCTTTCGTTTAATTATCAACAGTTCCCTGAAGTAATGTTAAACAGGACTGTAAATATCTCAACAGCAGCAGAGGACTCACTGGCTTCTTGGGCGGGTTGAAGTCTACATTATAGACCCTGCCGCTGGGAAGGTGCACCCAGCGGGACGTCAGGCGCTCTCTGATGGTCAGGAAAGGCACGTCCAGGTTTATAACCGAGTCCACATCACACACGGCGTCCAGGGCCTCGGCCTGAGCCACGGTACGGGGAAACCCTGCCAGGACACAGAGGCACAGAGTGAATAAAGATCACACATATAAGATCAATAGAAGAGCGTGTGTGCTGCGGTGAGAGCGGTACCGTCCAGTAGCCAGCTGGTCCGCTCGATTCCCCTCAGACTGGACAGGATGAGCCGCGAGATGACATCATCAGGAACCAGCTGACCCTGATCGATGCACGACTTCATCAGAAGACCCAAATCTGCCCAGGGGCATAAGAGACGGAATATAGTTATCCCATAAATACAGAAGAAATCCACAAATAAATATAGTCAGGAATTAATTTTTTATGTTGTATTTATGTTGATTCTAATTTTACCAATAAAATAATTTATAGTAATATGACACGTCTGTCATTACTCATATTCATGGTTTCTAGTGTGATGTAAGGCTGTAAGGTCGATCATTACCTCCTATTAACTATTCAATTGGAAATGATGTGTGACCAATTCATTGAACTTTAGTAATTCATACATGAACTTTAAGTGTCTCTACACATTTTAATAACTCGTCCTGTGACCCTTTGTGATATTTCTGTTTAGTGCTACATGTTTAGGCCTATAATACTGTATATAACTACACTATCATTCAAAAGTAATAATACTCTAATAACACCATTAGTAATAAATTAATAACACCCTGTTTTGTTCAGTTCTTTGTCGGTGATCGTCATTAGCGAGTGTGTTAAGTGTGTATGTTCTCCTGAGATTCTCCGTGTATTTCGGTTTGTCAATTAAAGACTATTTAGATTGAATTTCTTAGTCATTTGTGTTGGATTGCAACCACACCACCGTGCAGTTTCCATCATTTTAAATATTTTTAGCTTTTTCACTGTTCACTTAAATAGTCCTGCACTGTACAAAAGCATTTTTCAAAACACAGACAATTAATGTATCAAATTATGCATATTATTAAGAAAAAAGCATATGCTTTTAGAAGCGCATGCTGTCAATGCTTGAAATCTATAATCAACATTCTGTCATCATTTTCTCACCCTCTTGTTGTTTCTTTAAGAATAAGGATTGTTTCTATAAGAAGATATTTTGAGAAATGTCTGTTTTTTGTTCATATGATGGAAGGCAATGGCAAATGTTTGGTTACCAATATTCTTTGGGAAGACATGAGGGTGATGAGAGAATTATCATTTTTGGGAACTCTCCTTTTAAGGTCCTACTTTATCTGTAAATATATGAAACTCAAATATTCATTGAAATACTTCTCTATATCTGGCTAAATTTTGTGTTATGCATAGGGTTCATTTGACGGTCATTTGTTTCATGTTGAATCTGGTTTATAATAATAATAATGGTTTAGTCTCCCTGTGGACGGTGGATCTGTACTCCAGATAACTGATGAGTTCTGCAACATAAATATCACTGTCACACAACATGGAAGGCTGTTCTGCTTCCCAGAGACACACAAGAGCATCTGGAATTAATTTGGGATTTTTTTTTTTTTGCCCACAGAACGTGTAATTCACAAAACTTTTGAGTTAAAGAACACTGACAATAAACCTGCTCTATCAGAGTTGGGGGTAACACATTACAAGTAATGGGAGTTATGTAATCAGATTACTTTTTCAAGTAACTAGTAAAGTAATGCATTACTTTTAAATTTACAATACAAATATCTGAGTTACTTTTTCAAACAAGTTACGCAAGTTACTTTGTTTTCCCATGTATTGGCTGACAGCTCTCCTGTCCCCATGTTGAGAGAAATTGTAAGCGCAGAGGTGTTGTGTGTGTGCAGTGTGTGTCAACATGATGGGTATTGTAGCTCTAGACTAAATGTGAGCATTTACTCATCTCACTTGAACAAAAATAGATTCAGTATTCCTCAAAATTAATAAAAACAGTGAAATGAAACCTGAATATTGACACAAACCTGCTATAATTAAATAATTTAAATTACACGAATATACTTTATGTATAATCTCACTTTATTAACCAATGCTGACCTTTGATGATCCAATTCAACCATAAAAATAAATACATCATATTTTATTAAAAAAAAAAAACAAATTAGCAAGCAAATCCAGCCCAGGTGAGAAAAAGTAATTCAAAAGAGTAATGTAATGCATTACTTTCTGTAAAAAGTAACGCAATTAGTTAGTGAGTAACACAATATTGTAATGCATTACTTTTAAAAGTAACTTTGCCCAACTCTATGCAGTATAAAGTACAATCTTACACATTTATGAGTTTCAGTGCAAATTTCTGTATTTCTATCATGCAAAGCAAAGGCTTGGGCTTCAGCCTTCAGGTCTGGGTGTGATTTGCAGCCAAAGTCCCTTTCTTAGACGTGCTTAGTATGCAGGGCACATTCTTTGGTGAAAGACATCCCCCTCAAAAGATAAACAAAAGCCCTATTAAAGCACAAATATTTGAAAATACACCTATAGTCTACACATAAAAAGAGTGATGCCACAGACGTAAAAGCCTGAGGAACCCAGACAGAGTTTCCATCAACACCAGCACTGGAAGAAAGTGCTCGATGTCACACTAGAAAATATATCAGCGAAATGTTTCACAGTTAACTCTTCCATGCATTTCAAAACCAAAAATATGAGAAAAGCTGTGTCTATAGTGGCATGTGCTGTTATTTTTGGACATCACACGCGCGAGCTCACTCGAAAAGTGTAAAACTGCTGTTTAGATAGGGCAGCCCACTGCATTTTTGAGACACAACCAAAGTTTAGACTCGGTTCTGGTGATAAGAAACCTCTAATTATCCTGCTCAACATAAAACCGAGTTCCTGAAGTTTTGCAGCCATTTTATCAAGCCTGCGTATGAAGTTAAACTACGCTCGTAGCGAACGGGGGAAAAAGATTCAACCGTTGGCATTCTGTTACATCAGTAAATGAACAGTGAAATAGTATTCAGCACAGTGCTGAAGCTGTCGTACCTGTCTTCGCCTCGATGTTGGCCCGCAGCATGTCCCCACTGGAGAGATGCTTGAGCCCGAAACTCTGCACTATCCGAGCAGAAACGGTCCCCTTCCCGGAGCCCGGGGCCCCCATGATCACCGCGCGGAACACAGTCTGCAGACCCATCATGCAACTATTCGAGAATATGAAATAAAGAAATATCTCCTATTCACAGCATCTCTCCGAGCACTGCAGTCCTATGAAATCAATATGAAAGTGGTTCTAGGGATGTACAGTCCTATAAGCGATCGAAACGACAAATACGCAACTCCCAGTTTTATTCCCAGATTAAGCCCGTCCTTTTCTAATGCACGCGCATCTCTCGCGGGCGCGCTCACATTACAGGAAGTGCTGGCTTTATCTCAAGTGGGAGTGTGAAGACACTTAGTAGTGCACACTAGTACAACATGATGGATATTGCTACATCTCTTTGAGAGGTTTTCGACCTTTAACGCTCTCAGGGACCCGTACCCAGACGCAAAGACTCCTAATATGAAAAAACTATATTTTCTGAGTAACACTTTATAAATTTATTTGAACACATTAACGCCGCTACATTACACAATTCTTAATACAGTGTAAATAGTTAATAGTTAAAATTTAAGATATCTTTAATAAATAATGTGGGGGCCCTTAGGGGTCCATGGACCCCTGGTTGAAAACCTTAAAGGTTTTAGAAAATAAATAATATTTTAATAAATGTTTTCAGAGTTATTATTACCAGGGTTAGTATTGATAGTATTGATAACTAAAACTATTAAAACACTTTTTATTAATTGAAAAAAAGAAAGAAAAAAAACTGCAATAAAACACAATAAACAAAACTGACTTCATTGAAAATTAGAAATGTTGCCTTGGTTGAAGTAGCCTATGCCAGCAAAAATAATGGTTAAAAACTAAAAACTGATATGCAAATACATTAAACATAGTAATATTTAAATAGAACATAAACGAATAAAAATTACAAAAGCCAAACATAATGACTAAATGATAATCAAATTAAAATGGAAAATATGAAAAATCTAATAGAAAATATTAGCCTAATAAAAACTATATAAATTATACAAAAATAACACTGCATATTACAGTGCATGAGAAAATGCTGAGAAATATTGAATGTGTAATTATTTAGTGGATTAACTCTTTTATGGTATTATTACTTTATTGTATTCATTGAAACGTAACCTAATATGCACAATACAAACAAACAAACAAACAGCCAGCATGCAACTCAATTATTATGCAATGTGATTATGTAACATGTTAGACAGAGTAGGTCTGATCTGATGGGCTTTGGAGTTGTCAGTGTTTTCTCTGCTTGATTAAATCATCACCAGAATGTAGTGTGGGGTTTCATCCGAGGGATTTGATTGACATTTTTCATGCTGGTTTAACACAATCACAAGAGACACTGACATCCCCAACACTGACTGAATCATCACTTATCAGCTGACAAATGATTGACAGGAGGGCTTCTTTTGACAAGATAAAGAAGATAAGAATGGAGATTTGTTCTTTCCCTCTAGAACAATAGTTCCTTCAACACAATGAGACAAAGACAGGATTTGGAAATGCTAACGATCACCATAGTGTTAAAAGACGTAGGATAGGACAGTGATGTGCAGCTTTTGTGTATGAAGTAAATAGATGAAACAAAAAAATATATGAGGTGACAGTTGTCAGTTGGAATTTAATGTTTTAATTTATTATGTGAAATATAATTTGTACCTTCCCGGTTTGAGATACTGTGGAAACGGCGCCCCCTTGTGGACATAATAAGAGCGGAGACAGATGCAACACTTTTTGCATTTCCTTCTGTTTCTCAGAGACTTGAATGCATTAAACCCACATCTGTCAGCTACCCTCCCACACTGCTGCAACATGTGTACATATGATAATATATGTACAATTTATACTTGAATAGATAGACAAAGTCAAATGTTGCAACTGACCCTATAACAAGGGACGGTTGCAACATTCATTAAACATCATTTTGCAATTTCTTTATTTTATTAGTGCACAGACAGGGTCTTCACTAAGTTAAAAATAACAACCCTCTTTTCCAGTTCCAGTGCCTCTTTCTCTGGGGTGTCTGAGAGAACTGCAGTCTTCTGCTTTCTCTTCCCTTTCGAGACTTTTCTTGGTCCTGCTTTTGGTTGACGCGTAGGGTCTCAGGTGAGCAATCAAAGCAAGGTGTCCCAGGTGCAGTGGTTGAGCTACGACAGGGTGGAGGAGGACAGTCTGCCACCAAAGATGGTGCAAAGTCAACATACCGACCTACAGGCAGAAACTGGAATCAGCTAAACCTGTAATAAGGACTGCAAAAAGATGGACTAATGAAGCAGAGGATCTACAGGCCTGCTTCGATTGCACTGATTGGACTGTTTTTGAAGCTGCTACCACCGATCTGGATGAGCTCACAGATACTGAGACATCATCATATATCAGTTTCTGTGAGAATACATGCATTCCGACCAGGACATTCTTATCATTCACTAATGATAAACCATGCTTTACCGGGAAACTCAAACAGCTTCGTCATGCCAAAGAGGATGCTTACAGAAGTGGGGATAAAATCTTGTATGACGAGGCCAGAGACAGACTGACGAAGGAGATCAGAGCTGCTAAAAGAAGATGAAAAACCAGTTTTCAGCCAGCGACCCGGCATCAGTCTGGACAGGTCTGAGGAACATCACCCACTACAAGTCACCATCCCCCCGATCTGTGGAGGATCAACAACTTGCTGTAACATTCCACAGCATTCTACTGCAGGTTTGAAGAGCTCAGTCTCACAACACACACCCGCTCTGACCTGCACTTCACACACTCACCATCACCTCCTGCCATCCAACCTGAGCTTAAAGGGATAGTTCGCCCAAAAATGATATTTAAGCCATGATTTACTCACCCTCAAGCCGTTCGAGATGCATATGTCAATCTTTTTTCAGACGAACACATTTTCAGTTATTTTAGAAAATGTCTTAGATCTTTCAGTGGTTATAATGTGAAGCAATGGGGTCCACAACGTTGAAGTCCCAAAATGGGCATGCATCCTTCTCAAAAATAATCCATCCGGCTCCAGGGGGATAAACGAAGGCCTTCTGAGGGTAATCCGTGCGGTTTTGTCGTAAAAATATAGCCTACATATTTAAAACTTTATAAACTAAAATAACTGGCTTCCGGTGGCGGTCGGTGCGCGTTCACAGAGATGGTTGCTGGCATATGACGTAAGACGTAGCGTAGGAAGCGTCGTGACGTAGAACGAACGTGACAGCGCAGCCAGAGAGCAGAGCAAAACAAAACTCAACGTTCGTTCTACGTCACGACGCATTCATCTCTGTGAACGCGCACCGACCGCCACCGGAAGCCAGTTATTTTAGTTTATAAAGTTTTAAATATGTATATTTTACGACAAAACCGCACGGATTACCCTCAGAAGGCCTTCGTTTATCCCCCTGGAGCCGGATGGATTATTTTTGAGAAGGATGCATGTACATTTTGCGACTTGAATCAGCTGGACCCCATTGCCTCACATTATAACCACTGAAAGATCTAAGACATTTTCTCAAATGAAAATGTGTTCGTCTGAAAAAAGATTGACATATGCATCTCGAACGGCTTGAGGGTGAGTAAATCATGGCTTAAATATCATTTTTGGGCGAACTATCCCTTTAAGGTCTGTGTGGAGGACGTGAGCCGAGTCTTCGGAAAACAGAAGACTGGGAAAGCTTCAGGCCCTGACGGCATCTCATCCGCTTGTTTAAAAGCCTGCGCTGACCTACTGGCCCCAGTCTTCACGCAGATGCAGTTGCTCTCACGTCTGTGGTCATGAAGTCGTTTGAAAGACTGGTGTTGGCCCACCTGAAGGACATCACTGGACCCCTGCTGGATCCCTTTCAGTTTGATCCGGTCTGTGGATGATGCGGTCAATGGGACTGCATTATATCCTGCAACATCTCGACAGACCTGGGACTTGTGCAAGGATCTTATTTGTGGACTTCAGTTCGGCCTTCAATACCATCATGCCTGATCTTCTCACAGCCAAACTGACCCAGCTCTCCATGCCATCCTCAAACTCACATCCAGGACTCTCACGATCAGCACTGGTTCTCTGCCCACTGCTCTTCTCCCTGTACACTAATGACTCACTTCTAAAGACCCCTCTGTCAGACCCCACTCAGCCGTCACTGAGTCTGTTTTACACACTTCCATCACTGTCTGGTTTGGTTCAGCTACCAAATCAGACATCAGGAGACTAACTGACAGTCCGGACTGCGGAGAGGATTATTGGTGCCCCCCTGCCCAGCCTCCAGGACCTGTACTCTTCCAGAGTGAGGAGGAGAGCAGGTAAAATCCTCACAGGCTCCACTCACCCTGGACACCACCTGTCTGAACTGTTACCGTCAGGACGGCGACTCAGATCACTGGCCACAAGAACATCTAGCACAGGAACAGTTTCTTCCCACAGGCCATTTCCCTTCTAAACAGTTAAAGCTACACTGTGTAATTTTTTAAGTTGATTCTTAGCAAAAAACACTTTGTTCTTTCAAAAATGATTCTCGTAAGCGTAGAATCTGCCATTTAGAATACATACACTGCAAAAAATGCTTTTCTTACTTAGTATTTTTGTTTTGTTTCCAGTCCAAATATCTAAAAATTCTTAAATCAAGAAGCATTTACTAGAGAAGTGACATTTCTATGACATAAGAAATTCTATTTTGTTTTAAGATAAAAAGAAAGTCATTTAAGTCATTTTTGCTTAAAACAAGCAAAATGATCTGCCAATGGGGTAAGAAAAAAATCTGAATCCAAATGGAAAACAAGATTTTTTTTGTGTATCCCGGGTGTCCACTAGAGGTCTCTTCCCCATACTGTCACCACTACATTATGAACTGCATTTCCCACAATCCTTGTCTGGACTCATCACTGTTCATTGCGCTCAGCTGTTTCCCGTTCCCTTGTTAGGTTCTGTGTATATATACCCTGTTGATTCAGTGTTTGTCATGGAGTCCTTGTTATTCGTGACACCACTTTGGAGGTCTGTTTTCTTGCCTGTTCTTGTTTTGTATATTGTTTATGAATTGCTTGTATGGATTTTGACCCCTGCCTGGACTGGTTTTATGATTTACGGATTACCCATTAAACTGCTATTGGATCTCCCCATTTCCTGTGTGTGGTATTGTGACACTGGAAGCTTCAGTACCAAGAAAAATTCCTGTGTGTGGAAGCACGCTCGGCAATAAAGCTCTTTCTGATTCTGATATACACCCTGTTTTGTTCAGTTCTTTGTCCTGACTCATTGATGTAAAGTGGTTGTGTTTCCCTTACTCTCCTGTGGACAGTTTGTGTTTAGATATCCTCCTTCTTCGTGTGTTTGACTTGCACTGACTTGACTTGTTAAAACTAAGTGTGTGTCACGTCTGTTTAACAACAGCTTCTTTTCTGCCTTCATTAACCAAACAGTGTAGCCTATATATTCAAGCTATACAGTATTCTTTAAAATGAGGCTGACCTCAAGTGGTTATTTGAATTAGAAGACTAATGCCCTTACTGACTTTTAAATCTAACATTTCAAATCATTGTTTTGATGTGAGCTGATGTTAAATAATATAACATATTTTACACTTATATTTTATAATATATGATGCAAATGTTATTATGCATTATATATACACAATTTAAAATAAATAACAAAAAAGATATACGTTTTTGTGTGCTTAATATCTATTATCAAAATTAATATCAATATACGCTGCACCTCCACAGTTTATCCACAAGGTGGCGTCCTCTAATCTAATATAAACTGAGCACTCAACTTGGAAAAGATCCACATTATTAGACTATTTACCTACCGTAACCAGTCCAGGATGATCGGTCATAATTCATAAGGCTAATGGTTAACATAACTTCTATTAATACGGAGGAACGGAAGGCGGATGTTCATCGTCCCTCATAAGGTGTGTCTTATAAGGCTTATCTGACTTAATAAGACATTTAGAATCAACACACTCCGTTAAAACTTACATAAGGCCTACCTCAAATGGTTATTTGAACTTAAGAGACTTACAACGATTCCTGAGCTGACCTGACCAAATGATATGGGTTAGGTCTAATATAAAATATTATATTTTACATTCATATTATAGAATATAATATGTACTTTTTCGAATCTAATTTATAACGTAGCCTACATATATACGATATAATTTAAAATAATACATATTATATAGAAAGGTTTTTGTTTTGTTAAATGTAGCTATAGCCTCATTAAAACATTTTCACTCATTTAGAGCCTATATCAACATACACTGCACCTCCACAGTTTATTTACAAGGTAGCGAACTCTTATCTAATTTGAGCTGAGCATTCAACTTGAAAAAGATAAGCATTGTTATTAACCGTCACGTGACACGTCCACAATTCATAAGGTGAGTGTAGACTGAGGAACAGAAGGCGGATGTTCATCATCCCTCATAAGAGACGTAGTGAGACTAATCACATGATCCAGAATCACACTCAGGCCAACCTCAACTGGTTATTCATTTAGAAAACTTCAAATCATTCCTGACTTTTAAAAGGTTGTTAAGCAATCTTCTGTTTAGTCATAATTTTGTATTTGTAGCCTACTTTTTATTTATTTTATTTAGCCTAGTTGTTTAGAGATGACATCATCTGAAGACTGAAACCTGGCTGTGATGTGTATTGATTGTTTTGCTATTTCGCAATTTCGCAATTTCCCATTGACAGTGTTGCTATATCCCGTGCATTGTTTTAACACTTGCAAAGCTCTCTGTCCTGGTAATGATGTCATCACATTCACAACCCTTATCCTTTTACAAGTGTCCATGACAGCATGTTTCCACTGACTCAGCCTGATGAAACTAATTCATACTCAGCCCTTATTATAAACTCCACACCTGATCTTGTCAGAAGGTGAGCAGGAAGAAAGAAAGATAGAATGAAAAGAGGAGTGATTGTGGAAGTTGACATGACAATGAGAATGAAAAATGTTCCTCTGAAGTAAGATATATCGCCCTAATGTTTCATGGAAAATAACTTCTTGTTCTTCTTGTTCTGTTTACATGGAATTCAAAGAGAGACATTCAAGTCTCAAGTTTAGGCGGAAATAATATTCAAGCAGATTCCAGAGGATTATCTTACCTATCAGTCAGCAAAGATCCATGAACATCGATTACTCAAAACAAAAAAAAAGCATGGAATTACTCAGTATTATTTTGTGTTGCAATGGCGTCACTATCTATTGTTTGACTTGTGCGTTGCTTTGCACTTTATGAACTGATCAAATTGTTCTTTAGTAGCCAATGTCCACCAATAAAGCAATTTACGGGGTTTAAGTTTATAGGAATTCACTGGTGAAAAATTAACAATAAGCTATATAACACGAGCAATAATCAGGCTGTTCCAAATATCAGGATTGGAAGCATGATCATGCGTTTAAATGATAGTTCATCAGTGATGGGCACTTTCGAAACATTGCTTTGTTAAGGTTCGGTCACATTAGTGAAATTTATAAAAAGTAAAAAGTTCTATTGTCCATTGTAAATAGTGTTGCTGTAACGTAGCCGATGTAGGGAAGCGGAGAGGCTGGATCCAAATGCAAGCATTATTTTAATAAAACAAGAGGTAATCCAAACATGAACAAGAAACACAAGGTAAAACAGAGACAACAACTGACAATGACTGACTGTGTACGTTTACACGACAACGATATGCTTGAAACGGAGTTTTTTCTTTGAGTTTTCAGCGTACGTTGTTAAAATGATCCCCATTCACACGGATCGGCAAAAACGTCTAAAAACGCTGTATTCTGCTGCCAGGCCAGTAGATGGCGACACTAGATTGAACACATAATACGCATGTGTATGACGTCATCGTCTTCAGAGATTCGGGTTTTTGTTGTTTACACGGGAGACCGTTTTCAAAAACTTGCACTTTGAAACCTGGTTTCAAAAGTTTGCATTTTCAGGCACCCAAAACGGCGTTGTCGTGTAAATGAACGGCCAGAACGTATACAAAGTTTTCGTATTTAGTTGAAAACCATGTCGTGTAAACAGCCCCTAAAACACAGAGAAAACAAGATAACAAGGTAACAAGACACACCTGTGAAGAAATGTCGCTGCAAGAGTTATTTAGAGTAAAGATTACGAGGCACATGAATTTAAAACAAAAATAAAGATACAGTTAGCAGTGCAATATTCCATTAGAAAACAAGAATGGTCGATTTTGATTTCAAGGTGACTTTAATGGTACTAGATGATTTGTGGAATGCATTTAATAGATTATACTTTCAAGGAAACATTTACGATTGGTTTGTAAAAGGTGTGTTTTTTGTAAGCGAATCAGTTAAAGTAACAACATGTAACTTTTCAACCTTCATAATATATTTCCAAGACCCTTGTGATAGTACATCGACTTACAATAGGTTGAATGAGACGTCTGCCAGAGCCTGACGGGGTCTGTATCGCTTTTACTGGCACTATGTAACTTCGGGTTGCGGGTAGTAACCAGCACTCAAAAAGAACTACAAAATTCGACTGCTTTACGGCATACGTCACTTTGCCCACCACTTCCTCAAATGTGGCCAACCAGCGCGTTTGTTTTCGTACGTCTGTTTTCGTCATGGCTGAAGCAGCAGCGAAACGAAAGAAGTCCAAGGTTTTGTCGGAGTAGAGTCGGAAGAGGAAAAGGGAGAGTGATAAACTGAAAGGCAGGACGAGGATCAATATTGGTCGAGCGTTTGCTCGCTGGCGTTAGCTTATGGAGGAGGAGAGTTACCAGACCGATGCTGACTTGGCCGTCATGCTGTTGAACTAGTAAGTAACTGTAAATTGCTTGCATACTATCTTTAGTTTTTCTAATCTGTTGTCTGCCTGGCTACGTTACGGAAACTATCTGGTCCTCCATTTATTTATCTTCATGAATCAGCTAGTAGATAAGCGAATTATCAATCTGGTAGCTAGTAAACACTAACATGGTAGTTTTAGATGGTTAGGATGCTATCGCTATCATTCTCGTTCAGATTTGAGCATTGCAATCGACATGCAAATCGCAAATGTTTGAGTTAAAATGTTTAGTCTACTAAACATGTATAAATTATGAAAGGGGGAAGATTAATAATATTATCATTGCCCATATGAAAAAAACCTGCATGCTTCATATACAGTAACCGTAAATCATTTTACGACAGCGGTAATGGACAATTCCGCTTCCAACCTGTAGGGCGACCGCAGAGGAAAAGTTCCATGTTGTTGCTTTAAGTGAATAATTCAGTGACTCGCTCATTGTCGCCACCTACTGGTCTAACAATGAAACATGTCATATTATGAAGTGTAATACAGTAATTAAATAAGCCATCAGTTATATCTTGAATTTATTTAAAAAAATGTGATAAAAAAATTTCCAGAGAGAGCCAGACTGATCCAAGAACTGTGATATAGGCTATATTTGTCTTTTCACACTGTACTCATTCAATACAATCATGTTGCATAACACTATTTGTGAACTAGTCACATCTGATAGCATGTAGTTGCAACTAGTTAATTGCCACTGGTTATTTATTTTTCTTCTAAAGCCAGGAGAAAATATCCAAATGGGCTGGATTTGAATAGGCCTGATATACGGTTTCTCATCAAACCTGTGTGTAAAATCGTATAAGCCTTTATCTATAATCCGTAAATCAAAAATCATACCAGCGACAATGCTTCCTGAAAAAAACTGAACTTGTTTGGATACCAAAATAAGAATCCTACGTACTTCCCACAGCTCCTCTATTATAAGGATTCTTTGTTTCTCCATTGCCTGCTTGTCTCTCACAACCAAGAACAGAAACCGCCTTCAAATCTTTAAACATCTGCTCTGAAATTGAATAGAAGTGGCCCTACAATGTCTCATCTCATCCTACAAGAAAGGCCCGGGATAATATGTGGGACAGCTCACATGTCCTCCTCCAGCACATCCAGCTGCTCCTTCTCATGCGTCAGTACCAAGATCCTCCACCAACAGCACAGAGAATCATTCATACCCGAGGCTTTCTGTCTACTGAATAGAGCAATCGCAGAGTACCGTGAGAGCTTGGCACATTACATCTGTCCACTTTATACAATTCCTCTGCAGTGCAAGACTTCTTATAGACGATAATTTATAATCCGATTACAGATATCATTATTATCTGATATATTTACCATAATAGTTTCCTAGAATTTTTATTTTTATTCAGCTTACATGAGGCTATTATATAACAGGGGTATTCAGTATCTAAATTAATATAAATTAGTCTCTATTTATAACTGATAATATTTCAGCATTCTTTATCTTGTCTTATCTAATCTAAAATAATTTTTGTTCACTATAAAGAACCTTTTATGTATTGAAAATGTCGATGTTCTTCATGGAACCATTAACGGCAAAAAGAACCTGTAATTCATCTATTTCTATAATTAATTTGAATATCCATGCCTCTATATGTCTTTTAGTATCTGCTAAATTGTCCATTGACGGTTATCAAAGTCATTTAGGTCACGCTTACACGACAATGATGTACTAAAAACTTTAGTTTGTAGTTTTGTTTGTGTACAGACGACAATGTTGTCAGAACGATCCCCGTTCACGCGTATCCACAAACACAACTAAAGACGCTGTATTATGCTGCCAGGCCAGTAGATGGCGATGTCACTTTGTAAAGAAACGTGGTCTGAATACGTAATTCACATGCGCTTGACGTCACCATTTTATTTTATTTTTTATTTTTTTACAAATTCAGTTTACACGGAGACGTTAACGAATCGTTTTCAAAAACTTTCACTTTGAAACTCATTTTCAAAAGTTCGCATTTTCAGGCCCCCAAAGCGCTGTTGTCATGTAAATGAACGGCCAAAATGCGTAAAAAGTTTTCCATTTTTAGTTGAAAACGGTGTTGCGTAAACATCCCCATAGTAGTATTTTATTGTATCTGCTCATTTGTTGTTACGGTTTTGAGTTGTTAGCCTGTTAGTTTTGCTCTGTTCCCAGTTCAGTTTCCTTTATCTCCGTCATCTGTTGCCATAGTGTTTGATTTGCCCTCATGTGTCTCACCTGTGTCCAGTTAATTATCACGATTTTCCCCTAGTGTTTCTCTGTGTATATAGTCATCATTTTCAGTTAGTCTTTGTCCTATCTCATCATTGTATTAGGTGTTGTTTTGCTACTTTTTGTTTCTAGACAACCTGAAAGTGTAATTTGAGTTTATTCTGATTAAAGAATACACTGCTTGCCAAATAGATCCAGCTCTTTTATTTTTCGCCTTGTTTGCAACCCCTGCGTGACATTTGTATGATGGGCAATGTTTTTGGATTTGCCATCACATTCCTGATTACAAGTCAAGCATCCCTGAAAATCTCCCTAAACATCTAGAAATTAGTGCTACGTCCAATATTGAATACATCTGAGTCTGTACTATATAGTATGCTAACAGAGTATGTCTGAATTTTTTTTTTTCTAAACAGTAAGTGAAAAGTTCCTGATGATACTACTTCTGGAGAGATTCTGAAGTGTGCATACGATGGACAGTTCACAATCCAATGGGAGAGGATTTGTGGCAGGGAAGCAACACTGATGCAACATGGTTTGTGGATGTAGTACATATGAATTTCATTCATACTACACACATTCACACTATATAGAACATACTTTATTAATGTTCGCAAAGTAAGTTTCAAACCAAATGTATTACATACTGTACAGTATGCGATTTCGGACGCAGAGCAGGTTAAAATTCTAAGATTAAGCTTGTTTAACCCTGGTTACTTAATGTTAAACATTGTTCAAATTGTATTCAAATAGCCTACCACAAGTATGAGAAATAAAGTCATAAAGTTGCAGAAATGAATACACTTTCCTAAAAAGACAACTATGTAGTATACATGACTAGTATACAACATTAAAGCTGCAATAAGGTGTTGAAAAGACTTTGACAGTGGCTGGTTTCCCCCGAGGGCCTTTCAGCTGGAGGCCCGTGACCGTTAGAGGCCCCATTGGCCCAATCCATAATCCATCCTTACGCGTAAATGCTGATATAAGCTCTCTAAAGTCCATGCACAAGAGATCACAGGGGTTTTTAAGAGCCAATCTGAACAATGACTGAGACACAAAGCACGAGTAGCTCTTTTACTGACAGAGTCTAGGGCGATTTCATGCGTTATTATTAAAAGAAATAAATCACCACCAGCACCTTTAATTCCCACTAATTTCCCTCAGTTCTGTTTATAATTCATCATTCAAATGTTTCTCTTTTTTGAAATAAGTGTTTTTTGAAAAAACTGTTTTGTCAGCTTTTTGTTTTTGGTCACAGAAATCAACGAGTCCTTTTTAAATTAATGCAAAAACAACTTTGACGTGTTAAATTTAAGCAAGACACTCTAGGTGAATAATTTCTGAAATGTTATGTTTAAATATGCAAATTAGGCATTAGCGAATTGAATGTGCACTAACTTGCATACCAGAACAGAAATCTGATTACTGGATAAAGCTAGGTTCAAAAGTCATGTTGCATTTTGCTTACCCCTAAAGGGACATGGTGGTTGAAAAATTATGGAATATGGATGGGAAGGAAAAAAAAATATTTCAATGTTTTTACGTTCCCTTGCAAAGGTTTTGCGTTCCCCTTAGAAACTTTACATTCTCCCGGAAAGAACTCAAAAGTTTTGCAAACGATCTCAAATGGTGCGTTCAAGTCCTACTGGGAAGTTCGTATTCATGAGTTGGGAGTTCGTGTTTATGACGCCAGGTGTGTTCAAGTCTCCTTCGTCGGAGCAAGATGGCGATGTCTTAAATACACAAAAATACAGCAAGGTTTTTAAACTCTACTTATATAATGGGATTCAGGTGTGTTTTGCTTTTTATGTTTTTAATTAATTTATGAAGCCGCTGTAAACAACAGATGGATCCTTCGTTGCCTTGCCTATCAGAGAATTAATTTAACAACGCTCAGTCTGACCTTTATGGCCTTCGAAGGATGCAGCCTCTGAATTTGGACACAGCTATAGACGTGAGTGAGCAAGCTGCACATGAACACACAATGTTGCCTATCACTTTTCATCTTCTCCTTTGTTTTATATTTAAAGGGATGGTTCGGAGTAAAATCAACCTAGGGTAATTTGCACCATGACCTTGAGCCAAACACCCCCCCAGAAGCCTTTTTTCCCTTGGTTGAACATTATTAAAGTTAGAGCTTATTTAGAGATATCAGCTGAATGGCTAAGTGCAGACGCTAATGGATCCAAGGCTGTATCTCGTAAATTACCCCACTAATAATGCCCAGAATAGTAGCAAACTCCTACAGTAGTACAAATAGGTTCTGTACTCCTAAAACAAGGCATTGGGAAGTTTGTAAGTACATCAGGAGTTTATTTAAATAATACTTGCCTGACGGCTAATGCTACCGCTAACCCGGTCGTCGAGGTCACTTCCGTGATTTGGGAAAAGCACGTAAAAGTCCTGGCAGAAAGTGATGCATAAGGATGTAGTGTAATGACGCAAAGTTCCAGGAATGCACTAATATTTTGTTGGTAGTACCAGTTTGCAACAATTATTAGTTAACACTAAGTTGCCAACACTTCGGAAAAAAATATAAAAAATGTTGGATAGTTGGATAACTTATCGAAATGTATATCGATCAATCAGTGTTTTTCAACCATATGTCATTGTAACATGTTGTCACTAAACAGTTACCAAATGTTTTGACAATCACAAGACCAGTTACACCTGCACTTATTGAATATCTTAAATAACACAAATGCTACACAGAACATTCTATTCTACAAATCCATGTATTTAATCTCACTTATTAAACCAATGTCTTTGCTGCTGACCTTCGAGGATCCAATTCATCCATACTAATAAGCAAAAATGATTTTAAATAAACATCACATTTATGCTTCATTTTTTGTTTTTATTGTTGAAGAGTGCTGAACTTCCATTTTACAGGTTAGAACTTCCTCCAGCCTGAGGCTTATTCATTTCTCTCATGGTGTGAAAGGGCCTTTACATTTGCCAACAATAGAATAACTTTTTTGTTATTAAAAAACAAACAAGAAAGCCCAGCCCAGATGAGAAAAAGTACAGTAGGTAACGGGTTTCATAACGCAATTAGTTAGGTGTTAGGGAGTAATGCAACATTGTAATGCATTACTTTTAAAAGTAACTTCCCATAACAACACGATATGCTCTTGTGTCGTGGCGACATCATGTGGTCAACGTGTGAACCTGGAAATCACTGAGGGGTCTGAATTGGGACATGTAATTTGGGATATTCCCACGTCCAACCTCGTCTCCACACAGCAGCATTAGCTACTTATCCTCCTTTGAAAATAGTTGGCAACACTGCACCCATTTGTCTGCGTCATCATGCTCCACCCACCTCTGCTATGCGCCGATTCCCTGCAGACCCGCCCACTCGAGCCAGTCAACTGAATGTGTGTAAGAGAGTGTGTGAGAGAGCTTCCAGCATAAGGGCCGAACACTGAGGTGTCAGCGCACCCGGACACAGGACAGCCATGGCCCTGCTCGATCTAGCTTTGCAGGGGTTCTCCATCTTCGGATTTCTCTTGTTTATCGTCCTCTGGCTCATGCACCTCGTGTCAATCATCTACGTGTAAGTGAATGCGGCATCATTGATTTGAAATAGACCAGGAAACGCGACGCTCAGAACGCTTCCGTTATTTTCAACGACGCTGATCGCAAGCATGCAGTGTAGACAGATTCGTTGATTGTAACGGGAGCGTTGTAGACTGACGCGGCGCGTTGCAGATGGGGTGTAACGTTAGTATGTGTCTGGCTAACAGGAACACTGGTTTCCTCTTAAGCGCCTCGCTGTTATTTCCGCGTGAAAACATATGTGTATCTATCAAAATGTTCACATTGACTGTATAGCTAGCAGGAGAAGAACTCTTATCAGTAATGTCAATCATACACACATTAGCCTCTGGCTTGTCCTTCAGTAATCTCGTTTCTTGTCGCTAGCGATGATCGTTAGCATAACGTTAGCTACTGCGCACTGTCCGGGTTATTTTATTCGTTAATTTGCGACGTCTAATGGGTTTTAAATCACTTGTGGGCTTCATTTCTCAAAGGTCTTTTATTAATTCTCAGTGGTGGGAGTTAAAGCTACATCAGTTAGCCTTACCAGACAACCGGCTTTCATGGTTTAAATTGAATAGATTAACATATTCAATGGTTTTGTATAGGTATGCCATGTTTTGAAGGCTTCTGCTCACCAAACACGTTTGCTTTCCATCGTTAAAATCCTCAGTTTCCTGTAAAGTTCACCAATGTTGTTAATTATTCATTATGTATTGTCTCCTAATAATTATCTAGTGTCATGTAACTTAGTCATATATCATATCTATGTATGTACACATACATACCAGTCAGAAAAGCAGAATACATTTTTCATGAATGCTTGACACACACATATTTCAAATTCAAACATTCTTCAGCATTTATGAGAAATAAATTCAGTCAAGCGTGTCTGATCTTCTGACTGATAGTGTTTTATCATATGATAGGCCTGCTAAGGCTATAATGAACTGAACTTTGGTAACTAAGGAACTCTGGGTCGGGAGTTTCCTCCACCTGCAACAAGAGTCATGTGAGTAGGCTTTGCCGCTATCATGCCTTGATTCTGCTACAGAATACACATGGTTTTTGGGAAACTAGAGTTTGTGTTTAAAAAAAACAAACTTTTTTTGACTTTTTTTTCTATTCTGATCCTTGTCAGACTGATTAGAGAGGCTATTTTAGGGTCGTGTCTGTCTTACAGGATATTTTTTGGACATTTGCAAACTCCCAAATGATGTGTTCATATTCACCTGCCAATGCAAAATTGGCCAGGGTTTGGGAGAAGGTCATCACAGGTTATTCGACTCATTCAAACGAGTCTCGAGACGTCAGTTCCCTTTGTTCACGTCTCATGAAATACTGTTTCAGGAAGACCGTAGCGGTTTGATCGCTCTTCTCATGAGCTTTTGAGTTGCACTTCATGTTTTAACTTTGAACAAGCTGAGGGGTTTTGGGTTCCTAAAAACTGATCTAGATCTCAACCATCCTATGCAGGTTTATAAGACATCATACCCTCTTAAACGAGTGTGTGTTTTCATGAAAGCTTTGGAATGAAGAGCTCTTTATGAAGTTGCAGGGATTTGACTGGATATATCCACTTTTTTTAAAATGGATTCTGGCCCGAAAGATAATCATGATGTTTTTGATGGGGCTCATTATGGTCTTTCTTTGACCACATAATGCCACACAGCTGGTCATGAGTCCAGCACCACGAGTCATTCATGAGGTCATTCACATTGATCTGTTGTGAGACCAGAATGAAAGGACTGAATTCCATGATCAGGTTGTACTCTGGGGTCAACTGCTTTCTTTGTAATAGAAAGTAGTTCACTTGTTGCCGCTCGGGCACTGATGGGTATCATTAAGTATATACCAGTACACGATACACTCAGTTACACACAGTACACTCGATTAAACGGTAGAAAATTGTAAACCGGTAGAGATTGTGGACTGTCGTTTCTATCACGGTTACGCTCACACTCATTTTTTAAGTAAGGGATTTTAAAAACAAGTAGAATTTGTGATGTTTCAAACCAACTTAATTTTTTTGATTTTTAACTGTTAAGAACTGCGTTGATTCAACTTGGCTTATATGATGCGACATCAAACTTTTTGCTCAATGTCGGAGATCAGCATTGTTATGCAGTGAGAGACTGATTATGTGATGATTATATGCCACTGTTATATGGAAAGACTGCAAGAACACATGCCTGATGTGCATTGGGCAACCAGAGGTGAACTACGCAGGGATATGTTTGGTCAGATTGCGTTTGTTTCCTCTCTTGCAAGCAATAGTTTTTGCCTGAATCGACTCTGGTGACTCCGTGCTAGAGAGATCTCTCTTCTGGATTGCAAATAGCGAAAATGCGTCATCGACAAATGTCTTAATGTTGGTAACATTGACTTAATGAGGTAACATTAGCGAGATGATATTTCTGTAGCAATAATGTTTTTTCTTAAAGTCACCTTAGAATCAAAAAATTTGTATGGAATATTGTGGTATTTATTTATATATATATATATATTATCTTTTTTTTTTTTCATTCTTATACCTTGTGATCAAAATGACTTCTCTGATGACGAGGGCGGGGCAACCTGTCACTCACATGAGATCCACCAATAGCAAACCACAACCATTCAACTAATTCCCCATGGACAAAAGCAAGTCCCGCCCGACATTTGTTTTCTTGTTCCGGAAGCCGCTTCACTCGGATATACGGCACAATAGGGAAGAAAAGACTGATTGCAATCTACATTTCATGCCGACTTTAATTTCTCCACTACCAAAAGCAAAACCAAATACATTGGCGCTTATTGATATGATTGCCGTCTTTCATAATATAGCCCTGTGTGTCCTATTTAATTTCGGGTTTCAGTACCCATCCCTAAATATGATATCTTTTCATAAGTAGTCAGTAGGTTTAGTATTTTCCTTTATATAATTGGATTCAAAGATATTTGAATGAATCAGATCACAAGGAATGTATGTGCAGCCCTTTTCTTTCTTTTTTTGTACGTTGCACGTCCAATGAAATGAAATGGGGTGCATTTCATTCAGAGAGAAAAGTTCTAACGCCTTAACATTCTTTTATATTGTTTATCTGGTGGAGTAATTCTTCAGCGTCAGCTCCAGAGAGACGTTAGGGTGAAGAAATACAGGTTCAGTGATGTAATTGAGTGTGATGACACTGAGTTTCAGTAGTCAGGTGTGGGGATCGTGTGATACTCGTCCCGTGGGAACCTCACCCAAGTGGCATCCTCCTTTATGTGATGCATTTCCTGATTCCTCAGCTCCAGTGCTTGTGTGGTGTGTGACGTTTGACTCCGTGTGATAGGATCTGTTTAGTAAAATCTTTTATGTAATCCTTTCCTCTTTGCATACAGTAGGAAAGTTGTGCATGACGTGCTTATAGGATTGCCACAAAGAGAAATTACTGATAGCTTCCTAGTAGTGGTATAACGGTACACAGATCTGACAGTTCGACACTCACCTCGGTTTTGAAGTCACAGTTCGGTACAGCAGGGGGGAGGAAACTAAACATGATTTATTTATTTTAGTTTTTTATTAAACAATGGTTTACTAAACGAATTGTGTCTCTATCTTTAAATGAATTCAATTATAATTAAGTTTCAATAAAAAAACTCTGCTATTGCTGCGAACTAGCCCAAACTAAATATAAAATAATGTTGATAAAATAATAAACAGCATTAACTTCTAATTAAAAATGATGTTGTTGAATTATAATCATAGTGGCTGTCATTTTCATGACAGATATTTTAAACATATATTAAATAATCAAGACATCACTAACAGGTTAAGTAAAATATAATGAATATATAGGCTAATATAGTGCATATATTTAGCAAAAGAGTCATAGCTGACTGAATGACTTGCCTGAGGTAAATGTAATGCGTGACATTGTTTACAAGCTGTTTTACTGATGTCTTTTCCCCGTTGAAACAGTGATTGAGCGATTGCACGAGATAAAATACGTTTCTGTAAGTTGTACTGTATCTTTCAGCATACCTTTAGATGTTTATTCTGTAACTAGTATTAACGAGGAAGAGATGATCGCGTTCGCTCTGCCGCTTGAACTGAGGCGCCTATAGTCACGCCACATTAAATAACGTCAAAACGGCATTTATTGTTTGAATTTCGTAATAAAATTCGTTTTAAGAAGGCATAATTTGAAAAATGGCTCTTTATTTCTTATCCAAAGTAACAAAATGCGGAGCTTGTTGTGATTATTGGTGGTTAGGCAACAACGCTGTATTCTTTTCTCTTTAAATATGTGTACCGGTACACATCTAATTACTATTTAATCACATGCCAAGGAAGAAACATTTGAGAGTACCGTATTGCGGTTTTTCAGTTTGGTTTTTAATATTGTTACACCCCAAGGTTTTACCAGATTTCCACTTATCTACTCAAGACCAGCCCACAGCCTGGTATCTATGAGTCTCTTTTGAAGTAAAGATGCGGTAAAATTTAGGATGAAACTTTGCTGGCGATAAGGTCCATTGTCTACTGTCAATAGTGTAATGATATAGGAAGCACAGCTCACACAGAAGCTTTCAATGTGTCAAATCAGTTGTAAAAATCTGTGTGGGGAAATCTTTTGCCAAGTTTCAGCCTTTGGGGCATGCGTGTACCATGAGTAATCAAAGGAGATGAATTCCTAATGGTTAATTAATTTCGTCATCGTTATTTTAGGAACATGGTCTTTTTACTGGAGGTTTGGCGCACCATTAGACTGCGTTGCATTCCCGTTCCACTAATGGTTTGAGGCAGTGAGAAGAGGTTGTGTTCCCCCCACATTTAATAGAGCGTAAGAGAGGCCAACACCTCCAGCAAGAGCGTCTCCCTCATGAACTATGAGGAAGAACTGCTCCCAGAGCTTTTAGAAATCCCCTTACTGATTCTCTCGTGCGCGGAGCTGAGTAAACGCATTGCACATGCATGAATAAGGTGCCTTTCTTTTACTAATGTATGTCATGTGATTTTGTAGGTCATCAAGAAAGTGCAAGTAATGCTTTTTGCCTTTTTTATTGATGGTAAACATATTCATTTCTCACAATGTTTGCTACTTTACCATTAAGCGACTGGCATTTATCAATAGACTACATATAAACCGATTTAAGAAGAAAATTGAATGGCTGTAACAAATATCAGTTAAACTGATTATCGGTCTCTATGTATAATAGAATTTTATACTTTGTCAAAATGTATTAAGTCAACTGGGATTTCCACTTCTGTTAATCAGTTAGACATCGGTTGATGCAGATATTTTCAAATATGCTGATTAAAAAGCCTATATATATATTGGTCTATTACGCAATCGAAACAACAATTTATGGTGGTTTATCTCCCATTTTATTTTATTTTTCCCTATCGCTCCGTCTTTCTATTAGATGGAGTTTGACATGTTGTTTGACAAGCACAAGAAAGTGCCAACAGCTCCTCCAACAGTGATGTTTTGGCAGTCAAGATTATCTCTCAGAAGCAAACATGCTCAGACAGCTCAATCTTTCTTCCAGCTTTTAATGGCTGTGTCGGTCTTGGAAGCTTCTCCGCTGGTTCTGTGGAGCGGCTGGCAAGTGTGTCAGGAAAGACTCCAGACCCGTCAGACGGGAACAGATAGGAAGTGCACAAATGGAGTTCCTGAGAGGCGGAGGGTGCCGGGATTGCCATTCAAATTGCACAACATTGAAATGCCTCTACACTGACGCGGTTAACTCAGCATTACCTGCGAATTGCTCCATCAAAGCAAGACAAAACATGAACAGTTCTCAGAAAGAATACTGTCTTCCAGGAACACTTTGTGTGATTTGCATCCTGAAACCGGGCCAGGGATACGTTCATGAAGTCATATCTGTGTTCAGTGAACTTCTAAACAAAATAAGTTTAATGGAAGATGGCCACTTGACCCCATAGACTTTGAGCGCCGTGCGGGTCGTCAAAGTATGACAATTGTGTGAAACAAACAAATATATTCGTAAAAAGTGAAACAGCAGTAACTTGGGAAACAAAACCAGTTGGATCAGCTTCGGTTCATAGATGAACATTCAGCTGCCTGTCAAACTGCAAACAAACAATAGATCAGTTTGAAATAATACACCGTCCTGATACATTCATATGTGCATGTGCTGCAGCCGAGTAACCAGAATCAACAAGCCCGTGTTTCTCTCTGTAAATGATTACAAAGGTTGATTTTGATCATAATTGCATATGAATCCATAGGAACCAATACAAATGAATTGACTAATATTGCAGTTTTTTTGTGTGTATGAAAATATATGATATTGTAATCATTTTGCATTTGTTTTTTTATTCATCTGCATAGGTTTTCAGTTCTTTGCACACTTCTTAGGGTGCAAAGAATCGAGCGTGTGTTGATGTAATTCCACAGTATGTAATACAGAATATAGTCTTCAGACTTTCTCTTGTTGAACAAAAATTAATTTGAATTTGTGAAAAGTTTGACAAATTACAGTTTTGGTACGAGAATAGTGATACAATATTGCAGTGTTTTGAAATATTGATTCAGTGTGCAATATTCAATATGTATATTTTTTTTGCTTTTGACAGACAATAACCAAATTATCATTATACTACAACTATTTTATGTAATAATTTAAAGAAATATATTTTATTATTTATGAAATTTATTTAAAAGTTTCTTGTAATTATTGATAGTTGCAAATTCATTTGATTGTGGTCATGTTACTGTCGAGCTTCACATTTCTCATTTTTAGAATGATTTTTTCAAAAGTATCCAAAAATACGTGAAATAAGTTGACTTACCTGTTATTGATACAGTCTTTGGGTCCTTTTTCTTTTAGAGATTCACCAAATGTTCTCATATTTTGATGCACCCAACAATAAAAAAATCAGTTAACGATATAACTGAAAAGTGTGAATATCAGAAAAAAAAAAAAATCGTTTCAATCGATTATCGGTTTCTCTAACCTATGTCACCAGTTGCTTTACCACTTAGAAAAAAAAATCCCATAATAAATGCTAAGAAGTATTTGCTACTGCTGAATTAGGCCACATTCCAGCTTCCCTGGGATCCCAGAAAAATCCTCCGCATGAAATTCACCATCCGACTCAAAGGAACTAGCATAACATCCTTGAACGGATGGACACCTGATGGATTTATGAAATGCACGCAGTGTTATTATTAAAAGCTGACCTGTATTTCTCTCTCTCTCTCTTTATAGCCGTCTGCATCTCAACAAGAAGACCCCAGACAAGGTGCCGTACAGCAAACTGGCTGGTGTCTCGCTGCTGAAGCCCCTCAAGGGCGTGGACCCCAATCTAATAAACAATCTTGAGACCTTTTTTGAGCTGGACTATCCCAAGGTACCATCCTCTAAGCTCTTTGACCTTGATGTTGTTTGCGCTGCTGTTTCGAGTTGCTGACAGTCAAGTTCAAGTTATTATTATATGCGTTTGCTATTATGTGTTTGAAAAAAAACCTTACTCTTTCTCCGCCTGTGCTTTTCAAAAAAGTTGCCAGCCACCGCCAGCATTTTAGATGATGCTATTATTATGGTGCTATTTTTTTTTTTTTTCATGCAGTCATGACCGGATGAACCGGTCCAATTCCAAATTGAACTGAATTTTTTAAGCCTAAAGACAATGAAATGTCTTTTGATGGACATTAAAAGATTAAATATTTCATTAAGTAAATGTCTCGTACTTCAGTTTGCTTTTGAGAGTTTGTTTGTGATTGTGTTAAAATATAGCGTGACTCATTTTCAACAACTCTTCGATGTTGCTAGTTCTACTGCTTTTCAGAAGTTACCAGTTTTCTCACATTTGTTCTTGCACACATCCTGTGAAAACAACTGACGTCCTTTTGTGATGTTGAGACCGTTTTAAGACTTCCTGCCTATTAATTAATGAAACACAATCTGAGTAGTTCAGTTAAGTCTTTCCATTGTTGAGCTTGTAACTTGTTTCAATGAATTCATCTCTCAAAAATGTTCATGAAAATGTTTTGGTAAAAATGTATGTATATAAATACAGTATAAAAAAACCAGATGGACAAAATTCTTTAAATTCTCGTTATGTTTCCGTAAACAACAATGTTGTTATCCTGCTGATGGAGATGCTATAATACTTTCTTTTTCTTGCGGTCACAGTCAGAAAGTGGATGTTTTCAAACAGGAAAGTTGAATTGTACCAAGCTACCCACAGAGAAACTAGTGCCACTGCTTTGCATTTATGTAGATAACGTTTATGTTCTCAGTTTACACGATATTTCTGTCTTAATGAGGCATTTTTGAATAAATGTTTACATTTCCCTGGCAAATTTATGTATCTGAAGCCCATCCCAAAAATCACTTTAGGCACTGAGCGTTTGCAGAGGTAAAACTATACCTTAATGAATCTCACAAAAACATGTCCAGGTCACATTTTACCCCATAGTTATGCAAAAATATGACATTGTATTTTGCATGAAGAAACCAAAGCTTACTTTGAGCATTATTGCTGTAAAAAATACAGTAAAATATTGTTAAATATCATTACAATTGAAAATATTATTTCTATTGTAATATATTTTAAAATGCAATTTATTCCTGTGATGAAAGCTGAATTTTCAGCATCATTACTTCAGTCTTCAGAGTCACATGATCCTTCAGAAATCATTCTAATATGATGATTTGATGCTCAACAAACATTTCTGATTGTCATCAACAGTTGTGCTGCTTAATATTTGTATGTAAACCGTGATGAATAACATTTTAAATTGTACAGCAATTCTAAATTAGTTTACATTTTTTAAAGCAAAATATAACATTTACTTTTTGGGGTGAAATATGATCCGGATGTATTCTGGTTAGATTTCATGAGGTTCCCCCATCTAGGAAGTTGACTCCGGTTTGGCTAAAGGCGGTGACTGTGTGCTTCAGTAATGAAGAGGTTACCGTAGACCTGATGGACACGTGCTGGGTGCGTCCCCTGATAATGCATATCTTTGTTGCTGAGTACCGCACACCATCTAATTACAGTGTTGCTATTTTGCATCCTGACTTGAGCATGAGGCTCTGGATAAATCACTGATGCTTTTCTAATGAGGAGCTTTTCCAGGTGGGGCGGCTCTGAGAATCAACCGATTTCCCATTGGACGATCGTGCTCTGTTGTAAGCAATTTGTCAGTGCTGCTAAATTAAAAATGAAATGGATCTGGTGTATAATATGCAATGCAATGATCAACCCTGACCAAAAACTCCAGTCCCATCAATCTCTTTTGATGAGAGCAGGGTTTGACATAGTAGGAAAAACTTGCCATTAGAACTTTTACATGCGACTTTTTTGATTGGTGGATTACAATTTGGGATTATGGGTAGTGTAGTACTTGGTTACACTATTTTAAGGTGTCCGTGTTACATTGTAATTATACATTTATGTACTGAATAATATTAATTAACTAGGCCTACATGTACTTACTTTAGGGTTAGGATTAGGTTTGTTGTAGGGTTAGTTGCATGTAATTATGCATCATTTATGCATCATTTATAGTTATTACTATGGTAACTGCATGTAACGTGTAACAAGGACACTGTAAAATAAAGTGTTACCCAGTAGCTACTTTACTGGAAATTCAGCAATTAAACGATTTTTTAAAAAAATCTAGAAACCACTTCCTTTTTTTGTTTACGTCCTCAAATAAAACGGCCCTTTCAAATAAATTGTAAACGTGTGACACCTATAAATGTAGTCATTCCTTTCTCAATCAATCTCTGCGTTAATAATGTTAATAGATTAAAGACTTCCTCAAAAGTTTCCATCCACCTATTTTTATGTGCATTTTGGGATATTGCGCTGGATGGAAACACCCCAAAAAAGATGGGCATTAATTCTGAAAATGCGCATTAAAAAACGAATGTGCTCAATTGAGGTGGATAAATTTATCCGATAAGAAAACTACAAAGGAAACACATTTACTGAATAAATCCCTTGATGCACAACAACAAAAAACTCGTGTCTCTACAGTGGATGTGATTGGATAACTGCGATAACCCAGCAAACCAATCGCATCACAGCATCTCAAATGTTGGTTTGGTCGCTCTGAAAGGCCTGAGCCAAAGTCCGTCATCAGAATGATTTGGTTTAATTCACTCCCGGAAGCGTCTCGCATGATTGTTTCCCCAAACACCAGCATCCGAACACGAGAACATGACAGTATTTGAGTTTCGTCTGCGCGCTCTGAGACTCATTTATGATGGAGGGTAAATGGAGCCCCAGTGGCTTCCCTGATTGCAGCAACTTCCATTATTATTAGATATTGTGCTCCAATTTCCCATGAAGTTTTGTACTCTTGAACACATGGGATGGAAATGATGCTTAATTCGCAAGTGTTAAATTGGCAACTTTGATTGAGTCATGTGTGAGTGAAGGTCGAGACCGTTTCTTTAGTGTGTTCTGCTGATTAAAGTTTAATGCCGACTCTAGTGTTGGAGGAGGAGGACGAACCTTCACTGCTCTCGCTGCGCTCCACTCGAGGGATTTGGGGGCGACGAGTATGAACGGAGATGACGGGGTGCATTATTTCTGCAGTGGTGCGCTCAGACTCTGCAGATGGGATGTTCTGCTCTATTTCCCGTCACACAGCTGTTTGAGCAGCACAGATGTTGATTCCTCCTGCTGCTGCTTGTTGGGTTGGAGAAGTGCTTCCCATTTAGGAGCATTCCTCGTGTTATTTCAAGTGAACAACAGGAGGTGAAAATGCTTATAAAGCACTTACTGTGAACAAAGGATATCTAGTCATCTAAATGTTCAAAACATCTTGAAAATCTCCGTAATTTCCTCTTAAAAGCTTTCCAAAACAAGATATTTCCTTGTCCACGCTGCACGTGAAACCATTACTGATGCCACGCAATCTCAGCCAATCAGAAGATATTTTATAGTTTTTGATGCAACAGTTAGTTTCAGTCCATTGATCTGATTGGACAAGCAATGTTGTGAACTTCTCCCTTATCTGTGTTTCTGATCAGAGACACGCAACTATTTATTTAGCTGTTTGGAACTCTTTTTCCTTATTGTTACGGAAGCGTAATAAATTGATACCGTATATATATTATCAGCTGATATTTATGCATGAGTTGATTGGTGTCACATTATGTCGGATATTTGCGCTTGCTGATTTCTCCTATTTTAGATTATGGCAGAAGTGATCTTTAAAAACAACACTGTTCTGTAATCTTTAGCAAATGATTGAACATCTATTTTTCATACTGTACTGTACATTATAATGTTGTGATGCCTAAATTAATTTGTAGCATTTTAAACAGGTGATTTTAGTTTTTAGTGTTTTATTTAGTTATTTATGCAAACTATGATATATTTCTAGTATGGGTTGCAATGTGAAAAATGTCAATATCAGTATTAAATTATTAAAAATACTAAAGCTTTGCTGGCCTTAAGAATTGAAGTATTTTTGAAGTAGGTTTTAGGATAACATTGGTGCATCTACTTGTAAAGTGAAGTATCTCTTCAAGACCACACAAGCCAGTTCGGCATCAGCATTACTGGACGAGTCCATATAAAGACGGAAGTTTTCTCCAGTTCTCTAATTCAGGCCTAATCGAATCAAAACAAGTGCAAATGCATCTTTAATTTCTCTTCTGGGACATTTAATAGGTTCCCTCTTTAGCAAATTCTGTGAAGCTCTTGTCTTATGCAATTACTGGACGAATAAAACATTTTCAGACAGTTCTAGCTTTGTAAAAAAAAAAAAAAAAGCTTCATGTCCAATTAAATCGTTCCAAGACTCTCAATTTCAAGTGCTTTGAAAAAAAAAAAAAAAAAAAAAAATGAATGGCCTTAAACCGATATTGCCAGTAAGTCTCTTTCTTCCCAGCATGTTCATTCTTGACTTAATTCCTGGGTATGCAGGCATTTCACAGAACGACAGTTTACTTCTTCTTTTTTTACCCTTCTGTGGGTCATGGATGATCATCTTTTGTGATGATCTGTCAGAACTCTGAACATGTCAGATATGAGCCAGCATTTCTTGGGTAGTTGTTTCTCAGACTTTTTCAGCATGCACTCGTTCTTATCTTTCACTGCACGTCATCATTCTGTCTTGCCTAAACATGGGCATACAGAGGTATAATTAGGGCTGGGCGATATATCGGACGTATCGCCTGCGATAATTAATGCGATATGGCTCAGCTTGTCAGTGAACTACGGCTCTGTGTAGTAAATGCCGCTCCATCTGAAAGCAGGTGATGGCGATTTACTACTAATCAAGGAACCGGCTTTACTGACGAGATGCGCATAACAATGTCATGCGATATATCGCCCAGCCCTAGGTATAATTAATGACTTTTCTTTATTCTTTTATTTCCTCTAAGATTACCTGATTTAACTTGTGCATTAAAAATCCCATCATGTACCAAGCAATGTCTAGAAACATTTCATATAAAATTCAAAAATATTTTTTGTTTGAACAATTATTCAAACAAAAAATATTTTTTGTTTGTGCTGCACTTAATTTGTGCTGATTCGGATCCGGCACCTCCCTCATCTCATACGCCACTGAACGATATGTTATGACCTGTGTACACATGGGAAAATTAAGTATGATAACGATAATGTTGTTAATAACTTAAATATATTAAAAAAAAACAAGTTGAAGAAATACATCTACAAAGTAGTCCATGCTTTATTTTGGCGATGATTTATTGGATTTGACTACTATTCGCGTTTTCAACGCATGGCAAGCAATGTATATAGAATATATATATTATAACTTCGATGCACTTCTGTAATGGTTTTCTGAAACGTATGCATGCAAGTCGCTATGGATATTTTTGGATTTCTGAAAGTTGTACTGTATCTTCCAACATACCTTCTGATGTTCATTCATGTTTATTTCGTGCCTTAAAGGGATACTTCACCGATTAGCATTAAGCTTTGTATCAGTAAACCCGGTAGTATTTTCGAATACCCGCCCATAGGGGAATCTCATGTTAAAACGTAGGGCAGCGAAGCAAGTGCATTCTGGGAGTTGTTGTCTTTCATCCACATGAGCCAAAAATTCATTTTCTGTCTTTTCTCAGTCTAGAAGGCACCAACTTAAAATAATTTCAGATTTTTACTACATAAATGACCCAATTTAAATACACATTCATTCACTTTCCAGCGGTGAAATATTCCTTTTAGTAGTAAAGCGGAAGAGATGATCTTTCACATGCACTTCTCTTGATCTGGTTGCAACAGCGATCTGTCACCACATTAAAGAGCCAGAACAGTAGTTTTTGATTATGCTTTCAGCTACCAATATGAGTCTGTTGAGTTGGACATTTTTACCATGTTTAAATCCAGTTTAGCCAATTTTTCACCAGTTACTGCAGGAGTCCACAAAATGCATCTTCGGGTCAGTCAAAATCAACTTCTGAATGAGTCTGTGAAATTCTGAGAAATCACTGGAGTATTATTAGTAAATATGCCGATCAGCCCAGGCTCCCAGGAATGTAGCAAATGACGCACACAACCCAGAGGAATGAGATCTGGATCTGGATGTCATGAGGGCCAGATGTTTAGCTGTTAACGAGCTGTTAAAATGAATACATTTTAAAATCTCTCTCTCTCTCTCTTCAGAGCGTTCACTTAATGGACTCACACCTACAACTAAGTAACAAACAATGGTAAATGTGCAACTTTCTTTAAACAGTCAGCTTATCATGTTTATCTGCTAATTTGTCCATGAAGCGCCAGTTGTTCGGGTAATCTCTGCTCAAATTGTTTCTGAAAACTTGAGGTCATGCAATGAGTGCATGTGTGCTGATGAATACTGTCTACTTTTGCATACGTACTTGTTCTTAAGCAAACAAACATAATCCATCCCCGTGCTAATGCTATAGAGAGCTGCTCAAGATCAGTCATGCTTTAAAGATATTTCTGAATTCAGGAACATGCTGCTTTTACAACATGACTCAGTGAAAGGAACACAGTGTTTGCTGTGGGTTTTGTCGTCTGCTGGTTTGAGCAGTGCTTTCATTTTGCATTACAGAAGCCAGGACTGCTGTGTGTCATGGTGGTTTGCCTGGTTCTGTGTTTGTTTGGTCTGTGTTCTGCTGAAGGACACACCTAACCGACAGTATATATGGTTGCCGGCTGTCCACCCTTCCAATTCACTCCCTGTTTTGCATTCTGCTTCATTTGAGAGCAGGAAATAACACTGTTCTTTCGGCAATTAAGTTTCCTGGAATAGACACCTAGACCTCTAAATGAATAATGCCGGGAGGGACATCAGCTCTGGGCTTTTAAAGGGAGAAAGGCTGATTATAACAGACAGTGGAGGTCAGGAAAATGGCCGTAGGTGACCTTTGCCTTTTCTAGTGTAATTACTCCATTCAATTTAGAAACTTTGGTCATCCTCTTCTTTATTACCACTTTTGTGTTCGACTGACTTTTATTGCCAATTCAAATGGCACAAAAAGGGTTTAAGCTTTGCCAAATATCAGCAAATTGTATTTGCTTTTTCCACAGCAAAAACTAATTTGCTAATGCACACTACTATTTTAAAAGTTTGGTATTTTTAATATAATTCAGGTAAAAAACTAGTTTAAAATGCTTGTGCCAAGTTTGAACAAATGTCAACAAATGTTTTTTGTAACAAAATTTAAATTTAATGTCTTTGAAATGAATTACCCTTTCCTTCATGGTTAATTATACCACATGACATTTTAATTTAAACCTTGCATGCATATAAGTGTAAATGTTTGTTCTTAATTTAACGGTTTCAAAGTTTTCGAATCATGATTTTTCTAAATACGTTTTTAATAAAATTGTTTTAATGAACCATATTACCAGGATTAAAACAAGTGCAAATGCATCTTTAATTTCTCTTCTGGGACATTAAATTGGTTCCCGCTTTAGCGGATGCCATGAAGCTCTTGTCTTATGCAATTACTGGACGAATAAAAACGAAGAAAAATGCTTCATGTCCAGTTGAATCGTTCCAAGACTATCAATTTCAAGTGCATTGGGAAGGAAAAATGTAAAATAATGAATGAGTCTCTTTCTTCCCAGCATGTTCGTTCTTGACTTAATTCCAGGGTATGCAGGCATTTCCACAATGACAGTTTACTACTTCTTTTTTTACCCTTCTGTGGGTCATGGATGATCATCTTTTGTGTTTACGAGCCTTGCAAGATTTGTGATTCTACAGTGAGCTTCAAAGCCATTAAAATGTAATATTCAGGACAGTTTTTAGCATTTCGATTTTCAAGGCACATGTTGTGAATTGTGGTTCAGATTGTATCTGTCAGAACTCTGAACATGTCAGATATGAGCCAGCATTTCAACTTTTACTGTACGTCATCATTCTGTCTTGCCTAAACATGGGCATACAGAGGTATAATGAATGACTTTTCTTTATTCTTTTGTTTCCACTAAGATTACCTGATTTAACTTGTGCATTAAAAATCCCATCATCCTGACATTGTTGCTCCAAAAAAAAAAAAATCTAAATGAGTTAATTTAGAAATTATGCTCATATATTAACATACTTTATATAATAATGTACCATCCCTAAACACAAGCCCTTAGGTTTTGCAGTTTTCGACACAGATGTGATGAGATCTAAGAGTATGACACATGTATTGCACGCTTGGATTTTCCCTTGTTTTCCATCTCTCTGACGCTAGTATTCTTCTTGGCGTCATCTGTTATATTGTTTCGCAACCCGCTGTTTAGTCTGACAAGCTCCCTCATTCTGCCAGAACAGACTGGGTCAGCTGATCCCTGCACAGTTCATAATATTTCCTTACACTGCATCGAAGTTGGAGGGGCTGCTCCCAGACGGGTCTATAAATGATTGAATAAAAGCCTCCCACTCTTTCAGCTCAGCGCTCGGGGGTTACTGTCGTATATCCGCATCTCTGGACGCACAGAAAAGTCCCTTTGTCTCTCCGCTCCGTGTCCGGCGCCGTAGCCATGGCAACCGGCCCGCTGTGGAGGGTTGTGAGGGGGACTGGTGTCTCTTGTCAGAGCGCAGGCCTGCTCTTTCTCACTTCGGCCCTGGTGCGACTCCAAGCCTCAAACAAACAGCCTCTCCTGAAAGCCTTTGTTATGTGGCCTGCCATGCTCTCTTTACTGGTACATTCAGTGGAGTGCTGGAAGTATAGTGTTGTCCGCTCGGATGCAGAGAGCAAGATCAATTGGAAATCGAGTGGCTGTTTCAGAACAGACTCGTGGCTCCTTTGAAATTTATGAGCTTTGTAGGGGATTCAACTCTCTTCTGTTTTCTTTCTATTTTTGGCAGATGCTGTTTATTGCTATTTTGGGTGTATCATTATTCTGTTCTTTTTACATTACGGTGTAAATGGTGAGCGAGGGGTAAGCTGTGCCGTAGAGCTGCACGATTCTGGATAAATTGAGAATGACTCGCTCATAGACACTTGTTTCATTACTGGATGAATCAGCTTTTTTTTTTTTTTTTTTTTATGCATGTTTCAAGGTAATTTTTCACCATTTTAAACCAATATAGTGCTTGTGCTGTACTGTAGGGAATTTAATTGCGCCTTAAAAACCACCGGCGTGTCTAAACTACATGTTTCAATTTACCTCAGCCTCTAAGTGTCTTATTGTGCCATAATAACATTAATGTGATAAAATGTTGAACAAATGACAAATGAACTGAGTTGCTCAAAATTATTTTTTTCTCTCCACAGTTTGAGATTCTGCTCTGTGTCCAAGACCATGACGATCCAGCCATCGATGTTTGTAAAAAGCTTCTGGGCAAATATCCGAATGTTGATGCCAGGCTATTTATAGGTAAGTCTTTGATTAATAATCTCTTTTTATGTCAGATGAAGCCAGTAATGGAGAAACATCAGGCAGTTTGATGCCGAGGTACATCTCGTCCCCCATGGATCGGCTTGTCTGTCAGTTCTGTTCAGTCGTGTGCAGGGAAAAGGCAGGGTCTCTGAGGAGTCTCTCCAGAGGAGCGAAGGCCACCCGCGTGTGCGCCGCAACTCAGCTGTGTATATGCAAATGCAGCTCTTGGAGTGGATATTGATTCTTGCTCATTAGGAGCAGCTGGTGTCTCTCCGGGGTGCTGTTATCCGCCCCGCTGCCTCCAGCCAGTCAGGGGAGATGGGCTGTGCCGGAGATGGCAACTGCTGCTTTGCACTAACCTGAAGCCATGTTAGAAAACATGTAACGTCTGCCAGGTTGTGTTGGTTTAAACATCTCCAAGTTGTTTACCGAAACAGCCAATCAGATGGCAGGAAAGCGTGCGGTGTGAAGTGCATTAGTGCTCTCAGAGGCCTCGCCGGCAAATGACCTTTAGGTGTTCGACCCACAAAAGAACATCTTCATTCAACTTATTGGATCTGCTTTATTGATGGACATTAGGCCTGTTGTGGTTTATTATGTAATTGCTTTTATAAGCTATTATTGTCTTTAAATATAACTGTTATCAATTTGCAATTTGGTTTCCAGTCATAGATTTTAATTGAATATATCATTGTAATTAAATTTGAACAGTATGAACATAATTCACTCCTTAATTCACTATCAAAAACCATTTTCGCTGGTTGAAATAAATGTAAATATTAGCTGAAAAACCAAATAAGAAAAAAAAAAAATATATATATATATATATATATATAATTATATTTATTCAACATTTCATTATATATAGCATATATATATATATATATATATATATATATATATATATATATATATATATATATATATATATATATATATATATATAAAAAATATATATATATATATATATATTAAAAAAAAAAAAAAATATATATATATATATATATATATATATATTAAAAAAAAAAATATATATATATATATATATATATATATATATATATATATATATATATATATATATATATATATATATATATATATATATATATATATATATATATATATATAAAATATTCATGTGGATTGGGAATCAGGATGTTGACCCTATCATAAATGTTATTCTACTTAAATATTTTTAAATGCTTTTCTACTATGAACACATCTGTGACTGACAGGAAAAATAATTGTTTTAAAATTATTTATAAGTATATATTGCCACGTCAAATTTTAGAATCGTTTTATTGTCATTTATAGCCCTAATGGAGGTCATTAGTATTGACACTATATCTCTTTATCTTCTTTTAGGAGGAAAGAAAGTTGGCATCAATCCGAAAATAAATAACCTCATGCCAGCTTATGAAGGAGCAAGGTACGAACTCGTCTGGATCTGTGACAGTGGCATTCGAGGTAAGTTTATGATCCAAAATCCACTGCTTTAAATATAAGATCATTCAGATTATTAAAAAACAAAACCTCTTCAAAGTGTTTCAGTGAATAGTACATTAACTGTCTTTTGTAAAGTTGGCCTTAAGGGTGAATAATTCTTTACTATTACCGTACTTTAAAAGAATAATGTTGAAAATGAGCATGAATGTTTTGAAGAGATACACCCTTGAGGCGCTGTCAGTGCTGATCATGAACTAATATTCCACAGTGAAGCCAGACACTCTCACTGATATGGCTAATCAGATGACGGAGAAGGTGGGACTGGTTCACGGCCTTCCTTACGTGGCAGACAGACAAGGATTTGCCGCCACATTGGAGCAGGTCAGAAGCCTTCACAACTGACCTTCCAAATGTTTTGTAGGGACAGTGTTGAAGACCTTTGTCTTGCTTTGGTTTTATTAGGCTGCTTGTGAACCGACATCATTGCTTATTGTACGTGTGTGTGTGTGTATATGAGGAAGGGCTGTGTTCTGTCCTGTCACACTGCAATAAAACTGCTGAGTTGTGGCTGTGTTGCTAGTAGAGACACCAAACTTGAAATGGGACACCGTATGGTGGAGCTCCTCTGTGCCTCTGGACTTTAAAGCTCTTTTGCCAAATTAATGCAATATTTAAATTCATTATTGCTTTATAAAGTGTTTTTTTTTTAAGCTCAAAAGTAAATTCTCCTTATTAAATATCTCTGTCGATTATCATTTTTTTTAAAAACAGGCTTGAAGTCAATATTTGAACAGGTTAAATTGTCAGCCCTACAGATAAATAATTGCCAAATGTGTTTACATATGTAATGTGATTCTTAGTGCACCAAATCTTTAGAGATTAATTATGTGGAATATAAACTGTTAAACGTGTCCCATGTGAAATCCTGCAGGTTTATTTTGGAACGTCACATCCTCGTTCCTACATCTCAGCCAATGTGACGGGGATCAAGTGCGTCACAGGGATGTCGTGTCTCATGAGGAAGGACGTCCTGGACCAGGCCGGCGGGCTGATTGCGTTCGCTCAGTATATCGCTGAAGATTACTTCATGGCCAAGGCCATCGCAGACAGGTTTGCCAGACTGTTTAATCATCAGTACAGTGCTAATGGCTTACCATATCACATTGTCAGGCCCAATTCACCCTCATGTAGTTCCAAAACATTGACTTTATTTCTTCCACGACACACAAAAGATGTTTAGCAGAATGTTCACGCTGCTCTTTCCCATACAATGGAAGTGAATGGGGTCCAGGCTGTCAAACATCATAAATGTATGATAAAACATCCATACAAAATATATACTAATCTTCCGAAGCCATATGATAGTGTTGTGTGACTAAAGGCTCATTTAGTCAAGAGTGTCAATCATGAAACATAAAATTTGCTTCCATACATAGTCAGTTATAATATTTAGGTTTTTACTCCATAATGGTTTCAGTTTTCAAAAAATGGCTTTCAGTTTTTATCTTTTTCATTAAGTGTATGCACAAATTTTATGGTGCTTTATTTATAGCTTGAGAGTCTGGTCTCCCTATGCTTTTATTGTGTGGGAAAAACATCTCACGGTTATATGGGTGTGGAACAACATGAGGGCGAGTAAATGATGACAAAACGTTTAGCTTTCAATGATACATTCCTGTAATGCGTGTTCAGAACTATATCTCTCATGCCGTCTTTTTGCCATCAGTCTCAGCAAAAATGCCCTTTATTTGCTAGTTCACTGATATGGTGTTTCTCTTGCAGAGGATGGAAATTTTCCATGGCAACGCAGGTAGCCATGCAGAATTCTGGCTCGTACTCCATCGCACAATTCCAGTCTCGCATGATCAGGTACGGCAGTTGTTCAATCAGCTTTTTATGTTCGGTAGTGAAACCAATCTGTTTTCCTCCAGAGTAGTGATGAGACTGGGTTATTTCTGTTGTTGTTTGCTATTTTCTGATAAAGAGTTGCAGATGGTTCCCTGCCTATTTATATCGCAGCATTGTTAGGATCAGGGCTTGACATCTTTTCTTCTCACCAGCCACTGTGACTAGTTTTCCAAAGTTACCAGCCACTCAGCATTTTCACTGGCCACAATTTTGACATGGATACCATGGGGGAAAACTGCCATATAGATATTTTTAACATTATCTCATAATTTGGCAACAGATATATTAGGCTATATTTAAGACCTGACGCACAGATCCATAATAATTTTACTAGGGCTGACTTCTAATAGTCGAGGATTCGACGATTCGATTCGGAGAGGTCTGATTCGACTATGAACCTCATAGTCGAATAGTAGGGAAGTGTTATGCATTTATGAGGAAACAACAATGTTACGTGACAGTTCTCCATTACGGACGCGACTGCACTGAAAGCGGCACTAAAAGACTGCTTTAAAACTTTCACAGAGACCTCAAACAGAAAGCACAAAGCCTTTCTTTAAAACGAATTTCGTTTTGTATTAATTGTATCTTAATTTTAATCAGTGTTTCATTATCCAATTTCCTGGATTTACAGTAATAAATAAAAATATAACAGAGATATGCTATACGGAGGCGCAAGCGCCTGCCTGGAGCTTAAGCTATCATCCATGAACCGAAACTCAGCGTATAAGGTAGCCTACTCGCCTCACACACCTAAAAAAAAAATAGAAATATATATATATTATCTACAGAAATCTCTACTTTTAAACAGAACCATTCAAAACAAAATAAAACTATGTAATCCGAAATGTGCATTTTTCTCCGGCGCGTTCACTGCGAAGATCGCGAGTTAGTAGGCTAGCCTATCGTCAACTTCATCTTTGCAGCCGAAACAGAAAACACTTGTTTATTAATAAACAATTAAAATGTTTCATTGAAATATTTTACATATTCATAATCATTACTTTTGCTGATTCTGGTTCTTAGTGACAGCTTTTAGGTGCCGTTTATGAACGCGTCCACTGCATATGAGAGAGAGAGAGAGAGAGAGAATAATTATTTTTTTTTACTTATTTTGAGGAATTGTAACCTAATAAACAAACTGTTAAGAGCGCCGCCACGTTGGATTGCGTAGAACGTTCACCGAATTCTTACAGAAATATGTTCTAATTTTGGAATAAAATATTAAGTGACCTTTTTGTCACTTGTAATGAAGCTTGCTTATTAGTGAAATTATTAATATCATGGAATGGTAATAATTGACGTTAGCCTGGATTGATGGATTGCAATATCGCAATATTGTTGGATATTGTTATATAAAAAAGGTTCGACTATCAGTCGACTATGGCAAAATCTAACGAATCAGATTCGACTATGAAAATCCTTAGTCGAAAACAGCCCTAAATTTTACAAATTAATTTTCTTTCTCAACTGTTTACTTTCACTTAAAACATAACTGTGTTTATGTGAAAATACTTGCCAAGACTGCCGTTTTGACATTATTTTGTGTGTATTTGATTGTTTAAGCAGCTAAAAAGAAGAGTTGGCTTTATGTGCCACACTTTGAGTATGAGCACAAAATCTGCGTGAATAAGTAAAATTATGCATAACTTTTTGCAGTGTTAATGTTAAAAGTAGACCCTTAGAAACAGACAACCAGTCTTTGTACAGTCATGTACATAAATAAAACCTGTAAATTCAACGTTTGTGAGGGAAAACGTCAAATGCAGACAGAAAACGTGACCATTTGAGTGAAGAAGAGACTGTTTCGTTCTTATCTTATAGTCCGAAGTATCCATTCAGTATAAACTCGATGCAGTACAATTCTAGAGCTTTAATGTAAACTGGTCGTGTGCAGCGTTCATCCAATCAATGACACTGACCCGGCAAATAAGAACGTTAACCCAGGGTTTAGGAATGTACAATGTGAAACCACAGCTTATTAATTGTTAACCAAGCAAGATAACCAAGGATTCGGTTTACCCTCGGTTTAGAATGACCCAGGGTTAACTTTTTCAAGTGTGAAAAGCCCTTATGTTATATATAAAATTCAACCCGCCAAAGTGGCGAGTAGGAGTGACTGCTGAAATCCAATGGCGAGTGTTTGTCAAGCCCTGATTAGGATCATATCTTGAATATTTTGATGATAGATTTTTTTGTTATATGCTATCCAGTATCATTCATGATGTTTTGTTATGGCTTTAGATGGTATCATTTCCCATTTTGTGGTGTATAAAATCTGCTGAGCTCATAAACATTTCATTGTTATCCACTGTTTATAGATGGGCCAAGCTCAGGATCAACATGCTGCCGGGCACCATCGTTGAGCCCATCTCAGAGTGCTTTGTGGCGAGCCTTATCATCGGCTGGGCCGCGCACCATGTGTTCCGCTGGGACATCATGGTGTTTTTCCTGTGCCATTGTCTGGCCTGGTTCATTTCTGATTACATCCAGCTCAGAGGAGTACAGGTAAGACTCCAAGTTCAGCACAACACACACAAAACAAATCTGCATTTCAGCTCTGGCTCTAATCTGGTGTAAAACAACCATTTTTGATGATCCAATCAATTCCAAATGGATAAAATCAAGTCCTGGCCATTTGTTTTCTGGGTGTAAATCCCATCGCTAACCTCATTCCACTCAGAAATGTCCCATTACTGAGGAAACATTGGTTGTTCCGTCATTGTCTGTTTATAAACTTTCCTAGGAAAGTCGAGAAAAATCCATGGTTTTCATTTTTAACAACCCTTACAAGCAAAATCATAAGTTGTTCCTCACAGCCATTTTATATTAAATTGCCGCATTTGTCAGTCCTTTTTGTAATTGTCTTTCCACACTCTTTCCTCAAAGGGCGGCCCTCCATCCTTCTCTAAGCTGGACTATGCGGTGGCCTGGTTCATCAGGGAGTCCATGACCATTCAGATTTTCTTGTCCGCTCTTTGGGACCCCACCATCAGCTGGAGGGCGGGACGCTACCGATTGCGTTGCGGAGGTACAGCAGAGGAAATATTGGATGTTTAAACGGCACCGTGTGCCAAGGACTATGCACTGGTGTAAACAAGGAAACAGAACTGCGAGAAGACGTGGGCGCAGATGGACAAATGAACTGAAACTCGTTTTTTTTTTTGTTTTTTTTTCTGGGTTTTATTCCAACTTCTGATAGTTTTTATCCTGTGACTTTAGCAAGCTTGAATAGATTATTTATGTCCTTGGTGCTTTTTTGTTTTTCCTGCGAGGTCCCTTGACGATTTGAGACCTCGTTCTAGATGAGCCAAAAGTTATGAAGGGGTGAAGAAGAGAAAACTTACGAGGAAACGATGTCTGGCGGCACTTCAGCAGGCATCAAAACCCTGATCACATCTAAATTCAACTTTTTTTTTTTGTTAAGGTCCTTGCAACTTGTTTAGTGGTGGTTGAACAACTCTGTGTATTGCGACATATCCGTTTTATCATGTGTTTGGATGAACGGTACGGTTTTTAAACATTATATCGGCACAAAAGTGCGGTAGAGAATGACTGAAGCCTTTTAAAATGGCACTAGCGCATGAATGGATCACTTGCTTATCACAGTGTTGCTCCCAACATACAGCACTCTTGCCATATTTTATACATTTTTGGACTTTTGAATGCTCAAAACGGATCCACTCAGGTCCATTTTATGTTTACTGGACAGAGCAATATCTTCTGTAGAAGTTATACATAGGAAATTGTGGCAGAGGTTCGTATACTGTCAAACTATCCTGAAACAACGCAACGCTTGTACAGTCTTTGCAGCCACCCTGCAGTATTCAAACAAGAGGTATAAAGAACTAGTTTGAGCCCAAGTTATCTTCAACATGATATCTGCCGATTTAATTGCATATCTTATGAAATTTAGTGCCATTTAAAGAGCAAATGGTTTTTAACGCTATAATTTTTGGTTTCTTCAAAGCCAACACCGTGGTTTTTCTTCAAGGACTTTATCTTCCCGTGCTTCATTCTCTGCACTATTTGCTCTCGTACCAGAATCAGGGTTTGCTAAAACGTTCCCTCCCGTGCCGCTGTTTGTTTTGAGAAGCTCTGTCAGTATTTTCCTGCAAATGTTTGACTGGATACAAATGCTCAGATGTACCTCTAAATTGTCCGAACATTTCATCCGACGCCATTTCAGCTATCCAATTAAACCAAATTCTGTCGTGATTAAGAATTTGAGAAGTTCAAGTTTATATACACTGTTTGTTGAGTTATTGTGCAAAATGATTGGCAAACATCTGCATTTACGCTCTGAGACATTTCAAAACATTGCAGTCGCACAGTGTGCCTTTTGGCTTTTTTAATTCCCCAACAACATAAACTCCCTTATCTTCAACAAGTCAAACAGTATTCACGAAACAATTGACATTCTTCTCCGCCTTTTTCCTTGTATCTTGAGGAACTGCTTGTGTGTTTCGTACTGCCAGCACTTTGCTTTTAAACCGCTCTTTCTGCATTTTCCTCATTTCTTAACTGTCTTGCCTTCATGTGCTGCTCATGGTATCATGGCGCTGATTGTGACATACCCATGCCAGCACCGGCAGTATTGTTTGACAGATAATCTACTCATTTACCTGGACAGTTCAACCCTTATTATATTATATCACATCAGCTGCCATTTAGGAAGTGATTAACACTGTTTTAGCCCAATGCCAAACCCGCCATTGTTTTGAGTTTTTGGTTTTCTAATTTGAATGCATTTGAGTTTGTTCTACTGAACACTTGGGCTGACTAATGAAAATATACTTAAACTTGTGTTTTGTGCATGAGGCCACAAAATGAATGCCATTTGTTCGCAACATTGCAATTAAAGTATTAACAGTTAGCAATAACCATATACATTATAAACTGTTATACTGTATTCAGGCTGTGAAACAAAAGCAAGCATCCAAACCCATTTTTTTTGTCCAGTTGTGGTATAATAAACATTTCAGATTTTTTTGACCGTTTCACATGAATTGTTCCTCATACAAATAATGGGCATCATTCATGAAACATGAACAAGTTTCGCGAAATTGTTGAAAAAAAGCATTAAATTGTTACATCGAATTCATTTGTTAAACCATTCTTGTGTAAATTGGAATTGGTTTAACAAATTATTCACTTGAAGGTGACAATTTATATGAGCGGTTTTATGAATTATTTCTAATTTAAGCAAGAAAGGTTTTACAAACTATTCCATGAATTGAATAATTTTGCAAAACAATTGTTGCGTAAATTGAATTGGTAGTTAAAACCATTTTTGTGCTACAATTTAATGCTTTTAGGAAACGTTTTTACTTCGGAATGGTTCAAAAATGAATTCTGCTCTTGAACAAGGCCCAATGTGGTGTTGATCTGCAGCATTGGTAAAACTGAATGTACGTTTGCATAAACATGTGACTTCACATGTTTTTTTTTTTTCAGTAACACTTGAAATTCCACTGTAGAAACCATTACATTTTGTTTAGGGAAGGGGAAATCCGGCTTTTTCTGCAGCTATCCAACTTCTGCTCTTTACTTTCAACCATATCTGCTGGCTCTTATTTTATATATGTGAAAAATTGTGTCAAAAAAGTAACTTGTAAATTCACCTCATTTACGAAAAGTCTACAATGCACTGTAAATTTCTTGTTTAGACTTTTCCCTGGCTGTGAGAGAATGCGGAGTGTGTTTGCGGAAATATGCTGTTTATGGCCTTTTTTTGATATGTCAATTCTGAAAGGATTGTATTATCGTAAAGTTCTGTGGGGAACTGGACTTTTTTTTTTTTTTTTTTTTTTTTTTCTCCATAAGTGTACAGGTGTATGTTTGTTGGATTAACATGTTTTGTAGAAGACTGGTGACCCGTATGGTGCCATGTGGACATGAGAAGATGTGTGGGTGTTCTGCACTTGTCAACCTGAGTACCATTAGCTGTTTACTCACAACTACAGTCTAAAAAAGTGTGACCGTCTACATGAACTGTATTGGGTCAGAATTACAGGACCTGAAACAATATGGCTATGTTTCAAGACTTACTGGGCTGCCTTTTGAAACAGACAATTTGTGGAATGATTGAAACATTACTATATTTCACTCATCATCGGTCTTTACTACAGCCCTGGACTCATGGTTGAACAAGCGACCAAGCAAAACTACTGCTAAATGTCTACCATCAACGGTCATCAGAGTACAAAAAAAGTCTAGTTGTGATCCACCGCTTTTATTTTACGTGCTGTACGTTGACAAAAGAGCAAAGGAAAAAGCTTTTAACTTTTTTTTTTTTTTTTTTTTTTTTTAAAAGAGTATGTACAGTTTATTTATGAAGTTTGGTTGATAACCATCACATACACTGCTTCTTGAGGCTTAATTTATCATCAAGTTGTACATTTTTTGTTTTTCCATATGAGTTTGTTCTTTTTTTTTCTTCTGGCAGTGTAAACGTATGGCTGGACAGACTTCAGTTTTTGAATATTTTGTGTTATTTTGTAGATGTCGTGTACTGTACTCTTGATGCTGAATGCGTAATTCACAGCTGGAAACTGTGTCATTACAGATAAATTAAAGCTTTATCAAGCAATATGAAAGTGCATGTTTCCTCTGTTTTTATACCTGAATCTCTTCTGTGTGATCCTCATTTCTGTTTTAAGACACGTCTGGTTTAAGGCCTGTTCACACCAAGAACGATAACTACAAAGATAACCGTAACAATAACTATATTAGCGTCCCTTCTGTTTATTCTAAGCGTGCTGCGGTTTTGTTGTCTGACGCTTTAAAAGCTCGAGCTCGTTACAGCAAGATGGATTCTGATTGGCTGCCAATGTTTTTATTATTCATCAGCTGGAAAAACTTGTTCTGAAACTGATTCAAATGATATTGTTTTGCTGTGCCGTTATCATTCGAGTTGTGGTGTGAACTCTGTTATACTTTTATATTTAGAACTTATGAACGGGCCTTTAGCTGCATTAGAAATACAATAGTTCTTTTCAAGCAGATGCAAGTTAGTTCCTTGCCCTCTTTCAGACTTCCTGTGTGTTTGAGTTTGTGTGCCACCATTCATGCACCATATCACATGTTTAAAACTATAAAATGCAATATCACTCACAGGATCTAGGCATGACCCTAATACTTGGTATATCATTTGAAGTTAGAAGAAAACTGTCATTTTATAGACAATGAGCTGTGCTTTCTAAAACCCCTGACCTTAAAGATGAGGCATTTAGTGTTTAAATTGTCCTGCACTGTTACCTAGTTAGATTGAAGGAGGGACCCGAGACCAGAATATCAGAGACTTTAGGGTTGATTAAGCAACCAGCTAGCAATGTGCTAAAACCCACACAGAACAGCTTAGCAATGATAAACATTAGGGGTGCAACAATACAATCATGATTTGGTTCGATGAACGATACTCTCATGATACTTTGAACAAAGCCAAAGTAGTTAAAATGGTGTTTTCCTAATTATTCCTTGTATCGCATATGACAAACAGTAAACAAAAAGTAGTGTTCATTAGAATGCTGTATTTGGTACATCAAAGGTGGACTTGGTTCTTCTCCCTCACACACAGTAATAGTGGCACCAGAATAGAAGGGGTACTTCACTGTGGTAACATGGGCTTTCAATAAAACTTGGCTGCCTATACAATAGAAAGGCACAAAAAGTCGTTGGTACCTGATTACAGAAAACAGAAAAAGCTGGAAAACCTTACCCATAATGCACTGGGCATATTGCCATCCAAGGCCACTCCCACTAGTCTACTATGGATACACTTACCAGAGTCAAATACCGCCTTGCTTTAGTAGGAAATACTTCTAAGCAAACTTTTAGTCATAATGGTGTCGACTTGTATTGTTCCCCGGTGCAAGAATTCAAAAAATAAATGTTCAGCTTTTGGTTTCCAATGAAGGATCCAGCGCATTTAAGGCAGCGGCTAAAGCAGCAAAGAATTGTAAATATGGAGACGACACCACAATGGGGAAAAAAGCATTTGAACGGTAGAGTATGGATCAAAATTTCATGACGTTTCTGTCAAAAGGTATGATGTGTTCAGAATTATTAGTTTTTGTTTTATTTGTAGTAAAACCATAGTTAATTTTCATAAGGGATTTGTTGTGTTATTACAGGGATAGTTTGCCAAAACTGCAACATGTTTATTTTTTGGAGAATACACTGAAAAGTCAGTGTTTTAAACCCTTCTGACTTTCATTGCGTGAACAAAACAGTTCTTCAAAATGTCTTATTTTGTGTTCAACAGAAAAAACCCAGATAGCAAATGACATCTGGCCCAGTTGTGGCAAACATCTCCCTCATTCTTCTGACCCACATACCGCGTGAAATGACGGCGATTACACAACCTGACTGTGGCTGGCATCCGGGCCAACTATGGCAAATATGGCTCAGTTCTGGCAGGGGCAAAGGTCACATGGGCCACAACTCACACTAAAACCGGCTTGATGTGTGTGGGCCAGATACGGCTCATGCGACCTTTGCTGAACTGAGCCATATGTGCCATAGTTTTCCCGGATAAGAAAAGATAAGTCCATCTAAGAAAAGTTAAACAGGTTTGGAATGTACATGGTGTGTTTTAGTAGATAATTCTTGGAATTTGGTTGGTATTTTCAATTACACAATTTCCTGTTGATCCCATCACTTTTTGATTTCAGTCAGCCGTTCAGACCAGTAGTTTCAGTGCGTATCTTTGTAAATAATGGCATTACAGCAGGCATGACAGTGCGCTGCGGATCAGTGCTCTGTTTGCTGAGCTGTGTGATTCACTCCAGATTATGTGCACTACTCTCGCTCAGCACTACTAACTCTATCATTACCAACCATCTGGTCTCCCAGTCCTGTGTCACTGTGTTTTACTGACCCAAAAGCACAAATATTCCCGCACCCTGAGGCCAGAGCTGTGTTTATGTAGTTCATGTCCTACTGTTGTGTCTCTGCTGTATTATCTAGTGTGAGTTATTGCATGCGGGAGGCCTGTCAGTGCTTATCTCAGCTCTCTGTTGGATAACAGCCCATTATTAGGGGAACAGGGCATGGATGGAGATCTGGCGCCACAAGATGCCATCTTGCTGAAAACTTGCTGAGCTCAATGCTATTCCCTGTAGGCATTGCTAACACAAATTTAATATGTAAGGCTCATTTAAAGATTGTCCGTAGAGCATTTTCTCTGTTCAAATTATGCAAATAGGTGCATTATATATGGCATTGTACTACAGCTGTAAAGATTTAAATAGAAATGAAGGTTTATAGAGAGCTGATTAGTATTTATTATTTTACATGGAAGTGTAATAATTTGCATTAGGGATTTAGAAAAACTCGCAACCAAATGTAAATTATGAATAGTAATATGAACACTAATAAAGCCCCAAACAAGCACATAAAATTCACAAATGAGTCCAATAAAATACTGGGTGGTCTAGATAGAATGAGTTTATTTTTAGTAAAACTATTGGCCTGTAAGTTCTACAGTAAATGGTGAACTAACGTACGTGTGAAATCCAGATGTGGGCCGGATCTGGGCCGATGCTATGTTGCTGTCTTGGAATTTTTTTCAACTCATGCAACAAGTTCACTTTGAATGGTTTTTTTTTGTTATGAGACATAGTCTCCTTAATCATTTAGTCAGTGTGCAAATTAAACATTAAAAAAGACAGTCTGTGTTTTGAATCTGTTATTGAAACCGCAGTCACGTTTCAAACCATGTTGTTCTTCATCAGACAAAGAAATCTAAAAGATTGTTACACCATTACCGTGGTGTTTATATGCATTTTAAGGCGTTAAGAATTGCTGTCACAACATTGGTAGGGTGTTTTAGGTGGTTGCAATGCAGTTGCTAAGGCATTGTCGGCGGTTGTTACCCCATTGGTAGGGTGTTGTGGGTGGTTGCCAAGGTGTTGCTGGGCAATTGCTTAGTTGTTTTAAAAGGTTGATACAGCATTACTAGGGTGTTGTAGGTGATTAACATTGTGTTGCTATGCATTTTTTATGCCTTCTGAACGGTTGTTACCACATTAGTAGGGTGTTTTAGGTGTTAGCCAGACAAGCTATGCAGACAGTTTGTTCTGAATGATTGTTATTGCGTTGCTGGATTATGTAGTTGTTAAGGTGTTGTGAATGGTAGGCCATTGCTATGCAGTTGTTTTTCTGAATGGCTGTTATTGCACTATTAAGATGTTGCTTAGCAGTAATGAGGTAGTAGGGTGTTCTGGATGGCTGCTTATAAGCCCAAAAGAGTCCCGCCCTTAGTTTCTGTGAAATCTGTTCTCCAGAAATGGCTCTCGAGTCCTCCTTCAACCATTGTTGGCTAGTAGGCGTGTAGTGTTTCAGTTGTACAACATTTTTTCCCTACATATTTATCATCTCCATTAACAGCGAATGATAGGCTTACTCATTCTGGTGTCAAGGCAGTTATGTTTGTCCCCATGAATAAACACTTCAGATCACTGACAGAAAGCCAACAATTACAATGGCCACCCTCAGTTATTCAATAACCAAAGTCATCTAGACGATTTCTATAAATAACTCAAAAGATGATTCTGCTGAAAGCGGTCCACTATGCTTTTCATTAGGTCCAAACTCTAGTGTATCTCTAGAACGCACCTAACCCAATAGCTAACTAAGGCTAAAAAAAACTACACGTTATCTTAAGGGCTTCGTTCATGTAATTTATCTTTAAATACATCTGAGGGTGTGTAATTGCTCACTAAACAGGTTATTGCATAATTTACTGAGAGCTGGCAAACATAAAGACAGAACAACTCTCTTAGAATCGGTCCAGTAGATAAACACACCCGGTCTTAACTGATTGTTGAAAGAAAGTAGCTGTTTTGTGAAAAATCACAGACTCTCTATCAGTATACTAGATTATGGATATACGAGTTGTTACAGTATTGCAGAAGCAGTGGCGTCTGTAAGTGTCCCGAGTCTCTGGGTCGGTGCCAGGGCTCAGAGAGGCGCTGGTCAAACTGAAGTGCTGGAGTACAGCTCTGCCGCTGCTCGAAAGCTTCCTCTCCCCATGAATGCTTCTGTTTGTTGGACTCGTCCCATCATCCAATCAACACACTCTTAAGATTAAGGGACATGATCCAGAAAACCCCAGCTGCTCTCTGGCTAACTCCGAGCGGAAGAGGAGTTTTGCAACATTTATCCCATATAACCCCCTACATTTTAATTATTCATGATGTAGCAATGTACTATAGTGCATGTATATCTATCTATTTTACAAAAAGAAATATCTATAATCTATCTATCATACAGAAAGAAGGATCGATCTATCCGTCTGTCTGTCTTATCTATATAACTAACTATCATACAAAAAGAAAGGTTCATCCATCCATCCATCCTTCCATCCAGCCTGTCTTACTGTCTGTCTGTCTGTCTTACAGAAAGAAATCTCTGCTTGCCTGCCTGTCAGCAATTCAGAAATATTGTCAGGTCTTCAATTGAGTGTCACAAGTATTAATGTGACCAACGATTCACTCGTGTTCAATGACAGACATGTGTGCCAAAGCATAAACCTCCATCATTAGCTGCTCTTCTTGAGTCGCTGGGTTAAATTACATTCCAGAAGGTTGGATCAGTTTTCACAGACACTGAGTGTTTGGAGCATTTGTGCTGGGGTAGGTCTCATTTCAAACCAATTTCTCCTTACCCACACACCCTTGAAATACAGACCAGTTAATTAACAGCGCCATATCAGTGGCACACTAGTGCAACGTCACCTCCAGCAGAAACACTCCACATTCAAGGGCTTCTTGTGAGTTACAGGGAGAAGCATTGATTTATAGCATTAATGTGTTAAAGAGCGTTTCTGGCATGTTTCACTCTCCATTGACAGAGGGCAAAATGCTTTAATGATTTTATTGCAAACGCATATTAATGTGCCAAAACTTGATCTATTCTAAGCTTTCAAAGGAAGCTCTAAAAATCTGTAGCAGAGCACATAGAGAGTCATTCACTCCTCTCATTTACGGATGTAAATATGCATGTCTGGTTTCCACTGATGCGAAAGTATGCCACAAATGCTTTGGAGTACTTGTGTAATGTGAATGAATGGGGTTTTGGGTCTTGGCCGCTGCTGTTACAAGTCCAGAGGGATGACTTTCACATGATGTCTTAGAGCTTATGGAGGTCATGGGACGTATAGTACTAGTAGTTTTCCCCTGCCTGTTACCAGAATAAAAATGTAAGAAATCCAGGCCTCAAGCTCACATCGCCTTTAGCTACATTGGTATGAGGATTAACCCTGTTTTTGCAAGGTAAAGCAATGGCTAAGTTTGGAATAGCTTGCTTCCATACTACTCTTACTTTGTATGTATACCTGTATACAAAGCATGCAAATTTTCGTTATGGTTGGAACACACGGATGGCCTACGACATGTGCAGTATACATACATAATATGTTGTGCTAAAGTTCACCTTCCATTTCCAGTGTGAGGGATGAACTGACGGTAATATCAGCACTGTGATTTTTACTTCCTTTTTGATGGGATTCACAATAATTCAAATTTGGATTAAAAATATAAAATAACCATTAGTCATGCCACTTGCTGAATAAAACATGCAACATAATGAAGTCATGGGACAACAATGTGGCACACTTTTGCTACTATTACTGTTGCATAACGCAGTGTAGAGGGCCCGTGAATGGGTGGTTTTACCTTTTCTGTGGGTGTGCCGCGTAACAAGAAAGAAGTCAACAATTAAGTAATTCAATTAAATATTGTGCCTTGTTAGGTTTCCAGAGTTTAACTGTTATGTGTTGTTACACATATGTTTAAACATCTTTTTAGGCTTCATTAGTTGTGATTAGTTGTGTGTTTTATAAGGCTAATTAAAAGCTGTCCGTGTTTGTCATTTGTTGCTAGCATTATCTTATGGTCAGATTAATTAAACAAAGTTTTATCTCTGTTATTCTGAATGTTTGGCATAGCCCTAATGTTTTTGTAATTTTATCACAATTTCTACAAGCTGTAACAATGTGTGCGGGTGCGTGCGGTAGTGATCAGAATCTCAGCGGAAGCAGTGGGTCTCAACTGGTTTGGCCATGGAAACCACATTTTCTTATGGTTAGTAAGCCGCGACCCAAATATTTAATAATTTGAACAAAGCAAATTTATTTCTCAAAAATTGTTGAGACACACAAATACCTTCCCTTATTACTTAACATACACATAAATTGTAAGAATATCACTAACACTAATAACAGTATAAGGTAATGCAATACATTATTAAATAGCAGTCCCAAACTAGTTTTTGTTAATACAATATAGTTAGTAAGTTGGTATAAGCCACCAGTCATTTAAAAATATATAAAATAACACAAAGTGAAAATAAAGTGGTATTTTAGCTTAAGGTTGCGGAAACTACAGTTACTATGGTAAATACACAATAATCAAGCGTAGCGTCAGTTCTGGCAGGTCATGTTAGTCAAGCTCGCACCAGCTGACTCTCAGCTGATCCATGTCTACCTATAGGAATATGACGCCTATCACTGTGTACTGTACATATATAAGCTCCTTCAGTATTATCAGCTGCAATCACGTTTCTCAGGAGCGAATTACCCTCCTCCATCCCCAGCTCCTCCTCTCGTCAGTCAGGATTTGGCATTCTGATTCCCCCTGAATCAGACTAAAATTCTCTAATTATGTTGTACATTAAAATTAATTGATATCTGCAATACATTCATGTTGGTTCTGTTCTGTTTACCCTATTGCTGCTCTTATCCATGCTAGGCTGCATGGATGCGCAGGGAGTTCTTGCCCAGAACAGAACCATACCGCCAATCTAAACTGTATGCTAACTGTCAATCGTATTTGACGATAGTGGTCCTGACAGAACTAACATGAACTGTTCCTTTTCGAGGTCGATCTCTCGACATTGTGTCGAAAGCTGACGTGTTGGAGAAATTCTCTGTAAGGCAGGCGACCTCGCCCTTCGCTCTGCTAAGAAGGTCACCCAAGGAGTTGGGCAGAGCATGGGCAGACGGGTGGAGCCACAGCGGCATCTTTGGCTCATCAGACAGACATCTTGTTAAAGGACAAGTTGCCGCTGCTCAACGCCCCCGTAAGCCCCAAAGGCCTTTTCGGAGAAGCCTGCAGAGGGCCAGAATCAGTCCAGGATGATGACACACTTCGTCCCCCCTTAGGCACGTTCCAGGTCATCCTCTGCGCAGCGGTCAGCCACACGCACCGCCCCCCCGTCCCAAGCGCAGGGGCGCGAGCCAAAGCCTCCAGTGCAACAGAGGCCCAACAGGAAACACAGTTTCCCCATGAAGCAAGGTCACCGTCCGTCCGGACGCCCAGCAGAATCTAAGCCAAGTTCCTGTCGGCCAGAAGCGAGTTTGTTCTGCAATCTCTAAAAAGAGTTCAAGTTCTTTCACCAGCCCCCCTGCCGGTTGCGGTGGGCAAAGTAAAATGTTTGTATGTTGTGTTGCCACACTTGCAGAGTGCGAGCTCCGTGCAGGTCAGAATAAAGGATGAGAACGTTCCCGTGGTCCAAGCCACGAGCCAGTCTCTCGCCCAGTCTATGTTGAGTGGCGCAACACCACCGGCTGGCACACAGTCCCGGCAACAACAGTCTCCGCTTCAACCCCCGTCCCGAGGTGCTGGAGAGCCACAAACACAAACTTCTGTCTGTGAATATGCAGAAGAGCATGCAGTTTAATGAGGTACCATTGGATGGCTGAGAGACTTGTCACCACGCTCCTCTTCAGCGAGTGGTTTCGACTAGGACGTATATGTGTTTGTAAGCACCTGCACCAGCGGTTCATGTAAGGATAGAGCCTTTCTGTCTTTCTCTTGGTGTGCTTGAGCAAACCACATTCACTTTGCGGCTCGCTTGGTGTGTAATTACAGGGCTCCAGCAGAAGGCTGCCTACCCCTCTGTTGTGCTTTCTATTGCGTTATAAACTCTTGATTGTATATAATAATCTGCTTGTCAGAGCTGATTATATATTTGTTATATTTGTATATTGTTATATTTGTTAACTCACTTGCCAAAACTGTTTATGTAATAAGCACACCAATTATATTATTGTTGTTTCAACCTCCCCACACTGTAATGCCGTGACTTTGGCACTGTGTTTGGCGGTGCTGAAGGCGCGGGCGCCATCTTGGCCGGCTGCCAACTGGCTGGTTGAATGTTTCAACTAGGTCCCGTAGTTAATCTAGGAAAGGCGTGGCAGTCGCTTACTGCTCACACTCATCGTGGTCATGGGCTAAGTACATTCACTCCCATTCAACTCTTTCTATTAGATTTGAGCTAGAGTTTTAGTGCTTTTGTTTTTACACTGCTGGGATTTTATACGTTCCTCAATGCGTCAGCTTTCGACACAATGTCGAGAGACCGACCTCAAAAGGGAACGTCTAAGAGGAGGGAACGAGAAATTGCTTAAGCTACCGAGTAAAAACTAGTGTGCCGCACAAGTCCTGAAAAGGTAATCCAAAACGTCTCGATCGCCCCCCGGTGGCTGGATGCAGTATAGCTCATAAACCCCGCCCTCTCCATGAAATGTTATGGGACGTGAGACAAAGTAAACAATCAAATTACACTTAAAATAAACTTTTTTCCAAAGATGGCTTCTGTCATTTTATCAAGTAAGTTTTGAATAAGTTTGTTGTTATAAAAATGGGAGTGTGGCATGACAGCTGTGATTGACAGTAGTCACTGAGACTTTTTTTTCGGGATTTTTGAGAGGAGATTGGAGCTTTAATTTTAATTTCTACATTTCCATAACTTTATTTCACACCAACAAAATGAGTTGTTCAGCAGTAAACTGTACTAACCGTTTCTGCGGGAGTGTGCGGCGGGCAGGACCTTGATACCGCGACTCCACTTCATGCTCACTACTGCGCAGACTCAGGCTCTGAGTCTGTAATCAGCGCAAGACGTCAGCGCCATATTGGAACATCGTCATCCTTCTTTTTTTACAGTCTATGGTAAGTCAAAAAAGTATTGTTTTGTATGCTATCGCTCAGTCAAAAGATCCAAAGACACTAGCGCTCAGTGCAGACTTATAGCGGCCGGGCCTCCCCGCGTTTGAGCGCCATTGGCTATTGCAGGTGAAATAGTGTATAGATTCAATCAGGCTTCAACGTTCGGAGAATGGGAGTTTTCCCAACGTGTCAGCTTTTGACGCAATGTTTCGTTCCCTCCTCTCAGTGAATCACGGTTACATGAGTAACCCGTGACTTTAATAACAAATGGACACTGATCTTGATGAATAGAATGAACAAGCAAATCCTTTCCAGCAAATACGTACCATTTACATAATTTATTGGTTGCATGCTTGTAATTTAATTTGCTCTTTATATATAATGAAGTGATATACAGCACGCGCCTCCACATTTGCGCATGTCGCGATCACAGTATAATATCTGACAGGACAAGAACATTTTATGAGGTGAGAGACTTTTAATTTTGTAACAAGTAGAGAAAATAATGTTAGAATAATTACACTGACAACATCTCAACTAACCGCAGGTTCTGAATCAGGACAGAACGTTTTTTCTTAGACACACTTTACTTTAACTGCGTCTGACAGAAGACTCAACAGCGTTCACGCATGTCTTTCAAAATAAAAGTCTTGCATCAGAAGAACATTTAGAATTACGTTTTTTGTTGTTGTTGTTGTGTTGTTGTTTCTTTTGTGTCTACCCACCAGTTAAGAAACACTGGCATTATGGATACTTTTCACATAATTTTATTATTTAAAAAAATAAAAAGTGAATATGCAGTAAATATTTTTTTCTCGTGTCATATTCTGTCTGCACTTTTTGGTCTGTACGTGTTTAGATAAGGGCAGGTGAGGCTTTAGACAGAGACAGAGGTAATGTAATCTGGGTGTGGCATCCATCTTTCTCACACACACATAGAGAGGTATCTTTGTCTCATCTAGCGACTGTCTCCAGTGGGGAGTGAGAAATCTGAGATGGCATGTGTGTATGTGTTGGATGCTGGCAGTCCCACTGAGCCATCTGCTGTAGCAATGTGTCACTGTAATTAGGGCTGGATGGCTTGTGTCAGATAGACTGCTCCCTTACAGCTCGTGTCTCAACTGAACAACGGATGACTGACGGCCGCACGCACACACACACACACACTTCTGGCCAGTGAGTTGAAGTATCTCATTGCAGGCAGAATCATTACTTCTACTCTTATTATGAATTATCGCATCAGTAGATGTTAATGGTGGACTCAGAGTGCTTCATTCACCCATTAACACTGTCACATCGAAGGACACCCACAGATCACCTATTTGTCATGATACTCACCTTTTTACACAAAAGGAGAAGTTTAGAAGAATGTCTTAGCCGCTCTTTTCCATACAATGAAAGTGGATGGTGCTTCCAGGCTTTAAGAAGAACAAAAAAGAGCCATATCATAACAGTAACAATACAGGTTATTATATTTGATGAATCAGAAAAAGAAAAAAAATATTAAATCTCTTGCTTTTGTTTTATCATGATCTTAATATATAATTTAATCAAATGTAATCATCATATTTTAAGAAATCATTATTATCATGTTGTTGATGTGTTTCTCATTACTATCATTTTGACGTGCTTACCATTATTAGCATTTGAAATGTATGTTTAATACTTTTATTAATCTTTATGCCTCAAATGTAGCTGATTGACTTAGGGTGAATTTTTGTACTTCCTGTTTAGATTAGGGCAAAAGTCTATACGCTTCCGATATACAGACCACAAATGCTCGAATGTCTCAGAATAAAGTGGTGAACGAATGTTATCTTGGCTAAACATCTTGATCTTGCAGTTTACGAGCTAACACCTCAGAGTGTGAAAACAGGCAAACCTAGATATGTTTGTCTTGTGTGTCTGCTTCAATGCGATATACTATGAAAATTAAATTCCAATTCAATTCAATTCTGAATGCTCTGATCCGATAACTGTATAATAGGGAGATCAATTTCTGTACAGGTCAGTCTATACCTTGGACTCAGACCTTGCTCCTTCATATTTTCAAAGAAATATCTCACAACCAACTTTAATTATCTTTAGGCTGAGAATATTATACTCAGAGTGTTTTAAGTATATTTTACTTATAAGTGATTTTAATTGTTTATTTATGTTTATTTATTAAACTTTTAATCCTAATTATGGATTAATTAATTTTACTCTTCATTTATTATTTGATTGTCTGCTATTAAGAAATCAAATTTCTTAATCATCTGACTGGATCTCCTCCATGCATCAATATGTATATATAATAAAAATGGAAAGAATATCATGGAGAGGAGCGGACCCCCGGATTATGTGTCAAGATCGATATATTATTTTCTGGAGCACATGACTTTTATTTGGTGGATCGATCTTTTATAAATTTTTAATTTAATTTTCATTATTTTTTATTACATATGTATTTTTTATTTAAATATTAATTTATTAATTAAACATTACATTTTGTTAAAATATTTTTAAATACACAATTTGAAAAAAGGTCTATTCTGCTCACCAAGACTGATTTTATTTGATCAAAAATACAGTAAAACAGTAATATGAAATATTTTCTATTTAAAATATAATTTATGTAAAGTTGTATTTTCAGCATCATTACTCATCTTCAGTATCACATGATCCTTCAGAAATAAATCTAATATGTTGATTTGCTGCTCATGAAACATTTCTGATTATTATCAACATTGAAAACAGTTCTGCTGCTTCATATTTCTGTGGAACCGTTCAAAGTTGTAATAATAAAAAAAGATCTCACTGACCACAAACTTTTGAATGGTTGAATAGTTGTTTTTATAACATATTATGTAAAAATAATAATAATAATAATCATAATTTATTATATTTCACAAATGTCAGGGACGAACTGGACTGAGATGATATAGACGGTATATTTGAGATGGTATATTTATTTTGTAGGCGCCATACATCATGTTTGCTACTTTATCAACTGGTAAGACGTCCTGGCAGAGATGGAGGAGGCCAGTTTTGAGAAAATTAATCTTAAAGGAAATGAAACCGTGAGCTTTTATTTGAGCTTTTATTGAAGCATTCATTAGAGAAGGCCTATCTAGTTTCTTTCATCTTTCGGCAGTTAATTTCTGCTGATGTGGAAAATTACTAGCCTATGTCATCCGTAATACATTATTATTAAGGGTCTTTAAATGAGCATGTGAAAAAAATCATATTTGACTCTTGTACCTTCAGTGTAGCCTTCTGTATGAACCGGTTTTAACCGTGCTATTAATATCTTACGGCTCCTTTTAAAAGCCATGCATTCTTTAAATCTCAAGGAAGGTACAGTATGTTTTATCTAAAGGCTGTTTATCGCATTTCTGCAGGTCATTTTGACATTTAAGTTGAAGCTGAAAACGTCATATTCAATATTTCAGGTAGGCTAATCCTGTGAGAAACCAATGCAATTGGTGTAACGCAGCATTTAACTGAATTTTCAGATATACCAAATACAATTTTGTGCAAAATGCAAAGATGTCATTTTGAATAAATTATTTTATGTATATTTTATTCATGTATATTTTAATTGGCTGGAATTAACTTTGTGTGTGTGTGTGTGTGTGCTGCCCTCTAGTGGTCTAATGAAACGTTTATTCATAACATGACATGAGTGGTTAAAAGAGGATCTTGTAGAATGACATATATTGTTACAACTACTGAAATTAAATGATATTAGAATTAAATTAATTCTATTCTTAATTCTTTAATTAGAATTCAAATTATATTTTAGCATGTCTCCTACTTACGCCATTTAACCAATAAGTTATATGCAACCCTAAAGTTTCAAACAGTATGAGCTACATTGTTAATGAATATTACATTGCAAGCTCAGTTGGGCGAATGCATTCGTTATCATCTCGTATCAGATATATCATGTTTTTTTTAATGATTTTGTTTGTGTGCGTGTCGTAGTAAATCCTACATTATGGGGACAAAATGTCCACACAAAGATGGCAGTATCCGAAATCCTTGTTGGGACTTTTTTTTTTTTTTTTTGTCCTCATGAGGAAAACGGCTTATGAATCATACGAAGTGATGTTTTTTGAAAATGTTAAAATGCAGAAAGTTTTCTGTGATGGGTAGGTTTAGGGTTAGGGTCAACGGGAGAGACTGTACAATTTGTACAGCATAAAAATAATTAAGTCTGTGGAAAGTCCCCATAAAACATGGAAACCAGGTGTGTGTGTGGGGCGGTCCACTGAATAATAGGCTGTGTCAAAGTAAATTTCTCGCTGTAAACTGTCATTAGCCACAGTGAAATATTATTAATTAATATAATTAACGACTTTTTACTTTTGATGATTGTCTGACATTTATTTCCCTGCTCTTCTGAAAATTAAAACTGTATTCATAATCAACTCTAAAACCATCATGTGTTTGTTTACTTTCATTAACATTTTCTGTCTTTTAATGGCCTCTAATGCAGCTGCTTCCTGATCGCAAAGCTTTTTTTTTATTTTTTATTGAACAGTTATTTATGTACAAAAGATCGCAAAGCTATTTTCCTATAAGGAAGTAAACAACTAGAGAGGTTACATCAGGGTGTAATAATGCACGCCTTTCTTACCAGGTAGCGTTCCAAACATAGACCGTATATAAACGGTTCCAAATGACAGGCATTCTCCAACTGTTTATTACGACAATGCTAAAGCCGTTTCGCTAAATCCCTTAAAGGGATAGTTCACCCCAAAGTGCAAATTCTGTAATCATTCACCCTGATGTCATATCAAACTTGTTTGAGACTTTCTTTCTTCTGTGAAACACAAAAGTATGGAAGCTGGTTTCGTCACGGAATAAAATAAATAAATAAAATTAAATACATTTAAAAAAGTTGACCTTTCCACAGACTGCGATGACGCGTTTTAACGGTCGTCAGCATCGTAAATCCTGCAAAGTTATTTATATTTTAATTTTTCTTTTAAATGTATGTACATTTATAACACTATAGGCCTACATTTTATATTATATCATAAAAAAAAACTACGCTGCTGTGAGGGTGTTTTTGGAAGTGATGGTAAAATTGACATTGGTCCTCCTTCCCTCTTCTGACTGCTGTTATCAATCTCTCTCTATTTTTCCCCCTCTTTTTGAAAGTGGTGAACTCTATTGTGGTGTTTTCTTTTGCTATTTAAGCAAATGGGAACAATTATTATTATTATTTTTTTAATGTAGCCTAAAGTTTAGGCTACACAACTATGACGACTTCCGCTTCTGAGAAACCCATGTGAAAAGGGTGAATTGTGACTTTTTATTTTTCTAAAAATTGCGAGTTTATATCTCAGAATTCTAAGGAAAGAAAATCAAAATTGTGAGATATAAACTCGCAATTGCTAAATGTTTATTTTTTTTATTCTGTGGCGAACACAAGCTTCTATACAAAAGAAGAGATTTTGAAAAATGTCACTGCTTAAATAATTTTTTTTTGGGTGAACCATTTGTTTAAATGTAATACTTTTCTGTCCAGAGTTAAGCAGAGCAGGTTTAGGCAGAGTAACAGATAGCGGAGAAATAGTTAGTCATAAACAGAAGAGGTTAGAGGAAGAGGAAGGTTACAACCATTCCACTACTCTTACAAACATAAATCATATTCTCTCTTCAAGTACAGGCACAGAAGAAGCAGAGTTTGCAGAGCATTGAACATGGAAGGAAGTCTGCTGAATTAAGGACAAATCCAGAAGGAAAGACATGAAGACGCAGAGGACATAGGAAAGTACAGATGTCATGACATTTATTCAAGGCATGCTACAATTAAATTTGATTAGGAAAAACGTCAGCAGGGTGGGTAATAAGAATAATAACTCTAATAATGATTATGCATAATAAGCCATTCATAAACAGAAAAAAAGAAATGCTTTCTACAAAAAATACAAATAAAATCTCCACTCAGTCATGCACTGCAAAAAATTAGAAAATATGTTTCTTTAATAGTTTATCTTCTATTTGCATTTATTACATCAAACTCATAAACTGGATACGCTCATGTCTCTCCCCAATTCCCACAAGTCACATAAACTGCTTTACAAATGAAAGCTGGTACTGGTATGATATCAAAATACAGAAGACAAATTGTGTTTTCTTTATGTTAATTTCCATAAATATAAAAACCAGTTCATATTGGTGTGTTTGTATCTTGTTCCCCAAAACCTTTTTTTTTTTTTTGGCCAGGTAAAAAAAAACAAAAACAAAAAAAACAATAAAATAAAATAATAAGGGAACACATATGTACAGCATTTGTTTCCTTTTGGTAGTGAAACGTTCATAAAAACTATAAATTAGGTATTTCAAAGCATCCTGAGATCAACTCAGGCACTTCTGTATGTGCGCTGTGCTTGAGCGACACCTCAGTTAGCTAATTTAGTCTAGCCCCTCCCTTTATGCAAATTACACTGGTCAATTAGCATATTCATAGCCCATAAATTTAGTCATGAGAAGAGAATAGAAAGCATAATGGCTGAAATTTGAAGTTTAGATTGTAAGGGTCAATTGCATCGTAATAAAGCAATAAACTATCTCAGTCTGAACAGTGCTGCATCAGTTCCAATCCAATCAAGTCCTTTGGTTTCAGTGGTTGGTTTATCGTCACGGTCTCGAACGTTTTTAGAGTAAAGCTTTTTAATGGAATCGATGACTAAACAAGACAAAAAGTGTAACCGCTTATCCAGATGGTGGCGACTAGCGTAAGGCTGTTCAAATGAATCCATAAGGGCCCGGTAACATTCACAATCGTAAATGAGTCTAGTTTGAGGGGGGAAAGGATATGGCTTGACCTTTCTGAGGAAAACAATCCGAAAACAGACTGCGAGACGCGTGGAAAAACAGACTCGTAACATGACCGAGAGTGGAAAATACAAGAAGTTTGTCGGTTTCTGATATATAGCCAGGAAATAAGTTACAAATAAGCTAGATGAAAGGCACATAAACTTTGGTCCTGCATTATTTGTGACTTTTTTTTTCAGTAAAAAACCTGGAAAAAACCATACACGTGTGTGTAACTGTTCGAGTGAGCGCGGATATCAACGAGAAAATGTCTTACAACACAGCGGAACGTTGTTGCCTGAGTCAAGACGTGGTTGGAAACATGTTTCGCTTCGAGAAACAAAAATGAATGACTTCTGTGACACGTTTATGGAGTCTGGCTTTTCTCCTGTTGATACATAAAAAGCATCGCAGCCGGGAGCAGGTCGGCGCTCTGCATATATTTCACCTCCCGACGGACGCCATCGCACACGTCAGTGGACGTTACGGACCCGGAACTGCTGTTGTGAAGAGGCAGAGTGACAGACAACAATCTTGAACCAGTTTTCACACTCTTAATATAGAAAATCAACAAACCCCCAAAAAAAGAACAAAAAGTATCACAACAGAGCAAGAACGAAACAGGCCAAAACCCCTAAACTGAATCAATTATAAGGTACAGTAAATAAGATACTCCAAAACACACACACACACACACACGCACACACAGGTGGAGGTCTCAGACATCAGCATTACTCCATGGCAAAACGGAAGGCAGACCTGAACACTCAGAGCCTATGCTGTGGGCTTCTGGGTCTCCGCGAGGATAATTTAGATGGGGTGCACAGAACCCTTTTGGTCTGGTTCTCAAGGGAGCGCCTGGTAGGAACTCACGGTTTACGCGGCACACTTATCTTACAAGCTGTCGTCACCACTTTCCTCCTGATCTCCTCACTCTAACTCTATTTGTTCACTGTAGAAATTAAATAGCCTATAGGTTCAAGCTGTATTTATTTATTTTTTTATTAACATTAATGACGCAGACAACAGCAGGAATATTAGGCTGCTGTCACTTTAAGACCGAATGCACGAATTGAATATACTAACACACATCCGGTTTCTTTCTTAACTGTTCACTTATGACATAACCGAGAGAATACTGGAGCGAAAGAGGAATCAATTCGGTGTTCCAGCACTGTCTGAAACGCGCCTCTCTCTCTCTGCGTACGCGCGCTTCGAGTCCCGATTTTCGCCTCTTCTTCCACATTTGAAATAGTTTGAATGTGTAAATTGGCAAGACAAAACATGTCCAACTGATAAACTTTCACTCTATGATGGTTAAACAACTTTACGGTTAATCCGCGAATTACATGCGTGCTGAACCGCGGGGCCTGCTCAGTATGGACGCGTCCCTGTCCCTAAAAAAGTAGGTACTTCCCTCCACGTTTTCTGCTGCGGATCGTTTATTTTCACCACGCGTGCGCACCAGTTATGTGCACCCATGATCATAATCATATTAGAAGATGTGATTGATTCATGTTGATTTCTGAGTGGTCCTTCCCATGAAAAACTCGCCAACATCACATTATGGTTTGTTGGAGGTTGCCAGAGTGTTGCTATATGGTTGCAAAGATGTTCGGAGTGGTTTTAATGTGTTGCTGTGGTGTTCAGATGGTTCCTAGTTGGTTACTTACTGGCCCAAAGTAAAAAGAGCCCAACTCCAAGTTTCTAGACACGGCTTGGGTGTTTCTTGAGTAAGTCTATGGGATTTTTTCGCCCGTTTTATCGTTCGCCAGACTAAATTTGCGTGTGATCACTTAGAAAAGAAACAACTTCACAGGTGTGCTCATAACAGCTCGTAAATTTCATACTTTTTAATCAGAACTATAAGCATGTTTACAGCAACCTCTGTCTCTGATCTTTAAATTTTTATATCAGAGATTGAGGAACTTTGTTTTTGGCCTAGAAAGGCTGTACGTAACAATGGTACGCGTGTCTAGCACACATATGTACACACACACACACACACACACACACACACACACACACACACACATCTGCGAGGGAGAATAGAGACCCACAGCATGCTCTGAACATTGTTGAGTTCACCGTTCATTTGTCTAATAAGAGCATTCACAGCACCATACATCATAACTTACATCTCATATCATATTAAGACCACATGGTACTGAGTCCCCACAAAATGCACATCTATAAGAGCTACACAACAAAAAGATAATAAAAGAAAAATCAAGATCAAAATAAATCAACCCTCTCACCAATCCCACAAAATAGTACATAAGATATTTCAGTTAAAATGTCTAAAACCTATTTGATTATGAACACATAATAAGGCACGTAATAAGAAATTAGGTAAATACACAGTAAATATGATTTTTTTTTTTTCACCATGATTTCTTGAATGATTATAGTGGTACAAAAACCCGATGAGGTTTCAAATTTGATTTTTTTTTTCTCTTCCATAAAAAAGAACTAATTACCAAAAATAAGTAACTTTTTTTTTTCTCAAAAAATCTTGACAATCCTTAAGATATATAGACCTGAATAGTTTGCTTTAAGACTGTAAACTTCAACAAAATTAAATTTCTTTTGAGAAGTGAAAGCGAAGTTTCGAATCGCTTCAGGTGAAATCAGTCAAAGACAAAAAAAAAGTCACTGTCCCTTGCCTTGCATGAACATGAAGATTGTTGAATTGTTTGATAACTGATTTCAAACGGGCTTCGACAGAGGATATAGTGCTCAGGCACAGAAGCTGCTCCCTTTAGATGCTACTCAGCGGGTCAACAGTGACCCTCCTTGGAATGTTAAGGCCAGATTTCGCTAAATGAGACAGCACCTCGTTCGTACGCACAAGGGAGACATCATATATCCTAGAGAGTCCCTATGCAGCCGCTAATAATACACAAATACTAACTAAACACGTACACACAGAATCAGCTTCTGTATGTGCTCACCATTGCCATGTTCCAATACCTAGTAAGCTGCCTACTTAGACGACATTTTAAGGCATCACAGGCGCGATCCCGACACAAAAGCTGCTCCAGCCTTCTACGATATCTAATTTTGGCCAAACTCTAAGGCAGCATTGCACGTATCCTTTGTGGAGAAGGCAATCCCAGAATGCATTGTGATAAGCTCATTCAAATTCAAGACGGAGGGTGAATAGATTGTAAATATACTTTAAATTCTTTCAATACTGAAAATATCTATAAAATTGTTTAATTAAAAATTTTTGGTGTTAGAATCAGGTAAAATCACAAAAATTAATCATTTATATGATCAACTGATTCCAGTAGAGTTTGATATTAGCATGATGCTAAGCTAATGTTGCGACAGTCTATGTTAGTAATAGCAAATATTGAGCATGTGCTATGAAATTTTACATTCATTACAGCATGTCTACACAGATCCCACATTATGCCGCAACATCTCGAGGCTTTCTACAACGAACGTCAAAGAGCGCTTTGTGTCCAGTGTAGTGTTAGAGAACCGCGTTATTAGCTTAGCAACATGCTAACCTAAAACTATCGCTGTAATGAGCTTAAAGAATACATAGCACATGCTCAATATTGGCATGTGATATGTATTTCTACTACTGGAATTAACATGCAAACATCTAACTCCACTAAAATCAATTGAATCAGAATGCCTCCACCTGGAGGAGATGCTAGTTTTGGAGTGAGTATTTCCATGATATCAGAGTCTTTGTATTGTTGGCTTACAAGATTCACATTGACAGTTTATTCCAATGATATGGACTCAGAGTTAACCTCTAAAAGAAAACCTCTGGTCTGGACTCTACTGGAGTCAAGTTTGCTGAGGACTTTGTACTATTAGTCAGTTTAGAGCATTCCAGATCAGTCACATGGGCTTACATGGCGAATAGGTCTTAGAAGGCAGCTGCCAATGTAGCAGCTCACTAGGTTTTGGGAACTAGGTGGCGTCTTCGTGTCAATCCGACTTACTCATTCCGTTAATATTTGGTTTGCTCAGATACAGAGGCATTTAGTGTGGGACTGCAAGGCAAAAGAGAGTGCCGCCCTCTTTTTTTCTGTGACTCAATGGTCTTCACTACGGTTTCTATAGAGCCCATGGCTGCAAACTCTCACACCTGTGGACAGAGCCGAGGAGTGAAAGAGCAGAGGACAGAACCTTCTGCCCCTGCGTGGAAAGATAGAAAACAAGTAGAACGAAAGGAAAAGACTCAACTAAGAGCAAGAAGGGGAACAGAATGGAGGAAATCGTCAATTTCCCAATCGAGATCACGGGCTATACCATTCACATTGAGAATTTCACTTAGGAGGAGGCGGAGCCTCCTGTCAGACTGGGCGTTGCTGATTGGAGTGTTCCAGTAGGGTTGACATCTGGCCATAAGTGTTCTGAAATGATCGTGCATGTTTGAAAACGGTCGCCCCGGTTCAGAGGAACCCGATCGACTGGACAATGACATTGTGCGCCACTGCACGCAGATGTTCTCTGACAGCTTTGCAGGTGCAGAGAGCCCACAAAAGGCTGGTCTGTCCAATATAAAATTTCCATAATACAAGAAAAAAACAAAACAAATCACGCCATTCACTATCTATTCACAGATGCCTACCATCTGGCTATACATCTTTGCACAGTAAACAGATATGAGGATCCCTAACATTCCCCACGGTGCCTGTCTTCAATTCAAACCAATCAAAGTGCAGAGAAACAAAAAGGTTTGTAAGCCGAAACAGCTGCGATTGAATTTTAAATGCACCCATTTTTTAATCCATAGCAGTCTTGTTTTAATGCTACTCAGAAGAAAAGCACAAGCCTATTGGTTGAGGCCATCGCTACAGATTTTTTTTTTCCAGCAGCACCTTAATGACGATGTCAGCGACATTCAAACGGTGACCGTGCGTCCAAAACATCCCACGAGAAAAAGGGCTCTCCGTCGAAACAGCCAATGAGAATGAAGGTGTGGGTTTTGGGGGAGGAGCAGAGGAGACTCCGCCTTCACTGGGTCTGGGGTAACAAGGCCATTGGGCTACAGGAGTGTCAGTCTCCAATGTAATCGGCAAGTGTGCGGTAAAGAAACTTCCTCAGCATTGACTTTTTTTTGAGAATGTTCATCTCGTGTTAGTTTGAGTTTCACATCAACGAAGTCCTCACCAGTAGACTATAGAGGGAATCTTACTTCCTCGACACAGAAGTTCCCAGAAACGTCACATTGTCATGGATATCGCATGTGTCTCCAGCCCTGGTATCGCGAGAGTAACTCACTCTCAAACTGTCTAAAGGTTCTGCAGTAGTCTCTTATTTGCTTTTTTTTTTCTTTCTTTTTTTGGGAAAATCTCTAAAACTACCCCATGAATATCTGTAATGATTTTTTTTTTTTTTTGAGTTTGTCAGTCAGTCATATTCTCTGAATGAAACAGTCAGACTGCTGAAGGTAGAAGGGCTGGAACGGGGAGGATGGGGAAGGGGTGTGTTTGTAGTGAAGCAGGTGCTAGATGGTGGATTTGGAGAAGGACACTCGCAAATGGTGGTTCTCTCCAAGGTCGTGGTTGTGGAGGACGATAAGAGCCTGAATGGCTTCTTCCACCGAACCCAGCTGGATCAGCGCCATCTTGCGGTCCTTCCTGTCAATCAAACATGGATAGTGAAAAATCAGATACTGGGTGATCATGAAACAACTCAAGATCAGCTAAAGTGCCACATCGCAAGTCCTCATTTAGGATCAGTTGGCCCAACCGTAATAAGGTCAATGACATAAAGAGAGGGAAAATATATAGGAAAAACCTTTAGAAAAGCTAGTTTAAAACAAGTGCCAAGTTCTTAGAAATTCTTCAAGTTCTTCTTAGTTTATACCGTTTATGCCATTTTTAAAGGGATACTCCACTTTTTTGGAAATAGGCTCATTTTACAACTCCCCTAGAGTTAAACAGTTGAGTTTTACCGTTTTCGAATTCATTCAGCCGAACTCCGGGTCTGGCGGTACCACTTTTAGCATAGCTTAGCATAGATCATTGAATCGGACAGGACCATTAGCATCTCTCTCAAAAAAATGACCAAAGAGTTTCGATATTTTTACTATTTAAAACTTGACTCTTCTGTAGTTACATCGTGTACTAAGACCGATGGAAAATGAAAAGTTGCGATTTTCTAGGCTGGATTTTCTTAGTACACGATGTAACTACAGAAGAGTCAAGTTTTAAATAGTAAAAATATCGAAACTCTTTGGTCATTTTTTTTAGAGAGATGCTAATGGTCCTGTCCGATTCAATGATCTATGCTAAGCTATGCTAAAAGTGGTACTGCCAGACCCGGAGATCAGCTGAATGGATTCGAAAACGGTAAGACTCAACTGTTTAACTCTAAGACTCAACTGTTTAACTCTGGGGGAGTTGTAAAATGAGCCTATTTCCAAAAAAAGTGGAGTATCGCTTTAAATTTTCAACAAAAGTTTAAATGACTCTAAAAATGTTATGTGGTTTAACTATAAAGTGAAAGGAAAGACGTAGCGCCAAACACTAGTCCCAAACAGATCCCAAAAAATACCTCATAAATCAGAACAAAGATCCACACACAAAAAAGCTCACAAGATTTTATTGTCCAGAGGCCACAATAAATTGCAAAAGTGCAAAAAAGCACATTATTGTGGCCTATTTTTGTGTGAATCTTTTTTCTGATTTTTAACAATAAAGTATCTCATGATTTCCTTACAAAAGACACAACTTCAGTCAATGATCCTAGAAGACACCTTCTTCCAGAGTTTAGCTACGCATATGTTCACATTTTATTCCTTGTTAATTTAAAATCCTTGTTCTCTTTCTATCACATACTGATTTTCCACAGTTAGACGCGTTCCTGGGTCAACAAATTTTGTTGATCCAGGAACAACATTCCTGTCCAAAAATGTTGTCCCAACCATATCTCTACCCCTAAACCTAACCCCACCCATAACTTATCCCCCCCAAAATCAGAGGAAATAACACTGGTGTAGAAGCACCTATCCCTGATTGTAAGACTAAACTTGGCATAAACTGTAAACTTGTCCCTCAGATCTGATTGGTTGATAGGAATATGGAACATGTTGTACTCTGTGAAATCAGGTTGTGCCTCTTTCTAGCAGATGGTATAGACATTGTTTATAACATACGGGTTTCGTGTTTTCCCAAAACAACTCATCCTTATCGGCTGTGTTGTCTTGAAAGAAAGATACAAGCAGACTATTCCCGTGTGATAAATGAAGGCTGAGAACAAAAAAAACAAATGTGAAGAGAACTCACTGGAAAAACTTGAAGGCCTTGACCATGTATCCAGAACTGGCAAACAGGTCTTTCAGAAAATCATCCGTGGTGGAGGGACTGGGGCGTGGAAGGAAAGGAACAAAAATATTATGTTTACAAAGGACAAAAACAGCACTGATGCCAACAACAATTCAAAGAATAATGGAGGACTTCTCGTGGAGTGAAACAACCGATATATGATACAATAATATGGGTGGGGTGATATGGGTAATAATCATACATCATGGTATGAGTAATTTTACGTCGCTCTAATAATATGCATTACAATATTGTTTCTTTTTCTGAAAATTCAACATCTACAATTTAATACTATATATACATTATATAGTTTTATATAACCACGTTATTGGCTATTTTGAAGTGACAACTATAGTAGCTTAAATAAAAAGTTTTTAATTAAAAAGTTAATTAATTAAAAATGAATTAAAAAGTATTTAATACAGTTTAATTTAATAATATAAATAAACAGTGATTCTTTCCCAGTTTATTGGTTTTTAATGTTAATTCTAAACACAATAAAAAATTAAATTTCCCCCCAAAAAATGAATGCTTAAGTTATTAGTCCAGTAAAATTGGGTCTTTGCAGCATCTGACCAAACCATGTATTTTTTGTAACATGCTGTATTTGGCCTGTGGTGCCCCATGTGTGGGTGTTTTCCAGTCACTCACGGGATATTTGAGAGGTGCAGGGTGGCGGAGGGGGGGAAGATGTTCTGGAAGTTCTTGGAGCCGGGCTTTTTGAAGCGGTGCAACGGGCTCCCACTGAAGTCTTTGGTCAGGCCCTGGTCCTCCTGACCCTCCCTAGGGAGCTGCACCGTCTGGTGCTTTGAGATGGTCACACGGATCACCTTACCATACAGACGCTGACCGTTCAGGTGGCTCATCGCTTAAACAAACCATGAGATAATGTGTTAAAGATAAGCTTGAACTCTGAGACACATCATGTTACACTCTTATGCTGAACATTTGAACAGTAAAATCTCAAGCATAAGATCGATTTCTTTCAGTTTTTCAACAAACTCATTTTGCACACTGCCTCTAAATATGGCCGTCACTCGTGAGTGCTTAATTTTGTACACACATTTTGCCTCAATCATGAAACACAAGCAGAGCGAACGTAACAAAACTATTCTTACATAAATTTCTGTGTAAATTGTTTGAAAAACCATTCTTGCGTACGTTTCTTTGTAAATCATGCACATTACAATTTACCTTTATGTAAATTTGTGTAAATCGTTTGCAAAATGATTCTCACATAAACTACTGTATAAAATCATTCTTAAGTTAATTTCTGTGTAAATCAAAACTATTCTTACACAAATTTCTAAGGAAATTGTTCGTAAAACCATTTTACCTTTATGTAAATTTGTGTCATTTGTTTGCAAAATGATTCTCACATAAACTACTGTATTAAATGTGGATAAAACAATTCTTATGTAAATATCTGTGTAAATCAATTTCAAAACTATTCTTACATAAATTTGTGTATATCGTGCATAAAACCATTCTTATGTAAATTTGTGTGTAAATAGTTCGCATAAACCCTTTTACGTAAATTTGTGTAAAACGTTTGCAAAACGATTCTCACATAAATGACTGTATTAAATGTGGATTAAATCATTCTTATGTAAATTTCTGTGTAAATCAATATCAAAACTATTCTTACAATTGTGTAAATCAGGCACAAAACCATTTACCTTTAAGTAAATTTGTGTAAATCATATGCAAAATGATTCTCACATAAATTACTTTCTAAAACGGGGCTAAAACAATTATTAGGTTAATTTCTATGTAAATCAATATCAGAACTATTCTTACATATTTCTGTGCATAAAACTATTCTTATGTAAATTTGTGTAAATCGTTCACAAATTGATTCATACAAAAACTACTGAATAAAATGTTGATAAAACCATTCCAACGTACATTTTTTAACCCAAAAGCAAAACTTTTCAGTGCACTGTACTGCACATTGTTCACAATTGTTAAAAAAATGTATGTATAAATCATTCTCAAAAACATTCTAACAGAATTTGTGTAAATAGTTGACAAAATCTAAATGCAAATTATAAACAAAGAATTGTATAGAAAAATGTATGCAAGAATGTATTCATGAATGATTTACACAAATTAATTCTGCTTGTGTTTCCCAAATGAATTGCTCATACGTTCTGAATTCACTGTATCCACTCCTGAAAAACAGCTAGAAAATAAATCTATGCTTTTTTTTTCAGATGAGACATCCATACATCAAAGCATTCACTCCTGCATTTAAATATGGTTATCACAAACAAACAAAAAACCTTGGCAGTGTGTGCATGTCGCTTCATAGATGAAAGATTCTTTTAGAATCTAATATAATATGCTGCAAAAATGGCATCAGAATATTTCTGTGTTTCTACACAAGGAATTATTATGAGACATTTAGCAGAAAAGCAATCTTTATAAATATTTCATCCATGTTACAGGCTACATCCAGCAAAGATACAAACACACTGAAATGTAACTCTAATACAGCCACAGAATACACAGATAAATGTGATCAAAGGATGAAGACAATCAATCAAGATGAAAAGGGTTTGTGTGTAGTGCCTGACGTACCGAGCTGGGCTTGCGTGGCATCTGCCATCTGTATTAAGGCATTCTCTTTCTTGTTGAACAGAATCTTGACTCTGTGAACGTCTCCGTAGACTCCTACCGGGATAAAAGAGAAATTTACATCTTTTTCTGTGCTCAAACACACCGTGAACGCAATTTACAGCAAATAATACGTTATCTGCAGATCTCAGTGTTTCATTATTGAAGGCAGAGAGCGACAGTAACCGATCACATGCTCATAGAGTGGGCAAACGTAGAGTGATTTTAAAGGATATCAGTCACACTAAGGTCTGTCTCTGATGTTGACAGTTATTAAATTGTGGGGACAATAGCAATGACACACACTGAGTGTGTGCGCAATACTGAGAATTTCTACCATTCATATGATGGGACACACAACACACAATCTGCAAATAATCTCCAGACTGTGTATTTGTAAGGAAATGGTCTCATCGCTCACCCTCTATCCTCTACTGCCTTCATAAAAACTGCCGTCTGCACATCTAATCTACAGGGGGAGTAATACATTTGTCCTTACCGAATAAAATGAAGAGTTCGTGTGGCGATATACTCTGCAAGAGATGAAACATTATCAAAGACATGACTGGAATAAGGTTAAATGAGTACGTGTGAAATGCATCAAGGAACATTAACAGATGTGGTGATTTGCTATGAAACATGTTGACTGATGCACTTCGACATACATGCTGATCAGTGACCACTAATGCTGCAGAATTAAACGAAGTGTCTTGTGACATCAATTGCCTGGACTGAATAAAGCAGCATGGAAATAGCTTTGGATTAGCTCATATGACAAAACAAAAGACTGAAAGGAATCATTTCTAAAGGCAGCCGTGATATACAAGGCCAGTGCTTATGCATTAGTGTCTGGATAGTCTTCTTGTAATACTACAATCTATGGTAATGGCTCAGACTAGTGATAGACTAATATATGTATCAGGCATCCTTAAATAGTGGACCGCGGTCCTTATTCCCGACTCCTGCTTGGTTCCAACCGGACAACAGACATAATGACAACAGCCCCATTTTACCGTTTCTACACTGCATCGAAACAACAGAGCTGTTCAGACCACAAGCACTCAGGGTCGTTTACGGTAATGATCTTTCGCCGCTTAATTCTCTAATGTTTTTATCTAGAGCCAAACACACTTCATTCAAGCCCTTTCTGCTCTGTGTGTGTTGTTCTCGCTCCAGCTAAAGAGGCTAAAGCACTGCATTAAAGGGATAGTTCATCCAAAAATGAAAGTGATCCCATTATTTACTCACCCTCAAGCCATCCTAGGTGTATATGACTTTCTTCTCTGAGCCAAACACAATCAGAGTTATATTAAATAATATCCTGTGCCCTTCCAAGCTTTATAATGGAAGTGAATAGTGAGTTTTTGAAGCCCAAAAAGCGCATACATCATCATAAAAGTAATCCATACGACTCCAATAGGTTAATAAAGGCCTTCTGAAGCGAAGTGATGCGTTTTTGTTAGAAAAATATCCATATTTATAACTTAAACTATAATCACTGGCTTCCGGTAGAGGTCGTGCGCGAGTTTAGTTCCAGTGAAAGAGTGACCTCGCTTCAGAAGGCCTTTATTAACCCCCTGGAGTCGCATGAATTACTTTTATGATGGATGGATGGATGCGCTTTTTGGGCTTCAAAATCGAAGGTACCATTCACTCCCATTATAAAGCTTGGAAGAGCCAGAATATTTTTTTTAACTCAGATTGTGAAAGAAGAAAGTCATATACCTCTATGATGGCTTGAGGGTGAGTAAATCATGGGATCAGTTTCATTTTTGGGTGGACTAACTCGGTTATTTGAACAACAGTAGCAGAAACACGGTGAGCAGCAAAATGGATTGATACTTTCGCTGAAGAAAACACTGCAGAAAACGAGAATGCGGCAAATATAGTTATTTTTATCAGTCATAATCTGACCGCTCAAACCAGATTTGTCATAAGATGTTTTTTTCATCTACATTTAACATTATTAATCAGCATGGATAGAGCATTTCATAATAAACAATATTATAATAAGGAAACTTATTTGTAGATGGCAAGGAGAGACATATACAGTATATATTGCCATTAGAATTATTATACATACTTTTTGGATGGCAATAACTAGATTAGCAAATATACTATCAAAAAACAATGTAGGTTAATTAGTAGCTCAGACACACCAAAAAGAAAAAGTGTGATAAAAGAAAAGAACAAAAATCCTTAAAACTGCTCTATATCCATCTATCTATATCTAGTCCATAAAACTCTAATAAGTAATGTGGTGCTTTAAATTCATAGTGTCACACAACCATTTTCAGCTAAATCATACTCATTATCATACTCAAGTCAACATATAAAACCCTTCTTTTGTGGAAAAACAAAAACCCCAATAATTTAGGCAAGTAAAAAAATACTATTAAGCAGAGATGCAAAGGTCTCGCAGAGCAGAATGAATCGATATAAATTGTCCAGTTTATTTTTTCATTCCGTTTACTGGAAATCAAGGATGTCACAATAATAGACCACCCTGGAAAATACTCTAGAATCTAAAAAAAGGGCAAATGCTTTTTGAAGGGCACTTAACTTTATACTAAAGGGTTAGTTCACCCAAAAATGAAAATTCTGTCAGTAATTACTCACCCTCATGTTGTTCCAACCCCGTAAGACCTTCGTTCATCTTCGGAACACAAATTAAGATATTTTTTATTAAATCTGAGAGCTGGATCACTCCTCCATAGGCTTCTAAGACATTATAACTTGCTGGTCCAGAAAATGCATTAAAGACATCGTTAATATAGTCCAAGTGACTCCAGTGGCTCAATCTTAAGTTTATAAAGCGACGAGAATACTTTTTGTGCGCAAACCCCCCAAAAATAACGACTTTATTCCACTATTCATTTCCTTCTCTCTGGGCTGCGCTATTACACTACGTGAAAAAACTCGAGGCCCAGAGAGAAGGAAATGAATAGTGGAATAAAATTGTTATATTTGTTTTTTTTTGCGCACAAAAAGTATTCTCGTCGTTTTATAAACTTAAGATTGAGCCACTGGAGTCACTTGGACTACATTAACAATGTCTTTAATACATTTTCTGGACCAGCAAGTTATAGTGTCTTAGAAGCCTATGGAGGAGTGATCCAGCCCTCAGATTTAATCAAAAATATCTTAATTTGTCTTATGGGGTTGGAACAACATGAGGGTGAGTAATTACTGACAGAATTTTCATTTTTGGGTGAACTAACCCTTTAAGTGTCTTTAACTACTATGTACTAAATGTTGCATGTGGGCATCCTGGAGTTTATTTTGAACTATTTCCTAAAGACATCATCAATTTAATGGCAGATCCACTGTATATTTGTGGCAGAAGGGTTCACAGAGAAGGGCTGAGTGGCTTGGCCCTCATGGGAAGGTGGTGTTGAGGTTTGGGGGGGTGACACTCACGTCAGGGTTGAGGTTGGAGACGAGGAGCACGGAGTGGATGGTGGTGGGGGTCATGCCGTGGATGGTCATCCGTCCTGTCATTGCTGATGAAGGGATGGTGAGAGGTCCCAGAGCACCAGGCATCGCCTGCATAGACAGACCTGACCGGACCGGTGGGAAGAGGGAAGACGGGAGACGGGAAGAGACGTAAGAGAGTGGAAGGGAACATTCTAGAACAATCATTTTTTACAAACTGTCGCTTTTTTTTTTTCTTCAGATAAACAACACAGGGTCTTCTTGTAATAGCTTATTAAATTAACATGTTCAGGCATGCTGGGTAATTTTAGTTCAAATTAATATTGAGTTGGATGGTCAGGGTAGTAAGGGGTTTAAATGAAGCCAGCACAGAAGAAAAAAGTGCTAAATAATATAGGACGGGACATTTGTACACTGTGATTTAATTTTATAATATTGATATATTTGTTATAATATTATTAAATGGTACTTGATTATGTCAGCAGGAAATAACTGTTGTGTCGGAGGTGATGGAAATGATTTCTCTCGGAACAACATGAGAGTGAGTAAATGATGACATGATCATTTTTGTGTGTACTATTCCTTTAAGAAAGTAAATATATTAAATAATTCCCTACTGTTTAAAAAATATTAGGTCAGTAAGATTGTTTCCAACTGATCATTAAATTGATCAAAAGACGGTAAACACATTTATAATGTATCTATGTCTATTTCATATTATATTTCTATATCATCATATCAGAATGATTTCTGAAGGATCATGTGACACAGTAATGATGCTGAAAATTCAGCTTTGATCACAGGAATAAATCACATTTTAATACATAATCACACAGAAAACAGTTATTTTAAAATGTATCAATATTTCACAATATTACTATCTTTACTGTATTTTTGATCAAATCAATGCAGCCTTGGTGAACAGAAGCGATTATTTAACAGTAGTGTATATTATTACATTAGAGTAGAGTAGTAGTACAGGAGTACTAGTAGGAGTATATTATTATTATTTAACATATATTAAAATGTTAAATATAAATATTTAACAGATTTCTCTTTATATTTGAGATCCCCTAACAAAAAGAATATGCTCTAACTTTTAGCTATTAAATAGTATTTTATTTTCCCAATGATGAAATAAGTAACTGAAGAGCAATATGATCCCAGGTACACTTAAATTCGATTCATTGATCATATAGATCAAAACCGGTAGCAAACTAATAAACAGCCAATTCAAAATGCAAAGCTTTTTAACTGCACACATTGCTCAATCTGTTTTCATATGTGACGTCGATACTCGATACTGTGTTTGTGTTCATAGCCTCTTCAGTTTGCTCACTTTGCTGGTGACAATCTAAAGATGTGTCTTGCAAGAGGCTCGAGTGATGACATCGTAATACCTCCAATTATTCAGTCTGAGCGCTGGCGTGAGCCGCACGGCATTGCCTCCATTACTGAGATGTGTGTGTGTGTGTGTGTGTGACTGTGACTGAAAGCTTACCTGCCTGAGGGAAACCGATAGCGGGGGCGAAACCAGCCGCCCCGGGGTATGGAGAGGAAATGATCCCAGGAGCCCCTGCACACACACACACACACACACACACACACACACACACACACACGCACACGCACAAAGGGTCACCAACAATGAACAAAGGATTTAAAAGATGAGACCACAACCGCATAACAGGATACTGAAAGCAGTGTATGTGTATCTGCCCGACACAATGAAGGGATAATATGTATTCATGATTCATAAAATGACTTGAGACATCTATTCTTGAGGCAAAGATTTAAATTTCTTTGGGGGCATAAAATAATACTGTACATGTCATGGTTATACATCTGTTTTGATGTCATAATGAAGATAAAAGCCTCATTACAAAGATGAAATTCATGAAAAATAAACATTATTTAAGTAGTTTGGCACAATCTTTTATTATTATGTCATGAAAAAAAAAATTACATTAAAATTAAAAACCTGTTTTGTTCGTTTTTAATATTATAAATTTTTGAGGAATACCAAATTATATGGTGTGACCAACAGATTTATATAAGAAAATGTTTGTTTATGTTGTATGTTTACAGGAAATGATTTCATAAAGAAGATCCTATGACCTCATGACTGTGTCAATAAGTCTATTAAAATTAAAAAATAATTAGCCATTTATTGACATGGCAAGGTTAATGCATAACTCCCCAAAACACAGTTTATGAATTAATATAAATGTATCCCAAAAACTACTTTTTACCTTGAAAATATATTTAAAAAAAATAAATACTTATAACAACTTACAAGTATTCGTCAGGAAAATCATTTCTTATAATTATTTTTATTTGAATTTGATGGTTACACCACATTACATTTTAGTAATGTAATGACTCACTCAATACATTTGAGTCATTAAATGTAAACTTTTCTTGAAAATGGCACAAAAGTTTCTCAAACCATACAAAACCAGCATGAACACAAATAGTGCATTAATAAGAACTTGGGTTTGTGTTTTAAACTAGATTTTTTCCTGCAGACATAATTTATCATTGACTCATTAAATTTGCTTCATAAAATAACATAAAATCACTAACCCTGTATGAGCCTGAAATAAATTATGAGAAGCACAATCAATAAAAGAGGGGCATATATATTTGTTTTGTTCTCCCTATATCATCACTGTTTTATTATCACCAACTGATTCCAAGCTGAATATGGCTTGCTGAGACACGCACGCTCAAGTAAAGCACAATTTGCTCATCTAATATCTCGAATTCCCAAGTGGGACGGGCTTAAGTGTGACACCATTGTTTAAAATGGATTTATCCAGCCTATTTGAGATATAAACCTACAGAGCTCAGTTTACATACATTTCAAAACAATCATATTGACAACAATAAAACGAGGGGTGTTGAGGTAGAAGACCGACAAAAGGGCAGTGGTCTAATAAAAGCTGCCATTTGAACACCTTTTATTGCTGTGGCGGGTGTGTGAAGACGTCACAGAGCGCCCCTGAGATTCCTGCCTGCGCCCAGAAACAATTCATCAACTCTGATTTACACACACACACAAGAACACACACTCGCCTTATCAGAATCCACACTGCCTCTTGCTCTAAACAGCGCAAGTGATTTACCGAGCCTGAGACAACAAGATGCGTGGATGGACAGTCACAGTTATCTTCCGCCCCCTCTGACAATCTCACACACACACACAATAAATCTGCTCTGCAAACGCTGTCCGGCCCACATAACTTTGTGTGCATGTGCGATAAGGCGTGCCCTTTGATAGTGAGCGCGCTACGAACAGATAGCATTATAATAAAACACACAGGGAATGAGGAAGGGAGGAAAATATCTGTTTTACACTGGGATTTCAATCGTTTCTAATAGAAGTTTATTAGATAAATGGACAGGTTTGATTAAAAAACAAAATGTCAGTTTACACACGGACGAAAATTAATGGGATATTCCGGGTTAAAATATCAACAAAGCGTTAGGTAGATAAAGCATAAAGTCATCATGAAATAAAAATTTTAAATTCCTAATTTTATAAGGAAAATTGCAGTAGTTGTTATCTGTGCACATAATTCATGTGCCCTCATAATCTTTAACCAACATAACTCTTATTTCTTACTTCTCGATCATCTCTTCTCTGATGATGTGTTTACTGGCGCGCGAGGGCGGGACAACCTGTCACTCACATGAGATCCACCAATAGCAAACCACAACCATCCAATCAATTCCCCACGGACAAAATCAAGCCCTGTCCTACATTTATTCTTGTTCCAGAAGCCGTTTCACTCTGATAAATGTCACAATTGCCGACTTTAAGGTGTTTTTTTACCCAGAATATTCCAGCAGAATTGATGTGGTGAACAATCTGAAATCAAAGTGGATATTTTACAATTAAATAGTGCAAATTGTCTCCATGCCATACATCAAAATTGACATTTAATCATAATCCCGTAGTCGATATACTATTTATTATACATCAACTTTTGACAAATATAATTTTTTAATCGGAATTATTTGAAATATTACATTTAAAACATCTTCAAATGTCTTCAAAGCATGTTTCGTCTATGATCACACGGCCTTGTTCAAGTGGATTTTGGTATAATGTGGGATATTGTTCTGCTGATGAAACACTGCAAAAATATCTTTCCAAGAGATTTCAGTAGACAAAAAAACTCAAAAAAATGATAAGTAATCTAGGAGCTCTATACAGCGCATGCCATTAAAGATACGTTAAGTCTATCCCTCACATCCTCGCTCTCACACCTGTCATGGCGCTGCTCTGAATAAGGTCTATACTGTGTAAGGAGAAATGTCTTAAATGACTGTAAGTGTACATGTCTTACCAAAAGCAGTCTGCATGGAGGGGTCCATGGTAGGCTGGCCGTCCCCTGAGGGAAGGTCTAGACGGGTGAAGTCCCTGCTCTTGTCGTTGTTATATTTCACATTCAGACTGGTCAGCTTGGAGAACTCAACACGCAGAGTGCAGCAGCCGTTGTAGATGTTCTGCCCATCCAAAGACTGCAGGGGAAACAACATTACAATGCCATTCTCTTACAAAGACACAAAGAAATTATATTTTGCTTAAATAAAAGGAAGACTATATTAGGGCACTTAAGGCACAATTTAGGGCACTTTTTCCATTTTAGAAAATATTAATGCAAAAATAGATCTCTTTCTCATTATAGTACTGATATGATCAAACTTAGGGCTCACACCTTTGCAAACACGAGACATTGGGTATAATTTGAGTCAGTTTATGTTTATATAATTTTTATCTATCTATCTATCTATCTATCTATCTATCTATCTATCTATCTAATTAAAAATGTTTTATCCTTTTCCTGTTAGATTAATGCAGTCACACAGGTAACAGAAGCTTGTTTGTCTTTCCGATCACAGGACATTGAACTATTCCGGCACATTCTCATTGATTACACCTGCTCTGCTTCATTACATCAGGGTTTAATGGAGCCCAAACATCTCATCTCAGTTTTTCTATCTGTTAATCAATATCTTAAAGTAAGCGACAGCCAAACTACTATAACAGATATGGTAGAAACCATGGTCACAAGGTTTGTATCTCCACTGAAGAACAGGGAAGTCTAAAAATAAAAAGCAACATGTGCAGTAAAAATTATTCAAACCTGCAAACCACAAAACATATTCCCAACACAAATGATGAGTTTTATTTTAAGGTAATCTCCCCCTGTAGAAATGGGTCAGTTTTCTCACTATGACCATTTGAGATGTATATGAACCTATGATTACTGCTTAGATGCTTAGTTTCGGAAAAGAAGAACTCCACACAACGTGAGTTTGCCTCTTAATCCAGTCCGACATTTTAATTATTGAATTGTCTGTGTAGGCCTGAAACAGGTTTGGCAGGGTGGAGGGAATGTGAACTAACTTCTCCCACGGGGGAACTTCATTTAACTAAACCCTGATGACAAATGCAAATCACATCTAATGCTGACAGTGGCCTGAAGAATGAAGAGCCGTGTGCTATTAGCTTTCAGCCATCAGACATACTAATTCCGAATGGTGGACGATAAAACCTGGAAATCCCATAGTCTTACTCTTATATTAAATGAGGGTTTCAAGCCATATTAAAATATCACACATACTAAAATATCTTAGAGACACCCCCCCCACACACACACACACACAGAACACCTTGGAAACTGCAATGCAATGCCCTGGCATCCACCCACAACTCCCTAGCATTATGGTGCTGTTATATTCCGTATACTAGTGCTCAAAAGTTTGGGGTTGCTAAGATTTTTTTATGTTTTTGAAAGTCTCTTATGCTCACCAAGGCTGCATTTATATGATAAAAAAATACTGTAAGATTGTGAAATATTATTACAATTTAAAAGAACTGTTTTCTTTTGTAATATATGTTAAAATGTAATTTATTCCAGTGATTAAAGCTGCATTTTCAGCATCATTACTGCAGTCTTCAGTGTCACATGATCCTTCAGAAATCATTCTAATATGATTTGATGCTCAAGAAACATTTATTATTATTATCAATGTTGAAAACAGTTGTGCTGCTTCATATTTTTTGTGGAAACTGTGATACATTTCTTTCAGGATTCTTTGATAAATAGAAAGTTCAAAAGGACAGCATTTTGTCTTTACTGTCGATTTTGATCAATTCAACAATTATTTTAAAAATCTTTTTAGAAAGATCTAGTTTTAGTTAGTTCTGCATTTCTGCCAGTGAGAATCACTAGCACTTTTCCAGCCAACACGCTGGGAAAATAAGGTGCATTTGCACACAATTGTTCCTTTTTTTGCCACAATTTTAACCAGGAGGAAGGGGGGCTTCATCGCAGATTTCAAAAGAGACCCCTGTCCCCACCCCTCCTGTAACACTAACAAATACTCTCTTTGTGCAAGGAGGCAATGCAACATGGCAGCCGCACAATAGATAACACCCTCAGACCAGAGGAGTAATTACTTGCGAGCTCTTTTCCCCCTGGTGAGCTGCATTGGCATTCATTAGATAACCTCAACGGTGACATATTAATTACAGGGGCGGCTTGATTTGTGCGGTCTACTGGGAGCTGGTTTTCCTGCTGTCTTCCTGTTGCTTTGATAAATTTTCGGCACCGCGCCAAGAAAATACCAGAGAGCGCCAAAACTGAGGTGATGTAAGACAGGTGTGATTGATGAAGTGTTGATTATAGAGGACGGAGCGCTGATGAAGGATGACCACAGCTAAACCGTCCGTCTCCGCGGACAGACAGAGGAACTAAACTAGTGTATACTAAAGCTGGTTGCCATGTTTCATCCCACCCAACCCAATTCATCCCACCAACAAGATAATAAAGGGGAGCATTTTGTGGCTGTGGGTTCTATTTCGGTACTGACCATTTTGGCATGATGTGCGTTCATTGGATCTGCATATTGTAGCAAGGCCTGGAACTGGTTGTTCTTGGTGAAGGTAATGATCTTCAGGACTGTTCCAAATTTTGAGAAGATCTAAATGAAGGAGAGGATAAGAACATGAATGACAGCCATGATAAACAGAGTAGTTTAAGCCCTAGAAGGTTTGCTTATCTGAGCTGGTTAAGCAAGTTTGGCTGGTCTTTCAGCTAGACTCCCAACCTAGCCAAGGTGGTGTTTAGTGGGTTTAGCTGATTAGTCATCTTATAAGTGCACAGAACCCCTCTAAAACCATTAAACGAATCCAGTCTGACCAGTGGAATCCAGCCGTGTAGACCAGCTGAGACTAGTAAACCACCTCGTGCTGGTTTAAGATGTTTTTTTCAGTTTTCCCAGCACTCTTCTGATCTAGATTTCAACTCATGAGTTCCCATGAGAGGGCTTCAATAAATTTCTGAAGACAAGTGTTTCGTGACACTTTGACCTTGTGGAAGGGTACATTTATGTGGTTGCTAGGTGACAACAAAGTAGGAAGTGTACAGAGTAAACATTGAAAGTAGAGCAAGCAAACAAACTAAGTGAATATCCAGGGGATTGCTTGATATATTGCAGAAAGTAAAAAAAGAACTTGTTATTTCTCTGAATATCATGATATCACTTGATATATTAAGTCATTATTTATTACCGGTAATCAAAAATAAGTACCGATACCATAAACAATTACGGTACAATTATAAAAGTCACATTAAATGGCCTTCATTTTAAAAAATAGTACAATTTTGGTGTAATGTAGTCTCACCTGGTGTAGCACTTCTAGAGACACTGGGTAGTAGAGATTCTCTACGATGATGCGAAGCACAGGACTTTGTCCAGGCATCATCCCGCCATCACTGGCTGTCGCAGTCCCAGAAAGACCCATATTCCCAGAATGCATTGCATTGACAGCTTGCAGAGCAGCCTGAGCCCTCTACAAGTGAGACATAAAGTTAACATTCGGACCAAACTCTTCCAAAACTTTCCACTCATACAGAGTAGTACACACAAACACACCTCAATCTCACCACTGCACTGGAGGGCATGCCTGATTGCAATGGCACTAAAATGCACTATCAGCAATGACTCTGTAATGAGACGATTTACTTAGGCCTACTGTAAAACTATTAGCTCTGGGTAAAGCAAAAGTATAAAGGAGGCACTATATATGCAGAGATACCATTCTGAGTTTGTAAAAAAAATGTTACATATAGGTTTTAGGTTAGAGCTTCATCTGCCTTTCACACACTTTCCACCTGTAGACATGACTTTGAATCAAGTAAGTAATCGGTAAGTTTTCTTAAAAAGTTTATGGTTTTGCCATTTTAAGACATAGCAAGGTTGGTTCAGGTTGTCATATTGTATAAACAGGAAATTGATCCATGATAGCTGATAGCTAGAAAAAGACTTTTATCTGAAAAATGGTTTGAGTTTTGTAAGATTGCATGTATTCATGGTGTAAGGAATATTTAGTTATTTTTTACTAGGGGTGTAACGGTACACAGAAGTCATGGTGAGGTACATACCTCGTTTTTGGGGTCATGGTTTGATAAGAGTTCAGTACAACAGGAAAAAGCAACAAATCCCCAATGCTAGGTTTAATTTGAACATACAGTAGTGCAAATTACAGTTTGTGCCAACTAACGGCATTTAGTTCCCTAGCTGGTACAGTCCAGCCTCCTTTAGTGTTTTAAGCACTAAGCAGTAAACAGGACACACTCTTGCATTGGTCTTTTTTTTTGTAGGGCTGATAAAAAACAAAAGGTATTTGGTCACAATCAGCTACAAAACTGAAAAGCATCTTGTGTTATAAAAGTAAAAAAAAAAAAAAGAAAAGAAAAGAGAATAATGGAAATTTTTTTTTTTTTTTTTTTTTTTTTTGCCTAGCTCTGACTTTCACGACACAAATCGGCACAATGCCAAATTATTTTGTCTCATTATAGCAGAGGAAACAACTTAAAAATCTAATACAGATAATCAATCGAAACGGTAATAAAAATCTCATAATAAAAACAAAACATTGTTTTGTTGTAAAATAGAGGAAAAGAAACAGGATCCCGGTTTCCTTTCCGTGAAGTTTGTAGATCGTGGCACAAAAATGAATCGAAACTCAGCGTATAGGCTACTAGCAAGCTCTTGTGTGCCAACTAAACTCTTGTTTTGACTCTTCTTCTGCTCTTTTTCCTGTTGTAGTGGTTAGCAAACAGCGTTGCATTACCATGAGCACCCCCTTCTGGATTGGAGTGTGGATCGCCTGTGACTGACCGTATTCGTCGTCTGACTGTATGCACCGAACCGTGACGTCCGTATTACTTCACTTGACATTTTGAGAGTACTAAATCAAACTGTTGAAACTGGTCTAAAAGTAGAAATTTTGCAGCCAAAAAAAAAAAAGACTATTGACCATTTTCTATAGTCAATAGTGTAAAGATGTATGAAGAACATCTTACACAGAAGTCACTTTCAAAGCAAGGAGCTTTGTTGGTCACAGTGTATATAAATGTGACCAAGCGAAAGCTGCGTAGGGAACTCTTTCACCCTCAAGTAAACTGTAAATGACTGGATTTTGCCCCATAAATTTAGCTGAAAAATGGCAAATTGTGACTAGACATTAAAAACTTGACGCATGCATTTAAACAATTATTTTATAATGATTCCTTTAAATTAATAAATGACCTTAGATAACTTTATTTGGCAATGACCCTACAATGGTAGTGAAAGGGGTGGTTTAAAGTGCAGGTTAGACTGTATGTAATTCTCACCCCCTGATTGGGCAGATTATCAGTCTTGAGCTCACGGTGGTTGGAATACTGGATGTAGACGGGCTGGTTGCGGACATGGGGTGCAGCTGTGGTGTAGTAGTTGACCATGGTGATGGCTGCTTCTTCAGAAGCCATTTCTATAAAAGCCTGTAGCGCAAATAGAGACATACTGTAAGTGCTAAATCCTGATAACAACATCATTCAGCTAATTGCACATATGTGGTGTAAGTTCAATCCAACTTGTTCTTAGCCTGTTTTAATGCAACACTCAAATGAAATAAAAATCGACAGGCTAAAAGAAATGGAGATAAATATTAGTAATTATAATCAGTGCTGCTGTGCACATATGCAATGGAAGGACAAGCATAATCATGTTGGTAGCACAAACAATACGGGACAAAGTTTAATATTCTGAGTTTTGTTCAAATCATTAATCCTAAGAACGAGCCATAAAATAGTGATGCTTGTCTTAACAGGCGCCACTAATAATTATTCTTACCTCATCAAGCAAGGTGTGAGAGATTTATAGATGCAGAATCTAACAATAAACTGAATCTTTTGAAGCCCCAATCAAATCAACCAACAAACAACAAATTATGCAACAGGGGCATTAGAAATCTGTCTGCCTGTCTTTTATTGTCTAAATATGCCATTTTAAATTTGAATATGAAAAGGCACTCAAGTGGAAGCGGGAGACTGCTGTGTTTTTGCAGGGCTTCTGTTATTAGATGGACCTTGATGTGTTTGAAAGGATGCACACTTCAGTTTCTATCACTGGCCACCACTAATTAAGCTAAAACAGATCTGGACCCTTGTCCTCACCATCCCTTAGAAAGGAGAAAATACAGCAAAATGATTCTTTGATGGTGGCGTTTCTTAGTATAGTGAGTTTTTACGGGTCAGTCTCATGGCAAAAAAATGTCTGGGTCATATTTCACTCTATAACCAAAATAAAAAAATAGAAATAGCATTTTGTGTAAAGAGAATGACAAATATTTTAAGACATTAACATTAATCAGATTTTAAGATTGTGTTTTTTTGGGTCAAATTATTTTCATGACAACTAAGCACATTTCCAACTAAATTATTATAAAAAAAAAAAAAACTAAAAAAAACAAATCACACTACCATTTCCGTAATGTGAAAAAGGTTACTTTCCTATTACTGTAATACATAGACACATTAAAAGCGTATCCAGTAATTTTCTTATTAAATAATCTTACACCATCAGAAAAGCACTTTTAAAAATGTATTTTAAATTAAATTAAATCAAAAATAAATATTACCATTATGTTAAATATTACCATTTTTTTAAATAAAATGTAAGATTTTTTTATGGCAGTAGGCTACTTAATTGAGGCTACTAAACATGCTTAATTGTCATTAAAATTTTAATAGGCTTCATTTTTTACATGCACAATCCCTAAAGGCACCCACACACTGCAAGATAATCAGGCAGATTTTGGGCCCAATTCTCCCCTTCCGACAATCCTAGTCAAAATCCCGATTATCTTAATGGTTCTACAGATTATCTTATCAGATTTTCCTGTGGTGTGAGGTGTGTTAAGAGTGATTGTATCTGCGCGGAAGAACGTCGGAGCCATACATGTTGAATATTTACGATCAGAAATCCTGTTGTTGTCGGGGGAACCACGAGGACAAATGTGCATGTGCTCTGTAGATCGTCACATGGACTGGAAAGGTTAACAATTCAGAAAGCGAGCTGACGGTAGCATAACATGCCTTCATCCAAACTTTTTTCTTTTTTACCGCAAATTTTCTGTAAAAAGAAGTCTGAACACTTTAAAGTCATGTTTGAAAGCAAGAGATTTTGAGATTTCCCGTGTTCACAGTCGGGACTGTTAAACTGTTAGTGTGTGTCGGTTAGTGTGTGTTGTGCTGTCTTAGTCACATCGTAGCACTTAACACACTTATAGGAACAAAGTTGTTAAATATATTATTTATTTTATGGTCATGTTTGTGGTTTTTAAAAAATCTTTTAGTGTGGGCCAGCCTTAAGACAATGGTATTGTCACACCATTGTCCTCATTGGGGAGGGTAGGCCCACATTTCCAAAATCCTGTTAGTTACACCATGTTAAACCACCTAGAGGTTTAACAGTGGGAATATGTACGCTGGCTTCCTCTGATCTTATTCATGCCATTTAATCCGGAAATTCCACCACTAAACCAACTTGAAAGCATAAGGTGAGGTTTGAGAATCTCACAAGGCAAATTTAAAACCCATCAGTGTTTTTCAAATAACTGAGGTTTCGATAGTCGTGCTACTAAAAACTTACAGAGCTGAAAGATAGGGCAGAGATGTGTTCATAGGTTCATGGAGCACCTACTTGGTTTTTCCCTTTAAGCATCAACAGGTTGGTGACTTTGCCAAAAGGGATTCCTAGTGAGACGACCTCTGCTTCAGACACTTCGATGGGTACTTTGCGGACGTGGAGGACGCGGGAGGGGCCACAGGGAGATCGGTCTCCTTTGTATGTTTTACTGTCAGTGCCATTAGCTGCCAAAAAGGGAAAAAAAAGAGAGACAGATTATCCATTTTTTGATTTGACCAGTTTTCCAAATGCCAAAACTGGCATTGATGTACATGGATATTACAAAAACAAGACCCACCAAACACCACTATTATCGACTGACTGACACCAAAAAGGTCACCGTTACAAAATATTTTGGCCTCACAAAGGACCTAGAATGAATTTAACAAGATACACTAGACAGAGAGACAGAGAGACATAGGCAGAAACTGACAATATGACAGTGGTGGGCAGTTTCTCTGATGCTCCCCCCGAAACAATACAACAAGCCTCTTACAGGATTATGCAGGCCTCTGTAGTCTGTCAAGACTCCAAATGGCACCCATTGTGGGGCGTTTGGCACTTGGCTATGTCCAGGGGCACATCACAGGCTGGTGACAGGTTTAACAGAGACAGACCATGGTGTAGTGCCTGCCTCAGATTTCAACACTTATAGCTTTCACATTCTTGCAAGCCCATGCAATCCTTGTGTTCGTCTGATTGCAGATAATGGCATCAAAGCAATTTGTATCAGTCTCAGTGTCAGATACAAAAAGATCCTAGAATGTGCATGTACTATACGTTTATTTTTATTTTTTTACCAAGACAGATTACAAACTACAGTGGGCACTGGGCAGACTTGTGGTCAATTTGTCCAATTTCCCATTGATTGTCCCAAACTCACACCACTGAGCCAAAAGATGACATGTCCGATCACAATATGTTTTAAAGCACCACAAAGCACTCATTCTTCAGGAAGTCAACATGCAAATGGATTTCGTAAAATTGTCTCTAAACATTAAACTGGGACAGGACAGGAGAAAGCACTTTATCACTGAAAAGTTGTACACGTCACCCTGAAGTAATTTCAGAAGCAAAAACAAATGAATGGGCATTTTAGACATTTTAGGCCATGTATGCGTGATGAACTTAAAAGCTCTATTACTGTAATACAGGGAAAATTTCTGCAGTCACATTAAAATATGGGTCAAATCTTCCTCAGATTGTATGTGGGGTAAAAATGGTACCATGTTCCCTACGATGAATGGAGTAGTATGCAAGGATGAGTGACTGTGAGATAACTCTTTCTCTCTCTCTCTCTCTCTCTCTCTCTCACGCATTGATAAACTCTTTCTTTCCAAAGTTAAGCCTGCCGACGAGAGGAAGCAGCGAGAAACAGCAGTGCACAAAAGAAAGTGCTACCATCAGCATGACGACCAGCCACAGTTGAAAAAATGAACAGGCCCAGCACAGTGATCCAATCTTTTCCTCACAGTCCAGAGATCTTTACAACACAGCACAGTGTATCCCATTTCCCCCCTCACAGCTCACCAATCTAAATCCTCCCCTCGCTGCCCAGCACAGTGATTCCATCCCTTTCTGACAGTCCAGAGAACTAGACCTTTCCCTTAATAAAACGGCACAGTGACCTAGACTTGCCCCACAGTGATCTAGACTCTTCCCTCAGTCCAGCACATAGACTCTTCTCTCTCAGCCCAGCACAGTGATCTAGACTCTTCCCTCAGTCCAGCACAGTGATCTAGACACGTCCCTCAGCCCAGCACAGTGATCTAGACTCTTCTCTCTCAGCCCAGCACAGTGATCTAGACTCTTCTCTCTCAGCCCAGCACAGTGATCTAGACTCTTCTCTCTCAGCCCAGCACAGTGATCTAGACTCTTCTCTCTCAGCCCAGCACAGTGATCTAGACTCTTCCCTCACAGTCCAGCACAATGATCTAGACTCTTCTCTCTCAGCCCAGCACAGTGATCTAGACTCTTCTCTCTCAGCCCAGCACAGTGATCTAGACTCTTCTCTCTCAGCCCAGCACAGTGATCTAGACTCTTCCCTCACAGTCCAGCACAATGATCTAGACTCTTCTCTCTCAGCCCAGCACAGTGATCTAGACTCTTCTCTCTCAGCCCAGCACAGTGATCTAGACTCTTCTCTCTCAGCCCAGCACAGTGATCTAGACTCTTCCCTCACAGCCCAGCACAGTGATCTAGACTCTTCTCTCTCAGCCCAGCACAGTGATCTAGACTCTTCCCTCACAGTCCAGCACAATGATCTAGACTCTTCTCTCTCAGCCCAGCACAGTGATCTAGACACGTCCCTCAGTCCAGCACAGTGATCTAGACTCTTCTCTCTCAGTCCAGCACAGTGATCTAGACTCTTCTCTCTCAGCCCAGCACAGTGATCTAGACTCTTCCCTCACAGTCCAGCACAATGATCTAGACTCTTCTCTCTCAGCCCAGCACAGTGATCTAGACACGTCCCTCAGTCCAGCACAGTGATCTAGACTCTTCTCTCTCAGCCCAGCACAGTGATCTAGACTCTTCTCTCTCAGCCCAGCACAGTGATCTAGACACGTCCCTCAGTCCACCACAGTGGTCTAGACTCTTCTCTCTCAGCCCAGCACAGTGATCTAGACTCTTCCCTCACAGCCCAGCACAGTGGTCTAGACTCTTCTCTCTCAGTCCAGCACAATGATCTAGACTCTTCCCTCAGTCCACCACAGTGGTCTAGACTCTTCTCTCTCAGCCCAGCACAGTGACCTAGACTCTTCCCTCAGTCCAGCACAGTGATCTAGACTCTTCTCTCTCAGTCCAGCACAGTGATCTAGACTCTTCTCTCTCAGTCCAGCACAATGATCTAGACTCTTCCCTCAGTCCACCACAGTGGTCTAGACTCTTCTCTCTCAGCCCAGCACAGTGACCTAGACTCTTCCCTCAGTCCAGCACAGTGATCTAGACTCTTCTCTCTCAGTCCAGCACAGTGATCTAGACTCTTCTCTCTCAGTCCAGCACAATGATCTAGACTCTTCCCTCAGTCCACCACAGTGGTCTAGACTCTTCTCTCTCAGCCCAGCACAGTGACCTAGACTCTTCCCTCAGTCCACCACAGTGGTCTAGACTCTTCTCTCTCAGCCCAGCACAGTGATCTAGACTCTTCTCTCTCAGCCCAGCACAGTGATCTAGACTCTTCTCTCTCAGCCCAGCACAGTGGTCTAGACTCTTCTCTCTCAGCCCAGCACAGTGATCTAGACTCTTCTCTCACAGTCCAGCACAATGATCTAGACTCTTCCCTCAGTCCACCACAGTGGTCTAGACTCTTCTCTCTCAGTCCACCACAGTGGTCTAGACTCTTCTCTCTCAGTCCAGCACAATGATCTAGACTCTTCCCTCAGTCCACCACAGTGGTCTAGACTCTTCTCTCTCAGCCCAGCACAGTGACCTAGACTCTTCCCTCAGTCCACCACAGTGGTCTAGACTCTTCTCTCTCAGCCCAGCACAGTGATCTAGACTCTTCTCTCTCAGCCCAGCACAGTGATCTAGACTCTTCTCTCACAGTCCAGCACAATGATCTAGACTCTTCCCTCAGTCCACCACAGTGGTCTAGACTCTTCTCTCTCAGTCCAGCACAGTGATCTAGACTCTTCTCTCACAGTCCAGCACAATGATCTAGACTCTTCCCTCAGTCCACCACAGTGGTCTAGACTCTTCTCTCTCAGCCCAGCACAGTGATCTAGACTCTTCTCTCACAGTCCAGCACAATGATCTAGACTCTTCCCTCAGTCCACCACAGTGGTCTAGACTCTTCTCTCTCAGTCCAGCACAATGATCTAGACTCTTCCCTCAGTCCACCACAGTGGTCTAGACTCTTCTCTCTCAGCCCAGCACAGTGATCTAGACTCTTCTCTCTCAGTCCAGCACAATGATCTAGACTCTTCCCTCAGTCCACCACAGTGGTCTAGACTCTTCTCTCTCAGCCCAGCACAGTGACCTAGACTCTTCCCTCAGTCCAGCACAGTGATCTAGACTCTTCCCTCAGCCCAGCACAGTGATCTAGACTCTTCCCTCAGTCCATCACAGGGATCTAGACCCTTCCCTCACAGTCCAGCACAGTGATCTAGACCCTTTCCTCACAGTCCAGCACAGTGATCTAGACTCTTCCCTCAGTCCAGCACAGTGATCTAGACTCTTCCCTCAGCCCAGCACAGTGATCTAGACTCTTCCCTCAGCCCAGCACAGTGATCTAGACTCTTCTCTCAGTCCATCACAGGGATCTAGACCCTTCCCTCAGCCCAGCACAGTGATCTAGACTCTTCCCTCAGCCCAGCACAGTGATCTAGACTCTTCCCTCAGTCCATCACAGGGATCTAGACCCTTCCCTCACAGTCCAGCACAGTGATCTAGACCCTTCCCACAGTCCAGCACAGTGATCTAGACTCTTCCCTCTCAGTCCAGCACAGTGATCTAGACCCTTCCCACAGTCCAGCACAGTGATCTAGACTCTTCCCTCAGTCCAGCACAGTGATCTAGACTCTTCCCTCTCAGCCCAGCACAGTGATCTAGACCCTTCCCACAGTCCAGCACAGTGATCTAAACTAGGGCTGCAACGATTCATCGAGTTACTCGATTTACTCGATTACAAAAATTCCTCGAGGCAAAAACTCTGCCTCGAAGCCTCGTTAAATTCCTATGACGCGCACCATACGCGCAGGGATCTGATTTCACACGGACCGTTGTTCAATGTTCAGGGGAAGCACACCATAGCGCGCGATACATTTTGAATTTAGTTGGCGCGATGGCGGAGAGTAAAGATGTCCATAAACGGCAGAGAATGTCTGAAGTTTGGGATCGCTTCCTTTCAGCGTCGCTGAAACAAGGTAACGATTCTGTCCCCTGCATTTTTTTTTTTTTTTTTATCCAGCGCCAATATTTCTGCCTGTGCCTAAGCCTATACATTGATGTTCGCTGATTTTAATCCCATACTGTATTTGTAGTGATGTCGTGATGCGGGTTGACTAGATATGATGTTTAGCTTTGATGTTTTTAAGTAGTAAACATATTCACTTCAATTGCAAGAGAGTATAGCCTAAAAAAAGAACCCCTTCACACACACACACACACACACACACACACACACACACACACACACACACACACACACACACACACACACACACACACACACACACACACACACACACACACACACACACACACACACACACACACACACACACACACACACACACACACACCTTCGTCTCTCTCACGCGCCAGTCAGACCAATTGCGGCAATGCATCACATATGCTTAAACAATATTTACAACAAAAATTTCAGCATGCATTCACTGTATACACCGGGACGTGATGGAGGAACAAATATTGTATTGCAGTCTTTGCGAGACCTTGTTTGTAGGCTATGTCACGTCTGCCAAATAGTTACAGACAACAACAAAAAATGAAACTCCCCAGCCTGCTTCTCCAAATCCACTCGTACTTTTGGGGAAGACATAATCGGCTACCAAAGTAATTGAGCATAGAACATTTTCAATTAACAAAAAAATATAATACTACAAAATGTGCTAATATACTTAAACTAGCCTAAGTGAAAAACAAAATGCTGTTTTTTTCTATTTAACAAAATGCATATTTGCAATAAAACATTCCCCTTTTCAAAGCTACACTTATTTTTTTTTATAAATTGTATACATTGTGTACCTGTTTGGCTAGATATTTTATATTCATTTCATTTATTTTTGCTCTCCGGTGGGTAATTTGCAGAAGGTGCAATCCTTTTTTTGTAATGTTGTATTAAGAAGACAAAAACTAAGGCCAAATGGCCTTTACTATTTAAGTTTGTATTCATAGTTTTACATGTTACATGTTTTACAGTAAGTTGACTTAACTGTATTGTTATATAATTGTTGGCACTGGCACTTATAAACACTAAATGGGTAAAGATTGCAATAAATAGGCTTAGTTTTGGAGCCAAATGTTGGAGTTGGAATAAATACCTCATTTTCGTTATGCATTATTTGTTTTGGTTGTTTAAAAACACACAATTTTTTATCCGATTACTCGATTAATCGATCGATTAAGTGCTAGATTAATCGATTACAAAAAGAATCGATAGCTGCAGCCCTAATCTAAACCCTTTCCTCACAGTCCAGCACAGTGATCTAGACCATTCCCTCACAGCCCAGCACAGTGATCCCATCCCTCCCCTCTCAACCCAGTCCTTCCTCTAATAGCCCAGCATGCAGATACCTTCCCACCCCTCACAGATCTTCAAGCTTCACCTGGTCTCAATAGGCTTTTTCTTATATTCCCACCACTACAGGCTTGCGTTTACAGCCAACTTGTCATTTATGATGCAACACTGACACTAAAAGGAGAAGAACCTATGTGAAATTCACCACAGAGAACAGATTTACAACAAAAGACAAGCCTTATCAAACCAACAGGCACCAAGCAACAACATGTAGTCCTATGAGGGTTATTATAATTTGTGTTGCCTTCTGTTTTTAGGTGTCCTTCTGGAAGCTGGTGTCAGCAAACATTTAAGTTTTTCAAAACCATGATAAGTGTTGAATTCTTCCATGACATCATAAAATGAACTAAAAGAGACTATACTGTAGCACTGTGGGGAATAAAAGTGTGTTTAAACCATGTTTGCAAACATATCCACATACTGATGCAGATCAAATATAATCAGGGTTTCAAATGACTGCAGCCCAGTCTGACTGCAACAAATACAAACCCACATTTAATACTAACGAGGTCTGCCTTAGTACAGACACGGCATCTAGATTTAGTCGAAAGCAATATGGATAATGAAAAACAAGCTTGCATCTGCAAGACATCTACTGTTAACACACCGAACATGGGTGCGATTAAAAAGGCAACAAAACAAAACCTCCAGTGGAATAACTCAATGCAGGCAGAGGCAGTAGCCTACCACATGCAGAGAGTTAAAGAAACTAGATAATCCCTTTACAGAACAGGCAGATTGTATTCACATTATTTTCCCACACTGCAGAAAGGACACAACATGATGAAAGAGTATAACACTGATGTTGAATAGCTCTTAGTCTGCAGTTTTTCACCCTGGAGGCTCATTGACAATATAAAAATGTTCAAGTTTTAATAAGCTCAATTATGGAACTTTAGCACATTTTAAAAACCTCATATGCAACCCCTTATATGCATAATCTTACATAAATTTTGCTTTAATATTACTGAACCGTTACTGCAACTATGGATTTATATATGACGCATGGATGAGACCCTGACGTATCCTAGAGACAGGCATCTCGCCACATATCAGCCACCAGGAGAACAGGAAGATGATTGGTCCACTTTTCCAATGACCCTGTGTTACCATGGTGACCATACACATGACCTATCAAGGCATCTGGCTTCTCCATGCCAATTCATCTCATTGTGTCGTTAACAAATCTTATTGTTGTGCATTTAATGTGATTAGAGGAACCATCCCTGAATCGAATATGCCACAGGCTTTTCAAGAGGAAATGAGTAAAAAGGATCTTTGAAAAGCACTAGCCATATATAAACTCTATGCATGGGATGGTTTGTGCTAGCAAATCTAGATAGATTTCCTACATTATTTAAGATTACCAAAGTTTTAAATAATTGGCCTTTACAAACTTTAATAAATCATCCTGTTTTGTCGGCAAGAAATGACAACATTTAAAATAAAATTAAAATGAACTATAAAGGAATAGGCCTAAATAAAATAAAGCAAAAATAAAAATAGCAAATGATGTCCAGTTTTGGCTGAACTATTACTTTGATGTAGATTTATGAATGTCATGAAAACATACATGATCCATGATTTTATCTTATATTTTATTATAATTTTTTTGAAAGCATGCATAAAATGAATCAAAAGTTACAGTAAATACATTTGTTACAAAATATTTCTATTTCAAATAAATGCTGTTCAACATTGATAACAATTAAACAAACAAGTTTCATGAGCAGCAAATCAGCAATGATTTCTGAAGGATCATGTGACACTGAAGACTGGAGTAATACAAACAACTCTAAAATACTAGGCAAATATCAAACTTATGTTTGTGCAACAAACAAAGCCAGTACAGGATGAGGAAGTTGTTCTGCAAATCATAGGATTTCTGCAGCACTGAAGCAGCATTATCCATTTGTAGAAAGCATCCGTTTTCCGTGATATTTGTCTATGCATCACCCAAGAGACTAGAGAAGAATCTTATCCTTGCTGTCACAGTTAATTCAGCGATGCACTGTGAAATCCCACTACAGTAAAACTGTTGCTAGGACACCACAGAATTCACGGAATGCTGCTCACAACCGAGCTCTCCGTGACTTCCCGTCAACAATTCCCATATCTGACATTCCTGAAATGCCATCCTTCACCACAAGTATTACCTTTGCGCAGTTCTACCTGTCTGTTGCTTTGTCACTGTCCTCTCACAAACGACCACTTCCAATGAAAAGTCCTTGAACATTTATGATCCATCATGTATTAGGGTAAGAACAGAATAGTCTTCAGTTTGATAAAGGCTGGTTACTCACTTACACACACACACACACCATAACCTCAGTCAAACATGTCTGATCAGCTTTAACTCATGGTTATGGGCTGTACTGTCAACTTTGCCAGGGGCAAGAGGGAGTATGTCAGGTTTGACAGGGCAGAAATACTTTTGTACTGTTCTGGCAGAGTGGTCCCAGTAGACAGCAATCAAGTGTGCATGCGTTTGCCAAGGTGCAACGACTCCGAGCCTTTGGGCTCTCATATGCTTGATGTGCTGGAACACAAGGTTTGCTTCGTATGGGAAAAAAGGATACAGTCCTTACATGCTTTTCAGATTACAAGCTCTGATGTAATACAGCCATAAAGGACAGTGGTAAAGGACAAAGTAGTGACTATAGGACCAGTGTTGGGGAGTAACAAACTAAACTAAACAAACGAACACTTTGTCCTAGACGCGATGTGGCGATGTTAAAATGGTAACTTGACTATAGTTTAACTTGTAGCTTGTCACATTTACAGATTCAGAGTAGCTTCCTCACACTGTAAAGGACTAATGTTTAAGTTTAGCTACTATTTTATATCAACAACTTCCCATCTGTTCTAATTACGTTCTAATTAAACACGTTTTCAGCTAAAGTGGTCAGACAGGAGTAAATATGCCTTCTAGTATAATTATTACCATTCAGTTAATGACAATATATACAACTCAAAGACTGTGAACAACACAAAACACCAGGGAGGAATCTGAAAGCATGTTTATCAGTGTTAAACAGCAGCGACTATATTGACCTTGATGTAAGCTAGCTTGATTGGGCTATCAGCACACAGACTCAGGGTCAGCTTTGTTATGGCTTCCTTAGTTTTGTGTAGCAACGACCACAATGTACTGTGAAGGCCATTTTGCGTCAAGAAACCCAAACAATGATGCGACTGACTACATAACAGGGAAAACAAATGCCTGAGGTGGAGTTCAATTCAGGATTGTATTTTGTGCTAATTTGGCTAAATGCTAATGACTGTGCATTTCAGACTAGCGGTTGAAAGACTTTTTTTTTTTTAATTACTGACCCTGCAGGAAAAAACTGTGTAACCTAAGGTGTTTAGCTGATCTCCCAGCCTGACAAAGCTGGTTAGGCAGGTCTTTTTTTTTGGATAGGTTTAACCAGATAAACCAGACAAGACCAGCAAACTACCCTAGGCTGGTGATAAACCCCACAAATTTGAGAAAACAATCAGTGCATTATCCATTGAAAAGGCTGGTAGTCAATTTTGAAATTGACAAAAAAGTTCCAATACACTCAAGGCAATTCGTAAATATTTTACATTTAGGCAAATGCATACCTTTTTGTATGATATGCTTACACCCCACTGAGAGTTAGGTTAAGGGGGGGGGGGGGGGGGCTTCATGCTTGTTTTTTTGTTTTCTAAAAAAAAAAATCATAATATTTCGTGTTAAGGTTAGCATAAAATGTAAAATAATTGCATTTTCTCTTCAGGTCTGAACTTCTGAAGTGGACACAGTTACTGGCCAAACGATCGAATTAAGATTTATTTATTTAACAAATACATATAAAAATGTAAATAATATTATGCATAATAATATAAATAATTTGTATTTGTTATATAATTTATTTATTTAATATAGTTTAGTCGCAGGCTAGACAAAACCAATATATTAAAAACAAAAACTAGCTCCAAATATTTTCTGATCCTAAAATCGAATTATGCAGTCTGACTTTGGCGATACAGTCTCTAATCAATCAATAAATAAAAAAAGATGAATTCACCATTACTATGCCAAAGAAATGCACGACTGCAATGATTCATGGGAAATGCCAGAAACAGCAATACTTTACGGAGATGTGCAAACTTTGATCTTCAGAACAATACTAGTATCTGTTCCTTTTTGCATTAGTTACAGTACAACACGTATCCGCAGATCATACCAGCCATTCAGCACTAGACCACATTATAAGCCATCATTTTGCAATTATTTTGCCGAATCACTAAAATGCCAGGAACATCTTAAAAGCTCTTCACTGGGGAGCTTTCATGAGAAGCAGAAAATATCAAAATATAGAAGCTGTCCGGAGGCTATCCCTGTTCATTCCACTTTAAACTCTGAAAATAATAGAGACACTGTTTCCCTTTCCAAAGCACAACAACATATTAAGGATTATTGTGTACCAGGGGAAGGATGAGTGAGCAAGAGAGAAAAGAAATGGCAGAGAGCAGATGATGGGGTCATTTCATTCTGCCCTCCATTTTATCTCCATTCAGATGCTCAAATAACAGCTAATACACTCGCCAACCATTTCACCATCATACACTGATCATTGCATAGTTCATTTTTAGTGCTGTTAAAAATCCACTTTGCATGCAATTCCAAGGTATGAGACTTAGGGAGTTTTTATCACTGTGAACCAAATGCTGAGGAAACCTCTGCAGCTGAAATTTACATATGGTAATGGGAGTTTGATTTCAACAGACTGGGTCATCTGACCAATCAGAGCAGAGTCGGCTCTCAGAAAGGTGGGGTTTAGAGAGACCGGATCTTTTATCGAACAGTTTCAAGACACTGTGAGAAAAGAGGAGATTCTGAAATGTATATTATGAGAAAATTAAAGTATTTTTTGACCTTGTTGGATGTATGTGTAAACCTGTTGTAGAAGACCTCCAAAACAAAATTAGGAGCCTTTAAAATAGCATAATGAGGGCACTTTAACAGACTTTATAAAGATCTTTAGATGATTCCTGTGTGATCACGACTGTGGGATAATGTTCGCAAATCCATGAAAAATCCATGAAAACAGTTTGAATAGTCTGTTTTACACTTTTCATGGAAATATATTAAGAATGTCAAAACGAAACAAGGTCTGCCACCCATTTATCTTTTGTAGTATGACATTTTCATTTTTTTTTTTTTTTTCATTTGTAAGATATTGGAACAAATCCGAATATTCAGCATGGAAAAAAAATGTGTAGGTGACACATATATGGGATAACTTACAGTTGCTGATCAGGACTCTGAGCTGAAGCAGAGGTTTATGCGATAATGAGCAGCTCACTGTAGCATACATTATCCCCATTATTACTCGGCTACTTAGCAAATAAATAAATGGACATAAAATATTGATTTTAATTAAAATTATTTTATTATGCGAGTGATACGAGAGACATTAAACTAACACAGCCACTATGTAGGAAATCAGCTGCCTGGGACAAGTTGTTTATCGCTCATTATACCGCAGAATGATGTAATTGACCAATCAGAATGAAGTATTATTTTTTGCCGCACTTGTACGCCCTTGCTTAGCAGAAAAGAAAAGTAATTTTAGAGGCAGAGAAGGTTATTAAATTTTAATAATAGATAATGAAAACACATTCGACATGAATCGCGAACAACGACATTTATTAAGAAAGCAAGCAGGGACAACTTTGATTTCATGTGGTCTTTAAATCTGTGACCGAAAGTAATCCTTCACTAGGGCTGGGCGATATGGCCTAAAAAAAGAAATTCCCCATTTTTTCAGAAAAAATCCGATTTAAATCACCGATTTAAAATAAATTTTTTCCCCCCTACTTAAAATCAGAGAACAAAGAAATTGTACAAAACAAGTTAAAACTTAATTTTTTTTGATTATCCCTTGTGGGATTTGATCTGGATTTCCCCCTTGGGGTTAAAATGCAGAACAGAAACAACAAGCCAAAAAGACAAGATGGCAGGCCCTGCCTTTGTAAACAGTGATAATGTAACATAACATAACGTAACATAACATAGAATGGGTGGATTGGGATGTTGTTTGTGCATCTCTATGGCAAACGCTGAGCCCGTTCGGACCTACGGGAGCCCAGAGGGGAGCGTCGGCAGATGTTAAAGAGAAAACCGATTTTCATTCAAACAAGTCGACGTAAACCACATATTCGAGTGAATCGATAAAATCGATTTATCGCCCAGCCCTTTCCTTCAGATGAATAATTCAACAAAAAAGCCAAGTCAAGTCATCTGAAGTGTCTAGCCAGTTAATGGAAGTGATGTTGATGAACAGACAGTACCTGTGGATGGAGTGGAACTGCTCATGGTAGTACAGCAATACGAGGAGACGGAAACAGGAGGCTCTCCAGATGCCCACTGAAACACACAAATATAAAATAAAAGTCTCAGTCAAAATGAGTCAACGTGGGAACCAGAGAAACCACCCAAAACACCACCTATTACACCCTTATATTCCAAACTTGGGCGTAAATGTTTAGCAATATTGAATTCAAATCTGTAAATTCAACCATCTTTAAGTGATATTACAAAAAAGGGAATGAATTCAGATGTATTCCAAAACTAAATGCTTCACTAAACTATTCTCATGTCATCGGCATACATTATCCTTTCAAAATCTAATAACACAGACCAGCGTGACGAGTACAGAAAACCAATCGAAAGGCCCTGTGCCGTATCAAAGGACTGTTTTTTTCAGTCCAGAAGGGAAATTTCAGCAGCGCATCAATTCCTTGAGGACAGTGTCTAACAAGCACACAAATGCATCCATTAGCAGCAAATTGTTTGTGAGGTGAGCAGATCAAGAATACAATCTATTCAGCTACAAGATGGCTGGCACGTGATCCTGCCCTCAGATACTGTAGCCAGACTCCAGCGCAGTGCATTACATGAGAGCGTTTAGCGCTGCATAATGCTTACATTGCCTCAGTTCATGCATAACGTCAGGTCTTGAATTTAAATCTAGATTTATTCACATTGGCCCATGAAAACCTCTATGTGAACACACAAAAGTACGGGGGATGCGTTTACCTCGGAGGACACGTTTTGTACATCCCCGCAGACAGGTGAGTTTGATCAGGGCTAGAGCCAAATTATTCAGGAAAATGGATCTGGAGTTGCCCAGCCCTGCTCTAGAGGAAATGTGTCCATTTGTGTTGTATTTCCTGAGCGAGGCCCTTACAGCTCAGGGAATAACGCTGTAATTGTCTTCCTCCTCAGTTTCTAATTTTGGAGCTTTTTTGTGACTGAATTGAATTTCTTGTGCTAGACGATAAAGAATGTGCAGAAATTAGACATTTTATGTTTAGTCTACTTATTAAAAAAACAAAACTATTTGGGCAATTCAAAAGTTATTTAAATCTGTGTTGTTTTAGTATACTTTACTTTTTGATATACTTTAAGTATATTTTATATACTTTTTACTTCTTGTTTTTAAATTACTTTTTATTTTTAATATTTTCTGTTTTATTTTCATTTTAGTTTTAGTAATTTTATTATGTGCTTTTGTTGTTTTTATTCGTTTTTATTTTTTATATTTCTATTTAGATTTAATTCATTTTTTATTTCAGTTTTAGTTTTTTACTACTTTAACTTCAACAGTTTTTCTCCATCTAATATTTATATTACATTTTAGTTTATTTCAATTAGTGAAAAGGATTTTTTTTAACACTGGTATAAACAAAGCAAATGTCTTCCTATATTAACTAACGTTTAATCAAATCATTATCATGATCATTTAAGTTATTTGGGGGGGTCAGACTGTAGAGTATGGGATCAATATCCCGTCAAAAGTATTGTGGTCACGGATCAAAAAATACTAAGCGTAAATCTAAAATTTTAAAACACATGTAAAACTATATTGCACAAACTGAAAAAAGTAAAGCAAAATGATCAGAATTGCACAAAAAAAAAAAGTACAAAAGAGTAAAATATGAGCAGAAAATGTAAGAGAGCACAGAGTAATAAAACCAAGGAAAACATATTTTTTAAGAAAACATGAACATAAGTTTAACTTTTGTGCAATATCATTTTTAATGTGATTAAAGTTTTTATACATGCTTGTTATTTTTTTATTTACGCTTATTATATTTTGATCCGTGACAACGTTGTTTGCTATTCTGATCAATTTGCATTATTTTTTTCAGTTTGTGCAATATATTTTTTACATGCGTTTTAAAAATTTTGATTCATGCTTATTCTTTTTTGACCCATGTCTGCAATACTTTTGACGGGATATTGATCCCATAGTCCAGTCCTAAACACCAAGCTCTTCAATGGTTTTCTGAAACTTAATGTTAAGCACATAGTGAATTCAAAATCAGAAAAAAATACACTATATTATAAAACAGTTAGTTTTGATCCTTGAATCTGATTGGCCAAGCAGACCTCCAAGAGTGCTTATATTTAGTTTAACATCATGATGATGATGTTTCACTGCATCCCTCTCTGTTCCTGATAGTTCTCACCAGAGATTACGGACAGTGGAGAGTGGAAGTAGAGTGTGTGGTATTATCAAAAAAGCATTTGCGTTTTATCTCATTCCAGCATCACTCATCGTAGGTTTCTCTGGTGACGGGAGCAAGAAATGGAAAACCCGGAGTGGAGCAGGAACGGATTAATTACAGAAGGCTTTGAGCGGAAATGCAAAATGCATTTTGCTCCACTCGTATACTCTATTCCGTCTCTGTGTTGCCTGACAACACATAACACTCCTTTTTTTCTGTTGAAACTATTTTCATTCGCAGATTAAAAATGTACAAACTAACGGGTGGCTCAGTTTGCAACTGAATATCTGCTGAGCTGTGGTTTGGTCGTACACAACTTCCTCTGTGATATTGCTTAAAGTTATGAAAAAGAACAGGTCATAGAGATCAATCATAACGGTTGAAAGGTGACAACCATGTGAATATTAGAACAAGACCGACCTCATTTACATACCAACACTGTCTGTGCTATTCGCCAGTAGTTTTCGCATACAAAGAAATTAGCCAATCACAACAAAGGTCATTTACATTTAAAAGCCTTAAAGGTACAGAAGCAAAAACTGGCTGTTTAATTGTAAAGAGCAGAGAGGGTAGAACAAAACTACAACAGATTTTGCTCCAAGAAGCCAGGACTAACATTATTTTCAGAGTTCAGGGCAAAAATAAACTGCTGCCAAAGGTCAGAGACATGGCCTGCTGGGAAGAGCAAGAGCTCCGACATGTTGTGTACGTGGGAGACGTTTAGTTCGAATCCAGGTTGGGTCATTTCCCGATCTGATTCATCCACCTTTCCGGTCTGCTCTCTCACAGTCAAAATCAATAAAATCCCAAAAATAAACAACCAAAAATGGATATGTGGCCTCTGTACCAAATGAACAATAGGTTTTTGGGATCCAAACACAAATGTTAACTAAAGTCTCATGTGTATAGAAAAAACAACTGAATCAATTCAGAAACATAAAGTCATCCAGACATTCGAGATCCACCTCCAATATAAATGAGACGATGCAGTTTTTTAGTTCTTATTAAAAACGAGTTCATGCACAGGGTCATTCATGACACACACACACACACAGCAGGTACGAGTTCAGCACAGCGCTTGTGTTATTCAGCTCAGCCAGGTGTTGTTGGAAGGGAGAGCTGGCTTCACAGGCGGAGCCACTGCAACGCTGTCTTCCTATTGGAGCGCGATTGTCCCCTCAGCCTACCAGGAAACAACACAAAGCCTATCTTCGCTTTTTTTAGATGAAATTCAAATGAGCCCAGGCAGAGTATGAATATGCAAAGAAAAAGGCACAAAAACGATAGAATCTCTTTACCCTTTACAGCTAAGCCCCTCTCTGATGCATGTGACATTTTGTGCGCAGAGATGGGCTGAGAGTGATGAAACACGACACTGATGTTCAGCACCCGCATCGTAATTGGCATTTCTCTGAACACGCCCTCAGAGGGCCAGGACAGGTCACGGGTCACGCCCTCACCGGCGCACGCTACACGTCAGCACCGGCCGCCAACTCCACCGCGCCATTTTCCCACTCCGCCATCATTATAGCTGAGTGTCTTTAATTAGTCGAGGGTAGAGAGAGAGAGAGAGAGAGAGAGAGAGAGAGAGAGAGAGAGAGAGAGAGAGAGAGAGAGAGAGAGAGAGAGAGAGAGAGAGACAGAGACAGAGACCGAGAGAGAGAGATCTGATTGCAATTATATCCTTTCATTGGCATTCTCCCATCAGCCTCAAATTCTGTATGAAAACTGGAATGCTACTCATTATAGAAACAGACGATTTTGACTTTCGATAAGGTCCAAAAGTGTTTGGATTTTCCAAATATTTGATCATTAGATATTTTTAGACGTATTTTATGAATAGTCACTGTATATACTTGATGTGATATAAATAGAGCTCCCTCGTACGTCAAAGGCTGTCAAGGATCTGTCTGGGTCATGCTTCAGCCTCAAATGAAATAAAATAAATAACTACTCATACTTTGCATTAAGGAAATTAAGCCATTTTCAACCTCATTAAGATCTGTTGTATTATTTTTTCCATCATTTTTTATGACAGTTAGGCACATTTCCCTCCAGTAGTCATTACCGTAACGCAAAACACTCATTACTTTAATGTCATCTACGTCAGCCAGTTAGATCATTTTATCTTGGTGATATATTTAATTAGCACAATTCAGAATAATTAAAAAAAAAACAATATTCAATAATTGACAGAAAACCAAATGTTTAATTTAACTAGGTAAAGAAAATGTGCATCAAAGAACATAAGATTTGTATGTAGCGTAAACCACACCTCACGAGGCATACAAATCTGTACATCAACGGATGTAAGATTCGTACATGATAAGGTCTGTTCACACCAAGGAAGATAAACACAGAGGAACTAATTTCCAGCTGACGAACGATAAAAACACTTGTCAGCCAATCAGAATCCGCACGTGCATTTAAAGCAACAGACGACAAAACTGCGACGCGTGCTTATAATAAACTGAACGTTATCGTCCATTGGTGTGGACTAGAGATGCACCAATGTATCGGCCAATAAAACTAATAATTTTTTTTAATTGTTAAAAAGCAGCCAATGATCAGGGCCGATTCTATCCTATCAATCAAAAGGAGGCAGAAAACACGTCAGACTGCATCTTATATAGTGTGTGTGAAGAAAAAGTCTGAATGTTTTGATGCTTATAGCACAAAATAAAAATGAATGCACTTCAGAAGGTATGTTGAACAATGTGTCACTTAACGCGCCTCAGGAAAGTTTCAGGTAGTTTGGGCTCTGTTGTTAATTTTAACCTAAATATTATAGTTATACCTTATGAGATGGTTCCTTTTATATACAGCATTAATTGGGAAAGATTTTCTTTCCTTAAGAAAATCAAACTATCGGTATCGGCAGATATCGTGAATAATCAAAAATTAGTATCCGTGCATCTCTATGTATTGTTATTATTTTAGTTATTTTTATAATTAACATTTTTGGTGTGAACCAAGTGTGCCGCACACGTCCTGAAAATTTAAGCCAAACATCTTGATCGCCCCCTGGTGGCAGGCTGCAGTATAGGTCAGACACCCCACCCTCTCCATGTAATCGAATGGGACGCGAGCCAAACTCAAAAAATATTTCTAAAACATTTTCTTCAGTGGAAGGAAGATCTTTTTTTTTTTTACCGTCTATGTTGTGAACGGGCCTTAACACTGGCCAGATACAACCTTTCTGTCAACTGGCCCCAAGCACTCTCACATGGGGATTGTGCCATCCCTAATGGTCAGCCCTAAACATAAAAATCTAGAATCATTACGGTAACGAGAATATGGAGAGATAATGAGTGTCATTTTCATGAAAATAATGTCATAAATAGGCTTCATTATTATTTTCCTATTATGATTTTGGGGTGAAATGTGACCTGGACATGTGTTCATGAGATTCACCCTGCCAGCCATCTCTGCTAAGTCATCTAGTTTGTGTTCCTCCAGCTTGTTTATCTCCCCAAACATTCAACATTATTGGGTGCTAATGCAAATGAAAATGCACAGGTGTGACTGGTTTTCTTGACAGGCGAGATGTTATTTCCGCAACAACAAACAAAAGCTGCTGCTACTTGTTGCTGAATGTTATAAGACGTGTTGCAGTTGCAAAAAAATCTCCAAGGGAAATTAAAACTTTTTAAATGATCTTTTAAAATGGAGCGGAAAAGAAGATGAGGCTTTAAAGATAGTTAATAATAATGGTTTGATCATTTTATAGCCTGGCTGGGGGATATTCTGTAATTAACAGGGACAGAGAAAATGAAATCAGGTTGTCAGGGTTGCAGAAGTTAATAATGTAAAAGCGCAATTTTCACCATTCATTAATCTGGAGAGCACATCGCTGGAGGCATTTGGATTTTTTTATTTAAGTGTGGACAAGCTATTGTCTTGACACACAGCATCTGAGTAAACAAGGTGCAGACTGAAAAACAAACACAAACACGCTTTTCTTAAAAACTTTAACTTTAAACAGGCTCATTTCCACTTATTTAAACTTGGTGCATCATGTTTGGTTACAAGAACATTGTTGTTTGGAGTCACTGGTGTCATATGATGCGTCCTGAAGCATCATATTTGAATATACGCAAACTGGGGCTGCATGATATTGGAAACAACAACATTGTAATATTTCGTTTTTCTGCGATATATCGCGATATTAAAAAACAAAACTATTTTGTCAGAATACTTGAATAGCTATATTTGCGAAGAATTAATAATTCTAGAATGAGCAGGGTGATTTTGTTGAGGAAAGCATCTGCAAAGAGAATAAAAATCACTTTAAAAACTGAAAAATGACTGTTTATGCTGAAGGCATTTTTTGAGTGTGAACCCTTGTTTTTTTTTAATGGAATATTGCAGTATTTATTATAAATGATTTATCCGTGCACATCATTTTTTTATTTCGTGTGCCCTCAATCTTTAATCAAAATAACTTCCCCTCCCTCTTGCAGCATCTCTTCTCTGATGATGTGTTCACTGGCGTGAGGGCGGAGCAACCTGTCACTCACATGAGATCCACCAATAGCAAACCACAACCATCCAACCAATTCTTCACGGACAAAATCAAGGCCCGCCCTACTTTTTTATTTTTCTTGTTTGAAAAGCAGTTTCACTCAGATTTACATCACAATAGGGAAGAAAAGCTATCGCAATTTCCATTTCATGTTGACTTTAAGAGTTGAACGATTTGGGAAACATTTAAATGTTCACACTTGTGTACTCTTTACAAAAACCAAATCACTTTAATAACCATAAAGTGAACAACGTTTTAAATAAACAAATCACTTTCATAAGCCACATTTTTTGGCTATAAAATAATGTGATTTTTATAGTGATTATTATTAAATAAAAATATTTAACAAACAGTACGCTGTTTAGTAAATGAAAGCCGCTTGGCGCATATATTTATTTTAATTAATGGCAGCTTTAATGATTTTACTGTCACATTAAGTCATATCGCAATATCAATTTTACTTCGATATATCATGCAGGCCTACCGCAAATGCAAATGAGATTTGAGATTATCTGATTTTTTTGTTCAGTTACTTTTGGTCTGTGCAAAGCCAAGATTTGTGCATGAACGTTCAGAGAAAAGCGCTTGTTGAAATTTGGTGAACTCTGACCTGCGAATTCGCATTGTACATATTCATACTTTCGCATTGGCGAGAAGATTGTATATATTTTGTTTTACATTTTGAGTGTATTACAATTTGTTATGTTGAAATTGGTTGTTCAATCAATATTGAGGTGCATTATGGGGTTGAATGAGTGCTCTCAATAATGTCCACTATGGTTTCGGACACCACTACAAATGCCTGTCCCCTCATAATGCACTATATAAGAAAAAACTGGTGATTTTAGGAAGGTCTAGACCAGGGGTGCCCAACCCTGCTCCTGCCGATCCGTTTGATTAGGGTTGGAGATGAACTGTGCAGGACAGTCGATCGGCAGGAGCAGGGTTGGGCACCCCTGGTCTAGACTAAAGACACATTTTCTACAAAAGTTCTTGTATAAAAAAGGATCCTGACAGCTCAAGCCCTCCTTTCAGTTTCACAGTGTGGAAAAAAGCAGCCTGAACATTCTTCAAAACATCATCTTTTGTGTTCTACGGAAGAAGGAATGAAACTCATACATGTTTTCATGTATGAAACTGTTCCTTCAACATAAAATTGCTCAGGCAAGACAATAAAGCCCCTTTATTCATATGGCAACAGAGAACAAATGATTAACTATTATGAAAAGCCATTTCAAAGCATTGTAATATGGTGCATAAACCCCAAAACTGGACAGAGCTATTGATCCCATGGGCACTGTGGGATGCTCAGATGCTGTTTTTTGATGTTGAAAGCAGCAAAGAGAATAACCATGGAAACAAGAGGGAGGGGGGGGGGGGGGGGGTGTTTTCAAAGGGAGGTTTCTCCTTATGTAATATTCAGTAGCAACGATGCCACCGAGGAGGATATCAGGACAAACTGCCCTCACAGCCCCAAATTACAGCTAAAACTCACAATGCAAATCTAGCGTTTGTAATGCAATTAGCTCCAGTACGCTGAGCCCATCTATAAAACAACGTATCTGGCTGTAACAGATCCTGCGAAAAAGCAGCAACACACCTGCCTGCGCCGGCTGGTGAAAGAAAAACTACCACTTCCCCGGACAGGCACAAATATTACACAGCTGACAGCGAACAAATCAGTCTCCTCAAGACTCAAGCCGTCCGCTTCCACTGGGTTTCACCACAACATGTCGCTCTGCCAAATTGCCCTGTTAGCACGGGCATTGCCAGACAATAACATTTTCCATCAGACCAAATTGAGGAATTGAAGAGTGAATTTGTGGCCGAGCGCTCTCCAATCGGAGCAGGGAGCAGGGTTTTCTGGATGTACGCCAGGCTGAAATGATCTTTAGTTTTTAGCCATCTCAAAACAAGCTAAACTAGAGCCTGGCCTCCCAGCTTGGGCTTGAAGGGAGATGTAGGAGTGACGGTCTTCTCCTGCAGCACCAGCAATTTTGAAATGAATATCAAAGGCGTTAGACAGACAACAGACCATCTCCTTCCTGACGGAGATATTATGCAACGTGTGAATAATTCCTCAGCCATTTGATGTATCTTTGATGGCCTTGTTATTCAAGTTATTGGATTTATGCATCATGCATGCTGGGACAGGCATGAAAATTTGCCCAATAATATCTCAGAGGGAAAGAATTTAGGGTGTTATTGACAGGCAAATATCTGTGGAATTAAATAACAGAATGCACTGAAAAATATAAAGGTGTTTAAACCTGCATGTTCGGATGCAGCGGACTCAGCCTGTATCAGTTTAGGTCTGCATGAAAGGAGAAAAAGTGTACACTAAAATCATTTTATTAAACTGTGTTTTGGATTTGTTTTCCAGTTAAAGAATCTAAATATCCATAAAACTAGATCAATTTACTTTAAGAACATAATTAGGCTTGTTTTCAGAATATCTTGCATTGGGTTCATTTTTTCATTGGGGCAATGAACCTCCATGAATTTATGCTTAAAACCAGATTTCAAATTGTGTTACCTTTATTATCTGAAAATAAGGTAATAAACAGTTATATTGAATTTGAGACCTAAATACTAATTATGAAATAGATTATTTTGTAAGTGCAACAGATCAAAGGGTGTAGAGTCAAATCTCTTTGAACAAACAGCGTTCTTCATCTGCCATCATATCTAATCATTTATTTTTTACGATTGACTCTCTCAGACAGTGATGGAGAATTAATTCTCTGTCTGCTTTTTATCTTCTAGGGTCCCGCTGTGTGCGTCGAGTGTGTTAACGTGTTTGGCCTGAGTAACTGTTTTAACCTTGTTCTTTCTCCCACTTTTTATTGAAATCGTCTAGTCACTCAGGCACCTCACCAGACCTCCAAATCAACAATAATTGAATTTTATCTAAAAATGAGATAATGATCTGATTCGTAAGGCTTTAATTTATCTTTTTTAAAAGCTTTAGTGTATAATTTTGATCACTAACAAATGTGATTGCAAAAATAATGATGGTTTTCAATGATTCTCCCTGTCTGCCATTGCTCAGCCAAACAGAAGGTTTACTGTTTTGGGACAAACAGAGCATTTTGATAACACCACAATGTTACACTTTTCCTGAAAACACATTCAACTCAAGAACACTTAGTATAGAGTGCACTGCTGTCGACTGCAACATAAATAACTGGAAATAATAATAATAATAATAATAACTGAACAATCTTTCCAAGAACTGTTGCTTAGTAAACATACATTTTGATACAAGGTTGCCATAAGCATATTGGAAACACATGGAACCTGGTGTCAACAGGGACTTCCATCAACAGATGGAGCCCATAGTGCAACAAAGCAGAAAAAGATCAACTAAATTGCATAAACTGTTCATTTATTAAAAATAAATGAGCTTGATGAGAATCTTATTCTTAATGCATAGCATGCTCATAAAAAAAAAATCTAATGTGCATCAAAGCTTACATTTTAAATTCATACGGATGTAGGAGAAAGTGTGTTTTTAGATGCTGTGGCTGGCCACCATTTCATTTTTCACTATTCTAATCGCTTTTTAACAGTACAAATTTATTTTTAAAGGTATCTCAAATCAGGTCATAAAAACTGCATGTATAAAAACAGCCAAATATTTTTAAATGTCGCACATGACAGTCTGAGCAAAAGTATTTCAAGTCAAAATACCCAATTACTTTTATAACTGTATGCAAAATGTGTAAATATGCATAGTTTACATTGAGTAGGCCATTTCTGATATCATAGTCAATATTAGATAAAATATAAAGCGTTCTCCAAAGCAAACTGAAAATATATAACAGTTTATGACATTTAACCAGTCAACACTTTCATATAAATCATTTCGCAACCATTATTGCAGCAAATGCTATTTTTCCTCAATGACAAAAGTCAGTCTAAATGTAAAAGTTTGCCATCAAAATGAGCAAAACTGTACCTTAATCTCATCTCCAGCATGTCAGAATATTCCTGTGTTCATAAGCGACGAGAGAGAGAGAATTAAATAGAGGGAGGGAGACAGACAGACAGACAGAGAGAAAGAGAGAGTACAAGGAGGAGGAGAGTGATAGAAGTGCATGTGGGATGAAGGGAAGAGTGAAACAGACGGAGCTCAAGAGAACAGTGAGGGTTCGAGAGACACAGACAGAAGGACAGAAGGGAAGATGAACCGAGGGAGGGAGGAAGAGGAGGAGGGTGTATTATGTGTGTGTGTGTGAGAGAGGCAGGATATGCGCGTGCACACACCACCACAGGTCCCTATTGTAAACCGGGACTCTGTGTGCGTGCGTGGACAGAAAAAGCGAGATAAAGAAATATGTTTGAGCACATATTAACTGAGAGCAAATAAGCGAGTGTCCTAAAGCGTAAACTCATACCGCTGTTGAGAGGGCGCGAGCATCATATTGGAAAATAGACAGAAGAAAAGACGGAGAGCAACAGGTTGATGATGAGTCTCCCTAGAAACAGCGGGAGTGCGCACGGGGAACAGATGTCCTATGGTTTCGTGTTCGCTCTCTGGCTGACACACACCGCAAGCGAGCGACGCAACAAACTACAAACAACACGTCATTATAAATCAACGACGGTGGGTGAATGCGGAATAGCATAATAATCTATTTCTGCCATTATACACCATCATTTTCAACCCAGAAGTAAGCTAAGGGGCCATTCACACTGAACGCGTTTTTGCTTTGAAAAACGCGAGAAGCGGGCTGTGGAATGGGGGGAAAACGCAAGGTCTCGAGACGCGTTTCTTTAAAAGTTGAACTTCTTTTAACTTGAGCGCCACATTTTTATAACGCAATATCACGTGCGAGACGCAGTTATTGCACGTCCGTCTAGCGCAAAAACAATTGAAAAAGTATCGCAGTGGAAAGGAAAAAAGCGCTCTGTGTAAACGGCTCCTTATAGAGCAGTCGCACTAAACAAAATGAGAAACTTTACTCATCCAAATTCGCATCACGTGAAGACGTGACAGTAGAAGATCGATGTGTCACAGCATGGCCTCTTGGTTGAATTAAAATAACGATATTTTTGCAGTAAAGTTGAGTAGATTTGATATTACTATTTGTTGGTATTACTATTTGTTATGTTAAAATCGGTTGTACAATCAATAGATGCATTATGGGGTTGAATGAGTGCTCTTAATAATGTCCACTATGGTTTCGGACACCACTACAAATGCCTGTCCCCTCACATAATGCACTATATAAGAAAAAATAGGTGCTTTTATGAAGGTCTCTAAACTTAAGACACATTTTATTTAAAAAAAGTTGAACTGCTTTTAATCTAAGAACGTTTTTAAAATGCTGTGTCGCGTGCGAGACACTGCAAAAGATTCAAGACGTGAGCATAACGGTCAAACGCGTATACGTCTAGCTCAAACGTGCTGTGTAACACGAGAATGAACCTCATTGGCTCTTGCTGAAGCTCAAACGTGCTGCGTAACACGAGAATGAACCTCATTGGCTCTTGCTGAAGCTCAAACGTGCTGCGTAACACGAGAATGAACCTCATTGGTTTTCGCACATCAAGCGAACATGCTTGAGCTTCCGTTTACCACAACTGATGTGAGAGTTGATTAATGTTTATTTGTGAATAAAAGCCTAAATTAAATCTGTTCAGCATATAAAGTGTTAGATATGGATTAGTTTACGATCTCTTTATGAACTTTTTGAACCGTCAAAGTGGTAGTTGCGAAGACTGTCAATGGAGGGACAGCAAGCTCTCAGATTTCATAAAAAATATCTTAATTTGTGTTCAGAAAATGAACGAAAGTCTTACGGTTTGGAACGACATGAGGGTGAGTAATTAATAAAATCATTTTTTGGGGGTGAAATAACCCTTTAAGTTGCTGATTAATCTTGAAATTACCATTAAATAAATCATGTAACTGGTCCATCCTGATAGATCACCATTCATGTGCTTTTATTGCAAAAGTCACTGATTAAAATTTAAGCGTCCTAACAGTGTAGTCAGTAATGGAAATGTTCGTTTATTGCATCACCACTTGCAATCTTTTTCAATTTAACAAAAGTGTTCTGGTTTGACATGCTCCATTGTCGTCAAAATCATTAAATATAATATAAACACTGTAATCAACACTGTTAATTATAATATTAGCATTCTAGTCGCATCACTATTGATGTAGCTGGAGTGTGAGATGAAGGAAGGGAGGGTTGTGTGTGTGTGTGTGTGTGTGTGTGTTCTAGCTTCATTGTCTATGATATCTATTATTGAGATGGGCCCCCTCGTCAGTAACCGGATACGATTGGACAAACACAGCTAACAGAACATTCCAATTAACTAGCGCTGTTGAAAGAGCCACAGACTTACTCTGTGTGACACTACATGCAAACAACGGATAATATAGTACAAATGGAAAGTTAGATGAAAGGAGAAGGGGGCTGTCTAAGGTAACAAGTATAACAAAACATACAGGTCCACAGTACCACAGCGTACTTAGTAAAGGATTTGGACACTGGCAGGTAATTTTACTTCGATTAAAAACAGAGGAAAAAAACATCAAACCAGCAGTTATATTTCAATTTGCCTGCACTTGCCGCGACGTGTGGGTCTGACGAATCTAGTTGACAATGCGAAAATTGTCTGTGAGATTATTTTCAAAACAACCAGCCAGGATTCATCCAGAATTATAATTTATTAATAGTTTCTTTCTCTCTGAAATGCAACGAGACAACTGGATAAACCACACCCTCAAAAAAGAAATCAAGTTGTCACAGGCATTGCATGCTCTGTATTTGAAGAACGCAGGTGAGTTGAGCTTGTGTTGGTGCTTCATAGACACTTCAACACACCAAACCTCCCCAAATCTGCCAGCCGATGCCCTCAGGGGGGCAGTGAAAGACCTCCGGGGGGAGGAGAGGAAGGAAGGGAGGGTCCGGACTCCTCCAATTCACGTTCACACACAGGCTGAAACCCATAAAAAAAAAGAAAAGAAAAGGATTCCTGCTATTTTCTCTGTTGTGTGGCTAGTTCAGGGACTGATATCCATCTAGTCGACATTCACACCTCAGATGTCGACAGAACTGAGAGAACTGGAAAGTTAATCAACACCAGTTAATGAGTATTCACTTCCTGCTTTGTGCTCTTGATCATTTAGTAGCTTACAAGGGGAAACAACCTGTCAAAAACATATCTGTAATATTATTTTCATGACCATCAAAAAGCCCCATGGAAAAGGTTTCTTTCCTTTGTTTTACAGGAAAGGCTTGCATTTTTATTTAAACAGCCAATGGGCTTTAGTTTACGTCACAGCCATGAAACATGATTTGCTTCTTTCTGTTGCTAATCAAATGAAGGTGGTATAAAGAGGAGGAGCATGCTAGTTCTAGAGAGCATTTGATTGGACAACAATTACTCCTCTATGCAAGGTCAGTCATCACTATTTTCACTTCTCCAAAATAAACGCATTAATATAGTAAAAGCCGTTTTTGACAACTTTTTAATGAGTGGGCTATAGTTAAGAGCATAGAAACGGAATTAAACCAACAAAAACAATAATCCTTATATTACAAGGGCTTTAAAAGTGAGCTCAGTCATTTTTCATTTCATTATTTAATTTTCATAATTACAAAAAAAAAAATCCAAAGTAAACTATTTGCATGCATTGCGGTAATGAGAATCTGGGGGTAAAACATGTCTTAGTTGCCATGAAAATAATGTCATGTGCTTCATTCTCTTTGTGCAAAATATTATTTTTTGCTTTGGATTTAAGGGTGAGATGTGACCCATCATGCTTTTCGTGAGATTCACCAAAAAGGAGTCAAACTCCCACTTGTCGAGTTTGCACTCTGAGAAAAACCTTGGTCTCCCAATCAAAAACAAAACAACAGCAAGACAAAAAAGAAAGAGGAACTGCAAACTCATCTTACTGTGGGGAGGGCCAGACCGGTGTCCATTTCCCTTTAATATTGTAGGGAGGTAATAAAGAGGAGAGAACTGAAACCAGCCCAGCTGACAGTGAGGCCAGATAGGAGCGGTCATATGATCCCATCAAACCGAGCATGCCTTTTACCTGAGCTTCAGCGTCTGTGCATGGGGGAGAACGCAGAAACCAGAACGCCGAGATGCTCCGTCAAAAACTGACCCTGACGCTGGAGCATGTCAACATGCTTTCACTGCAACTAGATAACCAACACTCAAAAACAAAAACAACTCTATCCTGTACAGAGAGACTAATGTGTCAATCTGTCTTTTTATGGATTTTCAAAACAATACTTGCATGTTGTTGTCACGGATTGTGTTGCTAGTAGTGATGTGTGTGTGTCATTGGCTGCATTATAATGATTTATTCAAAATATGATCGAGATTGCGTAGGTGGATGTTTTCGGTGAATTTTGGCTGTTAACATTTAAAGCCACTTAAATGAACGAAATAAATAAAGATAAAGCTAAAGATAAAAACGAATAAAGATTTGTTCATTTTGAAGAACGAGATCAAATGAGAGAGTTAGTAAAATGATCCAAACTTCCCCATCACTAGTTGCTAGAACGCACACAAACAGGAAGATGAAGGCTATAAGGCTGTCTTTTTTTTTTTTTTTTTTTTAAATCCACACAATGAGAGTTGCATGATACAACACATCCGAACATTGACGAGACCTGACAAGAATGAACAGACACAATGGAACTTAAGTACACATGCAAACAAGGATAATTAAATCACATCACACACACCTGAACTGAATGATGAACCAAATGAGTGACCATGACAACAAACTAGTGACGGGAAATAGTGCAAGCAGGAAAACAAAGTCCAAACTGAGGGGCTGTTTACATGACAACTAAAAACTTAAAACTTTATGCGTTTTGGCCATTCGTTTATACAACAACATTGTTGTGGCTGCCTGAAAACGGGTTTCAAAGTGCAAGTTTTTGAAAGCGGTCTCCGTGTAAACAACAAAAACGTGAATCTCTGAAGACGATGGCGTCATGCACATGTGTATTACGTGTTCAGTCTATAGTGTTTCATCGCCATCTAATGGCCTGGCAGCAGAATACAGCGTTTTTAGTCGTTTTCAAAGATCTGTGTAAATGGAGATCATTGTGACAATGGTGTCATCTGTACGCGGTGAACTCAAAGGAAAAGCTTCACTGTTTTAAGCGTATCGTTGTCGTGTAAACATACCCTGAGTGCAACTGTGACAGTTGTGTCACTGAGAAGCAGCTGAACTGAAAGTGGCATTTCCTCTAATACTGCTGAACTAACAATGATAAACTGCACAAAAAATCATTTACTTGGCTTCGTATTGTTCCAAACCTGTATGACCTTCTTTTTGTACTGAGAAACACAAAAGAAGGTATTTTGAAGGATGTATTAACTGTTTTTGTCTGTTCAATGAAAGTCAATAGGGTTCAAAACAACATTGTACCCCATTGAGTTTCATTGTATGGACACAAAAAAAACAATATATATTTGGAACAACTTGAGGGTGTGTAAAGGATAACAGTTCTCATTTTTGGGTGATCCATCCTTTAAAGGTAAGGAACATAATAGAGACTGGGGGTGTTTTGACTTTGGCCAGTAAGCAAACACTTTGCAACCTTCTCACAACATTCTAGAAACCATCCAGATTACTCTAAGTGGCCGTTGTGCGAGCGCCACGTTTGTTTACATAGGAAAACGATGAAATGAAAAAACTTTATGTGAGAACGGACACTAGCATAGCTTAACAACATGCTAAATCAACTCAGAACATATTAGTAACCACATTTGGCAACCAACCAGAACACCCTACACTGTAAAAACAGATTTTTTCAAAGCTGTAACTAAAAGAAAAATGATTCTAGTATGTTTTACAAGAAAATACCATTTCGGTCTTTCAAAATTTCACGTTTAATTCAATGTGTAACTTGCCGTTTCTTCATAATTATTTGGTAAATTTACTAGCAAAAATAGTTTCAAAGTAAATCCTACACCAATTTTGTGTAGCCAGTATTTTGGTGTTAACTAAAAATCTAATATATAAAAGCCCCTAAATTTCGATTCAGTAAAACACCACTGATCATCTACGAACTAACCAGCTAGCTAACAAACATTTCAAAACGTCACAAGCCGTGAGTCGCACGTTTTGAATCAAATCTGTGAAAGTCAAGGATTTTGGTCTGGCAAAGACAGCTTCCCTCACAGGGCGGGAGAGAAACACGGGGCGAAACAACGTGGGAGCCAGGTCCATCCGGGACACTGCATAGTTCTCATTCCTCGCAGATGAGAAGTGAGGTGAGGAAGAAGGGGGAGATCTTTGGGTGAAACAAAGGAGTACAGTAGAACAATAGCCCTCGCTGCCCGTCTCCCAGCCCTGCTAGCCAAAACACAGGCCGCCAGTGGAGACGAGAATGCCAACAGAGCGCTAACTATGCTCAGCAGTGAAAATACTGAAGGCTCTGCGGGGACACAGAGCAACACGAGGGACAGACACACGCAACAGTTTCTCTGTGGCGCCTGATGTCAATGGAGACACTTAAAGCTCAAAGTATACATTGGTTTTGATGCGTACCAAAGGGTATGTGTACAACAGTTGTGGCAGAAAGTTACGTGTTGTGGAACGCAGACAGCCGAAGAATACTTTGGGCTTTAAACGCCTGCTTTGACGAGCACTTGTGCTAGCCGGTTTAAAAGATACACGCAACCCTAGTTTAAATGCGTACAAAGACATTCTTATTGGTCAGAAAATATGGAAAGAAATGGCGACGACACTGGACGACTTTGTAGTGTGCTTATGTCGAGCACTGAAGTGTTAGCCAAGTATGCCTTACTATTAAGTCAGTTCTCACAAGAATGATAACTATATTAGCATTCACACCAACAGGCATTAATGTTGTGTTTATTACAAGCGCGCACAGCAGTTTTGTCGTCTGTCGTTTTAAATGCTCAAGCTCTTCAAAGTCGAATGGATTCTGATTGGCTGTCAAATGTTTTATCGTTCATCAGCTGGAAAAAATAAGCGTTCTGGAAGTAATTCCAACTGTATCGTTCTTCAGTGCCATTATTGTCTTATGGACTCTATTCTCAAATAATTAGAATGATTATTAAAACTTTATAGTTATGGTCTTTGGTATAAACGGCCCTTTACTCATACTTGCTCAAATGATCAAGATTTACAAACACACTAAAGTTGTTTTTTCCTGGCAGTTGATAAAATGTTAAAAATCATTGATGGAGGAAGAGACTAAGATGTGTTTGACTTTTTGGCTCAGCAGGAAACCACCACCAACTCCCCAGACATTACCCAGAACCCCTAGAAAGTACAAAGACACAAACTTAAAATCACTCAAAACAGGTTAGCTGCCATGTAGAGACCCAGGCACTATCTTTGCATTGTGCCAGTGCGTACTGCACAACTACACAACTCCCATTCTCAGTTAGTTTTGAAATACTCCCACATCTGGGGCAACATAAGGCCTGTGCGCTCATAACTGCTGACTAGGATGAATGGCATCTGCTGAAATAGCAAAAACTGCAGGCGAATTTACACAACAGGATCAATGATGAAGCAACAGTGAGAGGTTTTTTCATAATACCTTAAAGGTCTGACTTTGCAGGTATTAAAAAACATACAAATACAGATGGACTCTGGGGATGGGTGTGATTTTACAGTATTAAAAAAAACTATTTGTGGGAACTTTGATGGAGTATGAAGTGTAAAAGAAATAACAGGATTTTCTGGTCATATGATTGTGGCATTCTTCACAGAATTAACCCAACAAAAAAAAAATGTAACGGTCACGAGAAAATAGGTGACGGATTGGGGGAGGTCTTTTGGTAGTTGGGAGAAGTACATTTTCTGAAGAAAGTAATAATGTTAACCCATTCACAACTTTACACCATGATGCCACAGTGTTGCTATGCCTCTTTATGTTTTTGCTGTATTGTTTCTGCATGTTGGACACACCACTTGACATGGATTTGGCAGACAAATTTTATCTTTTTTTTTTAAATATTAATAAGCAGTGTCCAAGAATAATAATGCCTATAATATTAAAACGATTATGGCAAGTTTTTATGGCATTGTATTTTCTAATGTATTTTTGAATAAATAGATTTATGTAAAAAAACAACAACATCACCTTATTAACCTACATATGGTACTGGTTTGTTAGAATACCTTTTTGTTTTGTGTTTAGATTATGAAGAAAAAAAGCATTGCCATCTTACAGGTCCCATCACTCAAGACGACACCCAGTAATGTTGCTGTGTCAATTGCTTTGCTGTTTTGTCAGAGAAAATTCTATGGTGTCAGCAAAGTGTTTTTGGGAGGATATTTGAAAGACGTCCAGTGACTCTCGTTTAATGGGGTGTACTCTTGGCGAGAGAAAAAAAAGAGTGGAGTTGCAGTCACTAGAGTGATGCCAAAAATGGAGAAAAACTAAGCATTTGGGATTTTCCCACCATCATTCAAGGGAGCATAGCATTTGGGGAAAAATTAGAGCACTACTAGAAAAAACTAGAGCACTTTTTTCATACTAAATGCTCATGAATAATGGAGCATATTGGCATAATAATAGAACACATGGGTATATGAGATTTTATGTAAGTTTTCCAAGCCAGTTGAAGGCTCAGTGAATTGGGCGAACCTGTTTGAGGCTTCAGACATGATGCTCTGGTTAACCAAATGGCATCTGTTGTGCCTGAGTTTGGCAGACTCGTAGGGATTTGCACTGGGGGAGACGGGGGTGTGTTTGGCGTGGCCGACCCCTCTAAATCTAGTCCCTGTAATTTACTCTGGGCTGTGTTTGCCACATTCTCCTGATGCATTCCCAAGCATCCCTCAGTTAGAAGAAATGACTTTTACTATATACGGAATACCATGCTACCAAACTATCATTCTACGCATACACTCAAAAAAAGCTGGGATGTTTCAACCCATGTTTGGGTCAAATATGGACAAACCCAAACATTGGTTTAAAAAGTTTATTTTAATTTTTAAACCCAATGGTTGGGTTTGTCCATATTTGACCCAAATGCACTCTTAAATAATTTGTTGTTACATTAAAATTTACTTAAGCGTGGTTTTACAAATTATTTATGCAAAAATTTGTTCCGCTCGAGTTTCATACATGATGCCTATAGCCAAAATGACACGGGCAGGCAATGATTAGGTTTTTCACCACCAGCGGGGAAACGCCATTCATCTCATAACTCAGCACAGACGGAAATAGAAGCTATTCGCTCTCAGTGCTTGTGAACGCACTGTTAAATAAATGCACTTCAATGGGAAAGCTGTGTAATTTGGACTATAGAAAGGTGTTAATGCCTTAAACCTCGAGACTAGGTGAAAATGCAGTACTTTCATAAGTGTTCCAACATTAACACTGAATGAAAACAGAGCCGACAGTTTTCAACGCTATTTATTCAGCTCATAATATATTAAACAGCCCTGCTAACCCGTCTACATACATCAGCTGTTTGGATAATGTAAGCATTTCACCTTTCACATTAAACTGCAAATGCTGAATACGTATAGTCACATGATTGTTGTTTAGTTTTCCTAAACAAAAAGGCGAATGCACTTGAATGGCAGGACTATCATTGGGATAGCGCACGAGCCAGCGGGAGGGGGGCTCTGTGAGGGTGTACGTATAAGAGGAAGATGATGAATGGCAGGAAGCCTGACGTCAATAACAACAACAACAAGCCTCTGGATGGATGGAAAGCGAATCGTTCCATTACAAAGACTCATATGGCTGAACACCTCAACTGAGCGGAGGCTGTGGGACGAGCCCGATGTGACTGTCCACCGCCAATGACAAAATGGGAACTCGCTCAAAGTGAATGTTAAAGGGAGAGTTCACATTTACTTACACTTATGTCACTTCAAACCCTGTGCAACACAAATGAAGATACTTTGAGGAAAGTTCATGCTGCTCTTTTCCATATAAGCAACGCATTCAGTGACCAGAAGCTGTCAAGCCCTGAAAAGGATAAAACGGCACCATAAAAATACCATGAAAGTAGTCCATGACTCTGTTCCAGTCAAGATTGTATATATCAATTTAATATAGATAATCTAAATACCTTAGAAAAATAAAATCGGTTTAAATACATTTTCTTTCAAATACGCAACAATGATGTCAACTATGTTACTAACCAAACACCCCCATGAAAACTAAAAAGTGGTTTATCCCAAAACCATGTGACCAGCATCATGTGATGTCATTTTCTTCCCACAAATAGTTAAAAATGGTGAATCTGTCAACTATTTTACTGCCATCGTCAACTATGTTTTGACAATTTTTACACTTTTAATATCTAGACTGCTGCTTTTAATATTTCAGGGTGTAGTTTACATCCACATTGTCTGGATTTGACATTCTTAAAACTATCAAAATGATCTTTAAAGTAGATTTATGATAAAAAAAATATTCTCGACCTTCGTGACAGTGCTGAGAAATATTTGAAATAAATGGCAAAAAATTTAAATTCTCAGAAGTCTTTTTAAAGAATCACTGTACATTTAGACCAAAGAACTGTGCAGAATATACCAAAAAACATTGAATATTTGAGTCACTTTTTGAATAATGCTTTATTAAACCATTCGCAGTATGTTAAACATATTCAGAAGCACTGGTTTACTGATTTGACAACGTACTGAAGCACAGGAGCTGGTTCTGCATGCTGCCATTGTCCATGGTAACAAAATAAGGAACTCTCTGTCAAAAGCCATTGTTGCTTGTCTCCACATAATTTTTTTCTCCATCAATCATTGTAATGTGTGAGTGCAATGTTCGCAACCAATTTACTTCCCCAGTATGACGTACTTTCGAGCAAAACATGATATTAAAGGAGGGGGAAAAAAATCTAATTTAGTGCAGTTTGATTGGATGGTTAAAAGTAGCCTCCATACGACAAAGTTTTGAACAACATGATTGTTGTTTTGGACTTATTAAAAAGTAATGAAATAATCTTAAGGTTAAATTGCTTCTTTGGCATGAACTGGAATAACCAATGTATCATGCATAAACAGAACAAACTATTTTGATGTCATGTTGACAATGACGTGATGTTTGAGACCAGCGAATAACATGACAATACAAATGTTCAGAAAGTGCAGAGAATGACTCACTTTGCGCAGTCGCTCTTCAGATCCTGCAGTGTACAGCAGGAAGTGCACTATATGAAAACGAGGAAGTACAGTACACAGTCCCCTGATACACCATTCAAACTGGCCAGATCAACAGCACCAGACATGATAATGATAACAGCTAATCAACGTTATGCACTCTCTCTCAGATTAAACAGTGTTTTGTAAAGGAAAGAAGTGGTGTAGTGTGTGTGGAAATGAGGCTGGTGTCCATATGGCAGACATGTGAGTGGGCGAAACATGTCGCCTTCTTACTGAAATCTAGAAACCGTGGGTATATTTGAAATTCTGCACAGCTGAGGTAGAACGGCACAGCATTTCAATATGAACTGGTTGTAGGTTCCGAACATCTCTTCTATTTTAATTTACATATCTGTGAAAATACTATAGACTCTGGGAGGCGGTTAGAAATAACAGCATTCAACATTTACAAGAGATTTCATAAAGCCTAAACTAACTATTACTGTCAAATTGTGTAAAGGTTAGTTATGTCTCAATGCAAGTTTTATACCATTTTAAAAAAAAGTTTAAATTTAATGACTAAAAAAAGTCATTGGTGTAACCCATCAAGTATATTAAATATATATTTTCCTTTCATCTTGAATACATGCAGGTATACACACCATAATCTTTTTTTTTTTTTTTTAGATTTTGAAATATATTTAAGAAAATATTTCTTAAGTTAAAGGTATTTTGTACCAATATAATTAATTATTCATAAATATCACGTCACACCACATGACATTTTACTAACATTGCTTTGTCACGAAAAGGCCAAATTTTCAGATTATTTGAGGAGATTTATTGGGGGGAGGGGGGTGTATTCTCCAATTACGGTTTTATGTTTTTTCCCTTCATGTTTCTGCATGTTGGTTGCACCACATGACTTTGATTTGAAAGTTTTCAAATATTAATAAGCAGTTTTATTTCAAATATGATTTTTTAAAATAAAGGATTATACCAAACTACTAAACATTGAACAAGAATTTCTTTCTTTCACTGAGGCTTTTTTTATCCATTATTATTAGAGATGCTCCGATCGACCGGCTGATAATCACATTTTATGACACGATCAGGAGTCCCAAAATTTCTGTCACATTCAGAAATTCGATCAGGAGTCACATTCTGCTTTGTAACTTCGTGAAACATTAGTAAACCATAGTAAAGCGCACATCTTTATTTAGAGCAGGTTGTCGCGATTCAAACGAACAATCAATAAATTGCATCATTTTTTCTGGAGTTTTCTCAGCAGTGTTGTAACATTAAAATCTCCAAGGGCAATTTAAGGCAGCACATTTTTTTTTGCAGTGTACTTTTAGGTATGCCACTCCAAATCATGTGAAATCATGAAAAATGCCTTCAGGGTGTAAAGGGTTTAAAGTGACAGCCAACAGCATACATATCACTTAAAGCTTGAATGATCAGTATCGGCCAATCATGATGATAAGAAATAGGTAGTTGGTCTCATCTGCAAAAATCCTGATCGGATCATCCCTAATTAATATATCAGGACAGTTGTATCACCCTGGCCTTTTAAACTTTATGCCACCCCTTAGAAACGTTACTTCTCTTCACAGAAGAGTCATATTCAAGTAATTGTAAGTAAGAATTGCTTTAGATCTAAACCAAAAAAAAAAAAAATGTATTATGTTTTTTACTTTAAAGAAAGACTAAACTAGATCTTTTCAAAATGTGTCAGGGTGTTGTGAGGTTATTATGCTTATAATGGTTTGTTTTTACCACTCTTCTAACTCAGGCGGTGTGAAAACTGTAACCACTTAGGCTAATACAGGTAGTGAATACACATGCTCTGCTTTGGTGTGCGGTGTGAAACAAGGTTTTTCAAGTACCACCTAAAAGACTATTTAAAAACACAGGTCAGCTTTAGGATGTGCATTTTACATCACACTTAAAGTGCTATCACATCGCCATTTTCACATGCCGACAATAAAAATAGACCAGCTGCTTTCAGATAAATCTTCATAAGGTCTCTGAGCCCTGTGAGGCCAGCCATCACATGACAATGTTTTTCTTTCTTGCTCTAGGCCTTAATAAAATAAGACTTGTGTGGAGAAAAGACCATTCTCTATTCTCGTCTTGGATCTAGCCGTACGTTCCACCTCTTTAACCTTCTATTCTGACAAATACATATAACAGCAGATTCGTTACATTTAATAAATCGGTTTGCAATAAAAGCACTGATCGAGGATCAGTGCGTGGCTTCCATGTCCAAAACAGTTTGATTACATGGACAAGTAGAAGCTGATACCTGATAAGCACTAATTTCCTGCCATGCTATGACTCGCAGGTGTAGATGCCGTTTTGAATAGCCTGCCCTCATGTGTCATTGTAGTAAACTTCCCTATTTAACTCGTCCCACATGCTGAAGTGTGATACCTCAAATCATCCAGCTTGTTGAGGAGAGGTGTGATTTTTGCTTGGCAGATAATAGAATAGGCAAAAGAAGAAATTCGACTTGCATTGAATGAGGGATGCCAGAATTTCACAGAGATGGAGGACTTTTGACTTGAATTAGTATGAAAAATCCTAGTAATCATACAGAACGCTTTGGCAACTACGTAAAAACGCCCTGGCAATCACCCTAGCATTGTGCCAGCGACTTCAAAACTACATTGGACCCCATTGACTTAACCTCTTGTTTAGTAAAGTGGATCTGAGAGCGTTTTGCAATTCAATAGGGGTTCAAGAACCGAAGATCGAAGGTTGTAGAGATACCCTATTTGGTGGGATGGTCAGAAATCCCGCCCACTACTCAGCCGCAAACACACACATCTATCTGACACTAGGTGGCACCATAACAAGGCAAAGGTTTTGCAGATACGGGCAAAAAGTGATCAAAAGAATATTGATATGTCGGTGCTTTACGAAGATATAAGCGAATCAATTGGTCTGGTGTTGCAAAAAAATTTGCCTATATATCTGTCGAATGCAAAGTCCAAAGTTAATGAAATTTAACATACATAGACAACCGGACAGCCTGAGGATGCATGCCAGCCAAGTTAGGTCAAATTCTGCCCATCAGTGGAACTGCAACTGTAAAACGCTTTTAACTTCATAGTCATATGATCAATCGAATGGGAATGTGCAAATGCTAATATTTTCTTAAAATATCATGGTTAAACACAGCTTATATTAGCTTCCATCAGCAAATAATGTCAAATCTGAGAAGACAAATTTAGTAGATTTAGAGGATGTCTAGAGGTGGCGCTACAACACGTTTTTGCTAGTAATAATGGTTACAATAGTCTTTCCCCTGAATCCTAAGGGTGTGTTCACACTTGTAGTTCGGTTCGATTGGTTGGTTTGGTCCAGACCAAAAAACATTTAGTTCTGGTCCGCTTAGCGTTCACATAAAAATACTGAACCTAAAGGCATAGAGATATGTTCACAACCGGACTGGTCAGCTTTTATTACGTAAATATATTTCACAACGAAACTTACCGAACATCCAAAAAAATGCTGCGTTCAGGTTTAATCCAACCAAACATGCCAAGTGTGAAGTCAGTTGGTAATATCCGTATCCATTTCCGCAAGAAAACCCTTTCGCAATTTTGAGTTTGTCTTATTTATTTCCATAAAAACACACTTAAATGTCCTATATTATATTAGAAAAAAATGCATCGCAGGTGTATCACTGAATCATCTACATAAGCATTTAATGCATGTATCACTGCTATATTTTATATTTATTGCTATTTCCAAAACAGGAGGTCTGTCATCTAGGTCTGTTAGAATTTATAAAAAGAGGGTCACCTGAAAGATTTCTATAAGACAAGACCTTGAGATGAATGTGAAAGCCCTCATGCAATAGAAAGTAGGAAGGTTGTTTTCCGACCCTCACTCTGCAGGAAGTAAGGGCATAATGGTGTTCTCATGATGTAACTCACCACGATCTAGCAGGGGAACTTCCCCAACATCTCACACGGGTTTGTGGTAGTCTCAGCTATCACGCTGCGAGTTATTCCTGCTCCCCACACTTTGCCTTAATTATCATCGCTCGGGCTTATCAGGAGGATACTGACAGGATGAAACATTTCCTCTTGAAGACAACATTAGTCTAAAAGTGAAATGTCCTAAATGAATCACCCACATGAGGCAGCAAAGTGCCCATCACATGGTTTCCATTTTGAAGCTATTGTGATTGGGTTACAATGCATTATAATGAACTGCAGGAGCGATCATTTCTAATTCATGTGGCACAGAAGGCTGGAATGTTTTTTGTGCAACAGTGAAAAAAATAGTGCATTATTTGGATGAATCTCACAAAACTGCAAATAAATGTATATTTAATACTAAAATCAATCAATTAAAATCAATTTAATTTAACATTAAGAAAATGACTGTAAAGCAAAAATCTTGAACCAAAAATCACTGTAATGTATATAAAAAAATAAAGATATATTATTATAATTGTAAAGTACCCATAGATTCCATACATCACAGTATTTGTTGTACTGAATTTAATTTGATTTTAAAATTTCCTTTAAAAAAACATTCTGTCCATACAATATGATTTTTGATTTTGAGAATTAAATTTGTTTTGTCATGACAATGTGAAAAAAAATCTCAATGGTCCTAAATAAAAATGGGCTTAATTTTCTTTATGCAAAATATAATTTTGATTTATTGATTGATTTTTAGGTGAATATGACCTGCACATCCTGTGAGATTGAGGTTTAATATTAGATTAAATATTATATAAATGCCAAATCATGTTTCCATGCTCAAAACCCACAAATATTGGTTTGTTTTGAGCACAACAAGCACCGTTTTGAACTAAGGGCATTGGTCCTGCTGACGACCGGTCGGGCCAGTTTACAGCCCACAGGATAACATTTCTCAAGTACACTACGGACATTACTTCAACAAGGTCGATTATTAAGTTAGAGCTTAAGGTCACACTTGCTTTTTTGGAATGTGGATGCAGGTCAGACCGAAATCTGCTAATTTATATCCGAATTATACAATTTATTATGAAGCCTTAGGGCGTATTCAGACCTGCAGATCATTTTTGTTCTGAAACAGGAATTCAAATTATTACAATGTTGTCTTCTTGGTTCGGTTCGCTTTCACAAGGCAACATTTCTTAAAAGGACCAAAACTTGTTAATAGAAGTCACGTGCGAGTTAACTGTCCTCTCACTGATCATAGCGGTTATCTGTCGGGATGGATGGACAACAGCTCCGCGTTATCATTGTGGCTTTCTTTGTAGCTGCCGTTATATTACTTTAATAGTCTCAGCAGGAATCAAGGCTTTGTACGCATTTATTGTACCTATTTTGGAGAAGAGCAATTAGGCGCCATTTTAAAATGAACAGGCAGCGCTTCGTCTTTGCTCCAGGATAGCTTTCAGACACATTAGCAAAACAAAAATTGCAGCTTTTCACGCAACGTATAGATTTACCTATCATACACTGTGATACAGCTTGGTTCGTTGGTCCGTTTTCTTTCTCACCACAAGCAAACCACAGTTTTCAAGCTGGCCGAGATCACCTCGTTCAGGCGATCTCGCACCGTTTTTGTTTTTTCCTTCTTTTTTTTCTGTTTTCACATGTAACAATAACGAACCAAACTAAGGGAGAAGAAAAACAATGCTCCAAATGAGACGTGTGAAAACGGTTGGCCATGGTACACAACCACAGGCCTCCTCTGAAGCTCTGCTATTATTTCTGTGGGAAACGCATAAGCAGACCTAATGCGAGATTTGGATTACTTTTTTTCAGTAACTAATTACTTTTAAAAGTAACTTTGATGTAATGTAAATGCAAGTTACTGCAAGGTACTTTGTTTTGCCATGCATTGACTGACAGCTCTCCTGTCCCCATGTTGAGAGATATTGTAAGCGCAGAGGTGTTGTGTGTGCGCAGTGTGTGAACATGATGATTATTGTAGCTCCAGACTAAATGTGAGCATTTACTCATCTCACTTGAACAAAAATAGATTCAGTACTCCTCAAAATGAATAAAAACAGTGAAATGCAAACTCAGAACATTACACAAACCTGCAATAATTAAATGTTAAATTACACAAATATACTTTGTGCATTTAATCTCACTTTATTAACAAATTTCTTTGCTGCTGACCTTTGATGATCAAGCAAAAATGACAAAATGATAAAAACATTATGGTTTGTTAGCGCTGCACCCTCTCAACTCTACAGACGTGAATTTGCATTTCCTCCAGCCTGAGGCTTATTCATTTCACTTTTGGTGAGAAAGGGCCTTTACATTGGCCAAAAATAGGACTTTTTTGTTGTTAAAAAAATGCAATTAGATACTTTTCTAGGGAGTAACACAATATTGTAATGCATTACTTTTAAAATTAACTTTCCGCAACACTGTCTGCTATAGCACTTACCCTTAAGATTTGTGCTGCAAACAGTGTCGAAAGCAGAATTTTAGCAACTACCTTCCTTTTCCCCCTCCTACTTCTGTATTAAAATGTGAAAAGGTTCATGACTAGATAAGTTTAGAGTTTATAAACCCAACTAACTGCATGTCAAACATTTACAGAGCACTTCTTCATATTAAGTTTAGAAACAACATGAGGCTATCTTACATTTTTTTTAAAAGACAAGCCCTCAAACAAATGATGTTTGTCTAGCTCTGTTCCATTGCATCAGCTGTCTGATATCAGGACTCAGCGTTACCCGATGCCTTTGTTATAATTAAAGTGACACAAACTGAACCCCTCAGTTCCGCCTCCACCCAGGTGGACACCTCAAGCTTCCACATTTATTAAAAGCCAATGAGAGACAGAGAGGCTAAGTAAAAAATGGGTGTTCAGTCTTTCAGAAGCAGACTGTAATCCCCACACTGGGGAGATGTGGGAGTTGTTTGATGGTGGAAATCCCCTGGGAGTGTGAAAATGCATCTAATGCTTTCACTTCAGCAGAGCTGCAACTGTCCTTTATATATAGCATACTGTACTACATTTACTGCTAGGATCACAACCAATGTGTGAATGATGACAAACACACTAAAAAGGTGCAACATGCTATAATGGGAACTGCCAACGTTCTTTGTGGACAACGTGACATGTTTTCATGAGCCTATAGACATTGAGGCACTTCAGCATTAACCAAATAAAACCATAATCAACTTGCGCAATTCAAGGTGTGGAATATCTCTTGATTAAATTAGTGTTGGGCAATGATTAATCGCGATTAATCGCATCCAAAATAAAAGTTTTTGTTTACATAATATATATGTGTGTACTGTGTATAATTATTTTGCATATATAAATACACACATATGCATGTATACATTTAAGAAATATTTGCATGTATATACTGTATATGTATATATTTATACATAATTTATATTATATATAAATATTTTATATATAAATAAAAAAAATTCTTAAATATATACATGCGTGTGGGTATTTATAAATACAAAATAATTATACACAGTACACACATATATATTATGTAAACACAAACTTTTATTTTGGATGCGATTAATCGTTGCCCAGCACTAGATTAAATCCCATTTTTCAAGCAATTCCTGAACAAATCCTTTAGATGAATCAGTTGAACTGGTTCATTAAACTGGATTGAATCCCTGCGTACAAATATACTTCCAAACTATATTGCAAGTGAAAAACAGTATGTGAGTCGAGCAGTATGTCCGAATTCATAGTATTCATAAAACAGTAGGGGAAAAGTACCTGGATGACCCACTACTTCTGGTGAGATTCTGAAGTGTGCATCCAATGAACACTTAACTATCCCATGAGGCCACGGTAGAGGAGCTGTGAATGGCAGGGCAGTGAAGCGAAGCAATTGACGCTGTTGGTCAAATTGCAAAATGACAAATGTAGTACAAAATCACCCGCTACACCCTTATATAGTGGACTAGTTTGAAACCATAATAAACACTATTGATTGCACTTATTCAATCCCATAATACAACAAATTCAGAGGATGGTGTTCACATCGCACCATTCACCATGTGTAAAATAGTAATTGTGTGAACAAGTGACCGATTTCAGCAGCAGCTTCAGCGCCTTTTTATAATGTAGGGGCGGAGCTTCAGATTCTAGAGAGCATCTGATTGGACAGCAAATCTAATGAGAAGCTGAAGTGCAGAGTGATGTCATCAAAATCATTGATCCATATTAGCGGAAATGAGAGACTACATTTTGAATGCTTCTCTTCTAAATGCACATTTTGTCATTGTTTTGGAGCACACTAGCTTATAGATAACAGTATGACTAACATTTATACTAAAAGCCCAAAAACTTCAATTTTGGTTTCATGGGGACTTTAAAACGGACTGTTCAAAAGAACCGATTCAGAGAAATGAGTCACTATAGGAAGACAAGCAAAGCAACAATAAGTGAGTAAAATATAATCTGAACACCACGGAGTCCCTCGACCACAATTTTGCTCAAGCACACGAGTGTAAACAATGACAGTTAAGCACACTATACAACACCATATACAACGGGCAATTTAAACCATAAATAGCGCTCGAGCTCTCTATACTGTAAACGCGGCGCGCGACTGCGTACAATGGCAGCTGTTTGTCGACTCGCCGTCTGTGCAAAAGTCGTTAAACATAATATCGCGATATAAAGATAAACATCACGTTATTCTTTTACAATTCTCACATAAACCCACTCGAGAGCGTCGGTGGATGAAAACAGCAGCGCTAATAGCGCCAGGAAACACTGTTTTCAGACAGATTCGCTTCAGAAACGCCCCTTAATGGCTTTAAAATGGCAGCAACACACGAGGAGCTCTTATTTCCTTAATTCTTACCACTTCACGAATCTATTCACCTCGAATTCATGTCGTGTATATTGAATAGCAAGGGTTGAAAGCAAACGAGGAATGATTGTATAACAAAAGCTCCAAGCAAAACGGCATTTAATTCTAAACAAGCGCACTTCCTTGAATCTAACTTTGATTATATGGTTTATTCACAGTGCCATACGCCCATATTTTGCATCTCAACAACATCAACCGATTATTGTTAACCCATAGCCTACGCGACAAGCGCATCATGATTTTAATACAAACCAAAGCGAAAGTAAAAAACTGATATTTAATATTTCCCCTGCATTTGCATTTAAAAATAAACAAGCACTCTCAGGTTAAATCTCCAGCAGTTTACACGTTTGCTCCCTCCCCCACTTTTCCTCCCATGCCATTTCTGACGTGCCATTATTATCATTACATACAATAATGAAAACACTTCAATACATGAGCAACTCAACAAGCGCGTAATAGGAAAATAAGACACTGTAAATTCACATACCCATCCATTGCACAGAGCAAAACAGTGGCGAGGTGAAATAACAATGCAAGCACAGGAAAATGAAGAAACGGGTGTTACTGCTGTTACTACAGTTCGACTCCCCAACACAAATTCACTCTCTCAAGCACAAAGGCACGCACACACTTCCTGCTCCTGGAGTGAACACACACACACACACATGCATGCATGTACAGACGCTTCTCTGTACAAAATGGCCTCCCCCTTTCAGCAGACACACCTTTGAAGAATCGCGTAATAATATAATTGTTGTTGTTGGACGTTTTGTTGAAAGGACCAATATAGAGTTCGTTATTGCGCGCGACAAGTTCCGCGCGTTCACTGTTTTCAAGCGCAGCGCGTGCTTTTGGATAATTTGATGATGTATCAGCACTAGGAACTCTATAATCTTGTTCCTGGAATATATTTATTAAAACAGCGATTTAATATATATAATCATGTTAAAAGACTTTTTTTTTTTCATACAGTAAAACAATGTGTAAAATATTATCTGAAAAATATTTACATTTAGCCTACATATCGTTATCCCTTTTTCTACCCACCATTACTGTAACATGTATAAACTTAAATATAAACATTAAATATAACTGTTATTTATCTTATGATTACAGACCAGTCTTTAAAAACAGAATAAAATAATAATGTCTGTAAAATTATATACATTTAATTATTTATAAATAAATACTATAATTTTCTGTTTTATTTTGCATATTGAAATTTTTTAGTGCTGTCAAATCGATTAACCATGGTTAATCACATCTTAACAAAAGTTTGTTTACATCATATGTGTGTATATATATATTATTATAGTATATATTATGTCTGTGTGTGTGTCTGTGTATATATACATATATACACAAATATATATGTATAATGTGTGTATACAGTACACGCACACACACACACACTCTCACACACACACAGACAGACATATAGCTATATACTATAATATTTTATTATATTATATTCCAGCTGTGAGTGTGTTCCTAAAATTAACTCCTTATCAACCATACAAACCATTCTGGTGCACTGAATTATTAACTAATTAATGTCAACCAATTAAACATTTTGTTTTTTAATAATGATGACTTTTTGTTATACACACATCACATCAAGACAGCAGTAAAGATGTTATCCACTCAGTACCTGAAGCATGTAGGAACTTGTTACACTTGTTGGACCGGCTGAACTGCAGTCTTGTGCACACATGAAACGTGTGTGTCACAAAAAGCACTGTGTAATCGCACATTCATAGCCTGCTGTTTTCACCACTCCAGAGCACAGAGAATCTAAATCAGCTGAAATTGTAATACAGTAGTTTACTCCAGGTTTTTTTTAAACTGGGGTCTGGGGCCCCCGGGGGCCGCAAGGGAGTGCTTAGGGGGTCCGTGGAAAAGTGAAGAGAAACAGACTGACTTAACTCAATTTGATTATTGATTAACATAAATTGATTTAAATAAATAAACAAAATTTGATTTAAATATATATATAAATATATACATATAAGAAATAAGTGAATACATTGATTAAAATAAATAAATAATATACGTTTTCTAAATAAATAAATAATATATCTAACAGTACAGTACTATAGTAAGGAAAATAAGTAATGTAATCCAAATAAAATTTATGAAATTTTATGATGGGGGTCCCTCACACGAGGAAGATCATATTTGGTGGCCCGTGGCCTATAAAAGACCGAAATTGAAACAATTAAAATGAAAACAATTGAAACTTTGTTCTTGAAACAATTACAGATTTGCCTAGTAACACTAGCCAATTGTGGCCAACTAGTCAACTACAAGTGTTTTTAAAGGGAACCATCATTAATCATGGTAGATGACAAACTTGACACAGGGGTCGAGGCAATCCAGGGGAATGAAAAAAAAAAGCAAAACCAGGTAAATCATTTAATTACGTAGGCCTATTATGTACACATATAATTGTAACAATGTATATTTGGATGACGTTTACCTCGACCGCAGCTCTGCAACACATAGAGGGTGCTATAAACTGGCAATGTTATTACAGAGAATGAGAAAGAGCTCTGGATGTAATTTGGGCATGAAGGGTGGAGCTAGAAGGTCCAACCCCACCCATAACTCTATCCCTCCACCCATTAGATCCTCAGAGGTGGAGCTGGACCAGGTCAAGCCCAACCCATGACGTCCAGAGAGCTGGAGCTCGTTTGGCTCTGCAGCAACTCTTGGATCTCTGTGTACTTTGCACAGAGACAGCAGAAATAGAAAAAAAAAAACTATATTAGTATTAATAAATCATTTATATTATTATTAGTATTGTTTATAAATATTAACCATTGCATCATTTTTATTATTGAGTAGGGGTGTAACAAAATCCTCAGGTCAAGACACGATACATAAGGGATAATCCACGGCTAGCTGTGCATTAAACGACGTGGAGTGCATTAAAATCGTTTAATGCATAGCTAGCCATGGATTACTCCGTTTATACCATGGTCATTTGCCAGCACTGTTATTGATGTTTGCATCGTGTTATTTGACCGGAAGGGTAATTGGTGGATGTCTCAGTTACGGCTGGTTAGATCTAGCATTCTGTCCGATTTGAATCAGACACAGAAATAAAGCAGTGCGTAAGATTACATTAAATCGAATGAATGAATTATAGCATTTATTTGAATTAATTATCGAGAGAGAGAGAGAGAGAGAGAGAGAGAGAGATTCTTACCTGTATCTCTTCAGCGTCTCTCTCTACAATGAAACTACTTTAAAATAGCGATGTAACCCACTTGTTGCTGAGAAACATAATGTAGCGATTCAGTTGCGAAGCTATTTTATAACTAAAAGCATTGAAAAGTTTCCGTGCTCCTGAATGTTTCTATGTGCACACGCAGCGCAATCTCCAATTTAGTGTGCGATTCAACGCAAACAGCGCATTAACATAGAAAGGTGATTAAACTGACTGGAACTACCTGTGCATTAAACGATTTAATCAGAATCGAGTATTCAGACAGACCATGGTATAACAGAAAATATTCCTCCAAACTCTGATGCATATTAGAAACACCTTCTTTATTATAATCTTAGCTGAAGTTCATATTTACATATGCAAACCAAACAGGCAGTGTATTAAAGCTACAAGAGACCCTTTGAATAATAGTGTACATCAAGAAAGAATTTTTTCCATTATTTATGTGATTGATCCTTCTTTGTATTCTTTATTTTTCTTCGTTCTTTTAGCTGATTATTAGAACTTTTATTGCATATTTCGGATGTTCCTTTAAGAACAGTAGCGCGTTCATGACTCTACCGGAAGTGGAGTGAATTCTCACAGTGGAGTCTGTCACTAGAGTAAAGGGCGAGTTCGCAGTCTGCATTTTCATTTAGAGGTCTTGGCTTGAGTCTAATGTTAGACACATAACTGCTCACAGCTCAGACTTTACAATGCTGCAGAACACTGGGTGAGTTTCACTCTCATTCTCGCTGATAAGCCGTGTGTTGCACAATTCTGCGCTTGAATACATGTTGTTGTTGACAAGTATTAAAAGACTTATACACGTATCGAGTCATTCACGCGATTTTTGACCTGTGTTGTTGTGAATGACATAAGAGAGCTGGACTGTTTCGTCAAAACTTTGCAGCCATAATACACAGCCAATGTCAACATGTTGACATTGATTTGGCATTTCAGCAGATTAGCCCTGTTTCACGTTACATATTTATAGTATTTTTCTAAACTTTAATCATTTGACCTTTACCCTACTTTCCCATGCGCAGGAATCAAGGAATGCCAACGCAAATACAGCTCTTGATTGCGTGATACTTTGGACAAAACGGACCACAAAAGTGCAAAAAATGTGCGATACGAAAAGTGGCACAAATACAAGGCAGTTACTCATAATAAATAGATTAGGTATCCTTATATTTTATGTATTTGTGGCTCTTTTTGTATGTCTTATTAATGTGTGTGTGTGTATTTACTGTGTATATTTATACTGTGTGTGTGTGTGTGTGTGTGTGTTCTCAAATATTTGACATATTGGAAACCATTATGAAACATGACTTAATTTCAAATGTTGCTGTGTCAAAACAAATTGCAAGTTAAATTGTAGAATTTGGTCTGTCACGTGACTTTGACTTTAGATTTGATTAGTTATGTTTTGCTTATTGTTTGCATAGTGCACTGATTATGACATGATCAGATTATTATATGATTATGCATTCATTTTAGGAAGCTGGCTGGATGTACCCTCTTCATAACCGGAGCGAGTCGAGGGATTGGCAAGGCCATTGCTCTCAAAGCTGCGAGAGACGGTGCCAATGTGGTCATCGCTGCCAAAACCGCTGATGTGCACCCCAAACTGCCGGGCACCATCTACACAGCTGCAGCAGAGAGTGAGCGCATACTCTTACACACAGTTAGGGTACGCTTGCACGACAACGGTGTAGTAAAGACGGAAACGTTTTTCCTTTGAGTTTATGAAAAGTTTCGCTTACAGACGATAACGTTATCAAAAGTGATCCCCATTCCCACGGATCCACGAATGCGATTAAAAACGCTGCATTATTTATGCCAGGCCAGTAGATGGCGATGTCACTTTCAAAAGAAACACTACACGCCTATAAACTGAACATGTTATACGCATAGATATCATACAAAGGCTAGATGTCTTAAGGCGGAGTCACTTCCGGCATCACCGGCGGCCATCTTACCACAGAGCTCTGTGAATTAAGGTGAGTGAGCAGCACGCACACAAATCCTCTTATCTCGCTGAAATCTGGACGGATTTACAAACGGTTTGGTTTCTTACAAACGTTATTAACGTGGCTATAATTTTGAATGCTTAAACATTTTGAACATAATTATTCATATGTATGCAGTATAATAGCTACATCTCTGATGTTTATAACAAACCAAACCGTTTGAAAATCGGTAGAAAATTGAGCAAGTTATGGTTATTTAAAAGTACATGCACCATGTTATGAGTGAGCGAGCACCCTGTGGTAAGATGGCCGCCGTGTGCGGATGTCGAGCTCCATTGGCCAGCAGCGTGGACGAGACATCTAGCCTTTATATGATATCTATGGTTATACGCATGCGCGTGACATAATCGTTTTCAGAAGTTCACATTTTTGTAGTTTACGCAGAGACAATAACGGTATTATTTTCAAAAACATGCACCTTTGAAACCGGTTTTCAGAAGTTTGCGTTTTCAGGCCCCCAAAACGCAAAACGCATTAAAAACGTAGTGTAAATGCCCTCTATGAAATAAATACTACAGAATTTTTTTCTGATAGCTTGTGTATTTAACTTTTCAACTCAGCTCTAAGATTTATTCCTTAAAAATTGCGTTTAATAGCCGAATTCCCAGTATAATTCTACATTACCAACATCTCATCTTGAAGAGAGAGCCACCAGCAGAGGTTTGAAGCATTGCAAATGATGTGATCATTGTATTTTTGTGTTATTCGTATTGATATGTTTACATTTGGATATGGGCTGTGACATTCATTGGAGTAATGATAAAATGGTATCAACAGGCCTCAAGTGTGCCAAGAAAATATTCCAGGCACCATCCCACCACTGCCACAATTCTGGATTGTTGTCACAGGGCCAAGGATTCATGTTGCTGATTGGGGCTTTGATTAATGGACGTTTGGCTGTTGGTTCTACCAATCAAACGCAAAAGCACAGGCCGTCTCAAACTGGTTTCAGGACAGGGATTTAACATAGTTCCCATAGAAGCATGAAGTGCTGAACACACAGTAACGTTCACAAGTTTGGGGTCAGATCTTTTTTCGGCGTCTGTTCTCTTCATGACGTGTGTCTCGGCACTCAATATCCTCCACAACTGACTGCAAACTGCCTTTCAGATCTGCAACACCCAACTTCCTACAATCCAATCAATTCCTGAGGACGAAGTCCAGTCCCACCCTACATTTTTTTTATTTTATACATCACAATAGAGAAAAAACACTATCGCAACTTCTGTTTCATGCCGACTTTAAGTCTATCACATCATTCTCAATGGTTTGCGGGATGAGTAGTTCATTCTCCCATAATACACTGTACTTTGTTCCAGTTTTTGTACTTTGTTGTTGTTGTTTTTGTTGCAGTCACTGTGTTTTATGTGAAAAGAATATGACCAGATAATGTCTGTGTGATAGTTGAAGCTGCAGGAGGGAAAGCACTGCCGTGTATCGTAGACGTCCGTGATGAGAAGCAGATCAATGATGCCGTGGAACAGGCTGTGGAAAAATTTGGAGGCGAGTTACAGCGTTTGAAATATCCATTCTTCTAAGACGGTGCACATATTTAGTGCTCGGCTATGTTCTAATTGGTTTTTCATTTCTCATGGTTCTGATGACAGGGATTGACATATTAGTCAACAATGCCAGTGCCATCAATTTAACAGGAACTCTGGAGACTTCAATGAAGAAAGTCGACCTTATGCTGGGCATCAATCTCAGGGGAACGTACCTGACGTGAGTAGAAGCTCAATATCGTATGTATTGAGATTCACAGCTCATTGCAATAAATCTCAAACTTATCGTGTGTCACAGATAATGTCTGTTTTTGACCACACAATACTCTGGTTTCATTACAGGTCTAAATTGTGCATCCCACATCTTCTGAAGAGCAAAAACCCACACATACTTAACCTCAGCCCACCTCTCAACCTCAATCCTGTCTGGTTCAAAAATCACACTGGTGAGCGGAAGAGCGCTCTCACATTCTGTGCTCAAAGCCTTCGGATTTAAACTACCACTGAACATACAAATAATGCCACTGATTTTGTTTTCCATCATGTCTGTGTAGCGTATACCATGGCAAAGTATGGCATGTCCATGTGTGTACTGGGAATGGCCGAAGAGTTCAGGGGATCTATTGCCGTCAATGCCTTATGGCCCAAGACAGGTAATGGGTTTCATACTTCAGTCATTAAATAATTAAATTAGGAGATCATTAATGGATGAGTCTATATTGCTGACTTTGTCTTCTGTAATGTATATCTACATCATTTACTCACGCTCCTGTTGTTCCAAATCCATATGACTATCAGTCATCTTCAAAACACAAATGAAGATATTTTTAATGAAAGCTGAGAGTTTTCTGTACCTCCACTGAAAGTCCACGCAACCAAAACTTTGACTCTTCAAAAAGTTCTAAAGACATTTACTGCGTCCCAATCCACCTACTTATACTATGCCATAAAAGTATGCACATACTTTTGAGTGTGTAACAGAGTAGAAGCTTTGGGACATACGACTTGCTTCTTCAACGGACAGCTGTGCCGCTCAGTTACGTGCTTCCTGTCGCCGTTTAAACTGCCCTGTCAATCATCTTGTCACAGTTGTAGTCCTCAACATTCAATTGAATTTAATTTCCTACCGCATGGTTGATCTGCCAGTCGTGGGTCATTCATGTGGAGTCTCTCCTCATGTGTTTTTGCGCAATGATGCATTTAAAAGTTAATGACCAAATGTATTTTATAAAAACTTACAATGCTGTTGCAGATGAAATATAATGTGGATAACATTGAATAAATGTCTTTCTCCGGTTAGATACTAATAATTAATCATTCAACCTCTCTACTTAACCGTCAAACTCGCACATCCACTATGTTTGTAGTTTTTAACATTTTTTTATCTGTGTTTGTAGTTCTAATCGAATCCTCGTCCAAAGCGCAATGGGTTGTGGGCAATATTAGCTGTTAGAGTGCGCATCGATCTGCATGTCGGATTCTAACCGGGAAAAGTAGACCATCCGGTTATCTTTGGAAAACTCATTTCAACATAGTACAATTTGGGACACGCTAATTCTAATTTCGAATAATATTTAGGACAGATATGCGAATTGGGATGCAGCAATTGCAGAAGTAATCCATATGAGTCAAGCGGTTTAATCTAAATCTTTTAAAGAGTTACAGATTTGATTTAGGCTTTTATTCACATAGAAACATTGATCAATGCACTTATATAGATCTCATGAAATATGGTCAGTGGAAGCTCAAAGCTTCCAGTTTGAGCTTCCAAAAAACATTGAGAGTTTCAAAGTGGCATACTGAACCTTTTATTGATATGCATTATGAATTATGAAACTTGCTGTGGAATTGAATATAAGGGTGTGTTCACACTTGGCATGTTTGGTTGGATTAAAGCGTACCCTGGTGCAATTGCTCTGTTAGTGCGGTTTATTTGAATAAGTGTGAACGCTGCCGTCTGAACCCTGGTGAACACCAAACAAGAGGACCGGGGCGCTGAAAAGATCTCGCTCCACTTCCAAACAAACTCTGGGACAATTAGAATGAAATATGAACACAACACGGACCAATGACATGTAAACGAACCAAAAACAGGAAGATGAGACCCGTCTCCTGGGATTCCTGACGCTGTTTTGACTCCTTTACACATTTTATAAGCTCTTCACGAGTTCTCTGCTGCTCAAAATACCATCATATGTAGCTACGCACACACAGCGAGAGCATTTAGCCCAGAACACAGCATTGTTTTGGATATTCAGTAAGTTCCATCTCAAAATATACGTCATAAAAGACGACCAATCAGGTTGTGAACATATCTCTATGCCTTTAGGTTCAGTATCTTTAGGTCCGGTGTTAAAATGCAAAATGTAAACGCTAAGCGGACCAGGACTAAATGTTTTTTTGGGGTTTTTTTTGTACGTACCAAATGAACCAAGCGAATTGAACTACAAGTGTGAAGTTGTGAACACATTCTTAGTCAAAATAGACTATGATAACTGAATTACTCTTTATGCATCATCAACCTTCAGCCATCCAGACGGCTGCCATGGACATGTTGGGTGGTTCTGGGATTGGTAAACAGTGCAGGAAGGTGGAGATCATGGCTGATGCAGCCTATGCCATCTTGGAAAAACCCTCCAGCTTCACGGGACAGTTTGTTATTGATGAGGACATTCTCAAAAAGGAGGGCATTAAGGACTTTGATATATATGCTGTTGTGCCAGGTTGGTAAATGTTAAAATGGTAAATTATAGTTTTTCTATTCCATCATGACTAATATATGTAATTTTGTTTGTGTAAAAGTTTTCAAAGGCCTTTCTAGTATTTTTTTTAGACCTTGTATACAATAACATGACAGTTATGTCATATTACTGGAAACTTTGAATGTCGACACGACACAATATATTTCCTTCTTTTTTTTTAGGTCATCCATTGCTTCCTGACTTTTTCTTGGATGATCAGCCACAGGATCTAGCCAAGCAAATGGAGGAGCATGGTGAGTTATGAGGCATAACCAACACATTTCATCCGTTTTTGTTCTACTTGGTTAATTTACTTCCATTCTCAAGCGTACTGCAGAAGACGACTCAATGCCGATATTTTAACTCCCTCTTTAGGTGCCACTCCGGTTTTCAAAAGTGGGAAAGCTGATTCTGCCACCGTGGGACCTATTTCTGAGATGTTCAACATAATCAGAGGAATTCTCAGTCCAGATATAGTGAAAACCACAAAAGGAGTGTACAGATTCGATTTATCAGGTAGTTATGAAATCTCATTTAAACCGTTTGAGTTCCTTTAAAGTTTTGTGTCTTTGAGTGTGTGCTCTCTTCTAACACACTGAATAATAAAAAATAGGCTTTGGAAGCCCATTTCTGCCACATAAGAAAAAACATGCTTTGGTAAATTACAATAATCACATAAAAAGTCACAATTATAACATTATTTGGAATTAAAAAAAAAATTGAGTTAAAATTGAGGTGAGTCATAATTAAGAGATAAAGTCAAAATCTTTGCTGACTTAGAAGTTCATTATGACTTTTGTATCATAATTTAGTATTTAGACTTAGTAACTTAGTGTATCAATTTCCACTTTTTCAAAAATAAGACATAGTCATGTGAAAAAGAAAGTACACCCTTTTGAATTCTATGGCTTTACAAATCAGGACATCATCTGGTCCTTGGCAGGTCTTAGAAATTTAACAACAACACATGACATATTACATTGTGTTATTATTTATTTAACAAAAATAAAGCCAAATGGAGAAGCCATGGGTGACAAACTAAGGACACTCATACTGCTTCCATAGGAATTAAGAGGGTAAGTAGCAGTCAGGCAGTGCTAAACAAAATTCTCTGAGTAATTGATTATCAGCTAGTGTGATCACCTCTATAAAGCAGAAGTTTTGTCAGTTTTCTGGTCTGGGGCCTTTATGTGTGTGTTAACACAATGACAAGGAGGAAAGACATCAGCAATGATCTTAGAGAAGCAGTTGTTGCTGCCATCAATCTGAGAAGTGTTATACGGCCATTTACACACAATTTGAAGTCCATTATTCTACTGAGAGGAAGATTATTCACAAGTGGAAAACATGATTTGGGCTTGTTTTGCAGCCCCAGGACCTTCATCACTGAGTCGGCCATGAACTCCTCTGTACACCAAAGTATTCTAGAGTCAAATGCTAGAGTCTGTCTGACAGCTAAAGCTTGGCCGAGACTGGGTCATGCAACAGGACAATGATCCTAAGCACACCAGCAAATCTACACCAGAATGGCTGAAAAAGAAAATAATCAAGGTGTTGCAATGGCCCAGTCAAAGTCCAGACCTCAACACCGACTGAAATGTTGTGGCGTGACCTTCAGAGAGCTGTGCATAAACCACTGCCCACAAACCTCAATGAACTGAAGCAACATTGTAAAGAAGAGCGGGCCAGAATTCCTCCAGACTGACACGGTGTAATATGTCATGTTTTGTTGTTCATCATTACCCAAGACCTGCTAATGGCCAGATGATTTTAATTATGTCCTGATATATAAAACCATAGAATTCAAAAGGGTGCACTTTCTTTTTCACACGACTAATTATAAGATGTCACAATTATGACTTTTTATGTCATAATTTAGACTTATTCTAATTTCGACTTTTTATCTCTTTAAATTGACTTGTCGTAATTTTTATCTCATTATTATGACTTGGTGTTTCATAATTTCAATTTATGTCATAAGTGTTAACTTATGTCTTACGTTTTTTTTTGTCATAATTACGATTCACCAAATCATGATTTTCTCCCCCTATGTGCTGGATATGGGCTTCCATAATAGGGAAATACGTCCACAGATATGCACTAAAATGTGCAGTATTTCAGTTCTTTTCTGGGAAAACTCACAGGTGTATATAAATTGTGTCCAATCAAAGGCTGTGCAGAATGATTATGTTCCACGTACTTCTAACTAGCAGTATCAAATCATGTTGGCTGTGATTCATGGTTGTGGCGTTAATTAAAGGCTACTGGCTTAATAAAATGGACAAGCCACATATGTCCTGCCCCAACTTCCTGTTTTAATAGGAAATACTTCAACTGCACTTGTGAATCCATTTCATGGGGCCTTTAACGTTACATCTGTGCTGTATTAACAATGTTTTCTGGCTGGGTTGGCAGGCGAGCATGCTGGAGTCTGGTACATTGACCTGAAGAATGATGCCGGAAGTGCCGGCCATGGGGAACCACCAGTCAAAGCTGACGTCGTCATGTCGATGGACAGCGCAGACTTCGTCAAGATGTTCGGAGGTATAAAATGTGTTGGTGATGCACTTCACACACTACTGACATAACTGGAGGCACTGATGAAAACCATGTTCTTCATCCATAGGGAACTTAAAGCCGACAATGGCCTTCATGTCTGGAAAGCTGAAGATCAAGGGTGACATGGGCCTTGCCATCAAACTGGAGAAGATGATGGCCGTGATGAAGTCTAAGCTGTGATATGATCACTCAATCTGCTGCCTTATGATGTACATGATCTCTTTTCTATATCACTGTTTTCATTAAACCATTTGTCCAGATGATAGTCATTTTAATAAAGGATTTTCCTTTAGTTACATTTTCTTCACTGCATGTTATTTAATAGATTTGTCATTGCAGAACAGTCTCTTACAAAAATGACCATGATTCCACCAACATACCATAATGACTATAGCTACAGTAAAACCACAATTAACCAAAATAATATAGGAGCTCATGCAAACAGTGTTAAGAAGCTTTGAGAATCTGTCATTTCTATTTTTTCTTTTTTTGGTAACAGTGGTTTTACTATCATAATTCTAGTATTCTCTGAGGGATGGAGGATTAACTCATTGACACTGATTATGTATTTTGATTTATCCATCTTGAAAGTGGGTTTAGGAAGCCACTGGTTATAAAACCATGTTTTAAGCGTAAGTACAGTATAATTAAAGTACATATTATTTGTCCTTTTTGACTTTGCCTTTCAGCTTTTACAGGAAGACTGATTCTCTAAAATTGTGTGATGATCCATTAGTAAAATGCATTTTCGGTTTAATTTATCTAACAAAACAGTCTAAAATTATGTATGCTACTTTTTTCATTAAATATCTTTGGAATTAATACAAAAAGAACAAAAAAGTATTTTTTAATTGCTTTAAACACGTGTTGCAATTTTGCTACATGGTCTTTGGGCACATTTTAAGTGTTTAAACCTCAGGTTAACGTTTAGATATTAACTTCATTTTCGCCACGAGTAGGCTATATTATTGAATGTATACTTTGACGAAAACATTTAGCGATGTCATTTACGATTGTGCAATGAATTAAATGTAAAATTTCATACATGCACACCGCCTGCCATATCATATATCTCGGACACGTACTTCCGGTGGTAGCGGAAGTACCCGCTGTACGTCCATTAAAAGCAAAATTAATGGCTTTTGTATAAAATGCTGTCAAAATTTGAAGAACCGCGTAGAAATTGAGAGTTTGCTTTGACAAATTATGTTTGATATCGAGCAAAGAGCCAGCGAGCAGCACACGTGACGGACATCGGAGTGGATTCTCCCGAATGAAGGTACATGATGATGCTTTTGTCGGGCTTTGTGTTTATGCAGATCCTCTGTCTCAAACTCAGTCAGCTGTCTGCACGCGCAACATCTCGGGGGGTTTTGTTATGTGCATTCGGACCTCTGCGTTTATTACGCGAATATGATGTGCAAACTGCGGTCTATAGAGGCAGCGTGATCGGTATTCATAAACATAGACATCAATGGCTTCATGTGTCATGCAACTGACCACAACAGAGCTAATGTAACGTTAGTAAACAATGCATGTGGGCGGTGATGTTTTTGACAGGGGTGTGTCTTCAGGTTATTCCGCTAATAAAAAAGTAATGATTAAAGTACCTTGGTAATTCAATGTTTTTGTTTTGTTTTTTAACATTTTGCATGGCGATGGTATTCTCATAAGTACCTTGGAATATCATGTACATATTGTGGTAAATTAATATGCTAATCATTCAATACCATCACATAATGTCACAGTACTTTATTGTAAGTGACTAGCCAAGCACAGTAAGTATAGTAATCTATTGGATAAAATAGCCTAATGTTGATTTACACAAGTGTTCACCTGAGGAAATTTAAAAATATACTTTATTATTAATATTAATAGCATGTATCTCCAAAACACAAATGAAGACCTTTTTAATGAAATCAGATATTTCTGTGCTATTCCATCATAACTTTGACACTTCAAAAACACATTCCTAAAGACATTGTGAAAGCAATCCATATGTATTAATTGATCATTCATCCAAGTATTCTGAGGGACACGATCACATTATATGATTAGCAGATTTATTCACATTTAAACATTAATATGTGCTGCTTGCACATAGAACACATAACATATGGTCAAACAGAAGCTCAGGTTGATCAATTGATGATTTTTTTGCGTGAACTAGCACCTTCTATGAAGTTGTTTAATTATTGAAATGCATCTTAATAACCTTATTGTGAACATTATGAAAGTAAAATGGGCTGAACCTGCCATTTCATGTTGACTTTAAGTTGATCGTATGCAAAAACCATTTGTGATGAAAAATGAATTATTTTTATCAAGTGACACCATAATGTCACAGTACTTTATTGTAAGGGAATAGCTGATCATACTCCGATAAGGAAAGTAATTTATTGGATAAAATAATGTTGATATACATAAGTGTTCATGCTTTTATTTTTTATTTATTAAATGAAAAAAAAAAATTATATGACAACTACACAAAAGTTTAATTGAAAATATGAATATCTTATAGAGGGCAACAGTCGGATTCCAGAAGAATTCGCATTATTTCATCTCATCTTATTTTTTAAAATAATCGTTTAACAGCAGAATTCGTGGTGAAAAACATTATCCATGATGCTGTACAGAAAATGACACCAATCAGAGTCGAAACAAGCAAAACGTGCCAAAAGATCTCTTTAGCTCCGCCCACTCCCATGAAGCACTGCAAATGACATAGTCTTCCGACACTCTCAAAATATTTAAATATTTCTATACATATGCATATTATGCAAAAAACGTAAATATTGTTATATATAAAATCAACATTTTTAAATGTGTAGTTCTATATTTCTCCATCGTTTTTAATTTGATTATGCTATTCGCAATGCTTCTTGGGATTGTAGCTCTTTCCCTCTCTAAAGCTGTTAAGTACACAGTCTTGTACCTTTGTCATTTTGTCAGATTTTCAAATACTTTCTTGCTTCAAATCAAACTTTTGAAGAAAATGTTATGATCACCTCGTAGCTGGTTGACTTGGCTAATAACGCTTTAACAAAGACTTTTTTTGAAATCCCTATGGAAGAAATGAAAGGAAAAAAATACTTCCAGAACCAGCGCCTCTAAAAGAGTAGGCGGGCATTATTGCCCTCTACTGGTTTGTTTTACTCTTTTGCGTTAAAGTTGGCATGAAATGAAAATTCATGCATTTTCTCAATGCATCTTATACTGATTTTATGGAAGCAAAATGAGTTGCAACTGCCTTTTTTGTTGCCTTTAAGTTTATCACACATGCGTTTGTACTGAAAAATGAATGAATTTTATCATCCCAAGGGGAGGAGGCTCAACATGGAGGACTGCTTGCACACCTCCTCCGACAACCTCGCTAAACTGGTGAAATGGGCCCACAGTCATGGAACAATCTGCACCTTGATCCCCAACCTGAAACACATGCTGAACGAGGGCTCTCACGGCACCCTGACGGCCCTGTGGGGCTGCAGCGCCGGTCACGCCTACCACTGGCCCCTCAACACCACCTGCAAAACGGGGAACAAGGAGCGCATGTGCTACACAGAGAGCCGCAGCATCAACACGGACAGTATGATTCAGGCCGCTGCCGTCATGCAGAACACCTCGGCCGAGCGCTTCCTCGGCAATGCCGGAAAACACAAGGGCAGCTCCAGCCAAGGCGACTCCAGTCAGATCCACGACTCGTGCGACATCTCCAACTGCAGCGAAGCCTCCGAGATGGACGACAACGGCGAGGAGTACAACAACAACCTGTACGATATCGTCTGCGAGTCGTCGGCCACCGACGAAGACGGCGACTCCGAGTTCAACCACGCCTCGAGCGTCACGCACAGGAAAAGAGCCGGGAAAGGACCAGGACCTGAGGACAGCACTGACCCGGCGTCGAAGAAGATCAAACAAGAGAGGGGTGAAGACTATTACAGTGTGGCCAACCAACAGATGCCTAGCAGCTCGGAGGGGAACCGCTCTTCTGGAGGCGTCACGCAGTCGCCCAGGCCGAACCTCCAGAACAGGCCGTCCTCTAGTTCTTCGATGTCCCAGAAGCCTTCCTCTGTAGACGGAGATTCCCTGGCGGTGTCCTCGTCTCCGCTGGACAACTCCCCTACATCCATGATCAAACCCTTGCGTGCGCCTTTCCACGTTACCCAGAACAAAATGCACATGAACTCGAACCCTGCATGCAGTCAAAGTTTGGCAGCCGTACCCCATTCCGGAAGGATTGACGCTATGGGGGTGCTACACCGGGACGAATATCCCAGGTCTTCTTTGTCTTACGGAGAGGCTTCCATTGGTGTAAACCCTGAAATGGATCTTCTAGCAACGCAAGCACTTAGTACAGAAGTTAGAGCAGACAACACAGGTAAAGACCCTTATCTACAATAAATGTCATTACGTTTGTGATGAGAAATGATTGAGAATGTTGTTGTTTAAGTCACACTTAAAAATGTAATTTCATTAGATATCTTGCGCAACACCTGCAAACAAATCCTGCACATGCTTTTCTCAGAACGTCTTTTTTTGAGCCATTCTCATGGTTGCTTTTAAAGAGCACCTTTTTACATCTTCAACTTTCTTTAATGTTGCTGTTTGAGCATGAAAAAGGTCTATATCGGCGTCACTGTTTCTGAGCTCCCTAAAACGCCTCGATTGTAGTCTTCAGTTTTCTTCCGAGAACACTGAGGTGTCGAGATCGTGGAATAAACCGGTTTCTATTTGTGTTTAACCCTCTGAGGTCTGAGCTGTTTTCTGGGCCCTGGAGGTGTTCTGACATGCTCTGACATTTCTGGTTATTTCTGTTTCTTGTGACATTTTCATGGTTAAAGTCTAATTACACTGTATTCAGCACAAACTCTGCTACAATAATATATCAACAGCATGTATGTAAAAGTTTGTAGTTTTGAGATAATGACATTTATGCGTGGTTTGTGAAAATACAAAAAAAAATTCTCACTGAAATAAGGCCATGAAACCCATACTGATTATTTCTTCACAAGACTTTTGAAAATTGTATGACGTAGCCTAGAATATTTGCTGCAAAACTATGTGAAAATCACCCTGACTGCTCATTCAGATAAGACAATATATTGATTTAAAAATTTTACGACGTGTTTTGTGTGAAAAAGCCTTATGCGAGAGCTCATTAATATGTAAGCTTTTCTCACCTGAGAAAGACAAAGAACCTCCCCTAACGGCCCTATTAGGAGCTATCAGGCCCTGTCATTCTGGGCAACCTTGCACAATACTGTAAATGAGGATATTTAAAAAATAATGGCTTTTAAATTGTTTGGATTTATTTACAACACAGCATCGTCCAAAGATACACAACACATGCCAAAAAAGCACTTATTGAAAACAATGATCCAAAGACAGAGACCTTTGTGCCATTCCTAAAAACATACCTTTAATTTCCAAGGTGTTTGATTTTCACTTTACCATGTACAGAGACTCATGTGAATTTTGAATTCAGCAGTCCTCAGTGTCATCTGGGCCCTGAAAAAAAAAGTGAACATACTGATATCAAGAGAAAGGCCTGCACGATTTTGGGAATAAATTTTAGATTTTTCTGGTTAAAATTGTTTTTTAAAATTCACAGAATACACACAAACACACACACACAAATGTTTCCAACAAGATATAATGAACAGTGAACACCAGGTTTGTTGTGCCTTGTAGGCATAAGCTATGCGCAGTGCTGGATAAAATAATAATAACCTATAACAGTATAAATCTTCCAAAAGATTTAAGTAACAACTAAGCTAGAGAAAAATATATTGATTATCATGTTACTTAAAATGTTTCCATTCGTGGTCCATATGAAATGAGATAATAGTAAAAACATGAAGCTGTTTGTTTTTCAAATGCGATCACGATCCAAAATATGATACATTCAAATGCGATCACGATCCAAAATATGATACATTCAAATGCGATCACGATCCAAAATATGATACATTCAAACGTGATCACGATCCAAAATAAGATACATTCAAATGCGATCACGATCCAAAATATGATACATTCAAACGTGATCACGATCCAAAATATGATACATTCAAATGCGATCACGATCCAAAATATGATACATTCAAACGTGATCACGATCCAAAATAAGATACATTCAAATGCGATCACGATCCAAAATAAGATACATTCAAATGCGATCACGATCCAAAATATGATACATTCAAATGCGATCACGATCCAAAATATGATACATTCAAACGTGATCACGATCCAAAATATGATGCATTCAAACGCGATCACGCTCAAATATAAAACATTATGGTTACCAAATACATATCTACGTTTGAGCGGATATCCACAAACACAGTAACAGTAAACACGGGTCTAAATATTATAATATTCAACATCTAGCAACAGTTCAACTGCAATGTGAAATTTATGCAACAATAGCAAACTAATATGTAAGAATTTCTTACCTTATCTTTCTTGTCTTCAAATCGCGTTCTTCTTCTCCTGATGTAAATCCAATGTAAGCTCAGGCACGTCTTTCAAACTCGACGAAAAGTGAAGTGAAGTGTTTTGTTGTTGAGGTAATGAGGGCGATCGCGTTCCATGTGGAGATTTGCATGTGAATCTCTTTTGCGCGAGTAGGCGTGGCCAAATTAACTGTAATGAGCAAGCGTTTGAGAATCTGGACATCTTGTTGGTTTTATACAAATTACTTAAACAGAGAATATTTGTTTTCGTTTTGAATCGGATAATTTAAAAGTACACACTTATATGTTTATAAAGGTTTATGGCTCATAAATGTGTGACAAGTATTCGCAGAGTTTTGTTTCAGTTTATAGACGTGCTCAAGAAAAAAAAGTTCACCGCGACGGAGAGGCAGAACGCACACCCTGTTTATTTTCTTTATTTTACAAAAGCACAATGTTTTGATTTGATTGTAAATGGACACATACAAAAGTAGAAATATCACAGATTCTTTTTTTATATTTCTTTTTTCTGTATGACCATAAATGACGGAGAAATTTAAGTTTATAGTGCTACAATGTGGAGAAAATCCAGCAAAACGCGCCGGCGCGTTTGTCGACCTCAGAGGGTTAATCCCTAAACTTTTACTATTGTAATGCTATGGGTATTAAGTATCTTGGTATGACAGTGCCTCGGGTTAAAGAGACGCTTGCGAGCTATCTCTCTCCTGGGTCGGCGTCATCATAACCCCGACGTTACCCACCAGCCATCATAAAATAATAGATAAATATTATTAGGCAGCACTGGTGGGTAAAGTATATAAGGACATGGATGAATGTGAGGATGTCAGCACTGACGCTATTCGAGAATTGCGTTGCGCAACAGATAAACTATACCGGGGAGGGACGGTTTCGAGAAATCGTTTCTCCTCGGCGTCCTCTAAAAAAAAAAAAAAAAAAAGGGGGGGCGACTCTCCGAGGAGGGTCGCAGCGCTGCCAGTTCGGTTGTTTCCTGCTGGTGGCCAGGGAGTGTTATATTTATAAATATATATATATATACACATATATATAGTTTTTCTGGTGTAAAGAAAATATAATAAAATATGTCTGTTCTTCTGGATGCCTCGCTTTCAAAATAACGAAGAAATAAAATCTTCAGGGGCGTTCCAGAGGTTTCTTCCTCACCGATATAATGTTCCTGAGACTGCTGGGCGGGAGCAGTCTCAGCCTACTAAAGCTCCTCGCAGCATAGAGTGCGGAAAAACAGAGATTCGCCATTCGGGTTCATCCACAATCGAAGGTGACTTGGGTGGCGGTCGCGGTCTAGCCAGTTAGAGATATGCAAGATCTGAGGACTGTTTTATTTCTAAAATAGCTTGGAAGAAGAAGCCCTGACGCCGAGGCTGCAGGCTTCTGAGGGTGGTCCCCTCCGGGGTAGGGACGGTTTTGAGAAATCGTTTCTCCTCGGCGCCCTCTGGGGTGCGACTCTCTGAGGAGGGTCGCAGCGCTGCCAGTTCGGTTTCCCTGCCGGTTCGCCGTTTCAGGGCACCGAGGTGTCAGCGTCCCCATACGATCCTCCGAGGAAGGTCGTAGAATGGTCAGTTCGGTTGTTCCCTGCCGGTTCGCCGTTTCAGGGCACCGAAATGTCTGTTCAACCAAATCCAGAGGCCAGTCTCGAGAGACTGGTTCCCCATAGTGGTGGACTCATGGCAGCTGCGTCCAACGTAATTACTTTTGTCCTTCTGTACATGAGACCTCTGCTGTTGTGGCTCAGGACCAAGGGGTTTTCTCCGAGGGGAAATCCGTTTCACATGATTAAGGTCACGCGGCGATGCCTTCGTGCTTTGTTTATGTGGAAGAAACCTTGGTTCCTCGCCCAGTGTTGGGGGGCTTCTTGTCGACGCGTTACGCTTTCGACAGACGCTTCCCTCATGGGGTGGCTCTCTGAGGAGTGTCGCAGCGCTGCCACATCGGTTGTTCCCTGCCGGTTCGCCGCTTCAGGGCACCGAGGTGTCAGCGTCCCCATACGATCCTCCGAGGAGGGTCGTAGAACCGTCAGTTCGGTTGTTCCCTGCCGGTTCGCCGTTTCAGGGCACCGAGATGTCTGTTCAACCAAATCCAGAGGCCAGTCTCGAGAGACTGGTTCCCCTAGTAGAATTTCTGGCAGCGTGGAAACTACTGCCACATATTTCTCAGTGGGTCCTTCACACAATAGAAAAGGGTTTCAGAATTCAGTTCGGTTCTAGTCCGCCCAGATATCTAGGGGTCCTCCCCACAGTGGTGGACCCTGAGCAGGCTCTGCTTATGGAGCAGGAAGTACTGACACTTCTGCAAAAGGAGCTATAGAAGGGGTCCTCCTCCCAGCAGACAGTCAGGGTTTTACAGCCGTTACTTCATTGTTCCGAAAGAGGATGAGGGGATGCGTCCTATTCTAGACCTGCGTCAAATAAACAGCAGGTTTCAGAATCTCAAGTTCAAAGTATGCTTAAGCTAATATGATTGTGTCACAGATTCAGTCCGAGGACTGGTTTGTCACAATAGACTTAAAGGACGCTTATTTATCTATCCATCCTCATCACAGGAGGTTCCTGAGGTTTGCTTTCCGGGGCAAAGCATACCAGTATCGGGTTCTTCCATTCGGCCTTTTTATCACCCCGCACCTTTACAATATGTGTGAATGCAGCTCTGGCTCCTCTGAGACTCCAGGGCATTCACGTATTATACTTTATCGATGATAGGTTGATCCTAGCTCAATCTGAGCAGATGGCAGTTCGGCATCGAGATGTCGTTCTGTCTCATTTAAAGATGTTGGGGTTGCGGCTTCGCGTAACTGGGGTAAAACTAGGCCAGTCACTCACTGTGGAACAGTTTCAGACTGTTGGGGCTCATGGCAGCTGCGTCTAACGTAATTACTTTTGGCCTTCTGTACATGAGACCTCTGCACTGGTGGCTCAGGACCAAGGGGTTTTCTCCGAGGGGAAATCCATTTCGCACGATCAAGGTCACGCGGCGATGCCTTCGTGCCTTGGTCATGTGGAAGAAACCTTGGTTCCTCACCCAAGGCCCAGTGCTGGGGGCTTCTTGTCGACGCGTAACGCTTTCAACGGATGCTTCCCTCATGGAATGGCGGGCGGTCATGAGTGGCCGCTCGGCGAAAGGTCTTTGGTAGGACCATTAACGTTCTGGCATATAAATCGGCTAGAAATGATGGCGGTATTTCGAGTTCTCAAATACTTCCTCCCAGACCTGAGAGGTCACCATGTGCTTGTCCTTCCGGACAACACACTGATGGTCTCGTATATCAGAGCAGATATCCTGTTGAGGCAGGGGCTGAGGCCTGGGGAATGGAGATTTCACCCCGAGGTGGTGGAGCTCCTTTGGGAGAACTTCGGTCAAGACTCAAGTCTATCTTTCGCATTGTTTATACAACACTTTGCCCTATGTGATTCTCCCTGACGCATCCAGCTCTGCTTGAACTGGATGCAACGTATGAGGTGTGGTTGAGGCTACACCTGTACGCATTTCTCGATATCTTTGCTCCTGGGAATTACTCTCATCCGGAGTTATGGATACTGTGGGCTCGGCCTCTGAGGGGGCCCAGCTTATAGATTCAGGTCTCTCGACTGAGGTCGTGGAGACCATACTCCAGTCTAGAGCTCCCTTCACGAGAAGACTGAATATGCATTGAATGGAAACTGTTCTCTGCTTGGTGCGGAGAACGCCTTCTGAATCTTGTTATCTGCCCTATGGTACAGTACTTGATTTCTGCAATGAATGTTTCTTTGCTGGGTTATCTCTGAGGAGAGATCCTTATTTCGTCTTCTCCGTGGTACATAGAGGCTAAGGCCTGCATGTACTTGGGTTTGCACCTGGTATGGTGATAGTATTTCTTCACCCCTTGCCGGGTTGTATTCCTAGGTCCCTACTAAATTTGCGGGTCATTTGTGCTGCGGGTCTTCTGTCCTCCACCTTTATACCCCAGATCAGGAAAAACTTAATCTGTTATGCCCTGTCCGGGCTTTGGGTGCTTATATCCACAGAGCTGCCCTGTGGCGTATATATAAAAGCGTATAAAAGCAATTATTTGTCTGCTTCGGGTTACCTACATGTGAGATAGGTTGCCCTGCATCTAAACAGATAATGAGCAAGTGAGTAGTTGAGGCTATCTCACTTGCTTATGAAGTGGCCGGACAGCCTTCACCTTTGACTGTTCGGGCCCATTCTAAGAGGAGTATGGCTGCCTCTACGGCTTTAATTTCGGGAGTTTCCCTTTTTTGACATTTGTAATGCGGCAGGATGGTCTTCTCCGCATACATTTGTGAGATTTTATGACTTGGACCTCTCCACTCCTGGGGTCAAGTTGCTTGCTTCTTAGTATGCGCATGGTACTTCATACAGAACAGGCACATCGTCATTATGGCATAGTGGGTATGGGGTTCCCACCGCGTCTCGACGCAGCTCGAGTTCCCTTGAAAGGGAACGTCTCAGGTTACGTATGTAACCCTGGTTCCCTGAGAGGGAACGAGACGCTGCGTCGCCTTGCCATACTTCCTGCATGCCCTGACCGACTTGCTTCAGGCTTTTTCAGAAGCTAACGCGATCTGTGTCAGCGGGGCTGCCTTATAGTTTCCTGGTCGATGACGTCACCCGCCTATGACGTCTTGTCTTTCCATTGGACTGATTATACACGTGCTTCACGACGCAATCACGCAGGGCGTTCCCACCGCGTCTCGACGCAGCGTCTCGTTCCCTCTCAGGGAACCAGGGTTACATACGTAACCTGAGACGTTTTCACCACAGGGGACTTTAACAATAACAACACTGCTGCAGAGTCATGTGGTGCAAGGTCCCAACATAAAGAAAAACATAAAATAGGAAATGATTATGACATTTTTATGACATGGCAAGGTTAGTAGATAAATTACTCTTGGATTGACCTTTTTATATCTAAAGCAATGGCATACAATACCTGTACAGTGTTTGAATTCATTTTATCCTTATGAGTGTCTGTTGAGCCTTTGTGTGCTTGAAATGAACATAAACCCACTTAAAGGATTAGTTCACTTCAGAATTAAAATACTCACCCCCACGTCATCCAAGATGTTCATGTCTGTCTTTCTTCAGTCAAAAAGAAATGAAGGTTTTTGAGCAAAACATTCCAGGATTTTTCTCCATGTAGTGACTTCAATGGGGTCCAACGGGTTGAAGGTCCAAATTGCAGTTTCAATGCAGCTTTACACAATCCCAGCCGAGAAATAAGAGTCTTATCTAGCGAACAATCGGTTATTTTCTAAAAAAAAAAATTATATATATATACTTTTTAACCACATAAATGCTCATCTTGCACTAGCACTGTGATGCACCACGCGTTGCGTAATCAAGTTAAAAGGTCACGCTTGTTCCGGCTCAAAATGTAGGATAGAGCGAAAAACTCTTTTTATTTTTTATTTTCTCCTCCAACTTCAAAATTGTCCGAAATCGTTGTTTTAACTTTTATTTATTTATTATTTTGTAAATGGCGCTTGACTTAGTCTTTGCACGTTTGCTTTGTAAACACTAGGTCGGTACTTCCGCTTGCGTCACGCGTGACCTTTCAACATTATTACCGTTTATATACTGTCTATGGTTATTACGAATTTCTTTTCGACTGAAAAAAGAAAGACATGAGCATCTTGGATGATGTGGGGGTGAGTAAATTATCAGGAAATTTTTATTCTGAAGTGAACTAATCCTTTAATGATCTCATAATCAACATGAAGGTGCTATAAATGATAGTAAAAAGTGAAATACCAATATTGCTCAATAGATCGGAGCTTCAGAGGCAAAGCAAAACCGGCACCTCATGAAGTGTACATTGTTTGCTTTGAACATTGCTGAATGCAAATTGAATGGTTCTGCATAATTATTTAATCATGCAAGCCACTTTTGTGCCCTAGCCGCAACCACACACCCAATGAAAAAAGCCTGAACAAAAATCCATACTTATAATGTACTTGCGTAGAAATCCCTAACAAACACAAAAGGTTAGTATATTGAACATGTATTTCTGTGTGTGATATTTGTGAGCGAGTCTGTGGGTGGAGTGCTGGCTTATATTGATCTTCTTAATTACATTTATGACGTCGTCTCAGTCAAGGCCATAAATTAGATTTAGCACACCGCACAAGTGTAACCCAACACTACACAATGGACATGATGAAACTGGGTGTTGCTTAAACCCCAGATGCAATTCAAGCCTGGCCAAAAAGAAAAATGCTGTGTTCAAGGAATGATATGAGCTAGGAGTGAACATTTTTGCCTACATGTTTTCTTTAAAAAGGAAAGTGAATGACTGTATTAAGGATAAGGGGCCATTCACGCAGAACACGTTTTTCCATTCCACTGCGCTTATTTTCCATAGTTTTTTAATGTAAACACATGCTAGACGGACGTGTTTAACTGTTGCACTTGTCTTTTGCAGTGTTCATATTAAAAGAAGCATCTCGAGACCTTGCATTTTTTCCTTCAACTGAACTGTGTCTTGCATTTTTATGCATGTGTAAAAACACATTCTGTGTGAACCGGCTCTAAGGGACCATTCACACAGAACATGTTTTCACTTTGAAAAACATGAACCACGGGCAGTGGAATTTGGAAAAACACTAGGTCACGAGAAGTTGAACCTCTTTTTACCCTCTGGTGAATTTTTGAGAATTTTTTTTTTTTTTACGTTTTGGTTTTTGAGAATTTTTTACTTCATCAGAATTGTACAAAACTGGGTAAAGGTTTTGGCACTTACTATGTGAACACAAAAAGTCATGGACATGATTCGAAAGGGCCACACTTTCAAAAATGAGCGCATTGGAAATTAATGGAAGACGAATTTCATCTAGTGGAAACCTTTGGTACTGCGCCCAAACACAATCTTACTGAAAGCTAATTTTTTTAGATATCAAACTCAAATTTGGAGCACAACTTGTTTAGATTTATGGCTTTGATTGTCTCACAGTTTTAGAGTAAAACATGTTCTGGAAAATATATATTTCATGTAAAGATTGAAAATATTTTTGTGAATATTTCATAACAATAAACTTAAACTTCTATAACTTTTAAGTTCTTTTTTTCATCAATAATCTTCCAAGGGTCTTCTTTAAAAAGTGACAAAACTTACGTCTGTGCTCCAAAGCATTCAAGATTTATGTTTAAGTTTAAGTTTTCAGGTCTATGTTCAAAAAGTGAATAAATGGATTATTACTATTGCATAAATATAATGTAGTACTATAAAATTCCTTAAAAATACAAAATATAAAATAAAATCAAATTAAAATATATAAATTCATTTCATATAAAAAAAATGCAGTTTTTTCTAGAATGCCGTGGAAATGGAAAAACCCTATAACACATCTTTATGAATGCAGGCTTGCAGCATGTGAGCAAGACACATTCAGATTTTTTTCATAAACCGCTAGTGTGCCAAACCTTGCGTAGTGTACCTTTAAGGTAGACCTATTTATTTGACAAAATTATTTACATCAGAGTTAAGAACGAAGAAGGAGAAGAAATTGAAAGCGAGAGTGGAGAAACTGAGTTAGCAAAGATTCATTCCGTGATATATTCATAACTAAGTTCTTGTTTCGTAAAGTTGGAAATATCTTTGCAGCGATATACTGTTAACGAACATCCAGATGCCGTCCACACTGCGGAGAGCGGTGTTTAGATGAATATGTAAATATGTGCTGCGCTCTTTCCTCTCAATAACAAAAAAAACACACAAAAATAACAGCAGTGAGAAAACAGCAGTTAAGAAAGCATGTGATCATAGCGATGTGGATGTTTTTGCACCAGCTCTGCGATTCTTGTCATGTCACGTCACGTTTATATATAGCCAAATGAGCCATTATTATCAGCGAAGTCCACTTCAACTGATATACCGTGTTCAGGGAGTAGTGAACACTGTGTCACCTTGTTGAAGTGGACTTCACTGACAATAATCGCTCATTTGGAAAGCCCTGCAACATCATCAAAGAAAGAATCACGCAGATTATGATAAATCATAAATTAATATTGTAATTTACCTTACTTTCAAATTTAAAGCCATACAATACATATACAAAACACAGTATGTATCTAATAAATAATAATCTAAACATTGTATTAGTCTATTGGTTTTATTAGTTTATTACATAGTTGTATATTTAATTGACTATTAACATATTTGAAGCTGTACTGTAACTGTCATTCAAAGTGAAAATAAATGTTGATTTGTTTAACTGTGTATAAATGTGTTCTTAATCAATGGTCTTAATAATTGTAGCGGCCTCATCTCGTCCGCTTTCTTAAACATTCCTGAGGTAAATAAAGTAAAATAAAAAATGAAAGCGCCTCAGCTGCTTCTCAACATTAATAAATACTCTACTTTGTATAATAATAACAATATTTATGAATACTTAAACGCGTACGTAAACTCCTCCATCGCAGAGCCGTGTAAAGCCTCTTGGTTCAGACTGGTGACGCGGCGCGCAATGACAGTTGGGTGATTTTCGCTCTCCGCTTCCTGTGAAGTGATGTATCCATAGATATCATATAATAAAGGCTAGATGTCTCGTGCGCGCTGCTGGCCAATGGAGGTCGACGTCCGCACACGGCGGCCATCTTACCACAGGGTGCTCGCTCACTCGTAACATGGTGCATGTACTTTTAAATAACCATAACTTGCTCAATTTTCTACCGATTTTCAAATGGTTTGGTTTGTTATAAACATCAGAGATGTAGTTATGACACTGCATACATATGAATGAATTATAACAATGGACTTCCATATGAAAGAAATATAGCCACGTTAATAACGTTTGTAAGAAACCAAACCGTTTGTAAATTCGTCAAGATTTCAGCGAGATAAGAGGATTTGTGTGCGTGCTGCTCACTCACCTTAATTCACAGCTTCCCTGTGGCAAGATGGCCGCCGGTGATGCCGGAAGTGACTCCGCCTTAAAAGATCTAGCCTTATATGGATATCTATGGATGTATCGATGTTCCCTTATTCCCTACGCATTGTGTTCGCTCCTTTCAGATTGGAATCTCACTTTAGATGGCGGAAAACTCTGTGAAGTCCAGTTTGCAGTCCACTTATGGTCAAATGGGAATGCACCTGTAGTACAGATTTTTTTTTTTTGTGAACACAAGTTCATTAAACGTAATTATTTTTTGAGTTTGAGGCCAGTGCCCCAAAATAACAAGAAAACGAGCAGTTGTCACTTTCTCATATTTGCAATGAAATCTTTTTCACTACATCTCTATAAACAATATTAAAAAATAAATGTTCTCAATGTCTGAGATTTTTTTAATTATTTTTCTTTTACAAATTAGATAGATTGGTGCTTCATTCTGAGTACATTTTATGATAAAATCCCATTTTTCGGGGAAGTGGGTATCTCTCTACATGGCATTATAAATGAATTCAATCTCACACTGGCAGTTATTTGGTCTTAGTAAGCTAGTTAATGAGATCGCGTCCTCTCCCGTTCTGCAATAAGGCATTAAGCTGTTTTCCCAAGAGACTCTGGGGATATTTGACATTTCAGTCCAGATGGAAATGGATGACGCTGTTATTTCTTTAACTCCAAATAAACCGAACGAAAATAACAGGTGAGTTTTCTTGACACTTTCTCTCTTTACTGAGAGGAAAATGGATGTCAGTAGATTTAACGTTGTTAAAGTGTCATGTGATTGTGTGTTTTATCATAAGCATGCATTAAAATGCTTAAAAGATAATATTCATATCTCTTTTTCTGCGGACAAACTATAATTTTATTCTGTTTACAGGTTCACACGAGAAGATGGATTATGCTGTGATTTTGAAAGCCCTTCATGGTTAGTTTTTTGTGCAAGAACTTATGATCTAAAAGTATTGCTGTTTTATATTATATAACTATATCAATGGGTAAATCCCACAAAACCTGTCAATAACATGTTCAGCTCATATTTACCCAAAATTAAGATAATTAAGAAAATGTATTTCGCATAAACTATTTTATAAGAACCTCAATGTTTTGTTTTTTTGTTTTTTGTTTTTTTGTTTTTTGCAATGTGACATTTTCATGAGAATTAAGCACAAACACTCTTATTAAAGTGTAACAAAAAATCCCATTCTCAGGATATATATATATATATATATAATGCATTTACATTATGGTAGTATTTGTTGTACTGGATTGAATTTTTGCTGGTTAAAAAAAAACATATTACCAAAATAAATGTTTTTTATTTAATTCATTAGAGCATTACTGTGTAATTTCTTTTGGGTAATGAGAAATACTTTTTTTTTTTTGAGAATTGTTAGAAAAAAGATCTGAGAATTTGGAAGTAAAATGTGCTTATTTTTCATGAAATGAATGTCACAATGCAAACAGTCTTGGTTCTTTGAGCGCAACATGTATTTCCTATTGACAGGTTTAGTGAGATTCACTCTACGCTAGTAGAATTTTTCCTCTGTATTGATTTTTATAATGAATTTGGAGGAAACTTTGCATCATGGCAAATAAAATAAAATGTCTCTGATGAAAATGCCTTGATTGTCTGTGGACTTGCCGATTGTATGAACTGCAGTACAGACCAGTCCTTTACTGTGGCGTTGTGTGGGAAATGCGTTTGGTTTGAAGCGTTGTGCGTTGTGTTTCTGCCAGCTGATTGCAATATCGGGTCGGGAGGAAAGTTCATCCGCTTCTAAACGCTTATTTGATGTATTACAGAGCATCTGGTTCCTGCTGCACACAGTTCAGAAGAGCAGTTCTGCACATCAGATCTCAGTCCAAGCAGTGAGAGGTATTTTGAAGAGAGAAAACACCTGGAAGAGTTTATAACAAGCATAGGTGAGCTAGCAGCCCGATAAAAATCAACCTCAACTATATCAGTTGGATGTAATTGTGATTGATTCACCATCAGTTATGTCAACAGGTCAATTCTTTTTAATAAATTGCAGATACTATAACCCTACAAAACCTGCAGACAGTCATTGATCGGATCCTGGTGTTTCACGAGCGAACGCAGATGCCTCTGTCCAGTCCGGCCAGACTGGGAGAGCAGGAGCTGTTTCCCGGGAGCGGACTCTTCCTGCCACACTACAAACTGGCCTCCATGCTTCAGGAGTCACGGCAGGACAGCATGAGGCTCTTCCACCTGCTGTTCGAGCACTTCTTCAGCGAGGAGGACCTCAACGGGGCCGTCGCTTTCGGGAAGAGGGGAAAAGTGCCTGACGGCAAAAAGATCCTGGACAGAAGAAGAGTGGATGGGATTATGTGTGAGTATTTGAAATGGGACAGTTCACTCTAACTTGACAATTTAGGGCTCAAAAGTTTTGTTTTTATTTTTTAAATGAAGTTTATCAAAAGTGACAAAGACATTCACATTACAAAAAAAAAAAAGTTTTTAAATATATGCTGTTCTTGTTCTGTTCATCAAAGAATCCAGAAAAAAACATCACAGTTTCCACAAAAATATTAAGCTGCAAAAACTGTTTATAATAATCAGAAATGTTTCTTGAGCTTCAAATCATCATATTATAATGATTTCTGAAGGATCATGTGACGCTGAAGACTGGAGTAATGATGCTGAAAATTAAGCTTTAATAACAGGAATAAATTATATTTTAACATATATTCACATAGAAAACAGTTATTTTAAGTAGTAAAAATATTTCACAATATTACTGTTTTTATTCCATATTTTACTGTATTTTTGTTCAAATCAATGCAGCATTGGTGAGAATTAGAGACTTATCCCAAACGTTTTTATAATACTTCAGCTAAAAGTCTTCAGCCTTTTGCTGATATTTAATATTTATATTTATGCCTGTTTTTTTCCCCAGAACATCTAGTAGATTTAAAATGTTTAAGACAAATAATCAAGGATGTTCTACACTGTTTTCCCCTAAACAATAAAGGAATTTTATATTATTAAATTGCACTGATATAACAATGCACAATAGCTATAAACAGTAATATAATAATTATATAATTATAATACATAATTATATTTTTTATTTTTCATTATATAATGTGAAATTTTTGAGTGGTCTCTGCACTTTCATTAATCCACTGTTTGTTTTTCTAACTTCCTAAATTTTAATTCCCTAAAATGTTTTTAATTAAAAAATGTATTTATTTTGCTTTCTCTCGCAGCATATGTTCTGCGTTGTTCGACTATAGACGGATGGACACCTGTGGAATCATCTAAGCTGAAGAAGGCCTGTATTAATAAATGCAGACTTCGAATCGGCCAGAAAAAGAAGCAAGAATCTTCTCAAGAGTCCTTTATTTTTTGTGACGAACAATCTTCAGGCAAAAACGACCCTTCCTATATCTAATTGCTGAAACCCAAAAATTTCCATTCACAGGCAAATGCTATTATTATACATACAGTTGAAAGGAAACACTGTTTTGCCCAGTGACTGAATGCCGATCGGTGTCTTGGACATGAACGATTACGCGTGGAATCGTTAAAAGCTGATTCAGTTCAGCCACAGCACTAAGAGATGAAAGATTCATGGTCAGACAAATGAACTATTTCCATTTCTTTCATTTCAGCAAAACCAACATTATCTATACTGTGATAGTTACTGACTATTGACTTGTTTAGTCAACACAAACCTGTTTATAACCATTTAAAATAACCTTAGAATAGTCTAGTGCTTATTCATGTTAGTCATGTAGCATTGTAACAATCAAAACAAGTTTTGTCAAACCATTTTGATGGTTTTTACTCGTACCCGATATCTTTAAATATTACAATGTGAATTATTACCATATCAAAACCACCTGAAACTGTATTTTATTGCCTTTTTTCTTCCTTTTTCCTCTGCTGCTCTTGATTTGTCGATCAGCATCCCACTAAATCGAGGACTTACTCATTACATGCTTGCGCATGACTGACAGGACATTGATTTTAAAGATTTATAACCATCCCACAAAGTTTTTATTATGCCATATGTTTCGTACATTTTAAATTTTTACCTAGGTGATATCCTATCCACCTTATTTTGCAATGTGCAGTAAACGCTAAAACTATTTGCGCTACAAACCAGTGTGTTTATAATTACGTTAATACATTAAAGAGGCTATATGAAAGAATATATCCCTTTTTTATTGCCAATGTGTGAACAAGACCTTCCCCGACTTCATAGGTTGTCTATGAAAGCCTGTGGACTCATTTTTATGTGAAGGACTCGGGACGTTTTTTCTGGGAAAATCCAAAGTATGTGACGTTTACGCTCCCGAGAGCCTCTCTTCCGTTCAATGACACATGAATTGAATGCTCATTTTCGGGATAATGGCGAAAGATGTATTCTGTACTGTAATGTCAATGTGTCATGCAAACAAAAGGGATTAATTCAAACTATTGTCTCACATAGCCAGATCTATATAGTCTATAGTCTCAAATATACTTTAAAATTACACTGTTATGATAGTTTGATAGCCGGTGACTCGCAGAACTGGTGCAAACACATCCACATCGCTATGATCAGATGCTCTTAACTGCTGTTTTGCCACCGCTGTCATTTTTGTTGTGTGTTTATTTTGTTAATGAGAGGAAAACTTCACCAGCATTGAATCACGTTCAGTCTCTTGTACGTCACGTGTGCACGAGTGCGAGCACAAGCAATAGGTTGCTGGCTGCAGTTCACTTAACCGCCACCGGTGTCGCTAATAACAGGGGTTTCTGAATTCTACATATAGCCCCTTTAAAATGATATGGTAAGTAATACCCGTTTGCAATATCAAGCAGCAAAACGAGCTATTTTGTACTGCTAAAAATAACTGGAAGCCCCTCGACACGTTCAATTCACAAATGGCCGCGGCCACTATTACTCCACAAATAAGGTGGATAGGCCACTTAGCATATAACAGCATATAAAATTACTGCCAGAAATGTGAGATTTGTTTATTCAGTATAAACAAACATACAATTAACAATTCCTGTGTTAAAGATATTTCTCAAAATGTCTTGCTGTCTGTGAGGTGCTGAAATGAGTCTATAGTGAAAAGGTCACTCAAGGGCTCACAAACTTCTGATATATAATGAAATTGTTCGGATGGCATTAGTAAAGCAGACTTTTAAAACATTGAAAGGCTCAGTAAGTTTGATCACTTTTCACAACCAAGTATTATGTTTTTTTATGAACCTTGGTTGGTACCGGTATATCACATTGACCACAAATGTTTAATATAAAAGAAAAAACTGACTTTAGCATTTAGTATGGTTATGAAAGGTCAGTCTTTTCGTAATGGTTAGGAAGTCTTCACCTGACCAGTTTTAAAAGTGTTTTGTTTTTGTACCTACTTGATGCTGAACTTGTCCTTATTTTAGCACTTCTACAAAGACTGATGACTGATGTTTATTTTCAAGTGTGTAAATACTCAATCATCCTGGTGTGTCTTAAGTGGTCTTATTTGTCATTTTATGATGCGTTACAATAAAATCAATGACCAAATGATGTCTGTGATCCATTTTTGCCTTTGAATAAATTGCTGCAATTTAGCTATTTTTCTTTGCATGTCATCTTATATGATAAGGTAGGATTTTTTTTTATTGACTGTTTATTAATTCAGTGTATTTTATTTCTTAATTTCGCTTTTACCAGTCTGCATCAGTGGCATTCATTTGAGGTGGTGTAGTCTTTTCAGTTTTTTCCTATTTGTTATCACATAATAATCATATTTGAAGAGGTCATGGTAAAAGTAGCAAAAATAAGTCTAAAAGTACTAAAAGTAAAGACATTTTATAAAGATGTATTATAAAGATGATCTTAGTTTAAACCACTCCAAACAAAGACAAAGAAATCTCCCCGTCTAAAAGGGTAGTTATCATCAAGTAACAACAAAAGCAATGATAAATGGATCACATTTCAAGATGTGACACTGAAATCAATCAGAATAAGTTTTACTGGAAACCGTGTTGGGGGAAACGCATTGCAAGTAATGCAGGATATGTAATCAGATTACTTTTTCAAGTAAATAAAAATGCATTACTTTTAAATTTACAACAAAATATCTGAGGATAACTATGATTATGTAAAGTCAAGTTGGATTACTTTCCATAAAAAAGTAACTAAGTAATGCAAGTAGTTACTTTTTTAGGGAGTAAAGTTAAACTGTAAGTAACATTACTTTTAAAAGTAACTTTTCCCAACACTGACTGGAAAGAGAAGTGTTCTGAATTACTATATTAAAAACATATTTTGGACCCCTTTGTCAAGCTAAGCGATGAAAAGATCCTTTTCCATTAATCATCCTAAGCATCTCCATATTTGTGCTGTGATATTCTGAAAAAAAATCAGAATATACGCAATAAAAATTTACATGATATGCCAAATGTTAAAATGTAGTGTTAAAAATAGCAAGAGTTGCCTATACTATAACTTGCAGAAAATCAAGCTAAAAAACAGCAACCATAATATTAAAGGAACACTCCACCGTTTTTTGAAATAGGGCTTATTCACCTTCTTTCCTACATTTAGATAGGTGGGCAAATGCATTTTTGTCTCAGTGCATGCATTGTTTTAGTTTGACAGGGTCGGCGCTAGCTTAGCTTAGCATAATGAATGGAATCCTTTGTTGCCAGCTAGCATGTCCTGAGTAAAAGTGATATAAAAAAAAAAAACCCCACCTAATTACTTCTTGTGGCCTGCGTATTCACAACGAGTACAAATAGCGATGCAGATTAAAGGAGAACTCGGTAACTCTAGCGAACTCTAGTCACTTCTTCGCTGATTTTCCCTTTTGTTGTCGCATGTTTTCCCCACGAGCTCCCCCTACAGCTGTGGTGGGGCGTATATTTCACAACACAGTCGTAAAAAACTCACTTGCGGCGGCCTCCTCCCCTTCTCTACCGCTGCTCATGTGCGTTTGTTTTTATCGGGTGGAGCTATGTCTACCGAGGTGGGTAATCTGGTAATACATCATACATGCGTGTGTGTTTATGTCGAATTGCCGTAAAGCAATTTGTGTTTCGCGCTCGTTCTCGTTCTAGTTCTCGCTTCTCACGAGACTTCCAATTTCTATCTTGCCGGGACGGTAGTGAACAAGTTGCAAGGTTGGTTTTCCGCCTGGGAACGCTGGGGGGAGCGGGGAAAGTCACCAATATCACCAGAACAGGTTGTTTAACCATCCAAATGATTTCTAGACAGATTTATTAAGTTAAAAAAGTTACCAAGTTCTCCTTTAACACTAGGCGATTTCCTAGGCAGATATTGACTTATATATTAAGGACTATATTAGGGGGAAGCACAGGCGAAGCACTGCTACTTGGCATGATATCTCTGCGCCCAAGTAGCAGTGCTTCGCCTGTGCTTCCCCCTAATATAGTCCCAAGTCAATATCTGCATAGGAAAGCGCCTAGTGTTAATCTGCATCGCTAGTTGTACTCGTTGTGAATACGCAGGCCACAAGAAGTAATTAGGTGTTTTTTTTTGTTTTTGTTTTTTTTATATCACTTTTACTCAGGGCATGCTAGCTGGCAACAAAGGATTCCATTCATTATGCTAAGCTAAGCTAGCGCCGACCCTGTCAAACTAAAACAATGCATGCACTGAGACAAAAATGCATTTGCCCACCTATCTAAATGTAGGAAAGAAGGTGAATAAGCCCTATTTCAAAAAATGGTGGAGTGTTCCTTTAACAGCAAGATGCCAAATGAAATAAGACAGGAATAAAAACATGTCCTGTGTAAATGGCTCCAAGGTCTACCACAGATAAACTTGATTGCTGTGGATAAACGTGATTAATAGAGATTCATTTGACTAATAGATCAACACATAATTAATTCAATTAAAATTTCTAATCATCTGGCAGCCCTAAATGTTCACCACCAGCCACGTATTTCTCTTGTTTTCTACTTTTAATTCCCAATGCTTATAATTTATATTATTGCCTATGTTAAGTATTTCTTTTCTTCTTTCTGTTTTTAAATCAGATTTCAGATGACTTCTCAGATTAGCACCAAACAACAACAACATTTAGATATATCTTTCCAGTGGTAGTGGGAACTCCTGAGGTAAAGCTTTGTTTCTATCTCAAACAGTATCTCCAGCTGTGTATGAAATAGAGAGACTGAAAGCACTACTACAGGCTGAGAGAAGCAAAGGTGAGTTGATGGGTGAAACCATCAGCAGCCTGAAACAAGACAAAGAGCTTCTGCAACAGGAACTCACTAAGAAGGCTGAGCTCATCTGTGACTTCCTGCAAGAACAACTGCGCCCAGGTGACTATTCCTTACAATCTAGAGAATAACAATTTTATATGATATGAAGAGATGGAGATCAGTATGTAGGTTGTGATTTGGATATGAACGGTCTTGTTTTCTCTGATTGGCAGATAAAAGAAGGCCACTTTCATCAAGTCAAATGGAGGCAGGCAGCTCGCATCAGATAATTACCTCCATTCCTGAAGAGGGCGCTCCGTTTGACTCTCCAGCCCTCTTCGACTCCTTTGAGGAAGTGGAGTTGCACCCGCTGGACAGGCAGAGGACCATCAAGATTTCATCAAAGAGAAGCAGAGATGGCGAGAACACGCGTGTCCGAAGTAAGAAACGGATTTGGGTCCAAAGTTTAGCTAAATTTGAACTTAAACTCAAACATCTAGAGCCGGGGTTCTGGAAACTGGCCCTCAAGATCCACTTTCCTGCAGAGTTTTGCTCCAACCCTAATCGAACACACCTGAACAAGCTAACCAGTGTCTTAAGGATTACTAGGCTGCGTTTAACACCACTTTTAGTCACACTCGCACACTTCCCTAAGCACTTCCGCTCAGGAATCCCCACCGCCATTTTGAAGTGCATTCAACATTGTCAAGTGGACTAGGGAAGTTTATTTGGACAGACAGAGGGAGCGAGTCTACTCAACATGTACACTTCAGGCAGATCCATAGACCACAATGCAATATGAGTGTGACGTCACAGCAGGCCGTGCTTAATTTACCCCACCCCACACTATGATATTGGTTATTTTGACATTTAACCGCATAATACTTGTAGCTACCTTAAGCTGACTGTTATAGTTTATTGTATTGTTATTTTTTTTGCTTGTGTAGTTTACTATATTTTCTCCAACAGCCCAAGCATACATACAGGCCTATAGAATGAAGGGAAGTTAGTGAGGGAAGGGCATAAAAAATTGGACATAAACGCAGTCCTAGAAAGTTATAGGCAGATGAGTTTGGAGGTAAACCCTCAGGAAAGTGGATCTCGGGGGCCAGAGTTCAGAACCCCTGTTCTAGATAATGAATAACAATGCTAGATTTTGATTGTCATTCAAGTAAAATTTCGTTTCACTAAAGAATGATGTTACTATTTTTCAGTGAAAAACGTTGTGGGTGTGATTGCTCGATATATGGCTGCACTGCAAGAGTTTCGACGTAGTGTATCCATGAAAGTGGCTTTTGACAGAGTCGGTGTAGACCGTAATACCATTTCCAGGACAGCAGCCATTGCTGAACTCAGCTTGGCGGCCCCTGAAGTCTTCCACGCTCTGCCTCCGTGGGATGAGAAGGAGGAAACGTTGGCCCACTATGCAGTCAGATGCCGACAGGCCATGGATGACAGCATCAAAGCCAAGATTAAAAGTATGAAAGCAAAGGGGGAACTTCTACCAATTGTCAGCAAATAATAAAAAAATATTACATTTACCTTATCTGATTTACAATGGACATGAGGACCACTCTAAGTGAACACTTTGGATTTCACCACATTTCGGCCTTGTTCTTCTTTTTTCCTCTTTTGCCATGATCCGTCACAAAGTGAGTGATTATGGCAGCACACTTGTTTAAAACTTTCAATCAGTTGTTATACTTGTTCTTGGCCAAGTTGGCTTTTAAATAAAATAAAATAATTGTTTTGTATGCCTTGTATCAGTATCAGATTGCCTGACCAGTATTTACTTCAGTGTTAAACATTAGGTAAATAATGATAATAATAATTTTATGACTGCATGCTTACTTCCATTACAAACTACAGTGTATGTTTGTACTTTCTGACACGACACCTCTTCCTCTCTGAATACCAGATTAGTGTCATGTAACAAGATTGTCAAGGTGTAGACTGTGAAAAATAAGTGCTTAATGATCTTACACTGCATTGTATGAACCAGTGGGTTCAATGACTGTTATTGTGAATAATAAATGGAAAATCACAACCTAAAACCCCTTTTGATGCTTGTGTATTTTTGTTGGAAAAATGATTTTGCCATTATGTTGATAAGTGACAACTCAAAAAGCAATACAATCAATACAGAATCTGGGATTAGAAATCTTTTCCTAAAAATTGGACTGTACCTGAGCAGATTCGCTGTTTGCTATCAACAAAGGATCTCATATTTCATAAGGTACAAATTAGTGTTGTCAAAATTACAGACTTTGGTACCCAGTGAAATATAAAAATGTAACGATACCAGCATTTCCCTCTAGCATTTTGAGCGCTGTTGAACGGATTCTTAAACACCTCTGATTGGCCATTGTGTTCACAAGCTCAACATGTATATCTGTGATTGGCTACAATGATCAACACTTCAAAAACATGTTGTCTTCACTGAGCGCTTACACAGATACACACGGGAGCACTTGAAAGCAGGCATCTATCAGTGGATATATTAGGGATCCGCGGATAGACGCCTGCTTTCAAACGCTCCCGTGTGTATCCGTGTAAGTGCTTGGATTTGCACTAGTCAAGGTTGGAGAGATAGAAGTGTACAGTCCATTTAATTGTACCTTGAAAATCTTCAAAAAGCCTTCAAAAACCTGGCCTTTCAACAACAACAAAAAAATCCATCGGAAAAAATCTCTGGACAGCACCTTAGACCAGTATTGGTCTAACCAGTAATGGTAACTCACTAGTAACTGTATGTGTATCCCTCACAGAGAGACATAAATACATTTCCATTCATGTCAAATATCCCGCCTCTTTAGTCCAAGGTCCATTGGGTAATTGTTTTCAAAGCAATAAAGTTCTTGACATATGAAAAAACTACCTTCTTCCCTTTCAGCAGACATGGATGAGAGAGCATACCGAGAACAGAACGAGAAGACCATTCGCAGCACCCAAACAGCTCTTCGCAACTTTCGGGACTTCCTGGTTTCTAAGTATCCAACCGAGACCAGAGAGATATACTTCATCCCCTGCCATGAGTTGGACATCTACTTGGCCTCCTTTTTTGTGGATGCTCGCCAAAGGGATGGCTCGGAGTATGAGCCCAACAGCCTGGCCAACTATCAGTGTGGCCTGGAACGCTATCTGAAGGAGCATCGCTACGCCTACAGCATTACAAGAGACCGGGAGTTTCAGAGATCCCAAGATGCCCTCAAGCAAAAGCAGTTGGAGCTCAAGTTCAAAGGGAAAGGCAACAAACCCCACAAGTCAATGAAGCTGACCCTTGCTGACGAGTTGCTCCTAAGGAAACGGGGTCTCCTGAGTCGCTTCAACCCTGAGGGTCTACTCAACCTGGTGTGGCTCAACAACACCAAGGCTTTTGGCCACTGCACAGGCTTCCATAGCTCCACTCTCAAATGGGGCGATGTGCGCTTGCTCACCACAGAAACAGGACTAGAGTGTCTGGAGTGGACATACCAGGATTTTAGTGACCCAAGTGCCAGAAACAGAAGGTCCACGACCGAGTTTCGCATCTACGCTACCCCGCACGCTCCTCAAACCTGCCCGGTGCAGGACTACAAGGACTTCGCTCAGCGCAGACCTCAAGCAATGCTCTTTGAAGATGCCCCCTTTTATCTGTCCATCAAGCCTGTGGTCAACCTGGCCGCCCTGCACTGGTACAACTGCCAAGCTCTGGGAAAGAACAAATTAGCAAAGATGGTGAAGACCATGTGTGAGAAAGGCAACATTCCAGGGAGAAAGACCAATTTCAGTGTTTACCAGAGTTGCAGCTCCTTGTCCGAGGCCCAGAGCAATCAGCTAGTTCTGATCTGCAATGACCTTAGGCAACAAGCCGCCCAGTCAGGGAGTTCCCATCCTGGCAGCACCAACTTTGTCATTGCTGGTTCTTTTGACTCTACTGACTCTGCTTAAAGCTGAAGAGTAATTTTTGAGCCACTTGTAGCATCAAACGGATCGGCTGTTTCCAAACTATTTTCTCAAACACTTCCGTCTTCCATTTGTTTGGACAAAGAGTTGTTCCCACTCCAAATGCACACCACTCGTTGAGCAAGAAGTTGCTGTGTTAGATTGCTCAAACTAAGGAGTCATTGATCGGATGATTGGAAGGTTCAGTTAGCCCCTGCTGACAGATGTCTACACCAGGGGTTGCCAATCTTTCCTGAATGAAGTGCCATTTTTAACTTTTTCATTTATAATTAGCTGTGTATTCTGATACTTTTGTCTTTGCCAAGTGACTTTTTGGAGAGCTATTCAAAGCCTCAAATTGACTCATTTTTGCCCCTGTCTGCTGCCTTTGAGTCACAGCTCAGGTTAGTTGCTTGTGTTTCCAGCCAGTGTTGTCAGCTTGTCACAATGTAATTTTCCAGAGGCTTTAAGAGTTATTAGTCATATGGCATTTGTGGCTCAAGTAATTGGATCAGGACAAAAAATCTGTATTCATAACTGAGTGTCCATGTGCAAAGATAGTGGAATTCAAGTTGCATACGTCCATACTTGCAGCAGCTGAGCAACTGGCATTTGGATAATTGGGAATGCTAATGGATATCTCTCTCTAGGTATGGCTCAAATCAACCAAGGAAAGGGCCACAGAACCACTGTGATTACACTCCTCAGAAATTTAATCTACAAATGGCACATTAAGCTAGGATAGGAGGAAGTATTTTAACATCGATGAACACACGGCAGCTTTAAATTAAATTGTATGACTGAGTAGGCCATCTTGTTATATGTCTCAATGCTCTGTTCTATTAGGTAAGCAAAGTCTTAATTGTTGTTTCTGTCAATGTGTATGAGACTATGTATAAAGTTGTCTCTTTATCATGATTATATTGTAAACACAGCTGTCTTACTATGTGCAATGCAAAATATTCATTATCCAGTATTAAGTCAACTACATTACAAAGGCATTTGAATGCCAATTTTGATGTTTTTACTGTGTATGGCAACAGTTACGAGTTTGACGATGAATTTAAAATGTCAGTCCAGTTATTCCGTACATGTCGTAGACATATGAATGTAGTGGAACTAGTCCTGCTATCCTTCATTTATTCCTGTCTTGGAAATGTTCTGTGTTTGTGTAGCTGTTCTCTAAAATAGAAAGCACTTATCAGATGTTACATTGTTAGATACTGTATGTGTTAGATATATTACAGATATGTGCCTGTTAAACATATGTGCCTGATATAATATTATTTATTCTTTAACATACACAACAACGACTATTTTAGGTTATGAACTGAAATGGTTACAAATTAAGGTGTTTGAGGCATGAAAGAAATCAGCTGAGAAACAAATATACTACCACGAATAAAGCAACCCTGTAAAATAAGTACCGGTAGTCATATTTTTGTTTTTTATCTCACGTCTCAGTTTTAGTTTTTAAATTCACCATGAAATCAAAATGGACAATTCTTGTTTTATATGGAATATCGCAGTATTTATTATAAATGATTTATCCATGCACATATATGTTTTTTTTTTTACTCATGTGCCTCATAATCTTGAATCAAAATAAGTTCTCCTTCCTCTTGCAGTGACATCTCTTCTCTGATGACGCGTTTACTGGCGTGAGGGCGGAGCAATCTGTCACTCCCATGAGTTTGAATAGCAAACCACAACCATCCAATCATTTCCCCATGGACAAGATCAAGCACCGCCCAACATTTGTTCTTGTTTGAGAAGCTGTTTCTCTCTGATATACATGACAATAGGGAAGAAAATACTTTAAAGGTAGGGTAGGCAATTTCAGAAAGGCTAGCAGTAGCAAGCTAGCTAGCAAAGCATCACGAGATGAGACACAGTGTTAAATTACCTCATGTCTCAAAGCACATAACATAATAATAATGAATGTAGACATCTTACAGAGCTCTAGTTGTACCAACTGACTGCTACTGACTGCTGCAGATTCATTTCGGCATTGATAGTGTTGACATAGAAATGCATAAATCTGTGTCTGATGATGTGAACAGCTCTGGATATAACGTCACGGGTTATGAAGTTATGAAATGGCGTGAACGCAGCATAAGCTTGTTGTTTTGGTTCAGGAGAAATAGTAAAAGGCGGCTGCTGTTCATTTGCGGTGCTCGGTTACTGTGTGTTTACAATTCTGGGTTACTTTACTGAACGCGCTGATGACGTGTGATGTCTGTGCAGAGGTAAAGAAATACATATGTTGAAAGGCAGGTAGGGCATCTTATCATCATATATATATCACATTATTAAAAATGACAACACAAAAATGGTTAACTTTTCTCCATTTTATGTAAAATCATAAAAAAATAGACCACAAAAAAAAAAAAAAAAAAATTTCATGAAAAATTAATGTCATCTAGCAAGTCCATGTCAGAGTAGCATATTTGATCAAAACTGATCAAGACTCCGGGTCGAGTCTTGGTAACACAGGCAGTATAAGGTTACCAAAGGAGGAATCCTGAGTGATGAAGAAGCCTGACGAGTGTGCATGTGCGTGCTGAAACCAAACCAGAGAAAAATACTCATCTGATGGGACATTATCAATAATAAATAAATATTGAAACTCTAAACATGAAGCTTACGGTATACCTGTAAAGCTGCTTTCTGCTGTGCTGCAATGTGCTGCTGTTCGGCCTGATCCCTGAACTCTTTATTTACTGCTGGTCTAGAGAGTGGAATGCTGGGAAAACACATTAATTGCATAAGTTATGGAAAAAAAAAAGATTATTGACAATCTTACAAGACAAATACTGACTTAACAGCAGGACTCTTTAGAAGAAAATACAAAATACAAATAAAATATTTTTCACAGTGATCTATGTTTTTGAAACAGTACCTGGCTCCTGGATTATTCAGAGACTGACTCTGGATCAGGCGTTTCTTCTCCTTATCCAGCTCAGCTAGAATAGCAACCCTGTTTTTGTTTTGAAATCCTATCGAGAACAAATTTACAGATATATAATAGTTAATTTAAAGCAAGCAAATTCTGTAGGCCTATTTGAAGCCAATCTTATATAAAAACTGTGCGATTGTGACACAACGACTAATTATTTGTAAATGTTTGATAGGCCTCATCGCACTGTATAACTTAACTTTGTTGTATTTAGTGAGTTACTTTGAAAATGATTTGAACAGTACAGTATATATCATATCCACCGAGCTTAATATCAGAAATGACAGTACAGCTGTTTATGACAACTGATATACAACAACAATTACCTTGTCCGGGCGGATTTGCGGCCATTTCCACATGTGCTCTATATCTAAATATTAAACAGAATAAACAACTTCTAAAACACTGAGTCAAATCAATAAATAGAATCTAAAACGGATGCATGGTCTCCTCTGATAAATAAAGCAGCTCTCTTGTGTTCTTCGGTAGAGCTCATCATCGCGTCGCTACTGTTTCAGTGTGAACAGCGCCATCGGGAGTATCGGAGCAGCTGCACGTGTGAACCACAGGGTGGGTTTAACGCTTTATTTAGTCGATTTACATTGTAAATGTGACTAAATATAAATACTACGTCTATAATGGAAATTTCAGAGCATATGCTACTTCCTATTACATAAAAACTTAAGGGGAAATTAAATGATGGTCTCTTTCCTTCTTAATTCTTTCATGCATTGAGGGCACTACAAAGGACAGCTATTAAAAAAGCATTTTCTCTGATTTGATCTGATGGCAAAGTTGCACATCAACCTCTACATTGTACCCTGGTGCATCATCCTATACCGACATCAAAAAAGTAATGTGATTTAGACCTACATTAACATAAAAAGTAATGTGATTACATAATATGTGACTTGTAATGCATTACTCCTAACATCAGAAAGTAACCTGATTACGTAATGCACGTTACTTGTAATGCATTACTTGTTAGATCAAAAAGTAATCTGATTATGTAATGCACGTTACTTGTAATGCATTACTTTACTCGTAACATCAAAAAAGTAATCTGATAGTGTTAAAGTCACCATGAAATCAGAATGGACTTATTTCTATGGAATGGGTCTAACTGCAGTATTTATTGTAAATTATTTATCCGTGCACATCATTATATTATTTTTTAATGAATGTGTTCTCGTAATCTCTAAACAAAATAACTTCCCCTCCCTCTTGCAGCGTCTCTTCTCTGATGATGCGTTCACTGGCGAGAGGGCGGAGCAACCTGTCACTCACATGAGATCGACCAATAGCAGAAACATTCACAGCAAATGCAAATAAAAATGTTAAATAATAAATATTAAAAATGTAACATTTTCTGATGCAAATATTAATAAATGATGCATTATTTTGAAGATATTTTATTGAAATTAAATTGATTTTTAACTTATTTTTGTCTATTATTATTTTAAGTGTTAATCAGTCTTTTAATGAGTATAACAATGCACTGAAAATAAACTTTCTAATGTATCTTCAGAGGGATTTTAATCCTGACTGATACACAGTGTTATAATCATGTGGATAGACAGATGTTAAACAGAAAAGAAAGGACAAACAGAAAAGATTAGAATTGTAGCAAAACTCAAACACTACAACACCTGCCTTTATGCATCTCACCATATGGAAATCAAACAGGAAAACATTTACACATCAGTGAAGGGTTTACTTTATGAAAAAAGAAAAGAAAAAAAAAGAAAAAAACATGGCAATTTTCAGAAAGGTAAAAAGGCGCACTAACGTTCATTTACATTTATATACAAGATAACATTAACTGGCTACATACAAAGATACAGTCAGCCCATTGTTCATCATCTTTTTTGACAAAAGTACAACCTGAAATCATTTGCATCTGTCAGAAATATAGTGGAGGAAAGGGTCTAGAATACAATATAATGTTTATCACCATAAAATCCATAAACAAGGATGTCCTATAAACAACTGAAACTGGAAAGATGACAGTTTTGGATGGCACAGGTGAGGAACCCTTTAAGACTTCGCAATGCCAGCAGAACGGTTAACAAATATATTGTGGGCATATGCATTATTAGTAAGATCAAAGACGCTATATCCAATACAGCTGTTGAAAGATTTTAATGCAATAATGTGATTCAGGAGTGGTTTAGCAGAGCTTATTAAATCGCTTGAAGTCATGCATCTACATAAACGCACAGACATTTACATAAAAAGCCCTGAGAGGTGGTTATTAAGGCATTAGGTGTATAAGCGGTTCGCCCTATTCAACACTTTTATTAAACCGCTCGCACTGAAGCAGCTGTTTAGCAGTGAAATATAAATACATGTGCTGTGAAATGCATGGATCAGAAACCTTCAGCTAGAACACGTTAAAGAATCAAATGGCTTCATGACAGTTCGATGGTCTGTTTAGTGATCAAATAAAAGTTGCATTCAAGAAGCATATTTGAGTCTGGCCAAGATATGATTACTATGTTTGTACAAATAAAACTGAGTAAAAGCAGATTAAAAACTATTTATGGCAGATTACACACAGCAGATTTTTCATTATTCATCAAGGGTGATGCGTTTAAGAAAGCAAGACTTCAACGAAGGACGGGGAGGAATGGTTGGAGCAGTTTTGTGAGAAGGCACTGAATGAAGAATGACGCTTGAAAGCCTGTATTAAACACCTGTGCCAAACAAATCACGGCCTAAACCAAACCTAGACGAGCTTCAGGTCAGGGGTTTGCTGATCAACCTTGAGTTTCTGTTACTTGCCTTCAAGAAGATATAGCAATTGACAGACCACATTATGCCACAAAGAATGAAACAAAGAGAACATGTTCACATCATATTTCACCCCAAAATCAAAAGATCAAAAAGGTACTTTTTTTTTTTTTTTTTTAAATGGGATTATATACATATTCCCATTTTTAGGGCCATAAAGAAATATATATATAATTTTGATTCTTGTTACTGTAAAATAATTTTATGCTACTAAAATGAAAAAGAAATCTGTACTTCATAAGTAATTGCAATTACAGTAATAATGAACATCATTATTTGTAATGGTTATTTTAGATATTTTTCATTACTGTAAAATAATTTCATGCTACTAAAAAGAAACCTGTAAACTAATACAATCATTTTAATCCAAGCAATTGTCATAACTACAGTAACGAATAAGAATTTCCTTTTATCATACACAATTATCTCATATTGTTTATAAAAATCGTTTGCAAACAAAAAGCTCATTTTAATTAACATTACTGTAAAATAATCTTACATTACTAAAAAGTAAAAAAACAAAAAACAAATAAACTGTACTTTAAAAAAAACTGTGCATTAAAATAATGAATATAATGTGAAAATGCAAAAACAAAACTTATCAGGACCTAAATTATGCTTCATTTTCATTAAGAAATATTAATTTTATTTTGGGATGTAATAAAATAGACTGGACATGTTCTTCATAAAGCATTTCACGACTACATGCGTTGACTCCATGTATGCAAACTGGTTTGATTCAATTAAACCCTGACAGAGCTCATCAACTATCAATTGCCAAAAAAAACAAACCTAGAGAAAACAATTCCCACAATCATTCAGGAGAGTCTTAATTCCCCTGTAAACTGAAGTGGAGAAGCATGTTCAAACAAGCTTTAAGACTGAATATTATTTAGCTGATTGTTTTTTCCATTAGTAAAGATTTCAATCTAATCTTGTCCGATATATATTGGCTGTAAGCACTTTTGGGAGTACAGGATCCCTGTACCACTTCATGCTCTGCTTCAGGCTTGAAGTCCGGGATGAAGTAGGGCTGAACGCGTGTATTCTTGGAACACAGAAGGAACGGTGAAGACGAACCCGATTCTGCTCAAGGAACAAAATCGGCTGCAAGCAAATAAATATAATGAAGCTACAGTACAGGCTACTTACTGTATACAAGTCATGATCAGACGGCTAATGACATGTGCAGGGAAGTTCCGTGCGTATCCCGAGGTTATTAGCAGTAAGAAAAAAAAAAAGGGCGTTCTGACGACAGTGAATGGTAATATGAAAATCCAGTTTTAAAAGACAAACAAATAGCATGATTACACATTTAAAAGTGGAAAACGTTGCCAAACAAAAACAAAACTACCTTAAAATGTTATCGATTGTTCTAAAATAAATCCCCTTCCAGGAAAGCAAACAGTGCAAGTCCACTTGCAGGGGCTACAATCAAGCACTGTAGTCCTCCTACTGAATATAGTGTGTCCTCCGGCCCGACGGACACACATTACATCTGTCGTGTCAGAGGCCAATGGGAAGTTCTGCTTGGTCTCTCTGCATTAGAAGGCCCCGTGAGTCCATATGAGGGGCGGGCAGAAGTGCCCTCAGTGGTCCGCCACTCTGGGTTGGGCAGCGCACTGGGCCGTGGGACCCAAGCGGGCGGGATGAAGGGCTCTCAGTCATGGCTTCGCCAGGCCCGGGTCTAGCAGTTGATGGGGCAGTCCGTCTTGGCTTTGCCAGCAAAACTGATGATTCTCCTGAGGCAGCGCCCAAACTCCTCCAGGATGAGGCGCTCTGCCACGGCCTGAGGCTGGTTGGCCAGCTCCGCTTGCTCCGCCTGCTCCAGCAAACAGTCACACGTCACCTCCGCCACTTCCTTTGTTACGAATGTGTACGGCAACCTAGAGAGAAATCCATTAACATTAGAGTCATTACAAGAAGACCATTTTATAACACTAAAAGAACACAAAGGACACAAAATTACAATATCATATTAATAAAAGCTGGATGACTTGTGTTGCTAAATGGCATGCAATTCATTTTAAAACATTGTACAGTGTATTGCGGTTTCTACAAATAAAGTTCTTTCTGATTTTATGAGTTTGCACTTGACAAAATGGTGTTGACTCCGAGGCACAAACAAGTTTCTTGCTGTAAATCAAGAAAACAAGAGATTCAAACAATAATCCGATAAAGGGATCCAAACAGTTGCTCACCCGTCTAATAAAACAAAATATTAAAGCATCTTTGGTGTTTTTTGATGGTTTCTACAGAAGTAAAACTGGAAATCGAGGTTAAAGCGGATATGACATCATTGACAAGAGACGCAAAGACACGGGCCATTACTGATTTCTCTGGATTTAAACATTGTTGGAAACATTTGGGATAGTGCAAGTACACGTCAACAAAATATATAACATTTTTCTAGTGGTTTTTGGATATTTGAATCCAAAAATCATACATATTGTGTCTTTAAAGGAAAGACTTACTTCCCGCCTCCACTGGTGAGGGCTGGTGTGGTTCTGGTGAGCAGATCTGAGATCTGTGAGGACAGTTTGGTTTTGGCTGCGGTTTGCTGCTGGACCCGCACCTCTGCAGCGTCGGCCAGGTGCATCAGCGTCTTCCTCTCAGGACTCTCCTCAAAGTTCTTGCAGCCCATGCATTTGCAGATGGACGAACACATGATCTTTGCCTAATGCGAACAGACATCAGAATGATATCAACACAACTGAAAACGAACCATATCTTCTATATGCCACAAGAGCTTGGTCACCACTACCCTTTGACCTGTGAAAACACTCACCTCATAACACTCGCAGTAGTTCTTCAGACAGCCAGATTTCTTACAATTGCAACCTTTGCTGTGTCTCCTGTCCGACTCTCCTTGTTTGCCTTTACCAATCTTGGGTTTGAAAGCCACAGGGTTTCTGTCTAAACACGCCTGGGAAAAACACATTACTTCTTACTTCACTTGATACCTATGCACTTCAAAGCATTACAGCAAAACTGTCCTGATCAGTGAGACAAACAAGATGTCAAGGGCAATGATGTGATATTGCTGTGAAGTGTTTGTAGGCAGATGGAAAATAATGACGAGTGAAAAAAAGCCAATGTCGATCAATAGGAATGCAGTAATTCATTACCTTGATGGCCTTCAGTCTTTCACTCTCATGATCAAGGTTGTTGAAGCAGTTCACGCAGTTACAGTTATTACAGAACTCCCCATTGGCAAAGCAATCACAATACCTGTGAGACGAGAGACATTGAACTCTTGAGTTTATGCAAAACACAATTCATAAAAAAAATAAAAAATGCCCAAGAGTTACACTACAGTTCAAAAGTTTGGGAACGGTAAAGTCTCTTTTCAACAAGCCTGCATTGATTTGATCAAAAATACAGTACAAACAGAAATATTGTGAATAGGGATGCACCTACAGGAATTATTTTGGCCAATACCGATTTTAACAAACAACTATTGGCCGATCCTGATATTTGTTACTTGCTCACTTATTTGCACTTATATTGTCATTAAAATTACTGTTTTGATCATGTTTTAAATCAGCAAAGTTAAAAAACACATGCATTAAGGTATCCTTAGTAGCTAGTTTATTGCTCATCAAATAATTTCTCTTTAAACATGGATTGGATCCATTAAACATTCAACAGGCCAACATAATAAGAGAGGCACAAATTAATACAAAGACATGTCAACCTTCTGAGGGTTTTTTGCTGTCAAATATTTCTTAACATTAACATATTTGACAATTATAGAACATTACATATTTATTTAATAAATAGAAAGATATTGTACAACTCCGTGCCTTCATGCAGTTACATAATATCCTATCGGTTTGTTAAATCAGCTGATACATCGGTGCATCTCTAATTTTGAAATATGATTAATTATGATGTTTTCTAAGTGTATATATTGTAAAATGTAATTTATTCCAGTGATCAAAGCTGTATTTTCAGCATCATTACTTCGGTCTTCAGTGTCACATGATCCTTCAGGAATCATTCTAATATGATGATTTAATGATCAAGAAACATTTCTGATTATTATCAATGTTGCTTCATATTTGTGGAAACCATGAAGCATTTTTTCAAGATTCATCAATAAAAAAGAACTAATTTAAAACAGAAATATTTTGTAATATTATAAATGTCTTTACTGCCACTTCAGATCAATTAAATGTATCATTGCTTAAAAGTATTCATTTCTTAAAAAAAATAAAAATAATCTTACTGACCCCAAACTTTTGAATGGTAGTAAATGAAATGCTACAGGCAAAGCTTGAAAAAAATATTCATGTCAATATTGAAACTGCTTGACAAATGTAAAATTATATTTGCACCTCTGATAATCCCCTTCCTGTCTGTCAGAATTAACAGTCCTTGCTGGTGAATTTGACAGTATGAGAACTGAATTACAGGTTTGTTAAAAGGAAGGAAGTTGTTTTAAAATCACACAATTGGATTTAGAAACTATGAAAGCGCTTGCCAAAACGTAGCAGCTCACACAGATTACACCTTATATGGGCAATTTTCAGAGAAAGTAAACAAATGCTGGGGAACATACAATTTCAGACACTGCGACCGTGTGCAGTTGCAGGGTTTTCTCGGCCTTGAGGTTGCTTCTGACGTTGATAAACTGTAATAAAGCACATGCAGAATGTAACCTGAGGGTTAATGAAATCTTTTGATGCAACTGATATACATGTAACAGCGAGGTATGTGGCGCTCGGCTCACCCGTTGAGTGAAAGCCTGGCTTGAGTCTGTATGGGAGTGGCTGTTGAGAAGGTGGAGCTGCTGGTCAAAGTCACAAACGTAGGCTGGGGGATCTATGGGAACAAGCAAGGTGAGAGAGTCCAACAAGCAACCAAACTCATCCGTCCTGCTCCAGGAGAGACATACGGACCTGCGTAACGTATGGGGCCGGCAACACAGCGTAGCCCATGTTCCCAGAGCCGTGGGCGGGGGCGAGCACAGTGCCCGGCGGCAGGTTGGTGAGGTTGGGCTGGATCTGTGGCAGATGTGTGGCTGGCATGATGAGACGCTGGGGGGTCTGACTGGTGGTCACCACCTGAGCTGCTGACGTCAAGGGTTTGGGTACAACCTGTGCACAAACAATATATATAAATGTTCCAGATTATTAACACCATACAGCAACCAGAGCAAAAGCTGCACGGCCATCCATAGGAATGGTGTCATTGTGTGCAGAACTGCTGTGAGAGGGAACTAGGCGCTTCACTGTGTACCTGTTTGACGGTCTGTGCCGAGACGATGGGTACAGACATCCGTACCGCAGCGTTCATCATCACAGACTTGGCTTTGCAAACAAGACAAAAGTAACTAAATGTTATTAGATTTCCTTAAATTCCCATATTCATATACAATCATAGCATTAAATTATTCTTAAATGGATCGCTGCAGTGCACCCACTATAAAAACAATACTGCATGGCAAGAGAGCAGCATATTGAAGGACCACTGCCTAAAACAATATTTAAGTATTTGAGTATTATGAAAGACAGTCACAGGGGTACAGTTGGGAACAAAAAAAACAATTGGTTTAATAAAAAAAACTGAATCTATACCACAAAACAATGTAGTCCGCTCACAGAATGACTCCTACGAGCACATTTCTTTATTGAATAAAACAAAAATACAGTGTGATCAATGTAATCCAATTCCTGAACATTAGTGAAACTAACAGCTACAAGTAACTGTGAGACTTTAAGTTACTGATACGCTCACCGTTCATATTCAAAGTGTACTACACATGATGCATTTTGACTATTTCATAAAAATAAATGAAATGTTAATACTTTTTTGTTTTTTAATTTAAAGGCTATTGTGCCCCTTTTTACAAGACGCAATAAGTCTCAGGTGTCCCCTGAATGTATCTGAAGTTTGTTGTAAATGTCCATTTTTTAATTTTGCAATATAGGTCCCCTTTAACATACAATTAAGGCCAATTGTTGAATTACATTTATGCCACTCGCCACTTCTAAAAAAAAAAAGGTGATTTTTTTTTATTTATATTTATAAAAGTTCAAATTGATCAAAGTTTTATAAATTAATATTTATAATAATTAAATAACGTAATCAATATTTTACAAATGTAAAATATCACAACAAATTGCTAGTTAAATTGCAAATCACACAATAAAACTTGTATACCGCATAAATTAAAATGGATGAATAAGCATCTGGGCTGTATGCTATTCTATGATATAATATATAATAAGCTTGATATATTGATATAAATGTATTATACGCTTCCATCAAATGAAAAGCTGGTGAAGTGAACAGAACAGCTCAGGAAATTAAGTTCACGTCCTCATATAGCACCGCCCATTCACACAGAGACATGCAGATTTTTAGTGACATGCACCTGATTTAGGTTAATATCAAAAAATGACTCAGAACTACACATCGATTTATTACCCAGCCCTATTTGGCAATGGAATTGCATTTTTTCCAATTACTTATTCCATAAAAGTAGTAAATAATTCTTATATGAAAACAGAATCATAAAGAGAAACCGGATTTGTTCAATTGTTTGGTTTCCCCATCCCTGCACATGATGCACTGACCGGGTTGTATGGAGGGGTTGGTGTTGATGCTGGCGCCCGTCTGTGCCGTGCCGCTGCCGGTGGTGGCTGTTACCAGCCGCACGTAATGGAAGCGACTGCCCGGCACCTGGATCTGCTGCACGTTGGGAGGTGTGGTGAGGGGGATGATGGTCTTAAACTGGGATGTTCCCATCCCTCCCACTGTGACTGTCTGCATTGGCTTTGCAGCCTGTACATGAAAACAGATAAAAACATAGTTTTGTATAGTTGTACACTAAATTACAATGTCACACAGGCTTTGTTAACATCTATATTAGACAGGACAGCAGACTGGTTTGGTTTTTTGAGGACTCTAGATGGGCGTACCTGTGCGGTGGACTGGCTGGTTCCTGCTTTAGCTGGAGAAGTGGTGGCAGACTGTTGAACCGTGAGGATTTGCTGGCCTAGAGCCACATTGAGCGGCAGTGTCACAGACTTCTGGGGTGAGTTTGGAGACTGACTGGCCACCGAAACCACAGTCAACTACAGACAGAGGAGAAACATGAGGAAGAGGGTGACATCAGAAACCAGAGTGTGGCAATCACAGAGAAAAATCTGGCACCACAAAGACAGGTAAATGTAACTGCGATGCAAGTTTTTACATTTGAAAGATTCAAGACCTTGCTGGGAGACTTGAGAGGCGAGATGGCGACTTTGCTGTTACCAGACGTGTTCTGCGTCACAGTGCTGATGGCCTCACCAATGGAAATGGTGCGTGGAGGTGTCACAGGGGTACTCTGGGTAAGAACTCGCCCTGTTGGCAAAAGAAGGGGATTGAAATTTAGATTCGACAATCGTGCACTGCACTGCACTTTTGCTCATGTTATAAATACAGACAGAAGGTTACCAGTCACTACAGGAGACACTGAAGCTGGGCTGGTCAGTGCTTTACTGTTCAGGGCCTTTGTGATGATGAGCTTTGTTATCATTGGTCCAGCTGTAGATACTGGTGGTTTCTTTGTGATCTGTGAAGAGAAACACGACACATGGTGATTATTTTAGTTGCTTTTAAAAAAAACGTGACACTGAACAGGAAACAAGATTGTACTTTTATCATTAAGCTTCTTAAATTCATATTAAAGGGATAGTTGACCCAAAAAAAAAAAAAAAAAAAAAAATCACTAGCCATTGACTTCCAGGAAAGGAAAAAGATATCTCTCTACAAATTACAGGAACGTCTGTCTGTCTGTGTGTGTGTGTCTGTGTGTTATTCGCATATCTCTCGAACCGTTAGTCCGATGGATTTCAAACTCGACAGGTGTCTTGCCACGGGCACGAGTAAGTGCAGTGCCAAGTTTGACGTTGTTTGGATGAAAAATGCAAAAGATATTGTTAAATATATCATTTTTAGAAGGTTGTGGTTTAAAAATAAACATTCTGACATAAACACTCAGTCAGCTACACTGTTTACTTCTGAATATTATAGTTTGGTTCCAGAACGTGATAAATCCATTTTGATTAATTTGAGTAAAAATGTGTTTTCTTTACCAAGAAAGTGGCAAGATGAAAACGACTATTTTCTGTTTCAAACTTTCACATAGCATCTTTAGGTTATAATAACATAAAAAATTCAAATCCAGATTTTGATTTTCAAAGATTTATTATAAAAACGGATAATTTTTTCCCAAAAATGCAATAAATTCATGACACTTTTTTTCCCAAAATGCAATTAATCCATTGAATCAATATAAAAGTTATTTTTTATCATATTGAAACTGTTGAAATCAGCCATCGCTAAGAAATATCTCCTGAACTTTTTTGACGGCGATCAGCTCACAAAAACTGATTTTGCACGGGCACTTTGCACTGCTCCCTGAATCGACGCGCTTATTCATTTGTGGATGTTAACTGAATCTATAAGTCAGCTATGCTGTTTACTTCTGAATATTATATTTCATTCTGGTGTGCTTAAAGTTATCGCTACTGTGTAATAGTAGCCTATGCTATTCACCAACTAAACATATCCTCTTCAATGCGTTCACAGTCTCTTTCACGGGCATCATTTATAGTAGCCTATTCACAAACTGTTTGCTCAAGCATAGCGTTTTCTCAGAGTTCACTGTGTGCTTTCTACCATGCACAAATAAAAATGTCACTGAACTTTTGCTGTGTAATTGTAACAATGAGCACTCAAACACACCAAACCAACAATTACTAAAAACACAGTTAAAAACTGATTTTGCACGGGCACTTTGCACTAGTATACTATGGAAGTCAATGGCTTCAGTCAAATGTCTGGCTACCAACTTTCTTCCAAATATCTTCTTTTGTGTTCAACAGAACAAAGAAACTCATTCAGGTTTGGAACAACTTCAGGGTGAGTAAATGATGACAGAATTTTCATTTTTGGATCAACTATCCGTTTAACAATATTGTATCAGTTAATCAAACTTTACTTATTATTAAGGATATTTAAAATGCATTTAACTGAATTGAGTATTCATTTGTTTTTAAATAAATAATAGCAATAACACTGATTTAAATACAGCATTAAATTTTAATTTTGCACTTATAACATTTAGAAATTACTATAAATATTATCTTAAAAATAATATAATAATAAATAAAATAATAAATAAAGAGTAAAATAAAAAAGCATGTCCTTACAGAAAAAATGTTTTTAAAAATATGACTAATATAAGTATTATATATAATCATTAACAATAAAATAATAATAATTAATGATTAAAATCTATATCAAATATGACTTATTACATTTTTTTTTAATTATTATACTAAAGATCATAGTAGCTCATTTTAAAATACATTTAACTTGTAGATTTTAAAATTAAATGACCACAAACATTAAATATTATATTTACATTATTATTATTATTATTAATAGTACAACAAATAATATATGGCTTTAAATAATTATACTATAATAATAACAATAGCTCATGTAAAAATAGAGTAATACAAATATGACTACTATAAATAAATATTATAAATAACAATAATCAATTTAAAAAAAATAGTAATAAAAATGGCATTCATAAACAAAATGTTTTAGAAATTTGAAGATTTTTCCATTTTTTCAATGCTTGAAAGTGTAAAATAAAGTGCTACCAGAATGTTATACAGTGTCCATATAGTTACTGTAGTAATAACTATGAATTGTGCATAATCACATGCAACTAACCCTAAAATCACATCCTAACCTTAATTATTAGTTAGTAAATGTATAATTACACTGTTAATAGTAGTAACCAACGGTTTCACTAACAACCAGTCAGCTGCAGCAGCTACAGTTTATATATTAGTTAACACCTCGTTGTTACATATACGTATAACTCCCACGAAAAAAAGATAGAAACTGAGGCCAAAATAAAGAACCTTGAAATTAAAGTTCTCTTTAGGTTCTCAATATAAAATGGTAATTTCACACCCACCCAACACAGCGTGGCCTGCCGCTTCAGTTATGTAACGTCTGCCTCCTCAGTGTTACACCGAGAGCTTGATAAACACCCACCTGAAGGGTCTTCAGCTGCTGGGCCTGCAGTGTCGTGGAGGAGCCCATCAGCTGACTGGCTGAGCTCACAGCGATCACAGGCTTCCCCACTGCCGTCACCATCTTGATCTGCGTCGCCTGGGCCTTGCCATCCCCAGTGCCCTGGGTAGTGGCGGGCTTGTTCCAAGTGTGGGGCAGAGCCAACATAATGGGCTGCCCTGTTTTACTGAGACCAGCAACCAGGAGTTTCTGTCCCTCTGGCTTGAGCACAGCAGCGCCTGGAGGCTTGCCATCTGCAGCGGGGGAGCTGGCCACTTTATTGATGATGAGCTGGTGGTTGGCTGGGACAGTAACGCTGGAGATTTTGGGGAGGTTTTGAGCTGATGCAGGACTGGTGGTTTTGGCAGGGGTTGTGGTGGTGACAGCCATGAGGCCGGAGGAGGCGAGGAGGAGTTGAGTTCCTGTGCTGGTGCTGCACTGAGCATTAGTGGAGGTGGAGGTCATCTGCATAGACGTGGTGGCTGGACACAGGCTGACGATTTCAGGCACTTCTGTTTCCATAGGAACCTGCGCTGGCTCTGGTTCAGGTTGAGGAGGAGGAGGAGGAGCGAGGTGCTCGGCAGGAAGGTCCTCTTCCATCGCGATAGCTTCCGTGTCCATGATCTCATCAGGCAGGAGGCTGTTGAGCTCAGGTGACACCACATCCATTGTGCACAAAGATACTCTAAACACACTAGAAAAGAAAAAAAATTTATAAAAAGAACAGAAACATCCATAAGCAAGAGATGAGAATAAATCACTGATAAAGTATAAAGTGTTCAGCAAGCAAAGGCCTCCAGACTGTGACCAAATAATAAATATACCAAAATAAAAGTTTGTGTTTACATTATACGTGTGTGTACTGTGTATAATTATTTTGTGTATGTATGTGTATAGGTGTCGCGTCACCTATTTTTTATGTGCATTTTGGGGTATCGCATGAATAAAATGCTGGATGTAAATGCCAAAATCCACATAAATTCTAAAAACGCACTAATAAAAGAAATGCGCTCAATTGAGTCGGATACATTTATCCGATAAGAAAACTTGCACATAAACTACGATGGAAAAACATCACCGAATAAATTACTCGATGCACTTAAAAAAAAAAGGTCACATGACGACGACGACGGACCAACCAGCGGACCGATCTCGATGCACAGCATCTGAAATGCTGTTTTGGTCACTCTGAAATGCCTGAGCAAAGCCTGTCGTCAAAGTGGTTCGGTATAATTTACCAGAAATGTTCTACACGACTGTGTTCCGCCTCCGAAAGCAAGATAACTATTGCGTTTCATCGGAGCGCTCTGTATTATATACAGTGGCTTCTCTTACTGTAGCAACTTCCATTTTTCAAGTGATATTTAGCACCAGTTTATCAGTTAATGACGATTTTGTTCTCTTCGACTCACTGGAAACGCTGTTTCAGACAGAGAGAGAAGTCATGTATGAAACAGCTTTTCAACCACATAGTACTGTTATTTCTGTGTTAACTTCAAATTATCACAGAAGTACTGGGATAAAAGTTTATAGTTCAGATATAAACACTGATGTCTACGGTAGTGATCAAAACAGAGTAAATCACCTTTTGAAAGTAACTTGATGCTTCAAATAAAGATTGTATCAATTACATCGTTACACAAGTAGGTGGCGACAAGTGACTTAAATGTATTCGTCACTGAATCATTCATTCAAGAGATTCGTTAATAATCACTGATTCATCCAGTAATGAAACAAGTGAAGTCTTCATGAGTGAGTCACTGAATCATTCATTCACAGATTTGTTTAAATAATAAAAATTCATTCAAATTGATTAAATATATTTTTGTAAATTGACTTTTATAGACTAGAATGGAGTTAAAAAAAAAACAGCATCACAACTTCGTGTGATGAAACGGGTTGTGAGAAGTAGGTTTATATTAAAATTATATTAGAAGAACAGAACTACATGTTTAGGTGTTTTTTTAAAACATGTCAATGGTAACATTCACAAAACAAAGTTTTACAAAATGATAAAATCACATTTCAACCCTTTTAACCATTGTTTAAGAAAAGGGATAGGCTAAGTCAATGTTATCAATTATTCTAGACACATTATTATCTAAAATGTAATGACTTTTATAATGCACATTAACTTCCCTGGATTCACCTTTAAACACGTTTAATAATTATTGATTTTCAAAGCACTAAACTGAGAGGTCGACAACCAAAACATTTCTTTAACCGGAGGACAAATGTTTTTAAAGGGCCTGTGAGACCAGTTAAATTCTGCATGTACCAAAAAAAAAAGTGTGCCTATGCAGATTCCTACACTATGTATCTTTAATTTGGCCAAAATCAAACAGGTAATTATCTCCAAGCAGAGATTCTGCTGAATGAAGAGTTTGTGCCATACACACACACAATTCATAACTGTTGCTCATTGACCTTTCATGTGCCTGTCTTGATACTGAAGAAAGCATTGTTTGAAGGAAATATGTTACATGCTATCATAGATTATAGAATATTTTATATTTAAATACATCTGAAAAAAATCACTTAAAGTAAAAAAAAGATATGTAATAAAAAAAATCGTCCCGACTAAAGTTCCCCCCAGTGAATTCCAGGCCTGCGTGTATGTATTAATAAACATAACCACTTCAGCCTTATAAACATGTCTAGACAGCATTTATGAAATCTGAAAGTACTGTACTGGGAACAACAATGACCAACTTTGTTCATTTACATATAATGGCGAAATTTTACATGTCATTAAATTACAATATCCTCACATAAAGACTGCAGCACTTTACAGGTCTCATCGTATCAATCACACCAGCACAGATAGTCTGATATATTCTGCAGTCAGCTGGCGGGCCATTCAAACCCCCGTGTTTACTCAACGCCGCACACAAGACGACGCGACGCGACCGCTCCCATTCCAGTCCCTCTACAGTCGCCACCGGTGACGGCGTTGATCGCGTCGCTCGCGGTGTAGACGAGCGGTTTATGCACAGCTGCTATGTGGCTAACTAGCACAAGAGCTAACCAGCAGTTATGTGTTAAAAGCAGCAGTCACTCACAGCGAACATTAACAAGCAATAAAACGGACAATCTGCTAATAACGACAGCAGTTATGTGTTTAAGAGACAATAAAACACTTCTATGCACGCGTTTAATCGCTAAACGCAACATACAGCAGTTTTAAACAGAGGGAAACAACAGCAGGCCTCTTTGTACATGCCTGACAATAACACTCCGCGTGTAATGCTTTAACGTTACCTCAGCAGAGACTTCAGTGAGAGACTGTCAGCTGGAGTTTGTTGATATTCGACGCGGCTGCTTTACTGTCTATTCTGTTGCCATGGAAATATCGATATTTACAGTACACGGAGCACGGCTCGAGAGTTACTGTAGACTGGGGTGCTTTCCTCTTGATTTGAGCCCTGTTAGAGAGAGTTTAACACGCGCTGAGGGTCTATTTCAGGCCGGGCAGGATTTCGAAAGATCCGCCATTTTCATCTCGTCATCAGTTCGGAAACGAGAAACAGGAGAAGAAGAAAACAACAACTTGATTTATTGTTTTGTCATAGTTAAAGTACAGAGGGGGCGAAGTATAGACAAGTGACGCTCGCAATAATCGATCTGACAATTAAAACTATTAATCTGTCATTGTTCGGTTCGAGCTCGTTCTTCACTGGAACAATAAAAGGTGTTTGTCCGAATGACAGCCTCACCAGTCACTATCACTGCGTGCCTTTCATACAGTATTAAACATGAACGGAGACTCAAGCTGTCATTCACCCGGACAAAGAAAACGAAAGCCATACACACGAGTACAAAACCTAAAACCAAAAATTGTGCACTGTTATGATTTTGATTAAAAGGAATTAGTACAAAAACTATGTGAAATAAAAGAGTTCGTCACACAAACAAAAGCCACTTAACTAACGTTACTCTCTAAGTCTTAATGGCAAAGAGATTTATAGAAAACAGAGAGCATAGAAAACTGTAAAGTAAATGACATTTGAATAAACTTTTATAACCATAATACTGTTTGCACGGTTTATAACAGGTCACTCTGCCACTATATACTATATATATATATATATATATATATATATATATATATATATATATATATAGTGCTAATAATATAGTGAACCTGTGACTACATGTATCTATCTAAATGTATGACAGACAGGCGCGTCGCTCGCTGTCACTCACTGTCAGGTTTAGTAGCCTCAACTGCTAACCAGTTCACGTTAGCCACTATTAACTCCTGCAACGCTTCGACGCGTGCGGTAACCTTTGGCTATATTTGATTGATGACTCAGAAGCCCAGCAGGCATTGACCAGCGATCCCAGCTGTGTGTGTGTGTGTGTGTGTGTGTGACGCAGACGGGCATCAGCTGACACTGCACTGTTAGCAGCGCGGCTAACTCAACTAGCCGCGATCATATTCTCGCGCCCCTCGCGAACCCCAGCCGAGTTCAAAGCGCATCTTACACTTGCTCGAGGTGATGAGTGTCGCGACGCTCTTCTGGAATCCGCCGCGCGCTCCGCTCGATCACGCGCTGCTACATCCAACGCGCTGCTGCATCGTGTCGATCATCCGCTCTCAGACGAAGACGATTGTTTAAAATACCGCGCCGAGCGCCATTTCACCTCTAACATCCCATAATCAAGCCACGCCTTCACAGGAAACAACAAATGACGTCACGCCACAACTTCCGCTCGTGCTGCGCGCACACATTGTTTTTAGTTTCATGTTATTTATTCTTGTGTATTGTATGTTTCATTTCTATTAATTTAAATGTTTTATGAATTAATTTTAGAAGACTAACTCTGTTTACTGTATCTTGTTTGAAAATGTACTTTATTGCCTTGCTCTAACTCGAGTTTCTTATCCTGTCTTTTTGTGTGATATATATGTATCCCCTGTGATCTTTGTTCAGTAATAATAAAACAAATAAAAAAAAGTTGAACGGATTGTGGTCAAAAATTAGTATGTATATGTTTATTTTAATTCTGAATAAAAAATCAGTGCTAATGTTCGAGTAAATTATACAAAAAGCCCAGTTAACGTGCCATATCAAGATATGACATCACTTACAATGTAGCTTATTCATAAAGTAATAAATACCGTAAACAATAAACATGTGTAAGGACAAAGAGGGCAACAGAAATATTGATGAAGCCTTTTGTATCATATGTTAAAAACAGTGGCAATGACAAATTATCAGAAAATGACTCATTTTACCATATATATATTAACATTTATTTGATTTAATTTATATAAAATAATTATTATATTATATTATATTATTAGATATTGATGTAGCCATTTGTATCATATTCTAAAAACAACATCAATGACAAATTATCAGAAAGTGCCTAATTTCATATCTATTAACATTTATTTGATTTCATTTTTATAAAATATTATTATATTATATTATATTTGTGTGAATAAAAATATAGTATATATTGTTGCCATAACATTTAGACTGTTTACTTATAGTTATGAATTCACTAAATCTAGCTATTACATTATATTATATTATATTATATTATGTTACACTTTATTCTATTCTATTCTATTCTATTCTATTCTATTCTATTGTATTGTGTCTGCTGCAGTTTCCCTTCTCTGTAGACTTGCACTTTGGCACTGTTTGTTACTATTCATAGATGTGAAATGGGTTGGACTATATGGTTTATAGTATATAATTTAGTAAGTGTTTCAGACAGAATATTACAGAACAGAAGTCTAGTTCTCAAGAGAGCGATGATCCGATGTCTGGAAATGAGAATAGTCTGGCACTAAAGAGCAGTCATTTTTTTTTGTACTTTATTGCTAGCATAATTATGAAATGCAATATCATCACTGTCATCACTGTACGATAATAAAGTTTTAGATTTCAGATTTTAGAATTAGATTTAAATAATTCTGTTAATATAAAGTATTAATGAAAGTTATCTGAAAGCATTACTGGGAAATCTATTGGGGTCCTTGGGTTGGCTGATAGTCTGGCTGGTAAAGGCAGAGGTTGAAAGAAAAACTTGAAACTTGGAATTTACATGAAATTTAAATTTGATTAACAAAATTAAATAACAAAAAGTGAAAAGTGAAAAGTAAAGAAATACCCTGAGGCCCTCTAGTGCTCAGGGTGTGCAGTTTCCCTCCGGCCGGGGTTGAGTGGCGCCCTCTGGTGGTCAGTGTGTGATGTGCAGTTTCCCTGAGGCCGGGGTTGAGTGGCGCCCTCTGGTGGTCAGTGTGTGATGTGCAGTTTCCCTGAGGCCGGGGTTGAGTGGCGCCCTCTGGTGGTCAGTGTGTGATGTGCAGTTTCCCTCCGGCCGGGATTGAGTGGCGCCCTCTGGTGGTCAGTGTGTGATGTGCAGTTTCCCTGAGGCCGGGGTTGAGTGGCGCCCTCTGGTGGTCAGTGTGTGATGTGCGGTTTCCCTCCGGCCGGGGTTGAGTGGCGCCCTCTGGTGGTCAGTGTGTGATGTGCAGTTTCAATGAGGCCGGGATTGAGTGGCGCCCTCTGGTGGTCCGCCGCAAGTGTTGTTGTTTGAGTGACAAGGAAAATGGCGTCCGGCGTGAGGCAGGAGCTCGCGCAGCTGATGAACTCTAGTGGGTCTCATAAAGATCTAGCTGGGAAGTATGTATTCTCAAGTCATTTACCAGTATTGGTTCTTACTATATGTCTATTGCATGAATGTATTATTGTGTAGGTTATTCTCTTATGAAAGATGTGATGCTGCAGATGCGGTGACTGCAGGCTAGCATTAGCTAGCGTGAGGATAAGCAGTGCAGATGATACCTGTCAACATGCCTACAATTGTTTGATAGCAGTCGAAATACGTTATAAGTTGTTAATGGTTAGTCGTTATTAGAATAATTTATAAATGGTCGTATGATAATGTATTTAATGGTACATTTTGCAAGTGCTAGCCGCTGGAGTAATGGCAATAAGTTAACTTGAAAAGCACTTTACTAAATTAAAGACCTCATGAAATCAAAATTGGAGGTTTTTAGTCGACGTCTTTTAGGTTTGAGGTAATTTATATCTTTGTGTGCACCTAAAGTTTGACAAATGGTTATTTCATCAAAAAAACTCAAATTTTTTTTTAAATTTGACTTTTTTTCTGGTAATAAGTGACCAAAAACAATGATGACTAATCTTGCATTCAGGGGCATATCTATATTTTTATCCAATTAAATATTCTAGAATGACACTTACCTCCAACACACCTTCCTCTGACTAGCAAAATAGCAAGTAACAAATCTGCAACCAATTATTTTATTTTGTTATCCAACTTAAAATGTTATAAGTATAAATATGGTTGTGTTCTTGTGCAGAAATTCTAGTTATTGTCTTACATGAATGTGTTTCTTCTGACAGATACCGTCAAATATTAGAAAAGGCTCTTCAGTTTACTGATGCAGAACAACTTGAGTCACTGAAAGCATTTGTGGAAGCGAGTAAGTACACTAGTATATAGTATAGTATAATGCACAAGTATACTAGTCTGTACTAGTCTGATAATATAATTCGAATATATTCCGCTTAAATCGTTTTGTATGGAATTGCTCTGTTTACGTTGTTTAAACTGATGAGCGCCTCTATTTCGCACACTTGCACAGTGGTCAATGAGAACGTCAGCCTGGTCATATCCAGACAGCTGTTGACAGACTTCTGCTCACACCTTCCAAACCTGCCGGAGGGCACGGCGAAAGCTGTGTGTCACTTCACTCTGGAGAAGATTCAGCCCCGAGTCATCTCATTTGAAGAACAGGTATGTGTCCTGAGAGATACTCTCGCCTCAGTGCTGCACCCTGGATCATGTATATGAGCAGATCTCATGCTCTTGCAGGTGGCCTCCATCAGACAGCATCTAGCCACAATCTATGAGAAGGAGGAGGACTGGAGGAACGCCGCCCAGGTTCTCGTGGGAATCCCGTTGGAGACGGGTCAGAAGTAAGCTCACTTTTCTCTTGGAACCAACTTTTCCTCTCCTTAATTTAATTTGCAAGTCACCCAAAATGCTAATGATGTATTTACGTTATTATCTGTTTTTCTGATTCTATAGACAGTACAACGTGGACTACAAGTTGGACACTTACCTGAAAATCGCTCGCCTGTATTTAGAGGACGACGACCCGGTTCAGGCCGAGGCCTACATCAATCGAGCGTCTTTACTTCAGAACGAATCCACCAACGAACAGCTGCAGATTCACTACAAGGTGCGCCATCAATTGAACAATATTTTGTCCTTTTAGAATATGCTAATTGACCTTTTATTTCCCCCTAAAGCTCACTAATAAACTTAAAGACAGTTGTCATATTTTTTAAATGCATTTATAATTTTTAAATATAAAAAATACATACATTTTTAATATTTTTTTACAGCAAATATGTGTGTGTGTGTATATATATATATATATATATACATTTTTCTTATTTAAAAATATTTTCATAAATGTTTAAATTAATACATTTTATGTATACTTTATGTATTTGAAATATTTTTAATTATATTATTATATAATATTATATAAATTTGAGTAAATAAAAAACTAATTATTTTTAGTATTAAAAAATAATACTATTATTTACGTAATAAATAATTACGTAAATAACGTATATTTACGTTAAAAATATAACGTATTATTATACGCATAGTATAAATATCTGAATAATAATTTATACATTAATGATTTTTTTTTAAATATATAAATGTAATATAATTAATAAATAAATAAATAAAATGTATATTCAATATAATGTATTTATATTGTACAACAAATATGTATTTATATTTATAATAATACAATTAAAATATATTTAAAATATATGGAATGTATAAAAGATATATGGATCATAATTTAAACATTTATGACTATATTTCTGAATAAAAATAAAATGTATATACATTAAAATAACTTTAAAAATACATTAAAATATATTAAATAGTACTAAATATAAGTACACAAATAATTATTATGAATAATAATTTATGCATTAATGAAAACATTTTTAAATATAATATAAATGTGATGTATATAAACAAAATGTATATATATTAAATAAAATGTATTTGTTTAATTCAACAAATAAATATTTATATTTATTATAATACAATTAAAATATATTTAGAATATATAAAATGTTTATACAATATCTGGATAATAATTTACACATTTATGAAAATATTTTTAAATAAAGTTAACATGTAGGTAAAAATAAATTTAAAAATATATTAAAATAAGTACACATAGAATAATGTGAATAATAATTTATACATTAATTAAAATATTTTAAAATGTAACAACTAATGTTTATAAATAAAAATATAATAAATATATTGTATTTATATTGTTCAATTCAACAAATTTACATTTATAATACGATTAAAATATATTTAAGATATATAAAATGTATGTAAAATATATGAATCATAATTTACATATTTGTGAAAATATTTTAAAATAAAAATGAAATGTAGATAATTTAAAATAAAAATAAAAAACATTAAAATATAAATACATTATAATGCTTCAACTTACATAGTTACTTGATGCTACTGTATCTATTTGGAATTTAGATTAGTTTGGTTGAAATAAATAACAAATATTGAGACAATTTTAATTTCATTGTCTTAAATACTAATTTCTGTTAATTACTAAATTGACAGTGTGTGATTCTGTAATATTTGGCTGCTTTATGATTATTGTGAAACTGTAATATATTCCATCTTGTTTTGCAGGTTTGCTATGCCAGAGTTCTGGATTATCGGAGGAAGTTCATCGAGGCCGCTCAGCGCTACAATGAGCTTTCTTACAAATCCATCGTCCACGAGACCGAGCGTCTGGAGGCCTTGAAACACGCGCTTCACTGCACTATACTGGCCTCTGCAGGTACGGCTAATGCGTTACACCACTAATGCTAAGCTACCGGAACTGCGATTAGCCATTTTCAGTCTCATTTGAAGCTGGTCGCATTATCTAATCAGTTATTAATGTGTCCATAAGGTCAGCAGCGCTCTCGTATGTTGGCTACTCTCTTCAAGGACGAGCGCTGTCAGCAACTTTCCGCCTACGGCATCCTGGAAAAAATGTACCTGGATCGAATAATTCGGGGAAACCAGCTGCAAGAGTTCGCTGCCATGCTGATGCCACATCAGAAAGCCACCACAGCCGATGGTATTACATATTATTGGGAATCTGAATGATTATTACTTTAGTACTGCAAAGGCAATGACTAATCCTTGTCTAATGCTTTCAGGTTCAAGCATCCTAGACCGAGCAGTCATTGAGCACAACCTGCTGTCTGCTAGCAAGCTGTACAATAATATCACATTTGAAGAGTTAGGAGCACTTTTGGAGATTCCACCTGCAAAGGTACAGCTGTGTTTACTGACTTTGTTAGGACACTTCTAATATAGAAGTATGTTCAAAACATATATATACAGGGCCTAAAATTAACTCTTGCCAAGCGCCAGATGCAAGTAAAAATTCGTTTTTTATGAATTTTAAAAATACATGAACGTGAAAAAGTGTAAATTAAGGTCCAGGAAATTTTTAGTCACTGGCCATTGGCAGGTGTGCCAAAAAAAAAAAAAGTTTAATAATATTCTATGTATTTCATGCTGTTATAAATATCTTTGTCTTTTCACAGGCAGAAAAGATAGCGTCACAAATGATTACCGAGGGCCGCATGAATGGATTCATCGACCAGATAGATGGCATTGTCCATTTTGAAAGTATGTTTGATTTTTGACTGAATATGTTGGATGAAGACTGTATAGCCATGAATAATATTGAAGAGGCTTACAAATATGACATCTCTTATTTCCATCAGCGCGAGAGCCGTTGCCCACCTGGGACAAGCAGATTCAGTCGCTGTGCTTCCAGGTGAACAACCTCCTGGAGAAGATCAGTCAGGCAGCACCCGAGTGGACGGCACAAGCCATCGAGGCACAGATGACACAATAAACCACACTCATACTCTTGTCTACATCACTTTGCTTTCTCTCCTCTCATTGATCAAAACTGAAAAGACTCCTGACGCATATATATTAATGTTCTGTTAAGCTTGACCTTCTGCTTGTGAGGTTAATATTTTCATAGTTACGGTCTGTGAGTATCCAATAAACGTTGTGAAAATTTCTTCGTCTCTCAACTAATGTTGTCTCCATTTTGCTTCATAGATTTGCTGCTAAATCAAACCATTAATCAAAATGCCCCCCCCCCCCTTCATGTTTGATGTAAGTGACAAAAGAGAAAACCTTACAGTGAAATACTAAAAACCAATGGAATAGAGTGGCGATTAATCTCACATTAAGGTCATTTGCATGGGCCTCAAATCTAATGAAAGTTAGCAAAAAAAAAGATGAACTTGGAGACTCGCACTAGACCAGTGATTCTGACAGCGGAGAAAAACAGTGCTTAATGGAAAAAAGTGCCTCTAACCATTTGCTTAATGGTTTTCAAAAAATGTAAATGTTATAATAATATCCTGATCAGAGGTAAGTAAGTAATTGAGGAAATTTTGACCATCACTGGTTATAACCCTTTATTATTTTCGTGAAATAAAGAAAATGCACTGAACTGTATTCAAACATCATCATCATCATCATCATCATCACTGTATTCATTTTTTTTAAAATAAAATAATGCATAAAATGTATGACAACATAACTACATAGTAAGATAGAAGAATGTTTTCTAATTGTTAAATATTAAATTTTTCATAATCATAAACTACATTTTTATTGTTATCAAGTCACAAGGAGATCGCTTGGAGAATCTTAGGGTACGTAGAGCGGATAAGTTGTCCATAGATGAGACCAGACGAGTGGAAGATGTGTGCTTTTTTGCGGGGCTGATTGGGAACAGGTGCAGTGTTCGGGTGAGAGTGAGCATTGGGTGTGTGAGATGGTGGAGCCTGGAGAAACCTTGACAGACACCCCCCCCCTCCACAGCCCGCTCCTGAGGGCCGATGACCCCGGCGTCGTGGTGGCCGACCTCGTTCTCCTGCTATTGGGCTATCTGCACATCTAATTTATGCTCAGTTGAATGTGTACTCAGTAAACAAAGCGGCGTTTCTTTATGATATCATTCTGGATAAGAAACTTGACTTTCTCTGCCTTCGTGAGACATGACTGTTACAATCTTAATTGGTCCACACCATAGACTGTAAAAAATAGATACACAGTGATATACAGTATAAACCTGGATATACAGTGGGGAGAACAAGTATTTGATACACTGCCGATTTTGCAGGTTTTCCCACTTACAAAGCATGTAGAGGTCTGTAATTTTTATCATAGGTACTCTTCAACTGTGAGTGACGGAATCTAAAACAAAAATCCAGAAAATCACATTGTATGATTTTAAGTATTTAATTTGCATTTTATTGCATGACATAAGTATTTGATACATCAGAAAAGCAGAACTTAATATTTGGTACAGAAACCTTTGTTTGCAATTATCATACGTTTCCTGTAGTTCTTGACCAGGTTTGCACACACTGCAGCAAGGATTTTGGCCCACTCCTCCATACAGACCTTCTCCAGATCCTTCAGGTTTCGTGGCTGTCGCTGGGCAATACGGACTTTCAGCTCCCTCCAAAGATTTTCAGTTGGGTTCAGGTCTGGAGACTGGCTAGGCCACTCCAGGACCTTGAGATGCTTCTACGAGAACGAGTTCAAACAGGTGCAGTTAATACAGGTAATGAGTGGAGAACAGGAGGGCTTCTTAAAGAAAAACTAACAGGTCTGTGAGAGCCGTAATTCTTACTGGTTGGTAGGTGATCAAATACTTATGTCATGCAAAAAATGCAAATTAATTATTTAAAAATCATACAATGTGATTTTCTGGATTTTAGATTCCGTCTCTCACAGTTGAAGAGTACCTATGATAAAAATTACAGACTTCTACATGCTTTGTAAGTGGGAAAACCTGCAAAATCGACAGTGTATCAAATACTTGTTCTCCCCACTGTACATACACTGACAGACCTTAACTCACCGGCAAAGGTGGTGATCTTACAATTTTAAATAGATCTGATTATATGTCTGTTCCAGAAATTACTATTCCTGCAATGTCTTCCTGTTTAGTGGTTAATGTTGTCACACCTGTACTAGTTATAATATTATAATTAATATTCATATTTATATTCATGGTTGTATTATTGCAATGCACTTTATTATTGCAAAACTCTGGTCTTCCTGATAAATCCATTAAGAAACTGCAATATATTCAGTATTCAGCCACCCGGTACTGACTCATACAACTGCTCGCCAGCATATTTCCCCTGTACTTTATCAATTACATTGGCTTCCCATACAGGCAGGTATCGAATAAACTGATGTTGACATAAAAAGTCATTCATGGGACAGCCCATGCATATCTCTGTAATCTAGGAACTCCTTATACTTCAACTCTGTGTCTTCTGGTTCTTTTACTCTTTAGTAGCCCCATTTCAATTAAAGTCTATGGGTGGTTGGGCAACCTCTTTTTCAGCTCCATGGTTATGGGATGCTCTTCCGATGGTGATTAGAACATTTTACCAAAATTTCTCTTAAAGCCACACTATATAAGATTTTTGGATCAAAATATCTAAAAAACACTATAACAATAGTACATATTTTGATTTGTGTACTTACATTATCCCAAATGTTTATAAGAATGTTTAAATCTCTGGTTTGCTGGATCCAGCTTTGACAACACTCCACACCTTGCTCTTTCTAGTCCTCCTCCTCTTCCTCCTCTTACATAGACTTCTCTTCCTCCTCTACTCCCAGTCATTGTGTGTAAACAGTGACAACTGTGTTATAGTTGTGTTTAACTTTTCCCACTTGTGTTTTCTGTTTTAAAACACAAGTGCGCCACAGTGCAAAATGTGTTAAGAATTTTGCAAAAAGAGTGCATGAGAACTGCAAATAATGTCTAACTCGCTGAACTTGTTTAAGGTTTTGCAGAAAGAGTGATTTATTCATTGGGTCGTTGGGCATTTGGTTCAGAGAATGGGGTTTGGTATCTTAACAATTGTGAAAACTGTAACAAGACACACATGAAGGAGAATCAAGGGGATAACAACAAGGAAACTACAAAAGGACTATAAAGATGGCAGACAGAACAGGAAGTTCCAAATGTTCAGGGACAAACACAGAGAACATGACAAAAAGAGTCGTAAACAATGACAAAAATAAAATAAATTATTAGTGGATATATGTGGTTATATAGTGGATACATTGACCAACATGACTCACAGTTGTCTTTACATGTCTCATACAGCTATAATAAGAACAGCAAAAAATAAAATAAAAAAATTCAACTCAAATCTTTTTTTCATTTGATTACATGATAGAATGTAATAATTACAAATCAAATGTATATCTGGAAGTCAGGCTAAATTAATAAACACTGCTATTGCATTTCTGACAGGTATCAGACCCTCAGTCACCAACATACAGACTTTGCTTGTAAAATTACCAGCATAGATGCAATAGATTTAAGAAAACTATGATTCCCTACTTTAATTGAATCTAGTAGATTACACACGTTAGAGCATTACATTAAAAAGAAAGCAAAGAAATAACATTTAGAAGAGACACAATGTTGTTGTGTAGATTACAAATATGATTGAGCAAATCAGAAAATCTGTTTTACCAGTTAATTAGTGTAGCAAAACTATTTAAACAAAATTGTTTCTATGAAGAGTGTTATTTGTTTTTAGTCAAACTGAACGAAATGAACCATGCTTTTTGATTAGACCAATATAATGCACTTTAAATAACTGTCATGGTCTTTTTTTGTCATGGTAGAGGTTGAGTGTCAGCTGTTTCCCCGAAATTCTCTGACGATATAGTATATGTCTCTGAAGAACGATCTTGTTGCTCCGGGTTTGCTTGATTAGATGCGACCTGTAATGTTGTTGTTGTTAATTTGGCATTGTCTATTTGTTCCTGTCCTCTTCTCTTTGCCTCGTCTTTAGCCAGGTTTTTCAATTCATTTGTTATATAGAGGTCAGTCTCCTCCAGCAGAATCTTATTATACTGATATGTAAGTGGCCGCTTGCAGCAAGACTGCAGAGACTCCTTGCAGCAAGACTGCTTGCAGCAAGACTGCAGAAACTGCATGCAGGAAGACTGAGAACATATTGCCTTGAATATCCAACTGACACTTACTCCAAATAAAACAAAAATGGCGATCTCCTTAAAAAGAAATTAATATGAATTAATTGCAAGATAACAGGCACAAGATCAGTGACTATTCTTTCTGTAATTTAAAATTAGATATAATATAACTTAAAACAGACATTTAAATCATGTGCTTATTATGATGTTATTATTTAGATTTTACAATCTAAACACTTCCACAATATTTAATTTTGACGTCAGAGCTTATTCCGACTGCTGTCTTTTATAATTTGGCACCGGGGCTCATTTAATATTGGGTTTCGGTACCTATACTCTTAACCAGCATAACCGGTATTACCTTCTACCTTGGCAAGCCTAATGTAGGCTACACCTTTTAAAATAAATAAAATGTATACTTACTCTTGACAAACTTTTCTTTGTTCGGATATCTGCATCTTCAGCAGGGGTTTTTTTCTCTTTGCAAAAACTTTGCTCATAAGGAGGCAAGCTATAGTTAGTTGTTTTAAGGCACACATACCAGTCCCCATCAATCAGTACTGCAATTATCCACAGGCACGCTATAGAGAATGCTTTAAATGCTGACATTGAAAAAATAATGCACATGCATTGTATTCCTGTCCCATTGCTGCAGCAAATACTCCTTATGCGCTTGTCAGCAATCATCATTACAATGAAAAGTGAGATGGCGGGAAAAATCATGTAAACTACACAGACATGAGTATTTACCCCAGGGTCACAAGGACATTGAAAATCCAGTTTAAACACATACTGAAAAATAATCCAAAACAAAAAGGCAACAAATGCCCTGCCGGCTGGTACAAAAAGTTCCTTTAGGTAATCAGTGTTGAAGTTAGGGTGCATTGTAAATGGCAACGGTCCTTCAATAACACAAAGACACAACTGAAAAAGCACAGCTAAAAGAACGCATCAAGGAAGGGGTGAACTCTTTATATCATCCTGAAAGATCATGAAAGAAGAAGTAAAGACCTGGTCATGTGGTGAAGACACCACCCATTTCATAGCTGCTCTGGAGTGAGTTGCTGAACAGTTTTAGATGACTACATTCAGCTATTGCATCTGATACTCAATGATTTAATGTAAAGGTTATATAGAAATTCATACCGAGATTTTCATTGAGTAACATCAACTGGTATTTAATTTTCTTCGATGCTGTTTATCATACTATCACTATCCTAACATACAGAAAATCCAGCCTTTGAGAAGTGACCCACAAACCATTTTGTTATCGAGTCAATATACACTATAGCCTACAAATACATCCTTCCATCCATCCCTTCACTCAGTATTTTGTATTTGTATTTTAAATACATTTCCATGTATTTATGCCCATCTCTGCCTATAGAATAAACAAATTATATAGTGACGTTCATTACAAACAACTTTATTTGAAAGCCTAAACTAATTTATTTAAATCAATACTGAAACTGGTGTTGCAAACAAGCACAATTTATTTTTATTTTTTTGGGAATAACAGTGCGATGGTAAGGCAGTGGTTACGTAGCCCTCAGTGTTTATTTACAGTTTAAAAGATACACATAAATATTGTGTAACAGTAACAGTTACGCTAATTTGCACAACATATTACATAACAGACAATTTAAATTGAGCTGAATACCTTTTTCTATGTTTGGTTGTAACAGTTTTACAGTGACATTTGTCCCATTAGCTTTCTATACGTGCTTTCTTTGTGGATTAGAAAGTGGGTAGGGGTAGAACTCTTTGCTCTACGGCCTGCAAAAACTCATCTCATAACCAACTAAAAGGGAGGCATGAAGGATGTGTTAACCACATGGAGAAGCTTTCTCACCAATGCTGTCTTGTGTTTTTGCCCTGATTTGAGGAACCTGAGGTTCCTAAACTCAAATGTAAGTACTTTTGTTTGTATGTAAGATGTTATGTAAGGTTTCTGTAAATATGGGATGGGTAAATGTGTTAATGGTGGCACTAAGTTTATCTGTTTGTTTGATGCAGAGGGTTCAATGTCCAGGCATGAGGAGGCAGCTCAACTATAGATAGGACCTTGACAAAAAAAGCGATTCATTGTCTTTGTTTTGCCAACAACACCTTTGTCATCTATTGTTCATTTCACAAGCTACAGTTCGTTCACATTATCGACAGCCACTTGGAAACTCAGTTGCAGGCAGATGCGGCCTCATCATCATTGCACTTTAATACTGTTTCATCTTGCTCCTACTACTCTTAAGACTGAGCTCTTGGTAGCCAAAGACGATGCATTCCTTGCAACTGAATGACTATGTACATTGTATGTTTACTGACTGTATGGTGATTTGTGGTGTAATACACATGGCTCATTGAAACGTGAAAGTCTCTGGTCCCTTAATTCTTAAAGTAGCATCAAAAGCATTTTTTTAAAAGCAGGTGTTACATAAAATATGGCGCCTGAACAGGGACTTGAGAAAGAAAAAGCAAAACCTAATTGAATCTTGGTGAGAGACACAAATTCTACTTTCAACGAGTCATGCTACATTTGTGTTTTTATTATGACCATATTTTGAGGCGTCATTGCATTGCAATCAACTTGGGTCTTTAAAGCTAAGGTTACTTCAAGTGGTTTGTTGGTTGCAAAATGGCCTTCTCGCAAAGAGAGACAGAGGGTGATGTTCCTTTAAGCCCAGACTATTCTTCAGAAACTTTCACTACACGTTGTGAGCCTGTCTGAGACCTTATTCATTCTCTCAGTAATTTATATCTGGAAAATGAACAGGAATATGTAGAACAAGAAGGTGATTTTGATGACTCTCTGTTATCTCCTCCTCTTCCTTCCTTCAAATGAGGAAGATGAAAGTTTGTTAACTATGATAATGGCCTCAAGAATGCTTAAAATTGAATGTAGAATGGATGATTTGGAAAATTCCTCTGATATTCATTTTAAAGATATGCAACACCAGTTGAATGTGCATCAGATGACTGCCATTGGAAGTCAGCTGCAACATGTTAAATCTGCATAAGGACTGTCACACAGAGATACAGCAAAACTCACCAAACTTGAGGCTGGATGCGTGAGAACCTGAGGAGTCAGAGCCGTACTCTCTTGCCATGCTGAATTAATGGCATACCGGAATTCTGGTATCCACTTGTCCCTGTTTTGATGCTACATAAAGAATTAGGTGACCAGAGACTTTTACGTTTCAATGAGCCATGTGTATTACACCACAAATCACCATACAGTCAGTAAACATACAATGTACATAGTCATTCAGTTGCAAGGAATGCATCGTCTTTGGCTACCAAGAGCTCAGTCTTAAGAGTAGTAGGAGCAAGATGAAACAGTGTTAAAGTGCAATGATGATGAGGCCACATCTGCCTGCAACCGAGTTTCCAAGTGGCTGTCGATAATGTGAACAAACTGTAGCTTGAGAAATTAACAATAGATGACAAAGGTGTTGTTGGCAAAACAAAGACAATGAATCGCTTTTTTGGTCAAGGTCCTATCTATAGTTGAGCTGCCTCCTCATGCCTGCACATTAAACCCTCTGCATCAAACAAACAGATAAACTTAGTGCCACCATTAACACATTTACCCATCCCATATTTACAGAAATCTTACATAACATCATACATACAAACAAAAGTACTTACATTTGAGTTTAGGAACCTCATGTTCCTCAAATCAGGGCAAAATCACAAGACAGCATCGGTGAGAAAGCTTCTCCATTTGGTTAACACATCCTTCCTACCTCATACTACTTCTCTAGCCTGGCAAGCCAGACCTACATCAAGATGTTAGGTCTGGCAACTCACCATAGACACGGCTCAATCCGAGGGGCAGGATAAATGGCTGTCTTTCAAATTCCCTCTGCATGCAATAGGACAGCGCTTCAACCAACCAGAGCGTTTTCCCAACAGCGGAGCTAACGTTAGTTGATAGATTCAACTTTTGAATCTGGCCGGCAAAACTACGAACACATCTTCCTTTTTTAAGAATGACTTAAATGCCGTTCTTTGCTCTTTTCTCAAAGAAAAACTTAACTCCAAGTCCTCCAGAGTCGCGGCCAAAGCCGATTCGAAAGACTGTTCGCCAGCAGCAGCAGCTCTTCTTTGTTTTCAAGTAGCAGGGAACCGTCACAACTCTGTCATCATTATGTTAAGCCCGCTCCGCCTACTCTATACACATGATGTGATTGGCCTGACCCGATTTAGGTTTTTACAGCTCCGAAAGTCAACGGAGAGTTGCTAGACTACCCTGGCTGCAAAATAAATTTTGCTGCCGCTAGGGTGCGTCTAGATTTCTAGGCTACTACTTCTATTATCCTTTTTATGATACTAGGTATCTTACTGGCTAGAGCACCCCTAGTGACAGGATTAAATATTGCACGTATAGAAAGCTAATGGGACAAATGTAACTGTAAAACTGTTACACACCCCTCCCCCCCAAAATAGTTTCAATTAGTCCCATAAAATCTCTTTAGCTTTTCAACATGGTAAGTATCACTTTGGCTCGGGTTGTCAAGCATTACTACCTTGTAATTGACATTATTAACCATCTTCAAGATTTTTGCAGGTCTTTGCCATTTTGGAGCTAACTTGGCCATAAAATAGATGGCATCATGAGACAGAGGTTGAGTAAGGATCCAAACCAGATCTCCTTCTTCAAAGGATTCTTCTACGTTTATTGTAGTATTGTAGTGCTTGGCTAGTCTTCTCCCTCACTTGGTCAAGAAGAGCTTTCTGCCTCTTAACAGTGCTGTAGGCTACGTGGTCGGGATTAGGCGGCTTGCGGATTAATCGCTCAAGTGGACCTTTTAGCTTGCGTCCTACTGCAATCTCCGCTGGAGTGAGAGCTGTACTCTTTTGCCATGCTGAAATAATGGGATACCGGAATTCTGGTATCCACTTGTCCCAGTTACGGTGATTGTCATGGACATAAGATGATATCATCGTTTTCAAGGTCCTGTTGAACCTTTCGGTTAAGTTGGTCTGGGGATGATAAGCTGCCGTGAGTTTTTGAACTACACCCCATCATTTGCAGGTATCATTGAGTAGCTGGGCAGTGAACTGAGGCCCAGTCAGAAACTAAATATGCTGGAGCATATATGCCATCGTGTGAACATTTCTTTTGTCAGAATGTTGGTTATGAGGTGAGTTTTTGCTGACCGTAGAGCAAAGAGTTCTACCCACTTCAAAAGACCATCACATACCTAGGACATGTCATTTCTGAAGAAGGGGTCCGTACCGAAGCCTCTAAAGTCGCTACTATAAAAGTCTGAACTATTTGATATTTCGCTTGCAACTGAATGACTATGTATGTTGTATGTTTACTGACTGTATGGGGATTTGTGGTGTAATACACACGGCTCATTGAAACGTGAAAGTCTCTGGTCCCTTAATTCTTTATGTAGCATCAAAAGCGTTTTTTTAAAAGCAGGTGTTACATAAAATATGGCAATACGAATTGCATTTTTAGTTTGTGAATGATGAATAGACTGTGATGTAATTTTTCCTTATAGCACCAGAAACAACTTAAAATACCCTGTCATTTATGGTCACATAAATAAGAGTAAGACATCACTTCATCACTTCATTGTCTCAGGGTAATGTATATAACCAGGTTCCCTGAGAATGGGAACGAGAAGCCGCGTTATGGTGTTGATGCAATGGGAACGCCTTAAGAGCGATGCAGTGCAGTGCATAATCAATTTTATAAATAACACCTGTGTGAGAGCATCACCAGATTCATTGTCTGAAGAAGCCGTGCAGAAGTACTCGAAGTATGGCACCGTGACGCAGTGTCACGTTTGGGGTATTTCATTGGCGTATGTATTTCATACAATTTAATACACCCATTACTTGGGTACAAAGCCCACGTCTTTGGATTCCGTCGTTGTCGTCGAGTATCGTTTGAGAGAACAACCAGCGCTGTATTTCAGTTGTTTTCCTCAGTGAACATGCACTAACGATGTCTGACAATTTCGTTGCTTTTTGGAGTTTTCAAATTTAAAAAATGTCAATAAAGGCTTGTTCGTTCTGCTCTCACGGAACAGATAGATTATAATATTCTTATGTACCATCAGATGAAATCATGCAGGCTTCGGCGCTTTCTCCGTCCATGCTATAAATGCACATGAATGAGCGCGGATTTTCTAGCGCATTTACTTGCACTTCAAAGGCAATATATCTATGGTTTAACCCATTTGAGAGGCGGCCAAAATCAGAATTTAAAATGGACTGAATAAGCTCTCTACGAACTTGACGAGCGATGCCGCGCTGACGGACCATAAGAAAGAGTGACTGACATGTATGCACATAAATCACTGCACACACACACACACTCTCGAAGTAATATTAAGTTACTGCATAATACATTTTCAACTAGCAGAATAGTACAGAATCACAATACACAGTCTCACTTGTAGCCATGTCTTTTAACTATTATAATATTTCGAAGGGCAAAAATAGGAACTTTTAATTGGCTTTACATCATCAGCTAACTCAATCACGTCGAGCTAGGTGATTTCAGATAGCCAGGCTCATATCTATGGCCAGGTTCCTCAGCTCCACCAAAGCCCGTCACGCCCCGCCTGTTTGCCTATTTTCTGTTATCCGGGAGTGACGCAAGGCCAAGATGGCGACGGCCGGCTCCGCCTACTTTAGGCTTCAAAAATGCTCTTCAGAAACCTACGGGTGACGTCACGGACACTACGTCCATATTTTTTTACGGTCTATGGTTTTTAGGCGCGATATGTGAACGGCGCTTAAGACACATGCAAGAAATCACTGAGTGATGATCGTTCTCCATCCTACAGTAGTTAACCCACCTGTGCGCTGATATTAAGACCTTCCTGGTCAGGTGGGACTGTAATGGTAGAGAGTCTTCTGCCTAATAAAATATCAAAATAATGTAAAAATATATATAAACTTGAGGTGTTAAAATGCTAGATTTGGTATGAATGAATTGCAATGCTTACCTGGATACATTTAATCTGGTGAGACAGAACATAGAAAATGGTCCATCTTCTGATTGGGTCATTTACTGTGTAATAAATATAATATTAGACATGATGCAAAGGTAACTTCGCCTATTTGATATAAAGTTAGCCGATTTTATAATATATTGTGTTCACAGAGTAAACGCAACAACGTGTCTGACTTGCAACACACACACAGCAGCAGCTGTGCTCACTCAAGGTGATTTTTATTAATTAAACAACCAATCACAAATATACACACTCTCATTACTCATCACGTGACATTTCATTCAGCTCAATCAACTCAGAAATAAATATCAATCAATAAAGAGAAGAAAAAAACCAAAACAAAAGAAAACATAATGCACATTGAGAGCACACGGTCAACACCCCCACTTGCTCTCACATTGTTAACAGAGTATACATAGTTCCCACAGGCCAATTAATGTCACGTGACCTCCCCGGAGACGCCATCTTTGAGGGCAAAAGCTGCTGTGTTTACAATGTTTTACCATACTATCTATGAGTTTTACAAGCAAATTTCGAATATTTCTTTCCATTTATAATGTTACGAAAATCATGAAGAGACAAAGTGACAGAGATTATAAAGAGACTCTATTAACACAAGACAGAGAGAGGTACAATGCGAAAATTTCAGTCATAAATGGTGTGGATCCGTATGCGCTAACAAAGGAAGCACTGAGCACTGATTATGCAGCTTTGCCTCAGATACAGTATTATCATTATCTGGTATTGGCTAGGAGTTTTAATACATGTGAGCAATTCCGAGCCTGGAAATATGTGCATGAATATGAATATACACGGTAATATACACGAAAATAAATAAAACTCGCGTGCAAATTAATTAATGTAATGCGGAACTACTTTATACGCGGGTTCTTTAGGGACATAATCTGAGATTGCCGTGCTGGAATGTGTGTGTGTGTGACAGTGAGAGTGAGAGAGTCGCGGGCGCGATCGAACAGTGGAAACAATGTTGTTTTTGTGTGTTTTTAATATCTCGTCATTTTGTTCATACAGGACATAATTCAAACTGCAAAGTGTTAACTTATATTTGTGTACACTCGCAATAAAAAACAACAAATTCTTGCGTGTTTTGAGGGAGTTTCTTTCCTGTTTAACCTCGCCAGCCATAACCTCCGTCGTTGTTCTGACAAAAGCTTAACGTTAGTCTTCTCACATTCATGAAGTCTAATGACGGGTATACTGTAAAATCCAAATTTAACTGAACCTCCGACACGATTTAAACATCCATTGACCCAGCAGGAGATCACCATTTTCACTTTTTATCACGAAATTAACTCGCTTCAGCTTCTTCTACTATTGTTCTGCCCACAGAAATGACGCCGGGTCGGCAAATGCTCAAAAACTAAATTTAACTGAACCTCCGGCACGATTGGAACATCCATTGACCCAGCAGGAGATGACTATTTTCACTTTTTAATCTTCTTCTCATGTTCTGCATTGTAAGAATGTTGTGTTCTGCCCTCAGAAATGGCGCCGGGTCGGCAAATGCCCGTATGTTGTGACGTCATGTGGGAACTATGTATAACGCATCATTTTCCAAAAATCAATGCATCAAACTTCATCAACTTACACTTGGTTACAGGCTTTGTCAACACATCTGCTACCATCTCATTAGTGGGACAATACACTAATGTAATGTCATCATTATTTACAGAAGACCTAATAAAATGGTACTTGATGTCTACATGTTTGCATCTTTGCCTGCTCACAGGATTTTTCGCTAAGGCGATTGTACCTTGATTATCTTCATATACCTTAGGTTGCGAGTACTGACATGTATCAAGATTTTCCAACAGTTGTTTAAGATAGAGACACTCCTGTATGGTTGTGGCTAGGGCTATATACTCTGCCTCACAGGTGGACAGTGCAATAGTTGGCTGTTTCTTTGTTTTCCATGAAATCAAAGCACCACATTCAGTTAGACTTACACAATAGCCTGTTGTACTACGTCTGTCATTGCTAGCCGCCCAGTCTGCATCACTGTATGCTCTTATTCCCAGTGTCTCATTACATTTTCTGTAACACAGTTCTTTGTCAAGTGTACCTTTAAGATACCTCAGTACATGTTTAACTGTGGACCATTGCTCAACAGTTGGCTCTGTGAAATATTGTGACAGTTTGCTTACAACAAAACTTATATCAGCTCTAGTACAGATGGACAAATAGATGAGGCTTTCCACTGCCTCTCTATATTTTTTCACATCAATCATCTTTTCGGCATCATTAGTATAGTCAAGTTTTTGTTCACAAGGAGTCGATCTAGGTTTGCAATCCTGCATGTTAAACCTTTGCAATATTTGTCACATATTTTGCTTGTGACATTCTCTCACAGTTGTCACTCTGGTTAAAATCAACACCTAAAAAATGCCTTAATTTGCCCAAGTCTTTCATTTGGAATCTTTCAGTAAGCATGTCCTTCACACGTCTAAGAACATTTTCATCACTTGCCACAATCAACAAATCATCAACCCATATTACAATGATCACTTTTTCATTGGCTGTTTCCCATGTATAAACACAATAGTCAGCTTGATTCTGCACAAAGTGGTTTTTGGTCAAGTACTCATGTAGTACCTTGTTCCAGTTTCTGCCCGATTGTTTTAACCCATACAATGACCTTTCCAATTTACAAACCAATTTTTCATTTGTGCCAGATTTGACTTCATAACCCTCTGGCTGTTCCATGTAAATTTCGTGATCTATTGGTGCATTCAGGTAGGCAGTTTTTACATCCATGTGGTGCAAAATCAGATTTTCTTGTACTGCTTTTTGTATTATCACTCGGATACTTGTCAAGTTAGCCGTAGGGGAAAAAGTCTCTTCACAATCGACACCTCTCTTTTGGCTGTATCCCTTGGCTACATAACGTGCTTTGCACTTTTCAGATCCATCTATGTTATTCTTAATCGCATAAACCCATCTACCCACAATGCTTTCTTACCTTCAGGCAAACTACTTAGGGTAAATGTGTGGTTTTCTCTAAGTGACTGCATCTCCTCATCCATTGCAGTGACCCACTCTTTTGATCTGTCCGAGGTTACAGCTTCTGTGAAAGTTACAGGTATATTACATGTCACTCTATAACAGTAATCTATGTTGATCTGCACCTGATCAGTTTCCTTATCAGATGCCTGTTGAGAAACATAGTCATGGAGATAGTCTGGCCTCTTCCTCACTCTAGAAGGGTATCTTGAAGGCTCAGGCATAGCTTCAACTGATTGGGTCTGAGGACTACTACTCAGTTCCTCCTCTTTGACTGAAGCCTGGTCACTTGCTAGACTTGAATTTACATCCTGCCTAGTTCTATTGGCTTTCTGCTTCAGAACATCATCATCATCAACAATGGTAGTCTGAGTCTGTTGCTCAACACGGGTCTTAGAAAGAAACTTAACTAACCTGTGCTTTTGTACTTTCCTGCTGTCAGGGAAATAGACAATGTATGCTGGACTGCTTTTATCATAACCAATAAAAACACCCTTTTCACTTCTTGGATCCAGCTTTCTTTTATCTTGTTTATAAACAAAACACTCTGAACCAAACTTTTGCATCCTGGCAAGATTGGGCCGTCTCCCTGTCAGCATCTGAACTGGTGTATGTTTGGTGCGTCTGTTAAAGCACCTGTTCCTGATTATGGCTGCGGTCTGCACTGCATAAAGCCATAAATCTTTAGGTAACTCACTCTCTATCAGCATGCACCGTGCCATGTCAAAAAGTGTACGCCAATTTCATACTCTGCCGTACCATTTTGGTGGGGAGAATATGGAGCAGAAGTCTCGTGTCTAATACTATTCTTAACCAACAGAGTTTTGTATTGCTTTGCAGTAAACTCAGTGCCATTGTCTGATCGAATACGCTGAATTTTATCATATGGGGCCATATCGGCAAGAAACCTCTCCGTTGCTTGTAGTGTGTCACCTTTACTTTTAAGACTATATACAAACACGGCACTGGTAAAATCATCAGTAAATGACAAAACATATTTATACCCCTCTCTGGACTCTGGGTGAATTGGACCGGCCAAATCTGTGTGCACTAGCTCTAGAGGCCTTTTAGCTCTTACATCAGGCTTTCTGTTTCTGGTTTGTGTAAACTTGCCTCGGGTGCACACTTCACAAGTTATAGGTTTGTTTGTTGAACCTTCAATTTTCATACCATCAACAACACCTTCTAATCTTTGCACATCATCAAAATTACAGTGTCCCAGTATCTCATGCCATGTTTTTAAATCATAACATCCATTCACTTGGTCATCACATCCATCAGGTACTGTATGCAAATAGTATAATCTATCATGTAAACGAATGGGAAATTTTGTACCGTCTTTGTGCACCAGAATGTCCTCATCTTTCCTGAATGTCACGCTTGCTCCACTGGAAGCCGCTGCTTGCACCGAAAATATGTCCTGTGGGTATGAGGGAATGTACAGCGCCCGTCTCAGCATTGTTTTTAGGTGGCGTCCGCGAATGTCCACCAAGCATACCTCAGCATCACCTCTGCGCTCTGCTACTCCCTTACACCTTGTGCCGTCAGCTAGCTCCATGTAATGAGTCCCTGCCTGGAACTCATCATTGAACCTCTTAAACTTCGAGATGTCAGTGACGATATGCGAGGTTGCCCCGCAGTCGACCATCAGGCCCCTCACGTCGACACCCTGGATGTTTGGCTGGGATCCTGCCGCTCCATCGGTCACCCTGAAAACATACTCGTCGGTCGCTTCCTCGGTGACCCTCCATGTTGCGTCCTGGTGCCGTTTCCTCCTGCAGGTTACGTCGCGATGAGCATTACTCTTGCAGTGGCTGCACCACAGTTTGCGCCGGCAAGCGCGGGCAATGTGTCCCTTCAGACCGCATCTAGCACACCACATCCGCTGCAGCCTGTTCAGTTGAGTCAGCACTGGTGGGTCTCGCAGGCCACTGTTTTGTCCGCACAGCCATTACATTATCCTCTGCAGCTGGAGCACGCATCTTTTCGATGTCCTCGTAGCTCCGAAGTTTTGTTTTAAATTCAGCAAACGTTATCCTGTCATCCGATTGCGTTATATGGATGGCGAACTGTTTAAAAGTCTCAGGAAGCCCCTTTAGAACCATAGCCACCAGCAGTCCGTCACTCAAAGTCTCTCCAGCATTTCGTAAAGCCGTGATAGCAGTTTCAGCACGAATAACATATTCAGTCACACTCTCGCTGCTTGATTTTTGAAGCGAGGTTAGCGCAGTATACAGGCTTATTACTCGTGGCTTTCCTTTACCTGCATAGTAGTCTCTCAAAATCTTTAGCGCTGCGCGCCCATCGTCGGCTGCTTCTCGCATTACAAGCGACAAACTTTTATCGTCCAAGAACTGGATTAATTCTGCACATGCCTCGGCATTTGAAGCCGCTTCTTCCGGTGTCTCCACACCTGCTGATTCCGTAGTAATTATCTCTTTCAGGCCTTGCAGCCGGAGGTGGCCCAAAAACTTAACCTCCCAAAGTTCATCATTCTTTTCATCCCCGTCGAACAGTAGCCGCGACCAGCGACCGCTATGTTCCGTTTTTCTGGCGTTAGGCCTACTCATGGCTCTACTTAAACAAACGCTTGACTTCTTGACTTTCTGGGCCCATAACCTGTTCACAGAGTAAACGCAACAACGTGTCTGACTTGCAACACACACACAGCAGCAGCTGTGCTCACTCAATGTGATTTTTATTAATTAAACAACCAATCACAAATATACACACTCTCATTACTCATTACGTGACATTTCATTCAGCTCAATCAACTCAGAAATAAATACCAATCAATAAAGAGAAGAAAAAAAAGAAAAAAGAAAACATAATGCACATTGAGATCACACGGTTAACATATTGTATGCTACCTGCACCAGTGGCTCCAAAGCACTTATCACAGAATGCTAATCATTTTAGCAAACTTATGTCAAAATATAAAAATTTTTTTTATTTCAAGTACAGTTTAGGCTTACCTCAGGAATCTTGCTAGACGTCACTGGCGCGAATTGGCCCTTTGTTGCAGTTGCCTTTAAACACATTCAAAATTGCAGTAAATATTAAATTCCATTATATATATATATATATATATATAGTTATAGTTATAGTTATAGTTTGCAAACTAATGCTAAAAAAGAAAGAAAAGAAAGATGGCCGCTAGCCATAAAACTTGTTAGCTAACTGTCACATGCTTGTCCTGTCTTGTGCTTCCTCCTCCTCCGCTTCCGAGAGCGTGGTGTGGGAGTAACCGTCTCCATCGCAGATTCGACGGCTAACCCCTGGGGGATCTGCAACTTCCCCAGCTGGTGGATTCTCTTGACGCTCTACGTAATTTAAGAATCTCTCAAAAGTCAGACGTTCCAGACCTATCATTGTCCAGTAACTTCTGGGCTCATCAAGGGCATAATTAAATAGGTCCTTAAGTGCTGCATCCCCAAGCCCGAGTCCTTCCGCTGCCGCGCTGAATTTCAGGGCGAAATCCTTCATTTTGGTCCCCTGTTGTCGGAGAGAAGCCAAATTACTGAATCTCATGATGCGCTCATAGTGAGGGCAGGAAACAGGGGCGATCGGTGGTTGGCGGGAGTCCTTCTGCGGAATCCTCATGTTGGTCGATCGTTCTGTCACGGAAAGTCAAAAGTGAAGCGAGGATTCAAGTGCAGGTAAGGAATTTAATAAATAATAAACAAAATCAAACTACAAACAAAAACTCCCCGTGGGGAAAAACAAGGCAGGCATAAATCAGGAACATAACACAGGAGGGAAACATAGACAACGATCGACACAGACTGCAAACAAGAGGGAACTAATAAAGGGAAACTAATCAAGGGGGAACAGGTGAAAGAACTCAAACAATAATCAGATAACAAGGGGGAGGGACCAGACAATGACATGAGCACATGGCCCAAAATAACAAAAACACCCATGTGCAGCACAAGACAGGACAAGCATGTGACACTAACAAGGGCTATAATGTTATTTTCTCAACAGTAGGCCAACATTAGCTACAACCAACAGAATTTCACACATTAGTTAATTTAATGTTAATGTAAACTATAAGCGTTGCTCCTTGGCGTATTTTAACAATTCAATAATCTAACAATTTAATAATTTAATAATCTAACAATGTCTGTAAAATGAAACGCTAGCGCAGTTTACCGTGGTAAAGTTCGTTACCGCCATGTTGACGACGAGTAACGTTATACATAGGTTAAACTGGGCACAATCCTGTCAACACACACAGAATGTTTTTTTTTTCCTTGCTTGCTGGTCTCTCTCTCGGGTGAAGTGAATTCCATCTCTTCCCCGGGCCAGACACGAACGGCGCGGTCCAACAAAAGACAGTCAGAAGAACCGAGTGATAGCACTGACTGGATGCTTCGGCAAGACACGACAAATCCCAGACAGTGTAAGTTATAGTGACGCGCCGTTATATTTCTGACGTACGCTTCTCCGAGTCCAAGCGCTCGCGCTATTTCTGACAAGGGACAGACACAGGTTTGCATTTTGCATAAATGATCCAGTCGCTTTAATGTGTTCAATATAGACAGCCTTTGACTGTTATAGCGTTGTAGACACACGGTGTAAGGCAAAAATTAGGAAATAAAAAGCACGATGGAATAGTGCCAGTCAGAGAGGCCGTTATGTCAAATACAGTAGTAGCCTATAGGCTACTGCAAATTTAAAAAATACAGTAAGTCTCTGTATGTGGTGTTATGTCAAATACAGTAGTATACTGCAAATTTAAAAAATACAGTAAGTCTCTGTATGTGGTGTTTGACGTCACAGAAAATTCCCATGATGCAATGGTAATCACAGTGATTTACTGTAAAGAGAAATAGCAGTATAATACTGGGTGATTTAAAGTAAATAACTGTAGAAATTACAGAAAAGTCTAACAGTGTGGCCTAATCATCATTGCACTTTAACACTGTTTCATCTTGCTCCTACTACTCTTAAGACTGAGCTCTTGGTAGCCAAAGACGATGCATTCCCTTGCAACTGAATGACTATTGTACGTGACTATGTACATTGCATGTTTACTGATTGTATGGTGATTTGTGTTGTAATACACACGGCTCATTGAGACGTGAAAGTTTCTGGTCCCTTAATTCTTAAAGTAGCATCAAAAGCGTTTTTTTAAAAGCAGGTGTTACATAAAATATGGCGCCTGAACAGGGACTTGAGAAAGAAAAAGCAAAACTAGGGCTGTCAAAGTTAGTGCGTTAATAACGCGTTAACGCAAAATCATATTAACGGCACTATTTTTTTTAACGCTCGATTAACGCAGCGCGTATTTTCTGTTTGACCCGTGGCCCAAAACCTAGTTGGAGAAATGGAGATACACAGTGTTGCCAACTTAGCGACATTGCAGACCCATTTAGCGATTTCTTTCCCTTCAACAAAGCGCCCAAACCTTATTTAGTTTCTGAGAATATACCGGTACCGCCGGTACTGCTCTCCCAGCACGCACGCGCGCCTCTCTCTCTCTCTCTCTCTCTCTCTCTCTCTCTCTCTCTCTGCGTCAAGCGCTGGAGAGAGGAGCAGCGCTTTAATTCAGTCAAACAGATATGATGTTGCTTCTCTAATTTTACATGCAAGTAGGCCTATAGCCGAAATCGCAAAACAGATATTGTGTTTATCTTATGTGTATTTGATTTCATCAGAAGACGGCTCGATTATCAGGATTTTTGTGCAGATTAACATCTTGGAAGGGAGAGCTGGTTATGTCTTAATGGGTCGCGTTTCAGTCACCATTTCATATTCATTCCGTTGTTTGACAACAGAAACAGTAAAATATACCAAACAGTTTTATTGAGAATTTAGCTTCATCAAAATGGGCACAGAGAGAGACAAACTATAATGTAGCCTAATAATAAATAATAAATGTACATTTAGCATTTTCAGAAGAGCTGCCCTGTCATGCAAAAATCTAAACATGTTTGTGTTAATTGTTCAGTGCAAAGAAAGAGAAGTAATGGGAAGGAACCTGGTATTTCTTTGTTCTTTCTACATGTGTCTAATAGACATGAACAAGTTCTTTGAAAAACATCTATGACCTTTGAAACATGTCTCGTCTTCATGCTCTATGTTGACTATGGTTTCAATAATAAACATACATTTGCATAAAGCATCCATATTTATCCATGCCCACGTTGATTAGAGTATTACAAACTTGAAAAGTATTAATTTAAGGTACATTTAGAACAAATAAAAAAATGTGCGATTAATCACGAGTTAACTCATGACAATCATGCGATTAATCGATTAAAATTTTTAATCGATTGACAGCCCTAAGCAAAACCTAATTGAATCTTGGTGAGAGACACAAATTCTACTTTCAACGAGTCATGCTACATTTGTGTTTTTATTATGACCATATTTTGAGGCGTCATTGCATTGCAATCAACTTGGGTCTTTGATGCTAAGGTTACTTCAAGTGGTTTGTTAGTTGCAAAATGGCCTTCTCGCAAAGAGAGACAGAGGGTGATGTTCCTTTAAGCCCAGACTATTCTTCAGAAACTTTCACTATGCGTTGTGAGCCTGTCTGAGACCTTATTCATTCTCTCAGTAATTTATATCTGGAAAATGAACAGGAATATGTAGAACAAGAAGGTGATTTTGATGACTCTCTGTTATCTCCTCCTCTTCCTTCCTTCAAAAGAGGAAGATGAAAGTTTGTTAACTATGATAATGGCCTCAAGAATGCTTAAAATTGAATGTAGAATGGATGATTTGGAAAATTCCTCTGATATTCATTTTAAAGATATGCAACACCAGTTGAATGTGCATCAGATGACTGCCATTGGAAGTCAGCTGCAACATGTTAAATCTGCATAAGGACCGTCACACAGAGATACAGCAAAACTCACCAAACTTGAGGCTGGATGCGTGAGAACCTGAGGAGTCAGAGCCGTACTCTCTTGCCATGCTGAATTAATGGCATACCGGAATTCTGGTATCCACTTGTCCCTGTTTTGATGTTACATAAAGAATTAGGTGACCAGAGACTTTTACGTTTCAATGAGCCATGTGTATTACACCACAAATCACCATACAGTCAGTAAACATACAATGTACATAGTCATTCAGTTGGAAGGGAATGCATCGTCTTTGGCTACCAAGAGCTCAGTCTTAAGAGTAGGAGCAAGAAGAAACAGTGTTAAAGTGCAATGATGATGAGGCCGCATCTGCCTGCAACTGAGTTTCCAAGTGGCTGTCGATAATGTGAACAAACTGTAGCTTGTGAAATGAACAATAGATGACAAAGGTGTTGTTGGCAAAACAAAGACAATGAATCGCTTTTTTGTCAAGGTCCTATCTATAGTTGAGCTGCCTCCTCATGCCTGCACATTAAACCCTCTGCATCAAACAAACAGATAAACTTAGTGCCACCATTAACACATTTACCCATCCCATATTTACAGAAATCTTACATAACATCATACATACAAACAAAAGTACTTACATCTGAGTTTAGGAACCTCATGTTCCTCAAATCAGGGCAAAATCACAAGACAGCATCGGTGAGAAAGCTTCTCCATTTGGTTAACACATCCTTCCTACCTCATACTACTTCTCTAGCCTGGCAAGCCAGACCTACATCAAGATGTTAGGTCTGGCAACTCACCATAGACACGGCTCAATCCGAGGGGCGGGATAAATGGCTGTCTTTCAAATTCCCTCTACACGAAATAGGACAGCGCTTCAACCAACCAGAGCGTTTTCCCAACAGCGGAGCTAACGTTAGTTGATAGATTCAACTTTTGAATCTGGCCGGCAAAACTACGAACACATCTTCCTTTTTTAAGAATGACTTAAGTGCCGTTCTTTGCTCTTTTCTCAAAGAAAAACTTAACTCAAAGTCCTCCAGAGTCGTGGCCAAAGCCGATTCGAAAGACTGTTCGCCAGCAGCAGCAGCTCTTCTTTGTTTTCAAGTAGCAGGGAACCGTCACAACTCTGTCATCATTATGTTAAGCCCGCTCCGCCTACTCTATACACATGATGTGATTGGCCTGACCCGATTTAGGTTTTTACAGCTCCGAAAGTCAACGGAGAGTTGCTAGACTACCCTGGCTGCAAAATAAATTTTGCTGCCGCTAGGGTGCGTCTAGATTTCTAGGCTACTACTTCTCTTATCCTTTTTATGATACTAGGTATCTTACTGGCTAGAGCACCCCTAGTGACAGGATTAAATATTGCAAGTATAGAAAGCTAATGGGACAAATGTAACTGTAAAACTGTTACACACCCCTCCCCCCAAAAATAAGAGTTTCAATTAGTCCCATAAAATCTCTTTAGCTTTTGTCAAGCATTACTACCTTGTAATTGACATTATTAACCATCTTCAAAATTTGTATCCACTTGTCCCAGTTACGGTGATTGTCATGGACATAAGATGATATCATCGTTTTCAAGGTCCTGTTGAACCTTTCGGTTAAGTTGGTCTGGGGATGATAAGCTGTCGTGAGTTTTTGAATTACACCCCATCGTTTGCAGGTATCATTGAGTAGCTGGACAGTGAACTGAGGCCCACAGTCAGAAACTAAATATGCCGGAGTTCCCCATCGTGTGAACATTTCTTTTGTCAGAATGTTGGTTATGAGGTGAGTTTTTGCTGACCGTAGAGCAAAGAGTTCTACCCACTTCAAAAGACCATCACATACCTAGGACATATCCGTACCGAAGCCTCTAAAGTCGCTACTATAAAAGTCTGAACTATTTGATATTTCGCTTGCAACTGAATGACTATGTACGTTGTATGTTTACTGACTGTATGGTGATTTGTGGTGTAATACACACGGCTCATTGAAACGTGAAAGTCTCTGGTCCCTTAATTCTTTATGTAGCATCAAAAGCGTTTTTTTAAAAGCAGGTGTTACATAAAATATGGCAATATGAATTGCATTTTTAATTTGTGAATGATGAATAGACTGTGATGTAATTTTTCCTTATAGTACCAGAAACAACTTAAAATACCCTGTCATTTATGGTCACATAAATAAGAGTAAGACATCACTTCATCACTTAAATGTCTCAGGGTAATGTATATAACCAGGTTCCCTGAGAATGGGAACGAGAAGCCGCATTATGGTGTTGATGCAATGGGAACGCCTTAAAGGGCACCTATTATGCAAAATTCACTTTTACATGGTGTTTGAACATAAATGTGTGTTGGCAGTGTGTGAGCAAAACCACCCTAGAATGATAAAAATCCACCCAGTAGTTTTTTTACTATCTCAATAAATCATAAGCACTGTCTCAGAACACCCTGTTCTAGATTTCCCTCATTGTGACGTAGAAATGAGCTAAGCCCCACCGACGTGATTTGATTGACATCTGGTTTTGGCATAGACCCCGCCCTCGGTGATCTGTTCTGCACACCATCGCCATTGTTTCAACGACAGCCGGTAATGTCTCATAAGAAGTGTAGGTGTTCTGTTGTGGGATGTAAGAATGGACATACTAGTCTTCACTGACATCAGAGCCACCGAAAACGCAGCGGATGGATTTTATTTATGAAGAAAAGGCACCACTTAAACTTCCTAAATACGAGATTAAATTTCTGACTGACTGTTTAGTGAACGAGGGTCAAAGTTAATCCTCAAGTGTGGATCGTTGCCTACAGTTCGCGATCCAACGTCACCTCCAGAAAAAGTAAGTGTATTTTATGATTTTTGAGCAAATAGTCATTTCAATCGATGTCAGCCAGTTCAACAACAAATGCGTCTAAAGCTATTTATTGTCGTCGTCATAGGATGTCTCAACAAACAACGTCAGACAATTTTATGTCACGTAGGCATTTTTTTTGCAGCATTTACAAATGTAAATAAATTAAGGTCTGCTCTATCTCCATAGACAGTAGCCTATATAAACGTCTATCTCCCTCCCCTTAAGAAATAAATAAATAAATCGTTTGTACTTAGCAAACGTTATCACAGTAGTGTGTGTGTGTGTTTAGTTTCAAAAAATTGCGCGAACGTTATCACAGTTCGTGTGTGTGTGTGTGTGTGTGTGTGTGTGTGTGTGTTGCACATCCATAATGGCAAAGGGGACGCGATTAAAACTTTGTAAGTACATAAATGTATCAAATAACCATTCCGAGACGTTTAGTCCATTCTCATTCGTGTTTATTCAGTGCCAGACTCTCTTCATCATCTGGGTCCAGCAGCAGGGCGGGGATATGCAGCTCATTTACATTTAAAGTGGTACACACAAAACAGCTCTTTTTAAAACAGGCCCCAAAAATGACATTTTCAAATGGTTATAATAAATTAACTGTGGGGTATTTTGTGCTGAAACTTCACAAATGCATTCTGGGGACACCCAAGACCAATATTACATCTTCTAAAAAGGGGCATAATAGGTGCCCTTTAAGAGCGATGCAATGCAGTGCATAATCAATTTTATAAATAAAACCTGTGCGAGAGCATCACCAGATTCATTGTCTGAAGAAGCCGTGCAGAAGTACTCGAAGTATGGCACCGTGACGCAGTGTCATGTTCCCACTCTCAGGGAACTCAGACGCAATGGGAACGACAATATCCACGTTGCCATACTGAGTGGATGCCTGCAAACAGTTTGTGGAAAGTTGCAAAAGCATTGTAGTAAAGGAAGGACTCACCCCGAAAGAACCTGAGCCCCAGAAGCTGAGTCTACATTCACACTTTAAAACCTGGTGAAAGTGTGCGGTGAAGACCAGTCTGTCACAGCACAAACATTGCCCAAAGAAGCACCTTTCGCTAGCGCCTTCGAGGCAGCAACACTTCTGGTAGAATGGGCTCTGACTCCTAGAGACGAAGCCACCCCACGCACCTCAAAAGCCAGACTGACAGCATTTGAAACCCAATGAGAAATCGTCTATTTCAAGTACCACAGAAATATTTCAAGATGGAACCCGCGGTCTGCAGATAGGCCTCAACCGTCTGGCACCGCGCAGAAAACGGAAAACCAATACATTTTTACCCACTGACATATCTATCTATCTGGTTGTGGCAAGGGAAAATAGTGGTCACATAAACCTTAAAGGGTCACTCCACCCATTTGCACTAAGCTTTGCATTGTTAGAAACCCAGTCATACTATTGAATGGTCGTGCAACACTCTCTCATTTTCCCCTGAGACGGGAGAAATCCGTTATTTACCTCTTACACTTCCTCCCACAATGACGCAAAAATCATCATTTTGCGTCATTGTCGGAAGAAGTGTAAGAGGGGGGGATTTCTGTTGAGACTACAGACACTCGTTCCTCATCTTTCACAGGGGGCGGGACCCACTCACGCTACAGACCTATTACAGATCAGTGGGTGGGACTTTACTCTCTGAAACTGAAAGCAATATCCTCCATCTTGTTTGAAGCTAAGCTAACAGGCGCTGTGGAGACAGATGTAAAGTTATGACAATAGCGGAGGAGAGTACTCAATATGATATAGAAGAAGAGGATTTCGGAAGTCTGATGCTTGAATCAGGTGTTTGTGGCTACCTTTACAAGCCGCATTATAGCGAAGAGCAGCCGAGGCAGAAGACCTGCCTGCCGCGGATGAGGAGCCCAGACTGGCTCGAGTTAGGGCGGACTGGTGGCGCCGGTGACCTCACTATGCAACTACGAACACAGAGATAGAGTCCGTCTGTGGCAAAGAATTCCAACAATGACAATTTTCCTGGACGAAATCTCTGAATCAGACGAGGACACGGACGTTTGTGTTGTGAACTATCCTAGTTTCGCGCCGCATATGTTCTGACTGAACATCCAGGTACCATGCAATAATTCACCTTTTCGAAAGAAATACAAATGAGGAGTAATGCACTAATGAGTTCGCCAACTAACTAGACATTTTGTGTGAAATTAATTTCAAGCTCTGGTGGTAGCTAGCCTTGTAGACGGAAGAGTGATTTCTCTTATAGGCAGATATGCGCTGTTCTGGATTAGTGGGAGTGGCTTGCGGAGCTGTGCAATGTGGTGCATTGTGGGAGTTCTTGTCTTTCATACAAATGCGTCCTGAAGTTATTTTTTGTCTTTCCTCGGTCACGAAGGCACCAAATTCAAAATTTATTTTACATTTCGACTACATATATAACCCACTTTCAATAAAAAAAAAAAATCCTATGGGTGGAATGTTCCTTTAAGAGTTGTGGGGCTCAGCCCAGCTGACAGACGCTCCTGAAGGAACAGTACTGAACCAACCAGGCAGTCAACTGGGTTCATATGGTGTTGCTTACACCATGACGAAAAATAAATGCCATGTGAGAGCTTACAGCTTTCTAGTAGAAGGAGCCCTAGCATTGAGAATGGTGTTGCTAACTTCAATAGAGAGACCAGAATCTATAAACTAGACCCATTGTTTCCAAATCTCCAGGCGGGGGTGAAAGATTGTTCCCTGAGCTTGGGATAGTATGTCCCTCCTTGGCGGAAAAGGAGAGACACAAGGTCCTTGAACCATACTTGGGCCGGCCAGAATGGGGCTGGCAATATTAAGCGAAGCCCCTCCTGATGGACCCTCGCCAAGACTCCCGGGAGCAGAGCGATCAGCCAAGTCTGTACCATGGCATCCAGCCCCAGAGGAGCTAGAGGATGGAAAGAAAACCAGAGGGGACAGTGGCTTGACTCCTCGGACTCCACTACTTGAGGGTGGAGTCGTCAATCTCCAAGCCTCAGCCACTGCCACCACAAGACGTCTGCCCCCAGATTGAGGTGTCCCAGGATGAAAACTTCCCTCAGGGAGAGCAGTTTGCCATCCGCCCAGAGCAGGAACTATTGTACCAGCCTGAACAGGGGGCCCGAACGTGATTTATGATTTATGCCCTGGTGATTTATGTAAAAAACTACCGATTTGTTGTCCGTCCACACCAACACATGGTAGCCCCACAGGTCTGGGAGGAAGTGATGTAGTGCCAAGAACACAGACCTCATCTCTAGGCAGTTGATGTGCCAAGACAGATGAGGTCCCTCCCAAAGATCTCGAGCTGGATGGCCTTCCATGACTGCTCCCCAGCCCGAGTTGTCCATCGTGATGATCTTGAGAAGGAAACACGCTCCTAGAGAGGAACCCAAGGTGAGAAACCGGGGACTCCTTCAGATAGAAACGGCACAAAGTGCTCAGCACGTGACCCTACCATAAACATGGGTTTTAATAAGGGATGAAACCCACTGCTTTTGAGCCACCAGTGGAAGGACATCATACGCAGCAAGCCCATCGGAATCACATTGGCGGCTGCAACCATAAGACTTGTCAGAACCTGGCACTGATGGACGGAAAGCTCCTGGCCTAACCTCAGACTGCCTACCATGGTGAGAACAGAATCCACCCGAGCCAGGGACAATTCTGCCCGCATCGTGGTTGAATCCAAAACCACCCCGAGAAATATAGTTCTCTGACATGGTGACAGATTGCTCTTTATTAGATTTAGTCTCAAACCTAAATTCTCAATATGAGCAAGAATGACACCTCGATGTCGATCCGCCAACTCTCGCGATCTGGCTAAAATGAGCCTGTTGTCTATGTAGTTTAGAACCCGGATTGCCCTGGAGTCGCAGAGGAGGCAGACCTGCATCCATGCATATGGTGAAGGTTCAAGGAGACAAGGCTAGGCCAAATGGAAGAACCCGATATTGGTATGCCCCCCCATTTCACACAAAAAGGTTCCAAAACAAAACAAACTAACCCTAACCCTAGAGCAGCAAATTTCAAGGCTCATATAGACTATGCAAAAGTCCACAAAGCAGTGAAGAGGAGTATTAAGAAAGATAAGAAAGACTATGTAAGTGGACTGGCAGCTGAAGCAGAACTGGCATCACACAGTGGCAATATGAAACAAATGCATGACATCACCAAGCGACTGTCTGGAAGGTTCAGTTAGCTAGGGCGGCCTGTCAAGGACAAACAGGGAAAGTCCATCAAAGGCATAGAGCAGCAGCTAAACAGGTGGGCCAAGCACTTCAGAGAACTCTTCAATAGACCAGCGTCACCAAATCCACCAGACGTCGCAGACATACTTATAGAGTCATCCATGGATGGCAGCTCACCAACAGCTTACAGGTGAAAACAGGAGTTAGACAAGAATGCCTCTTGCCACCCTTCCTGTTTCTTTTTGCCATTGACTAGATTATGAAGGAATCCACTAGAGAGGGAAGGAACGGAATCCAGTGGACCTCATGGATCCAGCTCAAGGACCTGGACATTTCTGACGACCTTGTAGTTCTCTCTCACAATAAACAGCATATGCAAGAGAAGGCTGATGTAGTGACAACTGTTTCATCTCAGATTGGCCTCAACATTAACAGAGAGAAGACTATGATCCTCAAGATAATATACACAAGCAACCAACATGGTGGAACAGATGCAGATGCAAGGCAAGGATTGGCAAAGCAAGAGTGGCCTTCATTCACCTCAAGTGTTCCTCTAGGGAGATAAAACCTGGAAGATGATCAAGATGACCATCAGGAAGGTCCAAACCTTCATCAACAGTGGTCTTGGAAGGATTCTCTAGATCTGATGGCCTGACACAATCAGCAGTACCAACCTTTGGGAAAGGACATACCAACACCCTGCTGAAGAAATCAGGAAGAGAAGATGGAACTGGATAGGGAATACCATTCGTAAACCACCAAATAAACAGGCAGGCATTGAAGTGGAACCGCCAGGGAAAGTGGAGAAGAGGCCACCCAGAAACACCTGGCAACATGACCTTGAGGCTGATGTCACCATGATGGGCTTCACCTGGAACCAGTTAGAAAGAATGGCCAAGGACTGAGGACTCTGGAGATCTAGGGTTTGGTGGCCCATGACCAGGCAAGGGTGACGGACACAAGTAAGTAAGTTTGTTTTTGTCAGGGATGTCATTTTTGTGTGAATTTTCTCTGCAGTATATGACTTTACATGTAAGATGTGTAAAATGGACAAGCAACTATGAACTTTCGGTTTACATGTAACCTATTTCTACAAAAAAAAAAAAATACTGTATAAATAAAAATGTTTACTACAGTATTGACTGTTGCCAGTAAAGTTGTACCTACTGTTGAAATCTGTATCTAAAGTTCAGTGTGATACACAAGGGCATTCAGCTAGACAAAACAAACATTCTTTTATAATAAGCAGTCAGTGTCAACAAAAAAAAGTAGAACAAACAGGAAATCTGTATATAACAAACATTTTCTTGATTGACTGCCATGGTGGAAAAAAACATCTAACAATTTTAACCAGCAAGGCTCACACGATGACAAAAACACTTCTGGTTGTTGTTGCATGGACCAATTTGGTGGCACAATAAGCAGGTTTTGAAGCTAGAATTAAATGTTTTGGGTGAGCTACTACATTTTGTTGACATTAAAAAACGTGTGATGTCCCAGTTAACAATTTGTTAACAGGGAGGGATTTACGATGCTGGGCCCTAAGATTCAAACAGTCTGTTCTTGTTCCTCCATTTCTCAGACAGGAAAGGTCAGTAGATGATATGAAACTGTGGTACTGTTCTGTAATATTGTACAAAGAGCGTGTGTTTTATGTTTTAACCCAACCCTAATGTCATCTTATACCTAAAGCTGACACAGTGCCACCTGCTGTAGACTGACTGAAGTGAAATGGACTTGAGTTTAGAAGACATGAGCTGAAGAAGATCTGTGCAATATGAAGAACATTGTTCTGGGCTTCATGCTGAAATTGAAGCAATGATGTAGCCAAAAGCATTCACAACTGTATTTTTGGAAATTTTCAAAAAGACAAGAAGCAATTATTTTATTTATGTATTTTATTTGTTACACTGGAATGCTTTATGAAACGTTTTGAGTAACTTTACTATAGTAAGGCATTTACAGATCATATAGACTAATGTATGACAATAACATGACACTATATTTACAACTTGATGCTTTTTCTTATAATTTAGTGATCACCAAGAAAATGAATGTGGATGTAACTGTCCTAAGACTATACATTACAATAAATCTAACTGTATTAAAATAACTTTTTCTCAGAAATTATACAATTTAATAATACAACTATATTCTCCTAAGGATGGACTCTTAACTTACAGTCACTCATAGTTTCACACCACAACCAACATGGCATAATCTGATAAAGTGCAAGCATGCCATTGAGCAATGCCCATTTTGAGTGACATGACGTCTGTCTGATGCCAGCAACAGCCTGTACTTTCATACTTTCAAAGTCATAAAGTTTGATTAGTTCCCAATAATTAAGGACTATATGGTAGTGTGCTGTAGATAGACTGCTAGATAGCATTTTTCTCTGTTGCCTTTTGAAAACAGAACAATTATGTTCACAGCTTTTGTTTCGTTTAAGAAAGTTTCCTCAGAATTCTCCAGTACTCTTCCTAATTTCAATGTCTCTCTTCAGCTGGCAAGCTGCACAAGGCATGCAGTAGTAACCGACACAAAAGTCATTACACATGGATCCCTGGAGAGCAAAAACAAAACATACATATTTATATTAATTTGCGATAGATAGATAGATAGATAGATAGATAGATAGATAGATAGATAGATAGATAGATAGATAGATAGATAGATAGATAGATACTAACTTGAATGTTGTATTTAGTTCGGTATACACTTCGCATTGGCATTCCTAAACCGCATAAGCAGCACTCATTCATGTCCTTAGCAATGGAGCAGCCCAAACACGGGAGGCAGAAGATGCCACAACAGCCTAATAAAAATATATGATTGATGTTAAAATCACATTATGACTACTTAAGACTTAATAGATCATGGAATTTGTAATTACTTACATATGCTCATGTCTTCACAGCAGCCCATTAAGCTTGTGTGAAAGTCTCTGGGTGCGAATGCAGCAGGTTGAGATGTGACCTCCATGATCTAGGACAGGTAAAGATAAGTGAGGCATCAAGAACAAAACAGTTTTCCAAACTGTTACACACATTTTTTAGTTCACATGACACCTAAGTAAAGCACTAATTTATATACACAAGTTCCAAAAAGTTTATCAAAAACCTTATTTGCCGTTGAATCAGGAAAACTCCTCTACACACTCAAACTGGCACAGGATGTCTTTATATACAGTTGGAAAGTCACAAGTTCAGACACACCCTTCAAATCTACAGTAAATATCAATAAAAACTTTATACTGACAGTTTTGAATTGCTGAAATGTATATTGCACTTCCTTTAGGTCCAAAGTCCTAAATAGTTAAAAGGCACACGTTCCGTCTTCTGTCACACCTTCCAGTGATGACATTTGCTGCCACATCACCCGTCCTTGTGAAACCTGCGCTTTTACAAGAAAGAACAACTGCATATCATTATAGTCAAACTAATTAAATGAATTGAATCATCAGCATAAAACAATGAACGTGTTTTACAACATTTATTAATTTTTAATAATATTATAAAAATTACATTATTTTTTTGCTAATGTTAGTTAAATAAAAACAAACTGTTCATGTTAGTTCACAATGCATTAACAAAAGTTAACAAATACAACTTTTTATTTTTTAAATGTTTAAAATGTTGAAATTATCATTGATTAATATGAATAAATACTGTAGAAGTATTGGTTCATTTGAACTAATGTAGTGTATCGTGTTAACAAATGAAACCTTATTGTAAATTGTTACAGATTCTTTTTTAAACGTTTTTGAAAGTTTCTTCTGCTAACCATGGCTGCATTTACTTGATCAAAAATAGATAAAACAGAAATATTATTACAACTTAAAATAACTGTTTTCAATGTGAATATATGTTAAAATGTAATTTATACATACACATAACACATAGCTTTACTGACTGACTGAAAGAGAAATGAGGTCAGTAATAAACCAATTACACAGTTTAGAGATGGTTTATAAATAGATGTAGTATTTTCTTGTTCACAACCTCAGTTTGCCTATAGGGCGTTCACCATATTCAAATAAAACATAAATTGCCTCTTGTCTTTTTGATTTTCGATTCAGGTTACAGATGTGGAGAAGTGTTACCCAATGGAAATCGTGTTGGCCATCATGTTGGCCATCCCAGACATTCCCCCCAAAAAAGTAAATGATAAAAGTAAAAGATGACAGAAAACATAACACACACTAACACATGTACACCTTCCTGGAAGTTATTGTAGCCCACATGGAAACAGATAAGAGCAGTAATGAAGATGGCAGAAATACAGAGGATAAGGGGTCAATGACATAGAAGATTAGCAAAGATTTCTGGCAAAGATTAGAGATGTGGATCTATTCTGAGTTGTCACTTTCTGTTTGTTGCTGCCACGTGGTTTGAGTTTGGAGGTCCATCAAGTTGATTCTTAATCCTCCCTTTTTTTTCTTATAATCAAATTTATAACTTATTCTTTGCTGTTAGATCGGGTGAACATATCCCCAATTTTAGATACTCATAAATATTGTCTGTGGTGATTGACAATAATTTGAGTTTTCAACCCAATGTATCGGCTGTCTGGAAAAAGATCGTTCTTCAAAATAATTTAGAGTGTCTTACTATGATGAAACAATTTATTGAATCTGTTCTCTCCTTCTGTATTGTGGCATGATATGGTATCTTAAGTTTGACTAATAAAAATAGGTTGAGTAGCCTTGTGAAGGTGGCAAGGGAAATTATTTGTAAGGATCAGACTGGTCCTACTGATTTTTTTTAATAATTATGTTTTTTAGAAGGCTCAGGTTATTCTTTGTACTGATGACCACCCATTACAATCTGAGTTTTAGGTGTTGCCTTCGAGCTGTCGTTTTAGAGTAGCTCTAAGCAGGCCAAAAATAACTAAACATTCATTTGTCTGTGGCTATGAAGCTACCAAACTGTTCTGGGCCTGATGAAAGTTTACTTTATGTAATAGTTTATCTTATATGAATAAAATGAATTAGTGTTCTGGCACCTTTATGCAATCTTTCCCTAAGTAGGACAATAAAGATAAGACTGAGTACTATTTTAGATAAAAACAATCAGAACATTTTGATACCACTAGTTTTTATCCCACTTCCAGAATATACGCTTCTAGCTAATAGCCTGCGATCATAATTATAGCTGTCTACTGCCAGTCTTGTTTATAATCCTCCTAACTCTGTTGTCATTTATCACTGTTTATACTGCCGACTGTTTCAGATGTGTGTCTAGCTTTGAGTGCAGGTGAGGACACATTTGAGCTACACTATGCAGTTGGAGCTGGAGGCCATGGAGAAAAAGATCCATAACCCACTGGAGCAGCAGGCTGTGAGAGCGCAGAGCCACGATATAAACAACCCAGACTGATGTTGGTAACAAGTCTGAGTTAAGTCTTTGTCTTTGAGATCTCCACCAGGAACCTCTTCACCCCTCTTCACGAGACTGAACCCAACACTGTGATCATCTGAGGTTTTATTGTCCAGCATGTCTGCTCCTCATCAACTAAAGTTAAGGTGCACTGTGCTTGTGTTCTCGATGTTGTTGTGCAGGAACCCCGATTCTGAAGGAAAAAAATAACAATGATACAGTGACAAGATTAACAAATACTCAGACGTCGCCCAACTGTGAATTCCAACACAGTTTAGTAGTAAAGACTTTAAGGATGACCTAAGGATGAATGACCATGGTGGAGCCAAGGGGTCAAAGAGCCGTGGTGGAGCAGAGGGATCATAGGGCAGACATGGAGAGCCATAACTCTAAGCCAGAGGTCACAACTTCGAAGACCATGGTGTATCATCTGGCTAGCTGGTGGAAGTGGAGGGCTGAGGAGAGCAGGCAGAGATGAGGATGAGGAGGAGTCAGAGGAGCCAAGACGGAACCAGTTGAGGAGGAAGGGCCAAGAACTGAATGGAACTATTGAGGCTAATATTCTTGACGGGACCGGTGGAGGAGGAAGGAATGTAGAGTTGGGTGTAAGGATGAGGGCCTAGATCCATGACTGACCAGTTAGGGTATCTCAAAAGCTTAAAAACGTAAAAACTCACGTGAATGGTCCTCGAGGGAGCGATCACCCTGGCTGATGAGGAGGATTCTTACAGCCGCTGCTAGATCCATAATTCATATTTTCCTTCAGAAGACATTGATTCATCAACTGTGGTTTTGTAGATTACTGCTGTGTTAACTTGTGTGGTTTTTGATGCATCAACTCTAGAGGTCCCGTACACTTGCATTATATAGAATCAAAGAGAGGGATTGTTTTTCTAAAAAACTTTTTGTTCATCTGAAAAAATAAAGTAATATACATCTGGGACAGCATGAGGGTAAGTTAATGAAGAGAGATTTTTTTTAGTGGAGTATCCCTTTAAGATATGCTTATATGATATCATATGATATATGATATCATTTCCTGTTTTTGTTTTGTTTTCTCAGTGAAGTTTAATTCATTGTAACTCTACTTCCTTAAATTCAAACACAACTCTGTCATCCACAGATATCAACAGAGAGCCCACAATCCTATAGTTTACTTTTAAAGGTGATGTGTGTAACTTCCGAACCATTCTTCCAACCAAATGGAACTGGTTGAGTTGACATTTTGGTCCATTGAAATAAACCACTAGCCTGGCAAGCCAGACCTACATCAAGATGTTAGGTCTGGAAACTCACCATAGACGCAGTTTAATCCGAGGGCCGGGATAAACGGCTGTCTTTCAAATTCTCTCTGCACGCAATAGGACAGCGCTTCAACCAACCAGAGCGTTTTCCCAACAGCGGAGCTAACGTTAGTTGATAGATTCAACTTTTGCCATATCTGGCCGGCAAAACGACGAACACATCTTCCTTTTTTTAAGAATGACTTAAGTGCCGTTCTTTGCTCTTTTCTCAAAGAAAAACAACTCCAAGTCCTCCATAGTTGCGGCCAATGCCGATTCGAAAGACTATTGTTCTACAGCAGCCGTCATTCTTTGTTTTCAAGTGGCAGCCGACCAGCCGTCGCAACTCTGTCGTCATATGTTAAGCCCGCCCCCGCCTACTCTATACACGACGTGATTGGCCTGACCCAATTTAGGTTTTTGCAGCTAGAAGGTCTATTGAGAGTTGCTAGACCCACCTGGCTGCGAAATACATTTTGCTGCCTCTAGGGTGCGTCTAGATTTATAGGCTAATAAACCACATTGTTTTTTTTAAATTTGTTTTTTTAAAGTACGACAGGGCCACAGAGTTTACAGTCTCGGGAAGTCCACCTATGAACGCAGTACATCGACGCAGTAAACTAGGACAGGAGAAAATATTTTAATGAGGGACCATATACATCTTTTATCCCCCAAGCAATTAGATTTTTAACATTTTCTTCTTGTGTTGATTGATGGTCAGCTGGTCTGGTTATCCTAAATAAGATTTATTTGCTTTAAATTATTGGGGTTCACTTTATTTTGATGGCCCCTTTAACATATTCTGTTGACGTAACGTTGCACCTACATGTTGACTAACTCGCATTAGGATTTTAGTAGAGTATTAGTAGACTGGTAGGGTTCGGGTTAGAATAAGTTGACATGTAGTTGCAAAGTTACTTATAGTCAGTATAATGTCTGTTGAGGAGCATCACAATAAAGAGTTAGCAGATATTAAGCAGACAGTCTACTAATACTCTAATGAGAGTTAGTTGACATGAACTTGCAAAATTACTTATAGTCAACAGACCAATTGTTACCAGTTATTGTTTGTATATGCTAACTGTGATTTTTTAAATGTCTGTGTGAGCTTACTGCAAACTACTTTTCCTATGGGGATAAATACTACTACTAAATAAACTTACTATTATTATTATGCTTCTCTTTGACTCTTTTCATAGGAATTCATATGTTTCACAACACAAACCACAGGCCACACTGACAATATACTAATATCACATAATGTGCTGGTTACACCACTGGACCTTTTCTGAGCTACATTTTATGACAACATGAATGTGGAAGCATGAGCATTTTGCCCATTGAGGCTTAATTAAACTTATGATACACTCTTAAAAATCAAGGTTCTTTATTGACAATGATGGTTCCATGAAGAGCCTTTAACATCCATTGAACATTTACATTGCAGAAAAAGTTATTTACAGTGGAAAAAAGGTTCTAGATTATTAAAATGTTCTTCACAAAAAACTTGGTTCTGAAAGTTCACTGAAAGCTTTTTTGGGGAACCAAAAATGGTTCTTCTAGCATCGCTTAAAAAAAAAAAGCCTTTATATTTAAGACATTGTCATTACATATTAAATGATTAACTCCTTCAACTTTCTTTGATCTTTAGTTTCCAAGAGCAGTGCATGAGGAGTCGCTGGTATAGACAGCTAGATAGCAGAACTCTGAAACTCCGAAACTCTTTCGGTCCTCATGGTTTCAGTTTTCCAGTACTCTTCCTGATGTCGATGTCTCTCTTCAGCTGGCAGGCTGCACACGAGAAGCAGCAGTACACGGTGAGCCAGTCATTACACATCGAACCCTGGAGACAAAACCAAAAGCAATTCAATCAAAACTAAACAATAGGCCCTAGATAGATAGATAGATAGATAGATAGATAGATAGATAGATAGATAGATAGATAGATAGATAGATAGATAGATAGATAGATAGATACTGACTTGTATGTTGTGTTTAGTTCGGTATACACTTCGCATCGGCATTCCTAAACCGCATAAGCTGCACTCATTCATGTCCTTAGCAATGGAGCAGCCCAAACACGGGAGGCAGAAGATGCCACAACAGCCTAATAAAAATATACAACTGATTTAGAAGTAAATCACATCAGCAGGATAGATGTATAGCTCACAATTTACTTGCATTATTTTGTGTTAAGTGCCATTGGAATCACTTACATACGCCCACGTCATCACAGCAGCTCATTAAGCTTGTGTGAAACTCTCTGGGTTCAAATGCTGCAGGTTGAGATGTGACCTCCATGATCTAGGACAGGTAAAGGCATTTAGGGCATGACGTTTCTTTTGAATTGTTTTTTTCTTTTCCCAAAGCATTTTTTAAACCTATAATCAGACATAGGAGTTATTTTTTTAAACATTTAAATGTAGAATTTACTAAGTTTACCAAAAGGTAGGTAATATTTAATATAGCTTTACCTGATTTTTTTCCCCTTTGCAGTCGTGTCAGGATATTCCTCTATGCACTGTAACATGCGCAGTATGCCGATTATATATGGTTTGAAAAGTCACATGTTTGGGCGTGCCCTTGGAAATGCATGGAAAAGGGTCAAAATGTAGGCCTACTTTGTTATTATCAAAATATTTATTGCCCTTCCTATGTTCAAAGTCCTGCAACAACAGTTGTAGCAGAGATAATGGTTATAAATATCCACTAATGTGTTTTACAAGAATTTGCTATTGCTATTTGCTTTCACACCTTGATGTAATGTGCTGCCACACCTCTCATGTCTGTCAGAGGAGCGAGAAATACAATATCATTATAGTTAATGAACTGAATCGACAGACTATGATGATTGAACTAATAATTAGCTATTTTGGAATAATATTCTGAATATAAATAAAAGCTCAGAACTGATTTATTGCTAGCTAACTAAAACACTGTTGCCATGAGTATAGTAACAACATACACTTTTTATGGCTTTAAAGATCCAGAGGACACTGGACACACTGCCATTAGGCAGCTGTTTATACCAGGGTTAATATTTTTAACTAAAACTATTAAAAACATTTCTGTTAAAGGGATAGTTCACCCAATATATATATATATATATATATATATATATATATATATATATATATATATATATATATATATATATATATATATATATATATATATATATATATTCATTTTTGGGGTAACTATCCCTTAATTGAAATAAAGCTAAAATAAAATATAAATATTAGTTAAAAAACTAGGAACCTTGTGGCGAGTTCTGAGAAAGTTTTTTTCTTCATTGCATTTTTTATTTTAATGACTTTTTCTTTACACCGTACACTCATAAAAACGTTATTCCTGACTGCAGTGATGACATTATAATAAGATAAAAAGTTAAAATCCTTTAAAATTGCAGTAAATCGATTTGGCTATTTTCCCCATGGTTTTAATAAAATTCTGCCTTTTTTTAATGACTTAAAAAAAAATAATTAAGTAAATTAAAAAGTAAATTATTTTACTCACACCATACACTCACAACATGATTTTTCAAACATATTTTGCGAAGTAATTTTACAATAACTTTTTAAACAATTATTTAATTAATAGCTAAATGAAAGATAAATAGGTTATCTCACAATAACTTTGATTTAGAGGAAAGGTTTTTCAAATAATATTTTAAAATATACCTGCTTTACTGGAACACTTTACATATTGAATGTTATGTAATATGTTATTATTTGTTATATTATGTAGACTTATTTTATCATTATCTCAGGACATAAACTCTACACATCAATCAAAAGATTTAATAAAAAATTTTCCACTGATCTGCTAGAAAATCAGCAAACTCATTTCTGAACAGGGTGAGTCAGTATTGGGAAGAGTTTCGTCATCGGTGTACAAGGGTCATTTCCTTCCCTTCCCTGATAAAGTGCATGTCTGCTCCACCCTCAGAATAAACAGTGTTGGGTAAGTTACTTTAAAAAAGTAATTAGTTATAGTTACTAGTTACTTCTCACAAGAAGTAACTGCGTTAGTAACTGAATTACATCATTACAAAAGTAACTAATTACCAGGGAAAGTAACTATTGCATTACTTAAAAAAAAAAAAAAAGTTTAAATATAAGAAATTTCTTGGATACCCCCAATATGAAATGTTAAATGAATTAAATGGACACTAAATAGAACGTGCTTCTTAAGAAATGTACCATAAATAAATAAATAGTAATAGAAAATATAGCCTACATACACATACACTAGTGCATATCATTAAAATGATAAACTCACACCCCTTTACAACTGGTAGACTGTATTGCCTACTTGAAGTATTTTCTTCCTCACAATATTAAGTTTAACAAAAAGTGCTCTCAATATAATACTGAACAATGTACCAACATAAATAATAATAATAAAATATAATCTTTATAATCTTTTGGGGCTTTATTTTTATAACCTACAGAGAACGTCATCATCAGAGGTTAGCCAAATTCTAGTCGTGTTTGCCGCACAACAACCGGTCAAACAAATAGCCATGTTTGAACGTTCCCTGCAGGTTATTTTGGAGTTTATGTTAGGCTATATAAATTAATTAAAACATTGCATATGATACCAATATGCTACAGAGATTATTCTAATGCTGAAATGTGTAATTTATTTATAAATAAAGTATTTATGCTCGTTGCTCGGACACATTCGGTCTCTGTCGCGCACTGTCGAGCGCGTTCTCGGACACACTCGGTCTCTATCGCGCACTGTCGAGCGCGTTCTCGGACACACTCGGTCTCTATCGCGCACTGTCGAGCGCGTTCTCGGACACACTCGGTCTCTCTCGCGCACTGTCGAGCGCGTTCTCGGACACACTCGGTCTCTATCGCGCACTGTCGAGCGCGTTCTCGGACACACTCGGTCTCTCTCGCGCACTGTCGAGCGCGCTGGCTCGCGGCATTCGCCTCGCTTTTGTCCAGTCCGGCGCCTCATAAACACACACACACAGAGAGAGCCCACTCGGATGAAAACCGCTTCAGTGAGCTCAATTATAGTAACGCCGCATTTTTATTGACAGTAACGGCAACGGCGTTGTAACGGAGGAAACAGTAATTAGTTTGATTACTCGTTACTGACAAAAATAACGCCGTTAGTAACGCCGTTTATTTATAACGCCGTTATTCCCATCACTGAGAATAAAGGATAATAAAGCATTTAAAGCAGAGGAAAATATGAATGTGAGCTATTTAGACCAGCTTAACCTTCTGTTTGGGTTATTTATATCAATTCTGGATATGAGCAGAAAGAGTTAACTAGATACTCGAAGATAACCAGAGGAAAACGTGAGGTCACATAGAGATAACATTATTATTCATTGGCTTTCTGGAATACTTGATCCTGCTTGGTCATTGGTCGTGAAATATTTTGTATAATGACTGCTAAACTGTATAATATAGCTGCCAGTCACCACTCTGACACGTTATTTTTCTGGCATGTCTATTTTTTGATTAAGAAAAAAGCAAAAACAATTGCCCATGACTCTTTATTGTTGAATAAATGTGTCATAATTTCAGCGGTTTTAGTAAAGCATTATAAAAACACAAGTGTGGTAAAAGTATTCACCCAAAACGATTTTGGGTTGTTTTCATTTCATTTATATACAAAATACAGAAACACCACAAAAAAAGACCATCAATCAGAGGTGTCTGTTGCAGAATTATGTACAAATGGCTCTGTAGAAGGTGTTTTATAGCTTCACAATAGTTTTTTTGCTTGGCTGTGATTGTGTGGTCCTGTAACTGATTCAAACTAATGAACTTATTCGGCTTCAATCTGTGTTTGAAGATTCAGTAGAGCTGTCGGAGGAGGACGACCCTGTGTCTTTCTTTTTCTGTTTTTTCTTGTGTTTCTTTTCTTTCTCCCTTTTCTCCTTTTTCCCTTTCTTCTTGTGGCTCTTGTGCTTTTTCTTCTTCTTGTTCACTTCCTCCTCCTCGTCACTTGATGAGTGAGACCTGAGGTTATGAAAGCATAAACATACGATCAAACCCCTGTTAATAATGACATACAACATTTATAAAAATGTGATTTCACTATTCTAAAGATGAAAACAGAAAAATGTATCATACGTTAAAATGTTTCGAAATCTATGTATGTACATATTTATGAAGCACTACGAGCGCCAGATATCAATTATAAATGTATTTCTACACGAAAAAACGAAGACAACAAACCCATCATTACCAATTTGAAAGAATAAAGCAAATAAATAGTAAAAACACATCGACTTTGATTCGAGTTTAGATGGTTGATTGTAATCGTAACAAACAATACGTTGATAAAACATTTTTAAATGCAACATCTAAAATGCATTTATATGAGGCATTTACAATTTTTTTTAATACCAATAATTCCAAGGAAGTGCAGTGATTTATCAAATATGTACCTCTTTTTGGTCTTTTGATGGGATCTGTCCTTGCTTTTCTTTTTATGCTTTTCTTTTCTGGTATCTTCATGAGAACCTGTGTACAAAGTTTCCAATCAATCACAGAATCATTCAGTTACAAATGATCACTGCTAAATCATGAGAACTGACAGTAATCTGAGGCCTTGTTCACATTAATACATTTTCATTTGAAAACGTATCTTTTTCTCTCCGTTTTGGCCTTCCGTCAACACTGAGACGGCATTTTTGTCCCAAGATGGTAAATTTGGCGTTGTAGTGTGGACCGTGAAAACTGAGGTATTTGAAAACAATGACGTGCTGTTATGTGCTATTCACTTTCACACAGTTGATAAAATATGCTACTTTGCACACTCTTCATATCACAGTTCTGCAAAGATGACAGAAAATATACTCGCAATTGCTGTCCTGTGTCAAAAAATAAGTTTTAGACCAAACATATTATGGTGGATGAGAAACTTTTGTAAAACGCTAGTGTGGACGGAGAGCGGTGTTGAAACGAAAACACTGTTTTTTAATGTATCTGGATTAATGTAGACGTAGTGAAATTCTTAATATAATATGAAAAAAAGACCCACGACAGGAGTGGAAATAAAAAGCATTTCAGTCTAAACAGTGAAGGGACCTTTTGATTGGCTGCTGCCGAAGATCTTTTCTTTACTGACAGCTTCCTGTTCCTCCTCCGTGTCACTCTCCTCAGTGCTAGTGCTGCTCACATCCAGAACAATGTCCTTCCTCGGATCCACGCGAACAAAATTACGACATTCAAAAGTAAGGTGTCCGGCTGATGAAAACATTGGATGACACAAAAGAGATAAACTATGAATATGGTGAGGCTGAACATTAATAAACATACAGACAAATATATACACAAGACAAAATACAATTCAAGCTACACTGAAAATTATATGTATGTTTATGTGACAGACAGACAGACAGACCAAAAGACAGATAGACAGACAAATAGATAGACAGACAGATAGATAGATGACAGACAGAAAGACAGACAGACAGATAAACAGACACATAGAGACAGAGATACATAGATAGACAGACAGATATATAGATAGACAGATAGAAAGACAGACAGACAGACAGAGATAGATAGGAAGGTAGATAGATACTATCTATCTATCTACGCATCTAGACAGACAAACAGACAGACAAATAGACAGATAGATAGATTGATAAATAGATAGACAGACAGACAAAACTGTTTAAACTGTATGCATATGCATGTTTTTATCTGTAGAAGACAGACAGGTACCAAAATACAATTCAAATAATAAGTATGTTTTGTAAATTGATAGATAGAGCAGAATTATAGTTCATTTACTGATCGTCATACTCACGATATCCACATCTTTTACAACCAGCTCTGATGTTGTCTTTGTTTGGACCTGTTGGTAGGGAATTCAATGATTATATCACCTCAAGACGTCAATTCATGAACACGTTAAACCAACCCCAGCTAGAAGAAAACGTCTTTGCGTAAGATATTTAATAAAAGCGTCCTTATCTAACGAGATTTCAGGATTGATCTGGCTCACCGTTTATAAAACATCGAGCAGCCTGCATTATATCAAAACAACATGTTTACATGAATTTGTACAAATCGTCAGTTAACAGTAACCCTCAACTGGTGTAAAATATGAAGTCTGACATGCAAAGATATGCGCTTGATGTGAATCGACAGCTCATATGAAGACAATAATGAAGTGAAGTGATACTTTCTAGAACAATCCAGAAGCATATCGACTAACGTTACAATGACTAAAACTAGCGGACAATCCATTAATATCTGCAAAAGCATACCTTGGGCAGCCATTATCTACGTTACTATACTGTTTATTGGTGTGAAGTATAACAGAGCAAAATAAAAAATAAGAAACTCGTTGTTTTGGTTCCGCCGCTTTTCAAAGAATGAACTCAATCCGTCTGGTAAAAGACTCCGGCTGGAAACACCCGGAACACACTGCGGTTCCACTTACAGACCGTTAAATCACTCTTATGTGTTTGACAAATATTATACATTCAAAATGTAAGCACAATAGAAACAAAGATAACAGCTAAAAAGCACAATTTCACAAGATACTCTGTCATGTGGACAGAGTTTTAAGGGGACCTCGAAACCTGCCTTGAGACGCATTAAAATCTGAAAATCTAAAATTCGGTCTGCTTTGTTTTATTTTTGACATATACATCCTAAAAATAGTAAATACTATGATTTATAAATCATAAATAAATCAACGAGACTAAAGTAAATGTTTTTACTTTGTAATCACAAATGGATGTGATTGGTCCATCTTGACAGCGCGGATAAAAGTACCATGGACCACAGACGACTGCAAGAATTTACACTTGTATTATACCCAGGTTTTACCGTTTACTATCATTCATGTGAATTCTAGTCTTTGACCATAGACTGTAAAAAGTCTTTGACAGGATAAATGAACATTTCCTCCGTGACGATAGGGGGCGATAAGGTCGAAGAAGAGCGAGTGATCGAGACTGTCTGGCGGCATGACAGGATCCGCTTGTAAACATCACAGGAGAGAATAGTTCACATTTGTCAGACGTGCTATGTTCTTCTAATATCTCCGTATATTTTTACTTTTTCTATCAACCAATGAAACAGTTTTGAGAGAAATATACCCTAAATAATAACACGCGTTAAAGATGAGCAACATATATATTCAAGAGCCACCCACTAATGGAAAGGTGAGTTTTAACATCATCTCAAACTCATATTCATGGAAAATAATGAATACAATGATACGTTCTGTGTCTAACTTCTCTTTTAGTTGTTCATATAAGCAATTATCAAGCAACGAATCAATATTCCATGGAAACAAAGAAGTAGTTTATTTAAATGTATTTATTTACTTATTTGATCATTTTTGTTTATGTTTTGAATCACATTTGATACATCATACAGTATGATACAGGAGAATATGCATGCAGCTCATACAAAAAACATCTCAGCTTTATTCAGAGGCCCAAACTGAGCAAAAAATTTGAAATTTATGAATCCAAGAAGTAAGACGAAATTCTGAATATTATGTAAATCAATGAAATCTTTATAACTGTATAGCATATGCTTAAATAAAATGCATAATATCAGTCTATAACTCCCAATTAATATCTGTCTTTAAGATATTATTTAAATGCCTAGTTTTACGATTAAAGCTCTGTGGTTTTTATTTTGGGGGGCAAAACGTATAATGCAATGCAATACAATGATTACTGAAAGATTAACAAATAACAATCCTCAAAAGCCTGATGTATCTTATTTGATAGATACTCACATTTTATGTATGGATAATCAAGTAAACCTACGTCGCTTCAGTCCAGTTAATGTTCATCTTAAAATATTACTAACAACATAAATGTTAAAGATTAAACATTAAAAGTTTCGCTGCAAAATATCAATAGATATTCAGATGATAGAAAACATGTAGTAGAACGTGCACAACAGGTGTTCCAGTAAAGTTTTGATCATGTTAACTATCTATCTATCTATCTATCTATCTATCTATCTATCTATCTATCTATCTATCTATCTATCTATCTATCTATCTATCTATCTAGGTGTTGCTGAAGACCACGGCAGGTGACATTGATATAGAGCTGTGGTCTAAGGAAGCACCGAAGGCATGTAGGAACTTCACTCAGCTCTGTATGGAGGGTAAGTGGCGTCATACTCTAAAATATGCAGATATAAAATGTAAGGAATTTGTCACAATGCCAGTTTTTTTAATCAAATACCTGGACTGTTCTTCATAAACATTGCTTCTGTTTTGCAGGTTACTATGATGGCACAGTCTTTCATCGCGTGGTGCCAGAATTCATTGTTCAAGGAGGGGATCCGACGGGCTCAGGAACAGGCGGGGAGTCCATCTACGGGCGCCCTTTCAAGGTTGGTCTTGACTTTTGTGACAAGTTGGTTATTTTCTAAATGAAATTCATGATGTTTAATATTAACATACAATTAGAGACCTATGTTTGTGTAATGCCTGGTCCCAGACAAAAGATGAGCAATCGTGGCGATTTCTATGGTCGTGGCTCCTAAACGTCGGACAGTGAGAGAGGTTCAAAGACGGACGTTGACACAGTCTACATACATGTCGTTCCCAAGTTTATTAGATCCATGTCGGACAGTGTGATTTGTAATGATCTTATAGGATTATGCAGGAAAGGAACGCATTGTAAATGTTACTGTAGTTTTAAACAGTTTATCTTTTCCAATGCAGGATGAATTTCACTCCAGATTGCGCTTCAACCGGAGAGGTTTGGTTGCCATGGCAAACGCTGGACCTCATGATAATGGGAGCCAGTTCTTCTTCACTCTTGGACGGGCTGATGAACTTAACAACAAACACACCATTTTTGGAAAGGTGATGTTTCACATAGTGTTCAAGATTTGTGCTTGCAGTTTAAACCTTTATGACCCATTTGAAGGGAAAGTTCACTCAAAAATGAAAACAGACTAGGACTTTCTGCAAAATACACTACCGTTCAAATGTTTGGGGTTAGTATGATATATATATATTTTTTTTTTGTTGAAAGAAATGTAATACATTTATTTAGCAAGGATTCATTAAATTGATCAAAAAAGACAGTAAAGACATTTATAATGTTACACAAGATTTCTATTTCAAATAAATGCTGTTCTTTTGAAAGAATCCTTAAAAAATAATTATCATTGTTTTCACAAATATAATATGAAGCAGCACAACTGTTTTCAACATTGATAATCAGATAATAATCATGTTTCTTAATCTTCAAATCATCATATTAGAATGATTTCTGAAGGATCATGTGACACTGAAGACTGGAGTAATGATACTTTGACTTCAACTTTGCAACTTTGATCACAGAAATAAATTACATTTGAAAATATATTACAATAAAAAAATTACATTTCTGCATTATCTGCAGAATAGAACAAGCTAGAACAGAGAGGAACTCAGAAACAGTGAAGGCATAGACAAAGAGGTTTTTTCAGCAGAATGCAGTTAAGTGCTCATGAAGGATATGAGTTTTCAGCTGTTTCTTGTGAATTGTCAGGGCTGTACGGATAGGGTTGGGGAAGATCATTCCACCAGCAAAGGAACAGTGAACGAAAACGTTCTTGAGAGTGATTCTGTCCCTCTCTGTGATATATATATATATATATATATATATGTATAATATCCTAGTAATATGCATGCTAATTAGAAACTAGTTCATAGTGAGAACTGGACCCTAAACTAAAGTGTTAAGAAACGTTGTAAAATCTTACTGACCCTACACTTTTGAACGGTAGTGTACAGTAAAAGACATTTAATTTTTGGGTGAACTATATCTTTAAGTCTTACTCATTTATCACTTAATATTGATCAATGTTTTATTTTGTTAAATGCCCTCTTGAATTCCCTCTTTGTCATGTGTGTGAGTTTGTCTGTTGTGATTTTGGCTGCAGGTCACAGGAGATACTGTGTATAACATGCTCAGGTTAGCAGATGTGGAGTGTAACAGTGATGAACGGCCACTCAACCCACACAAAATCCGAACCGCAGAGGTTTGTTTCTGTCCCCTGAATTGGCTTTACCATTTCAATTTGACCTTTCTTTCCATATGCAGTCCTTGACTGCTCTTACACTCTTACACAGGTCTTGCACTCGGCCTTTGAGGACATCATTCCGCGTGAAATGAAAGTCAAAAAAGTAAAAAACAAAGAAGAAGGGAAGAAATCACAGTCCAAAGCAACCAAGTATGTCACACTTCCACCTTTCTTTCTTTCTTTCTTTCTTTCTTTCTTTCTTTCTTTCTTTCTTTCTTTCTTTCTTTCTTTCTTTCTTTCTTTCTTTCTTTCTTTCTTTTTCTTTCTTTCTTTCTTTCTTTCTTTCTTGTATTAGAGACCAGCATCAAAGACAACATGACATTCACTCACTTTTAAAAAAAGGATGTTAAAAAATCCCATATATTTACAGAAAGTAAAGGGTCCATCATTATTATATGATCTGTTTTTTTTAACTTATGATTAGATTTTTTGTTTTGTTTAAGATTGTAATTTTGATGCTGTACAATGATGTTTCCACAATGTAGTGTTAACCAGGAAGGTTTTATTATAGGAACTTCAGCTTGTTGTCGTTTGGAGAGGAGGCAGAGGAAGAGGAGGAGATGGTCAAACAAGTCAGCCAGGTAGCCTTGTGTCCAGTGACAGATATTCCTCAATGGAGGTGAATATTCATGTGTGGGACGAGCAGCAGGTGCATTTAACATGTCCTTTCTTGCAGACCATGAAAGGGAAAAGCAAAAGCAGTCATGACCTGCTGAAGGATGATCCCAAGTTAAGCTCTGTTCCAGTTGTTGACAGGTCAGGAAAAAAATCCCTCCGTCTTCACATGAATAGTAATGACATGATATATTGATGATACATTATCTTAATCATGCAGATGTAATCCATATTTATGTAAAAAAATAAATAATAATATTTTGAGTTACATTTTATTTTTATATTTGTAGTTTTTAATGTTAATTTTAGTCATTTCGTTATGTAGCGTTACATATTCGCTATGTTTTAGTTAGTTTTATTTATTTTCATTTAATGATTTTAGTGCTTCAACTTATTTTAGTTTATTGCTAAGGCAGCATTTCTTATTTTCGTTGAGTTTAGGTTTTTCAACTATATATAAATGTGTATATATATATATATATATATATATAATTATTTTTTTTGTATGTAAAGGAACCAAAGTGGCGGAGATGATGCAGACGATGATGTGGAGGACGACAGCGATCGTGAACTGGAGAGAGAGAAGGTCCGAGAGAACATTGCAAAGAAACTGAAGAAAGAAAAGACGGATGAAGAGAAGACCAATCAAGACATGGTGAAGAAGACCTCTCGCAGGTAATGCCATTCGTCTTAGCATGAGTTCTCCTCTGATGATGTCCTTTCCTCTTATTACACAGTTGACATTCAGTATTTAATAATACTTGTGAATTGTACTTCTGAAACGTCATTCACACAGCTGGAATCATTTGTTTTCAGTGTGTGTTTGTGAGTTGAGTTGACAGCAAATGAGCGATGTCATGTGGTGATTACTACTAGAGGTTATTATGGTAAAGAGGACCTAATATGCTTTTTGACATGTTTAACTGTCTTTAGTGTGTAATAACGACAATACAGACTTTTTACAATACAGATTGTTTCAAAGCAGCTTTACAGTGATAACAGGAAAATAATGCAACAAAGTTTGTTTCGCCTGTACAGCAGATCTAGAAGAAAATAGTGTCATAGTCCAGCTTAAGTAAGTTCAGTGATCTGGTGGTTCATTTTTGTTATAAAAAAGTTATTTAGTTCATATATATATATATATATACACTCACCTAAAGGATTATAAGGAACACCTGTTCAATTTCTCATTAATGCAATTATATAATCAACCAATCACATGGCAGTTGCTTCAATGCATTTAGGGGTGTGGTCCTGGTCAAGACAATCTCCTGAACTCCAAACTGAATGTCAGAATGGGAAAGAAAGGTGATTTAAGCAATTTTGAGCGTGGCATGGTTGTTGGTGCCAGACGGGCCGGTCTGAGTATTTCACAATCTGCTCAGTTACTGGGATTTTCACGCACAACCATTTCTAGGGTTTACAAAGAATGGCGTGAAAAGGGAAAAACATCCAGTATGCGGCAGTCCTGTGGGCGAAAATGCCTCGTTGATGCTAGAGGTCAGAGGAGAATGGGCCGACTGATTCAAGCTGATAGAAGAGCAACCTTGACTGAAATAACCACTCGTTACAACCGAGGTATGCAGCAAAGCATTTGTGAAGCCACAACACGCACAACCTTGAGGTGGATGGGCTACAACAGCAGAAGACCCCACCGGGTACCACTCATCTCCACTACAAATAGGAAAAAGAGGCTACAATTTGCACAAGCTCACCAAAATTGGACAGTTGAAGACTGGAAAAATGTTGCCTGGTCTGATGAGTCTCGATTTCTGTTGAGACATTCAGATGGTAGAGTCAGAATTTGGCGTAAACAGAATGAGAACATGGATCCATCATGCCTTGTTACCACTGTGCAGGCTGGTGGTGGTGGTGTAATGGTGTGGGGGATGTTTTCTTGGCACACTTTAGGCCCCTTAGTGCCAATTGGGCATCGTTTAAATGCCACGGCCTACCTGAGCATTGTTTCTGACCATGTCCATCCCTTTATGACCACCATGTACCCATCCTCTGATGGCTACTTCCAGCAGGATAATGCACCATGTCACAAAGCTCGAATCATTTCAAAGTGGTTTCTTGAACATGACAATGAGTTCACTGTACTAAAATGGCCCCCACAGTCACCAGATCTCAACCCAATAGAGCATCTTTGGGATGTGGTGGAACGGGAGCTTCGTGCCCTGGATGTGCATCCCACAAATCTCCATCAACTGCAAGATGCTATCCTATCAATATGGGCCAACATTTCTAAAGAATGCTTTCAGCACCTTGTTGAATCAATGGCATGTAGAATTAAGGCAGTTCTGAAGGCGAAAGGGGGTCAAACACAGTATTAGTATGGTGTTCCTAATAATCCTTTAGGTGAGTGTGTATATATATATATATATCTGAAGAAAACAGTGATGTAATCGTCCAGCTCAGTTCAGTTGTCTTGTAATGGTGTCAACGTCACAATATACCTCATTTAAAAAATTCCCACCCAAGGCATATGCAGAATAAAGGGGTGGGGCCTGGTTGAGTTAATTAGTAGTGTGTTGAAACTCATGGTGGAAGCAGTTGACCAATCACAACACACGGATCCAGCTGACCAATCAGGGGCCGGTTGCATAAACATAGCCATTATGTTAAGACAGTGTCTAAAGCCCCCCTGTGGTGAAAATCAAGCTTTTAATGTTGTTTATGTGTCTATGTGGTGTTTTTAAAATGCTTTAAGACAAACCATGTACAAATTCACAAATCAACATCATTTGCTGAGTATTTTCTCCTTAAAACTGCAGTGAACCAAAGATGGTCACAAAAACACGGTTTGAAATCGCTGGTGTTTCTGACGTCACAAACTACCTTGTAAGGTCAACGTGTGATCGTCAACGAGTGGATCTCTGAGCTGGTGCGAGTGAGTGGAGGCGGGGCTAATTTGCATATTAATAGAACTGCATATACTAAATGAGGCAAGGGTGTAGAGTTACATTCAAGCTATTTTAAGGCATGAAGAAATAATTTTTCAAAGAAAAAACCTTTAAATATGTAATTTTGGTGATCAAAGATGAGTTTTAAGGTATAAAATGATTGACTACAGAGGGACTTTAAGTTCTAGTATGACCCACTAGCAATTGATTTAAAAGCCATGAACAGTCTTAAAGAAAAAATTGGATAGGTATAGGATAAAGCATAAACCTGTGCCAAAAGTCTCTATAGTGAGCCTGAAGCAGTCCCTGGTGTACTAGCATCAGTGTTCTGGGGGTTTTCAATTCAGTTACCTTTGGACGTCCTGGAGGACCAACGGCCTGAAGAGTTTAGCTCCAACACACCTGAACCAACTAATCAAGGACTTCGGGATCAATAGACTCTATCAGGCAGGAGTGTTGGAGCTAAACTCTGCTGGATGCTGGTCCTCCAGGAGCAGGAGCAGCTGCTGAATGTGCTGTGGATAGAGCATTTCAAGTGTGTCCAGCAGAAGGCACTGTTGGTCTGTAGGATCAGACGCACATTCTCTCCAAGGATGCGGATGAGTTCCTTTGGCTTTAGTGTCACAAAATGTTTTATGTGTTCTTTGTGTTCTCCTAAACTGGGCTGAAGCCCTGAACCTTTTTAATAGAATTTCCCTTTCCATGTTAATATGACAACTTTAAGTAATCTAACACTTTAGTAATCTAACACTTAACATTTTTGACTTATTTTATAAATTGAACCATTATTAATGTTTTATTAGTTTCTACATTGCCAGTAAATAGGAAACTGATTGGTTGACTGATTTTAAACACTCATGATCAATCCCTACTTTGAAATGCATAGTCTTTTTCCAGTCAGCATTGTGTCTGACAACCAGAAAGAGACTTTTGCACTTAATATGCACAGTTAATAAAAAATAAAAATAAAAAGATTTGGTACTTTAGTGATATTGGACACTAGTGTAGAGTTTATATTATGATATTTAAATGCGTGTTTACCAAAACCAGTTATTATGTGCATGCATTAAGGATGTGGAAAATAACTCTTTTGATTAGAACGCTTGAACATCTGAACTGTTTGTTCGTTTTAAGGAAGAGCAGATTCGAACCGAACACGTTTGTAAAAGTTTAACTATTTTAACATCATCTTAAGAACTCAAAGCTCATATGAGAGACCCCTACAAAGTGATGTCATATCTGCACCACTCTATAACCCATTACTATCAATTTATTAACTGGATTAACATCTGACAACTTAAAAATATTAATTTAATGAATAAAAAAGCAGTCTATTGAACTTTAAAAATAAAAATTAAGTAATGCAAAGAGCTACAAACCTCGTTCTTTCACCTTTACGTTTGATTTGCCTCTTAAAACTAGAGGCAAACGTATTACCCTGTTTGTCAAATATATTAAACCCAACCGTTTCAGTGAGATGCACATACTTCACCACAGAAATCTCAAACACAAATCATCAACAAATGTTAGTTTAGTAAAAATATGAACTCTGAACCACATGGCAGCTAACAGTGGCAGCTGCAACAGCATACAAATCATCATATTCAACAATAGTTACCATGGGTTTTTTTAAGCTGCAATGTATGCTGGGAAATTACACAACATTGTGCAATGTAAAATTGTTTGTTCAGATGAAGTTGGGACAACATGTTTTGAACAAATAGATGTATCTAAGTAAAGCCGGGTGCACGCTGTAGGATTTATAATAGTCCTTTACAATTCTTGCTTGTCAGACTTGATCCTCACTGTCACACTGTAAGATCTCAGTTGACTTTAATGTCAGACTCTACAGCAGTCAAGACTCGTTAAAAGCGGTCAATCCGTGACACGTTCAGTGATTGTGAGCAGCATTTACATGCGGGATAGGAATGTTGGCTAGCAAACTAAAATAATCTATAGCTTTAATTTTAAATCATGGCTTATCTCTTGAAAAGAAAACTGAAAAAACAAACAAATAAAAAAACGATGTGTGTGGAGCAAGTGGTGGTTTGTTGTTGTCTCACTAATTGTCATCAGGTTCTTTGCTCCTATTAGTTTTTGATTTGACGGTCGCCATAAGAAAAGCCACATTGTAGGACTGTGCCTCAACACTGCCAGAATTTCATCAGAGGTAAGATCTGATCGCAACGGTCATTAATTGGCTGTCGGTGAACATGTCAAACTAGCGATCAAAGACTTCAGATTCTGGCCAAGGATCAGAGGAATCTTTTAGGATTAGGATTCACAAAATTTGTCTCAGACGTCCATATCGTAGCCAGAATCGAACAAAACAACTTTTGTTAGGAACGTGTTTAGAGTATTCTTGTTCAGTTTGCACAAAATAAACGGACTCCTCTTGCTAAAAACATCTTTGTTTTGCATTAGTTAAAAGAACCTTTTGCAGATTTGACGCATGTCTACATTTATACAGAGCCAAGAGCAACATTTAACTAAAACTGTGATGATTGAATCCAAGAATGAGCAGCATTTTCACAGATATGTATTTAGGAAATAAACAGGCAAAATATCAATAACCTTTGATTGCACAAAACTATTGTAGTTAGTAATTTACTAGTATATGTTATTGAGTAAATGTAACAGAAATTGCTTTAGAGTTTTAAAGGGAGTTAAACTTCTTGTAGCATGTTTTAGGAGTCTAATTGGCTATTACTAGTATTGGTAACTGCAAATTTATTTTTGCCGCTAAATTTCCACAGGTGCCACAAAGCAAAAATACATAAAGTCCACAATAATAGTTGAATATACTGAGGTTTTTTTTTGTCAGTCAGCTCATTGTGATCTCAGCGTGTTGCTGGTTGACCAGACGTCTGACTCCTGAAGTTTCTAAAGAGCAGTGGCACCTGCAGTGGACCAGAACTGTGGCACAGTTGCTCCTCGTCCTCAGTGGATCCTCTTCAGTGGACACAGCCAGGTCCCTCAAGGTGAAGGAGATTTCTGACTCAAAAATCAAATTACTCTGCCACAGTAGGGGAAAACGGCTCCCTCCTGCCAATCTGGCAACCCCAGCACTGCTGCTCCTGAGAGACCGTGTCTTACATTAGAGAAATTCATTGTAAACGTGCTTCTGGAGTATTTCTCTTTCTGTGAAAACTGTTTGGACGTCTCTGTCGATGCAGTGCTTTCTTAGAGAGCTATTGTTGACTTTTCTCTGTGCTCAAAGATGCTTCATTTCATCCTTGCATTTATTTTGCTCAATTACAAAAACAGAGACCCTGCTCAGGGTTGGTTGGAAAATTCTGAAACAAATGAGGTTGATGAATCCCTGAAAAAGAGTAGCATATTTCTGTGGTACTGCAAATAATGGCTTGAAGGTATAAGCTGTCTAATTCAGTGAAGGGCCAGTTCTTTTTCATATTTAATAATGTGCAAAGTAGAACTGACTGAGATTTTTATTGTTTGCCTGTTCAAAACTGTCTGCAATGATGTTAGGGTGCTGTGAATGGTTGTTAGGACGTTGCTATGGGGTTACTAGGGTATCCTGGGTAGTTGAAGTGTCGTTACTTATTGAAAAAAAAAGTCCAAATTTGACGTGCTTATTGAGCCAATAATTAATTTTCATGTTGTGGCTGATAACCGATAAATCATCTATATTAAGGATACGCTACACAACAATTATGTAAAAAAAAACGGAAAAGTTTTTCCGTTGCATTTATGAAAAGTTTTGCGTACATGCGACAACAGTGTTAAATGGTCCCCGTTCACACGGATCCCCAAAAGCGACTAAAATGATGTATTATTCCTGTCAGGCCAGTAGATGGCGATGTCACTTCGTAAAGAAACTCTACACTCCTATAGACTGAACACGTAATAAGCATGCGCATGACGTCATCCTTTTCACAAATTCAAGTTTTTGTAGTTTACACAGAGACGATAGCGGTATCATTTTCAAAAACTTGCACTTTGAAACCCGTTTTCAGAAGTTTTCGTTTTCAGGCCCCCAAAACGCTGTTGTCACGTAAATGTTCTGTAATATCGGCCACTAATCAGTATGGATATGTTGTGAATGACAAATGCATTTGTTGAAAATTATCATATATAAATAAAATCTCACTAAGTAATACAGCTAATACTGACACAAAATATTTGTCCCTGTGTTTTGTTTAAGCTGGTAAATTAAATGTATAGTAAATTCACTTTTGTAGCAAAAACAGTGCAGGACAAGTTACGTGCCAAAGTTTACTATTTTAGTTGAGGAGTTTGATCGAATCCCAACGGAAACCCTACAAGACCATGGATAATTTTTTTTCTTTCTTGTTTTCTCCTGATCTTGACCTAACAAAAGTTGTTTAATATAATATTAACATAATAAATTTAATAATATTAACATAATAAAACTTAATTTTTTTGTGATCAGAAGTTGTTCTTTATACAATGATTGATTCTTTATACAATGATTCTGAATAACACAGCACTGGGATATTTTTGGTGATTTTTATTCGTCATATAGGATAGGCTGTGACTGATATCATGTGCATTACACTGGCTTCTGCCTTCTAGCCATGCTCTTCCATTTAAAGAGGTGCAAAATATCCAGATTTCTAAAAACAGTGACACAGTGAGGTAAACTAATGACACAGTTACTAAGACTGCGCTGATTAAAATGGCGTCGTAAAGATGGGTGCAAACTGAATACTATACAGTGATATCAACATTAGTTTTAATGTAGAATCACACCGAATGCTATTGCGGAAGTGAAACTGTGAAGAGTCATGCATCTAGCAGTTAACATAACGATAACACATAGGCCTACACTTTCAAGCAAAATAATCATATTGATTCAAGCATTTAACATTTTTAAGTTAATTACTTGTTAGTAACGCACACAATACTGCACAAATTATCGCGATCTTGAAGTAAGGTCTTCACTCTCTCTGTCCCAAACGCGTACAATCTGGGCCAGTGTGAACTAACACAGTAAGGTGGATATACCACACCACCCCATCAGTTATATTCAGTCCTATACTGCCACCTGTTCACGAGAAAATTAAGTTGTGATAACAAGAAAGAAAAAAAATAATAATCCATGGCCTCATCGGGCTTCCGTAAATCCCTGAGCATGACCAAAAGTTAAAATATTATAATGCTGCTGAAACTCTCAGAAATGCCTTATTTTTGTGGGATAGTCAAAGTGCAAGATGCAAAAACTACTTCATCCCATTTTGTTTCATCTTTAAAACCCATTTTTCACTCTCATATCAGACCCATTGTCACAGTTTCATCTCTTTCATGTGATCCTTGAAATCAGCGTGTGACCTTTGAAAATGTGGGGATTAAGGGATTCATAACCTCACTGACTGAGGCGCTAAAGGCGGAGAACCCTTCCATCATGCCCCCTTTTCTGGAAGCACACCTGCCTTATCTCACCATCGGCCGTTATGTGTCGGGATAATTTTCCGATCATAATAAACATGCTCTCTTCTTTTTCTACATAATGAAGTAATGGCCAAACCCACCGAGTCTCGCAGCTTTGATTGACAGGAAGCAAAATGCAGAAAGACTGTAGTATATTAAACACAAGCGTGGTGTTTGGCTACAAGAACTGTAACCCAACACAGTGGTTTGTCTTGGCTTGCAATCAAAGAGTTGGCTGGTAGGTAGAGTGTTGGTGCAAGACAAAGGGAGCATTGTTGCAGCCCAGAGCTCTTTCCCACTCAGGCTTACAGGAGCTTTTAGGTGAAGAGAGAAGCTTTGGTTGCCAGTCACCTGGAAGGAAGCACAGGCTGTAGGAAGGATCTGATGTTGGTTGGAATAAGTCTATGAGGCTCGAGCTGAAATCTAGCTCCTCCGGATCCATGTCTACTGCTTAAGATAGTATTTCATTTCCTGGTTGGCTATCTGTGTTTTTTGGCATGGTTCATGGCATGCTTCTGGTATTCTTGCTAATGAAAATCGTAATATTTTTTGGGGTTCTACAAGCAAACCATTTTCTTTAGCCGTAAATTTATAGTGACCGTGATATTGATTACCTTTTATTTAACAAAAATGTATAAACACTTACCGCTGTCCATATCATTGGTGGCATTAATGAATAAAACAGCATGCTTATGGGAGTCCCGACATCACGACATATGGTAGCCGCCACTAACACTAAACCCGACAGACAGGGCATAACTAAGGATACAAAGTGCTTCCATATGGCTCTTGGATATAGCCATACGCTCTTAATATTTTCATTTAAACCTGAGTGATATACTACAGCCACAATTCAAAAGAGAAAACTATGAAACCTTGGGCAAAAGAACAAGCAAACAAGTACTTGGCACTTTCTTTGCAACGTTATCTATCTAACATTTTGTATGCTGTATTTATTAAATGTATAATAAATGTTATGTATTTTAATAAACATTTATTTATTATTAGTATTAGAAGTATTAGTACTATATAGTAAATTGGCCGGTTTGTAAACAAGTAAACAAGGCTTAAGCCTAGTCCCACACTAAAAATGCAAGTTCGAGCTGTTTTAACTGAAAGCATCTATCTGTCGTCAGTATTCGTAATATCTCTCTCTCTCTCTCTCTCTCTCTCTCTCTCTCTCTCTCTCTCTCTCTCTCTCTATATATATATATATATATATATATATATATATATATGTGTGTGTATATATATATGTATGTATGTATGTATGTATGTATAAAATGTATAATAACATATTTACATATACACCAAAAAATAATGTTGGCTCAACAAATTATTTTTTTTTTTTGAGTTATGACAACTTCGATTGAAACTGTTCAACCAACAAACTATATTGAGTTAGATTAACTTAATTTATAACATTAAAAAGAAAATGTATAACATTTATAACATTAAACATTACTCAAAATTTAATTCACTCCAACTACTTGAGTTGTAACCCTGGACCCAGTTAATCTTATTTCAGTTAAAATCCACAGCTATCATACCACATACTAATGTATCTTATTGAACATGTATATTTAATGAACAAGATATTACTTGTCACTGGCATTAGCGTAGTCATTGCTTATAGCATCAATCTAGTGTTTACCTTCATGTTGGTTACTCTTACTCACAATGGTAACCACAGAAACTTCAACATAACAGAAACTCTTTAATGGCAAACATGGTCTTTCCCTTTCCCTAAAATCACACTTAATTTCAGAATTTATTCTACTTATTCTGTTCTACGCAAAGCATGCTGGGAACTATAATTCCACTGCTCAATTTCCAAAGTTAACAAAACATTTTCATTAAGTTACAACAACTTAATTAAAACAAAAAAGTAAAGTAGAAATTTGAGTTTAAATTACACAATATGAAGTTAATGTAATGATCAACATTATTATTTTAACAGAACTCAAAATAATGTTTGCAACTTAAAAGGTTTAATTAAATCACTAAAATAGATTTTTTAAATTGCAACCATGCACTTAAATTATGACAATAGAATTACTTTTTAGAGTGTTTTTAAATAAAGGTATTAATAGATTTAAAATGCACTTCTGTATTTTTATTTAATTTATTTTTTACATACTGTGTAAACACCTGCTACGGATACTTTCAAGATGAATTTCAGCATGTTAGGCTCTATTCCGCAGCTGAGAGAGAGCTAGAGAAGCATCTGAGCATCTCTGCATTTGCTCAAATTAACGAGTCCAAATTACTTGCTCAAGTATTGAAAAGTTTTCCTTCACATTTATATCTTGTCCAGACCATAGACTGTAAAAAAAGATGGACAGCGCATTGCTGCTTCCTTCCACTGTAGAAAAATGAAGCCAAATATCCCAGAAACAGTCATTGCCGATTACGTCGCTCGGAGCCCGAGTCTGCGCTGTGGTGATCCTGAGGTGGGTTATTTGGCAGTGAGGAGCAACAGGACTTACAACAGGAGCGTGGATTGGCAGCCATCTGAATCCTCCAAACCACTGAATACTCTTATGTGGTCTCGTCATTATCTGCTTTTCAAGCTCCTCTGGACCATAATGCAAGATTTTACTAGGTTTGTCTACACAATGGAAATGTCTTTTAAGAGAGTCCAAACAGCAATTATGCACCAAAGATGATGACTTTTGTGTGCAGTGTCACTGTTTCTAAATGGCACCTGTCAGTAGTCATCCGTCATAATCCGATGCTCTATCAGCCTCTCAGGGAAAGGTCACCCGAATCAGTAAAGCACTGGCCCTTTTTGTGTGGAGGCCAGAAGGGATCATCTAATTCTTGGCAGCTGTGCCTCGGATCTGCAGGTTCCTGGACCTCCAGCCCGCTGAGCATGTGTGCCCTGTTTGGGGGAGTCTGACAGAACGACTCCAGACTTCAGCATGTGAGGCTCTATTGACGTTCAGCAGAGCAGAGCTAAGAAGTGGCGGAGCATCTCTGTATTTGTTCACCGTTGTAAATTAACGAACCAGAAATAACCATGCTTTGTTTATTACTTGTACCTTCACATGACTCTTTCTTGAGAAACGGAAAACGGTCATGAAAACTAGTTTTTTCTATGACCTTTTGAGATTAAAATATCTTAATACACTATGGAAATTATTTGATCTTGGATTTAATTTAGATTTAAAATAGATTCATTTGAATCCTGTCGGTCAATATTTCTTGGTTGTTTTTTCATACGTTATGCTGCCATATTACCCCATTAATTGTTACTAGAAACATATTACTCCATTAATTGATACTATATACACTTATGAAATCCGCATGCACTGCCGCAATGTATTCATTGCTTGCTTGATCAGTAACGGTCTCTCTACGTAGCAGTTTATAAAGACGGCTGACATTTTACAAATTTTATTTCCTTATCGGCAAGAGCTACTTATGTCAGAGAGAGTTTCTGGTGGTCAATAAAGAAGGATATGGAATATTAACATTGTTGCTGTATAATTACAATGGCGAATCCATCATGGCGGAGAAAATTTATCGTAAATGGAGGTAAATTATAGAGAAAAAATATGTTGGATCTTTCATATTATTAGCAAAATGATCAGTATACTCTGCATTTAAAGTTGTAAGTTTTAGAATCTCAAATGCTTTCTAATGAACTCAACATGTTTGTAACTTTACTTGTGCTGAAACACTCACTCTTGCAGTTTGGAGCTTTAGTAAAATGTAATAATTTGTTAGCAAACTAGTGGTTGGAGGATGCAGCATATACGCAGTCTCTGTGTTATGGTTAATTTCTGCGCTCCTTGGCTTATGCCATGCGTTTGGACACCGCTTGACTCATCAACTCCATCATTAATATTTATTATAGAACTCTCAGTTATTCAATTATTCAGTCTCCTTTCTCAAAACTTAGGTAGACGTTACATTTGAGTCAGAGGGAGACCTGGAAAACTAATATTCTTCACTATCCTCCTTGAAATGTGATATCATATGATTATTATACACCACCTCTGCTTTAACCATCTGCTTCAAGACCTTGAAAACATTTGCCCTCTCCACGCAACACTGAGATTATACTGCTTGATTATAAAACTCTGAACCATGCGTAAAAGTCAAAATCAGTAGAGAGTGGAGCTTGAGGAACAGTATTTCCACTCCTGCGAAGCGTGAGGAGCTACTCCACATCCGTTTTGGAAAAACAGATCAAAAACGACCCGCTCTCAAGAAGTTTTTTGACTGCGACAGCAGGCTGGTGGGGGGTGGGGGGGCGAGGGTTAAATGTTGAAGTCTCGTTTCACGAGAAAGATTGGTCTGTGGCCAGTCACTTTGTGTGCTTTCTTTATGAAAAGTAAATCATCCAGAGCTCCCCGGGTTTCGCTTATTTGAATTGTCTGAATGAGCGACAATTGCTGGCTGGTCTGGAGAGCCGTGAGTGACGACAAAGTCTTTCCCCCACTCCTCAGACATTAAATGTGTGCGTCAGGTCTCGTCCAGCACTTCATCACCAATCCCTCTCTCTCTCTCGTCTGATTTGTGAAATGACGGTCTCTTCCCTGCTGGCGGGCCGAGAGGGTTTGGTGAATGGCTGTCATTGTGCTGGCTGGTGGGGGGGGGGGGGGATGTGTGTGCCCTCTGGCTGATGAGGCCGCAAGACAGTGGGCACACTTTGGCTCCTCTTCAAAGAGCTCACTCGTTAATAAACTCTCATCCCCTCCTCCTTTTATCACAAGGACACTTTATCACACTGTTCTTTTCTTTTCTTGAGTTAACAAATACCTTTTTATCTCGCTCTGCTGTCTAACAAGGGCATATCTCACAGCTCTGCTATTTTAAACAGCCCATCACTCTTCAGCGCAGTGCTGTTTATTAATAGCTGTGCTATTTCAGTCAAATTGCCTAATTTTCTAAATGCCAGGATCACAATTACTTTTTCTGTTTGTACAAATGGCTTTCTGCAGATTGTTTGGCTGTTGTTTTGTCTTTTACTTGATTCATTACTTTGGCCCTACTTTTTTGTACTTGTTGAGGACATTTCCTTGATGCACAAAATAACTTTCATTGTTTGCCTTTTACTTTTCCTGAGTATAAATTCAGTTTGTTGCTTTAGGCCCAAAACATACTCTACACAGGTACATGAACGCAAACGCTTCTAGCTACACAAGCTTGATTTCTACTGCCATGGTCGAAAGGAATCTTTTTTAAAAAGTTGGTAAAAATGAGTTAGTGTCTACCTGAATAATAACACATCTCATTGTGATATCTTTACAAACATGGTCAATATGGTGGAGATGGACTCCACCTGAAGAACAAAAGGATATTCTGAGGAATTTGTTGAGCCCTGAGGAGTAAATTAGAAGGTGTTTCTGTCTCCGCATTTTTCTCAGCTTTCTCCACTCTTACTGGCAATCTGGCTGAGAGACCCATTGTGTTGCTGTTGCCTAGGATATGCCGCTCTTGTTTGGTAAATGGTAGCATGTCCAGGCAAGCAAAATTAGCACTTAGTCGGAGGTGTTTCCCTATATGGCCTGCTCATTTCCGACCAAGGGTCAATGTAGGCCTCTAATAGATAACTCTTCACCCTTGTGGAATCTTCACGTCTTATCTTGTTTACTTGCCAAAATGTGCATTTGTTCATTCCAACACAATGGAAACAATTAAAGGAACACAATTTTTCCTTTCTGTACAATTAAAGCGTATTAGAGCAGTAGGCCAACTATTAATTTTTATTCATGTTTCTGAAGCCTATCCATGACTAGTCAGAACATTGTGGTAAAGTTAGTTGACTAGTCGTGCAAGTTACCAGAGCTTCAAAAAGGACAAAAACCCACCATAAAACACTATAATAGTGGTCAGAGTACCATACTATTCCAGATCTTGTAAAGCCATCCGAGAGTTTTGTGTGAGAGACACCCTCCACCCTAGCCAGGTTTGAAGTCAGTGAACTGCTAAGCACCTGAACCAGCGGAGATGACCTGACCTGTACTCTAACTCTCTGTCACCTTATTGGTCCTTCTATGAACTAACAAAACATGTGCAGGAAATGAGAATGTCAGCTTTAACCAAGACCGAGGGCTTTGTAATCATCCGGCTACCAAGATCTCCAGCAGTGGATCGATGTTGAGTGGCTCCACTGAAGGTGATGCACTCTTTTCAGGATTGGGGACCTAAAGAGGAGAACAAACGAATGCCAGTGTCCATGAGGTTCCCCTTTACCTGAGCTCCCAAACACTAGAAGAGGTCCTCTACAAGGCCAGCCTTTAAAACGTCCACAGTGGCACACGTTTGTCCCTTGAGAACCTAGAAACTAGGAACCTGGCGTTTGGGGACCCGAGGTTCAACAGGAGTAACAGAAGAGAGCTGCTGGAGAGAACATGTGTCAGCTGAGAGGAGCAGATGGATGGAACAAAGGCAGTCATTGTTACGGGCTTGAATGGCTCACGTGTTTTTGGGCTGGAGGCCCAGGCTCTGCAGCTTACCTGTGCTTTGTAGCCATGTAAGAACCTGGCATCAAAACTTAGCTGTCAAGTCCTATGAAAATATTATTATACCCCAATAGAAGATGCTGTCTTGGGAGCTGCCAGAAGGGTTGGTTCTCTAGAAGGCAGCTGTGGGTGGGGGCAGTGTTTGCACATGGAAGCAACTTCCTCTCATCGAGTCGAGCTTGGCAGTTCATCAATGAGGACCTCACACCTTGGAAGTGTGTGTCTGCCTGGGCCTGTCCTTATCAGCTGTCCTGTGACATCTGCCTCTATTGTCTGAATAAGAGCATTGGCTATAAGATCCTTGTTTGGAGGGTTAGATTACCTCAGGTGTAAGACCAGTTCAAACAAATTTGATTATCACTTGCTCGGTTGGACATCAGTGGCAATGTTTTTCTTTTCTTTTTGTTAGCTACCATGGAGCAGGAGACAGCAGGATGTCATCTTGTTCTAGTTGCTCCATTTTGGGTTCATACCTTCAAACCTCATGAAGCAACTAGAGGTAAAGTGCCTTGCTCAATGGCAAAATTTAGTTTAGCCAAGATTGCCCCTGCATTGAGGCTCCCTGGTTTTCACGGTGCATTGTGGGACTTTTTACGGAGTGAGCGTAGGATTTTGTGATCGAGACAGCCCTTAAAATAGCAGACTCCCTGACTACTGAACTAGGGAGCTGATTGAGACACACCCATTGTCAAGCCTACTCCTCGTGGTTGAACTTGGTATTCTTAAGAGTAAAACTTTTCTTAACTACCATTAACTTGCTATTTTGTGACTTAAGAAGAAAGTTCAGAATATTTTGTCATCTTAAATAACCTCTTAAAGTTAGAATAACCTCCAACTTCCAATAAATTCATTAAGCATATTACGTTTCTAACATTAAGCATTACAACAAAACATTAGCTACATATGATGCATATTACTAGATATGTGCATGAGTACTCTGAAGTGACAACATGATTGGTAACTTAAATAATGATTAGTCATGACTATGCTGAATTCTTGATTCAGTAACAACTCTACAAAGAATAGTCAAATTAGTCAAAAGAGTCAAACCTCACTTCAATTTTCGGCAGCATTTAGTTGCGATTAAATAGTTCTTAAGAAATTTAAATAGTATCTTAGGAAGTTTCTTAACTTCTTAAGAAGATTTTCATGAATGTGGCCCCAGGTCCTTTTCTTTTCTTCTTCTTTTTTTTTTTTTGGTCTTTATCTTTAGCATTGGAGCTAGGTAAGGACAGAGTCAATATGGTAATTTATTTAGCCGTGCTGCTTGCAGGACATCAGTGTCACTTGCTATAAGTTGGATGATCATCAACAGCAGTTTACGTCCACAAATTGAGCCAAATTGCTTTCATACTAATTTTTACCAGCTCTGGAGTCGACATGAATTGATACTCCCCGTTTTTCAAGCAGACTTGTGTGCGGTACTTTGATGCCGCAGGGTTTCTGTTGCCAGTTTGAGAGCACAGATTATGTCCACAGCCACGCTAAAGACCATAATGAGAGCTCACTGTTGGAGTTCTGGAGGTGTATCGGTTCAGCCACAACATCCCTTCTTGAGGTGCCAGAACCCTGGACTGTCTGGACACCGCGCTGAACTCTTGATCTAACAAGGCGCCACACGATTTATTAGAGAGTTTTATACTTCTAATGCACATATTTGTTTCTGACACATGTTGGAACACTATGCCTAAGATAATTGTTGGTTTTATTCCCGTTTTATGTGAACACACACAATCCCCTTGTTAATTGTGGAATGAGAAGCTTAATCAGTTGGAAACCCCGGAGCTAAGGAGATGTTCATATCCTGTGTTCTGTTCTGGGGATTGTATTTTCATATCAACCATTTCAAATAAATACATATTAATAAAGAAAGGAGTCCAGCACCCTGCAGACATTCAGAAATGCTATAGTTTTTTCCTTCTTGACTATAGCTACAATCCTGAAATTCGCTCGTGCAAAATCTTTTAGATACAGCAACTCAATTGAATTTGTGACAGGATGTCAACAAAAAACTTAAAGAAAGGCTTGTGGAAGTTTTTGCACACATTTGCACTAAACAATAAAAAAGTTCATGAGCTTGTGGCTCTTTCACTAGTTGTGCAGACCAGACGAATAGTTGCTTGTTTTTTTAAAAGTATATCACTTTGAATAATTTTGTGTCTGTGATGTGTTGGCTACTTTCTAGGGCTTTTTGTTGTAGACTTAAAACATTTATTAATTTAAATTTGTTCTTGAGAACATTTGGTCTTTTGAGCATATTTAAGATTTGGTAAGTTTCCATCATGTCACGTCAACTTGTTAAAACGTTTTATTTATTATTTGAATGATTTATCACAGATAGCAGGAAAATATCTTCAATTGCTATGCATGAAAAAATGTGCTACATGTTTTTCCTTCCGTAACATGTTTTTCCCTTCTGCATTTTGCAAGACTTATTGGGAAAGTGTTCCTTCCAAGACTGGAAATTAATTCCAGCTTTTGGTTGAATGTCTTTCCACAGTGATGAATTGCGAAAAGAAGTTCGCCAGCTGAAGAAAGAATTACTCGCAATCAAACAGCGAAAAGAAGATGGTGTGAAGAAAGAGGAGGATGTCACTGAGGGTGAGTGTCTCTGCCACGAAATCACAGCTGTTTGTCTTTTTATTGACAGAATTTGAAAAGCTGAAAGTGTGAGTGAAAGTGTAATTTATTTCTCGCACATGGTGTAATGAAAGCATTTTAACCTCTCCCAAAATCAAGTCAGCATGTACTGAGGTCCTCCAAACAACTGAATTGTTCAGTTTTGGAGGTTTGTTTTTGTACATCAGCCCTTGCTTTTTTATACATATGAAAATCTGAAGCTGCTGTGTTTGTGTGTTTTGAAAGCCTGAATGTTGGCTGTGAAGGGAGCGTGTGGATAACATTAAACATTTGGCATTTCTAGCTGTTATTTAGTCATTTTTTTGGACGTGCCTAGTTGATTGCTTACCTTTTGTGAGCATTTTAAAGAGAGCAATGAAACTTTTTTTTCAGTCATCATTCGGTAATCATTTACTCAACCCCATATCATTCCAAATCAGTGTAATGTTTGGATTACAAAAGAAGAATTTTTGCAGAATGTTCTAAAAATGGGCCAATATACATCGTTCTATGGTGTTGATTGGACTGCTGTTTACTTGGGTTTCCCATAGCTATTTGATCAGTAAAAACACACAAAATGACCAAGTTTAAATATACCCAATGAAAGCAGCTTTGACCAGGGGGTGCCAAGCTCTAAAAACGGTAAAAGCCCCAGTGAAATGCTCCATATGACTTGTGCACTATATTTGTATTTTTCTTTTGAAGCCATACAATACCTTTGTGTGAGGAGCAGACACAGTTCTAGTTATCCCCTAAAACATGTCAAAATGATAATTTAGTAATGTTTTCTATTTTCTTTCTTCTTTCCTTTTTTAAGCATGAACATAAATAACCATGCCATAATTCAGCCCAAAATCAAAAGGAAAAAAAAGGTTATTATATTTTGCTTAAAGGCACACTGTGGAGAAATTGTGTTTTTGTCAAACAGCGACCCCTAGAGTCGCTGTGGAATGCTTGCACTGTCGTAAATACCCCCCTCCCCCAACCTCTATGTTAGACTTATTTATGTCTTGATATTTATGTGAGACATTGAAAACTGTTCTCATGATAATCGCAAGAATCAACGTCAACAGCGTCGTCTGATATCCCTCAGGACTACGTGATAAATACACCTCACAACACCTGAGTTCAGCTGGCAAACTAGTTTGTGAGGCAAGCTAGGCAATAAAACATAACGCAAAAAACACGTAAGAGAAACGAGTGTTTGTTAGCAAGTCTGTTAACAGCTCTGATAATCGAAAGCTAGCTAGACATATGTGGAAATTATTGGACTGGTCTAATTATCAGCAATGGATGAATGAACAGCATGTAAAAAAATGACATACTACAAGCAAGCGCAATAACATACAACATAGAATGCAAACAAGTTTACAAATAAGAGATTTATTTACTGGCCACTTCATGCGTTTTCTCAGATCGGATTTCTGATTTATCAAAACGATTCCATTTACATCTGGTCACATAATTGTGTTTTTGCGAAACGGATTTAAATCCGATCTTCAATTCTCGCGCTATATGCAGATTTAATGGAGTGCACGTCACCGAAAGCAACAGATATGAACTGCATTTTATTGATCATCAGCTAAAATTTCAAAATCAAAGACAGCAATAAGAGAGAGCGGCAACAGCCCTGGTAAGATCATTTCGTTTCTTTACTTTTAATGATGATGATGATTGTGTGATAAGCGTCTGCGACTTACTTTCACTTTGATCTGCGATAGTTTGCACGTTGGCTTGATGAATCGATGCTCAGCTGCGGTAATGCGTTTTCCAGCGCGTCGTCATATCTGGCAATAACATATAGCCTATAACACGCTCTCACATGTATATTTATTTATTTTTTAAACATTTTTGGGAGGAGTACAATTTACATATGTGCAACCAGATGCACACTTGTTCAGTTTCGTCTGGAATGCGTCTCAGACCTCCTCCTGAAGTGGTTTGAGCGATTGGATTCAAATCCGTCTTGAATGCGTTTCGGAGGACATTTACACCTGGTCTTTTCACGATCAGATAGCTATCCGATCTGAGAAAACGCATGAAGTGGCCAGGTGTAAACAGCCCCCATGACAAAAACATACGCACGAAAGCCGAAAACAAACGCTGGTTGGCCTCTCACGTCCACATTTGAGGAAGTGGTGGGGGAAGTGACGTATGCCGTAAAGCAGTCAAATTTTGTAGTTCTTTTTGTGCTCGGGTTACTACCCGAGCCCCGAAGTTACGCAGTGCCAGTAAAAGCGATACAGACCCCGTCAGGCTATGGCAGACGTGTCATTCAACCTATTGTAAGTCGATGTACCATCACAAGGGAATATACTGGAAATATATAATGAAGGTTGAAAAGCTACATAGTGTTCCTTTAAAGAAAATTACATTAAATAAATTAAATGGAGGTATTTATACATCATGCTAGTATTTAATGATTTTTATTTTGTTCAATTTATAGTGCTTAAAATTATTCAAAGATGTTTGGATTACATTTATTACGGTTGTACAGTAAAACAGTTTTGTTGTAGTAATCAGTGACTAGAGAATGTCAGTTACATTCTTACTGACAAATACAAATAAATAAAGTATAAATAATCACAATGCAAAAATTAAACCTTAAAAAAGCCTTTATTTCCATTATGCAAAATACCCCCCAAACAACATTTCTGGGTCAGGTTGTTACAATACATTTTAATTAAGTCTAGTTTCTAATATTCTCCTGTTTGCAAAGGTTTCTGTGGTTTGGCAACATTCCTTTCGAATATTTATCATAACCATAAAAACGTGCCGCTCAACTGATTTATGCAAGTATATCTTTTTGTCCTTTTTCCAGTGTTGGAGAAAGCTACTTTTAAAAGTAATTAATTACAACATTGCGCTAATCCCTAAAAAAGTAACTAATTGTGTTACCTAGTTACTTTTTATGGAATTTTTACTTTTTCTCATCTGGGCTAGGCTTGCTTGTTTTTAATAACAAAAAATAAAATAAAACAATAAGCGTCAGGCTGAAGGAAATGCAAATTCACGTCTGTTTAGCTCAAACAAACCTTTCAGCTGTGCTGCCATGGATTGCAGAATAACGCAGAACAAGAAAGTTCAACACTTTTACATCAGCAATAAAAACAAAGAAATTAAACTCAAATATGATGTTTATTTAACGTCATTTTTGGTTATTTGTATGGTTGAATTGGATCATCAAAGGTCAACAGCAAAGACATTCTTTAATAAAGTGAGATTAAATACAAAAAGCGTATTTGAGAGTTATTCGTTTGGAATACTGAATCTGTTTTTGTGCTAGTGATATGAGTAAATGCTCACATATAGTCTAGATCTACAATAATCATGTTCGCACACAACACCTCTGCACTTACTCACGATTTCTCCCAACATGGGGACAGGAGAGCTGTCAGTCAATACATGACAAAACAAAGTTACTTGCTTTACTTATTTGAAAAAATAACTGATATTTTTTGGAAGTTTTAAAGTAATGCGTTACTTTACTAGTTACTTAAAGTAATTTGATTACGTAACTCACATTACTTGTGATGCGTTACCCCCAACACTGCTGTTTTCACTCAATCTCCTTAATTTCCTCAAACTTGATATATTATGGACAAATCAGATAAGAGAAAGAAGTTATTTGAATATTAAGAAGATGTTATCCTACAGGATTTGAGACAGAGGTGTATCTATTCAGAAGAATATTTAAGTTTTCTCTTAGAGGGTCCATTCAATCGAACATCCATTGGTAAAGAGACTTAAGAACATTTCATTTCATTTCACTGCTCAAAGTGCACACAGAGCTCACACAGACAAGGTCGGAGCCTTTTCTGTTTGTCAGATCCAGAAGGCACTCCTGGCTCTTGGGTTTTCGCTCTACTTCCTGTGAGGATCACTGCATGCTTGAGATTTGCGCAGGCTAACCTTTGACCTCTGCAGAGCTTTGCAATGGCCCTGTTGTATATCACTGTCTTCACGTTGTGTGTTCTCAGGGGGCAAAGGTGTGTCCCCTCACCCTTGTCGTTGTCAGTGTCTTTTAACATTTGGCCTGGAATGTGCTATTTATGCTTAGCAGCCAGTTTATGTTTGAGGCCTACTTGCTTTAGCAAGCAGGACATTATTTATTATAAAATGAATTACAAAGAGCTGTCTTGGAGAGTTTGCATGATAGGATGTTCCAGTAAATTAGGAATGAATTGCAATCGTGGTTTTAGTTTCGCCAGTAAAACTAAATACACCCTGATAATCATTAGTTTGAACTTAGTTTTAGAACTTGTCATGTGTGAAAAATCTAGTTTGTTCAATAGCACATGCAAATGTACAATAGAAGAACTTAAACATTCTCTCATTGGCTCTTCATTTGGCGCTATGACAGTTTCTTGACAAAACGCTTAAACAGTCACTTGTGCCAGTATGGTGTTGACATTATCCACATTTTTGTGGGTAATGTGGAGTGACCAGCCTTTGCGTTTGCAGTAGAATTTAAAAGAAATAAATGAAAAAGTAAGCGTTACAAATCGTAATGCTGACGGAGGTATAATATATTTTTAAGACTGTCAGCTTTGTTTCGAAGGGCTTTCGTAATGACTGTGAAAGACAAATTTGACCAAACTGTTGAAGACACGTGAAATTCCCAAGTCACTTTGAAAAGTATGCAGATACTTTTGTATTGATTTTATTATTTACGAGAAGATAATTAGTGTCAGAAATGCATGTCTGCCCACAGCGACCCATTTGTCAGTCTGTCAGAGGCATGTTTGGGGGCTGTTCACACAGGACACATTTCTGTGCTCTTTATATTCTATTGTCTTTAACTGTTTGTCTGTGTAAATAGACTATGCATCAGACAGACACATAACAGCCATGCTTTTAAAAAACGGTGTCAAAGTTAAAAACCATTAAAAACTTTTAAAATAGTACTTTGTGCTTGAATTGCTCTGGTGGGAAGAAAATTCCTTTTAAATCCTTAATAATATTAAAATAATAATAGTAATTCCTTATAATAATAGTAATTCCTTAATTTATTATTTTTCTTTTACTACTGCTACACTGTGTAAAAAGTGATCAGTTGACGTAACTAAAAATGTGAGGAAACCTGTTGCCATAAAATTATTAAGTAAATAAACTTCATGTAATTGAAAAAATTAAGTTATGTGAACTTGACATTTCCACATTCCACTTAATTCCACTTAATTTTTTCAAATATGCATGCAGTTTATTTACTTAATAATTTTATTTCCTCACTTTTTTAGTTACATCAACTGATCACTTTTTACAGTGTACTACTACTACTTCTAACTAATAAAATATAACTCAATATAATAAACATGTTGGAATAGTATAATATAATTAAATGTATGCTGAATTGTAGTTCATATTAGAAACAAAAAATCTGAGATCAATAGTACTAATAAGCAGTAAAAATTATATAATTGAGATTCTATATATATATATATATATATATATATATAAGAATATATATATATGCATCTCCTGCATAAGTGTGTGTATATTTTATATATATATATATATATATATATATATATATATATATATATATATATATATATATATATATATATATATATATAAAATGTATATTAACTTATATTTCTAGAATAATAAACTTTTTTTTATTGTTTTTTTGAACATTAATTTATGACTGCTATATTAAAAACAAATGAATAGTTAAATGGCTTTTCCTGTGTCAGTTTTCTGCAACATGGTTGTTCTGTTCCATTCATTCTCAACAAAATGCAAAAACCGTGTCTAAAACTGAACTTCAATAATCACATTTTAAACCAGCTTCACCGATGTTCTGCTTCCATCTCTGTGTCAATATCCAGAAGTTGGCTGTCTTGCCATCGAGACATCTGGCCCCACCCCCTAATCTCAATGTTTGGGTTTGAGTCCGGTTCTCTAGTGTTCATATGTCCACAGAGGCTACTTCCAGCTTTGTATTCAGTCCCAAAAGCAAACACATTCCTCCCTCTTTCTAATAACAGCAACCCGCTCTCTTGGCATCTGGTATCTTATTTTAGGAAGAAGCCAATTGTCTCCTCCGCAATTCACCAAGCAAACTAGAAGACATTTGTACCTTTTTGAATTATTATTTTCGACAGGCATCACTTTAGTTTTCAAGACATAAATTATAGCATGTTCGTCTAGTCTGGTTTTCTCTTTCTTGGCATGGCTATCATTTGTAAGAGCCAAAAATAAGAGAGACATGCTAAAAACACTGTCCGTTTTCTACCCACCCTAAATGATGTGGCAACATTCTTTCTACTACTCTGAGTTATTTATACAGGTTATGCCTGTGTGCACAGGGTGTTTCATTTCAATGGAGCCTTGTCAGTCAAACACATTGATGTGCAAGAGAAATTGTCAGAGCACAATCTTACAAAAAGACACTTTAGAAAATGATTTTCTATCAAAGCATTTCAATGCATTCGTTTCCTTGCACTAGATTTGCCATCCAATAAGTATCAGTGATTTCTGAAGGATCATGTGACATTGAAGACTGGAGTAATGGTGCTGAAAATAATAAAGCTTTTTAAAATATATTAAAATAAAAACATATTTTAAATTGTAATCATATTTCATCAATATTACTGTTTTTGCTGTATTTTTTTATCAAATAAATGCAGCCTTGGTGAGCAGAAGAAACTTTTTTCAAAAACATCCAAATCCAAAGTTTTGCCCAGTTGTATGTGTGTGTATATTTTATAATAATAATAATAATAATAATAGTTAAGGCTGCACCGAAATTAAAATTCAGGTAGAAACCAAAAATTCTTGATGCACTTGGCCGAAAACCAAAAATAAAACCAATAATGACTTTTTAAAAAAATTAAGTTCTTATATCAATTTTATTGAATCTTAATTTTAAAAATACAAGCCAATAAAATGAAATAACCACACTTTTATTTAAAGTAACACCAAATTTGGAGAGAAAATATATTAAAATGTTATTAAAAATCAATATATTATATTGCATTCAGTTCTATGCAGAATCATATTTAACAGATTATGGGCCCTATCTTGCACCCAGCGCAGTTGACTTTGTACGCCGATGCATGTATCATTCCTATTTTGCACCCGACGCACAGCGGACTTTTCCCTCCACAGAGGCATGTCGGTAAATTAGGGAATGAACTTGCGCTCCCGGGGGCGGTTCAGCGAAAAGAGGAGGCGTGTTCCGGCGCAAACGTTCCCTGGTGCTATTTTGCATTTCCAGAAAACAATTCCGCCACAGACCAGGAAAAACCTAATCTAAAGTCAGTGGCGCGTTATTCAGATGCTATTTTAAGGGCGCATGCTTGGACATAATGTAGCGTGTGCACAACACGCATACACTTTGCTTCTCTCATCTACACCGACGCAGCAGTTGCCATTTTTGCGAACCATGCATAATTACAAGGAAAAATTAACCGCCTGGCAAATCCGCCGTTATAATAGCAATCCGCCATGGAACAAACACGCCTGCTCTTCACCCAAACCACACATATGAGTAATGTAGCAACTTCAGACCAACCCATTTTAGATTTGCATTGGGCGTGGTCATTTATCCCGTTGGTATAATAGCAACATTGCCCGAGATCCACCCACAAAGTTACTTGCGTTTCGCGTTTGATTCTTGCGTTTCAGATCGTTAAAATAGGGCCCTATATATAAAATTATCAGGGATGCTCTGTAATTTCAGCCGCTGGAATTATTGGTCGAAAATGCATTTTTATTTTTTGTCCGAAAGAGAAAATATGAGGCGAAAATATATGTGTTCAGCCCTCAGGATTAACTCGCGCGCAGCGTTTTATTTGTTACATTGCGAGATGCACAACTTCGAAGCGACTCTGGCTTTTTGGTATAATATAACTGTCAAATTTTTCTTGGTCCTTAAAAGAGTTGTGAGTGTATTCCGGTAGATAATATCCAGGGTTCAGTACAAATTAAGCTCAACCAAAAGAATTTGTGGCATAATGTTAATTATGGAATTATCTCTTTTTTTCTGTGGAAAAATCAGAAATTTGGGTTACAGTGAGGCGCTTACAATGGAAATGAAGGCGACCAATCCATAAGCTTAAATTACTATTTTAATAGTATAGCCATAAGACATAAACAATATGTTTAACTAGTATTTAGTGTGCAAAAAATTGCTTACTAACATTTTTGTTGTAAAGTTCTAACCAGTTTTACATTTTACAATGACAATGCAATGCTAAAACACTAAAAGAAATGTAAAAATGGTTGAAAAAGCTTTACAGCTCCAATAATGTAAAGTTTCAGCAGAAGAATGAATGAAGTGGTTTTATAAAATTATAAACTTCACATTTCTCATTTTAAATTCCCCAAAAATTGGCCCCATTGTTGGAAGTGTCTTATCATTTTTTTTAAAGGGGTGGTTGATTATGATTTCACTTTTCTAACTTTAGTTAGTGTGTAATGTTGCTGTTTGAGCATAAACAACATCTGCAAAGTCACAACACTCAAAGTTCAAAGCAAAGTGAGAAATTTTATTTTAAAGAAATTGCATTTACAACAAAACGGCTGGTAGGGACTACACAACATTCCTCCAGGGTTAGTGACATCACTAACTCTAAAATTTACATAAACCCCGCCCCCGGAACGCGATTCATAGATTATCATGACAGAATATGCTAATCAATGACTAGAAGATATCTATATATAAGCTACATAAATTCATCAACTAACCATTCAGAAATATTGTCTGCATATTGTCACTTCTTCTTGAGTCTCTCCATCTTTGTCTGACTCCAGTTTGAACATAAAAGGCTAAAAGTTTTTGAAATTTTCAGGGCACAAGCTGTTGAAGCTCCGCCCTCTGTGCCGGGAGCAGCAGCTCATTTGCATTTTTGCAAAACGATGCGTTTTTGCTCACCCTCAAAAAGTGACAATTTTAACATGGTATATCAAAATATCTGTGGGGTATTTGGTTCTAAAACTTCACATTCACACTCTGGGGACATCAGAGACTTATTTTACATCTTGTGAAAAGGGCATTATACCACCCCTTTAAAGAAAATAAGGGATGTATTGAGTGCCACAATTTTTTATTTAGAAAGAAAACAACAAGCAACTCTGTTATTTAATCAGAATATTGCGACCTATCTAGTGCGATCTTCAGGTTTTGACTTTGACAGAGGCTGACTTCGGATAGACTACAGTTGAGACCCACTACCTTCATAAAAACGTAGGCTACCAAAAATACTTGTAAATGCTGATTGTCAAATGCACACTACATGAACTAATTCCATTTTGTGTGTTTCTTCTCATTCAGTTCAAACCTTTAGCATTGAATTTCACAGAGTAATTCTCAGCAGAAACTCACGTCCTCCCATGCTTGGCTTCTGAAGATGCTAGCGTCGACTGATGGACCACAGTTAGCTTCGAGAAGCCTTGAATTCATCCACTCGTTCTTGACCAGCAAAAGGGAAATAATCCACCTCCCAAATGATGAGGTGTTTGTCGTCCCCATCAACCTCCTGTTGCTTGATTTGTAGCTCTTTTCGGCCCGAGTGACAGGAGAGGGATGGAATGTTGTTAGAATAGCCGTCAAACTCAAAGACAGTACTTAGCAGCACCAGCTGGAGTAGATGGAGTGTGCTGCTGTTGTGGGCCCTAAGGGTGCCATCATTCAGCAGTCCTGCAGCTGGGCCGAAGCACGAGCGTTGAGCAAGCCTAGTGGAAGGCATCACTTTTTGCTCACATAAATCACGAAGAAAAGGGTTGTTACCGGCGCTGACTTTCAGAAAAGGTGATTTTGATCGCGGCTCTAAATTTGTGGCATTCATGCGTTGAATACCTCTGTAAATGAGTAATTGCATGGTTTGAGTAGCTAATGACAGCCAAATAACCTGTTTCACTCAAACTTTAGTTACTTAATTAAGTTCCACTCTACCTGAACATTACACCTCCAGTTCGAACAGAAATGTTTTCAGGTGAAGGACAAGATGTTTGTCTGTCAGGCATGTCAATTGGATCCAGTTCAAGCTGTGTCGAGGGTTTTTTGAATAATCGACTAATCTAACAATTATTCAAGTGATTATTCTGGGGATTCATTCTGTAGTTATTAAGAACTCTACAATAATTCAGCTTTTGTCTTGACTTAAGTGGTTGTTTTAGAGTTAAAAAACAGCAATCAATTACCTTCAATGAATGACAGGTAAAAAATACTTAATTTACTTAAATTTAATGGAGCTGCTTGATCTCACCTTATTTTGAAGGGGGAAGGGGCTTTTTGATTGGGCTGGATATTGACAGTTACCTCGTGTTTCTTTTATATGACCAATTTAATTAATAATTGAACTTACAATACAGTAATTGATGCTTTAGAAATGACCGATGACAGATTGTGAGCTGCATCTTCCTTTCCTGTCACACAATGGTCTTGGGATGCAATGCTTTTTTTTATTGCTCAGGCTGCAATAAAAAGCTTTGTCATTTGAGTTTGAAATGATCTCGTGTTGCGTCCTGTGAGATCAAAAGACTATTAACCCTCTGGGGTCCTTCGGGTCCAAATGAACCCGAAGCGTTTAAATAAAAAAATGTAAAAAATCATAGCTTCATCGGAATGGTCCGAAATGTGGTGACTTTGTTGGTACTTGGTATATGAACACCCAAAAAAATTGGGGACAGGATTTGAATAGTCTAAGTGGTTGTAAAAAAATTTGTCACACTCAGGACCTTCGGGTCCAAATGGACCCACCATAGGAAATGAATGGGAAATTGGCAAAAATGTGAAAATGCAGAGTTTTTTTGTGCGTACAATCTTCAAATCAGCCACGATCCAGAAAAAAAGCACACAACAGTGAAGGGGTTAATCTATAAAACATCAAGAGTACAAAACAGACACATCCACACACACACACACACACACACACACACAAACACACTTTTATACACATACACACTAATAAATTCAGATTACAAAAATCTGTTTTGAATTTTTAAAAATCACAGCTTCATCGAAATGTGACTTTTATGGTATTAGGTATGTGAACACACAAAAAATATTGGGGTCATGATCCAAGCACGTCACACTTCTGCTCTTTGGTCAAAAATGACCCCATAGGAAATGAATGGGAAATTGTCAAAAATATGAAAACACAGATTTTTTTTGTGCATACAATCTACAAATCAGCCAGGATGCAGAAAAAAAAGGACTCAACAGTGAAGGGGTGAATCTCTAAAACATCAAGAGTACAAAAAAAAACCACACACACACACACACATTTTTTTAAATAAAAATAAAATAAAATATATATATATAAATAAATAAATAAATATGCATAAATATTAATTAAAATCATAAAATTATCTCAAAACACCAAAAAAGAAAAGAAAAAATATTATAAAAAACAAGTAAAAAAAAAAAAAAACGATTTTTTTTATATATATATTAATCCCGCCCTCCGGGTCCATTTGGACCCGAAGGTCCTGAGTGTGACTGTTAAACGAAGGACCCCAGGACCCCAGAGGGTTAAACAACAAAAATGTTAACATACTAATAGTGTTGTCACAATACTGGAATTTCCAACTTCGATACGACACCTTGAAAAATATCTAATATTTTATATTATTTTCAATACCACAGGGAAAACTGCCATAAATACCGCCATACAGATATTTTGTTATCATCTCATAATTTTTTTATAATTTGGGTAATTTTGTTGTTATAGCTTACACAGGCTTTATTTTAATTTTTGAACTACATTCACAAAAAAATAGACCAGTAAACAGTCAGTAATAAAATAAGAACAAATAAAGAAATTGCAAAGATAGCACAAATAAATACAATAGAATACAGAGAGATATGAAATAAACAGCTTTACATTTTTCAGGTGGGTATATAGTATATTCAGGTAAGAAATGCTACAGCTAGGCTAATCAAAGGTAAAATAACACTGGGTAGTCTTCATTGTAAAAATGAAATACAGATTAATGCTTACAATTAAAGTTACAAAAGTTATTCAGTCAAGATCAGCGAGTGATTTTCTCTTTGTCTTTTGTTTTCTGATTAACATGACAAGATAACATGCATTATCTTTCTCAACTATTTACATTCCAAAACTCACTATATTTACCTGTAAACTCTGCAAGACAGGCAGTTTGACATTATTTTAGATGTATTTGACCGTTTAAGCGCAGTAAGCCACATTTGGTACTTTTGGTGCTTGTGAGCTGTTTGAGAGGCGGCTTTATGAGAGCGCTACTTATATAGATCAGTAGTGCGCGCGCTTTTGGTTTGAGTGAGAAACCTGCGGAAAAGATTATGTGCAATACCAGCACTATTTAACCGGAGCGAATGAGATGAGCGAGTGACAGGAGGAGGAGAGAAGAGAGAGCGAGAACGCGCATCTGGTATTGGTGTATCGAAACTGCAGAAAAGGAGTTTTGGAACAGTTTCAATTATTTCAGTATCGATAAATATTGAAATATGGATATTTTTGACAACACTACATACTAACAATATCAAATTAAGTTAATCAAATTAAGTCTTATTCACAATCCCATTTACTTTCAAAATGTTATTTCTGAGTCAGACAGTACATTCATTGAATCACTGACATTACTGCCATCCAGGTATTAATAATCTTTTTTTGTTTGGAAAAAATAACATGACATGACAAAAACGGTTGTGCTGCTTAATATTTTCGTGGAAATCATGATACATTTTTTCAGGAGTCTTTAATGAATAGAAGATTCAACGAACAGCATTTATTTGAAATAGAAATCTTTTGTAGCATTATAAATGTCTTAACTGTCACTTCTGATCAATTTAATACATCCTTGCTGAAAAAAAATTAGATTTTTTTTTCCAGAAAAAGTCTTACCCCCAAACGGTAATTTGAATGGTAGTGTATATAACAGTCCTTACAAAGAAACGTTAAAACTATTGCAGCAATATTTTTTTATGATTTATAGGCCCGTATGCGCAGTATAGACAAGCTACTCAAAGAATGTCAAAGTTCTTGTACTTTGTTTTAATACTTGTTTATTTCAGTCCTATCAAGGCTGTATCTTTCACCGTTTAAACTACGGCCACGATAAACATGCTTTTCATCCCATATTGGCAGCCCTGTTTTTTTTATAGATTTGAGAAGAGGTAGAGTGTTCAGTTTTCTACACAGTTAATGTGTTTTAATAGTCTTTGGCTCATTACTTTCTTTCTGTCTTTCTAGTTTTCTATTAGCTCATGCCACAGACTAAACATTTTCAAACACAGTCAGTGGCTCTCAGACTAACGCATGGCACGCTCTCTCAGTTGCTGAAAAACAAATTTCCAGCCTCTCTCCAATGCGGTTTTCACTGCAGCATAAATACGAAGAATAAACAAGTGTTCCATTTGTGAGGGGAAAAAGATTTTTCGTTACATGACAGCGCTAACATGAAATAAATCACCCGAATGTTGGAGGCTCCGTCTGATGTAGTTTGTTCCCCTTGAGCTTGTTGTGGAGAAGCATTCAGTCATAGTTGCCATGAGGGCAGGTGTAGTCGAAAGAAGCACTGTACCCGCGGGGCAATCTGTGACATCAGTGCCAGCCGCCTGAGCGGGGGGACATTAATGCCTGTAGACACCCGTGTCAACAGCCCAGCCTTGATGTTATTGACTTTTCCAATTCCTGCAATTCTAGCGTGGAATTAATAGAACATACTTTATTTTTAGACACTTCTCAAATTGATGGGTATAATTAGGAGAGAATTTTAAAAGACCATTACATTGTCTTTATCCTCTTGCAGGGTTCAGGTTTTTTTTTTCTTAAGGTCTATGTAGTAAAACATTCCAATATTCAGCTACAATTTTGGAAAAATACTGTAATGGTAAAATACTGTAAAGTTGCTACAGGTAAAAACCTGTAAATTGATTAACAGAAAGATTACAGTAAAATACTGTTAATGTTGCAGTTTTTGAAAGTGAACAACAAGCCATTTTATAATTTACACTGAAAAAATTAGGGCTGCCCCCGACTAAAGATTTTTCTAGTCGATTAGTAGTCGTCCATTTAAGCCATTAGTCAACTAAACGCACGTTTATATTAATTTAATTACTTGAACTATATACTGGGGGTGGGATACTAAACCATAATGAGCCTTTAAAGTCCCCCTGTAGTCAATAACTTAATCTCTTAAAACTACAAATTACATATTTACACCCTTGCCTCATTTAATATATGTGGTTCTATGAATATGCAAATGAGCCCCGCCTCCACTCACTCACTCCAGCTCAGAGATCCACTCGTTGACGATCACACGTTGATCTGATTGGTTACAAGGTAGTTTGTGACGTCAGAAACACCAGCGATTTCAAACCGTGTTTTTGAGACTGTCTTTGGTTCACTGCAGTTTTAAGGAGAAAATACTCAGCAATGGTGTATTATTATTATTATTATTTTTTTTTTTACAATTTTGCTTTGACATAATATTGATATCACCTGGAATGTTGAACAATGGGTTTAAAATCAAATAAAACATAGCATTAAAATTCTTTTAATTACAGGAAGCTGTATATGAATGACCTTTTATATCAAACTTTTATATCACAAAAATATTAAGCAGCATGACTGTTTACAACATTGATAATAATAATAAATGTTTCCTGCGCATCAAATCATCATATTTCTGAAGGATCACTGACACTGAAGACTGGAGTAATGATGCTGAAAATTCAGCTTTGATCACAGGAATAAACTACATTTTTTTATGTATTAAATAGAAATTGTTTAAGTTGTAATATTTCACAATATTCCTGTTTTTAATGCACTTTTTCATTAAATAAATGCACCCTTGGTGAGCAGAAGAGACTTCATTCAAAAACATTAAAAAAAATTAATGTTAACAAACTTTTGACAGGTACTGTATGCTGCAAATTGCCACCAAATTTACCTGTTATAATATCATGGAAGAAATGACAGAACTTTTATTTCATTAGATGCTTACATTTGCAATTTCTCCTCCTTTTGTATCTTTTCTCTTTTTTTCTTAATTTTGTAGTGTTCGCTGTGATTATTTTGAAAGATGGGTTGGCCTCAGCGTTACATAAACACATTTTGATATGTTTCCCCATTTCATTTGTGTAATCCTTTCAGTATATATGTCTGTATATCACATGTGTTTCCTTATAATTTGAATAAAATCCATCTCTTTATAGCACAGAAAGTCATTTGGACTGCAAAAGTCATAAATTTTGGCCTTTGCACTGATGAGGTTCTTAGGGCCTAAAGTTTGGCATTGGCGATACGATTATTCTTGGAAGGAATCGGCCCACAGGAGCTGTCATCTTCATCTAAGTTTATAGCAGTATAAACTTTATGTATAGTTATGTCCATATGATAGTAATAACTTCAGCTCTGGAATTCAGCTGTTTTTCTTTTTCATGCAAATCCTTTCAAGTTAGTCACACTAATATATATAAATATATATATATAAAAAAATTAGGGCTGTCAAACGATTAATCGTGATTAATCGCATCCAAAATAAAAGTTTGTTTTTACATAATATATGTGTGTGTACGGTATATAATTATTTTCTATATATAAATACACACACATGCATGTATATATTTAAGAAATATTTGCATGTATATACTGTGTATATATATATTTATATTATATATAATTTATATTATATATAAATATTTTATATATAAATAACACATTTTTCTTAAATATATATATATATATGAATGTGTGTGTATTTATATATAGAAAATAATTATATACCGTACACACACATATATTATGTAAACACAAACTTTTATTTTGAATGCGATTAATCACGATTAATCGTTTGACAGCCCTATAAAAAATCCAAACTAATAGACAGATTGTTTCCTGAGGGTAAGTTAATTTCTCTTATCTAGATTGTGATCACTCTTCTTTTCTCTCAAAGTTGACAGTAACCCGACCAATGAGGCGATGACAGAGTACCTGGAGAGCAGGAAGAAGTATGAGGAAATAAGGAAGCAGAAACTAAGGAAGGGTTCTGGTCGAGAGGCTCAGGTGGGTCTTTGCTTTAAGACACTATGGCTGCTTCCGAAATCGCATACTCTTTTGAGTAGGTACTTATTTTGAATAAGTTACAACTTTTCCGACCGCTAAAAAAGTATGTTCTATATAGTATGAGTGTGTGTAGTATGAATGTAATCTGGATGTACTACATTCACCATGTTGTCATTATCATGTGACCTACCAGTGTCAGTTGCTTTGCTTCACCTCCATTCATAAATCCTGTCCTCATGGGATAGTAAAGCGTCCATCGAATGCACACTTCAGAATCTCACCGGAAATAGCAGGTCATCTGGGTAATTTTGTATTAGAAATTTGAATTCGGTAGTTATTTGTTACATACTGTTTTTCGCCTACTATAAAGTAGGGAAGTATGTGATTTTGGATGCAGCCTACGATTTTCTTCTGCTCTTATAATGGTAAAAAAAAGGTTTTCGTAATGATTTGGGAAGAGCTGGCTCATTCCTGCTCAAACTAAATGACAAGTTTCTTCTTAAAAGAACTGTTCACTCAAGGATGACGATGCTCGTTTACTTGTTTACTGTGGAACACAAAAGGTGAATCTCTGAAGAATATTGGGGCCACTTTATTACAAGTTCTCCAAAGTCATACTTTTTGTGACAAATAGAGAAATTAGTTATTTATTGATAATGTTCCACCCCAATAGGCTATTAATTGACTACAGATACTCTGTCTATCAAACAAAATGTTACGAGTCGGTTCGCTCACTGATGTACCTGATGATTTTGGAAGTTTTGGAAAATTTGCAAGTTTTGATGTTCGTACGGTCTAAAGCAGAGTCTGACTGAAGGATGTCATGACAGCCTGTTCCAGCTGTTTTTGTCCATACAATTACAGTGAATGGGGTCCAAAACAACACTGGACCCTATTGACTTTCATTGTTTGGACACACTGAAAACTTTTTTCAAAATATATCTTTTGTGTTCCATAGAAACTATTACAAAATTGAATGCCTCATACACATGAATCATACTTAGGTGTGCTTTTCTTTTCTTTTTTTTCTTTTTATTTTTTTAATCATACAATTTGAAAAGTCAAAATAACGTACTTTCTCTTGCCTCTAAAGACACTTGCCCTTTTGGAAAGCTTCAAAACCAAACTATCATCTGCGATCACAGAGACTCCTAGTGTTCCAGAGGAAAACATGGAGGAACTAGGCGAAGATGACGATAAGGGCTGGTGAGTGGCTTTTACTCAGTTCTGTACGGTGCGTTCCCCATTCCTACAGAGGTTTAATGCACTAATGGACTTGCAGTTGTCTGTGATCAAATGCATTCTCAATAACTCGCGCCTCATTGGTTGTCCCAATGCACAGCTACTGTTTCACATTAAGGTAGCAGAGATATTTATTTGGACTAACATAGCAAAACGTTCATACCTCTCTCCACATCAGGCACAGCTGCTGGCCTTAAGTGTGCCTGAACCACCTCGCTCTCCAGCCAAGTAATGCGTTTGGCTCTGGAGCGCACTGACACCATTAGAACAGTATGCAGTGTTTGTTTTTGCTGCGCTGCAATAGCCACTTGTGGAGAAGTAGTTTTCTCAGCTGACTTAACTGAGTAAATAACTGCTTCAGCAGACCGAGTGCCCAGATGGAACGTGTCACACCCACCGTACGCCAGACGGGGCACGTCAACCTGCAGTCAGACGCGCGTGCTGTCTTTCTAACAGACGCTCGTTACGGGTGCCAGCAGAACGAGCGCTCGGCGATAAACCATTGTTGGAATTTTCCATAACACGACCAGCAGATGTTTTGGATATGGGTGTGCTGGTGTCCCCAACAGGCTTTTAATCAGCACAATCAATGAGACTTTCTTGGGCTACTAGCTTCACTTTGAAGACCAATTTTTGGTTTGCTTTCCCAGCCAAGTTGTGATGGTCAACAGGATTCAGCTACACCAGCACCAAGCCAGCACTAACCATCTCTCCATGTGTCCTCTGATCCCCAGCTCTGAAAATAAATCTTGTCGCTTTGTCACTGCAGATGTTTTTTTGTGTTCTGTCTATGCTCTCTGCAGTGATGAGCAGACACATGCTAGTTTGACTTCTGCAACACTATTAAATCCATAGCGAAAAGCGGGGGTAAGATGTGGCAGCCCTAAATCAAGAAAACTGTGTTTTTTTCTTTATATTTAGAAAGATCCCATCATATCTAGCTGCCTGTAACACACAATTAATTTGTTATTGCAAAAACTTTTCCAGGGCTCAAAATATATATGGTGTTTCTTAGTGAATTTCCAGTATTTAAAATCCTGTAATTTTTTTGGCTACATTTTTAACCATGAATTATTGATATATTTTTTTCTTCCAAAAACAGACCCATGCCAGTGGCTTCAAAAATATTTTTTTACTACATGAATATTAAACCTTTTTTCTGGATGGTTTATGAAAATGCAAATAATGTGCAGACAAATAGTACTTAGGAATGAGATTGTGCATTTTTGCCAATGGCTCAGCTTACCCCTTGACATGTTTACCCCTAACAAGTTGTGGCACTGTACCACTTTTTATATTTTTAGGGCATTGTTATTAATGATTTCCTGTAGCAGACATCTGTCTACAAAATCAAGTATTTGTTTACATTTTCTCCTAGATGAAAAGTGGCACAACTTGCCCCGGTCTCCCCTACTGTTTGTTTTCACGGTATCACTCGCAACTATAGGCACTGTGTCGGGCAGTATTATATGTTGTGAGCTGTAACAACTGCCTTAGCTGTCTGTATGTCACTGGAAAATTACAATCCAACAGCATACTATGAGATTATGAAGACAGAAATGAAATAATTGCCATGTCACAGCGGTGCTAGATCACTAAATCACACACACCACTCACTGTGCAAATATTAAGTCTGTTCGGTTTTATTTTTGCCCTGCTTTAAATATGAAGACTAAACACAGCTTAGCTTTTCTTTTTGGCATCCTCTAGATTATTATTTTTTGTCCTGATCTGATGGGAACGTTTCCATGTTGGGCCGAGGGTGTTATTGACAGCTGAGTTCTTTGGCCAGGATAACATTTATGATGCTGCAAAATGAATCAGGCTCCAGGGAGCATCCATCTTAATGCTGCATGCGAGGCATAAAGTTATGGCCCTGATTGTGCGCTTAAGTACACAAATAGAATATCAATTAGAGATGTTTCAGTTTGATTCTGTTTTCTCCATAATCTTCCTAGCATATGTGATGAAGATGCATGTGTTTGTAAGTACGGCCTCTGAGATGGCGGTAGGTACTTAAAAACTGATTTTGCTCATCCACATTTATGGCTTTCAGTTTGAAAGATGTGTTTTTCTATTTAATGAACTCTCAACGTGATTGGACATTACTGTGATTCATAGATACGCTTTATTTCTGAAGCCCTGCCATGACCAATGCGTCACACGGCACTTCTCGTTTTTCTGAGGATTACGGGAAGCAGACTGGTAAATCATTCTGCTTTTTCGCTCTCAGTTAGAACGTATAGCTTCAGCAGTTTGCTTTTTTTGGGTATTATTTTTTGGATATGCCCAATCCATATATAGATACAGTCCATTGCAAACCCAGGGTAGTTTTCCACTGGAAGTGTTTGAAGCGACTTGGATGCGGCCAGTCTTTGCTTAACTGCTTGGTAGACGTCCACTGCATTTATTTCACGCATTCGCAGGAAAACCGTAAATCACAATCAAATGTAAAGAATGTGGTCGAGTGCATGCCTCTGTGCAGAGTAATGGCTTTATGCTTGATGAATTATCAGTGTTAATGGTGTGCCGCACTGGTGACGTGCTGAGGATAAAGCGAAAAGATCTGTCAGACCGCCGTCCTCCTCCTTCACGCTGCAAGCCACCGCAGGGAAATGAATCGACACGGTGTGTTTTTCTCTCGTATTTGCTTTTCATCAAAGACTTTGAGTCTTTGTCTAAATATATCCACTCAAATGCTCCAACAAATACCACATGTGAGTGCAAAAGGGGCGCTGTCATCTGAGCTTGAGTTCCTATGTGTGTCCTATCAGTTACTTTGTCCTCTGGATAGACCGTCATTACTGTCTAAGGACCCCCACGACGCTAGGACGTCTCAGGACTGATTCTGGGGGCGGAGGAGGGACGGGAGGCCCCCAGTGCTAGAAAAACAGCAGTGGGAAGTCTGTACCACTTTCTGAACGCCTGGTGCACCCCACGAACGGAACATGGGTTACAACAGGTCAGACATTGGAAGTCAAGTCTGGGCCAGATTGTAAACTATTCCATCTGTGTCTGCGTCTACAAAAACCCCTTTTCGACCAGGCCTCCTCTCTTGCTTCCCCCCTCTTTCGCAAAAGCGAAAGAAAAATAAATTCAGGAAGAGTCTTCCGAGGGCCTCGGCATCATGGCGGGAGCCCCTCCCTGATAAGAGCCCCAATCAAACGGTGGGATTTTTTGTGCGAGCCATAACTCTAGGCGAGGAGTCCGACGGGCTGTCATCACCGAGACTGCTAGACAAATTATCAGTGCCGACTGCCTTACGCGACGGGAGTCCTGTGGGTCTGCCAGAGTATAGCCATGACATTCTAGATGAGCTGTCACATCTCCTACGGACTTCAAATGGATGCAAGCATGCACGCACACACTCGGTTTAACACTTAAAAATGGGCTTGCATGCACTCGCAGACTCTTTATGCATCTCTTTGGCCGAAATCAGGGGTTCTGTGATTGCTCAAAAATAGCAGCGTGGCGGATTACTTACCAACGAGAAGGCTCATAATTTAAGAGAAGAGGCCACTTCCATTCTCCATTCCTCAATGTATTCATCTTGACTCAGACAACTAGTTCAATTTAAAAATCTTCCTTCAGCTCCTACAGTAACTGCCTGACACACTTCTGCGAAACCACCAAAAGTTGCACCATATTGAATGACTGCTGGCAGTCGTTGAATTATTGAAAGTCCCGTCACATCTTGTTCTTTCAAACCAGCTCTGGGCTTTGGAGGCGAGCATGTTCATTACGAGACCTGCACCACAGATTTGGATTCTTGAAGGATGAAGTCTTTCCAGAGATTCTGACCTTCACCAGAATAGCTCAAACAGGTGTGGAATATCAGTTCCTTTCAAATCTTTTTTTGTTGTTTAGATGAGACCCCAGAGAGCCATCCAGCCATGTCCATGATGTATAACAATGACCCATTTCACCCTTCTTGACATTTCTTTGAGGTACTCTCCATGTCTTGATTCAGACAGTTCCTCAGTAGCCATCATCTCAGTGTGAAATGTAGGCCAGCAGAGCAGGGGTGAGATGTGTGGATCTGCTCAGCAACCTAGCCTTGCTCCAAAAACAATGCCCTAAATATGACCTCAGACAGAATGAAAGTTCAGCCATCATCTACTCACTCTTGTGTCGTTCCAAACCTGTACACTCAAAAATAAATGTTCCAAAAATAGTTTTTTGCAGTGATGGAATAGAACTAATTTAGTTTCTCCAAATAACTTTTCAGTGAAAAAAGCATTTCAAATAACAAGAACATTTTAAAAATCTAAAGAAACTTTTTCCACTATAAATAACTTTTTGTGGAATGGAAAGGTTCCGTGGATGTTAAAGGTTCTTCATGAGCCATCAATGTCAATAAAGAACCCTTCATTTTTAAGAGTGTATGTCTTTATTTTTGCGCATACGGTGCCAGAACAGCATTGGACTCCATTTACTTTGATTGCAAAGACAAAGAAGAAATAAAGTATATTGGCTTGGAGTGACAAAATGATGACAGAATGTTCTATTCCTATGAATATCTTAGCGTGGACTTCTGAAATCTTAGAAGGCATTAGTAGAACCACTCAGATATGACAGAACTGTAGTTCAGTGTTCAGAAACCTGTTGGCTTAGTGTAAACAGTGTCTTGGATTGGGCTGCGGTCTTCAGGAGTCCTCAGGAAGGGACTTTAGCCAGCTGTGAGCTCTTCTTTCTGATGCTGGCACTCAGGAATGCTCCTGGAATGTTAGTCTGCCTGCCAATCACCTCTCCAGCCGTGCCGTGAGGAGAGAGGGAAAGAGCATTACTGAAGAAATGCAGTGTAGATGAGCATCTGTGCTGGATTATTGAGACCTCCTACAAGGGGTGTCGCTGTCGAGGCAGAAGCTGAAGATCAGTCACGCTTCAGAAATATCGTGGGTGGATCTGATTGTGGCAAAGGATGTGCCACCAATGCAAAACTAAGGTTAAGTTTAGAGTTTATGGTAGAATTCGGGGTTAGTATTTGTTTCAGTGTAATTGACATGACCTATGAAATCTTTAGAATTGGCCATGCAGCGATATTTGCACTTAATTGGTTTGGAAAACAGCATGTTTGTAAGTAGACGCAAGACAGCTGGACAGTGTTGAAGACACGTCTTAGTAGGATTAATAATTTTGGCTTCCACGTACTCAGTCTTGTTGATTCTAGCAATAGTAGAGAACACATTTGTTATCGCTTAAAACGAGCAAACATTTATATTGTTTGTTATTTGAATAATTTACTGTTATATTTTCATATTTATAATACATTTATTTATTTATTCACTTGGCGGGCATCATTCACAATGGAAGCAAATGACAGAATTTTTCCTTTTTGGATGAGTTATGCCTTTTTAAAGATGCTGTGAAACAGGCTGTTTGCGAACTCGTCAGATTTGGAATTCCGCTCTGATCTGATCTTTTCCACCGGGAACTTCCCACTCTGATTCTGATGATTTATTTGCCTGTGAGCTGCGCTTTGCTGTTCTTTTGAACTGAACTCTGTTTCCCCTTGTGATTTAGGTTGGCTCATGTTCTGCACTTTGATGAACAAAGCAGAAAGGTAAAAGATGCCAACATGCAGGACGAAGACACGTTCGAGATCTATGATCCACGCAACCCTGTCAACAAGAGGAGACGTGAGGAGAGCAAAAAACTCATGAAAGAGAAGAAGGCCAGGAGGTGAGACTACAGCTACACCCCTCGCTCACCCGCTGCCTCAAACTGCCCGTCTGGAATGAGTCCGACCATTAGAAATGGCACAACATCAGGGGCAAAAGCATTTCTTCATGAGAGGAATCATATTAACTGATGTTCTGTCGGTATGAATGGGAGATATCTGCAACCTCTTTATTAAAAAGACATTCATTTCTGCCTGCTAATACTGGAGATACTTGTGAAGATGGCAAGCGTTTATTGTTTTTAACCCATAGAGGAAAAGCAACACCATCTGCTCTGTCCTTAGTGCATTTTTTGGATCTTCATACAAAAACCTTTTCATAAATGGGTTTAATCATGCCCTCAGAATGAGTGTAAATCGTCATCACAGTAATAAAAGTCTTTATTTCTAATGTTTAGGCTTTGTTGTTCACTTCGAGACCTAACTGATACACTGATTGAATTCACTTAACACACATATTTGGTTTGGGGGGGAAATGTGTTTGTAAGTAGATTTAATTCACTGTTTAGCTACATAGACCAATTAATCCTAAAAATTGTAGAAAATCAATCAAAGTCACATAGCCGATGCCAATACAAAGAGAGTAAGGAGACCATTAGTTGATCTAAAAGTTTTGATTCTACACTGAGCATTTATTTCACACTTATTTTTAGACTCCCATTATAACAAAGCAAAATAAATCTGTCTGACAGTGTCTACACTGATTACAATGGGAGCGTTGTAGTTTGTTAGACATAATGTTTGGACTGTGACTGGTTACAGTTGGGGCTGTGAAAATACGTGCTTCGATTAATAGAAATATAAAAAATCAATGCATCCATTAGGTGTTTAAATCGGACGTTTCATCACGATATTACAACATTATTTTATCTTAGCCAGAATATTTGCGATACCTCAAAACATGCCGTGATAAAATTGCAGTTTGATTAGATTCAGGAGCCTTTGATCGATATTGCAATAGTTTCTGCCCCTATACTGTACATGACATCAATTTATATTTTGTTTCAATATATTTTCTGTCACGTTATGCAGATCTATTATGCACATGTAATAGTCTTTTTAACGTCTGTTTGAGTTATTCATTTTCCATCTAATTGGTTCAATAACCAGCTCTATGCAGCCATATTACGCAATATCTTATCTCTACTTCATATCACCGACCATGACTGCCATCGTAAAAAAAAGAGCTCTTCTGCAGAAGCAGTGAAAATGTGCGAAAGCTAGATCCACTCCACATCTGCCCTAAATCGAGCAAGTACGAAGCTCAGAGTTCAACCTGTCCATTAAATAACAGGAGTAATGCAAGACACACATGACCGTAGTGAAGTAAACCAGAGTTACGCTTGACTCGTCCTGCAGCCGTACTTCCAAAAAATACAGTCTGAATCATAGCTCGATTCTCCCACCAAAAAAAACTCCCATTTGTATAAAACGGTGGCAAGATAATAAACAGTTCCTATCGTTTTTCCTGCCGTTCCTATCGGTCTTGTATTTTGTTACCGAAGAGCCGAGTCCATTGGCGTTCCTGATGATGTCGGCTGACTGTGGTTTGGTCTAAATGATCTACCACGAGTGTGCGCGACCAGCAGCACGGTTTGGCCAGCGCACAACCTTTTACTGCTCCTCTGGGATCGCGCTTAAATTTTCATATGGAACAGGAAGGAGAGTTAATGTTACACCATAAGAGCCGCGTGGCCAAAGCCGCTGCAAATTTAAACCAGGTGAGACGCACCAAAGCCAGTGCAGCTTCTAGCGCTCTGACTCGCTCTACTGTGCCTCTGTCACAGGGAGACTTTTATAAAACCACTGGGTCTGCCATTTCAACACATCTCTACACCAAAGACTCGTTCGGGGTTGTTCCTAAACACAACTGGACTGACTGATCTGATAAATTATGCTGGATGTATGGAAGGGGTAGGTGGTGTGAGATATCCATCATACAATTATTTATTTATAATAAAAAATATATATTATTTTCAGTGCAAAAGACTTCATGATGTCTGTATAATCATAGTTTATTACTACTATTGGTACAGGGAATACACACTGAAGAGCTTTTTAAGAATTTGTTCCCATGACTCAATTCATTAAATTGAATTGTTCCACCAATTTTCCACCAAATCAACATTTCATGATTTTGACTTCCATATCCTTTCACAAAGAACCAGGATGTCACACGATGGTGCTGAGACTGCCTTGGACCTGTTTGGACCATGATCAAGCATTTTATATTTAGCATCATTCTGAGCTCTATTTCAATGTGTTAATTCACATCAGGTCTTTTACGGGTGCCTGGAGAACCCAGAAGTGTCACCACTGAGCATTTCTAGAGTTATTCCATCTATAGTACAGTTTTTACACATACAGTACATTTACTTAAGTTTAAAATTGTAAATAGCATATAAATGCTAGCCTCATAGCTAACATGGGCTAAAAGTGAAACACTTAGATTTTATTGGCTCCTTAAATGCATTTCATTGACATTGGGGAAGAACAAAGTCCTGTAAGAAGCATTAACAAGTAGGTATCTTGATGTTTAACCAGAGGCTTTCAAAACGCGAGATTTTGGTAGGAATTATAATGTAATGCGGACCCTTTTTGAGTTTTTGGTGTGAAAGACTCTGGCAAGAAACATGAATATTGGTTCTTACAGTGGACTTTGAGGTGAGAGAAGACAAGACAATGTCACTCTAGCATAGCAACACTTAACATTCTTGCTGGCCAAGATACAAAATACCCATCATTACTGCTGGTCACATGACTGTGGGAGATTAAATGGACCAGTAATGTCATTATCTTGTTCACTATCTGCCTGTGCCCTTGTGAATGAGTACTATAAATAGATCACTTAATCCTTTTTCCCCTGTACGAGAACAAGATGAAATCCTCTCTGCCTTTAAGCCCCGGAGAAGCCAAGATCGTTCTGTTCCCACTTTCCCCTTTTTCTTTGGCTTCTCTGCTTTATATATATATATATATATGCATCATAATGCATCATATTTGAGTTGTCATTTTATGGCTCAAATAGTATGATATAGGAGAATTTGGAGCTCATATTCGAGGAGGAAAAAACATGGACAGTTTTATTCACAGGCCCAAACTTAGCAAACATGTGCCATTTAGTACAGTTGCTGATATGTATATGGCCAAAACATAAGATGAAATTGTGATATAGTATAACAGACTACTTAACAGACCTCTGCTCAAGAAGGCACATGTAGAAGCCCATCTGAAGTTTGCCAATGAACATCTAATGATTCAGAGAAGGCTTGGGAGAAAATGCTGTGGTCAGATAAGACTCTTTGGCATCAGCTCAACTCGCCGTGTTTGGAGGAAGAGAAATGAAGACTATAACCCCATGAACACCATCCCTACAGTCAAGCATGGAGGTGGAAACATCATGCTCTGGGGCCGTTTCTCTGCTAAGGGTACAGGACGACTTCACCGCATTGAGGGGCTGATGGATGGGGCAATGTACCTTCAAATCCTGGACAAGAACCTCCTTCCTTCAGCCAGAACACTGAAGATGGTTCGTGGATGGGGCTTCCAGCATGACAATGACCCAAAACATACCACCAAGGCAACAAAGGACTGGCTCAAGAAGAAGCACATTAAGGTCTTGGAGTGGCCTAGCCAATATAATCCTATAGAAAATCTGGAGCTGGGAGCTGAAACTATGAGTTGCCAAGCGCCAGCCAAGAAATCTTAAGGATTTTGAGAGTATCTGTAAAGAGGAGTGGACCAAAATCCCTCCTGAGATGTGTGCAAACCTGGTGACCAACTATTTAGCATTTAAAGGGGTGGTATAATGCCCTTTTCACAAGATGTAAAATAAGTCTTTGATGTCCCCAGAGTGTGTGTGTGTAGTTTTAGCTCCAAATACCCCACAGATATTTGTATATAGCATGTTAGTTGTCACTTTTTGAGGGTGAGCAAAAACGCACAGTTTTTGTGTCTGTTCCTTTAAATGCAAATGCTGCTGCTCCCGGCACAGAGGGCGGAGCTTCAACAGCTTGCACTCACACAGACATGCACTGAAAATTTCAAAAACTTTTAGCCTTTTATGTTCAAACCGGAGTCAGACATGATGGAGAGACTCAAGAAGAAGTGACAACATGTAGAATGCAACAGGACATTTCTGAATGGTTAGGTGATTAATTGATTAATTTATGTAGCTTATGCGTAGTTATCTTCTAGTCATTGATTAGCATATTCTATCATGATAATCTATAAATATAGAGTGACAACTGATACATTATTCATATGCATTTTATGCAAGTAGTCTGTTATACTATATCACAATCCATTGCGGCGTAAGTGTGTTACCAATGGTTTGCTTGGTGACTGTGGTCCCAACTGCCTTGAGATCATTAACAAGCTCCTCCCGTGTAGTTCTGGGCTGATCCCTCACCTTTCTCACGATCATCCTTCCGAGATCTTGCATGGAGCTCCAGTCAGAGGGCGATTGATTTTTCATTTTGTATTTCTTCCATTTACGAAATAATCAACAAAAGTCTCCTCACCAAGCTTCTTGCTGATGGTCTTGTAGCCCATTCCAGCCTTGTGCAGGTCTCCAATCTGGTCCTTGAAGTTTGACAGCTCTTTGGTATTGCTCATGATGGTGGAGAGGTTGGAACGGAAGATACAGATCCTGTGGACAGGTGTCCACTGACATTAGGACATCAGGAGTACTTTCTGAAAGTGACAGGACTAATCTGTGTTCCACATGGGCACATAACCAATCTGTGGGAGGCAGAATTCTTACTGGTTGGTAGGGGATCAAATACTTATTTCACTCGATCAAATGCTAATCAATTTACAACCTTTATATAATGTGCTATGCATGTATCCATTGTGTATAATGTATCCATTGTGTTATTGGTAATCTAATGATTTTATTCTGTGAATTGCAAAGCATAAAGTGTGCTAAGAAAAACAGAGACATGAAGGGATTCACTTGTGGAAGCATGAGTGATATTACCCATGAATCATTTGCTCCTGATGGTAATTATGTTAATCTAAACAGGACTACAGTCTAGTCTGTGTCTCTCATCCAACACAGTATGATAACAATCAACTGAGGGGCTGCTAATTGTGTTAACCCTTGTGCATCGTTTAAATTTACAACCTTTCGTTATGTTTGTGGCTGAAAACAGCCACTACTTTAAACTGCTGTAAAAATGTATCAGATAAATATTTTTTTCAAATTTTTTTGCATAAATCTATTAATCAGCCTCAGTCCTGCTCAAAAATACTAAATGTTTAAAAAAAATTCAGGATTTTAACTCTTTAATTGCCAAATTCGTAAATGATGTCACTGATTTGGGAAAAAAAAAACACAAAATGACTAATTTTCAATATAAAATGTGATTGTGGACTGGATTTTTTTTTACCTTTTATCACAGTCTTGGACATGTCAAAGATTAGAAACAACATTAGTTTTGATGCATTGTTAGTTTTTGTGCAGCATCAGATTTGAACTTTTTCTCCCTCATTTACTGTTTGTGGCTGTTTTTGCCCCATTGACTTCCATTATAACCACATTTTTTGATTGCAAAGTTATGACACCATATAATCATGCATTTTTGATTGTTGGTGGTTTTCCCTGTTGGGAAGAGGTAAAATTTGTAATTTTTACTGTTGATAACCAGGTGGAACCATTAACCCTTTAGATAGGCCTGTGCAAAAAAAAGCTTAGTTTCTGGCTTTTACATGGAGTGTATATGGAGTATAATAGCATAATAAAGTGTGTGTGTGTGTGTGTGTGTGTGTGTGTGTGTGTGTGTGTGTGTGTGTGTGTGTGTGTGTGTGTGTGTGTGTGTGTGTGTGTGTGTACTCACCTTGATGCGTCTGAGAAAATCAAAATATGCACCTCAGCTCTCAGAACTACATGGAGTAAACAAAAACAAAGTAAGTGTATTTATGCATCTGCTGCCTTTTGATGGTGAGAAATGCAGACTAAACAAATACAAAGCAAGTGGATTTAAACACTTGCATGCAAGCCTGCTGGTCATTTGATGGTGAGAAGAGCAGCAAGCAACATGAGAAAGGGCTTGACTTGTAGTGAAGTTTCAGAGATGATTATGCAGCCTGACCCCTCCAGCGAGCTGCACGATGTATCGTCTTCTCCCTCTGACACCACACACTCTGGAGAGTCAGATCCTGATTTGGATGTGGCACCCTCATCATCCTCTCTAGCTTCCACTGAAGGCGAGGAGGATTCGGAGGATCCTGGATCTGGGTGGATTGGGAGAAATGGCGAAGTGTGGTTTTCAGTCAACTCCCTTTCTTCAGCCTGTCAGAGGTGTGACTCCAAGGCCGACGCGCTATGCCATCGCAAGGATCTAGAACATGAATTCTGTGTTCAACGGATTCGTTTTTTTACTGAGGAGATGATTGACCTCATTGTCAGCATGACCAACCTCCATGGGCGCCGCACAATGAGAAACGGGGTGGACTCCACAGATCTCCGTGCCTACATGGGGGCTACTGATTTTGGCCGGCGTCTACAGGTCCAGAGGGGAGTCCACACGTTGCCTGTGGGATCATCGCCTTCCCCTCCTATTTTTACTCCGTAAAAGACAGATTGAACACAGAATCCATGTTCTGGACGCTTGCGATGGCATAGCACGTCGGCCCTGGAGTCACGGGAGTTGGCAGGCTGAAGAAAGGGAGTTGTCTCCGCGTTGGTGGAAAACCACACTTCGCCATTTCTCCCAATCCACCCAGATCCAGGATCCTCCGAATCCTCCTCGCCTTCAGTGGAAGCTAGAGAGGATGATGAGGGTGCCACATCCAAATCAGGATCTGACTCTCCTGAGTCTGTGGTGTCAGAGGGAGAAGACGATACATCGTGCAGCTCGCTGGAGGGGTCAGGCTGCATAATCATCTCTGAAACTTCACTACAAGTCAAGCCCTTTCTCATGTTGCTTGCTGCTCTTCTCACCATCAAATGACCAGTAGGCTTGCATGCAAGTGTTTAAATCCACTTGCTTTGTATTTGTTTAGTCTGCATTTCTCACCATCAAAAGGCAGCAGATGCATAAATACACTTACTTTGTTTTTGTTTACTCCATGTAGTTCTGAGAGCTGAGGTGCATATTTTGATTTTCTCAGACGCATCAAGGTGAGTACACACACACACACACACACACACACACACACACACACACACACACACACACACACTTTATTATGCTATTATACTCCATATACACTTCATATAACTCCATGTAAAAGCCAGAAACTAAGCTTTTTTTTGCACAGGCCTATCTAAAGGGTTAATGGTTCCACCTGGTTATCAACAGTAAAAATTACAAATTGTACCTCTTCCCAACAGGGAAAACCACCAACAATCAAAAATGCATGATTATATGGTGTCATGGCTTTGCAATCAAAAAATGTGGTTATAATGGAAGTCAATGGGGCAAAAACAGCCACAAACAGTAAATGAGGGAGAAAAAGTTAAAATCTGATGCTGCACAAAAACTAACAATGCATCAAAACTAATGTTGTTTCTGATCTTTGACATGTCCAAGACTGTGATAAAAGGTTAAAAAAAATCCAGTCCACAATCACATTTTATATTGAAAATTAGTCATTTTGTGTGTGTTTTTTTCCCAAATCAGTGACATCATTTACGAATTTGGCAATTAAAGAGTTAAAATCTTGATTTTTTTTTACACATTTAGTATTTTTGAGCAGGACGGAGGTTGATTAATAGATTTATGCAAAAAAATTTGAAAAAAATATTTATCTGATATATTTTTACAGCAGTTTAAAGTAGTGGCTGTTTTCAGCCACAAACATAACGAAAGGGTAGTAAATTTGCCCACAGTGTACTGTTGAGTTTTTGAAAAATTTCAAAGCATTTTCCCAAAATATGTGTCAAAATAAGATTTGTCACCAAAAATCATTCCATTTGCTGAAACACAGAGAAAGTTATGGCCAAATTTAGACTAAAAAATACCCCATAGTGGATGAAAACATCCCCAACAGCACATAAGGGTTAAAGAGCATGACCGAGGCTTCAGAGAGATGATTTCATCTGTCAAGCACAAGAGGTGGATGTCAGGAGGCCTACGTTTCTGACCGAACCTCAGACAGTGTGAGAAGTAAACTGTCATGAACTATTTAGCACTAGCTTGGCAAATCCGCCGTGTTTGCAGTCCACAATTCACATTAACATTTAACGTAATTAAATTTATGCTGTTTCTAGTTGAATTCACTTTTAGTTGTTCCTCTTTTATACGGTTGTTCCTTTTAGATTAAGTGTCTTTTGCATAAAACAATGTACAATTTCAAAATTAACTGTTGTTTAGTGTTTGAAGTCAACATAAAGTCAGACCCTGTTTACTTTCTTAATATATCTTCCTGGTGGTGTTTGCATGGTTATTTGATTTTGTGTTCCTAATCTTTTATCAGAAAGTAATATCTTTTATTATGAAGCGACTTTTTTCCTTTTTTGGCTGTCATCACTGAACCCTCTAATTTCCCTCCAACCACCTGACTCCATTATGGTATAGGTAAACGCCCACTTTTTACAGTCCAATCAGTTTTCCTGATTTATAAAAATTAAGTTCTGTACCCCATTCCATATACAGTGCTATGCATAAGTTTAGACACCCATGCTAAAGTTGACTAAAAAGAGGAATAAAAAATCATCTTTTGGAAATTGAACTTAATGCCTTAATTTAAAAAATTAGGAAAAATCCAACCTTTAAGGACACCAATTTTCTTTGTGAATGAATAATGTATCGTAAATAAATAAATGTTCTTCCTTAAAATACAGGGTGCATAAGTTTGGACACCCCTATGTTAAATTCCCATAGAGGCAGGCAGATTTTTATTTTTAAGTATTTTTTTTAATTATTATTTTTAGGATACTATGCATCCTGATAAAGTTCCCTTGGCCTTTGGAATTAAAATAGCCCCACATCATCACATAGCCTTCACCATACCTAGAGATTGGCATGGGGTACTTTCCATAAGATCATCTCTCAATGCAAATCAAACTAGCTATTAGGCTAACTGAAATAAAACCATGCCAATCTCTAGGTATGGTGAAGGCTATGTGATGATGTGGGGCTATTTTAATTCCAAAGGCCAAGGGAACTTTATCAGGATGCATAGTATCCTAAAAATAAAATAAAAAAAAAATACTTAAAAATAAAAATCTGCCTGCCTCTATGGGAATTTAACATAGGGGTGTCCAAACTTATGCACCCTGTATTTTAAGGAAGAACATTTATTTATTTACGATACATTATTCATTCACAAAGAAAATTGGTGTCCTTAAAGGTTGGATTTTTCCTAATTTTTTAAATTAAGGCATTAAGTTCAGTTTCCAAAAGATGATTTTTTATTCCTCTTTTTAGTCAACTTTAGCATGGTTGTCTAAACTTATGCATAGCACTGTATATATATATATATATATATATATATATATATATATATATATATATATATATATATATATATATATATATATATATATATATATTCCATTTACTTTCTTTGAATGGACAAAAACACTCAGATGGCCACTGGTAAAGACATTCAGTGGGCATCTCATTAAGAATCTGTCACTGGAATGAAATCTATCAGTAGCAGCAGTGGTGATGCCAACCACAGCGTCAGTGAGTGAAATCTGATAGTGTAATGACTGAACCATCAACAAAAACACATTCATTTTCCCTTTTATATTTGCCCGACTTTTGGATCCATGGTGCACTGCGTGAAGACCTTGGTACTGGAGGAATTTGACGAGACCGATCTGGAATGAATATTATTTCCCAAAAATTTTAAAGCATAGAAAGGAACCAGTCAAAACAATAAATTAAGCCCAAGTCTTCAACCAAGACCAAGGTTAAACTCTAAAAAGGAAACCTCAGAAATATTTTACCTCGGACTGAACGACATTTTGCATTGAATTACACCCTGGATGGTTGTTATCTAACCTTGCAGTCTGCGACTGGAATAATATTTCCATTTAAGGCCTGCCTGAATGTATACTGTGGGAGACCAGCGAAACTTGGGGGTAAGGAAAAACCCTGGACAAATTATTAACCAATGAAGCAATCTTAATTCTTCAACATGGGTTGAACATTGTGATCAAATGACTTGAACCACAATTATAAACATCAGGGTCTCTTTCATGTATTATTTATTAGTTTCTATTAGAAAATCTCTCAAATGTTGGTAATTCTGAAGTTATGATGAAGCTCTTAAAGGATTAGTTCACCCAAAAATTAATATTCTGTCATTAATTACTCACCCTCATGACGTTCCAAACCCGTAAGACTTTGGTTCATCCTTGGAACGCAAATGAAGATCTTTTAAAGAAATCTGAGAGCTTTCTGTCCCTCAATTGACAGCTACGCAACTGACACTGACGCTTCAAGAAGTTCATAAAGGGATCGTAAAACTAATCCATATGAATTCAGTGGTTTAGTTCAAATTTTCTGAAGAGACACGAACACTTTATATGATGAACAGATTGAATGTAGGCTTTTATTCACATATAATCATTGATCAGCGAACATAAACAGAAGCTTAACCAAACCGGCTTGACCCGCAAGAACAAACCTCTTGCTGAAGCTCAAACGTGTTGCGTAACACGAGAATGAACCTCATTGGTTCTTGCTGAAGCTCAAACATGCTGCGTAACACGAGAATGAACCTCATTGGTTCTTGCTGAAGCTCAAACATGCTGTGTAACACAATAATGAATCTCATTGGTTCTTGCAGAAGCTCAAACGTGCTGCGTAACACGAGAATGAACCTCATTGGTTCTTGCTGAAGCTCAAACGTGCTGCGTAACACGAGAATGAACCTCATTGGCTCTTGCTGAAGCTCAAACATGCTGTGTAACACAATAATGAATCTCATTGGTTCTTGCTGAAGCTCAAACGTGCTGCGTAACACGAGAATGAACCTCATTGGTTCTTGCTGAAGCTCAAACGTGCTGCGTAACATGAGAATGAACCTCATTGGTTCTTGCTGAAGCTCAAACGTGCTGCGTAACACGAGAATGAACCTCATTGGCTCTGGCACATCGAGCGAACATGCTTTAGCTTTTGTTTACCACAACTGATGTGTGAGTTGAGTAATGTTTATATGTGAATAAAAGCCTAAATTAAATCTGTTCATCATATAAAGTGATCGAGTCTCTTCAGAAAATTTGGAATAAATCATTCGATTCATATGGATTCGTTTTACGATCTCTTTATGAACTACTTTTAAGCATCAAAGTGTCAGTGCGTGTAGCTGTCAATGGAGGGACAGAAATCTCTCAGATTTAATCGAAAAGATCTTCATTTGTGTTCTGAAGATGAACGAAAATCTTATGGATTTGGAACGACATGAGGGTGAGTATTTAATGACAGAATTTTCATTTTTGGGTGAACTATCCCTTTAACGTCTGAGACAATTCAAGAGGCCACGTTCAGGTAGGGTGCAAGACTGCCTGGGAGGAAACGGGATAGTCTGCTTCTTATTTTCATACCTTTTTGAAAAATATATCAGTGTGCTGCCTCGGAGGAGATGTTTGAAGTACAACAGTGATTCACATATTGAACGCTGACGTTTTCTTCATAGCTTCGCCAAAGACAGAGATAGAGTGTTGCGTGGGGAAAAGGTGTCATCAGAGTCACCATTCTCACCCAAACCCAGCAGACAATTAGTGTGACTGTCCAGTTCTTGATGAGGACTTTTGGATATATTAGTTTAAATGGATAGTTCTAAATAGTTCTAGATCTAAATTATTGTATACAGTACATACATGTTTTACAGTGTACTTATATTTAACAAAAAACAAAACAAAAAAACAGTTACACTTTATTTAAAGGTGTCTTTGTTACACTGTAAGTATATATTTAAGTACTGAGTAATATTAACAAACTACGGCCCGGTTTCACAGACAGGGCTTAGACTAAGCCAGGATTAGACCATAGATCAATTAGGACATTTAAGTAATTTTTATAAACATGCTTAGAAAAAAACATTACCGATGTGCATCTTAAAACTAAAAAGGCACTGATATATTTTTAAGATCAGTCAGTGCAAGTTTATTTCAGTGGAAACAGCTCAGACTTACATTTTAGTCTAGGACTAGTCTTAAGCCCTGTCTGTGAAACCAGGGGTAAATGTACTTAGTATAGGGTTAGGATTAGGGTTTGGTTTAGTTTAGTTTATGATTAGTTGAATGTAATAATGCACAATTTATAGTTATTACAACTAGCGTTACATGTAATATATGTAACAATGACATGGTAAAACAAAGTTTTACCAAAAATATCTGCATCTAATTACACCTGTATTTATTTTATAATTACATCTATAAATTACACTGTTGAACCATCCTTTAAGGCAGTGACCAAGCCAATGTAAAAAAGAACTAGCGGCGTCGAATGCTGACTGTGTTGCCTCTCGTCGGCTGCGTCTCGGCCAAAAAGCTGTGCTTGAACACCAAAAGCCTTTAGGCGACTGTCAACTAGCTTGTGTGTTCTGCGCCTGCGTGTAAGTAAATATCTGTCTATATCAGCAGGTATCAGTAGATAATGTTGGTCATTCAGAATGGGAAACCTAAACTAGGACTCCAGATACGAACCGTAAATAAAGCAGCGCTTGCTTACCATTTTCAATATTAATCATGCTGATCTCTTTCTTCATTCCAGTCGGCTCCTGTTATGAAAATATTTGCACATTGGAAAACTACATAAGATAATGTAAAATTAGAACAGCCTTTTGGCTGTACTATCTTGACTTCTTTGCTCGCTTTCATCACTTTTCCTTTTATTCTCATGCACTGACTCGTCCGCTAAACTGAACAGCCAATCGGAGTTCTCTCTACCCCCAACGGACGCTGATTCAACATGCTCGATCAGCCAAAAATAGAGCCAACGGTGCGTAACACAGCTAAAACTAGGCCGACCGATGATCAACGACCATCGTAGGCCGCCCGTCAACTTGGTGTGCCAAGGCCTTTACACCTTAACCTACCCTTAACACCTCAACTCAATAGCAGAACAGGTGTTTTGCAAAACAACATGAACACAATACTGTAAGTACATTGTTAATTTTTTTCTTTGATGTAAGTACACAGTGTGACCCACTGTTCTTTTGGACCCCATTGTCTTTCACTGCACAGAAACGGTTCTTCAAAATAATTTGTTTTGTGTTCTGCTGAAGACAGAAAGTCATACACTGATATTGTCTTGACAATGTTGCCCAGATTGCTCCAGATGGACAACTGCACCCTGACTGGTGCTTGTATGAGTACTGGACTCTAGATGTCTCCATAAGCCATCTTTCCATTGAGCTCTAGGGGTCAATCATTAAAAACAACTAGACTTCTTAAAGGTCTTTGTTTTTGTTTGTTATCAACAAGCACAGGACTGCAGTTTGGTTGCAATGGAACATTGCTTGCTTATTGAGAAATGCCTTTGTTATTTTATGCATGAGCTATTTTTCAGCTGTTCTCTTGCTGTGTTATTGTCATTAGGTAGAGATGAGGTCAACACAAATGTTTGACTGGGATACCATGGACACAAACTCAAAGCTGGTAATGCTGTGTCTGGATTGGAGGCTGGTGAAAGGTGTGGATCCTTTATCTTCTCTCACATTGTTTATCTTAATGACTATCATTGTTTTCCTTTCTCACGACATGCCAGCTGGAATATGCAGTCTAGAATGGCACAATTAATTTGAACACTTTATGAAAGCCACTTTTGTAGATTTATATATAGAGCGCAACTGTGTATTAGAATAAAAGTATTTTCAAAATAAATTTTCTTCATAGGGATTTAAAAAATTTCTTCAATTAAGACTTAAACAAAACTAAGAAGCTCGGAGATGAACCACAACATTACATTTATTTTGAAGTAAAGAATTGAAAATCTGAAAGAAAGACAAAGGTATGTGACTGTATGTAAGTTTTTGTATCCCATGCATTTTTATTTCAATATTAATTTCACTATTATAGTATTCATTAATATTTTGAATTAGCTGTTATTTAATATTTTTAGTTTTCATTTGAATTCCATTTTTTGTGCTTTTTTATTAGTTTAAAAAAAATATATTTCTTTTTAGGTATATTATATGTAAGCAAGTTGCCAAGGCAACATTTCTCAAGTTTAAAGAGCAACTTGCAGGTTAGAAGACCCAACAAGTCAATGTATAGAAAAATAATGTAGGAACTAGATTTTCTTAAAAAAAAATTTATAAATACGCTACAGTGGCTTCTGGAGTCGTTTTTGTGAGAAAATTTTACTTCCGCATCTGAAAATGGGCGTGACGAGCGAGAGTCGTGACGTAGCGCGAGGGAGAGCGGTCGATTCAAACAACAGGGAAAAATGGATTGCAGTGAAAGAGCTCAGGTTACAAATTACAATGGATGTGAATGAAGAAACCGAGTTCTCCGACGAGCATGCCTATGATGGCCCACAGGCATATAATTATGAGCCTCCTAGGCGAGATAGAGGCCAGGAGGGGGAGATTAGGGGAAGGAACAATGGGCAGAGGAGAGAAGTAGAGTTGTGGTGTCAAGAAAACCAGTGGCGAATAGGGCAAGTGACCTGGTGAGTGCAAGTTAGCACCGTGGCTAACGCTGGTTCATCTACTGTAGGGCTAGTACCTTGATGTTATGCAATAAATCTGCTTTAGCAAACATACGTTCGACCTTGTTCTTGATTAAACATCCATTTAGATTGTCTTAATGTAAGACAGCAACGTTTTGTCTTCTCATATTCTACAACCTACGATTCGAACGCTGAGACAGTGATTATGCAGTCCATCCAAGCTGGTTAGCTAACTGTTAGCTGCCTGCCAATAGCTAAGTTATAGCATTGTGCAAACTGCTAAATTCATGTCAGAAGGCAGACAATTACGACAACCTGTCCTAAAGCTCAGTCTCTCTCCCGCTCTCTGTATTATTATACTAAAACATTACGAAATCACACAAATTAAGAGTTAAAATAATTAAAAGAAAGACTTACTCTGCTAAGTGCTCGTTTTCGTTGCACATAATTTCTCCCGCTCTCTGTATTATTATACTAAAACATTACGAAATCACACAAATTAAGAGTTAAAATAATTAAAAGTAAGACTTACTCTGCTAAGTGCTCGTTTTTGTTGCACATAATTTCTGCTAACGTTAGCACTTGGTCCTCCAGTCCCGCCCGCGCCAAAATCAGGTGTCAGTTTTGATGGTGGACTTGATTCCATCGAGTGCACCGAGGGAACAGCATCAGTGATCAGCCTCACATGTTCCTTACTCCGAAATCCCATCCGAGATTCCAACAAATCTCCAGGTCGATAATTCTCCGGAGTGAAATGTGCGCCACAAACGACCGAGTGTACGGTGACAGACGCGGCAGTGAAGTCTGCTCTCTTCACCTGAACAAAACGCACCCAAGAACGAAAAGCCTTGTTTTTCCTAGAAGGAAAATGATGGACACGATGTCCTGACAGGCTGGATTTTGTGCAACCAGCACAAACACAAAAATTTACCATTATGGCTTCTCTAAAACTCGATCTAAAACTTTCTCTGTCGCTCACTACTGCTCTAACTACTACACCCACAATGAGAGCGCTGGCTGAACGCGAGCTCATGTTTACCTCGCCCTACGTCATATGACGCGTTGCTAAAGGGGGAAAGGCGTATTCCAGAGCCTAGCACATTTTCATCAAAATCTCTACAACCAATTAGATTTCATTAGGAATTTCTACATATGTGTTTTTAAAAAACCTCTTCAGACAATATCAAGTATTAATTCAGTTATAAATTTAACCTGCAAGTTGCTCTTTAAGTAATTAACAATAACAACACTGATCTCATGAAGCATTGTGAATGATAAACTATTTTGCAAAGTATTGGATATTAGTCATTGATGAAGTGTAAAATGTGATATAAATATATCAATATATACGGTACTTGAGTGGGAAGTCAAAATTGAGCTCTGGTAAAGGGAACTTCTGTGATTGATGGTTGTCTCTTCAAGATTATGAGTACTTGGAACTGGGCTATTAAGTATACTTTTTTTTTTTAAATAAATTTGAAATCACAATACCAGAAATGTTATGGGATTTAACTTCTGAAACTATTATGCAAGGATCTTCGTCAAAGGGTTTCAAGCCCTCGTTTGAACCATTTGGCCCACAGTTCTCTGGGGCAGAAAAGCCTCAGCGGTATGTAAGTCTGCGTGCAGTGGACCGAGCCCCGGGTCAAAGGCTGATGGTCAGGAAACAACTGGTTGCTTATCTGCTATTGGTTGTGAAAGAAACACCTTAATTTGTACACTGCCAGCTTCTCTCCACACATTTTTGTTCATGTTCACTCAGGCACATCCAGCCCCCTGCAGCGCTTCTCAACTGTCTTCTCCAGTTCATTGTTTAGTCTAGGGATAGGCACCACCGCTCAACAGCACTTTGGTTCCTCAGCGACTTTTTTTTCACAATGGAAGATCAGTTTGTTTTGCAAACTAACACACTATATTTTAGTAATGCAACATGTATGGTTTGTCAAATGTTGGGTCAGATATAGCCTTTTGTTCAGACTTGAGGCAGCTAATGACACTGATTATTCACAAAAAAAGAGCTGAGTCATTTGTTTTGGAAACGGACTTCACAATAGATTCAGGGTCTGTTCACACTTGTACACACTTCGGTTCGCTTGGTTCAAAAATAGGCCTGGTCCGCTTAGTGTTTACATTGGCATTTTAACATCAAACCTAACCATATTTACTGCCACATCAATTTCAGTCAGCTGCTTTCAATGCTTTTTTATTTGTTAATGCCAGATGTGTTTTACTTTCTCCTTTTTTAAGAGATGCACCGATCATGATTTTACATGTCGGATTCAGATTTTTTTACAAGCAAATTGGCCGATCCTGATTGCCGCTTTCAACCCTTTTGTTTAAGCAAATTTATTTGTTGTTTATTTGCTCTATAACAGGCAAATTGACCTTAAACTAAAAATATCTGTAACCATTTGAAATTAGAGACAACCACTGCATTTGAATCACAATCCAAACAAAGATGCTATACACACATGAAGCATGAGCAGTTGTTTTTGATTTAAATTAGACCATTTTCAACTAAAAACGGAAAAGTTTTTATGTGATAACACGTACAGAATGGCATAGTGTAGTCTAAATGTTTCTCAGAAATCCCCAGTCTACTTTTGAAGAGTTCGAGTAGTAATGCAAAGGCGTAAGGAGGGTGCTGGACGACAGGTCGTCTTCATCTCATACTGTCCCCGTCTGTTCCATTAGCAGCATGTGCTTAGAGTGGAAGACATTAGGGTCCTTCACCCTCTCCGGGCCTTTTTTACCGTGCGTCTTTCAGGCTAAGTGATTGGTTATTGATTTGCAGTACAGTTAATCTACTTACCTGCACTCTTCTCAAAGTCAGTAAAACATCATCAAAAATGAGAGACATCAAGGTGACCTGCTAGTACAGCTGATGGTTCCAGTGACGTGCGGTCTGGGTAGGCAAACTAGGCACTGCCTACCCTGCCAAAATTCAAAAATAAAATTGTTTATTAAATAATAAACTTATATTTGTATTTTTACTGTTTATTCTTGTGATTTATATATGCAATATGTGTTATTCCAATTATTTAGACGTTATGATGACAAATGTAGCAGTTACGCATAATCAAATAAAAAACAAATCGTAGAATAAGCAGTGCTTTTACTGTCCATTCATTGCAGACGGCAAGCGAAAAACCCATGTTGCGCATGCGCACTTCGATCCTGTATTCTTTAACATGTACGTCAAAAAGCACAACTCTGCTGTGCCTTTGGACGTAAATATGGTATGCCCGTAACATCTCCGTAACATATCAGACATGGACCAATTAAAATCGAGATATTACTTGACATTTGCGCAGCTAACGTCATTAACGTTACACCACAGCTAGCCTACATGCCTAATCCCCGCGCCAAATTCAAAGCCAAAATGACAGCACCGGAGTTAAAAGGCCGTCATCACAGAGTTAAATGTTTTAAATTGAGAGCCAGAGACTTTGCAAACTGAAGGCCCGTAAAGACGAGTTTTACAAAGCTGTGATCGACGTCTTCACGAGGAAAGTGCGGCGGATGAATTTTATGTACCGATTGGTGAGTCAAAAACTATTTTGGGCTTAACATTGAATTGATAAATATGGTTGAATTAAGCCATTTGCCTTCATATTCAATTGAGCAGTGTGTGATTTTACTTTTACTTTTGGCCGCTGTGCAACAATAAGGATTAATAATGGTTGCATTCTAATGCTGGAGTGGACATAAACTACTGTTACCGGTGTGTGCCTGTGCCGCGCTTGTGTGTGTGCGACGTGCGTGCGTGTATGTATGTATGTATGTGTGTGTGTGTGTGTGTGTGTGTGTATGTGTGTGTGTGAGAGAGAGAGAGAGACTGAGAGAATACACGCGATATACATCCTGATTTGTACATTTCTTTATATGCCGCGCTTGTGCGTAATGTTTACTGTTATTATGTATTATTAGCCTAAACAATAAATCAGGTAATCTGGCTTTCATAACTCAGTGCCTAGCCTCTTTAAGACATCACCGCACGTCACTGGATGGTTCCAATGCACATGTGTACTTTTTTGGATCTCGCCATGTTAGGAGGAGTTAGCAAGCAGAACATGTAGGCTGATCTTTTCCATACAATGAAAGTGAGTGGTGAATACAAAAAAATGTATTATGAAAATAGTCTATATGTCTGATTTTCTAATTCTGGAATATGCTGCACTTCAAACTGTACATAAACAAAGAAATTGTTTAGTGGAAAGTGCTGTTCACACCAAGGACGATAACTGTAATGATAACAATAAAGATATAGTTCTAAACATCGCTCTAAATATTAAAGAATAGCAGAGTCCACACCACAAGTAGAATGATAACAGAACAGAGAAACAATATCATACTTTCAGAATGATTTTTACCCAGCTTGATGAACAATAAAAACTGACAGCCAATCAGAATCCATCCTGCTTTAAATAGCTTGAGAATTTAAAGTGGCAGACAACAAAACTGCAACGCTCTTAGTATCAACAGAACAATATTTTCCACTGATGAGAATGTTAATATAATGTTGTTATCTTTATAGTAATCGTTCTTGGGCCTAAAGGCAAGAACTGTTATTTTCTGTTAATAATGACAAATATTTTGGTGTGTTCTTCACACAAAACAATCTAAACTGTATCTGTATTGTATAAAGCGCTATATAAATAAAGATGACTAAACTAAGGCTTGAAATAAAATCCACAAGTCATAGTCATAGTCACCATTTACTTTCATTGAATGGACAAGAGCAGTCTAGACCTTCCTCTATCTGATTCCACTTGCAGCTCTCAAATCAACTTAGGCTCCTTTGCTTGTGCCGTGTCAGATTTGACATAAATGGTCACAAGATGCATTAGAGTCAATCCAGCTGTGACGGAAACTAACTTTTCCAATTAGAGGTGATTTGATAGATTTTTGCTTAAATTTTTGTTCGTTTTCGTTGCGTTTTTACCCCAAGCCTATATTAATTTCCAACCCTACAAATCAACCATACTTGTGCCATTTAAGCAGCAAATTTAATTTGAGATCTCTGGCAGAGGGGACTGTTGAGGCCATTGACACAAAGAGCGATAAGTACAAATATAACTAAATTCACAACTGTATTAGCATCCACACCAACAGACAATAATATTCTGTTTATTATATGCACATTCTGCAATTATATATACCACTTTAAATGCTTGAGGTCTTGCTGTCGTTTTGATCATTCATCAGTTAGAATTTTTTTTTTATGAAAGTAATTCCAACAATATTGTTTCTCTGTTTCTATACTGTTATATTTGTTGTGTAGACTTCCCTATTCTCATAGATATAATAGTTAACGTTATAGTTTTCGTTCTTGGAGTGAAAGGGCCTATCATTTAATAATTACATGGTTTGTAAATTGGAATATTCATATGATCTAATTTTGTTTTGTTAGAGCTTAACAGACATAACTTTGAATTCTACTTTTTGTGTTCAGTGTTAGTTTGAAACCGCATGAAAGGAGTAAAATGGTCTGAATTTTTTATTTTAGGTGAACTATATCCCTTTAACTAGAGCGCTGAACTCTTTTGTCCCACTTATGAAAAGGAGTTTTCCAGTGCATGTTGAGAAAGCAAGGTAAGAGCATGCTCTGTTAATGTGAAGCAAGACTGATGCTGTCCAGCTTGTCGGCTCAGTAGCCATTTGGCTTTGATCTTCTCTAAAGTGCTGCAATATGGCAGTCAGCTGTAGGAAAAGAGCTGGGATGGGAACCTGGGAGAGCCTCTGGAAGGAGCTCAGCAGATAGCAGTTGTTGGTGATATGACCCTCCAACCTCAGGGCAGAATTCCTCCATGACATGCCTCCAGCATGGGTGCTGTGTCTCCAGCAACACCATCTGGGGTGTTGGTGGAAGCTTGTTTGTTCAAACCAAGTTCTGTCAGAACACTTGAGATGCTCTTAATGGGTCTGGGAAACCTGGCTGGCGATTCTTGTTCCTGGCGAAGAGCTGTTTTTCATTTGGCTGTTATTTCCCACACCTCATCATATCAGTTTCTAGTGCATCTGATTCATTAACAGCTGAAGCCTTGTAGATCATGAAGCTACAGTATAGTCTGGGTTTTTTTTCCCCCACGTCATATCTGCCCCTGTATCTCTTTACAGAAGCAGACTACATGAGCTCGGGGCTTTTTGGTGCCACAGATCAAAACCAGCCCTGTGTGATTTATCTGGAAAACTGTTGTTCAAGTAGAGCCAAAGTTCTTTGAAGCACGTCTACCGTAATTCTCTAAAAGGGTCCCAGACATGTTCCCGTGTGCCATTTAGTGCTTACAAATGCATGTGACCCCATGTGGATCTGGATTTGTGGAAGTTATAGCACTGTGTATCTTTCTTGAATAACATTGTCCGGGTAGCAGACACACTCTGTCAGTTCAAATCTAGACTAAAAACACATCTCTTTGGCCTAGCATACACATACTGTAACACATTATAAACTTCTATAATTCAATGTTAGGCTGCATAGATTAGGTCAGCCGGAACCGGGAACACTCCCCATAAATCCTGATGTACTTGTTACATCATAAGAAGGATGGCGTCTACGCTAATATTAGTCTCTCTGTTTATCCCGAGGTTTACCGCAGTCCACCGGATCCAGATCTGATGAAGGACTGGACACGACGACAACGCAGTCCTGAAGTGTCAACTAGTCTCTCCCCTGTGAAGGCCTCCTTCCCTTCCCTTTACCTCTGTACAGATAAAACGTTGTGGGATATTCCGGTTGGTTTGTAAAGAAGGGCTACACGCCTGCGCACATATATATTCAAACGCGCATACCTATAGACTAAACACGTGATGCGCATGTGCACGTCGTCTGCGTTTTCACGGGTTTGCGTTTTTGAGGTTTGTGCAGAGATAACCTTTTTTTCAAAAATGTTCAAGGCTTGCACCTTGGAATCTATTTCAATCTATTTTATTTGCGTTCTCGAGCCACCAGGCACTGTTTTGTGCAAGGGTTTTCTGTTAGAACGGTGTAGTGTTAGCGCCCCCTAAGTTAATAACTAATGATCTTTGCAACGGAAGTGAATCGATCAAAACTGACTTTAGCTGGACAATAACTTTATTCTAGAGCTGCTGTAAAGCCAAAACAATCCCTGTTACTGTAATTCCTATTATCATTGTAAAGCTGCTTTAAAACAATTTGTATTGTTAAAAGCGCTATATAAATAAAGGTGACTTGACTTGATTGATATCATCGGGACACCAGCATGATGCCGATAACATCCGTCGAGCTGAAGGAAAATAAGACAGGAGAACTTAAAGCGATAGTTCACCCAAAAATTAATATTCTGTCATAATTTCAACCCTATTGACTTTTTATTAATGGTTTGGACAAAAAAAAAATCTGCTTTTGTGTCCCACAGAAGAAAGAAATTCATACGATTTGAAATTACTTGAGGGTGAGTGAATGATGACAGTGTCCATTTTTGGGTGAACTCATGCATTTTATATCCCATAATGAATAATGCTAACATATGTTATCAGTCTCTATAATTAACTATCTATTTAAAGAAGAATCCTCATTGGGTTGGTACTTTCTGGTTCTCATTCACACCTTTTTATCAAAACTGCCTATGATGTGCTAATGAGTTCCCACCTCAGTGAAGCCCCTGTTCTTGGAAAGCACTTGTGCTGGTATTTTCTCTCTGCCTGTAATGGGCTACAAAGCTGGATCAGTAGAATCACAGAATTGATGGTGTGTGTTGCACCTTTGGCACTGGTTCTGATTCCCTTTTTGAATGACAGAGACAGACTCCTGGCACCTGCTGTTATTTCCTCTCATGCAGGAACATAATGTACGTGTTGATTGGCCGTTGGCTGTAGTTTTTGCGGTGGGTTCAAGCGTAACTTTTTGACTTGGATGCAGACGATGCGACAACACAGTCTACTTTTGTCAATGCTAGTTCTTTGTTGGCTTGATATGTCACACTTTAAAACTGACTTTTAATTAAACGTGCTGAGCAACCTACATAAAATGAAAACCTTACATATGACTGAATTGGAACTCTTCAAAGGCTGTGACTCTGGGCGTTACGTAAATTAAGTTTTTCCATGTTAAGTGCACAGGAGATTCATTTCAAGTGATTCCAATACAATGAACAAGTTGCTAAGCTAACGACACAATATACTAATATGCACAAAAATACTTACCACACACAAATTGGGTAAAATATTATTAAATTGGGCTATTTTTATCAATGCTATTGTTTTGAGTAACACAGTATTTGAAAGCAATATGTTAATTTCAACTTAGCTCATTGCAGTGCATTCTGGGATTTTCTTATCTTTATCCAAAACAAGGTAGTCTATTGGCTGCATCCGAAATTGCATACTTCCCTACTAAATAGTAGGCGAAAAAACAGTATGTGACAAAAGTAGTATGTCCGAATTCACAGTACTCATAAAAGAGTCGACAAAAAGTCCTCGGATGACCTGCTATTTCCGGTGAGATTCTGAATTGTGGATACGATGGACACTTTACTATCCCATGAGGCCATGGGACAGAATTTATGAATGGCAGTGAAGCGACGCAACTGACGCTGGTAGGTCACATGATAATGACAACATGGCGAATGTAGTACAATTCGGATTACATTCACACTACACACACTCATACTATATAGAACATACTTTTTTAGCAGTCGTGAAGTAGTTACTTATTTAAAATAAGTACCTACTCAGGAGACTATGCAATTTCGGACAGCCAGGTACACACCTTAAATCAGAGGTTCTGAACTCTGGCCCTCGAGATCCACTTTTCTTTTTAGCTCCAATCCTGATGGAACTCACCTGCCTATAGCTTTCTAATAATCCTGAAGGTGTCGATTAGCTTGTTCAGGTGTGTTTGATTAGAGTCGGAGAAAAATTCTTCCGGATGGTGGATCTCGAGGGCTAGGCACTGTTAAACTGGTTTGCCAACCGCCATTAAACCCTAAAGAAGAAGAAGAAAAAGATCTCGAGGGCTAGAGTTAAGATCCCCTACCTTAAATTTAGGTAGGCAGCTCACTAGGTTTTTGAACACAGCTATTGTTATTTGTCATTGTTATAGTCTTCAGCACGTGTGCCAGAACTGAAAGCTTGTTTAGTCTGCCTAATCTGTTATAATCCCGATGTACAAATATTATAAGTGTGATACAGAAGGCTGGTTTTGTCTGTCGTCCTCAACACTCTATCATGAAGAAGTGATCAGTGATCATGAATCACTGGCTAATCTACATTAAGACCACATAGGGACAGCATTAAACCATACCCCCCGAGGTCAGGCACTTTCAGGCAAACGCTCAACCACTCCAGAGTAAACAAAGCCTTTGTTCCTCTCTGAGAACCTTCAAAGATAAACATCTGTTTTGGGTAAGTAAAAAACGCGAGTGCAATCTTGCCATCAGCATGTCTTTGATCACCATTGCCTTATGCACATCCCCCTTACGCTAACAATGAGAACGCTCAGCTCTTGGGGGCGCAAAACCAAATTGTGTTCACAACATGTTGCCATCGACTGAAATGTGTTGACATCCATGTATGCAGTTGTAACATAAAGGCTGCAACTTAACCGTTTTTGGCTTCCATGCATACATAGGGCTGCCCTGTTATGCTATATCATTATTTCTTTTGACATCTCAGCCTGTCCCTTTAGTTTACAAAGAGATAAAGAATGGAATTGTTTCTTGGCAAGTGTCTCTGCTGTCTTGCTTCATCTTTGTTGTGGCTATGCTGAGAGTCGACATGTAAACAGCCGAATTGTAGCTGACAGTTGCAGCCAGCTGCTAAGACGTTCTTAATCTTCTCTCAGTCTCTGTTTCGATCGCTCTCTTTTTCCAAGTAAACGAGACAGAAGCCCAAGCAGTTTTTCAGGAATTCAAAAGTAGTTGATTTAGACAAAACAGAGCTGCTAGTAATTCATTGCATTACGGTAAGTAGGGCATAAGTGTTCAAATAGCGCAATAGTTGGGTTTCAGAAGTAAAAATTCATTCATTTTGTCCATAGTGAAACGTTTTACCTTAACGTATACTTTCCTAAACCTTTTTGAAATACGAGATTAAGGAATAACATGCAATCAGATGGTAATTCTTGCAATATTGTTCATGAAGTATTACTTCCCTTGTTACATGGCTACCCACCAAATAAATGGATAAATACAATGATATAAAATGTTGATTTAAGATGTTTTATAATTGTACTTTTATATTATATTAAAGCTTCTGCCAAGCAAAAAAAAATTGAAATGTCCATTACAATGTACAAAACAATCATCTGAGCAACATGATGAACACTAACAATATTACAAGTAATTTTAATACTGTCCTCTGAGGTCATTTTCACTACAATTTTCACTGAGATGCAAGATGGAGACATTGTGTTTGTACTGTATGAAACAAGTACGAGTCAGTGGAATGATACGAGAGACATAAAAGTTGTGCCAGTTTAGGGTACGCTTACACGACAATGATATGCTTAAAACAGAGAAGTTTTTCCTTTGAGCTTTCTGCATACAGACGACACCATTGTCAAAACAATCCCCATTCACACGGACTCGCGAAAACGACTAAAAACGCTGCATTCTGCTGCCAGGCCATTAGATGGCGATGACACACTATAGACTGAACACATACTACGCATGTGCATGACATCATCGTCTTCAGAGATTCACGTTTTTGTTGTTTACAATGAAACTGTTTTCAAAAACTTGCACTTTGAAACCCTTTTTCAAAAGTTAGCGTTTTCAGGCACCCAAAATGCTGTTAAAAGGCATAAAAGGTTTTAGTTGAATACGGTGTTAAGTAAACAGCCCCTTAGTTACCTGGATGGTCAGTCTGACCAATCAGAATCAAGTATTCAAAAAGGTTTTTAATAAGTGATGATAAATGTTCCTGTTGAGTGTCATGTTTGATTTGTTCTGTAGTCATATTTGATTTCCCAGTGAAGAACTACACTACCCATGATCCTAACGAGAGAGATCTTCCAATCAGCGAAGTCGCTGGACGTGGAAATCGCAGCAAATTACTCAGCAGCAAGCATACAATCCCATAAAGCAATGCAAAGAAAATAATCCAGTCCGTCTCCCTCAGGTGGTCAAGGTTTGGCTTGTTAGCAGGTAGTTGCCGTAACTACATGCTATGCTAACAATAGCAACTTTATCCACAGATAGTTATTCAGAAGTAGATGACTTTAAAGAAAGGCTTAAAGAAAAAAGTCAGTAAAGATTCAGAACACTCTGGACATTCAGCAATATCTTCTTGTGTGTTCGACGGCATAAAGAAAGCAATTAGGGTTTGGAACAACATGGGGGTGAGTAAATGATGGCAGAATTTTCCTTTTTGGGAGAATTATCCCTTTAATGAATGAGCCTGTTGTTCTCCGGCAGTAAACTCATTTAGAATTACTAGGCATTTGTGGGAGACCACAGGAAAGAACATCTAAGCAAACACAACCCTTTTAAAGTCATTTTATTCAGGATCCATTACATGTTGTAGGATTCACCAAGGGTACAAGCCAAAGGACTGAGAATGTTAAAGTTAATATATTTTTTTGCTTACCCTTTGACACCATTTACCATTATTTATTATAATTATTATTTTTGTGAGCACTGGCCCTTGAGAAACAGTGCAGTAATACCATACCGACATACGCACACTCAAACTCACTGACTCACACAAAAGCATTCTGACGTATTTTAAGAGCGCCCTAGTAGCAAAAAATACACATTCAAACTCACATTTTACTAAAACAAGATCGTGAAGGGTGTTATTCCACTGCATCGTTTTCACTAGACTAGAGTTTGGTTTGCATGCAGTGAAACATACATAAGACAAGTGACACATGGCAATAAATTAGCATATAATTTACAAATGAAAAAAATTAGTAACAGTGTACCAACATTAATAATACTGAATATAAAATGTAAGCAACTATTCACAAAAATGCAAAACTCTCTTCTATAGGTACAGGTTAAACAATGTGACATTCAAAGACACAAGTTCACAGCGATCAGTACCAGTTTCATTGAGTGTCTTATTGAGAGTCCGTGTCCCAAAGCCAGTAAACTTGTACTTCAAGCCTTAGGATTTTACCAAGCACAATATCTGGATGCTCGGCATGTGTGGCCTACAGTTCCGCTGTTCAAGGTTCACTCTTGAATAATCCCAGTTTAAACATTTCATAACAGTACATATCCAATTAATGTTGTTTGTGGCTACAAAAGAGTAGCAGCAGCAAAAGTAAAATGGTTGTATGATTAAAAACATAAAACTGTCCCATAACTTCAATAATCAATTGTGTCCCATAACAAAGGTGAGATCTACGATTGAGGTCCCCCAATGCTCTATAATTTGATGTTCCCTTGGCTAAGAGAGCAGGGTAAAGTCACTCAGTCATGGATGGTGGAAAACTGCAACATGTAGTTGGTGGAATGTTAACTTACGATCTTAAACCAGTATGAGGTAAAAAAACAGAAATGAAGGAAAGAGAGAAAAAATATGCTTAAGCTCTGTTCCAAAACTCAGCGAGCTGCTTTTCTGTCTATGTCTTAGTGAGTCAATGAGAGACGAATTTCAATTGACAGGAAAATCGACCAATCATATAGTCCCTTTTAATGGGTGGGGCTTGTTATCACTGAGTGTATGATGCGTTCCGCCTGCTGTGAGGAACACGATCGAAACCCCCCCCCACTAATAAAATAGCTGGCGCTATTCGCTATACTCTGATGTTTACTTGTGGCATTTCTTGTCAAAGGTAACATGCAGTATTATAGAAGAGGACACAGTAAGCTAGGATGATTTTAGGCCGAGTTTACTCTTTTCCCGATCAGGGAAGCTGGTGAGAGGGCCAAGGTTCAAGAGGTTTGCTCCTGTGCCACATAAATAACATTCGTAAAGTGCACAGGAAACTTGATTCACAATTGATTCCAGTAGAGTTTAATGTTAGCATGTTGCTAAGTTAATGCGTAATAGTCCAACAAGCATAAAAATGCACAGCACATGAGTACTGGGTTCAATTGTATTTTTATATATTTTTCATGCTCTTCAGTATTAAGTCAAATATTTATATTTCTCACTTAGCCTGCAATCTAGAATGTTTTACATTGAGATCAACACAATGCATTCTGGTATTGCCTTTGCAAAGGAAATATGCTATTCCGCCTAAAAGTGTCATAAAAAGGAACTGCTTAGTTTTTGGAACAGTCTTCACATCAGGAATGCACCTATGATGCCTTAAAAAGCTGGTCTAGGTAGGAAGTTCACTAGAATTTGGAACAGAGCTAAAGTATTCTTGGTTTTCTGTCATCTGCTTAGACCGCATACCCAGAATGCATCAAGGTCTTACAGCACCATGGGGCCAGAAGAGCCGCCCACTCAAAAGATGAACGGAAGAAGGGCAGTGGAACAAGCCGTGCTCCACTGAGGGAAGAAAAGCACCATTGAGTGTGGATGGTTTAAGAGTGTGGGCTGGAAGCTCTGCGATCTCAGGGAAGGAGGAAGAGGAGGTGTTTTGGAGGTAGTCGATGGCAAACCGGATCTGGCAGGTTACCCAGGCACTGGCCCTTCGCTTAACTCTACTAATGCATCAGCATCACAGACCAGGAGATATCCAAGCAAGTCATCCCGTGCTGATGAATTGTCTGTGTATACTGCTGATAATGTGGCGGATTGTGGCTGCAGCACGCATTTTATGTGAGAATTATTGCATCTGGAATACGGTGGGCCCCGGAACAGATGCATAGATGTCAGAACCCCAGAATTTAAAGCTAAATACGGATCCATAAAGCAGAATCACGTCAGAATCGCAATTAATGTCTCTCTGGTATCCACAATAATTCTAGAGACACAACAGAAGAAACGTCCCTTTGGAACTAATCTGATTTTCAGGCCTTGTTCGAGTGTCAGACAATGGTGGAATTCTTTGGCCTGTGGTCATGTGATTCAGCTCAGTAAAACAGGTGACTAGCACAACTGAACATCTGGACTCTGAAGCTCTAATTGAGATTTCTCCTGAAGAAATTCAGCACCCAATCACACTACCCTGTTTGTCTTTGGCCCTTGGGTCTCAATGTTATTTTAGAAAGTTATTGTCAAAAGTGTAACAACAAGGGCTGTCAAGTTTAGAAGCTCCTCAACTAATATAGCCTGCCGCTAACAACTCCGAGGTCAAGGGTTGTAGTCCTTGAATTCAATGCAAGTCATTCTGGATAAAAGTGTCTGCCAAGTGAGTAAATGTACATAGAAGTTCCAAGTTATTGATTTCAATAAAAACCACATGCATATGTAGTATTGGGTAACTCAATTTAACCACAGTTGAGCTGACCAACACAGGCTCTAACCATCTATACCAGGGGTGTCCAATCCTATCCATAGAGGGCCACTGTCCTGCAGAGTTTAGCTCCGACCACAATTAAACATTCCTGAACTAAGTATTTGAAGAATTCAGGATTACTAGAAACTTCCAGACAAGTTTATTGGGCAGGTTGGAGTTAAACTCTGTAGGACAGAAGCCCTCCAGGAGGGAGCAGGATTGGACACTCCTAGTCTATATTTTTTAAATCAAATCTCTACCAGGGGTAGCCAACCTTGCTTGTTGAGGGCTACCATCCTGCAGAGTTTAGATAAAATTACAGGCAGGTGTGTTGAAACTAAGTCTGCTGAAAGGTAGCACTCCAAGAGCAGGGTTGGTTACCCCTGATCTATACCTATTTGTTTTTAGGGGTGGAAAGTATCATTTGAGTGGAAAATGTGAACATATTTATACCCTAAAGAGGCGTTCATGTCACCAAGTCGCTGCCCTGTCCATTGTTTGGAAACGTTCCTATCATGTGGCAGATCACGTGAGTGGCAGTGTTCGCACTCCCATTGTTGGTTGTGGTCAGTCTCTGATGCTCATGTTGCTTCAAATCGCCAACTCTTATTTAAAACAAATGACTTCCAATTGCTCTGATGCTGCCAGCGTGAGCAATCGTCATCGTTTCAAATGCCTCGGAATTGCCAACGGAGTTGCCAACAGAACCGTGGGAGGAGTGTTTATGTGAGACAAGGGGACATACCAACATCCCAAACTCCTGTAGATGGGCGCCTTGAAGTAAACCTCTGCCGTGCTACTTCTGTGAGCTTTGTGTCCAGCACTTTGGATTATAACAACAGAAAGACATTGATAATAATAATAACCTTTAGCAATTATTATTATTATTATTATTATAAAAATAACAACAATAATGATCATTTTATACATTCCCACTTCACAGAAGTGAAAATAAAACAGGTGTCAGCGCAGTGCTGAGCAGTGGTTTGGGTTCCACAGGGCTAAAAGCAGTTATGTGTGTGTTGATGAGCAAGAGAGAGAGGCTTCCTTCTCCATGCCCAGTGTTGACTCGTCCAACACTGGTCTGCTTTTCTCACTGCCAGTTTTCTCTCTCTTTCCTTGTTGCAGAATCTGTCTCTGCTTCTCTCCGCAGGGTCAGTGTCCTTGGCACGTCTTGCAGCACATCTGCCTGAAGTACGCACGGCTGCAGAACTTGAACTTCAGCACCAATGGGCAATATGCCACCTTATTTACGTCTTTGCACTCTAGGGAAAGGAAGAAAGGATACGAGAAGGAGTGAGTAAAGTGGTCGATGCTGGGGAACCGCAAAGGGGAAACTTTTAGGCTTGTGTTAAAGGGATGATTCACCCCAAAATTAAAAGTCTGTCATTATTTACTCATTCCAAACTTAGTGGAACATAAAAGATTAAATTGATTTGGGACTGTCAAGCTCCAAAATCAGAATAAATGTATCTTAAAAGTACTCCATACGAGGACATACTTTTGTGCGCTGTATTCCAGTGCTGTATCCCAAGACTTACAAAGCCATGATATATTGGATTTGTGTGAGAAACACACTACAATTGAAGTTGCTATTCACTCAAAATCTTTTCAAAGTAGCCAGGATATACTTCAAGCATTCACCATTTGAGGTCCACGGAAGAAAAAAGACAAATGGGTTTAGAACGACATGGAGGCAAGTTAATAATGACAGACTATTCATTTTGGATTACCTATAGCTTTCAAAACGCCAAGGAATATGGACCTGCCTATCACTTAATGAAAAGCATGTTTGCATTTCCTCTGAGGACAACCTTTTGGGTTCTTAGAATGCAAGTCATATATTAGATGTCTGTGTGAATCCAGGTGGTAATCGGTCCAGGGTTTTAATACACTTGTGAAAGGGAGAGCAAATGGAAAGACTCAGAATTTGTCGTCTTCATCACAGGGATGATATTTAGCGGTCTATATAAATCTCACCGTCCCGTCACCGGACGATGGTACAGTGTCAGAGGGATGTTTTACAACTTGGCCTGTGCTATTGTTCATTTCCTGTCTATTCCATCCTCTGTTACATTGTGTCCTAATCAGATGCAGCATGATCAATTTCCAGTAAGTAATTTTTGTTGTGCAAGATTCTATCCCTCTAGTACCCCAATAAGTAGTCTCAAAATGTATCAAGTTATAACTATCTAATCCAATTAGCCTTTCCAGATATCATCTTGTAGCAGAGGTAGCTACGAATAGTAAATAGTACAAATAAGTAGTGGTAGTGTAGCAAATTCCATATATACTAAGCTAGAATGATAATGAGTTAATGGTATGCTAAGGTTACAGGCTAATCTGTTAACAGCATACTAAGCTAGCAGACTCTGGCCCTGTTTACACCTGGTATTAAGATGTGTTTTGGTTGATCGGATCACAAGTAGACGAGAGAGACGCATTCCTGTTTACACCTGATGTTTTAATCTGTCTCTCATATACACTTCCCCTTCTGTCCTGATTTTTTCTAGGGGAAGGTCTATGGACGGGTAAATGTAAGAGATTTTTCAGATTTTTCGATCAAATGCGCCCAGAGACGCCGGAAAACACACAGAGAGCAGCACCTTTAGTTTCTGCTCTGACAGACGCAAGGCCAGCCGAACGCTGTGAGTGTGTGTTAGAAATCAGGAATGGTGAATACGTTTTTCATCTTCAAACCAAACTTGTGTCTCCAGCCGACAAAGTTTAAATCCCGTCTGGCTAATACGCTTCCCATAATGTTTATGCATTAGGTCAGTAGGCGGAGAGAAGATGGTCTTTTGTGGCTGTTCGAACACATTCGACCACATGAGTGTTTACACTACAAAAGCAATCCGGTCGAATGCGTTTTCGACTACCTCTGGAAGTGGCCGAAAGTGGACAAACTCAAAACGTTTTAGACCCCGTTTACACCTGTATTTAGTCGTCCAATTGTGATCCGATCGAACAAAACGCATCTTAATACCAGGTGTAAACAGGGCCTAAGAGCAGTTTATAAGCTAGCAGGCTAATCATTTAGGGCATAATTGTCTTGGACTATGCACAGCTAGTAGGCTAATTGGTTAGCTTGCAGACTGACAGAAAAAAAAACTGACAAATGCTTAATTAGTTTAGAGTTTTGATTATATACATTCTACTTACCCTGAATATTAACCAGTGCAAGTTTTTATAGCACATAACTTATTATAAAAGGACATGGTTATGCACATTGAATAACTGATAAGTTATTCAACATATAAGTGTGTGTGCATTTTATCATAGTACCTGAGGTTGTGTCTGTAACATAAAATAAACATGCTTGAGAACATTATTTGTGTGAATATGAAGGACAGCTGGTTATTCTGCGGGAGGCGGGGCAAAGGCTCCAAGTTTAGCAATAAAATAAAATAAAAATAAGAATAAGTGGCCGTATTTTGAATGGATCTCAATGGAGGAGAGGCTTCACTATGCTGAATAAACTGCTTTTGTTGGAAAACAGCTTCTGTGTAATCTTCAACATGTTTCCAATTAAACAAATTTTGGATTGACCTATTTTTAGAGTTTATACCTGAAAAAATAGCTGTTTTTAGTAACTGTAAATTTTGCAACAGCTAGGATTTAGTTTAGGCACTTCTCATTCATTTCTATGGAATCCTCAAACAGTGATTGAATGTCGCACAACTCTGACGGAAATTCAATGATGTCAAGGTTGTAATGTAATTGGTCATGAAGGCATACATGATCCAAGTTGACCGTTATGATTTTTCCTTCTGGAAGAGCAGTGGAGGTTGGTATCTCCCAATAATAAGACCATCTCTGGAGGGGGACAGGATCTTGCATGACCCTGTAGCACTGGAAAACTAATAGACTTCCTTTGCATCAAGACCAAAACTCTCCCTTAAAAGAGGCCATGACTCAGGGCCTGGACACAAGCCTCTTAAAGTAATTACAGCGTAAAAGAGAGCGACCTGATTCACAACGCAGGCAGACGGCCATCTGCATTAGTGTGGCAGTGCACTAACTGGCCCTATCGCAATTATTGTGACTCTTATTAGAGTCTTTAAACTGCCATGGCTGATGACAATGAAAGTAGACATTCCGTCACTGCTGTTGATTAGGATACAACTAATCCCATTAGAGTCCATTAGGAGAGATAATCTAACGCTGCTTCCCCAGTGAAGGAATCTCAATAGGGATCCATCTCGCAAGGGTCATGGAGTTTTTATTGAATCCAGGATTGTCTAAATAGTGTCCTGCCTCGATTCCAAACAGAGGTAGTTAATAACGGGCAAGAATAGAACAATATAATCCTTTGTTAATTCAAAATTGAAAACAGAGGCCACAAACTTTGTAAATGTCAACACTATGATCAAAGCCAGATGCAGCTGATACGAAAGTCGTCATCGCCGCTCTTTCATGGGATTAGCAGAAGGGTGACTGACTTACCGTCGCCACTGGAGATGGGTGTAGCGTCACACTTGCTTTCACACTGCTGCATGGTGTTGGGCCGTAGTGAGTCTGGACAGTCGGTGGAGGGCTGTCCCGTATACGACAGACACTGAACCGTCCGCATCTGCTGCCCTAGTCCACACTGAGCAGAGCACTGTAAAAAAAACGTAAATTCAGCCTGTAATCCATATCTCAGAACCATAAACCGATCATTTATTTTCATGTTATGGCTGATAACAGATAAATGGATTATATAAAAATTCTGTATTTTGTCTAAAATAATTAAAAAAATTTAATCTAATGTTTTAAATGGTACAGTACAACTGAATTTTATTATATTTGATTACATTATAATGTAATTGATATACACTTCACCACAACTGTAAAAAACAAAAAGTTAGTGTACTTGGTTACTTTAAAGACAGCAGCAACAGTGAAGAGTATATTTGAGATGAAATATAAGGTGTGATGTATAAATAACAAGCAAAATTAAGATTAATATCATTTAAGCCACTTTGCCACAACGAGTCAGTTAAGTTAGACTTCAGGAACTGGCCCAAAATTGTAAATAGAACAGTATTTTCAACCCATTTGTCAACAGACATTAAGTCTTGTCCACTTTCCAGCCAAGAACCATTGAGTTAAACAGGAAAAGGGATATCTGAATGATGTTTAACACAACCAACGTTGGTTGGTTTTTTATTTACGTAGCGTTTCGAGGTAGCAAATCTGAAATCAGATGTAATTCTGAAGCGCTCAAGGGCACTTTTTTACTTTCTTTTACTCTGATTTCCCTCAAACTCTCAAGAAATATATCTACTATTTTCTTGAAATCATAAAAACCCACTGACTTCTGTAAATGAACTATATGCACGATCACTTCCGCATTTAGCCTCAATGGCCGACACAACTTCCGGTGCAGTGAAGTGTATGGAAATTGTGAGAAAAAAAAAAATAAAACAAAAAAAAAAAATAATAATCTTGAGGAAGTGTCTCACAACAGGACAAAGCAATATTGATACGATCCACCTTTAACCATGATTAACATAGTTACTAACATATGTATAATATTCTATATTTTAATATAGTTAGGTGTAATCGGCAGTTTGCTATGGGAGAATACTATACCAGAAGCTTCTTTAGTGCTGAGTTTTTAGTGTGCATATAGAAGAAGCCAACCAATTAGACTGGTGTGAGTGATTTTAAGGCATTTTTGTGTGTGGTGTCTGTCAGGCGGTCCGTGGCACGCTTGTGAATTCGGGCCCAAACTCAGTGCTCCAAAACGAAGGACCGAGAGCTACTTGTGGAATGTCATTGTAATAGTTTAATTGAATCTCTTGACTACTGTCAGCTGTTCTACATTAGAGCTCTCCACGTTGCTGGAGGGAGTAAATTGCGACTGTCTGAAGTGAAACTGAGATGTATTCCAGTAGTCTCCTACCATGATGTAGCACAGTGATTCAATGGAAAACTAAAGAGTTGCCTAGCAATCCAATCCAATACACAAATTTAGCTCATTAGTCACTGTGCTGCAGCGCCTTGTGCGAATGCCACAGAAACGCTGACGACGCATGCCAAGACAAGGATCTGATGTGGATTTAGTCATAAACACGTGTAAGACCAACAGTGAAGGACACCTCACGGGACTTGAGTGCAGACATCTCAGATGAGTTTCCAGCAGCCTTCCCATTTCATCCCCTCTGTATTAAACAGACTTTATTAGAGCACGAGTCCCTGACAGACGGGATATGTCAGTGAAGGCCTTAAGTGAGATTTGAACCAGTGACCTTTTGGCCCATGGCTCCCTTCAACAGCCACTCCATTATGAGAGTCTCAGTTCATTGCAGGAATCATGGGATGGCGGGAAACTCGTACTACAGTAGTTGTCACTTCATACGGGAAGATGGTTAAAGCTAGAAGACTTTTGTTATATTTTTCAGATCATTAAATTATTGTTGTTCTTGTAACCTTAATTGTTGCTTAAACTGTAGGTGATGTGAGAAAATTTTTCTTTATTATATTATATTATATTATATTATATTATATTATATTATATTATATTATATTATATTATATTATAGGGCTGTTGGATGTTTGAATCTGATTGGCTGACGGACATTCTAAGGTGTGCAATTATTTTCAGGGAAACGAACGGCTAAAGTAGTTCCAGTAGTTCGCATTACAGTTCCATATCACTTCGCCAAATGATTTCAGTTATTTCAAAGGTCTTTACAGATTACAGCAGCAGAAGAACCAAAACCCACAACGACACTGACCAAGCAAATAAATATAGTAAACAATAGGGTAAAAACGACCAATTATTTTCATGTTTTATTTTTTGCCACAAAATTACGTTTTATTATGTATGGAAAGCACATACTCTCTTTCTCCCGCTCAAAATGCACACACACAGTATGGATACACACTTGCACAGAAAGGTGTTGTCAGCGACGATTTTATCAGTAAAATAGTTTAGTAACATAAAAGCTACATGACATTTCTCACTGGCGAGATAATAACGCCGTTGTTCTTGAAGCAGATAAACTTACAGTTTCTCTATTACTTAAGTTCAGAGACTCACAGACTCAGGTAATTCACACAAGCTGATGTAGATGTGGTTACCGTAGTATAACCAGAATAATCAACTCCAGTCTGTTGAATTATTACAAAATAATGTTCTATAATGTGCAATATTTTCTAATAATTCCTTACAACAGTTATTCCTTACTTATATTATATTTCCGTTTTTTTTATATATGCATTCCTTGTCTTATTGTAAACAATTGGTGCATTTATATATATATATGTATTTTTCATCTTTTATCAGCTTGCTCCACCTTTGAAATGACTTTCCTTTTCGACTGATGTCTCTATGCCCTCATTTAGTGCTCTGTAGGGATGACCTATTTTTGCAGGCCAAAACCCGGAGACAAGTTTGCATTTTAACACTTCCGGTTCCATAGTCCTGAAGTCAATGTTTTTTTGGTAAAATGCTAGAAATAAGGTCTATGGTGAACACAAGCTAAGTATATTTTCACATTTTATTCTATGATATAAGATACATCAATTGTTCCTCCTCGTGATTTTTTTTAAAGCTTTTACCTGTCTTTTAAAAGCCGGTTGCTAACAAGTGGCTAAATGGGACTACAGAGGTTGTCTGGGACTGGAACAGGTAAACTCATCTACTCACTAGTCCACTTGTTTATAATCACGCCCTTGCAAATTATTCTTCCTTAAACATTCCAACTTGCAGATTTTAAATAAAGACTGAAAGAGTTGTTGGAACTGTGACTGTGGTGTAGTTTGTTTATCACCTACGTTTAGCTTTTTATTTCTGGTGATTGTATTTAGGCTTCAAAAGTTTTGTTCATTTGTGAAGATTAAAACAATGAACAAAATGTGTAACAATCATAAAGTTTTGTTGGTCACAGAGCATATGTTCTGCAATAATCCTAAAACCTATTGGGCTTTTGCTGAGGGAACCAGGGTGATGCGAACTTCTATTTTTCAATCTCTCCTTTTCAATTGCCCTACATTTTTTTCTCCCCTTTTGGAATACTACCTGTAAAGAGGAAGATATTATTATTATTATTATTTTATTTATACAGCATTTTTAAAAAGATTTATGACAAGACACCACAGTTATCTTGATCGTATCCTTATTTTCAAGAGAGAAACCACAGGGCCATCTGAGAGTGATATGTTTTGTCTTTTTAAAAACATATTCTTGGCACTGACAGAAAACCTTGTCAACCGCAGAGATAAACTTCAAACAATCTGGATGATATTACCTCCACTTACACACTCTTGGGCTGTTATACCCGCTGTCACTCACGGAAACACACGTCACTGGCTTTCCAGAGGCTCTAGTTTATCATGCGAGTGTAACTTCTGTTGACGTCAACTAAACACATGGTCTTTTTCATGCTGTATTAAAACACTTTACGCATGTATTGCACAGCAATACTCTTTCTTTAGTTGTTCTAAATCTTAACGACACGTGAAATACTTACACAAGGCTGCATTTGCTGGTAGTTTACAGTCAGCATGAAACCGCATTGATTTTACTTCCATAATATGAGATGTATATTGGAGTGAAACAATATTCCAAGTAGGATGGTACTTGATTGGATCGAAAAAACTGGGCATTACATACCAGAATGAGGCTAGATGATTGGAGGGGAGGAGTTGAAAAATAAGATTGCTTATTTTTCAGATTCAGATGTATAGCATATACACTACCGTTCAAAAGTTTGGGCTCAGTAAGATTTGTATCTTTTATTCAACAAGGATGCATCAACAAGTTGATCAGAAGTGACGGTTAAGACATTAATAATGTTACAAATTTAAAATAAAGGCTGTTCTTTTGAACATTCTATTCATTGAAGAATCCTGAAATAAATCCTCATACCTGTCCCCATTCTCCAGGGATCCAGCGTGGCGGCGGACAGCGACCAAGGCTGCAGCGAATCCGGACCGGAGGTTTGTTATGGTCCGAACAGAGGGCTGGTGGGAAGGTTTTGGTCAGGTCGCTACTTTTACACAGAACAATGCGATGCTTGAAGCCAGGGCCACACTTTGGGGTACACTACAGACAAAAACACAACAATATAAAAACAACTTCGCAAGAAGATTATCGAAGACTTTATAGATGAAGAACATATCAGGTCACCTCAGACCAATCCAGCGTCACCCACTGGGGTGGGCAGGACTGATTGTTGCAGGACTCTTGCTCTATTGGTCGATGGGTCAGACAGTGGCTGTCCTGCAGGGTCTCCTCCTCGGCGGGGTCGATTTTACGTATACACAAAACAGTGCGTGTTCGGATGCCTCCGTCACAGGTTTTCCCACATTCTGACCAGTCACCAATAAACCACCTGAAAACACACAAAATGGGAATTCTCCGTCCATAAATATTTATTACTAACTGCATTTTGCGTGATTTCCTCAAAATACATATTTAGTATGTATTGCATTTATGCTACCCCTCAAATTTTTTTTTTTTTTTGTTGTTGAAAGAAAGTAAAACTTTTATTAAGCAAGGATGCCAAAACATGATCAGAAGTGACAGTAAAGACAATTGTTATGTTACAAAAGATTTCTATTTCAAATAAATGTTTTTTAAAAAACTTTTCTATTTTTTTTCAAATAGAAAACCCTGTCTTTGTTACAGTGTAATGCATTTAAGTACTTGTGTAAAAAATAAATAATAACTACATGTAATTACTATAGGGTTAGGATTGGGGTGTGGTTTAGGTTTAGTTGCATGTAATTATGCATAATTTTTGGTATTACAGTAACTACATGTAACGTGTAACAAGGACACTGTAAAATAAAGTGTTACCAAAAACATTTATTTTAAACTGTTTTCTTACCAACCCCAAACTTCTTTTCACAATAAAATCAATAGATATGTCTTTGCAGTGACTGTCACTCACAGCTCCGTTTACAATCTCTCAGTGAAACGCAACATTGAAAAATCCATCAAGGTCTTGATTTTGATATATTAGTTTCAGGGGCTTAATGCAAATAATGCCTTGCCACATAGTGACCTAAAATTAGCAAGAAGAGAAACATTTGGCATAAATGGGCTGAAACGCCATTGTATTTACTACTCAAAACCATATTAGTACTCTCAATTGGTTTTTGGACTCTGCAAATGCACTTTGTTAAGGTTCAACGCCTGTGAACTCCACACAACGGCAACAACAATTCCAAATTTGCATTCAATTTGTCTTAGTTTTTGGCAAAACTACTCCTACACTTTAGCTGGGCTGTGGAATACAGACATTTTATATAACCGTGTCTTTTTATCATTTGTTACGGCTGAATTAAGTTCCGTGTGGTTTATTTGCATTCTCTTGGCGATGCTCTGATAAAGCCATGGACTATGTGTCTTATGAAACGTTACAAGTAAAATAAAATTAAAGCTGAACATAAATTAATAATGAAATAAAACCTGTCATAATCTGCACGATCATTAGAGACAAATGACCTCCCCAAAAACAACAGGGTGTTCTCAAATGACCATTACGACCCTTTCTGGGCCAGAGACTGCATTCCTCTGACATCAGGTGGAGATGGAAATAGATTTTAGATGATGTTATTAGCGATGCCCATCTTGGGGTTCAGGTTCACTAAACCCTCCACTGGCAAGATGCAGGAGTGCAGAGGCCAAAACCATTTAATTCCTCCTTCCAATTTAAAATTTGCAGACACAAGTGAACTTTGCTCAGCTGCTCGCCCCATTGAAAATGAGTGTTAAGTGCGTCTGGCCGCCGCACACACGCATACTCCACACACGTTTATGGATATTGTCCCTTGAGGGTTCATAGATTCTGCTAGCCAATACAATTAAACGCAGGTGATCACTCATACTTTTTTGGATGCCTTTAGGATTTTGGCACCAAAATCCAAATGAAAATAGGCAACATATGAAGAAATAAATCATGTTGCTTAGTTTTTAAGCTGTCTTCAAAGAAGCTCTTTATGGTCGGGGGTGCTATGAAGACAAATGAAACATTACGGGTTGTGGGCCTTTGCACTTTTATTGCTAAGCAGCTATGTACTATTATGATAAGACTCATCAAAACAGAATACATTTTCTGTATTTTTTTTATATTTTTTTTCATCCTAGGCTGACAAAGAGAGCGAAACCACATTTTTGGAAAATTATATATATATATATATACATATATATAAAAAACTAGATTTTTGCATGATGTAAATAAATGAAGCCTGTTTTTATAACAATTAAGATTTTTAGTTACACTTTATTTCAATGGTCAACTTTAGACATTCTACTAACTATGGCCCGGTTTCACAGACAGGGTTTAGATTAAGCCAGGATTAGGCCTTAGTTCAATTAGGACATTTAAGTAGCTTTTATAAACGTGCCTTAGAAAAAAAACAAAAAAACATTACTGGTTGCATGTTGACACAAAACCATGGTACTGATCTATTTTAAGATATGCCAGTGCTAGTTGCTTTCAGTTAAAACATGCATTTTAATCTGGGACTAGCTTAAGCCTTGTCTGTGAAATCAGGGAAATAAGTAACTTTGCAACTACATGTCAACTAGCTCTCATTGTATTAGTAGACTGTTAAGTTAGGGTTAGGTTAAGGCTGGAATACACTACACGACTTTTAAAATCTGAACCCATTTTAAAACACAAGGCATCATACACTTGCTGACTTTGTAAATAGTTACAAAGTAAAAACTGGGCATCATATACACTAAACGACTGAGGATCACACACTACTAGACTTTCAAATCATTATGATCACAACAAACTCACACAGAAACGTGACAAATGAAGACCTTATGTGTACTAAAATCAGCTCAAAATATTAAACATGTTTGATATCCTCCATATGAATGGAATCAAACTTTGAAGTCGAAGTCTGTGACCATCATACACTACACGATTTTCTGTGAAATCTGTCAAGTCAAACTGGCTCTGACTTTCGGCAGAAACTGTCACATTGTGCAGTTATAATAATAATATATAATAATAATTGTTTTCCAGTTGTACATGATGTAATGGTTATAAATAGGTTATCCTTTAATTATGCAATTATAATAATTAGGCTGTCAAGCCATTAAAATTATTTATCTAATTAATTACCCGATGTGGCGATTAATTAATAGAATTTATCACAAATTAATCGCACATCTGTTTGGGCTGAGAAATTACCCCAAAAAGATAATTTAAGTCATTATTGTGTTAAATGAGAAAAGCATCAAATAGACACTATAAAAAGTAGGTTTAGAAGAAAAATAAAATTAGTAAATGATAACAGAATTTTCATTTTTGGGTGAAACTTTAATGTTTTTTTTTTATTAATATGGAAATATGATTTTTTGTTTTATTTTTATGAAATGATCCTCTAAATAAGAAAGTAAAACTGCCAGTAAGTGGCTGTAAATGTCTAAATGAGTGAGTCATTGAGTCATTCATTCATTCGATTCGTTCAAACGGCTGATTCATTCAGGAAGTCAATGGCTCTCTTTATGAAAGGGTCATTGAATCATTGGTTCACCCGATTGATTCGCTCAAAACAGGGATTCATTCAGAAATTAAACACCGCTGTGAGTTGCTCTGAGGCGCACAACAGTTCTGCTCTGGCTTTATAGGTAATATTTTCATTGGCAAAATTGAGCAAACGCAGACAATATTGTATCTAAAATATAACAATATTAACTTATTTGTTGAACTGTTGTATAAAATCAGTATCACATAAAATCAGAAATCATACAGGGCATTTTTGAATTTTAGAGGCATATAATTAGGGGCATATAATTATATAGGCTGGAGCAGCCATAGAAGGCAATTATATGCCCCTAAAATTCATGAGTTAATGCCCTTCTTCATGTTCCTCACCAATCAACTGTATGAAATGTTAGACTACGTAGGTCTGGGGCCTACGTATAATTATCCCTAATAATTATACATCTCTTTTGTTTTGTTTCCCCAATCAGTACGCCTCAAAGTTGCTATACTCACTCGGGAGGGCAAGGCTCGGTGTTACAGGGCCGCTGGTTCCCTGGCGGTTTGCTGTCCGAGTCACAGTAGCTGTTTTGGACCACGGAGTTGTCATCCAGTCTTTTACACACCACCTCCTGCTTCTGCGAACCTGCAAAAAGACAATAAAACATCAGTTCATTCATCTGCCTCACGCTTTCAGCTGCACGATCGTTTTCGGCACTTCAGCAGCTCGTGCGCAAAGCGCTGTGTGGTCGGCATCGGTCCCTGAGGTTAAACTAGCTCTGTGTCTCTTCTCTAGGGGTCCGCTTGCTGACAGAGCACTCTGTGTGGATAGAGGCACGGAGGTGATATCAATTTTCCCTCCGTATTATATCTAGGTGTGTAAATGCCTCGGTTGAAGTGAGTGTCTTAGTGAATGATTTTTACAGAGAAGCCAATCTTTTCTTTGGCTCTTGGTTGTGAAAAGTGAGCATTACCACAGTAATGGCAGAGTAGTGCGCTATGCTTAGCGCTAGAGGCCATTGGACTCTTTGGGGCCCATAAGGAAAGACATTAGCCTCCAGTTAAGCCGGTTTATGCCAAGCTTGGCTAGCGCGCAAGGCCACCTTGTGAGGTGGATCTAATAGCTGCCAGTACGGCATTCTTGACTGGGTAACCGAAATAACAAACTACTCCGGTGGGAGCTCGATGAACCCTTTCAAGATAAGAGATTTCACTAGTACCGATTTTATTCACTGAAACCAGACCAGGGGGTAAATGTAATATCTCACGACATCATGATGTAAGACCGTTATCTTTGTTGCATATAACGATCAAAACAATAAGACGGCAACATTGAAATTTAATAGGAGTTTGTAAAAAAAAAAAAAACAGGAATCAAGTCCAAGTGTCTGAATCACAAATCATCTCTAAAAGAATATTGCTGAATTTTATGGCAGTTCGCTTGGTGTTCAAATGCTCCCTGTGTGGCTTGCCAGCAGAACAGCCGGGAGTTGTATTAATAACCTAAAATTTCACAAATGACATAAGTGTTGCCCTGGGGTATTTCCATATAAACTAAAATGTGTTCAAATGAATTGAGCAACGAATGAGGTTGAGTTCGCGGCGCTCTGTGAAAACCCTCAGTGGACTAGCCTGCGATGTTTGCATTTTTTGGTGAAATATAACAAGTGCTTTGAATGTTTTCAATGGCCATAACTGAAAAAAGGAGAGAGGAAAGCTATTTATTGTTGTAAGAAAGCCATTTATTTCGGAGGAGCCTGAACAGTCTGGTCATATTTGAGGTGAGGGCTCACATTTACATGTGGTTACGACATTCAGATGTTGAAATAAGAGGCAGCCTTTCTGCTCCCTGCACAACTTGTCTGTTGGCGGCACAAATTGGTGAACCATAGTCATATGTCAGATAAAAATACAAATTTTTATCATTCTGTGGGATTTTTTTTTTTTTTTTTAATAAAGAAATGATGACTCTGAAAACACCAGCATGCATTTCCAATCCAATGCTGTTCATAATAAAAATGTAGCAAAGCAAAATAGAGCTTTCAAGTTTCAAAAAAGACATAAAAGTGCCATAAATGTATCAAAGGCCCTGTTTACACCTAGTATTAATAATCGTTTTCATCAATCTGATCACATTTGGACTAAATACAGGTGTAAACGGGTCTAAAACGTTTTGAGCTTGTCCACTTTAGACCACTTCCAGAGGTAGTTGAAAACGCATTTGAACAGATTGCTTTTGTAGTGTAAACACTCATGTGGTCGAATGTGTTCAAACAGCCACAAAAGACCATCTTCTCTCCGCCTACTGACCTAATGCATAAACATTATGGGAAGCCCACTAGCCAGACGGGACCTAAGTTTTGCATTCATATGTAAATTGCACAAGCTTATTTCGTCCATTAGATTGAAAGATCTGAAAAAGCCCACACATTTACCAGCCCATAGACTCTCTCCTTGAAGAAACCAGGACAGAATTGGTCAAAAGTGGACAAAAGAGACAGATTAAAACACCAGGTGTAAACGGGAATGTGTCTCCCTCGTCTACTTGTGATATGATAGACCAAAACGCATCTTAATACCAGGTGTAAACAGGGCCATAAATACCAAATTTTTAGTACCAAATTACCAAAAATTCATGTGAACTGTGTCAAATGTGAACTGGATGAAATGATTCCTTCAAAAGATCTGTTGTTCAAGAATCAGACTTTGCTACTTCTCTCATGAACTCTCATTTTTGAAGCATGAAAGCTCAGTTCTTGTTCACTGTAACTGAACAGACTAATAGATTATTCAAAATGTATTCTTTCGTGTCCGAGTCATCAGGAAAATCCTTTAAACTACTTATGAAGTCTACTGGTGACACTATCAAGAACATGTTTTCGTCCAGTATTTCCATTTATTTTTCACATTACAGATAAGCAGGTTCAACAAACTTTCTCAATGAGGATGTGTGGAATTGATTGTCGTACCTCCTGCACATGTTGCTGAGCACTCAGACCAGGGCAGATGGTGCCAGGAGAAGCCCACTTCATTGTCCCCACTTCCTGTACGCTGGATGGGCACATTGAACTTGTAGTGGATGCCCAGGTTCTGTTCCTGTAGCAGCACCTGTAACATTTAAAATGGAATAGGGGTTTCTTTTCTGTTGCTAATATACAGGCATAACAAAGAGGTCAGGGTCAACCTGGTTAGTTTTGTTCCCAAATTGCAATTATTTATAGTAGATGGGATGTTAGAGTATTTTATGGTGGGACTGTTCACATTCTTGTGGTTGCATCAGCCACTCAGTGTTGTCGTGACGTCATTCCTGACTGGCTCAGACTAGAAAAAAATTCACCTGTATGCAGGTTGCATCCTTCCAAGGCTGGATATGCCAGCCGAGCAACTGTCATTAAGATGAATGGGAATTCTCCAGGTATTATAGACCTCCACGATCTTAACCAAGGATTTTGGCAAAGGAAGTTGATCTTGGATTAGTGACAAAAAGACAAATACTGAGGTCTTAAAAATGTATCGAATAGAGCAATCAAATCATTAGGAAGAGGAGTTTTTTGGATGAGCCCAACCTCAGTTCAGCTTGAACGAGCACATATTTAGCATATCACATCAGCTTTATTCCTGAATTACTTAGTCAGAGAGCTATAAATGCATGTGTGTGTGTTATAAATTGGAAAGCCCTGTTAACCAGTGTGGGCCACAATGGAATGGCTTGTGGTGCATTGGCCACTTGTATGTTTTCCAGCGGTGCTGCGACCAGATCCTGGTATTTCCAGCACTTTTTGTCCAGGCGAAAGCGATTGTGGTTGCCGAGACGGGGCTTTTCAGAATGAACACACACACGCGTGCTAAAACATGTGCACATGAGCACTCGCATTTGGCCAGACAGAGGTTTTTAGTGCAAACATATATAACAGTTAACTCTGAAACCGCTAGCTAGAGTTCATGTGAGGTTTGTACACAGATGTGGACTTTATTTAGAAGGAGCCAAACAATTTCAAACTGCGCATTCAAAACACAAGCCTGCTCTACAGTATCACTACTGTGACCTTACAACATGAGCTTTTATTGACTGAAAATAACTCAGAGGAAAGGCCTGAATTGTTGTAAAATAGCCATGTTTTAAAATGATTTTTGTCACTTTTACTGAAAGTAAAGTGGAGAGATAACAGGAAACTACAGGTCCAACAGAGAGGAAAGGGACATGACACAAGCGAGATTGAAATCACATAAGTGCTTCAGTGCGTCTCTGAGCATCTGAACGACCTGCCAGGCCACATCTCTGGCATATACTTCTAAAACACTAGAACTACTGAGACTTCTGTGTTCCTTATAGAGAATATATAAGGATCTAGATCTACTCACCATAACCACCAGAATTTCAGTGGTGGCCCCTAGAGCTTCTAGCGACTCGGGTTCATCGGTCGGCCTCTTGTAGTGGAAGGCTGTTCCTGCGATGTCAAATTTGCGGGGCCAGTCGATGGTCCAGGCTCCGTTGATGTAATAGTCATCCCCCTCCGATTTCAAAGCTGTGACAAGTGAGAGCACCAGTTAATAACCCGACACGAGCGAGATGCTGCCAAGCTGAGAGGGTGATGTCATCGCTGTCATTCGTCAACATGACGGGCATCGTCTTACAGAGTGGCTCAGGCTTCCTGATGTCATGGCCAATTTTCACTCGCGCTTTCAGACGCAGTGCAGCTTGTAGATCTAACTTACCAAGTTCAGGTGAAAGTCTGCTTTCCTCACAAATGCCATAACTGCTCAGTTGTCAAAACAAAGATCTCATCTCAAAGCATAATTGTAGAAAAACGTCTTGATTGAGATTGGGCCAAATTGTAGAAAAACAAGGTGTTTTTTACTCACTCCAGCTCAAAAGGACTTTTGCACCATTTATTTTTCCTAAAGGTACACCGTGTTTTTTTGTTGAAGATTTAAACAAAGAAATGAACAGTACTTTTGATAAATCTTTAAACGGATAACACTCACATTGAAGATGAAGACTGTTTTATTCTACATAAGAATGGCATGATGAGCAAGTCACTCCATCATGGTGTACAAAAATTTAGCCAAATATTATCTTGGTGGTAGTAATATTTGGTTAAAATAGCCAAAAATAGCACACCATCAATTGTGAATTAATTAAAACAAAACTGAAAATTTGACTTTCTATTTTTTTCCGCCATGGAAGAAAAAAAGGGAAATTTAGCAGAATGTTTGAACTGCCCTTTTCCATAAATGAAATTATAGACTTGCTCCAAAAAGCATCATATATATGTGTAGTACATATGATTTGTACACAAGTCTTCAGAAGCAATATGATAGATTTGTTTGAAAACACACTAAAATCCAAATTATTATTACCTAAAAATTCAAGAATTTACATTTTTAAACGTAGTGTGTCAAGATGTGTTGTGACAGGTTACACATTGATCGATGATGCCAAATGCTAATTGGTTCTTGCAGGTCTCATAACTGAAAGTGACATGGAAAGTTTTCATATAAATGCATATGCATTCATTATATAGGAAAGAGTTGCGTACAAATTCTTGAAAACATTTCCTTTTGTATTCCATGGAAGAATAAAAGTCATATGGGTTTGGAAAGACACAAGGGCGAGCAAATGATGACAAAATGTTATGCTCTCAAACTGCCAGTTATATGATACGTTGGCTAAAGCCAACCAGAGAGATGAGAAGACAGTTGTTTCAGGTACAATTGAAATGAAATGACTGATTTTAAACATCAATGAACCAATTCTGTAGCATGCTTTCATTATTAGCCAAATATTTGTGAGACATTTGAGATCCTCATTTTAAACAGGGCTGTGTGTGTGTATTCCACAAACATGCCATGTGACAAAATGTGTTTTACCATTTCCTTAAATGTGTTGCTAACGTCAGCCACTTCTGTGCCAGAACATCAGACAACTTATTCCTCTCAAACGGCGAGAAAATCCTCCACGTCAACATGATGGACAACAAAACTCAACAAGCTGTCATACACACTAGCTATATTTATGTTTGCACTCAAAACAACTTAATTGGACCCTCTTGTTTGATTGTTTTAATTAGTTACATGGCTGGGAACCATGATGGTTTTACTCAGCTTGTGGTTGGGAAAAGACAAAAGACTCATCTTAAGAGAATGAACATAAGAGGGAAGACGGCTGTCAGATTGAACCAGATTTACACCCACAACAAAGCTTAATACAAACCACTTCACCACTTTTGTACTCAGTAGAGCTGCACGATTATTGATAAATTGAGAATTGTTTCAAACAGAGATCACAATTCTGAACAAACAAACGAAACTAAATAACTCAGCATTTAATAGAGAATCTGACAAAATGTTAACTGATGCAGTATAAAGTAAAAATGTTTGATTAATTCGAATGAATTATTTTTTTAAAAATCACTTGAATGAATGATTCAATGACTCACTTGACTTGAATTTTTTTAACAATCACTTGTCGCCACCTACTGGTGTAACGATGTAATTAATACAGTCTTTATTTGTAGCATCAGGTTAATTTCAAAAGGTGATTTACTCTATTTTGATCACTACCGTAGACATCAGTGTTTATATCTGAACTTTTATCCCAGTACTTCTGTGATAATTTGAATATTTGTAACACACAACCATACTGTCATGTTCAAAAGATTGTTTGTGAAGCTGTTTCATACCTACACATGACAACTGCTCTTTCTGGATCAGCATCAGCGCAAACACAGATTTTAATGTGCCGGTGTGATTTTGTCAAAGGTTTAATAGACAGAGACAAATCATTGTCATTTAGGAATGAGATTGCGTGGGTGTTTGAATCGAGATCGAGATCTTTTAACGATTAATCGTGCAGCTCTAAACAATCATAAGCAAAGCTTCAAAAAGATAAATACAAACACTCACCAATGTAGTTCTTTGACACGGCCACTTCCCTTATTTCAATATGAACCGATCCTTTAGGTATCTGGACGACCTCCATGTAACCTGCAAAATGTAAATCTTAATTTTAAAAAATGACAAAATAAAGCAAAACCTGAATTTTACTCATAGAATGGCGAATGTACATACATGTACATCTGGTTTTAGCAGCATTTTTTGGCATCATGGCTGCCACAAACCACAATGACATTATATTTAGGCCATGGTGGTCGCCTAATCGACTTGTCTGCCCAACATACTGTATGTATTTTGTGTTCATACTTATAGCAACGGTTCTTAAATTAGCATGTTGTGCTTTAATTAGCATTGACATACTGTAAAACTCTCTCTGAAGTTTTTTCTTTGAATTTATCCACAGCTACAGTGGATGGCTTTGCCCTGTGTATCATCTCTTGCTGTTCTTTTAAGTGTCAAGACATTTTCTGAAAGCTGTGTAGTTTTGCAGATTCCTTAACCGTAATTAAGGAATACATTTTGTTATTGTCACTTTTTTTCCTGCGTTTTCACTTTCAAGAACTACTTCATTTTGTCCTTGTTTAAAGCTTTATGGCAAATTCTTAGTTGTATCTAGTGTTTCGTGTAAACTAAACAGACCCGGAGCACACAGTTGTATTTGAATAGAATCCCAGCATGCTCAAAGAAAACCTAACTAACTTAGCAACAGCAAATTCATTACAAGAGAAGAATCTACACCGTACCCTTCACTCCCCCTTAAAGTTTCAGATGATTTACCAGCTATACCTTAAAAGGAGAAAACAGTCCCTTACTACAGAGAATACTTTTGGATGCGGCCCGACGATGCGTGCAATATTAGAAGTTTTATTGATTCTCTCACTGGATGATGCAATTAATACTCGTATATTGTGTTACCGCTTCTATTTTGACAACTTGTTTCTTGACCCAAAAACAAAAGCTTTATCATGGTTGTCTGATGAAAAAACCCCACTGCATTTCCATGAAAAATGTCGATCTTGGCCAAAGCACCCCGTTGGCCCCCTGACAGGAGCCACTGCCAAAAAGACAATGCGTTCCTCCACTCGCTTGTGCTGTGCTTTCTTCAAGTGGGATTTCTCTAGTGGAAAGCGATTAAAAACTTGTCGCGTTTGGCAGGCGTGCGGCACACTCTGTGGAACGGGATTCTGAGGGGAGAGATCGGTCTGCGTCGTGCTCCAGTGGTGATTTCCAGTGGATTTCGCCACACTATTTTATGCGTTTGAAAGGCTTTATAAACTTCAAATATCCAAAGCAACATGGACACTGACGGCAGGGACAGTTCCCCTAGATCAGGGTTTTTTTGAGAAAGCTAAAAATGAATAATATCCCATGTAAAATTTAAATAACTAAATAGAGCTGCATGATGATCCTGACATAGCTTAGTATGATTATGAAATCAAAGGCTGCGATTTAATTAAATAACTTTAAATGCTGATGCGGCACATATTTTAAAGTTAAGCGCAGCACTGTGTTCATGCGCACGAGCAGCTTGTGATCCACTGTTTCCAGCATTTTAGAGCGACAGTAAATGCATCGAACTAAATGCATGCATTTGGGAACTCAACCTGCGCTAGGTTTACTTTATTTACACATTTGCAAAATTTCCAGTATTTTTGTGGGCAGAAGTTTACAATTTTGCAAGTGAAGACATAAATATTAGTTTTGTAACTTGAAGTGTAAAATAAAGTAATTATATTTATTATCAAATATTCATTTGTATTTTACAGTACAACAGTAATATTTCTGTCTTCATTTTTGTAATTAGAGGTAAAACATAATAATACTAATAATAATAATTATTTTATTTTAATTGGGTTCCTTTTGGGTCCACTTAAAGGAGAACTCCGGTCAATTTTAACATTGAGCTAATTTTTTTGTAAATTTGGAGTGCTGTCAATACAGAGAACAACGACAAAAATCTGTGTTGCCTACACCGTGTTATCCTCTTTTTAAAATTTGCACCCTGTTGACTTCAATGGGGCAAGTTTTAAACCTGCTTTTAGCCTCTTAACATCCTTGATGTGTCATTACAAGTGCACAGCCAATGTGAGTGATTCCTTCAGAGTGAACACGGGTCAATCTGACTGCAGTAGATGTGAAAGATATGAATAAAAATGATGTTATTTCAGCCAGCGCACATACCTGTATTTACATCCTGTTTTCGGTCGAAGTCCATTGTAATCGATTGTCGAGTTCACGCGCATAGGTTTAGTTACCTATGATCATGCGCGTGAACTCGACAATCGATTAGTACCTGATTAGTACCTCGACAAGTACCTGGTAACACATTATCATGACAATGCATACTGAATATGTGATATTTGTGAGTGTATAATCAGTGACCTCCTGACCTCCTCTGGGTAGCGAATCATTGAACAATCCTTCGGTGACCTCACACGTGCTGCCGTCCCCGCCGCACACACGGCATCTGTCCTCCTTGGCATCCGAGCCCAGGATATTATCACAGCCAACATGCTGGAAAGACACAGGTTTCAGTGCAGGGGAACACAGTCGACGCGTTCTCAGACCGTGACTGTCTGATTCGAAGAATAACATGTCATTCGCACAGCTGTATTGAGTCAGAATATGACATGAAAAGACGAATGGTTTGGTTTTGCTTCGGGACCATGATTTCACACTGGACATCAATACAGTACCAAAATGATTTACAGCATTGTACGAAATTAAATAAAAATGTCCTTTAAATCAAACAGTGAAATTCGTTGATATGACAGGCTGATTATGAAAATTGACAATTTTGTAAGTGCATAAACAATAGCAGAAGCATGAGTTACAGTATTTATAGTTCTAGTGTTTTGTTTCTAAATGTCTAAATGTCAATTGGATTTTGTTGGTTTTCTGCTCTCAGCAGCCAATAATTCACCAGACAAAGCACACTGTGGTCGGCACAAACCATGTTTATCCATGTTGCGTCAAATTTTCTTTCATCTTACATTTTGTTCATGAGGGCATGTCACGCAACCTGTCCATGTTGGCATTTATCTAACTTGACTGGCTTCTACAAAATTACAGGTGAATTTGTGCCAAAATACCATAGTCTGACTGGACACACAAACTTTAAATAGAAATATGAAACACATTGGTACTATATCGGTCATCAGCCAATTTTATAGTATTAGATTCTCATTTTGCCTGTTTTTACGTTTTGATTACCTTTACCTTCATCTAATGCTCACTTTAAGTAAATGTTGTCAATATAACAGATTACTGAAATACTATTTCAGTCTTTCTACTTTAAAATGCCATGTTTAATCAATGTGTTATTTGCCATGTCTTTATTATTTGTGAAATTTATTAACAATTTCAGTTAAAATTGTTTTAAAGTAAATCCCATACCAAATTTCTTTCAATGAAAGCACAGGGTGTGTTGCATTTCACTATTTCAATTTAACATGTTTTTCCCTGCTCAGAACTAACATGTGACCAATTTTTTTATGTTGTAACCCAGCAGTTGCGAATCACTGGACTAGACATAAGATCGATTGCTGTTTTATTTTGTTTTGGACATTCCCTGTAAAGCCCCTGTGCAGGCCTTTACTTGCATTATTATTATGGTCCAAAAGGCAATGAGAGGTTGTTGGGTGCAGCACAGATTGATTCCTTAGAGTTTAAAAGAACATTGTGTGGATTTCTTCGCTCCAGATCAGATCAAAGAGGAAACCTTGGGGATCAATTAAAATAGTATCTTAAACCACATAAATCAAGGATGCGGACAACAATGTGTGAGACTAACAAATACCAAACTGCAGACAAAATCTTTTCTACACAGAGTTCAAAATTTTAACCCTAAAATAAACAAGCGTCGCACTATTACGTCAATTTGGTTTGTTATACAAATGATATTGTAAGCGAATTAAATATAATTCTCGAGCGGTTTACCCGCCTTTTTAAAAACACAATTAGATTCAAAACTGTACTGTCCTGATAAGAGGGCCAGCCCTTTCAACAGCAGCCTTTATTTAGGCTTCATTGTTCTGTGTTAGCGATTGGCTATGTTCTGTAGACTTTTCGTCTGAGACCGTTAGTATCTGATAAACAAAGATAATGCAACATTTTAGGCCACAGGAGCTGCATGAAAATAGAAATCTATGAAATACTGTATACTAGGAAAAAGCCACTCTGCACGTTTCTGAAGATTGAGGAATTCTGGGAATGTCAATTTACTATATTGACTATATATATATATTATATAAAAACAGTACGCCAAAAGACAAGAATGTCAGAATACATAGTATTCAAAAAACAGTAGGGGAAAAGACCCACTTCTTCCGGCGGGATTCTGAAGTGCGCATTCGATGGACAGTTTACTATCCCATGAGGGCACGGGACAGGATTTGTGAATGGCAGTGAAGCGACCATAGAGAGTAAAAGAAATGGACACAGCGACCCCATCATAGTGACCCCATAGACTTCGACTGAGACCAGTAAAGTCAATTAGAAGCTCTCTCTTCCTGATGGCTGAGCGTACTGCGCAGCCTCAAACTGAGCTTGACGATGCAGATGTGACGTGAGCAACCTGTCTGACAGTTGTAAGTCTTCTAGTAGCTGTGCCAAGAGAAATCTGAATCATTCCCGTCCAAATCTTGCAGAGAGCGGAGAGCGTGAGTAGGAGCTGTCCATGAGGTAGGAGCAGGAGCAACTTTATGACTATCTATGGGCTTCTCCCTTGACTTTATCGGACTTTATGACTCCACGTCCCCCCGACTGCCTGCGAGCTTCTCCTCCTGCCTATACGGTAATATCTCTACTGTGCGACAGAGAGTAGTGTGGTTATGACGCAATCATTAGCCTATTTTTACAAAAACTGCTTCTACGGGGTCATAACGTAAGATACAAGGTAATGGAGCTTTTTATACATTGTCGTGTTTCTTTAGAAATAAACAATGGACAAATAGAGTCTTTAAACACCTCAGATGTAAAGTTATTTGCTGTCAAAGTGACGCCAAAATGAATGGGAGTCAATGGAATGCTAACAGCAGGTGATAGCTAATTAGCCAATGGATGCCCCCATAGAAGGTACGCTTTCCGGATGCTGGATTACCCCCTTGGAAGCGACGCAACTGACGCTGGTAGGTCACATGATAATGACAACATGGCGGATGTAGTATGTCCGGATTACATTCATACTACACACACTCATACTATATAGAACATACTTTTTTAAAGGTCATGAAGTAAGTTCAAATTCAAATGTAGTACCTACTCAGATGCACCGTTGTTCTTTTGCACTTCCAAAAACTAAATTTAACAGTATTTTACTGTAAAATTACATTAAATGTAAGATAAGATCCATTACAGTTATTCACCATATAGTAAGGAAACTTACTGTTAACTAATTGTTAACTCATAGTTGAAGTCTACAGATTCAAAAACAAAGTGTAATAAAATAAACACTTAAATGTGTATTTTGGATGTTTTTTGTCCACTATTCTAATAGAATAGTTAATTTGTAAAATCTCAAAATTGACCAGTGCCTGAAAGAACATTGGTTTTGCCTGTAAATAGTAATTATTTCCTTAAATAGTAGTATTTAGTGTGTACTGTTCAGTATGAAGTATGATAGTACTCCATTCTGAACACAACATAGGGTGTTGAAAATATTATGCCAAAGGCCTGGATGATACAATGTTTGTAGTGGTTTTGTAGAAGTATGCATTCTTGCATTCCAGATTCCGGATCCAGATTCCAGATTCCGCTTAGACTTTTTAAAAAGACATCCAAGTCTTTTGCTTGAGGCCAGACAGCAACATAGTGTCACCAGATGTGGGCCGGATCTGGGCCGACACTATGTTGCTGACTTGTGGAAACAAAAAGAGGTATTTTAACTTGTTTGCCGACGGGATATGAGAAGTGTATTATTTTCCAAGCCTGAAATTCTCAGAATAAAGTCTACATGTGTCCACCTACCGTAACTTCAAACAGGTCTTTTTGAAATCTGATGCACCATTGATGCAGTAAATGATTAAGTTATTGTATGGACATTGCAAAACAAAATTAACTGTGATTAGTTGTTTTACATATCAGTCAGACAGTCCTTGGCCAAGAAAAGCTGCTATAGAGACCAGATCTTCTGCCATCATGACAAGGTTGTGTAAAGTATCAAGATGCAATTTACATCTCAAAACTGCTGTTTCTCACTCATGCTTTAAGTGAATAGAAGTATCCACTAGTATTCACTATAAAATTATATGGTACTTCTCATACACTAAGTTCTCAGAGCATAAAAAAAAAACTGTGAGCGAGATTTGGGCTGTAGACTCACCTTGCACTCTCCATTGATGCATATGTCCAGCGAGTCGGCCTGGCAGCGCGTGCCGTCGATGACAGCAGGGGAACGTTCGGTGTAGAAGTTGTAGCCCTCAGCCAGACAGTTCAGAGCACACGGTTTCACTCCACCTGAAAAACACGCAGAGTTTATTGTCAAACAGCTCTTGAACACCAATGGGACTTTTTATCAGGTTATTGATTGTTCCCAAGGTCCTCGAGAACTCCTTTACACCCCCAGAAGTGTCTAAGAGGTGGCCACGATTTATGTCATACGATAAACCAAAAATCTATACGGAATAACAGAGCCTCTCGCCTCACCAGTGCATTGATAAGTAATTCGCAGACTGCTTTTCTTGCAACTGTCTCGAGCCAGGGCTCTCAGACGGGGCCCACAGTTTTCTTTTATGCCTTTGTTGATATTAACAATCCAGTCAAAGCACTCAAGCACACGAGAGGCATTACTCATAGTGGAATCTGAATGTTCTGCCTGACATCATTACTGCACAGACACGGGGAGAGATTAACACAGCTGCCAACAAAAATCATGGAGACATCGACAAAGGTTATCGCAGACTTTACAAGTGAAGTTCACCTCCAAAATGAGTTTTAAGAGCCAAACAATTGGTAATGATAATGCTTATTACAGGGCAGTGAGATAAGGAGATGATTGAGTCGACTGTGAACTTCCTGTTAGAATGTTTTGGAAATGCCTCTTGATCTCTCGCAGTTTTTCTTTGTTTATTGGGTTCGGGCCATTTTGTTGTAAACAAGAAATACACCCTTCCCACTGGGTTTCCGGCTGCACTTTTTCAAAGCTGTCAGAAAATGTGTCAGAGAAAAACCCAATGAAACAAAAAAGATTGGGGCGATGTCGGTTGAGGTTTGATATTCACTGTTATAAAATGTAATTGTATTACATGCTGGTGAATTAAACAAATAAATCACAATTATTTTGTGAAAAAAGCTCCCAATTGAAGAGCATTCAAAAACATTGCATAGGGCAGACAAAAACATATATATATACACACATATATATATATACATATATTTTACTAATAATTTTTGCAATTAATGTATGTGATAGTTCACCCAAAAATAAAAAAAATATTTAAATAAAATATATAAAATAAAAATATATTTACCTATGGAACACCAAATATTTGCCCATACAATAAAAGTCAATGGGGTCCAAAACAACATTAGACCCCATTGATTTTAATTTTATGAAAAAACAAAAACAAAAAAAAAAACATTTACTATCTTCTTTATTGTTCCACAGAAGAAAGTCATAAAGGTTTGGTATGACATGACAGAATCATCCTTTTGAGTGAACTAATTAAATTGATAGGCCTAATCGTCACTCATTCTTTTGCAGATTTGACCTCTCTGAGAGACTTGTGTACGTACACAGTCAAGAAACACACACACACACACACACACACACACACACACACACACACACACACACACACACACACACACACACACACACACACACACACACACACACACACACAGAGAGAGAGAGAGAGAGAGAGAGAGAGAGAGAGAGAGAGAGAGACTAGCGATACATGGTGTTCTATCTGGAATCTAAAGAATTTTCAGACCATCAAAGAGACTTTCACAGTGTTGGTGTTAGCAGGGTACACACAGCAAGCCAGTATGTATACGGTCACTGGAGCCCAGACTTTGGGAAGGCTGTGGGAGAGAGCGGCTCCCTCTGTAGCCCGTCGTTCTGTGTTGCGGGCTGGGAACTTACCTCCAGTGTATGGCTTCCAGTTGTAGTACTTCCCACGGAAAGGCATGTTGTCAAAATCGGCACACTGCTTCTCCCTAAAGTCACGTGATCCTGCTGGACAAGCCTGCAAATGAATGATCCGTTGAGGCCTTGTAAAAGCATTCAGAGATACTCTCATTTACTCTCATGTATATTATATTATCTTACAAAGTATTTATAATACTTTAATTTTATTCAATTACAAATCATACACTGAGCAATATTAAATAGTGTCAGAGATTCCCAGCAGTCACTGGTGATGAAAAGTCCTATAGCATGGTGCTACCACCACTATATCACCATAGGTATATGATTTTTTTGAGGTGGCCAGAGTTATGTGGGAAATAGAGCCAGCCATATTATCTTTAATTTTGATATAAACCCTTTCTAGTAAACTCCAGACATGGTTGCACAAAAAGGTTCATGGTTAATTTGGAGTAATGGCTATTTATGTCCCACACAGGCCGATGTGCAGAGCTCTTGATATGGTTGACCAGTGTGCCTTTACTCCATTCTCAACTATTCAACCCCTTCAAACTACTCAGTCTCTGTTTGACTTTTTTCTCACGTCTCATTCTTCTGAGTTTCAATTGACAATATTTCTTAAGTAGTTTCAGAGTGTTTTAATGCAGTTTGAACTTATAACACAACCAACTGTGCTCACTGAGGCATCCAAAAACTTGTCTGAATCCGGTTGAAGACCTGGATTAAGGAGGTCTCCACGCTCCTTCGCCTGGAGGAGGGCTGGGTGGAGAATCCTTGGTTTCCTCTTGTTTTTGTTTTGCCACCTTTTCAGAGAAAGAACAGACTCCGCACTTCCTGGGTCACAAAGCCTGCAGACCGGACGTGATGGAGGTGAGCCCCTCACCTCCTAATGTTTGGTCGCAGCACACACAAAACCCCACACAGGTCACTGTGGCACAGACCGTTTCTTCAGTTCGCCTTATTGGATCAGGCATATCAGTACAAGGTCCTACCTTTTGGGCTGTCCCTGTCTCCTCGCGTCTTCCCAAAAGTCCCAGAGGCTGCCCTTGCCTCGTTAAGGGAAGTGGGCATTCTCAATTATCTCGACGACTGGCTAATTCTAGTTCACTCTTGAGATCTATTGTGCACAGACAGGGACTTGGTGCTCAAACACCTCAGCTGATTGGGACTTCAGGTCAACTGAGAAAAGAGTAAGCTCTAGTCAGTGCAGAGCATCTCTTTTCTCGGGATGGAAACAGATGTGTCCAAGATGGGCCAGGCAGCTGAATGCAACAGGTGGGCAGCCTCAAGTTCCTGGACAGGACCTTGTCAATGCTGGCATATCAATTGCCTCAAGTTGCTGGTGGTATTGCTGGCCCTGCGGAGGTTTCAGCCATTGATCCAAGACGAGCACATGTTGGTCTGGACAGACAACACGCCGACGGTTTCATACAAAACCGCCAGGTGAGCTCAATCGTGCAGCAGACATGCTGTCACGGCAATTGATGCTCCAAGGAGAGTGGAGCTCCAGGTGGTACAGCTGATCTAGAGTTGATTCAGCGAAGCACAGGTAGATTTGTTCGCTTCCCAGGAATGCTCCAATTGCCCTCTGAGGTATTCCTTGACTGAGGCCTCCCTTGGCACGGACGCACTGGCACACAGCTGGCCCCAGTGTCTGTGCAAATATGCATTTCCCCAAGTGAGCCTGCTTGCACAGATGTGCAAAGTCAGGGAGGACAAAGAACAGGTCCTGTTGGTTGCGCCGTACTGGCCTACCCGGACATGGTTCTTGGAGCTCAGGCTCCTGACGACAGCCCCTCCCTGACAAATCCCCCTGAGAAAGGACGGGGCACAATTTGGCACCTGCGCCCAGCCCTCTGGAACCTCCACATCTGGCCCCTGGACGGGAAGTGGAAAACTTGAGTGGGCTATCACCAACAGTGATAGATACCATCACTCAGGCTAGAGCCCCCTCTATGAGGCAGGCCTATTCTCTGAAGTGGAGTCTATTAGCTAACTGGTGTGCTTCCCAGAAAAGGTCAAGGAAGTCTGGCTGAAGCGACCTATTCTCATTGCAAGTACTGTCCTTCAGTCCCCGATGGGTACAAAAAACTACACGGCTTACGTGGGGCGCAGGGTAGGTTATGATGTCACGAGTGCACTTGTTACCCAGCACACAGCGGTTTTCCGACCACCTTGTAACTCAGATCAGCAGTTGTGTCGTTTTCTATAACATCTTGGTTACTATTGTAACTTCCGTTCCCTGATTAAGGAAACGAGACGTGGTGTCCCTCTTGCCACAATGCTGAACTACCCTCTGAATGGCCGGGACACACTCTCGGCTCCTAAGCACAAACCTGAATAAGTGGATGCACGCCAGCTCCTTTTGTACCCGTATGTACGGGGGAGTGGCACATGCAAATTCCTCTTGCAAATTCTTATTGGCCTTTTCTGAAGTAACAGGGCTCCCAAGTGTGACCCATAGTGTCAGCATTCAACACCACATCTTGTTCCCTCCATCAGGGTTACAATAGTAACCGAGACAGTAGTCACAGGAATATAGTACATACTACCATTTAAAACGTAGGGGTCAGTAAGATTTGTTTTAAAAGAAATTAATAAGTAAGGATGCATTAAATAGATCAAAAGTGACAGTAAAGACTTTTACATGGGTGCAAAAGATTTCTATTGCAAATAAATGCTGTTCTTTTGAACTTTCTATTCATCAAAGTATATTGAGTAAAAATAATGTATCACGGATTCCACAAAAATGTGAAGCTACACAACTGTTTTCAACATAGACAACAATAACAAATGTTTCTTGAGTATCAATTCATCAAATTAGAATGATTTCTGAAAGATCATGTGACACTGAAGACTTGAGTAATGATGCGGAATATTCAGCTTTGATCACAGAAATAAATTACATTTTAAAATATATTAAAATAGAAAACAGTTTCACTATATAAAATATTACTGTTTTACTGTTTTTTTAATCAAACTAATATGTCTCTTTGCCTCTTGTAATTACAAAAAAAATCCCCTTTCTAAAAAACAAACAATGTACAGGTATGTGCATCGTGTAATTAACTCACATTGTTATTTAAACATTATTGCCCTAAAGCCAATTAAACTTTAATATGCGACTCGACTTGGCCTCTTTCCATCGCAGCATTGTTATTAACCCTAGTATCCATGTAAACTGGCGGATCATGGAGTCAGCAGTGAGTGAAGGGATGCGGATTAGCTCATTGTTTTGAAAAGTAGAACAAATGATAGCAGACCTTTGCTTGGTACTGAACAATGGCCGTGGCTGGAACCAGAGCCATAGGGGGGCCGTATCCTCAATGACTTAATAATTTCAAAGCCACAGCCATAATAAATCCAGACGTTGGAATGCCCCACATAAACAGCCAGAGACTGGTGTTCAACCCTTGGTTGTCTCCTTCAAAAAGATTCATTTGATTCCAGAGGTCAAAGAACCAATTACAATACATCTGTGATGGGGTTGTTGTTTTATAAGCGCTGAATCAGCGCCGGGCTGCTGTCTAAAGCTCCCCAAATCTGACCAAATGTCACCAATAGTCCATATCCACAACACGTTTGTGTTGGACAAGACACTTTCATTTTCAGTGCAAGGGGGTGCTGTTTGTTTTCCAAAGTACACATTCGTTGCTTGTGCTTAACTGTTATTTTTAAGATTTGTGGTAGAAAGGATGCCTAACAAGCTCAATTTTCACCTTAAAAAACCCATAAAGTCCTGTAATGACGTATCCTATGAATCAGGAAGTCTGGACGGGACTTTTTTCCATTTTTGTAAAATAGTCAGTCCTAAAACTATGATTAGCTGCTCATTCTAGAGAGCATTTGAAATGAAAATGAAAAGTCCAACATTAGGTCACCAGAAGAGAAAAGTCACATATCTGTGTATGGAATGGCATTTTTAGATTTAGTCTAGAATCTAGAAAACCTCGAAGCTAAAACACATGAGCACTAAAGCTATTTATATAAAAAAATATGAATAAAACCATTTTTATTTAAGACAAAACACCACCTTGAAATAGATTAAGGGGATGGGGGGAAGATTTGAATTTTAAAATTTTGCTCACCATAATCCATTTTTAAAGTACAATTTTTTTTAATTTTACAATTTTTTTAATTTTACATGAAAATATATGGATTGTGCAGCTAATACTGGGAAATTCTAAATATTCCAAAAAACTACAACTAAAAAATCCTAAACATAAATCAAAATCATTCAGATTACAGCCTCACGTCAGTGTTACAAAAACTCACGTCAGTGTTGCACGATCTGTAGCGCTTCCTTTCTCCGAGACAGTACTTCCCTCCGCCTGTTGGCCTGAAAGAGTTTGAATAAAAAAAGACTCATGAGGTACCATCATGAGAGACAAGGAATCAATGTAAAAAATGCATCCACACACCATTCCAATCAACACCGGACAGCATCTGTACTGCATTTGCTTTTACAGAGGAAGGCAAATGGTCCAGTAACCACAATCTCTACATGCAGCACTCACACACAAGCATATTTTTCCAGATTGAAGTTTAGTGTCCTAAAGATCAGATTGGGTCATTAGATCACACACAAAGCCATATTTCAGATCTGGGTTGACTTTGCTCTTTTGTGCTGATCAGATCAGTTTAAAGATAATGTGTGACATTTTTTTCAACATTAAAATACTTCCTTCTATCCAAATTCAACGTGCGAAGACAAATTTAAGTAAGTCATTCATAGGTTGACTTCTCATACAGTGAAAACACTTCTAGGGCAGTAGAAATAGCAGATAAACCTGTTTGAAAACAATTTTAATTTTTTTTAAATTAGAAACATCACCGTCATTTCGAATTTTTCAATCATGCCTTTTTTAACTCCCCTGAGGCTGTTTGATCAATTCATATGAAATTTGGTGTGAAACATCATATAGAGACCCATCTGATAAAATTTTACCAAAATAATTTTCATTTGTCAAACTATTTGACCCCTACAACAAAATACATTTTTGTGATGTCACCCATAATCACTAATCGACCTGTATATTGCAATACACATCTGTAGCGCCCCCTTTTGACTGTTGTTGTGTGGTCAATTTTACCTACAGTTATGAAACTCTATACATGTTGTTTTCATCAAGCTGGAGACTGTGTCTTGTCTTGTTCATTGTGAGTCTTGTGTTCTCTAGACCGGGGTAGCAGTCTGTTTCTCAAGTGTCAAGCCTCTGGCTCTGTGAGCCTCTGCCCGGCAGCAAGACTGGTGCTACATCGAAGAGATCATCAAGTCTCTGGTTCCTCGTCAACATCATCCCACCTGGTGCTGCCTCAATCTGAGCCCTGTCTACAGTCTTGTCAATAAAAATCACCACTGCTCATTCTGCGTCTGGGTCCTCTCTCTCTCTCGCAGAACCGTGACAATTTCAGCCTTACATGGAGTTCCATTGTTCAAGAGCAAGATGCCCCTCAGGCCAGTGATTTCCAATTCTATAAACAATAATCCCCATTATTAATAACCGGGCCCCTAATAAGCCCCTTGAGTATCCACATATTCTATCAAGGTTGACTTCAGTTCCATAAATGGAAATTCAGAAAACTCTGCAAGCAAATATGAAAAGCAGTTTCCATTTGTGTTTGTTTGACAGAGAGCTCAAGACATTTGTACTATCTCCAGTGTCTGTTCAGGTTGTTATGACCAGCAGGGCAGCATGCACTTTTTCCTCATTGCCTTATAAATACTTGATATATGTATCCAGGTCTCTCTCAGTGAACAGCTAAGCTGTTTGGCCATTTCTAAGCAGGTTATTTTAACCCTTGAGGGCAGCGTAATGAGGTTTGCCAAGCCTTAGGTGATTCTGGCCATCTTCCTCTGCCTCCCTACGTGCCGTCTGGCACCAAGAGCAGCTGGTTGTGCTGTTTTCTCAGGGCCACTCTTAATGAATGCTTTCCAGGGCAGCTTGGCTTGAAGTGCTTGGGTTTCCTTTCTCTCGGGTAGCCAGGTTTTAAGGGCCGATCATCTTACACAGGTGTTACATATTACACCGGCCACACTCCCGCCACTGTCTGCAGCGAGAGTGTGAGGATAGACATTTCCGCAACCGCCGGGAATGAAACCTAAACTCCATCTACATACAAACCTATTTTGAGCTCCTGTGGCTACCTATGAAAAGTTTGGAGAAACTGGCAAGAAAACCCCCCGGCAAAATTCGAAACTAAAAAATAATTTTGGACCAACAATCATCATTACATTTTCTTGACAAATTGAGTAAGGGTTTTCTCAACATTGCAACATTTAATATTTTAGTAAAATATTAAAACTATTTTTTAATACAGTGCCTGGGATTGCTACACATTTTCTGCAGTTTAAGTACACTACCAGTTATAATTAAAAATGTTTTATTGTTTTTGAAAGAAGTCGCTTATGCTCTGCATTTATTTGATCAAAAATACTAGAGTAGAGTAATAGAGTAAAAAATAGAGTAATATTGTGAAACATTACAAATTAAAATAACTGTTTTCTATTTGAATACATTTTAAAATGTAATTTATTTTTGTGATCAATGCTGAATTTTCAGCATCATTACTCCAGTCTTCAGTTTCACATGATCCTTCAGAAATCATTCTGGTTCTTATAAATTGCATTTTAAATACATTAAAATAGAAAACAGCTATTTTAAATTGTAATATTTCAAAATATTACTAATTGTACAGTACTTTGAGCAAATAAATGCAACTATTTACATTAAGCAATTAATTAACATTGAGTAAGTAATTATTCCAAACTTGGTAGTGTACCTGAAACTGCAACAGTAAACGCTAAAGGTGCAGTCACATTAGCAAAAGTTTTCAGGCAAAAAAGGTCCATTGTTTATTGTCAATAGTCAACAGTGCGGTTTCCCCCACAATCCAAAAACATGCAGTATAGGTGAATTGAAAACGCTAAATTGCCCATAGGTGTGAATGCGTGTGTGTGTGAGTCCCAAGACATTTAATGGGGAGGGTTGGGAAAAATCATTGCCAAGAAAATGCATGGACAGTCTCTCGTGTATGGCAAGAGATGACCATAGAATCACCAAGAGTCGGATATGACTGAAATGGTATTAGATAGTGTAGTGATATATGAAGCACAAGTCACACAGACATCACTTTCAAATCAAGCAGCTTTCTGTTGGCCAACACAGCGAATTTACACAACCAACTTTGCAAATCGAAGTCTTTTGCCCTTAAGTAAAATTCTAAATTAAAATGACTGGATTTCGCTTGAATTGAACTGAATTGCGCACATCTTTGTGCAGAAAGGTGAGACAGTAATGAGACTAATGTGAGCAGTAGTGAGATGGACCAAATAGGGACCTGTTCAGCTTTGTTCTGGCTTACTTTGCCTACTTACGCTGGGCTGTCACAATGTCGCATGGACGAGGAGACGCCACCACCGCAGGTACGACTGCACTCGCCCCAGGTTGTCCAAGGTCCCCAGCTTCCGTCCACGCTCTGCGGCCATGTCCCAAACGCCACACATTCACCCTGATAACACCACTAACACACAGATATGGAAAAATTAGTTCTTCTAAAATTTTCCCCTCTGTCATAGCTCTCAAAACTATTGAAACCATAGGCACCGACTTATGTTTCTGCCGGTGAGTGACCACACCCCATACCACCCACAACCTCCATCTTTCTTTCTTTTTTTTATTTGAAACTTACAAGTGCACATACACCAAAAATAAACACATCTTTATTCATTTTTCACTCTCAGCTGGTTCCTATCCTAGCTTGTTGCGACAGTAACTTTTGACTCTCTTTTCCAGCACTTTAGACACAGTTGCTCCTTTGCGCTTAAAGAAGATTAAAGAAAATAGTCCAACGCCATGGTACAACGAGCACACTCGGGCCCTTAAAAGAGCAGCCAGAAAAATGGAGCGCAACTGGAAGAATTTCATGGAAAGAGAGCACGACTGAGTACAGAGAGGCCTTAAGAACTGCTAGATCTGCTTATTTTTCAACCCTATTAGAAGAAAATAAACTCTAGGTATTTATTTGAAACAGTGGATGAATTAACGAAAAATAAAGCTTCAACCCCAGACGTTTCCAAGCAGCACAGAAGTAATGACTTTATGAACTTCTTTACTAACAAGATTGATAATATCAGGGAGAAAATTATAACTATGCAACTGTCTACTACAGTATCTCATCAGGCAGTGCACTGTAATCTCCCTGAAGAAAATTTGATTCATTCATTGCTATAGGAGAGGAAGAATTTACTAAACTCATTAAATCATCTAAATCAACAACATGTATGTTAGACCCTATACCGACTAAGCTACTGAAAGAGATGCTTCCAGAGGTCATAGATCCTCTTCTTAATATCATTAATTCATCTTTGTCATTAGGATACATACCAAAAACTTTTGCGCTGGCTATGATTAAACCGCTTGTTAAATAAACGCAACTTGATCCTACAGAATTAGTCAATTACAGGCCGATCTCGAATCTACCTTTTCTGTCAAAGATACTAGAAAAGGCAGTATCTTCACAACTATGTTCCTTTTTAGAAAGAAATGACATCTGCGAGGATTTCCAGTCCGGATTTAGACCATACCATAGTATTGAGACAGCTCTCATTAGAGTCACAAATGATTTGCTCTAATCATCCGATCGTAGTTGTGTCTCGCTATTAGTGTTACTTGATCTTAGTGCTGCATTTGACACTATTGACCACAACATTCTTTTAAATAGACTCGAAAATTATGTTGGCATTAGTGGAATTGCACTAGCATGGTTTAAATCATACTTATCTGACCGTTATCAGTTTGTAGCAGTAAATGAAGAGATGTCTTATCGATCACAAGTTCAGTATGGAGTACCACAAGGCTCAGTACTAGGACCGTTGCTGTTCACTCTGTACATGCTACTCTTGGGAGATATCATTAGGAAGCATGGCATTAGTTTTCACTGTTATGCTGATGATACTCAGCTGTATATCTCTTCACGCCCTGACGAAAACTACCAATTCACAAAATTAACAGAATGCATTGCTGATATAAAAAACTGGATGACTAGTAATTTCCTACTACTTAACTCTGAAAAAACAAAGATTCTAATTATTGGACAAAAAACTTCCTCACGTAATAACCTATAATACTGTCTAACACTTGATGGCTGCTCTGTCAAAACTTCGTCGTCGGTTAGGAACCTGGGTGTGCTCTTTGATACCAATCTTTCATTTGAAAGTCACGTTTCTAGTATCTGTAAAACCGCATTATCTTCATATAACTTCTATCTTAAAAATACATCTAAATTACGTCATATGCTCTCAATGACAAATACGGAACAATTAGTTAATGTGTTCATGACCTCAAGGCTAGATTACTGTAATGCTCTACTGGGTGGTTGCCCTGCACGCATAATAAACAAACTACAGCTGGTCTAAAACGCAGCAGCTTGAGTTCTTACCAGAACCAGGAAGTATGACCATATTAGCCCGGTTCTATCAACACTGAATTGGCTCCCTATTAAACATTGTATACATTTTTAAATATTGCTGATTACTTGCAAAGCACTAAATGGTTTAGCTCCGCAGTACTTGAGCGAGCTCAAAGAGTCCTGATGTACTCGTTACATAATAAGAAGGATGCTGTCTACGCTAATATTAGTCTCTCTGTTTATCCCGAGGTTTAGCGCAGTCCACCGTATCCAGGCCGTATCCAGATCTGATGAAGGACCTGCGGCTGGACACGACGACAACACAGTCCTGAAGTGTCAACTAGTCTCTCCCCTGTGAAGGCCTCCTTCCCTTCCCTTTACTTCTGTACAGATAAAACTTTGTCAAAATAGTTCCGGTTCACATGGCTACTTGGAAGCGATAATTCTGTATTAAACATTTTTAAGGCCAGACAAGTAATTTGTTTAGGTCAATTTGTAAAGAAAGACTACACGACTGTGCACATATATATTCAAACGCGCATACCTATGGAATAAACACGTAATACGCATGTGCACGCCGCCAGCGTTTTCATAGGTTTGCGCAGAGATTAAAAAAAAAAAATAATAAAAAAAAAAAATATATATATATATATATATATATATATATATACATTATAATTTTTTTTTCGTCTTTTTTTCCGTCTTTTTTTATTCAAGGCTTGCACATTGGAACCTATTTCAAGTTTTGCGTTCTCGAGCCACCAGGCTCTGTTGTTGTGCGAAAGAGCGGGCCGAATGTACAAATTCTACAAATTTCAATATAAAATCTACTGAAATGGCATTTCTGCATATTCAAACTGGTATATCATGATTGATAAGACATATTGGTCAATGACATGATTTATTTTTTCAAAATTGTAATGATATTTATCTAAAGATATATGGAAAATGTTATTTTTACTTGATGGTTACACAACATGACATTTTAAAATGTAATAAAATATTAACTTTTTTGAAAATAGAATAAAAAATTTAAGAATAAGATCAGAGACCAACATGAATACCAAGAGTAGATTTCTAAAAAAAATAAAAAAAAATAAAAAAACACGTGGCATGTGTTTTAAGATAGATTTTAAAATAATTTTTTCCATTTATTTATTGTGGACACTCTTATGTTATTAATTCCAATACCATTTGCCATTGTTCATCTGGTGAAATGCATCTTGAAATACAAGTAGTAAATAATAACAACATTTTTGAGTGAAATATTCTTTAAAACATTTTTTAAAAAACTGGTATTTTTATTAGTACGTATTATTGGTCCATTTCCTCTGACATTATTAATCCATGAGCATTCCCTTGCTCATTATTACAGTTATGATTGTAATTAGTATGCCCAGTAAGTTAACTGCAGCTGTCATTTGAGAGAAATCTCTTGGCCAAATCTTGTATTGTGTAAACAGCGAATTCACCCACTGTCCCTCATCTGAATCTACTCCAGAATAAAAACAGACTCAAGGCACTGTAATGCTTCAGGACCATGTGAAATCTTCTCAACACTCGACCTCATAATCCATCCAACCCAGGGGACACGAGGACAAGGATTGGAGACGCTGGAAACTGTCGTCACTGTGCAACTGTGTCAGTAGGTTAAGTTCTGTCTCTTTCTCACTCTCTCCCTCTGTCTGGATGGTTGTTCTTGTTCTCAGACTCTATTTATTTCTTTCGTTCACAGACAGGAAGAACTTGGCAAGGGAAAGGCTGTGTCCTCAGCTACCAGTGTCTGAAATCAGGGTAGTGTGCTAAGACACTAGCAGGCAGGTCCAAAATAACCTCTTAAAGAATGTCTTATCTAACAGACGCTCTGTTCTGAAGCCTAGTGAGCTGCCTCCGTCAGCATCATTTTAAGGTACTGTATCATATGCATGCTTTGAAAGTAAAGTATTTTGAAGTAAAAAATATTTACTTTGAATATATAAATTGTTATAATTTGACAAGACTTTCAACAGATTACAAAAATAGATGCACAAAATAAAATGATTAATTTTGATTCATATTTTAAATTGTATTCATTTAAATTTAACCCCTTCACGTGCAAAGATCGCAGACGGCCCCAGATTGTTGTTCAACATATTTTTATACATTTAAAAATTATATTCTTAATATTTTTATTTTTGTTTTTAATGTTTGAGCTTACATATCTCCATATTAATAACAGTATGAGTAATTCTGAGTCTTGAACTGTAAACTCTCAAGTGTTGACTTTCTAAATATATGTTGATTTTGTGTCTACTCAGAATGACTTGTGAGCAGCAACCTTTTTATTTTGGGTATGTAATTTATGCCACACTTGCCAAAATGGGGGGTGTGCAGTAAGGGGTAAATTTTGAATACAGAAATTGTTTATTATAATTTGACATACCAGTCAGCAGATTATGGAACTGATACAAGAGTCACACTTTTTTTAATAATCTGCCCAGTGGACATGATTGTTGGCTGATGCAGATAAAATGGATGGTTATTGGTTGGTTTATTGGCTTGTAGTCTCAGCCGCAGACTCAACTTCCATTAGACTCAACTCAGAGACAACTTCAGACAGTTGGCTGAACATCTGATGCCTATAGCACTTTTAACTGTAAACACTTTTAGACTTTCGTCATCTAGTTGTATAAATGTCTTTGAGACATGTGTGACGTTCTTTAATGGTCCGCCTGGAAACTAATGCCGTGATGCCAAACCCCCTCATAAGAAGAACACTATAGTGCTTACACCTGTGAGAATGAGCGCTAACTAGGATCAACTAAATGCAGGATTTTCAAAAGTATGTGAAGTTCGTGGCTCCAGTGTTGCAGTAAACTTGCACAATGTTCCTGAATTAATAATTGATTAAATGCACGCCGGTTTATTATCTTGGGCTGTCCTTGGCCAATGAAAGTTGCGATAGAGTCCAGACCTTCTGTCGTCAGTCTGTAGGTCTCGCTATGCAAGACTAATTGGCTAGTATCTCACTAAAAGTATATTATATATCACTATTACATATATTATTTATTACTAAAAGATTGTGAATTTTTTTTTATTTTATAAAAAATAATAATAATATGCACTGATAAATGAGGGCATTTGTTAAGAAAGCAAGTAGAGTAAATTTTTATTTCATGTTGTCACATCACAGATCAAGAATGAATTCTGTCTTATAATGGGCGGCTTTTTGGCGTTGTGCTTCCTGCAGTGTTCGACAGCCATTCTTTACGATGTGACAAATTCATTATCAGTGCTGATGGTGGAGAGCACATTCAGTAGCATGTGTGGTCACTCCTTTTTCTCTGCCTTTCCATTTCTCGTCTTTCTGGAGCTGGCAGGGCCTCCACTCCATTACACGCTGGGTGAGAAATGGCTGACATTCGTATTCCTTTGATGCTGACCCAGCCAGGGGCAGACATAAGTACGCCACCCGCTAAAAAAAAACAGCGGCTCAACCTGGGGCTCGCTGCTTGTCCAAGACAACGCACAAGAGCTTGGCAGTAAATAGATCCATTGAGCGAATGGTAACAAAGATCGACAGCTCGTGGTCCTCTTCCATTCTTCCTCTTGAGCCATCATACGAGCGAGGACAATGGCCACCCTAATCTTTGTTAAAACTGTCTCTCTAACCTGGCCCGGCAGAAAACTGATGACCCAAACGCTGCTTGCATGAGTGAACACTGGGAATAGGCTTTCTTATTCCCATATCTGGTACAATGAGAGCATGGCCAGACGCCATACCCGGAGCCATGAGGAGTCCGTTTCCCATTACCTGCCATTTCATAACCTTTCCCATTGCATAAAGTTTTTCCCCTTATGGCACACTGACTTACCCCCTTTTCAATGGTGCTGGTCTGGCACAGGGTTCCTTCTGCGGCGGGGATACTGTTGGTGACACAGCGATTACTTTTGCTAAGGCACCAGAGCTCTCTACACACTTCCTAGGAAAGAAGGCAAAAGCAAGTTGGTCAGAATATATCAATTTCCAAGAGAGACCAGAAAAAAATGGAAACAAGTTTAGCATTGTGCAGTGGGCTGGCTTCCCCAGCAGGCTTTTAAGAGACCCAATGAAATCGCTTCTTTCTTGCGTTGACACACCTATTGAAACAAAATGTTTGGGTGGGGCATACTGAAAGGATACTCCCCCTTTTAATAGCCAATAGGCTGTAGTTACGTCACTGCTACATGAACATGCTACTTGCTAGTCAGTGGCAGGTGGTTTTCGTGGAGGAGACATACTTATTCTAAAAAGAATTTGATTGGACAAAATCTGATTTGACATTTGACAAATTATGCGTTACACAGCAAGCAAAAACAGTTCCCTTTCATAGAATAACTCAACACTGAATCTTGGATTGACACTATGGGGAACGCCACCACCGTGATTGGTGATGGCGTCTGAAGCATGTGCTATGGGTGGAACGGTTCATGAAAAAAATCTGAATTGTTCAATTCACTTGTCACGATTCGAGACACGTGTGTATTGTTTGGGTCCGGCCACGCGCACCGTAACTTGTTTTTTATCATTTGGCATGGAGGCCAATGTTAGGACGTGTTGCTAACACGTGTTGCTTATGCTAATGGAAACACTTCCAATATGTTAGCTCATCTGCGGAGACATCACCCCTGTATGTCAACTGACAGCGAAAGAAAGAGAAAGTCGGGTAGGAAAGAACAACTTCTACTACCCAAAGCATTTAAACAACACTGTAATAAATGTAGGCACTGACAGTGACAAGAAAGCCTATTCTTTAAATTTGACAATAAGTGTTTTTGTTCTCAGCTACAATTAGTTTAAGGCCAACAGTTGTAATCTTTTTTACAAATAAATGAAAAGCCTTGCTGTATCAGAATCTGACAGATTTAATTTATGATTGTCAGTGTCACAATAATGTGTCTATTCCTGAAATCAAGCTGCCTCATTCTTTCAGTTTTTTTTATTACATGACCTTGAGAATAACTTGTTTTTTAAATACTGTAAATGGTAGATTATAAGGCTATATATTTTATGCTGATGTATGGTATTTCTAAAGTGGTAAAAAGAAAAAAAACATTAACAATGTATACCGAATCTAACCGAAAACCGTGACCACAGAGCCGTGATACAAACCGTACCGAGGATTTTGAGAACCATTCCACCCCAACATGTGCCATATAGCATCCCTTCTTTTTACTGGGCACCTTATCGAGTGCTGGGAGTCTTTGGATCCTGGACGAGTCCAGGCAGGGTGAGAGCACTTTCCCCAATTGCTTTGGGATAGTAGAGCTGAAGCTCCCCTGCGGTTCCCTAAGGGTTGAGTATTTAGGGTCAAGGATAGTGAGAAACAATATTTCTAGCAGTTCACGTATATGCTTCCTCTGGAGGTAGTGGTGGGCCAAGCCAAGGTCGCAGTTTAAAACGTTCTCCCTAGGCAAGCATTCCCTATGGGCTGTGTCAAATAAAAATAAATTTACCTAGCTTAACCTTAGTGCTCTGCTCTTAGACCTCATGTGGCTAATGCCTGGCCCGCAAGGAAGGGAGGAAGGTTGTAAAGGCCAGGACTTTCCTTGTCCCGGAGCAGAGAAGCTTGGATAATGGCCAAGGGAATATTACCACTTGACAGACTTGCTTTTACCCATAAATAGAGCTGTCAATAGATTAAACATTTTAATTGTGATTAATCGCACCCTTTTGTTGAAATACAGAACAGGACCACATGGAGATGGTAAAAAAAAAAAAAATCCAATAACCTGACTGCAATACCTACTACAGCACGTATTGCATTCAGAATTACTAAACACAGCAACATACACATGACAAATCAAAACATTAACCTGAATGTGCGTGGAAACAACCTGAATGTAGTGAAATGTGTCTGTGCGTAAATACAATGTGCAATCAGTGCATCGAGAGCGCACATTCATATATTGGACTCATGGATGCTTACTGTATGACTCCTGTATGTCACCGCAATCGTTTTTACCTTGATTGCAATCCTCATCCATCAAAACCATACAGCGGTGGGATGTTTTGACGTTAAATGCGTTATTTGCATAATTTTTTTTAACACGTTAAGAATTTTGAGTTAATTGAATACGTTAATGCATTAACGTTGACAGCCGTAACCATAATTCACTGTATATGACTCAAATTCACAGCATTTACCAATGTAAAGCTGCTTGGTTTGGAAGTGATACGTAAGCGGTGCTTCATGGACAATGGACCTTCTTTTGCATGCAAAATTTAGCCAAAGTTTTGCTAATGTAAGTATCTAAGCTTTTTTAGAAGACGTTTTGTTGCTCATCAAGTTAAGTTTCAAAATCAGTAGGACTCCCTAAAATGTACATAATGAACTTAGCACATCACAGCTGGAAATTGGTTAAAAAAGTATTGGCATAGTGAGGATGAATTGTGAGAACTCCCTTATAAGTAGCTGACAAATGTACCAAAGGGCTAACTTCCATGTGCCTAAAGTTTGAACTTAGGAAGATATAATCCTCTCCGTATACAAGTGTAGCTTTGTAGAACCCTGCATTGTATTTCCCAATAAAGTGCACAAAGTCCCTTTAAAGCTTGAACTTCACAGGATTTACAGGACAGAGAAGTGCCCCCATGAAAAAGACTTATGATAGGGAGCACCGCCACTGACCCCAGGTCAGTAAATAAGACTCAGCTGGCCAGCCCATCCAGATTAAGTAAAGCAGCAAACTGCCACTCTCAGGTTGCAAAAGCTCCACCTCTGCAGCTGGTTTTAATAAGGTTTCCTGCTGGCTCATTCAAGATGCTCATGCTGAGAGGGTCAGAGGGGTAGGCTTGACCAGCAAGACTCAGGCACTGACAGGCTTAAACTAAGAGTGCAGGGTAGCATAAAAATTGGCCTACTTCACTAAGACCAAAGTAATTACTATCAAACTTTTTTAGAATTTTCAGAGCCACTTCTGGAATGAATTTGACATAGATGGCATTCTAGTAAAACTACTAAAAGAGTAAAATTGACTAACATCAATGTATATGACAGCTGAGTCAGGTGCAAGATATAATGTAATATTATGCATATGTTGTCCATATATCTGATTAATCACATTGGTGTATGATGTTTGAGTTCATTAACCACCCATGCAAAGAGGTCAAATAGTCAAATAACCAGCTGAAGGTGAACATACCACAAAAACTATACAATTATTTAATGTCTTGAAGTGAGAAAATGTTATGACATCATATGCAAAACATTGGTGACATCAGCATAAAAGTTGTCACAAGTTTACTCGTACATATCCAGCCTCCAGCGTCAATATGACCCAGTAACGCTGAAAATTGCCGAACCCACTTTACCATACTAGGTGCTCTCCACTGCCACCAAATATTTTTTTATGATGTTCCCATATTCCATGGTGATAATCTCCCCATATGCAATGCTAATTAATTGATGGTTAAATAAACAGAAGGATAAAGTCTAATGCCTCCCACATCCTCCCTAGTCACTAGATCCAAACACCACTGATCTGATTAAGAAATAGATTTCCACTGCCTTTGTCCTAAAGACACAATAGGCTAATTTTTTTTTTCCCCACACCATTCAGGATGTGTATGACAGCATTCCAAGAAGGATTGAAGGCAAAAGGTGGTTGTGCACCTTATTAGGTCTTTGATATTAATATATTTTTAGGTTTCAAATTTTTCGTCCACCTCCCTGGGTGTGTGTTTATCTCTCCGTAACAGTTTTTCCAAACCAAATTCAAACCTCTGGTTCGCTGGTGTGGTTATAATTCTCCAAAGGCATGTATAAAACAGATGGTTGGCAGAAAAAAAAAGATTGTCAGAATCCACTAACACTACACGCTGTATTAAACTTGAGCCAAGGGAATGCAAGACTTTTTTTCTTTACATGACCGTCTTCCATGCTGATCTATGCCACAGTTATGAGCTTAAGAGAGAAATTACAGGGTTCTCTTTTTGGCATGCGTTCATCCACTGTCGGATATATCTCTCAATGAAACAAAAGAACTCTGTAATCTTGGGTAATTTAATTCTTTTCTGGTGTAGAAAGCAAAGCCGCATATTTGTACTAAGCAGAGCGCCATCTCTTATTGATCATTAATTTTCCTGGCTTGCTTCAAGCTCTTTTTTCCCCCCTGTGTCAGTTTATTTGCTTAAGTTTGTTATTCTTTGGGTAAAATCATTATCATTTCCAAAAGTCTGGGGATTCGGCAGGAAAAGAAACAAACCTCAAGTATGGACTTTCTCTGAAAGATATGTGGCCCGACTTCAAACGGTCCTCGGCAAAGCTCATTTCAGGTGCTGATAAAACAACAATCTTTAATTTCGACAACATGAATGGCATCATGTGACATACTACAAGAGAGTATCAACTTGGCAGCCTCCCTTCTAGCCCTCAAAGGAAGTGAAAATAATCTCAGCTGATTGCTATCACCTGTGTTTCTTAAAGCTTCCAAAAGTTCTCCACAATCAGGGCAAGTGTTACAAAAACTTAAACTCGATATATTCTTTACAAGTCCAAATGAGACACCACAGCACTCACTCACAGCACGTTTTCCCCCTCACTGCTCTGTACATCAGAGAGCTCTTCTTGTAATGTTGCCTGCTGAACAAATCATGTCCTTTGGCTAGTCTCCTCTGGGTCAGTGGTAAAAATAACTGCTTGACCTCCGGCTTCATGTCTCCTCAGAGCTCTTTAAGTAGCTGTCTTGCTCTCTATGTCCAAACCGCCTTCTGAATCGTCCAGTGTTATTAAAATCAGCTCTTGGATTTAATACATATGCAGCAGGTTCTGACCTCACAGGTAAAGCATCAAGAATGTAGCAAATATCTGATGTGTTCACATTATATTGCTCTGTGTCCTGGCATTTTCTAGCAAAGCACACTTGGTTAGGACAAAAAATCGTATTTACATTGAATATTTAGCGCTTTTCGCTTCATTGCATTGGTTGCAGTTAGGTGATGTCTCAGTAACATATTTTAAACGTTCTTGAAACAGCACCTAAAAAAGTAATCCGAACAAAATGCTTTTGGAATGTTTTGAAAACACCTACTTGGTAAGTTTCTTTAAATAGACTCAAAATGTCAATATAATGTGTTTTAATGATGAACAGCTTTTAAAATAAAGCAATCTGTACATTTGATTGAAGCATTTCAAAGACAGTAAAAATACCAAAATTCATCAAGTCCATAAACTGCTTACAAACAGGCTTCACCCATTGTTGGCATCGATTTGGGATATTTACCACAACAACCAAATATTTAACTTAAAGCTGCAGTCCGTAGTTTTTCATCTTTGTCGCCATCTCTGTTCGAAATCTGCAATTGCAGTTATTCTACTTTTTGGAAGTAACATCTACTTTTGTTCTGACAAACTAAGGAAAAAAAAAGCATTGCAGTAAATCACTCTGATTAAATCTAACGATCGCTTATCATATCACGTCAAACCGTTCAAATTATACTTTCTCAAATTGTTAATGTTAACTACATCAGCATTGCGTGACTACATTTAATGCCCTTCCGATATGTATCCTTGTTTTCGCATGGGCCCGGTTGCAGTCTCTTTTTTTTCTGTAGCCACTCCGAAGTCTTTTGCATTTTACAACGGGTGAATCTCCAGTTGTCACTGGAAGGTTTGAACCTTTCTGGATCTGCCATCAAATTGATAAGTTTATATCAAGTGCTGAGAGAAAAGGCTATAAATATATAGCCTACTAGCTGATACTCCTTCTTTATGTTTACAGATGTGACGCAATGACGCAAAGACATGCTCGAATTTCCCGCGGAAATCCACCAGTACCACTGGAATTAAAAACATTATTACAAGCTTACCATTTTGAATCGAGCTAAGGCAAGCATACAGTTTTGAACACTGGCTGGTTATGTACTTGCTCAAAAATTTATTTTGGATAATTTTTAACTCAAAAAAGTCACGGAATGCAGCTTTAAGTAATTCTAGAAATGTCAGAACAACATTTCTGCAGTGTTTAAAAAATCCAACATCTACCGCATTGTGTACATAATTCAAAAATGTCATCAACTTTCTCCTGAATTTTAACCCAGGACGTCATTCACTACCCTCCTCCTCATTCATTTTTTAAAGTTAGACATTAACCTTCTTAGTATTCTTCAACAAATTAATTCTAAACAATATAACAGGAAAAAAATAATACAATTATAAAAGAATGCCCGTTTTCCCATTCATTTTTTGTACAAAACTGTATAGGGTCGCTAACGACCCGGGGTGTGTAGCAGTGTAAGTATATTTTTTCTGCACAACAACAATTGAATCTTTGATGACTGAATAAGTGGAATTCATCTTTACTCCACAAGCTGGCAATGTCTGATACACAATGATGAAGTGACGTTTCACTCACAGTTAGAAGAAAACAAAAGAATAGGAAGGGTCATCAGCAAAAATTTAAATGGCTCAACAATATTAGTGTCACTGACACTTTATGGTGGATCTGGTGAAGAAGCTGTCAGTGATATATTAATTTTGATGTTTAAGATGTTGGAAATGATAGTTTTGAGAATATGTTTGAGATTGCGAATATTAGCCAGATGCTGAATGTACTGGGAAATGAGCTCTGAGGAGGACAGTGATGATGGTAAGGATCTGCTCATACTGAACCTTTCCGAGCTCAAAAGGTAACAAATTATGCTTTATTTTACTGTTCTGTAATTGTTACTCTAATATTAGGAGAGTTTTATACAGATCCATATAGATCCGGGTCGTTAAAGACCCGAATATGTAATAATGATTGGCGACACATTTATGGTTTTGAGGGTTAAGCAACTACAGAACAATTGTGCTTGCTGCGATGATAGTTCATTTTTGGTTGTTGATATGTGCGCGGATGTTTAGAAAAAAAAAGTCTTTAAAAAATGTATTTGTTGTTCCGTCTGTATAAAGACCAGTCCGACACAGCAACATTGTCTCAACCAATGGCATGAGTTTCGGAAACCTGTATGAAAACAGGTATTATTTTTGCAATTCCTTTGGTGACACTAGTGGCAAAAATATTTCACACTTACATTATTTTTTTTTTCTCTTTTAATGAATACTTTATGAATAAAGCCATATTGTTATTTAAAAAAAAATCCTGGTTTAATCCAAACTGTCTCATATTCTGACCCCAAAATGCCCAAAATTCTTTGTCTCTGAGCCAACAAATGTCACCATGTAAGAACGACATTCCCAGAGCATGATAGTGTGTTGCAGCCTTCTTACCCCATATTTGCACTGACGGGAGGAGGCACCGTACTGGAAACGACACTGCTCATCTGCATCGTACACCTGCCCTGGAGCCACAGTGGGGTACAGGAAGTCTCGTTTCAGAGGCTCATTGTCCAGACACGTTCCCCGACCTGAGCTGTCAAAAAAACAAACCTTCAATGGGATTGGCTCCTCTACAGAGGTTTCATTTGTGACCAACAAGAGGAAAAAAAGTGTCTCATGCCAAAAACTCAGATGAAACGAAATGGGAAGGTGTATTGTTAATGGGAATTAGCGAGTGAGAAACCTGGAAACTGCAGAAAGCAAAATGAGGGGAGGACATGAATGACAAACAGTGGCCATAAAAGGCTGAGATTTGGACTTATATGGTACTGCGGTGCACCTATGGAATCCTTTGAAGAGCCAATAAAATGACAAAAGAGACTGAAGGAGCAAAAAAAACGCAGAAGGTACCGGAGGTCACGCGTCAAAGTCAAGAGTTGTGTTTAGTCTGTTTAGTCAGCTAGAAATATGAACGCTCCCAAGAAACCCTCAAAAAAAGAGGGCCACTGCTCCGTCTGCAGCGAACAAAGTAAAAAAATAAAGCCCAAGAAGAGGCCAGACAGTGCATGTTTTGCTGGACTGTGTTTATTCTGGGTTCAGAAGTGGATCTTGTTTTATTCTCGGCGTCCCTGTTACGGACGCTTTTCCCCCCTCCCTGGCGTGTGCAAGCGGCTGAGAGACGTGTCCGCCCCACGCTGCTGCTGTCCGCCGGAATAAAACAGCCAATTATTATCCCGCTCACTTTGCCAGCAGCATGCCGCGGAATACGCTCTCCTTCTCTCTGAGGGAACAGTGGGCTCGCTAACAACATAAACGCTAACATTTCATATGCTGGAGAGCAGGCGGCTCTATTCTAGGTCCTGTCTGGCATTCGCATGATTGCTGCAACTGAACGCGCAACCTAAAGCATGTTAACCAACCACCCCACCGTGCGCTGCTAAAAGCAACATTGCCTCTAAGGAGAGCGAGTTTACATTGCATCAGCCAAGACACACTCGCCCTCTGACGGTATGCCATTACAATTTCAGACACTTTCTACATGGAATACGTGTCTAACTCGCACTTTTATTGGTCTGAAGATGGAAAAATGGAAAGGAGTGGCTTTAAAACTTAAATTATAACTATTTGTTTTAGGGGTGCACCGAAATTTCGGTCGCCGAAAATTTTCGGCCGAAATGGCATTATCGGTTTCGGGCCGAAATAAAAAAAACAGCCGAAAACGTAAACCGAAAATGAATGTCACCCGCCCCTCCCATCCGTGCGCAAGCGCTTAGGTTTCACTCACGGTCGAGCTGTTATCACGCGTCTGCCTATCAAAGATTAAGCATGTCAAAGGGCTGTCACTTATTGCACAATCGATCGGACCAACCAACACAAGTTTCGAAAACGAAAATAGGGAATCGATTTTAAAGGCCTTCTCTCGGAGCGCGTCCAGCTCGTCACTATACGCTCGCAGCGAACGCGCGTCACACAGCAACTGCAGGTTCTGACACACACACACACACACACACACATAGCCTATTTCTGCATAATATAGTGCATAATATGTAGCCTTCAGTAATGTTTTTCATTGATGTTATGGCAGTCCACATTGCTGACTTGTGCGCGTCTCAAGCGCCCTCTTTACGTTCGCCCTAATGCCTGTTTAGTTGTCCGTGGATTTGCCTATATTTGCTGTTGAAAACGGATCAACGCCAAATATAGGCAATTTACTAACGATTCAATGAACACTTTGCCTATGTCTCAAAAATCGAACAGGATTTTTTTTTTCACAAAAATGACAGCCCTATACGAGAGGACACCAAGTTACAATATGTAACATTTGTTCTGCAAAAATCTCCAAAATTGTGGATTTTTTTTGCACAATTTTTAAAAAAACTATATTATTTGATGGAACATAAAACTTGAAGAATAATTATTATTTATATTTATTGTTAAAAATATTTTATGTTTTGTTATGTAACTGTTAATAAAAGTTTGATTATTATATTGTGATTTTTCATTTCAGATCCATTCAATTCAAGCAATATATATATAAGTTTTTAAAAGAAGCCATTTTCTGCCTCAGTTTCGGTTTTCGGCCAAGTGCATCCTAAATTTTCGGTTTCGGTTTCGGCCCAGAATTTTCATTTCGGTGCATCACTAATTTGTTTTCATGTATAGAGGGTGCAAGTGTGCACTGGGGCTTAAGCTCATTAAAATCGCCTAGTTCTTAAATCAGAATAATTTATGAATTTAGCTTTCTCTAAACTAAAATTGCAACAACATAAATATTTTTTAATCATTTATACCATAAATATATTTACATGTTTTACATGCTGTATTGGTCATTTTTATACATTTGATGGTAAAATAGTTTGATATTTTTGTTACCTTATACACTTTTACTTTTTCGTGAACTATTTTTTAATTAATGGTTGTGTAATGGCAGGTTTCATTAGCCACGTTTCCATTACCAAATTGCGCAAATTGAAATTAAAAATTGAAAATACGCCCAATGAAACCACGTCAATTTCGTAAAAACTCCCATATATCGCAAAAAGGTTTTTACGCTCGCATGAGGTGGTTTTTGTGCATTTACAGGTCACCTGGCGTAGATGGCGCTGTGTGTTTGGACAGAAGATGACACAGAGTTCTTCGTTAAACTCATAAAAGACAAAAGTATTACGGTAATACTGGATTCTAAACAACAAAGAAATGCCACAATTTATCAAGACCTTGAAGCAGATAGGAGGGAGAAACACCTCATATGTGCCACTCCTAAGTATAAGGGGCTTTCCTTGGCATTAATGCTTGGATAACACGCCTACATCTTTATGGCTAGTGCGGTAGCTGAGATATACGCAAACCTACTAACATCCATTGCCATGATTTTTGGAATGACTTATCGCGAGAGAAAAAAAATTATGTTTTAGTCGCATAACATCGGTTAATGGAAGCCCTGATTTCCCCTACTTTAGTGTAAGCTTAATATAATAAAATAGTTAAATAATGTCAATAAAATCATACATTACATTGACAAAAAGGCAGTCAAAAAAATATATAGATGTCTAAAAAAAAACATCCATGGATCTGGTTTCTGAAGTGCATTTTTAGAGGAAGCATTAGGTGAAACAGGGATATCTGGCTTCCCACCACAATACTGGAAGTCTAATCTAATTAAAAACTAAACCAAATACATTGGAAAGGAAAGAAACACATGAGCTCTAGCCTGGGGGTAACCAATGTTGTATTTGGTTTCATTCCCTTAGTTTTCTATTTTTTCCCATGTGTTTTGGAAGAATAATCCCCTCGCTGGGGAGAAAGACAAGTCTGAATATGTCCTCTTGTATTGGAATACACAAACAAAGACTGTTTATTTTTTTTTAGAGAAAGACAAAAATGGTCACTTTAAAAATGGACATGTTTATTTGACATGTCAACAAAACTTCCTTGGGTAAACTCATTACAGCGAGCAGATATGCCAGTAAGAAAACTTAATGACTAACTATTTACAATATTTCAGCACAAAAACAAATAGTTGAATAGGAAATCACAAAAAAAAAAGGCAATCGTTTTACCTAGTGTATGATCGATATCGAAAAATGTTAAGCTAGTGATAAGATAGATAACAGTTAGTTCTGGTCCTCTAATCTAATTAGACAAGCAGCATTCCAAGAGCACTGATATCTAGTATAAAACACTTTACCGTTTGTATCGCTCAGTTTGACTGTGTTTGTGTCCGTTTTTCTTGTTCGATGACACGCAATGGTTGATCCTGTTTTATCTTAATTTGGAATCATTTTCTTTGGCAAAGCAAAAATAGACAAAATAACTGGCTATGTTGTGTCTAAGGCCCTGTTTACACCTGGTATTAAGATGCGTTTTGGTCGATCGGATCGCAAGTGGATGACACTATACAGATGTAAACGGGTCTAAAATGTTTTGAGCTTGTCCACTTTCGGCCACTTCCAGAGGTAGTTGAAAATGTATTTGACTGGATTGCTTTCATAGTGTAGAAGCTCATGTGGTCGAATGTGTTCGAACAGCCACAAAAGACGCCTACTCTCCGCCTACTGACCTAATGAGTAAACATTACGGGAAGTGCGCTAGCCAGACAGGATTTAAAATTTGTCGGCTGGAGACCCAAGTTTGGTTTGAAGATGAAAAACACACCAAGCACAATGTTCTCTCACAATTTCTGATTTCTAACACACACTCACTCTGCTTCTCTCTGTATGTTTTCCTGTAATCTCCGGGTGCGTTCATAAGTAAATTGTGCGAGCTTATTTCGTCCATTAGATCGAAAGATCTGAAAAAAGCCCATACATTTACCAGCCCATAGACCTTCCTCTAGAAGAAACCAGGACAGAATTGGTTGAAAGTGGACAAAAGAGACAGATTAAAATACCAGGTGTAAATGGGAATGTGTCTCCCTCGTCTACTTGTGATCCGATCAACCAAAACGCATTAATACCAGGTGTAAACGGGGCCTCTAATTTAAGATAAGCGATATTAACTTGTCCAAGAACATGGTGGCTGATGGTTAAGAAAGTACAGAAATCCAATTAAATGCTTATTTGACACAATTTTTACTCAACATTTTTCATTACAATTATTTTAAATATTTGAGAAATGAAAGTTTATGTTTATTGTATACTTTGGAACTGACATGATTAATTTTCAATCGGCCAAAAAGCATGTTTATTGGCCAATGCCGATCTCAAAATGAGCATGTTTGATAGATCAGTCTAACAGTAATAATGACTACTGCAAAGAGTAGGCATTTTTCAAAAGCCTCTTTCTTTATTGAAAGTTCCTACTGTACATGTACAAACAAGTACACTGAAACAAGTCGGAATCTACAGCCAAGCACACAGGTTTCTGGCGAGAAAAGACCCAATCTGTTAGATGGGGATGTTGCGGAAATAGACTAGCATTATCATAGCAAAGCTGTTTTACTGCCAAAGATTACATCAACCTGAGATCTTAGAGAAGGCCCATTATTGATAGAATTGCTCGGTGCTAAGCAAATCCAAAAAAGGAAGGTAAGTATTCAACCTCAATCCGAAATGGTCACAGATGACACGGTGTGATTATACAACAGGGAGTTCATCCCAAACCAACAGAGCAGCGTTTCTTTGTGTTTGTGTGGGAAGTTGGCACACGATGATAAAGCTTCTGATGGCTGTGATGTTAATCTTCTTCCATGAGGTCATTCACCAGGAAAACTTTTTGACAGCCATGGCAACCACTATTCTTTCCTTTCGTCTTACGTTAGGCTAACAATTCAGAGTCCTGCCTATAACTGCCTACTACAGATCAACCACGCTCTCGTCTAGCCTTGAACAGACTCTCTTTCAAATCGAGCACATTTATGTGGTTATAAAAACTAAATTCACAATTTTCCCAATTGTAAAGTGGCATAATGCATTAGTGGGAAAATAAAGAGTAAAAGCATCAAAATAATCTATCTGCATACTCTAAACTAGGGATGTGCGATTAGTCATAATTGATTTTCGATTTTGATTTTGGCTTCCAACGATTATGAAAAGATAATCAAGGTAAAATGATTATTGACTGACGGAATCTGCCCTATTACCTTAGCTCCTCCCCTGAGTGATCTGTACACAGTCCGCCATGTTTATCTGTTACATCACCAACTGTGTTCATGTGAACTTTGTGTGTTTTTGACATAACCTTGTGTGTATTTGACAGTTTAAGTGCAATAAGACGCGAAAGACAAATTAGTTTAACATTCATGGGACGCGCCGTCTGACATCCAGGTTTTCTGTGCGTGAGCTTCGCATGTGTGCGCTCAGAAAACCATATATCAGAAGTTTAGACTGATAGGTTTTAAAACGCATGCAGAAAATTAACTTTCATTAAGATGAAGAACTACGTCACATGACCATGACAGCGATAGAGATGATAATCAAAACTAAACAGATGTTTTGTTTTTGGCAGAGTGTCCGAGGCACGAGCTGTAAAGGCTCCGTCCTCTTCTGGAAAGTGGGGCGGGGAGCAGCAGTTCATTTGCATTTAAAGATACATGCACGAAAACAAGAATGTTTTTCCTTCCACTCAAAAATTGGCATTTACAGGAGACATAATAATTAATATGTGGGGTATTTTGAGCTGAAACTTCACAGACAGATTCTGGGGACACCTGAGACTTATATTGCATCTTGTAAAAAGGGGCATAATAGGTCCCCTTTGATGTTAATATTAAGCAAATCCCAGCATACATTCTCTTAAATGCATCAGGTATTGCAGATTTGCAGTTTGAATGAAATGCTGCTGCATACACCAGTATCCAGGAGGGTTTGGTAATTTACATATAGAAGCACAAACTGAGAGGGAACAAAGAAGGGGGATAATAACATTGTCATAGAATTTTTTAATATTTATTTATTTGAAATAATAAAACATTGTTGAATGCACGAAAAAAATTATGGAAAGTTGGAATATTTTAAAGGAATTTGGGTCTTCTCGGGTCAATTCGGTAAAAGCACATTTATTTAAAGTTGGAATGAAACGGAAGTTGCAATAGTCTTTTCTTCCCTATTGTAAAAGTTTTCGAACCCGCTCAGTTCTCAGGATTTCCAGGATTTTGAATTTCCATTTCAAATTGGACCCTTGAAGACGCTAAAATTTAGATTTTAAAATCTTGAGCATTACCGACAAAAGAAGCGTTCTTCAAATCCTCTTTTCACTTACTCCAAAAAGCTGGTGATATAGTCCTTGCTGCAGGTTGACCAGGAGAAGGGGTTGGTGTTGGCTGTGATATGGGCCGCCATCAGCTTGGCTGTCTCGTGACCTTTGGTCCCGCAGGAGTTCCCGATCCCATCGTGGTTCATGCCGAAACTGTGAGACAAGCGGATCATGAGCTTTGATGGATCATGTCAATCACAAGGCCCACCCCGCAAACAAGCAACAAGCTTGGGCAGCTCTGAAAGATCAGGAGCGGAGGACATCTCCTTCAGCTAAGCTGTAAAGAGAGGCCTTTTCTGACTCGGTAACAGCTGTGAGAAGAGGACAGATGGGTCAAAGGCCAGGGGCTGTCTGGAGCTCTGGAGGAGGGCGAAAGTTGTAATCACCACCCTGATCCCAGGCTGTCAATCAATAATTACACGTTTGAGCAGACCTCAATTGGACAGTCATCTCTTAATGAACCTGGCCTGCTTTTACCCTTCCTCCAAGCTGCTTTCATCTGCTCACGGGCCATCGGTGTACAAGACTGCTGAAGCATTCAGCCACATTCCTTGCCGGCAACTCCACAAATACATCATTTGAGCCATGCAAATTTTGTTCCCTTACATATCTGTCTGGATATTGTATGAAAAAGTTAGATCACCTTACAGCAAGACCTCGAAGCTTTCGTTGCCGGCCGGGGTCTATCCAAAATCCAAAATCAGTCTCTAATGCATATAACAACCCCTCTAACACAATTCCTCTGTGTTTTTTTAAGGCGCACATTTATGACATTTCACTCTACTCTCAATATAAATCAGCGCAGGAGAAACCTTCCCCACAAGAAGTAGCGGCTATTTTTACAACTGATCCACAACAGAAGCAGACGCAAGACATAATAGAGGAAATTGCAATCTCGCTGAACTTAGCCGAAAAGCTACGTAGACCAATAGATCATGGTTATTTTTCTAAGCTTTCAGGATAGGGTTCATTTGTTCAGACTGTCATTTGCATAAATATGTGTGTGCAGGCAGTACACGCTTTGCATTTTGGCTTGAGGAATATACATAATAATGACCACAATAAAACCAATCCAAACACAAATATCCTATGAGAACTGAAAGCGTCATTTGTAGAATATTGAGTAATTTTTCAACCACATGGACTCTAATAGAGTCCTGATCATCTCTTTAAACATTCAGGGTTGAATTCACTAAACAATTACAGTTGTATCTCAGCTTATTCACTTGCAACCTGCAATCCAGTTCAACCCGATGCTGCTCTGAAATAAGTGTCAAAATAAGACAAAGAAAAGAAAAACAATCTTTAAAAGGTTTTGAAACACTTTACTCCCTGAACGCATCTTGATCATTATTTTCAAAAAAAGTGTTTACATATTTTTTTTTTTTTAAGTATAAAAAGTATATATTTTTTTTACAAATATCATTACATTTATTAATTTATAAATATCAAGAAAGGTTTTTCACACCACATGACCCTTTACAGCCTGAATAAACTGTGCCTTGTCATAAAAAAGTAAAATTATCTGACATTTTAAGAGATTTGTTGGCTTTGACACGGTCATGAGGGTCTCCATGTATCTGCATGTTTGCACCACATGACCTTCATTTGGCAAATAAAAGTTTTTCTTAATTTTGTTAAATGAATACTTTTCTTTACCAAGAATAAAAACAGAAGATTACATCAAAATACTTTTTAGGTTTTCTTTTAAAAAATGTCATTATTTGAATTAAAACACTTAGTCGTGGTGCTTATGCAGGAAAAATGAGTTTCAATCTGGCTTGCAACATTCTCGTATATATCTCCCAATTATTTCCTCTCCTAGGTTTTTGATTCTATGGATGAAAACGGCAACAACAACAAAAAAAGACCACAAATGTATAAACTCACTGTAAACAAGATGATTTAAGGTTCAATTACTTACAATAGAAACGGATGTTTGCCTTAGCAAACACCACTAATTAACAACAATTAACATATTACAATGTATGTCTGGCTGATATTACTGTCACAAATGGTCAGCCAGAACACAGAGACAAATAGAAAGAGAAAATATACTTACTTGTGTCCGATCTCATGTGCAATAGTGAAGGCAGAGCCAAGGCCTATATCTTCATTAATACTACAGCTCCTCTCTGGCTCACACATTCCGGCTACGGACGCCAAACCTGGCCACACACACACACACACACAAATACACAAAGATGAGGTCAGGTCAAGGTGTAGAAGTGCTACACTTGAGTCACCACCATAAAATGAGATTCTTCACATTAACCACGAAACCACTGAACCTGAAGCTGGTGAAAAGTTTATGCGAAAGTTTTTTTAAATCACTAGGGGGTGGGTCAACACTGACGGCTAGACGATTAAATAAAAAAACAACTGATGTTGTAGCTGGAAAATGTCTAGACAAGGGGGTTAGATTTATAAATTCTACATCTGGTAACAAGGGACCACCTAGTAATGCAAGCCAGAGCTCAGAATTCAAGAAAACATTTCACTTTGCGCCCCCCAAAAAATATAGATGTTTTTATTATTCAAGGTTTCAAGAGACAAAGAAATCATTGTTTTCTTAATCCTGTTAAGTTTGTTTTGTTCCAAATGAGATTTAGTTGACAATTTTTGGATATTAGCACAAAACTGACATAAGCTGAAATTTACTACTGACAGTGTTTTGGTCCCCAGCCTATAGGGACTTGGCTTTCTGAGAGGTTTGTACTTTAAGCGTTATGCTGCACTGTCATTTTCCTTGCCATAAATAAACAGGCCTGTTATTTAATGTGTATGGAATGAAGGAAACATTAAATCTACTCTGTTTTTATGTTGTAACTTTTGTAGCAAGCCACCTCTGTGTGGCAGCACTGGCATAGGGCACTTAATCTCATAAAACTTTCAAGTCTTTCTGTCCACTGACTACATACACGATAACTGAAATGTAGCATCATAATTGACTGATTTAAAACACTCTCCATAGACAGCAACCCGTAAGTCATTCAAACAACATTATGCGAAGTACACTGGAGACTCGACTCGCAATTCATTTAAATAGAGGTTTTGGTTAAAATGTTGATAACCTAAACAACATATTACTCTAGTAAACATAAAAAAACACACGCGCACGCACACACGCACGCGCACACACACGCACACACACACACGCACAAAAACTCATTTTGGGTAACACAGTCAATTTTAATTAGATTAAGCAATTTTTAATCTGTATAAATTTTAGATATTTAATATTAAAGAATGAATTTGCTGAAAGTATATTTATGAGTTATTTTTTCTCCTATAATTTTTTTCCATTGTGTTTGTTCTGGGATTGGCTTCACCACAAAAATCTGGCAGCTTAATTGTGATGAAAATACTACAAATACTTAAAATTAAAATACTTTTAGTTCACTCAAAAATTAAAAATGTAGAAATTCTGAGAAATATTGGTCACTCTTTTCCACGCAAGTGCAATTATTGGGGCTTTCAAGCATCAAAAAGAATCCAACCAGAAAATTATCATAACAGTAGGCCATACGACTTGTGCACTATATTACATATTTTTTATGCAATAAGAATTAACTAATTATTCTTTTAATTGTCCTAAAGAAGTCTTAATTTAACATCATGTCTTACAAAGCACATCAGATGTTTCTTCCAGACATAGAAGAAGATGGAGCAAAGATTGAGTCTTCAAGTCTCAAAGCCAGCTGCTTCTGTTAAGGGGAGGGGGTTCCCTTGAAGCTATGAAGTGGGGAAATGGGCTTTTGCAAAAATCCAGGTGTCTCTTAGTTCTTTTTTCCCCCTCTGCCCAGCCTGGGAGAGAAGAACAATTCTCACCAGATTACATCTGTTGGTGATTGGTGAGAAAAAAAAACACAAAACCCTAAAGGTAGATGTATGGAGGACCATCCAAGATCCAAGTAGCCTGCTCTGGCCTCTGATAGGATCAAACATGTGGCGAGTAGTTTATCTTTGCAAACTGAAATCAACAAGGAGACCTTGATCCTTTAAAGGTAAAAGTGCCTACTTTTGGGGGCTAATAATATTAAATAGGTTCTGCGCAAGAACTAAAAGAACAAGAAGTAAATGTCAATTTTCATTTTTGTGTCACATCCATTGCGAGACATGAGAGAACCAATGGTGTTTGGGGTCTTAACACGTCTTGACATGTCTTGAAGTTTGAAAATGCACAGGTTCATTTCAAATTTGAGAGCTATGTTGGAAAATTATCTGTGAATAACTTAAATTCCGGTCTGTCCCTCATATATGACTATGAATATTTACCACAACTCATCTTATGATACTTTTGTGCTGCTTTTTTGTCCTTTTTGTGTTATGGCTTGACACGATGTTTTCATTGTATATGGAAAAGTTTAAAACATGTATGCCAAGTTCTTCGACATGCATTCTTTGTAATCCTGTTGGTTTCATATGGTTTTAAATAAAAAAAAAACGTTTCTACCATTTTCTTCAGTTTAATGAGGAAACAGTAATAACATATTCTTTACACCTTGCAATACATGTAAGTGTACACATTTTAATCATGATATTCAAAAAAGTATGTTTTACAAGTATAATGAATTCATAAACATCATTAGGTTTTGTGGAGTTGAACCACATGACATTTTACAACCTTAACTAACCGTGCCTTAAATAATAATTCACTGTAAAAAATTATATGACCAATACGTTATAACAACATATGTTTTTACATTGCTTTAACAATTTCAAAATATTCAACAATTTCAGATTCAACTAATTTTTTAAGTCAGTTTAATGTAATTTAAGATGAAATGGCTTAAACATCCAAGTTGATTGTACTTTATTTAAGACAGCAACTTTTTTGTACAGTGTTCATAAAAAAGGTCAAATTATGTAATAATTTAACAGTCTTCAGGGTTATTTTTGGTTACACTTTATTTTAAGGTGTCAGTGTTACAGTGTTATAATACATTTAAGTACAGAGTAATGTTAATTAAATACATGTACTTCATATAGGGTCAGGGTAGGATTAGGATTTGGTTGAGGGTTAGTTGCATGTAATTATGCATAATTTACTGTTATTAGTATGGTAAGTACATGTAACATGTAACAAAGAAAAGGTAAATAAAGTGTTACCGTATTTTTTTTTATAATAGTGTTTCCTTCAAGTTGGTTGCACCACATGACATTATTGTTCGCACCAAGTGGGCTGTTTAAATATCAATAATCAGTTTTGTTTCACTTTATGCTTCTCGATAAATATCAAAAAGAATTTTAATTCAGAAATTAAAATCATGCTATATTAAAGATGTATTAACCGAAGAAAGAAAGAAAGAAAAAAAGAAAGGAAGGAAGGAAGGAAGCACATCTGACCCCTGTTCCACAGAGAAAAGGTGAACAAAAGAAAGTAATATAGATTTGGAATGGCATGAGGCTGAACTACTCCTTTAAAGTTGACTATATAACAAAAGAGTATTGAAAAGGTCTAAACCTGACCTCCCGGTGGGCAAAATATTATTAAAGATATTGAATCCTAATATGAGATACCAAGGGAGGCTTGTGACTGTTTGGGAGCCATCGCTCCAACAAAGCACTTCTGGCCTCTTTATCTTCCTTATCCAGAGGCCCAAACAAGAGCGGACATGCAAATCAAAGGCTAATAAGACACCGACTGGAGGCAAGAAGGGTAAAAAAGGAAAGCGATACAGGATATAGAGGGTTAGTGGGCCCAGGCTGACTCGAAAGCTCACTGGTGGGGCTTATTTTCCTAAGCCGAGGGTCGCGTTGGTATTATCCCCACTCTGCGATGACCCCCAGAGGGCAACACGTTGACCCGAGATCATGGTGATGCCTCTGGGTGAGTGGGGGGTGTTGAAGTGGAGATGGAGGTGGAGAAAGAGGAGGGGGGGCAGCAAGGAAGCAGAGCAGATGCCAGGGCAATTAAAGGGACCCGGGGAATGTGACGAATGCGGTCAATCTGTCAAACCACCCCTGGAGTCACAATATTACTTCTAAGATATACGGTTCAGCCCTGGAGGAGGCTGGTTCAGATAAGACAAGGCTTTGACAGACCATTTAGGGTGTTTGCTTTTTCCTCAGTTATCCTGACTTCTTTAAACATGTTAATTCTTCTTTTATCATGTTGTTCTCTGTTATATATTGTATAGTCTAATTTTCTTCACTCCTTTTCTTTTTAGGCTTGCACAGGGGAGGGGTAAACACCTCCGTCCCGTAGCAGACAGAAGTGGGAATGTTAGGAAATGAAACAAGAGACAGCGGTGTCTGTAGAGTCAGGCAGGCATTGAGCCATGTTTGAGCTCAACGTGAGCCAAGCAGCTCAATAAAGACAGGGCAGTGAAGTCTTTCTCAAAACTCACGCAGAATTATTTGTTACACCATTAAAACAAAGCATGTAGCATTTGGCGTTTAGTGGCGTATGTTTAAATCGAAGAATATTTGGTTTTAGGATACATTTCGGGTACTTACCGAGAGTACCGCAGGGTTTGTTCTTATAGGTGCAGATGTCATACCTAAGAGAGAAAAGAAATCAAAAGTGAGGTCTTTAGATAACAGAAATTCATTGGTTCTCCATGCGGTAACTTTTGAAGAAAACATGAATGGTGTTTGCCCGTGCAAAACTCGCTGGCCAGAGAGTTCGAATGGGGTTGCTAAGGTGTTCTGGGTGATATGATTTGACTTCTATGATATTCTGTTCCCGTAGATATGGCCCAGGACACTCCTATGCCACAAAGTCCACACATTTTTTCGCCCATTTTATCATCCGCCTTGTGAAAATCATAAGTATTAGCACAATGCATTTGCCCATTATGCGATTATGGTTCATGTCCGTAGATGCACCGATCGAATGGCCAGGGACCGGAAACGGTCAATTTTCCACATGATCGGCCCGATAACCGGTCGGTCAGTCTCACGTCTTACCGATTCCGAGCCGGTCCGTTTTGTTGCCATCGGCACAGGCAATAACGTTAGCTGAGCATTCTCCTCACACACCCACCTCCTCTCACTCACTCAGTATTCAGTTAAACACAGTCAGTTTTGGAACCTAAATAGTTGAGAAAGATAACGCGTGTCGTGTAACAATATATTAGATCCGTGCATAAACTCTTAAAGTGACTAATAAACCTGCTCCCGTCTGTCATATTAATCAAAGAACAAAAGACAAAGAAAATCACTCGCTACTTTTTAAACTAATTTTAACTTAGTTTCGTAACTAATTGTAAGCATTAATCTGTATTTAATTTGTACAATGAAGACTATCCAGTTTTATTTTACATTTGATTACTTTAATTTCTGTAATATTTATTTATTTTATATCACAGACACACAAATTATCACAGAAGTACAACGATAAAAATGTATAGGGCATATAAGAACAACAATGTTAACATATCAATGAAACACGGTCATCCGATGCGCGCTGCCATGTTTGTTTTCATCAGGTGGCTGAAAAAATGTCCTTCAAATTTCAAGGTGGTCACACAATGCCACACTGGTCAACAGAAAGCAGCTCGATCTGAAAGTGTCTTCTGTGTGTGCTGTGCTTTATATATCACTACACTAATGACAACAGACAATGGACATTTTTTGCCCGCAAAATTTTGTTGAAATTTCGCTAATGTGACCGACCTTAATGCCAAATGTTCAAAATCTATTTCCCACATTTTACGGACAGCATCCATTATAACTTAACATCTGTTTGTGATTCTTGCCTTAGTTTTCTTTTTTGTGTGTGTTGTTGTTGTTGTTTATTTTGTAACCCAAACCCTTTCTTTTCCCCAATGGGACTTGTCATCAGTCGGCTGACGATTTCGACGGCAGGCCTATATGAAAGAATGCCAAATATTTTCTTATTCCCCAAATGGGGCATTTAACACCTCCTGAAAAATATCACAAGCAGTTTGGGCTGCTGAGTCTTGCCAAAGGCAGGCAGCCAGGCTTTGTTTGACATTGTCCTCAGCGCAGAGGAAAGACGCAGTGCCTGATCTGAATCATATTAAACTATCTTAGAAGCTTTGTGTTTTGCGTCAGGGGCTTGGGTTGGGGGTGCAGACGTTATGCACGTATTCAGTCAGACTGGTAGTTGGAAAGTTCCTATCGGCCTTCTATTTTGGTGTCGATCTGAAGATATCCATGTGCTCTGTTTACTGTGGCAGCTGAAAAGGGTCAGAGGAGCCAAAAGATCTTTGAATCTGGAAAATCATACTGGAATATTGCAGCCAAAAAAATAAATAATCAAAACAAAGGTTTCTTTGTGCTCCTTTGCACAGTTTATAAGCAAGTAATACGCTTCTTAAACAAATTATAAATTGTGAAAAAAATTAAACTTACTGTGAGATCATGCTCATATAAACTTGATCACAGTGTCTTAAGAAAATGTGAGTGGTACTTGCCCATGCAAAACATTCTTGCACAATACTAAGGTGTTGTGAGTGGTTGCCAGGGCGTTGCTATGCAATTACTAAGGTGTTGTGAGTGGCAGTTGCCATGCTGTGCAGTTGCTAGGTGGTAACTTACTTAGCCAAGTCAAAAGAGCCCACCCATAAGTCTCTATGATAAGTCTGGCCGCTAGATATTGCACAGAACATTTCTTCAGTGTAAATTTATAGTTTTTTTTTTTTTTCATTTATCATTGTAAGTTCCTCAACAAGCTTTTGAAGTATTTGAAGTATCATTTATGTCATAATGCTGTGTAATTTCAACTTGTCCCTCTTGAGGAAACTACAATGGAAGTGAATGGAGCCAATTTGTTAGTGTTTCAATAGTAGAGCCACAATAAAATAATGTGCATCTCTTATTAAATCTCTTATTAACCTCTTCTGTGTAAAGTTATATTCAATCTTACAACTTACAATCTAACATCTAAACCTATAAAATGACCGTCTAAATTGGCAAGCATAAATGCAATAATTAAATGTAAGTGACTTCATACAATCATAAGCTTCACATTTCTGCATTTAAACCCTCCATAAAATGGCCCCTTTCACTTCCATTGTAAGTGCATGACTGTAAACTTAATTCTCTTTTTTTTTAAGAAAATGAAAGATGAGTCAAAATTTCTATGGTAATCTAACATTATGCCACAAATACGGTCAATTGAACTTGTACTGAACCCGGAATATTCAGTCCTGTACTCAACCCGCTATAACAGTGTTGTAATGGTGGTACATGCCTGATAATAAACTACATAACATTAGCATGACATCAAATTGCTAAAGCTGTATGCATAACCAATACATTATTAAATTATTAAACTCTTATCTGTAAGTTCAAACAAAATAGCATACTAAACATCAGAGTAAATTAGATGGAAGACTAAATGTGTGTGTGTGACTGACCCACTGTTTCGCTTGATGTCTAATTGATGTATATACTGTACTGATAATTCAATAATAATAAAAAAGCAATGTCATACACAGCATCCACAAGGAATGATGAACAAGGTCTCTGCCTTGAAGACAGGCTTTTAATGTATTAGAAATCCGAGGACAATGCAAATTCAATTTTAGTGGCTCCCTCCTCATCCCACGACTCCCCGAGCAGAGCAAACTCACCAGCATTAGGTACTGTCTCATGAAGCTGGCCTCATTTGGACATCGATTTATTTTGATTTAGTTACTTTAATTTCCCTCAGCTCTCGCAGTGGATCGTGTTCCAAACAAGCAATATTGCATCTCGCCGTCATGCTCCGGCCAAAAGTCTAGGACTGGAAAAACATCGCCGGAGAGGTCAGAATGGACCGTCCGTCAGGATGATGTGGTCTTTATCCGGCTAATATTTCTTCCTCATGCACCCGCAGCGGTGCTGCAGCAAATGTGGCAAATTACAAACTACTGGAACTTTAGGAAACTTTGTAAACTATGGAAAGGAACACGTTTAGTAATTAACTATAAAACTATAATTCTCTTGTAAACTTCATACAAGCTACAAACTTCATATATGACCAAACTACATAGTGAATATCACAAAGTGCGCTATATGAGGAATGTTGTATGTTCCTGCAATTGTGAAAGTTGCAACTAAAATTGTTGCAAAAGTCCTAAAGTTTACAACGTTTACTAAAATTGTGATAGTTTGTGACATTTATTAAAATTGTAATAGCTACAATAGTTTAGAGATTTACTATAAATATGATTCTTGCGTTTATTAACAAACTTTTTAAAAGTGAAGTTACAGTAATACTAAAATTAAGATAATTTTAAAAGTCACCCTGTGGTGAAAATCAAGCTTTTAATGTTGTTTATATGTCTATGTAATGTTTTTAATATGCTTTAAGACAAACTATGTACAAATTCATAAGTCAACACCATTGCTGAGTATTTTCTCCTTAAAACTGCAGTGAACCAAAGACAGTCTCAACAACACGGCTTGAAATCGCTGGTGTTTCTGACGTCACAAACTACCTTGTAACCAATCAGGGGTGCGTTTCCCGAACAATGACGTAACTCGCTGCTTAACTACCGTAGTGCGATGCATCGTTGAAGAAATCAACTAGCTAGTCACGACTGTTTCCCGAAACCATATTGTTGCAAATTGGTCGTTCAACCACGTTGGTTAATGATGTGACGCACGTGGTGGAGTAATACCTTCTTTTAATGAAACTGTTTGAGTTCAAATTAATGCTAGATGTTTTGATATAAATTACAGACATGGCATTTGAGGACTATTTCTCATTTTTCTCAGTTATTTTGCTTTATTTCCAGATTCAAACATAGGCTTACATAGTAGAGCACGTTCACACATGGGCACTCTTCAAAAACGGTGCTTTAAATCTCTAGACAAACTAAAAGACGTAAATGACATTTTTGTGTATTCTAAATTAAAGACACAGGTTGTACTGAATGTCAGTTTGCTTATGTGGCTCAAGATAAGGATTTATTAAGTCCACATGTCATGCAAACTAGAAACTCTGCTTCTAACCACAGTTCGAGAGCTGTCGTTCCAACCACACAATCTTGCGATGCTGTTTGCGAATGTTCGTTGGAACGATGGTTTTGGGAAACAGACTCATTGAACTATGCTGATAACGATGGAACTTGCGAACATAGTTGGCCAACGATGCTTTTGGGAAACGCACCCCTGGTCAACATGTGATCGTCAACGAGTGGATCTCTGAGCTGGTGTGAGTGAGTGGAGGCGGGGCTCATTTGCATATTCATAGAACCACATATACTAAATGAGGCAAGGGTGTAGAGTTACATTCAAGCTATTCTTAGGCATGAAGACATTTTTTTTTTCCCAAGGAAAAACGTTTAAATATGTAATTTTGATGAGTTTAAGGGATAAAATTTACTACAGGGGGACTTTAACAACTTACAAAGTTACAAAAAATTGCGATAGTTGCAGCAGTTTACAAAGTTTAGTTGAAATGTGATATTGTGGTTGTTTACATACAGTGATATTTTAGTTAAATATAATAAATTTCATAAACTATTGTTACTATCACAATCATAAACTACAGCAGCATAAACTACCACAATTTTAGTAAACTTTATAAACTATTGCAACTTTTTTGTTACGGCTCTGGTTGCAGCAATGAGGAAACAGGATCTATATGCAGCAGTCTTTATTAATCATAAACTCAAACTTACAGAAATACTCGAGATACTAGGAAATCTCTCACACGGGACAGAACAACCAGGCCAATACAACATACAAAACACAAAACATAGGGCTTAAATACACAGTAACCAAAGTAATCAAAGAAACTAGACACAGCTGACAAGACTAACGAGACAATGACTGATTAAGGTGTCCATGGCAACTAAGGAGTGGCGGGAAAAGAACAAATGAACACAGGAAGTCCAAACACAAACAGAACATGTAACATTTTGAAATTGTAGTAAACGTTGTACAGTAAGTTGCAACTATAATCATTTTAGTAAAATTCATAAACTATTGTTGCATGACTAGTTAGAACTACAGTGAGCTATTAGTGTTCCAAGAACACAAGTTGTGATGCTGACTTCACCAAACATAAACAAATAATCACAACTGGCTAGAGAGCTAATGAGTAGAGTCATTACGTTGTACGGTATCCTGTGTTTACTTTAACAGGCTTTCGAGGGAACATCACTCTGATTGTTAAGCTCTCCTCCAGGCTATTATTAGTCATATATGAATTCACCCCATATAAATGTCTCCAAATGAAGCTCTGCTATAGTCATAAAATCACATCGCTGCAGGGGTACTCAATAATACACTGACCACACACGCGAATCAGCACATTAGCCTTTGCGTAAATAAGGCTCATAAATCAGATTTGTTTTTCAAATCCATTCTAGGACTGATTACAGTGTCATTTTACAGCTGATGAAATCTGATCTGTTCATTCATACAGTGTAGTTGACGTACGATGTTATGTCAAATGATTTTCTAATAGAACAGTAGCTGACACTGAAAATTTTCTCATGTCTATCATGACACTTCGCTCACATGCATATTTATGCATATAATGGTATGCAGCTGGGTCCAAAAATCACTGACTCAGTCGCTCATTCACTATGTAACTACAAGTTAATCTCACATAATCCACAACAGCAAGAATGTAGAGTGATGAAAACATACTTTATTTTAAATAAATAAATGTATTTCTTTCTTCTTTAAAGAACTCCAATTTGAACATTCAGACAGACAGATTGCAAACCACATATCAATGTGGTCTGGATCGAGTTTGTAAACAAGTGGTTTTTCTGTTCAGAAAAAAAACTAAATAGATTGGAGTTGGAGACAACAAAAAATCTGCATGTCTATATATATGGGCTAATGAACATTCTCGGCTTTGGATTTAATAGCTATTCACTGTTTCACTTCAACTATTGTTCATTTTCTTGAGTAAAGCCTCAAATAATCAGAACAGATCTCATAAAACAATAGCTGTAGATCCAAAGAATACAATATGAACTTTGGAGTCATTTATATTTAACTGAAGTATGAAATGTCAATTCCTCCACCACATGTAGTATAAGACAACACAAGCCTTTTTTTCTAAAAGAAAACATCTGACTTAAGTTTAAAGCTGCACTTAATTCAGAACGAAATCCATTTATAGCGGCGAACCAGTAGCATTTGTTTGCCAGACTCAAAACCAGTCTGCCAGAAATTATCAGGACAACGGCTAGTTGTTTACCGCCCGGCTTACTTTGGCAGATTTCTGTCTGTTCAGAAGAATAAACCTAAAATGAAACTTTCTGTAGACTTGCGTCAGACACACCGCCTGTTTCAGTCAATTCAAAAACGTGTTTGGCCTCTACGTGTTTAGCAAAACACTATGAAGTTAAACAAATTATATGTATAAATAGAAATATCCAATAACCTCTGCTCAAGGAGTGACGTCTACAGTATCAGCTGACAGCGTCAAGGCTCACACCTGTCCAAACCACACAGTCATGCACCAGTGAACAGCAATTAACAATGACATTAATAACCAGTTTAGTCTCAGTTGTAAATGACCCACCAAATATATGTTTCCAGTACAAACTGTCAAACTTGAATGCCAAAATGTCAGCTAGCCCTAAAACAAGCCTTTCTTCTCTAATTTGAGCTAAATTGAGGAAGTTAGTAAAAAATGTTAAAATCGCAGAGCTGTCTGCCTTTTAACAGATTGATCGCCCACAAACTAATCACTGAAACAAACTACTGTAAGGCGTTTTTGGCTTCTGGATAAACATAATGAATTTAACAACATAGACTGACTCAAAGGAAAATCCGTAGAGCAAGTAAAAAAAGACAACCTCCAGTCAACAAAGTCAGTAAAAACAATTTTCAATGAGACGTTAACATGTTTTGTTGGCTGGGGTTTGTGGAAACAACTGTAATGACAATTTAGTTCTTAAATGGGACCTACTATTATGCCCTTTTACAAAGTCTTTGTTTTTGGGCTCTACTAGAATAGACTTTCATGCTTGACTGTTCAAAAAACATTTATTTTTCACATAGCCTCCATTGTTGCAGCACCTCCCTTCCCAGTCTGTCAGTAAGGCTCAGTTTAGTTCCTGTTTCTATGAAGCCCCTCCTCTGAAAAGCACAATGTGCTCTAATTGGTCGGCTGGATCAGTGTGTTGTGATTGGTCATCTGCTACAAGTATGTTTGGGAAAATCCATACCCCTTACTCATCACAAGTTTCAACACACTACTAACTCAACCAGGCCTCCTCCCTTTAATTTTTCACATGCTGTGGGCGGTAATTATTTAAATGAGTTAATATTGTAACGTGTTCTGGAAGAAAACTCAATACTACAATGAGGCATTTCAGGGAGTTCAGAAACAGTGACATTGATATAGAGAATAACTGCCTTTGGAGACACTTTGTGCTTTATAACTTAGCAGAGCTTTTTCATGCTCAAACAGCAACATTACACACATTCAACAGACATTGAAAATGTAAAAGAGCATAATAGGTCTTCTTTAACTAGTTCTGCTTCAGCAAAATACTAAAATCAGGCTGAATATCAAATGTAATCATTTTACCATGTGAAGTATGAAAGTGAAGTATTTGCACTTTCATCAGACAAATAACGTAGTAAAATTCTTTAGGATATACAAACCTAATCTATCAAATATTGGCTAAATGAATGTTTGTCATCAAACCTGATTTTAAACAGATGAAGTGTTGGTGTCTTCCATCTGGGCCCTGGAAGAACACTCCTTTCAAACAAACACAGGCCTAACCATATTCCCAACCCCAATCATTAACTACCCCTGAAATCAGATGGAAATAATAGTAACCGACCTTGTAATGAGAACAGCATTGTCGTGATGGGCGATCCCATTCTCTGGGATACTGTTTCCATCCCCCTGATGAGAAAGAATGGATTTCTGCCATTTACAGAAGCTGTCTAGAGATTTGTCTGCATGGTGGTTTATCTCCAAGTTGAGCTGCAACACAGAACACCAATGTAACATATCAAACTTTGTTTAAGACGACACAATCTGACCCACTGCATTTTGAAATGAAGTCACAATATAACAAAGGATGCTTCAGTTTGTTGAGTTGTTATTTTATATAATATATTATATATATATTATTTGGCTGGTACAATGTGAATTATAGCTCTAATGACATCATCTTTGTGGTAGTTGGATCTTTTGGTTGGTTTCCCAGTCTGAGAAGAGTTATTTGACTCTTCCGAGAACAAAAAAAAACAAAAAAAGAAAACATAGTCAAACGCCCTGGCTCTTTCATTAAAGATATTAATGTAAAATCTTTTAACAAAGTTTCCCTGTGGGACAATGTCTAGGCATCTCTGTTCGAATAACTTTTATGTTTAAAAGTGGTCCGACGATTCATGATTCCATCTGTCTTGTTCAGGCCAATAAAACAGCAGACTACTGTGAGGTGTGCTTCTAAGCTTCTAAAAATACTCTGAGCTCACACTCATTTAATGCTAATGCAGACAAAAGACAAGAGCGAGGAATAGTAATGCATGTGCGTGAGACTAGGGAGAAAATGTCACCTAGCCTAGTCTTGGGAAGTGCTGCTGAAAAACAATCACCTTTTGCAAAACCAAAATGCAGCTGTAAACTGTTTAAATGGTTTGTTTTTGCAGAACAATGCAAAAAAAGTTAAAGGGATATTTCACCCCAAAAATGAAAATTTGGTCATCCTCATGTTATTCCAAACCTGTATGACTTTCGTTTTTCTGAAAATAAAATACACAAAAATGAAAATTGTATTGTCGTGTTTCGTCCATACAATGAAAGTCAATGGGGTCCAAAACAACATTAGACCCCATTGATTTTCAGACAGATGAATGTTCTTCAAAATATCATCTTTTGTATTCCAAAAAAGAATACAGTCATACAGGTTTGGAACAAAATGAGGTTGAGTAAACACTGACAGAATTGACATTTTGGGTGAACTGTCCCTTTAAGACTTCTGAATCACATTAGCATTAAAACTGCTCCATCACATTAAAAACACTGACCTGATCTTCTGTCAGAACAATCAGTCGGGTTACAATAATGTTCACAACGTTTCCAAGACTGGCATCACGGTAAAGTTTGGCAACCTGACCTCCAGAAAAGAAGAAAAGACACAAAGTCAGCCAAATGCTGTTCGAGTTCTTCCGATGTTCCCTTAAAAAGGCATTTGAACACGCATTTGAGACAAACACGCATGAGAAAAGCAGGACCAAACTTACAATATTCATTACGGACAGGATGTAGTGCTCGATGTCTTTGCGACCGTGGTAGCCAACCATCATTTTGTCCGCCACCACTAGGGTCTCCACAAAGCGTTCAGAACTGACGGACCGGCGCTGGCGATGGCCACCCGTCGAGCTGTCGCTGCCCGGGACTGGGTACGGGGGGTTTTCTTCAGGGTTGGTATCGTAGCAGGGTGTCCTGCTTATTGTGAGGTCTGGAGAAAACAAATATGACTCACATTTTCATCAAACAATGATTCATTATCAGTTCAGTTGTTAGTAAAAATGAGGTTCAGCTGAACTTTAGAGTAGATCTTCACTCAACGAGGCTGTTTGCAGAGACTTCCAGCCAAAACCTGAACCACTGACCATCATTTCCTAAACTGCTATCAATAGCTGTTTATGTCACAATGTGGCCAAATGGAGGTTTACCAACCTGAAACACCACAGCTGAACTCCTCGCTTGGCTCTTGTGGAGAGGGAATGGAAGTCTTTTTATAAATAACATGTGGTTGTCCTTCGTGGTTGACATCACTGAAATTTCTGGATATATTTTTTAATGGCTCTATTAAATATTGCTCGTCCTCTGTGGTTATGACACCATGCTTGATAAGAAAAGAGAAAATGATAGGTTACACCAAAAGCACACAGGGAAATCTGTTCATTGACAAGATTTGAAATATTCCATCTGCAATGTCAAGGATAAGGTTGTAAAAAAAAAAAAATCATTTTAATGACTGCATCACATGCTTATCATCTCTACAAATAGTCTCTTTAGATTATACCAGAACATACATAATTACAACTCGTATTATTTCAAGTGATTTCATATCATTCAGCATTGCAAGCAAATGCAAAAACATGCCACAATACAAATCAACGAGATAAATCACTCAAAACCACCAATTACATAAAGAACAACACCGTAATTACCTGGACTCGAACCAAAGCACACAGATCTGCGCCCTTGATCACCCCCAATTTAACATAAATTCAAAAAGTGCCTCAGAAATGTGTTTATAGAAAAAGAAGAAGAAAAAAAGCTCTGGCATGTTCTCCAAGTCTGTAAAACTCCACAATGAGACCAATTAAATCTTTACAAAGAAATAGCAAACGCTGCACACGCAAAACAAAAGCACAGTTGATATAAGCCGTATGCTGTGTGATGCACGGTGAAAACTGCTGAGGCATTCAAAGGATTGTTTTTCCATTTTTGGTTTCAATAAAATGACTGAGGCAATGCAGAGATCTCGATTTATTAAGTCAAGTGAGCCAGTACTTTTGGCTGCAACAATAATAATTTAAGATCTTAGCATCATTGCAACTGTCTCGTTCCCCATTCTAACTAAAGGGGAATTATGGGGGAAAAGCTAATATTACGAACCTGATAAAGCACAGATGATTTTTCTCAAGGACTACAAGCTAAAACTTTTGTGGATGATTTAATGAAGTGGAACATTAAGTTTGCTTTTACTTTCAGAATGAGTTTTGATCCCAGCCATTGGGAAAGATTTCCCAAACTTACATGAGATCAGTTGTGATGCATGATATTAGATTAATTAACTGGTTGTGGTCATATAGGACTCTTTTATGTGGCCAAAAACATGAAATGGAAAGATGGATGGCTGGAATGTCTTAAAACAATCTCTAAACTCTATTGACAGCAGATGTGAATGAACATCATGTTTACAAGTCACTTAAAACGGAAGTCTATGGGGCAAGACAATAGACCAGAATAAATGTTAAAATATACACGATTTTGAAAGTTTGTCTACAGAAAAAACAAAAGTGTTAACAAGACTAGTGCAAAAGTTTTAACCTTTACAAACACAGGGAACTCAGCCAACAGACCACCAATAAAAAACGAAAAAAGGAAAAAGAAAGGAAGATTTAACAGCACATCTCTCTGCAATGTCTTTTCTCATAGGCTTTAATGGTAAGTGCATTACTGTGAACCTCTTTTTGCTTGTTTTTACTAGTTAGCCTGTTAGCGTCAGCAGATAGCCAATGCTGGTAGATGCTGTAACTACATCATTCTGTGAGCAAATTCTATAGAGCCAAAATGCAGTAACTACACCAACACTGATTGTGAAAAAATAAGCTTTTTTATATTTTTGATTCCTCGCAAACTAAGTGTAAATGAGCCAAAACAGTTGGTCACAGGACAGATCATAATCTAAGAGGCCCGATTTTGGTCATAACTCCTTTTTGACAAAATGTGCTTTGCTTTTGCAAGTCAATTTAGAAGACGTTTAACCAGTACCCATTTTTTGGTCTCTTAAAGGTAGGGTAGGCAATGTAGGAAAGGCTAGCAATAGCCAGCTAGCTTTAAGATGCATGAGATGTATGAGATCACACCCTCCCTTCAGAGCGTCTCCAAAGCCACGCCTCCTTCAAAACACACGAACACAGCAGCGTCTGCAAAGCCTCACGAGACGGGAGACGGTGTTAAATTACCTCATGTCTCAAAGCACATAACATTACAATAATGAATGTAAACATCTTAGATCTCTGATTTGTACCATCTGACTGCTGCAGATTCATTTCAGCATTGATAGTGTTGACATATAAACGCATAAATCCGAGTCTGAGGACATGAACAGCTCCGGGTAGAACGTCAAGGGCTGCCATCTTGTAATTAGGGTTATGGAATGGCGTGAACGCAGCATAAGCTCATCGTTTTGGTTCAGGAGGAACTATAAACGTGGCTGCTGTTCGTTTGCGGCGCTCTGTGACTGACGTTTGTCTACAACTCTGCACAGCCTTACTGAACGCGCTGATGACGTGTGAATGGAAATACATTGGACCAACATTTTTTGGTCCTGAGACTTCCACAGAATATGTATGTAATTTCTTTTATATTTAAGATGTGAATAGTTTCAACCAGTATACCGAAAAGTCTTTATAAAAAATAGCCTACCCTACCTTTAAAGCGTAAAACCGACTTCAATTTCTAGGTCAGATCAGTTACTCCTGAAAGCATCTGCTTGTTCTTTAGTAGTCAAAAGCTATAAGTGATTTGCCCACAAAATTGGACCAAAACTGAATGCCCATGAGCAGCAAACAGGTCAGATGCTTCCCGGGGGTCGTGTGGCAGCCAAACCACTGCCATTGAGATGTTTTTAGCAAACTAAGGAACAGAAAATGATTTGCTGTGGTACTCAAATCTACGTCACAAATGCTGCCGAGAGATCCTGAGGTGTATTGAAACTTGTTTAAATCATCATTTTTTTTTTTATCTCTTGTGATATCCAACTCAGGGGTTCAGGTAAAACTCTCTACAGGCTTGGCTATGTACTGAACTCCTGAAACTATAGGTCTGCAGAGTGGTTTAGGGAGAAGGTTTTGTGTTTGCACGCAGACACAGTGACTGCAGGAAATGCCTCAGGACCAGCAGAGCCACTCTAAATTCTCATAGATTTATGCGAGGGTGCTGCTGATACCAGGGTGGAATCCAATATCGAGGCCTGTCCTCCCACATGAACACACCAGTTTAAGGTAATTGCACAGGGCCGGCTCGCTTGGGAATTTTCCCCTCAGTCTCTTGTCAAGTTTAAGACACAACATGCACAAATATCTAAGTTCCAATGTTGGGGAAGCTACTTTAAAACTGAAGCCTGCCAAGATACAAGCTACTCAGAATTTAAAGTATTTAAACTACAGTCAAGCTACCATTTTGGAAAAGTAGATAAAGGTAACTGCGTTAAGGTAGCTGTGTTAAAGCTAAAGTTCACATTTTACTCATGTTGTTCCAAACCTATATCATGACTTTCTTTGGAAAAAGATGATCTTTTGAAAAATGTCTGAATGTTTTTTTATTTGTCCATACAATGGAGGTCAATGGGGTTCAATATTTTTTCAAAATGTTGAAATATTTCTACTTCGAGAAAATGAGAGTCAGCTAATTTCACTGTAGACTCATGAAGACTCAATAAATGACACAATGAATTAATCATTTTCTTTTCGAAGTGACAATTCAGAATCCCCAATTTTTTTTTTTTTTGCCTCTTTTTTTTTTTTATTGCCTGTCTTTTTATTATTTTTATTATTATAACATGCTAAGCTGTTAAGCTGTGTAGCATTACAAATATTTTAGTTTCCTACAGAAGTTAGTTGTTGGGGCAATTTGAAATGTCACACTAGTTTATATTAGTCAGAGCCATGATCTAACATTTTAATAATCGCATCGCATCACAGGAAGCCACGTTTCACAGCAACCGTGTAGAGTGTGGTTTAGTCAAGCGACGTCAAAGTCCCCTCCAGATGAAATGCTCAGCGTGAGATAGGAATCAGCTGGCAACGGGCTTGCAGGTGCAAGAGAGATTCAAGCCCGATGCAGAGAGACAGCTAAGCTAATATTTTGCTGTCACTCAGCAGTCACTTTAACAGTGAGCAGAAGCAGCCGTGTACACAGAGACAGGGACATAGATAAGAACTCTGGCAGCAACACAGACAACGTGCTTTAAGCTCTCTCTCTCTCTCTTGTGTTAGTCAAACATGAGGCATGAGTTTCTTGAAGCTGCCTAAGCTTTATTAATGTGATATAGACACGCTGACTCACTTTGGACGCTGGCCTGAAGCTCTGGAGTTAAACTGCTGAGCAAGACATTGACAGGGACAATGAACTACATTTTTCAATGTTAAAATCCTGTCTCCTATCTGAGCTTAATAGGCTTAATAGACAACAAAGAAGCCATTTGTAGGTTGATTCCCAAGAAGGGGAATCAGCTTCCCTGTATATCAACTGAACCAATGCCGTGAGGGTTGGGCGGGCTTATCGATTTGTCCAACAAACAGCAGAGTGTTCAGGAAACCTGGTTGACAACAACCTTTACTTTTGCAGAAATTACACACTTTGGCTATAACTATATGCTACGCAGTTATTAAGGTATTCTGATTCATTGCAATGCGGTTACTTTTTCTAGGTGTTCTGAGTGCAAAATAAAGCATTTTTGTCAGATGAAGCTCATAAGTTCGATCACTAAAAGTAATAGCACATATTCTCGTGGGTTTAGAAATAACCATTCACAGTAAGGACAGCATATCAGTCACATCAAAAAAAGGCCAAGTCAGCAAATATGGGGCCCTTTGAGGAAGTAAACACTTCAGCTGAAGATCTTTAGATATGTGGGCAATAAAATGCAATGCATATTCCACATGTCACTGGCCAGCATGCTTTCATATCCCTGTGTGAATGTACAATTTCCAATCTGTTCTTTTATGCAGAAAACAGTGTGCCTTTTCCTGAGGTATTTTGGAGAAAAACAGCATACTTACCTTCTCATACAGCCAAAAGCATGAAGATTTTCAAAATCTGCTGTACTCACCAAGCCTTTGCAGTTGCTCAATGCCACTTTTGTAGTGCTATATTGATCCAGTAGATATCCAACATAGTGGCAGTTATCGACCACTGAATGCTGCCAGTCTACTCCGTCTTTGCCCCAGTACTCTACTGTGAAATGTTTAGAAACCAGATTGGGGTTGAGAGTCAGATTCAGGTGAAAGTGCTTGCCGTAGGCGGAGAGTTTGTAAAAAAGCCTGGTCTCAGTGTGGTCCAGCTCAGCCTGGTCCAGTCCACGTCTCCGCCGACCGGGCCTGTAATGCTTCACAGTGTAACTCATGAACTGGCCCCTCTCATCCACCCGCACTGGGACTGTCAGCTGATAGTGCTCCAGCGTAGACAGAAATTCCGCTTTTGGTTTTGGGTAATAAAGTGAAGCAGATAACAGTGAGCAAAACAAAGGAGGGTAATCATGGGAAACCAAAAATCAACAAGCAATTTCAGCACTGTAAGTGGCAGGTGTGTTCAGAGGAAGGTTTAATTACTCAGAGGTTGATCTTTCACAGCTTCTGTGAGTTTCTAAGTGTAACAACTTTGTTTCTGATGTTTCTCCTAAAAATCCTCTAGAGCAGTGTTTCTCAACTGCTAAGTGGGTCGCAAGACCGTTTTGGGTGGGTCGCCGAGTGTGTAGTCAAAGAAACAACAACAAACCGTACTTTTATTTTGAAAGGTGTGCGTGAATGCTGTTGACTCTTCTGCAAAGGCTTTGATTTTCTGTCAGACTGAACACGGTTTTCCATTTGACTGTGCTACCGTTCCATTGTTCCACACTAGACGGGGGCGTTTGACCGTTGTGCTTGTGTCTTTTGCAGTGTCTCGTGCATGACACGGTGTACTCAAAACAAGGTGCTCAAGTTAAGAAAAAAGTTCAACCTTAAAGGCCCACTGAAGTGCGTTGACGTAATGTTGCCGTAATTTCCACTGAAACAGGAAGCTAAGGTGGGACATATTGAATGGCTCCTCCCCCTTTTAAAATAGCCAATAGCGTTTAGTTTACCTAGAGCATTTGATTGGACAGAAGATGTGACGAGAAGCTGAAGTCTGCAATGATGTCATAAAAATCTGTGATCCATTTTAGCGGAAGTGAGAGACTGTAAGTTTTGAATGCTTGTATCTCCTAAATGCAAATTCTGTCATTGGTTTAGGACACATCAGCTTATTCATAATGAAGGCTAACATATTCATACTAAAAGCTAAAAAACGTACATTTTGACTTCAGGGGGCCTTTAAAAAAAAGTCTCAAGACCTTGCAGGTTATTTTCCGTTCCACTGACCGACTTCTTGCATTGTCCTGTTTTACTATCTGAAATATGTCAGGCTATATGTCAGTGTCTGTATTCTAATGTTATTTTTGTAACTTGTCAGGGCCAATTCACACAGAATGAGTTTTTGCGGTCAAAATTAAGAGCATACAGTGTCTTAGTTAAACTGTCAACTACCAAAATAACCAAAAAGTACCAATTAATTACGTGGGTGGTACATCGTTTGTAAGCTGGGAAGGATTTGTCTCCAGGTATGGTGTTCATTCTATTCATTAGAATCAGTGTCCATATGTTTTATTAACAGTATGTGTTAGAATTGTGTTTTTACCATGGTAACTGCAGTTTCTGTAACCTTAACCCAAAATTCAATATTTTTGATGACTGTGGTGGCTCATACCAACTTTGGGGTTTGGGGCCGCTGCCTTACCTTATAATACTGTTTATTCATCAGTGTTAGTGAAACATAGCCTATGTTGAGTAAAGAGGGACAGCACTTGTGTGTATGTCACCCATTTACTGAGAAATAAATTTGCTTGGTTCAAATTCCTAAAAATGTGGGTCGTGTCATAATGGCCATGGGAAAATGTGGATCCCAAGGCCAAACCAGTTGAGAACCACTGCTTTAGAGAAATTAAAATAGACATAAATGAATGTGGATATTATAGCTAAAGTAATTTGGTCTTTGAAGAATTTGATGAGAAATGTCTGAATCTCTGAAATTTGATTGCAGACATCTCTTTAATGTCTCAGTTGTTTCTCCTTCACAGCAGTGATATTCAAAGAGACCAAATGGAGACTTTTTGGAATTTCTCTCCCAGTAATCTCACATGTGTCTCGTTTCACATGTCGCCTCTTGTCATTTAAGAGTAGAACAACATTGTCTCAAACTAGGGTAAGATTTGATTAGCTGAAAGTCAGATGTCTCAACTCGTTTTTTATGACATTTCTCTAAGACCTGGTTTCATAGATGGGGCTTAGATTAAGCCAGGATTAAGCCTTAGTTTAATTAGGACATAATTAGGACATTTAAGTAGCGTTTATAAACATTAAAAACATTACTGGTGTGCATCTTAAGACAAAACAATGGCATTGACATATTTTAAGATCTATCAGTGCAAGTTGCTTTTAGTTAAAACAGCTCAAACATGCATTTTAGTCTCAAACTAGGCTTAAGCCTTGTCTGTGAAACTGGGAGTAAATGTTTTTCAGGAGCAACACCTGAGATAAAGGTGTTAAGGTGCTAGTTACATCTCCTGATGCTATGCAAGAGCAATACAATTTCCCTCTGGACTGGCAAATCTGAGCACAGTTTGAGACATTGTTGAGATCTCTTTTGATACTCAAGAAGAACAGTGAGATTACTGAGGGGTTTACTCCAAATGGATTACTCCATTTGCTCTCTATTTTGTCTCACTGATGTCTAAGAGAAACAAATGACATATTAAAGAGATATTTTACTAATCTGTTCATATAATAAAGAAACAAATGAGATCTTTTTAATGTCTTATGTGTTTCTACTAGGCATCTCGGCTTCTCTGATTTTTCTCCTGCACAGTTTTTGGGGAGATCTCAAAAATGTCTCACACCGTGTTCAAAATGAAGTCAAATATTTCTCATGAACTTCTTCAAAGATCAAATCATCTGAGATATTCTACCCACACGTTTGCTGTATGTCAATGATTGTCTCATTTCTCTTCAGGAAGTTTAGGAGAATCACCTGAGACAAGCTTGATACTTTCCATGAAACATAAGTGAGCAATAAAAGTTTCCTCTGGGTAGAGCTTAAAGTGTCCTAATGACATCATTGTAAGCAGAAATGAGTTATGGCTTGTCTGGTGAATTTTCAGAACTGGTATGATATCAGCTGTTACAGCTACAGTCATCACCTTCTGTTAAACTTACCTTGAGAGTTGTATGAAAGGATCTGAGCTTCAGCAGCGGCCAAGACCAGGCTAAATATCCAAGTCAGCGTCTTCCAAAAAAGTTCCATAATTTAGGGAAGATCTGACATGGGTGTGGGGGTAGGGGGGTCAGGGCAGGCTACAAGTGGATTAAAGCGATATGATCAATCCAGCTTCGCACCATAACATATCCGTGACAAGCATCCTCGACACATTCGAATCTCAGTTCACACTTAATCCCAGGTTTAAAAGTCTTCCTAAAGGTGAAGTCTCTAGGAAGGACTTGTGCCTGCACTTTTGTCAGCCATGAGCAGGGCAAGAGTCCATAAGAACTCTCTTCATGTTATTCCAGAGCAGCAGATCTATATTAGGAGCTTGTCCCGAACGATCCATTTGTTTGCCTGGAAATGAATGAGAGTGGAAAAAACCTTGTCAGTGGAAAATTGCCAGTTTCTAATCTTACAAAATGAAGAAAAGTTTCAACTGTGTCTCATCAAACATCAAGAGCAGATTGCAATTCCGCAGCTGTAACATCTGGACTTGAACAGGTTTGATCACACACACACACACACACATAATGGTGAGCTCATAGGTGTTGAGTGGGATGCCGTAACTTCAGGTTATCATTTTCACACCTGCACTTGACTATTAGCTACCCTGCCTGTTTCCGATTTAAGGCATGAAAACCTGTTACAAATAACATGACTGGATGATCAGACTTTAGTTTCACCAGCCGGTTTGAACTTTGCAACATTTGTTGATGTGTAAATGGGACCCACACGTATTTATTTAATGTACAAAGTATGAAATAAAGTGTCATCTGTATACCCGAATGCTGTTAGAGCTTTTAACAGAACTAATTTAAGTTTTCTGAGCGTTTTTTTTTTTTTTTTTTTTTTTCAGTGCTGCAGTGTTGCAGTGTTGCAGTACTATCATCTGGTCTCAAGCTGATTTAGTGGATGTATGAAGCCAGTTCTCAAGTTCACACAGGCGTCCTATCAGAGAAACCACAGGTGCGGAACATGATCCGCTAACTACTGACATCCAGAAAGTGCCAAAATATTTTCATTTTGAACAGCGTATTTCTATTTTATTATTTATTTTATTTCTTAAATTGTTATTTCTGACACAAAATTACACTTTTTCAAAGTGTGACTTAAAGGGATAGTTCACCCCAAAAAAGTATATTCTGTCAACATTTACTAACACTCATGTCGTTCCAAACCTGTATGCATTTTTTAGAAGATATATTGAAGAATGTTAACCAAACAGTTTACCAACAGAACAAAGAATGAGACATTTCCAAAACATTTTTTATGTTCCACAGAAGAAAGAAACTCATTCAGTTTTGGAACGACGTGAGTCTGTCTGTCAATCTATCAATCTATCTATCTATGCCTATCTGTCTGTCTGTCTATCTATCTATCTATCTATCTATCTATCTATCTATCTATCTATCATAATAAGCACAAGCATCACTGTAGTACAGTACCATTGCTAGACTCAATGTTTTATAGCTCTATGTGATAATAGTAAAGCAGCTCAAGAAGTAACTCACCGGATGAACATCAAATGCCGGCTTTTCTCTCGAACATCCAGCAGAAGAGTCGTCCAGTTCCAACAGATATATCCTGTATATCACCTCCTTTTGCGTGTATTTCTTACTATCGCAGCAGAAGCGGCAGTTACTGTGCAGACGAACATTCATGAGTTTAATAAAGCGGCTTCCTTCAGACAGCAGCTCGAGTCTAAAACGTGTCTGACCCAGACAGCTGGCAACTGCCCAACACTATTACACTGACCGCTGAAATAAAAACACACAAGCCCAGTCAGAGGACTACAAATGTGCACCAAGGGACTCTATTTGGTTTCTTTTTTTATTGCTTGATAAAGTAGTCATTAATGTCGTCGCTTGAGATAAAGCAGTTACAAAGGGTTACTATTAAAAACAGACTCCGTTATATTGACATTTTCTATGCAAACTCCACTGGGAATGCCCAGACTATCCTTCCTGTCTGAAAGACCGTAAGAAATGATAGTTACCGTCTTCATCTTTTTTTGTGTGTTGTTGAACACATGCAGACAGTAGAAATCTTCACTTGAATCCACTTCAGTGCATTCTTCTGCAAATCTCTCGTTTCGCTTCAAGCCATTCTCTACCTCTCATGCCAACAAATGTAGTTGTGTCCTTGTACAGCACAAAAAAAAGCTCTTCATGAACTCACTGCATCAGCAATGCAATGAAAAAAAACTCCATGCACTCATCTCCAAAATATGGAAAAGTTGTTGAATAAGTTTGTGTAACTCAACAAATGTTTAGCTGTTCAAGTTTCCAGCGTGTGTGATGGCTTATTGTTTGGTCTCGTGATCTTTGATTCACCAGAGATGAATAATAACAGTAATGCACATTGGACCGGTGCGCATGCAGGAGACTTGCAGTCTTTAATACTGTGCGCGGATCTGAGCCAGCACTCAAACTCAAACTCAAACTCAAACTCACACACTGGCAGCGCGAGGACGGAGACTGGGAGGTTCGACATGACGTCACTGCAGATGTGCCTGCCCGGTGCGCGCGCGCTCATTCGGATAGTCAGGTGAATATAGTGCACGAGAACTTTTCTAATCATCTATATGCTTAACATTCAAACCTATCAAGAACACGTCGGAGGAATATAACAAATTTAAGTCAAATTCCGAATCGGAGTCATATGTTATTCATTTATTTATTTATTTTGCATTACGACATTATTTTCACAATAAATTAGGCCCTACAATTAACCACATTTCAAATTCACACACAAATGTTACTGACACTATAGCCTATTCTAATGTGGGTTAGGTTTGTAAAGTCCAGCCTGGTTCATTTTTGATCGTCGAGGTTGTTTTTATGTAGCTATATCGTGATGTTTAATTCCCAATGAATGACAATAAAAACAAAATCATGATTAACTGAAGTGCAGGTGTCTTCTTTTTCCAGACATAGGCTTTAATACAACAGTGGCACACGGAGACATTAAATCCAAAATAAATACATGCATATTATTATCATTATCTATATCTATAATATAACAATATAACGTTGGATATTTGAACGCTGATAGGGAATTCTTGCTTAGTTTGCAGCGACGCCGCGTGGTGACCATGTGACGGTGCAATGATTCACTGGGCTAATACAGTCTATGGCTAATAATACACAACTATTATATCAAATAATACGAATTTATAGCCTCAGGAAAAAATAGCATACATTTATGGTTGTTACTATTTGGTGTTCACAGATTAATCTTGCATTTACCTGAAGAACTATCTGAATTTCCTTCAACATATCCTTTTTAGAATGTTTTTAATAGGCTAATTTATTTTTGAACTAAACTGAAGTTTCTTTCTTATTTGTCATGTTTTTATATCATAAATAAGGGAAAGGTTCATTAGGAATGATTCTGCATTATGTGCTCTTTCCACCCCATAGTCCTATCATTTTTTGTACGGTACTTATTCGATGATAGTTTATTAATCATATTTAGTAGGCTACTATGCATATGCGAAATAAAGCTTTGCATTTCACATCACCAATTGTGGATAGAATTTAAGAATTGACACTCAGCGACACTTCAATAAATAGGCAAGAATAAACCTGGTGTCCTCCATAATCCTGTTCTTTCCGACCACAAAGCACTGGAATGCGACGAACTCGTAATCACGACTTCAGAAGTGGGAAGTAGGAAATTTCTGATTATAGCGTGAAGGCCACAAGCGCGCCCCACGATCTTCTGACGTAAACCAGAGACAGTAAACTCAACGGTCGCAGTTTCTGCGTGCGGGCTTTTTTCATCGTCAGAGAGCAGTTCTCATTTCCGCCGAATTGATCCATTTCTACGGTAAAACACTGGTGTGTGTATGTTTTATTAAATCTATAAAAATCCAGGTGAATTTTTTTATAACTCATCAGTTTAGTTGATTAATATTTAAAGTTCTGCATAATTAAGGGTGTGGCCACTTCAGTGACAGGTGGATTGTGCTGATGTCAATGCTTGCCGTTTGTCTGTTGTTACTAGCCGTCACTTCACCTCAGCAAGTGTTGTTGCTGAACTTGCCTTCTCTGCAGTGTTTTGTGCTTTTTTTCGGGATTATTTCATACAATTTAATACACCCATTACTTCGCCCACGGCTTAGGATTCCGTCGTTGTCGTCGAGTATCGTTTGAGAGAACAACCAGCGCTGTATTTCAGTTGTTTTCCTCTGTGAACATGCACTAATGGATGTCTGACAATTTCGTTGCTTTTTGGAGTTTTCAAATTTAAAAACGTCGATAAAGCCTCGTTCGTTCTGCTCTCACGGAACAGATAGATTATAATATGCTTATGTACCGTCAGATGAAATGTCAGATGTCAGATGTCACGGACACTACGTCCATATTTTTTTACAGTCTATGGGAAAAACACGGGTTACAGGTTGCCTGGAACGCGGCAATAGACTGTAAAAAAAGATGGACGACGTCCCTTCACTGTCTTCCACAAGCGGGAAGGAAGTCGACCGGAAGTTGAAGCCGGCCGCGTGCCACCATCTTGTAGCAGAACTTCACCTGCTGTTAGCATCCCATTGACTCCCATTCATTTTGGCGTCACTTTGACAGCGAATAACTTTACATCTGAGGCGTTTGAAGACTCCATTTGTCCATTATTTATTTCTAAAGAAACACGACAATGTATAAAATGCTCCATTACCTTGTAGCTTATGTTATGGCCCCGTAAAAGCAGTTTTTGTAAAAGTAGGCTAACGATTGCGTCATAACCACGCGACTCTCTGTCGCACAGTAGAGAGATTACCGTATGGACGGGAGGAGAAGCTCGCGGGCAATCGCGGAAACGTGGAGGCAAAATGACAAAATAATTAATCAGAATACCTAGCAAAAGTTGCTCCTGCTCCTAGCTCATGGACAGCTCCTACTCACGCTCTCCGTCTCTGCACGTTTCGGAAGGGAATGATTCAGATTTCTCTTGGCACAGCTACTAGAAGACAGACGGGTTGCTCACGTGGTCCGTGTAACGCTTTGCTCTGTTTGAGTCTGCGCGTCAGGAAAGGAAGTGCTAAGAAATCGCTAAAAATGGGCTTCACTTGTCTCAAATGAGATCCAATGAGATGGCTCTGTCCACTTCTTATACTGTCTATGGTCTTCCATTGGTCAAAAGTGAAGCCGCCACTTTTCACGCAATATGGCGGAATATGTCCCGCCTTTTAATTAAAAGCAGAAATCAGATACTGTCTGAGTAGGTACTACATTTGAATGTACTTCACAACCGTTAAAAAAGTACTAAAAAAGTACTATAGTATGAATATGGGTAGCAGCTAGTATGAATGGAGTCTGGATGTACTACATTTGGCCTGTTGGTATTGTCACATGATATACGTCGTCACAACAGCGCAAAAATTTAAAGAGCCATTCCAATTTACCTCTTTCGTCTATGTTTTTACGTCGTTCAAAATTATAGTTTAAAGGAGACGTCCATCAGCTGCTCGCCAATCACACATTCAGCAAGAGCTTTTACGTAATTTATCAAACTAGTGCAAAATGCCCGTGCAAAATCAGTTTTTGTGTGTGTTTTTAGTAATTGTTGGTTTGGCGCCCGTGAAAGAGACTGTGAACGCATTGAATAGGATATGTTTAGTTGGTGAATAGCATAGGCTACTATTACACAGTAGCAATAACGTTAAGCGCACCAGAAATATAAATATAATATATAAAAATAAAAATATAATATATAATATACACGTGCAAAAGCAGTTTTTGTGTGTGTTTTTAGTAATTGTTGGTTTGGTGTATTTGAGTGCTCATTGTTACAATTATGTTATATATGTTACTGCAAAAGGTCAGTGACATTTTTATTTGTGCATGGGAGAAAGCAAATACTGATACTGACATAATGATGCATTGGAGTATATATTTATTTAGAGTGGATATTTGTGTTTTGTTAGTGCAGACTGGCTGTTTTTGAAGATTACATGTTGTTATTGTGTCAGCACCTCTTTATAGACAACATTGCTCAGAAAGTGGCGCTTTTTGTTTGTTTCATCATCTTGAGCAAGAATACGAAGTCTGCTTGATCTGCCAACTCTGCTGGCTGCAACGTAGAATTGACCATGACTGAAGAAGTCTCTTGTGCAGAAGACACCAACACGTTGCAAAGACTGGCCTTGTGACTTATTCACTGTCATGGCAAAGCAGGGTCTCACCGGAAACTGCTTACGTCGCAGGGTGAATGGAAATATGTTGTCAGATGGGATGAGGGTGATGCGTGGATTGAGTAATGTGCGTCCAGCATTGACACCGATCACAGAAGTCGCCACCAAAAGATGAGGCAGGATTTGTTCAATGATGTATCTCGATCCATTGCAGTGTCCGTTTTGTTGGTCGAAATTTCGAAGTAGCATGATCACCATTCCCACCTTTAAAGTGATGCGATGGGGAGGCATACCAGATGGGCAGAGGGTATTTAGAAACTCAGTTGGGTACATATGGTGACCCTCAGATTCTGCAGTGTCCACACTGTTGCAAACATGCTCTTCTCCAAGAAAATTCTTTGTCATATATTCATTCACTTTATCAACTTCAGAGTTGGTTGGGCACAGTATGACACGTTCACATAGCCACTTTGGATTGGAAATGTTGACTGTCATGTCATCATATACCCAATTGACAATGTCCTTGAGTTTCTCGCCAGAAATTGATAGTGATTCATTGAGCTCAATTGCAAATTCACCCTCTTCTGGAACCACAGGAATTTTCCCCTCACCAAGGTTCAAAAGGAATTTGGCAAAATCTGCTTCTGTTTGTTGATCTCCAGCAGCTTGAGTGATCCTCATGTTTTCTGTTAGACGAAGAATCTCAACATTTTTCCATAGGTGTGAGCTCTTGAAACACCTGCCTATGATCTGGGTTTGGCTACCATGTGGGACAACAGTAAGGATTTGCCTCCAGTCACCGCTGAAAACCATTGTGATGCCACCAAATGGCTTGTCTGAACCTCTGAGCCACTGGAATGTACGATCTGCTGCTTCTAATGCACGACGATTCATCATTGACACTTCATCCACAACCATGAGATGCGTTATTCTAATGAGTGTTGCAGTGCTGTCATGTTCACTCATACTACAAGTGGACTCGTCGGTGAGAATGAGAGGACATTTTGTCCTACTGTGAAAGTTTGTGCCTTTCGGCAGTAGGGTAGCTGCAATACCACTTGCAGCTGTTGCAAGAGCTACTTTGCCCTGTGCACGCACTTTGTTAAGGATGTGGCACAATATGAATGTTTTCCCTGTTCCACCACTTGCATCAAGGGATATCATTTTTCCAAGTCCCTGTTCCACACTTTCCATCACTGTTTCGACAACTTTTTGCTGTTCGTCATTGAGGCTGTTTTCTGTGTCAGTAATGATAGTCTGAAGTTCCTCTATGTTGTGCTCAGTCTCATGCTGGATGATGCGGGGAATTTGACTCCGGACGTGAAGTGGATCAGGCTCAGGGAGGCCAAAGTTCCCATTTAAAGTAAAACCATGTCTTTGGCCCTGGCCCTGTGCATGAAATCTTCACACAGCACATGCTTGTGCCTTTCCCAGAACTGCAAGTGTTCCCCTCTAAGAACAAACATTAGCATGTTGGCAAATACCTCACGCAGTGCTGAGCCAAATGTCACATTTGCAGCCTCCTCCATAACTGAATCTACTTCTTGGTCATTGTCAGCAATGCCATGCGCAATGCAAGCTGCCAGATAGGTGTCCATGACCACATCTCCAACTCGTCGGAGGTCTTTGAAGCATGTTGGCCCTGGCATGCGGTACAAAAGGATGCAGAGATAGAATAGTTCAGCAGTGTGAGGGTTGAAGGCAATCATTGGAATTCGTCCAACGGTGTCAGCCATGCGGTCATCGTGAGAACTCAGTCTTTTTTTACGCAATTGAAATTTCTTCCGTGTGTATGTGAAGAGTTGAAACACATCTGGGGATGAAGAGACATTGCTTCAAAAAAGGCGGTCAGTGTGGTGGCAGGTGGCCCCGAGTCCAACAGGTTCTGGGCAGCCCCTTCATCATTGAACATGATGACCTGTTCATCCTCTAGATTAATTGCAAGCATCTTTACTGGTGGCTGTTTCTTCTGAATGGGGAAGTCGTATATGCGCCAGTATCCCTCAGATGCAGTGATGTAACGCCCTAACTCATAACGTGTCACCTCATCACGTCGTAGTATCTCACGGGTCTCATCATCAGGCACATCCAGTCTCACCATGCACTGATCAGGTCCCTTCTCCGAATATTTATACAGATATTTGACACTGGAGACAGCACACACAATTTCAACGTTAATATGTGCATTGTATCGGAGCAGGAGGTACGGATTGTATGGCACAACCCATGTATTATTGACAGGTACATTGACGCCACCTCTGATGGTCTTGATGATGGGAGAACCAGGTGCTCCTTCTGTTCGTCTTCGGTACAATGGGTAGGAGTTGTCTGAAAAGCTTGTGTTCTGTCTCAATTGTTTGGGATACTCTTTGGTGCACTTTTTGTCTACCATGCAGGGGCTGGCACTGTTCCATTGTCCACATGGACCGTGAATCATGTGTGATGTTACAATGCGATGTAGTTCCATATTTGTGTTTTTGTCAGGAATCTATGCAGACACCACACAGTCAATATCGCTGGCGGTCCTGGGTTTTTCGCGGGCTACCATGGTCATGAGCATGTGTATATGTGGAAGATGCCTCTTTTGTGTTTCCTTCACCATCACATATGCATCAATATGTCCCAAGATGTCTTGCTTGAGGAGGTCTGTGAGGAGTGCCTCCACCTTCATGTGAAATACTCGAGCAATGATGTCTGGTCTCTGATTGGTCTGTTGACCCTCAAAAAGTGATCCTGTGATTTCAGGCCAGTTCTGGTTGCAAGTGAAGGTGAGGAAGAAGTCAGGTTTTCCTTTGATTCGTACCAAGGCCATGGCATCTTGGAACTCCTTGGCGTACCATCGGGGTGATCCGTAAATTGTGGGTGGCAGGATGGTTAGGCGTCCAGGAATGATCTCAGAGTGACTATTCAGGGCATCAACAATGATTTTATACTTTTCAGCCTTGATAGACTTCTGGTTGTGGCGGATCCAGTTGAGGCGGTGTGACTCAATTTTTGCCATCATGTCACATACGTATTGCTGTGTTAGTCTCCCACCACGAAGCAGCAAATTGAAGTGTTGAGCAATGTCACGCGCTTGAAGATGGTAACGGTAGAAGCATGTTGGTGTGATACCTGCCAGCTCAGTGTGGTATCCTTGGGAACCCTGAGGCAGAAGAAGCACATATGACAATGGGTCATATGCTGGATGCATGGCGTGGATTGTCTGAAGCCTTCCTCCTCTGAGATGAAGAGTGACAGCCAGTTTCCCAAACTGCTGTGTAGTTGTTACTCCTGGAGCAATGACAGCCACGTCACTATTCAGTGATGGAAGATTCACAGTGCCACGATGAAGGTCATGACGTCGTGTGCGAGCTGTTAGGACAATTTTCAATTCATTGGCATTGTCATTTTGGGTCACATACTCAATGGCTGATTTAAACTGTTGCACGTATGGATTGCACATGTGAATGGCCTCTTGCGTCCTCAGTAAAAAATCTTCATTCAGATCACTGTTTGAGGCATGGGCTCGACGGTTTTCCAGCTCATGAGCAGGATCGTGGAAATAGATCTGAGCAAAGAGTGGTGTGCGACCTTGTTCAGGAAGGGGGCCGGCAATGTTAAACTTTGCCTTGTATATGCACACCTGGGTTGAAGCCAGGCATAGCTACCTCTTTAATACCAATACTTGCCATTGCCAGCGCATTGTTGTATTGTTTTGCTTGCTTCACAAAACTTTGATCAAGGAAAAGGTCCTTAATAGCATCTGGAGGCTGTGGTGGGATTGAGCCAGGCTTGGGATTTGTGGCGTTATATGTAAGGTTAATCCTTACCGGAGTTGCAGCAGAATCTCTTTCTCTCCTCTTTCCATACATAGGCACCACAATATGAGCATGTAGGACATTCAAACAGTGAGGTCTTGCTCAGCATGTGCCTATAATCACCATGAAGTTCCTCTTAGAAGAAGTCTGTATCGTCACACCGAGCAAGGTTGCGATTGTCTTTTCGTGCCTTTTCCAGATGGGCGAGACGCATCTTCTGATGGCACGTAGCATCCCTTGCTCGTCGTTCCTCTTGCTGCTGAGGGGTCTCCTCCTCTCTCAGAAGGTTGTGTCGTTGACAGTCATGCATCTGGCGATCCGCTCGTATCTCAGGTGTTTCCTTATCTCTCATGTTAGCATGGTGAGCAGTGTCGCTTGCCAGCCGAGCATGGCGTTCATCCTCTTCCTCAGCTCCACAGCGCCTTTTTAGCCGTGCAGCGTTACTTGCCAGCCGAGCACGGCGTTCGTCCTCTTCCTCAGCTTCACGGCGCCTTTCCTGACGTGCAGCGCCACTTGCCAGCCGAGAACGGCGTTCGTCCTCTTCCTCAGCTTCACGGTGCCTTTCCTGACGTGCAGCGTTACTTGCCCGCCGAGCACGGCGTTCATCCTCTTCCTCAGCTTCACGGCGCCTTTCCTGACGTGCAGCGTCACTTGCCAGCCGAGCACGGCGTTCATCCTCTTCCTCAGCTTCACGGCGCCTTTCCTGACGTGCACCGTTACTTGCCAGCGAGCACGGCGTTCGTCCTCTTCCTCAGCTTCACGGCGCCTTTTCAGCCGTGCAGCATCACTTGCCAGCCGAGCACGGCGTTCGTCCTCTTCTTCAGCTTCACGCCGCCTTTCCTGACGTGCAGCGTTACTTGCCAGCCGAGCATCTCGGGCTTCGACTGACTGAGCATTACGTGCATGACGCATTGCCTTGCGTATCCTCTCTCTGTTGGTACGACTATCTTTCGTCATCTTAGCATCAGCAAAGGTGGTGTAACAGTAGGTCACAATCAGGTGGTCTGCAAAAGATCAAATGCCCAGGATATGGGCAGAAATGTGGTATGAATACTGAAAACTGAAATGAAAACTGCGTGGCGTTTTCTATGTCTTTGCACAGAAGCATGTCTGATGCGGTGCTGCTGCTGCTAGGTGACGTACAATGAGGGCTATTTCGGTCGAAATATGGGGAGAGAGTTGTGGAGGCCTATAATTAATGTTAAACATAAATATATAGCCTACTGATACAGCAAAGACTACGTCGGCAGTATTGACAAAATAGGCTACAGAATATTTAATTCTGTATTGACGGGTGCAATATTTGAATATCGATAATTATTTATTTTTTTAAATTACAACTATATCTGCATTTATGTCAAAACCTCCAAAAATCGAAATGTCATTTATAGATAGATGGGTCAAAATCACCATAAAGTGCCTTTGAGACTTCACAATTTCCCTAAAAAAAATCTGAGATTTTCCATTTAACTTTATATGTGTTGTATTAAGGAGACATTAGGCTGTTAGAAATGCATATTGGTCAAGCTCCAGCACTTTTTATAAATTAACTGCAAGCTGACAATATAAGAGCAAACGATAAAATATGTCCACCCTGTCATGGACAAATTCATAGTAGAATAAATACATTTTCATTGCATAGTGATTATAAAATGTAGATCTGAGGAAAGATAATGTGTCCCTTTCCCAACAAAACATTTTAGTTAATGGTAAAAGTATTTTTATAATAATGAAGTTACTGCTTAAATATGTATTGCCCAATAAAATATGCGATAGTTGCACATTCTATTCTAAATAAAATCGAACAATAAAGATATTTAGTCAAAATTTAAAACAATACTAACTGGCCCTCATTTGTTTATTAAGAAATCACACACAGGGTTTTGTTAACTTGTTAAAATAATTTGTTTATTTTCATCTTAAAAGTTAAACATGACAGGGTGGACAACAAAATGACAGGGTGGAACTTGGCATGACAGGGTGGACAAATGCTTTAATGGGTGAACTAGAACAGGGGAACATTTTAAAAACAACAGGACCTTCAAGAAACCCTTAACCAATATAGAAGAAGGAGGGGCCTGGCTCAGGCTGATTTTCAGGAGTTGCAAATGTCCATGTCCACCCTGTCATGTGACAGGGTGGACATTTTTTGGCTAAAGTTAGTATTTAATGAGCACATGGTGTACAGCAGTTAACAAAGTGATTCACTGTTGAAGCTGACTGTGCACTGTTTAAAATATATATTTAGAATTTCTGAAAAGTTTTTATATTAATTAATATTTCACAGTGACAGGGTGGACATGTTAAGCTTGACAACAGGCAACTACAAACACAATATGATGAAAATTAGGAAATATAAGTGTAGATACTTATTGTGTGCATTGCAGATGTTTTAAGCTCCACTGAAGAAAGACCAAATGGGGGAAGGGATATCACTGAGTACATCAGTTGGTTTCTTAAAGGGGCGTTTACACCATAATGACAGGGTGGACAGCAATTTCAGGGACACATGCAAACTGCTTAATATTATTATGAAAATAAAATATAAATAATCAAAATGACTTATTTTATTAAATAACTTGCTGAGGACAATAAGTACATTAAAAAAGTATTTTAATTTTATGTAATTTAACCACTTTTTACACTCACTGAAGTTAGCTGAGCAGCGTGTGGGACATGCCAAAATCACATACATCCAATCAAAGAAAATGGTATAAAATCAGAAAAACACATTTCAAGAGATGTATCATTATACTTTTATTTGTGTAAGTGTTTGGCCATTTATAATAAAACCTCAGAATTACATTATTTTGCATTATGTTCATGATGACTGAGCGATTCTGATGAGGACACCATACTATATTATTATTATTATTATTATTATTTATCGTGTCAAAATGACATCTAAACATATTTTTCTATTCTATTTTACCTGGAAACGCTTCCAACACGCTCGTGAAAAATAGGAAACGCTTCCAACATGCCAACATGCAGACGTGAGACGCTCGTGGGCAGGCAGTGTGCTACTGTAACTCTAAACTGTTCACATGGGAACCGAAAAAAAACGGACACGCCATGCAGCTGAGCTGATGGAGATTTGCCGTTTGATCGGTAAGAGGATCGTTAACCTCGTTTTTAACATAATAAACATCACATAGTTACAGGCTAACTTCAGCGCGCATGACACAGTAATAAAGAAGTAAACAGCGTAGGTTTAAATAAACATTATTAAGTAAGAAGTAAACAGTGTAGCTTAATAAACATTATTAAGTATTAAGAAGTAAACAGACTTATAGATTCAGTTAACATTCATTAACAGTGTGTTTATTGTTTATTTTTAAACCACAACCCATTATGTCAGAATGTTTATTTTTAAATCACAATCTTCTAAAAATGATATATTTAACAATATCTTTTGCATTTCTCATCCAAACAACGTCAAACTTGGCACTGCACTTACTCGTGCCCGTAGCAAGACACCTGTCGAGTTTGAAATCCATCGGACTAACGGTTCGAGAGATTTGCGAATAACACAGACACACACACACACACAGACAGACGGACACACAGACAGACAGACAGACGTTCCTGTAATTTATAGATAGATATATCAAAGGTGCAGAGGTGCAGATTATAATCTTCTATCAATTGTGATAGAAGATTATAATTTTCAACAAGTCTGCATTTATTTCATCACAAATACAGACAAAAACAGTAATATTGTAAAATATTACAATTTAAAATAACTAAAATCATTTAAAATTAAATAATTTATATATTATTTGATATAGAAATCTTATATAACTTTATAAATGTCTTTATTGCCATATTTATCAATTTAATGCATCCTTGCTGAATAAAAGTATAATTTTCTTTCTCTTTATAAAAGTAAAAAATATTTTTACAAAGTAAGCTTATTCACAGCAATCATAGTAGGGTAGGAAGGGGGGGTTCACCTGCACCCGAAAGGTATATTTTTTTAACCTATTTTTTTGTAATCCTTAAGGTGTCTAGTAAAGGAATTTTGATGTTCCCCACGCAAATTATTGTCCCATATATGATTTTTTGTATCATCTTTTGTGTCCGTGCTTGATTTTCGGCTGTGAAAAATGAAAACTTTAAATCTACATAGAATCTGAACAATACATCCTACAGACACAGTCCACCCCATTTTCTCTTCGTCTTTGCATGAGGAATTGATATATACAGTATGAGGATTGTCATGATTAGATGATGTTTGGTGCATTAAAACTCAAATAAACGCAAAAAAATGTACAAAATCGGTGACATTGGATCACTGGAACTCCTCCCCCATGGACCCTATTGATATATGTTTTCTAACTTTTGTATTTTTATAGTCTTTATGATGTCTAATAAGCAAATGTTGATGATCCCTACTTGAAAAATTGTCACATGTTGGTCCAAATGAACATCTCCCATAATAAGGAGTTACTATTCAAACCGTTATATTGGTATCATATTTATTGAAACAAAACAGAAAACCACTCATATTGTCAAATGTGTGTATATATAGGGTATAACAAATCCCCATTAGAATAAACTGAAATAGAAAAAAGTGATTCTAATAAAAGGTCAAAAGGTCAAGGGCAATGATGTCTATTCATCATACAGCAGGTCTTCATAATTGACCTCTTGCTCCTCGTCTTCTTCACCATCTCCATCCATCTCCTCGACTGTTTCCTCCAGCAAGTCAGTGAGCAAAGTGGGGAGGATAGGTCCACAAGACCACACTGGTTCCAGGGTACCCTCTTCAGTCTTTTCCCAGCCTTGGCCAGGATCATGGGGCTTGGGACACCAGAATATCGGTGTGGCTGCTCTCTTGTAGTTGGCTAGAAGGTGGTCGACACAGTTGATGTGTGGGACCAGGTTGTCTCTCCAGGGCAGGAGCCGGGACAAATCCACCTTGAATCTGGTGGTAAGCGTCTCTGTTATGTCCGCTCAGGACGAATTAATCTGTGTTCGTTTGGTAATGCCTCGCTGCATGTTTAGGTTGCAGCTGTTTTGGTCTGAAATGTTTGGTTACGGTTTGTCCGAAAAGTAAAGAGAGTTGCATGCATAAATCTCTCGTCCAGCGTCCTTTTTTATACATAACAATTGGCGACGAGGATGGCTGAATTTTCTCTTCCTCCTCCACCTCCTTTCCTCGCACTTCCCGGTGAGCCTACAATACCATGGAATCGCTGGCATCAGTCTTTTGAAACATACCTACAAGCTACGGGACTAGCTGACGTGAGTGCAGTTCGGAAAACAGCATTGCTGAGGCACTGTTTAGGAGTCGAGGGACAACAGGTACTGGAGACGTTAACTGGCAACGAGACAAATGCAGACTATGCAGGGACAGTGAAACTTTTAAAAGACCAGTTTGCTGCCCCACAGAGTGCTTTATTGAGACGGTTTATGTTTAGACAACGACACCAACTACCAGGGGAGTCCGTCCATCAGTACGTCTCCAACCTAAAAGGTTTAGCCAGCCATTGTAAATTCGGCGCATTGACAGACGAGATGATACGTGATCAACTGATTGAGCACACTACACAGGCTAAAATCAGGGAGACGTTGCCACTCGAATCAGACGACTTAACACTAGCTAAGGCTGTTGCCATTGCATTCCAAATTGAAAGTGCAGCGGAATGTGCAGTTAAATTAACACAGACAGATTCATCATTAAGCCAAGCAGTATGCATAAGAGCACAGTCACATGACCAGCAACAGCAGTAGCCATCTAGCTCTGGTTTGGATGTACCAGATACAGCCCCAGACCCAGTCATGCATCTCACAAGACAACAAGGGCCGCGTCAGCGTCAAAGGCAGTTTTCCTGTGGTAGCTGTGGATCAAACACACATGCCACCAGAGCCCGGCACTGTCCAGCTAATGACCAAACATGCCGTAACTGTGGCAGGAAAAATCACTTTGCAAAAATGTGCCGCTCTGCCCCCTCCAGGTCAGATGCACACACTCCCCGTGGTTCACCCACCATAATTCGCCATGTAACATCGGGGCCCATGCAATTCAAGTCATGTACAGTGAATATAAACACAGTGTGTATTCCCCTGCTGCTAGACACAGGTGCAAGTGTGTCTGAATGCCAGTACATACCATAAGTTCTTTCATTCCTGTCCACTGTCCACGCCCCCTGCTGTCCTACATGGGTATGGTAACTCAAAAATTGACTTGTTGAGGTCCATCACAGTGACTGTTAGCTATGGAACTAGGGTCTTGCCCTCCTTTGTCTTCAATGTGGCCCGACGAGGGGTGAATTTAATGGGGCTGGATCTGTTCATGGCATTGGGATTTTCACTCATTGACACAGGGGGGGCTGCCATTATGACTGTCGCTGCCGGACCACATCAGAAGTGGTCATCACTGTTTGAAGGGCTGGGCTGTCTGTCTGCTTTTGCCCATCAACCCCTCATTGACTCCTCGGTGATGCCAGTCGTCCAGCCACTGCGCCGTATCCCACTGGCCCTGAAGGGATGGAGTGTCTGTTGAGCTGCAGCAGCTGCTGGATGCCGGTATCATTGAGCCGGTTGATGCTTCACCATGGATTTCAAATTTGAAAACAGGGGCTCTGCGAGTCTGTGTGGATCTCCGCGCAGTAAATAAAGCAGTCATCCCAGACAGATACCCATTGCCCACGTCGAAGGAGCTCACGGCACAATTTCACGGCTCCACTGTCTTTTCGAAACTGGATCTCAGAGAGGGCTATCTCCAGGTGCCCCTCAACCCTGAAAGCAGAAACCTGACGGCCTTCGTTACACACCTCTGTGTTTTCCGCTACACGAGGATGCCGTTTGGCCTTAGCTCCACCCCCTCCTGCTTTCAAAAGGTCATGACCTCAGTACTGGCAGGTATACCAGGTGTTGTTATTTACCTTGATGATGTGGTGGTACATGGTGCTACTACGGCTATCCATGACAGTCGCCTGCAGAGTGTGTTCGAAGCCCTTGCCAAGCACAGTTTAACCCTCAATGGCAGCAAATGTGTTTTTGCTGTGCCGGCCATTGAATATGTAGGCTTCCGACTTTCCACTGAGGGAATCTCTCCTCTTCAATCTAATGTGGAGGCCATCCTCTCCGTTCCCGAACCGACCTCGGCTGCCCAGCTCGCTTCATTCCTGGGCATGACGGGCTACTACATGAAGTTCATGCCTCAGTATTCAACCATAACAGCCCCACTGCGCCAGCTGCTTTGGAGAGATGAGCCATGGGTCTGGTCGTTAGAATGCACCAAGGCAGTGCAAACTCTTAAAGCTCAACTTACCTCACCTCCAGTGTTGGCACATTTTGACATATCCAGTCACACCCTGGTCACCTGTGACGCCTCGGCCATGGCGATAGGGGCTGTACTGTCACAAGTACAGAATGGCGTGGAGAGGCCTGTTGCATTCGCCTCCCGAGCTCTGAACCAAACCGAACAAAGATACTCAGTTGGGGAGCGGGAGGCACTCGCTTGTATGTGGGCTTGTAAGAGATGGCACCTCTACCTTTATGGCCGCCAGTTTACGCTGAGAACAGACCACCAGGCCTTGACAGCTCTGCTTTCCTCTACTGGCACCGGGCACAGGCCGCTGAGACTGCATCATTGGTATGACCGCCTCCGCCAATACAACTATACTCTACAGTTTACCCCGGGCCGGGATAATGTAGTTGCAGACCTTCTCTCTCGGTCAGTTCCTGCCCAGGCCCTGCCTACCAGCATCAACCACATCGAAAGTGAGATTATTCTCACGCTACACACTCTGCTCAAGTCCACGGTCACTCTACAGGAACTGAAGGCAGCCTCAAAACAGGATCCAGTTATCTTCCAGCTCTGCATCTACAGTCGTCAGGGATGGCCACAGGAATTACCAGAGGAGCTGTTAGCATTTTCTCTGGTCAAGCAGGAGCTCTCTTGTTGGAATGAGACATGTGTGGCACGTGGGTTTTGCACTGTGATTCCAGGGGCCCTTCGCGCCCGTGTGCTGGCCATGGCACGTGAGGACCACCTGGGAATAGTGAAACTTAAACAGAGATGCCGTGACCTGGTGTGGTGGCCAGGCATAGACAAAGACATTGAGGCCCTTGTTAAAGAATGCCCAGCATGTCTTGTAAGTGGAAAGACTGGTCGTCGACCCCCGCCACCCCTGCAACCCCTGGCCTGGCCCTCAAAACCATGGGAGCATCTGCAATTAGACATATGTGGCGAGATCCACTATCAGCGGTTCTTGGTCGTAGTGTATGGTTTACACTCCAAATGGCCTGAGCTGACCACTACTTTTCCCGCTAGTCTCTCTTTTCCCGCTGGGGCCTTCCACAGACCATTACCACCGACAATGGTCCACAGTTTGTATCTGTGGAGTTTACTTCATAACTGGAGAACAGGGGGATTCGACACATCCGTACAGCCCTGTATCACTATCACCCACAGGCAAACGGCAGGAGGGAACGCTTCCATCAATCCCTAAAAAATGGCATCAGAGCACATCAGGCCCAGGGCTGTTCCTTTAAACAAGCCATACGTCTAACACTGCTACTCTACCATGCTACCCAGCATTCAACCACAGAGGTTTCCCCAGCCTCGCTCATGCTGGGTAGGGAGTTACACCTACCACTGGACAGGCTCCACCCCACCGCAGTCCAGAACACACTCACACCAATCAGTGGAGGACATCGAGGTATTTACATGTGTAATGTATGGCCAGGCCCGCGAAAAAACTGTGAACAACGTGTGCAGCATCATGCTGAAAAAAATGATTGGAGAGGATGAGACGCTTACCACCAGATTCAAGGTGGATTTGTCCCGGCTCCTGCCCTGGAGAGACAACCTGGTCCCACACATCAACCGTGTCGACCACCGTCTGCCCAACTACAAGAGAGCAGCCACACCGATATTCTGGTGTCCCAAGCCCCATGATCCTGGCCAAGGCTGGGAAAAGACTGAAGAGGGTACCCTGGAACCAGTGTGGTCTTGTGGACCTATCCTCCCCACTTTGCTCACTGACTTGCTGGAGGAAACAGTCGAGGAGATGGATGGAGATGGTGAAGAAGACAAGGAGCAAGAGGTCGATTATGAAGACCTGCTGTATGATGAATAGACATCATTGCCCTTGACCTTTTGACCTTTGATTAGAATCACTTTTTTCTATTTCAGTTTATTCTAATGGGGATTTGTTATACCCTATATATACACACATTTGACAATATGAGTGGTTTTCTGTTTTGTTTCAATAAATATGATACCAATATAACGGTTTGAATAGTAACTCCTTATTATGGGAGATGTTCATTTGGACCAACATGTGACAATTTTTCAAGTAGGGATCATCAACATTTGCTTATTAGACATCATTAAGACTATAAAAATACAAAAGTTAGAAAACATATATCAATAGGGTCCATAGGGGAGGAGTTCCAGTGATCCAATGTCACAGATTTTTTACATTTTTTGGCGTTATTTGAGTTTTTATGCACCAAACATCATCTAATCAATCCTCATATCTATCAATTCCTCATGCAAAGACGAAGAGAAAATGGGGTGGATTGTGTCTGTAGGATGTATTGTTCAGATTCTATGTAGATTTAAAGTTTTCATTTTTCACAGCCGAAAATCAAGCACGGACACAAAAGATGATACAAAAAATCACATATGGGACAATAATTTGCGTGGGGAACATCAAAATTCCTTTACTAGACACCTTAAGGATTACAAAAAACTAGGTTAAAAAAATATACCTTTCGGGTGCAGGTGAACCCCCCCTTCCTACTAGACTATCATACGGCACACAAAGAAGCTTCTTTTACCAAATAATATATATATATTTATATATATATCAAATTATGTATTATCAAACGTGTGTGTGTGTGTGTGTGTGTAAATAGATACATATAAATAATAAATACATACATGCATACTTAAACTTCGAGAGATTTGCGAATAACACACAGACACACACACACACACAGACAGACGGACACACAGACAGACACACAGACAGACAGACGTTCCTGTAATTTATAGATAGATAACACAAGTATCATCACTTATTTAGCCAGTAAATTTTGCCTAAAACAGACCGGTGAACAATGACAGATGTTGATTTTTGGTAAGAAAATAAAGTAATTTATTTGCTTGTGATATTACCATGAATGAATAAACATGAATTAATCAACAGATAATCACACACACACACACATAGATAAATACACATTTAAATAAATACACAAATGCATTAATAAATATGTATCTATATATATATATATATATATATATATATATATATATATATATATATATATATATATATATATATGTATGTGTGTGTGTGTGTGTGTGCATGTATATTATTTATGAATTAGTCAACACAGGACACAAGAGAAGCATGGTAATTTGAAAATACTACAGGTTTTCTACTGGTTTTCTTCTGATACAAAGCTTAATGCTAAATGCTGAAGTATCCCTTTAACAGGAAGCTGCTTCATTGTGTCCAGCTGCAGGCCATCAATAAACCACCAGGGGAAGTTCCTCAACATTTTTGTTGGGTATCCCGGGCCTGTGGACGATGCCAGGGTACTGAAAAACAGCCGTTTACACTGGTCGCCTGTATCCACCTGCAGGAAAGTGCATGCTCAGAGATGGTGGGTATTCTTGAGTGTGCCCATCTGCCTCATGACCCCATACAGAACCCTGTACAGGTTCGCTTCAACAGTATCCATTCCTGTGCACAGGCCTTCGGGATGCTGAAAACACGCTGGCGTTTCATTTTATTTAAGGCCAGGGAGTCAAGCCAGGTTGTTGTATACTGCCCAGTGCTCCACAACCAGTCTTCCCAATGGGGACATTGTTGATGCAGAAGTTGCCGAGGATCATGACATTGACCCATCTGAACCCGGGAACACAGAAGCCAGTGCAGGAGAGGATGTGCGGGACAATCTGGCTGCAGCTGTGTCCACACCAGACAACTGTGTGCCTGCTCAACAGGTAAAGACTCTATAAACCAGTTATTGTTCTCAGACTGACATTGTTCAAGCTTGTTTATGTTAGTTATTATGTAAATAGTTAGGTGTGTGTGTGTGTGTGTGTGTGTGTGTGTAAAGTGCAGTAGTAGTAGTTAAAGGGGTGCATGTCTAGGATCTGTGTTCATCCCTCTTGCTTACAGCTTACTGCTGCTGGCTAGCCCCTGCGGTGAAAAAGGAAGCAACTTTTTTGAACTTGAATCCCCTGCCAGCACAAAGCCTCTCCATCACGAAGACTCCTGCCAGGCCTCCTCGCGGCTGCACAAGGTAACTGGGGATATTGCAGCCCTAGGCTAATTGACAGGGGATCTGGGAGATGCTGTGGTCCCTAGAGGAGACATCCACCAACCACTGTTACACAGCCTTAGGCTGTCTGTGAGTGCATTCATATCACAGGTCTTTGAAATTTTAGCTAGATATCACATCAAGTGTCACTTGTGGGTTATATTTTTATTAATTATATTTATTTGAGCTTAATTTTCCAAATTACTTACTTTAAATTTGGGTAGGAAAAATTCAACTGGAAATAAGGGCTGGGCGGTATGACGGTATGTATCGTTACCGCGGTAGAAAATGTCAACCGTAACAGATTTTTTTTATTCTGTGTATACCGTGACATGTAAATAAGTGGGTGTGGTTAACTCATGTGCAGTGTGTGTGCAACTTACAATTTGACACTCAAATTAACCGATCGCATTTTACTGATGCAAAAGACACGCGCGTGCGTGCACACACACTGAGGGGGAGCGCAGTGTGTCAGTGTTCACCGGGCTATGGTAAAATAATGACGCAGTTACAAGGTGTGTATAATTTAAACTACCTAGTCAACACTAACTGTAGCTGCTGTTCGGGTTTCATACTGCTGCTCTCCTTCTAGTCACTTGATGAACTTGACACTTCTGAACTTATCTTGATTAAAGCTCCTGGTGACGGGTTGCCAGATATCACAAAAAGAGCAAAACAAGCCCCTTAAAAACGCAGTATAATAAGCAGACATGGCAAAAATGTACTGGGGAACACATTTAAACATAACTAGTATTACTAATATCCTACAAAATTAAAAGGAAGTAACTTAATTTATTATGAATAGAATAGTTCAATATAAAATATTCAGATATTATAAACTGATTGATGAAGTAAAACAATAACATGAGATTGAGAATTATTCAGCAACACTTTATTTAAAGTTTAATTGCACCTATGAGTTGTATTTAATGTCAATCAGTTGGGGGCAGTTCATCTAAAAGTTGATGAGTGTGTTTTGTTTACTATATTTAGGTATCAAAATAGTTTACCAAAGCAATCATTTACCGAATAAAAGAAAAAGAAAAATCAAACAAGGTGAAGTACTTTTCATTTCCAAAGTATTTGGGTATTCAAAGATATTTTTTTTGTTGAGAATAACTACATATATAAATAACTAAATTGTGAAATATATCGTTACCATTAAATAAAATTAGTCATACCGTGAAACAGAATTTTAGTCACACCGCCCACCCCTACTGGAAATCCATACATGCTTTGGAAGAAATAAATGTTGCTATTATTTTAAAGTGATGCCCTACAAATGAGAGTGCTAGTATCAAAGTCCCTTGGATCTATTTGAAACCTGTGAAAGTTACCTTACTGAAGCTGCTGAAGTAAAAAAAATTCCCTCAAGATGACACTATAATAAAAATGTTTTAATACATTTTCTTTTGGTAGTGCTTTAAGCTCAATTACAATTATACTACTTTATGCCAAAGTAATTTGTGTGAAGCTTTGTATTCTGTATCGATTTAGAAGTTGAATAATATACTAATATAAGGCAAATACATTTTTAAGGAATCTGTTAGTGTGAGGGTATTTCTCTAGTGTGGTACTCGTACTCAGACAACATTCAGATATTCCTGCATTTTGCTTGTTTCAAAAACCAGTGCTACAAATGTGCTACAAAATAAGTGTGCACCCAAAACGCTTTAAAAATACTAATAGTTACTCAATGCCACATATTAAGCACTTTACAACTCAATCTATTTATAAATAAACTACTCGCTTATTTATAAAGCGCTTTTTACAATACAGATTCAAAGCAGCTTTACAGTGATAACAGGAAAATAATGCAACAAAGTTTGTTTCTGCAGTACAGTAGATCTAGAATAGCATCATAGTCCATCTTAAGTAAGTTCAGTGATTTCATTTTTGTTGTAAAAAATGTAATAATTTAGTTCATTTATATATATAGCCACTCTGGCAAGGAACCAAAACTCCATCAGGTTACAAAATGGAGAAGGAAAAAAAAAATATTGGGAGAAACCAGGGTCAGTCGGGGGACCAGTTCTCCTCTGATCAATGAACGAACAGTGTATGATTACGATCATTACAGGTCAGAAGTCAGATTGGATCGGAATATTCTGAATATTTATCCAGTTCCATCTGGTTGAAGATCGGAGTCATCACTGGTTTGTTGAGGATCAGTGCCAATGGCTGTCGAGTCGATGAGGCCTTCACGGGGAGAGTCTAGTTGACACAATCTCTGCTGCCACTTCAGGGATGCGTTGAGGACGTGTCTAGGCGCAGGTCCTCCATCTGATCTGGATACGGTTAACTACAGACTACAGTAAACCTCGGAATAAACAGAAAGACTAACATTAGCGTAGATGCCATTCTTCTTATGATGTTACGAGTACATCAGGTGTTATAGGAAGTGTCCCCGGTTCCGACTGACCAAGTTTATGCAGCCTAACTATCATTTAACTGATTTGATTAATAGAAATGTCTAATGTTCTATGTGTATGCCAGGTTAAAGAGAGTATTTTTAGTCAAGATTTAAACTGACAAGAGTGTGTCTGCTTCTCAAACAATGCTAGGAAGACTATTCCAAAGTTTAGGTGCTAAATAGGAAAAGGATTTACCGCCAGCGGTTGATTTTGATATTCTAGGTATTATCAACTGGCCGGAATTTTGAGATTGCAATAAACGAGTTGTTATCCCAGAATAAACCCCGACAGGGTGATCTTGCATCAGTCTGAAGGGGTTTGTTCTGCGATAACAACCAGCTGGATGTACATTATACATTATCCTGCATATTATATTATATGGCTACTTGCCACATAAGTAAATATAAGAGAAACGGTACAGTCATACCACTTATTACACGGTATTTCACCGCATAAATAATGATGGGGATATTGATCTGAGATGAAACTGATTTAAAATCGTTCCTGTTTGTTATAATCCATTGCAGTGCAAAACAATAGTCACAAAATGGCAGCAGCTGTGTTTGTATGAAACGAAAGAGCGAGGCCACGATACCGGATGACATATATTAAATAACTACACAAAATATTGATTTGACTGAGTTTTAATATTTTACAGGGTTCCCACAGGTCCTTGAAATCCTTGAAAGTTTGTGAATCTGAAAAAGAAAATTCAAGGCCCTGGAAAGTTTTTGAAAGTAAACACACACACAGATACAGATCCTTGAAAGTGCTTGAATTTATTTTGTGCAAGAGGTTTTCTGGAAAACATTCCATATTATTCCCTCTGGTCCGCTATATTTTAATTTTTATTAGTGTTATTTAGCCAACACTTTGTGGCCTCTGCGCACTAGCTTGCTTGATCTACGTTAGTTATGCGCATTTATGCGTTACGTTAATTGTTTCCTGTACTTTGTGTTGTACTGTAATAGTCACCTATTCTGCCTTCATTGTACAGCTTTTTGAGGTGATGGTAAACATGCTTTGTGGTATTGTTTTTGTCTTCACGGGTAAAAGAAGAGAACTGTTAAATCAGATGCCTGGGGCGTAATCACGGACTGAACATTTATTTGTTTTTTGGTTTTGGTTTTCTCTCATCATTGTTTTGTCACGCAATATGTTTTAAGGAGAAGGGGAAGTGACGTGGGGGGGAGACTCTGGAGTTCAATGGGGGAAGCGGTCTGAGTTTAGCGGGCTCGGTGTAATAGTGGCTTGAGGAATTCATCAAAGGGACTAAGAAACTCTTTTTTGGTGGATTACATGACGATTTTTTCTGGACTACTACAGTTTCCCATCGGCTAAACAGACTGTGGCGAGATTGCGTAAGTTCACAGGGGATATATTACTGCGGCTTCTCGCCACGCTTCCCATGGGATTTTTGTTTTGTGTTTTTTTCCTTCTCACCGCGGAGGACATCTAGTTCCGTACGGATAATTGATGTTTTTTGAATGAACTTTTGGTCTGCTGGCCAGGACATTGGGACTTTGGGGTTCTGATGGGTTAAATGTGTGTGGGAAATTGTGATAAAGTTGCAAATGTTTGTTTGATGTATCGGAGTGCGGCCGTGCCTCCAGCGCTGAAATATCTGTTGCCCGACGGGGTATTAATGTGATATATCTTTCAATACACTTTGTTGAACTGGTGTCTTATTGATTTTTCGTTAATATACAATTAATTCAAGTCTACATACGTGCAGATTAATTGTATATTTTTTATGTTTATATGTTTAACGAAAGTAAGTTGCTACTGGCTTTAATTATCCCTGCAGGTATCAGATCCGCCCGTTACCTTATGTTTTGCGAGAAGTACTTTTCCCTTGCTGTCATAGTGTAAGGAAAATTGTTACAGTACGTTGCCATTAAGTTCATGCGCACTACTACGATGGAACCTCAAGGTCTTTGAAATGTCCTTGAATTTGAAGTTAACCGAGGTGTGGGAACCCTGATTTTATTTTATTTCCACAAGGAAAAAACGTTCCTTTCAAGCGTATAGCACGACTTCAGTAATCCGGATGAGCCTGTGTTATCTGTTTTCAGCGGTTGTTATCGAGGAATAACATACCGCTGGATGGCACGATTTAACCAATCAGAGTATTCCAAAGAGGCGCAATAATTATGCATAATTTACTGTTATAACTATAGTGAGTACATGTAATAATGTGAGCCCATTTCTATATTCAAAATATTATTTTAAAGCATTAATTCTCATAGCTTTTTGATCCAACTGTAATTACAGTAAATGATGCTGCATTAAACAGTCTGCTGCCCACAACAGGCCTAAAACCAGACAAGGCACCAGCTCAAAAACACACTCAGCTAAATATTTTCTAACTATTGTTATTGACAAAATCCCCCCAAAAATCAAAAAATCATTTGCGTCAATATAGGAGAGAGTGGCTAAAGATTTCGAGTGGCTCCACTATGCTGATGGTTCAGTGCATTGCGTTCACTGTAAAGCCTGTGGGACAGTTTGCAGGTAACACAGCGTTCGCAACTGAATCAATACCTTTTAAGCGCAAAAGCTTGGTAAAACACAGAGAGAGTGACAAGCACAAAAAAATGCAGGGACAAATGTGTGGCAAACAAATCAGGTTCATCAGGTTTGATTATTAAGGCTTTTAATCGCCAGGATGCTGCCGGTCGTTCCGCTCTACTGGCAGGGCTAAACGTCAAATTAACACCACATACACCAACGCCAAAGAAGAGCTTGCCTTCACTAAATGTAAACCTATGTTGCAGCTCATGAAAAAGAACAGAGTTGCGATTAACATGACGTATGCAAATGACAAATCATGTGCCAATATCATCGGGGTGTGATGATATAGAGCCAGAAGACCAAATTGCGATTGGCCACAGGATGTGTAAAGCCCCAGTGATTGTTGGTTGATTGATTGATTGATTGATTGATTGATTGATTGATTGATTGATTGATTGATTGATTGGAGTTGTTTTTAAATTAAATAAATCTGTTATTATATAATTTGTAGTTGTGGTGCTCCTTAATTTTGGGGGGGTGCTCCGAACTTTTTGAAGTCAGAAGCACCAGTGCTACCAAGTAAAAAAGTTAATTTCAAGCCCTGTTACCTGTTGTTCACAACATTGTCTTTTTTGTTGTGTTTTTGTTATTTAGAGGAAAGCATGCAGCACATATTTACATAAAATTATGTCTGCCTCGATTGTACCTGTACATCAATGCAGGGTGCAGATTGTTGTATGGGGACAGAAGCCAATGAAATGGCAGCATTCTGTGCAAAAAGATGAGACAGACATCTGGGGCCTCATTTATAAACGTTGCGTACGCACAAAAGAAGGCGTATGCCGCTCTCTACACAATAATTGGTATTTATAAAAAGCAAACTTGACGGGAAAATGTGCGGTCCTTCACGCAAACTCTGACCCAGGCGTACGCACAAAAACGGGTGAAATGAGAAATGGCGACACCGTCGGCAGATGGAAGAAACACGTGAAAGTGTGTGAAACTGTAGACCGTTGTGTAAAAGAAATGGCAATACTGCCTCTCATAAATAACATGAAGACTTCACAAAGCAAGTCTTACAATTAACAGCCTACACGAACACCCGTTTGATCGATCTGCAGTGTAAAACAAACAAAATCAAACGAAGATTACAACAGAAATGCAAATTAACACATATTTGCAAAAAGAATATGTTCTGCAATAATATTGGCATGTTATGCAATTCATCCTCATAACACATCTGAAGCTTGTCAGATGCAATCAAATGGATGGTAATAAAATGCCATGATGCCATCACAATGCGTAATGGTGTCTCCGGTATCCCCTTTCCCCCACCCGTGGCAGACACACTCTGGCGATGGAGTGCTAGACTCTTTTTTGCATCGACTTTGATGTCCGACCATTTCTTTTTTATTTCGGCCATGGTCCGAGGTTGTGAGGCTGCAGCATTAACGGCATCTGCAACCTTTTGCCACTCAAGTGCCTTTTTGGCATTAGTAATGCCCACACAGTGCCCTCCAAACAACATTTTACTCCACTTTTCCACCTCGCCAACGATAATTTCTACTTCACATTGAGTGAAGTTACGTTTCTAGGTTTTCCTCTCTGTGTTTGCCATGATTTCGCAATCGATGAATATTAACTTGTGGGCGTTTCACGGACTATTTATGGGCAACTATGGGCGTGACATGAAGCCGCAAAAGCTGCGCTACATTTAGAATTGATTGTGATTTATTAAGGGAAAACTGCGTAAGATGTGCGTGCGCACGGTATTATAAAATCCGAATATTTCTGTGCGTACGCACGTCCTATGTTTCATCCGTTCGCCACTTCTGACGCAAATCCTACGCAAAATTTTATAAATGAGGCCCCTGATTATTACCTTAAACTTCACACCTGCTCTTTTTGATCAAGAGTCGAATTACTGCATTAACCATGCATTACTGCATGCCTTTTGTTACTTTGTTCTATTCTGAATGGTTGTGAATTAAAATTAGGCCCCATTGCTGTCATAAAAAAAAAATTCACCTTGTCACAAGCCATCTTTGTTCCAGAGGTTCTTCTTGGGCATGAACAGGTTTTGTCTGTCTGGATAGTACCTATAAATCAACGCGGGGTGTGCATTGATGTGTGGGGACAAAAGCCAATGAAATGGCAGCATTGAAAGATGAAAGATGGGAGAGACATCTGATTATTACCTTAAACTTAATACCTGCTCTCTTTGAATGCATTATTCACATGACTGTCTTTTGTTACTTTGTTCTCTTTTGTATGATACTTAATTACAGGTAATCTTTGTGGAAATGAAGAATTTCACCTTATGACAAGCCATATTTGGTCCACAGGTTCTTCTTGGGCATCTGTAGGTTGTGACTGTCTGGATCAGTACATCAATGCAGGTTGAGCATTGGTGTGTGGCGACAGTTCTGATGCTGGGGAGGCCCGTGTGGTCCTTGGGTGCTGATGTTTGTTTAGGTAAATTAATCATTAAAGTATATAAACCAGTTGTGGAGACTGACATTTTTCAATTCAATCCGCTGCTCTGGGTCAATTTGCAGGCAAGAGCAAAGTAGTTCGCAGCATTCTGTGCAAAAAAAGATGGGAGAGATGTCTGATAATTACTTTAACTTGCTTTTATTTTTTTGTTCTCTTTTGTTTGATTTAGAATTACAAGTGTCCTTTACTGAATGAAGATCTCACCTTGTGACAAGCCATCTTTGGTCCAGATGTTATCATTGAGCTTCTCCAAGTCTTCTGACTCCGGAAATGTCCCGCACAGTAGTGTGAACAAGAGTATCCCGAGTGACCAAACTGTTGCTGGTTCCCCGTGATACTCGCCATTTATATGGTACTCTGGGGGGCAGTACTCTGCTGTGCCTGGAAGAAAGACATTTTGTCCTGTTAACGGCCCCTAACTCATCACCAAAGTTTGAGACCCACCTTACAGCTTTGAGAGATAATACATACCACTAAAGGACGTGTATCCCTCGTTGTTAAGGATTTCGCCGCACCCAAAGTCAATCAGTTTGACTTCCAGTGTGTTCAGGTTAATCAGCAGGTTTTCCAGCTTTATGTCACGGTGCAGCACTCCACGTTGGCAGCATGTTTGAGCTGCGAGTGTTGCCTGCTGCATGATAACCGATGCTACGTCCTCTTCAATGGTGCCTCTGTGGCGGTCTAGAAATCTCAACAAGTCCTCACAGGGTGCAGGCCGCTCTAGAACCATAATGTATTGTTCAGGCTGCTTTTCCCAGTCCAGAAGCTGGATGATGTGGGGAACTCTGGGGCCTTTGTTGGCAAGAATTAGCAGACCAATCTCCCTTGGAACGGGTTCAGCACACCCCTCCTAGAAGAAAGACAATGACAAAGGATGTAGACCAGTCCTAAACTATGGATAATAGCAGTTTGTCTTTTGAAAACATTGAGAGGAGAAACAGAGTACTTACAATGTCGAACCATTTTATACCCGTGTTGTCAGCAAATTTCAACGCTACCTGATCAACAAAACAAAAAATACATTTGTGTTAGAAATATTTACAATTATTAAGTGTGCAGAGTTTATATAATTTCAGCCACTAGTGCAAAATGCCCGTGCAAAATCAGTTTTTGAGTGTGTTTTTAGTAATTGTTGGTTTGGTGTGTTTGAGTGCTCATTGTTACAATTACACAGCAAAAGTTCAGTGACATTTTTATTTGTGCATGGTAGAAAGCACACAGTGAACTCCGAGAAAACGCTATGCTTGAGCAAACAGTTTGTGAATAGGCTACTACAAATGATGCCTGTGAAAGAGACTGTGAACACATTGAATAGGATATGTTTAGTTGGTGAATAGCATAGGCTACTATTACACAGTAGCGATAACGTTAAGCGCACCAGAATGAAATATAATATTCAGAAGTAAACAGCATAGCTTGACTTACAGATTCAGTTAACATCCACAAATGAATAAGCGCGTTGATTCAGGGAGCAGTGCAAAGTGCCCGTGCAAAATCAGTTTTTGTGAGCTGATCGCCGTCAAAAAAGTTCAGGAGATATTTCTTAGTGATGGCTGATTTCAACAGTTTCAATATGATAGCATTTTGGAAAAAAAAGTGTCATGAATTTATTGCATTTTTGGGGGAAAATAATCCGTTTTTATAATAAATCTTTGAAAATCCAAATCTGGATTTGAATTTTTTATGATATTATAACCTAAAGATGCTATGTGAAAGTTTGAAACAGAAAATAATCGTTTTCATCTTGCCACTTTCTTGGTAAAGAAAACACATTTTTACTAAAATTAATCAAAATGGATTTATCACGTTCTGGAACCAAACTATAATATTCAGAAGTAAACAGTGTAGCTGACTGAGTGTTTATGTCAGAATGTTTATTTTTAAACCACAACCTTCTTGGGGCTTCTTTGACCGAAACAACCCTCTAATGTCAGAATGTTTATTTTTAAACCACAACCTTTTAAAAATGATATATTTAACGATATCTTTAGCATTTCTCATCCAAACAACGTCAAACTTGGCACTGCACTTACTCGTGCCCGTGGCAAGACACCTGTCAAATTTGAAATCCATCGGACAAACGGTTCGAGAGATATGTGGTTAACACACACACACACACACAGACAGACAGACAGACGGACACACAGACAGACAGACGTTCCTGTAATTTATAGAGAGATTAACCTTGAACAGACATGTCTTACAATTTAAACAGGTCTGAGAGGTCAAGTGCTCTAAATAGGGAACATAAGATACACTAAGGAACATGAGAAAAGTGTAAGACAGAGCAAGAACAATTTGCTAAAAAGATATTTTAAGTAAAATGAGTGATACCTTAAGGCCATCTGTCAAGCGAATCCCCGCATAAACATTTCCAAAGCCTCCCTCACCGAGCTTCCTGACGATTTCATAGCTGCATGAATTGATGTCTGTTAAAGGAAAAATAGGAGTTGACATGAGTAAAGACAAATATTATATCAAAAGTTTGTCTGTATTATGGTATGTTGGAGTCATGACAGTCAACTTACCAATAATCTCATAATCCTCCAGTTGACGCTGAGGTAATACAGTATCCTCTGTCAGTCTGACTGATTCATGGCAGATGTCGACTCTACAGTCTGACGAGGCACAGACTAAAACTTGAGAGACATTGCCGTTACAGTCGACCACATCAAAGACTGGGGCTGATGTGGTACTGACTGGACCTTGAGAGACATCAAATTTACAGTCTGATATGGCATGGACTGGGACTTGGGGGACGTCCACACTGCAGTCAGCCACATCATGGGCCAGAACTTGAGGAACACTGGCTCTATAGTCGGCCACATCACGGGCCAGAACTTGAGGAACACTGGCTCTATAGTCGGCCACATCACGGGCCAGAACTTGAGGAACACTGGCTCTATAGTCGGCCACATCACGGGCCAGAACTTGAGGAACATTGTCTCTATAGTCGGCCACATCACGGGCCAGAACTTGAGGAACACTGGTTCTATAGTCGGCCACATCACGGGCCAGAACTTGAGGAACACTGGCTCTATAGTCGGCCACATCACGGGCCAGAACTTGAGGAACGCTGGCTCTATAGTCGGCCACATCACGGGCCAGAACTTGAGGAACACTGGCTCTATAGTCGGCCACATCACGGGCCAGAACTTGAGGAACACTGGCTCTATAGTCGGCCACATCACGGGCCAGAACTTGAGGAACACTGGCTCTATAGTCGGCCACATCACTGGCCAGAACTTGAGGAACACTGGCTCTATAGTCGGCCACATCACGGGCCAGAACTTGAGGAACACTGGTTCTATAGTCGGCCACATCACGGGCCAGAACTTGAGGAACACTGGCTCTATAGTCGGCCACATCACTGGCCAGAACTTGAGGAACACTGGCTCTATAGTCGGCCACATCACGGGCCAGAACTTGAGGAACATTGTCTCTATAGTCGGCCACATCACTGGCCAGAACTTGAGGAACACTGGCTCTATAGTCGGCCACATCACTGGCCAGAACTTGAGGAACACTGGCTCTATAGTCGGCCACATCACTGGCCAGAACTTGAGGAACACTGGCTCTATAGTCGGCCACATCACTGGCCAGAACTTGAGGAACACTGGCTCTATAGTCGGCCACATCACGGGCCAGAACTTGAGGAACATTGTCTCTATAGTCGGCCACATCACTGGCCAGAACTTGAGGAACACTGGCTCTATAGTCAGCCACATCACTGGCCAGAACTTGAGGAACACTGGCTCTATAGTCGGCCACATCACTGGCCAGAACTTGAGGAACACTGGCTCTATAGTCGGCCACATCACTGGCCAGAACTTGAGGAACACTGGCTCTATAGTCGGCCACATCACGGGCCAGAACTTGAGGAACGCTGTCTCTATAGTCGGCCACATCACGGGCCAGAACTTGAGGAACATTGGCTCTATAGTCGGCCACATCACTGGCCAGAACTTGAGGAACATTGGCTCTATAGTCGGCCACATCACGGGCCAGAACTTGAGGAACATTGTCTCTATAGTCGGCCACATCACTGGCCAGAACTTGAGGAACATTGGCTCTATAGTCGGCCACATCACGGGCCAGAACTTGAGGAATGCTGTCTCTATAGTCGGCCACATCACGGGCCAGAACTTGAGGAACGCTGTCTCTATAGTCGGCCACATCACAGACTGGTACTCTATAGTCGGATGTAGCAAAGACTGTGCCTTGGGGGATGTCAACACTCAAGTCAGTCCCAACACAGACTGGAGTTTGGAGGGTGTTGTCATTAAAGTTGGAGATGACACTGCTCAAAATGTTGAGAACGTCAGCACTCCATTCGGACAAATCTCCGACTAAATCCTGGAGGACGTCATCACTCCACTTGTCATTGACTTCAGCATGACCAGGTTCCTCTGCAACGGGGAGGACTTCAGGCTCACTGCTGACATGCTGAGAAGTCTGATCTAAAGAGGGAAATATCAACCAAAAGATGATATTAATGAAATACTATTAATAAATGATTGCATAACTATATATTAAACTTAGAATTGATTTTAAAGTTTTGTTATTTGTTTTTAAGTCATTGCAGAACCAGTCTCCACAGTACTTATCTGAATTGCTTCATCCAATCACAGTCAAGATCACTCAGATCGGGGGACTCTAACTTACTATCTGTCCCTCGAACCAGACTAAAAAACAGGGGTGATCGTGCTTTTGCAGCCTTTGGACCCAAGCTATGGAATAGCTTACCGGCTCACATCAGATCTGCCCAAACTTTGTACATTTTTAAATCTACTTTGAAAATGCATTTCTTTTCAATAGCTTTTAATATATCTTGATGTGTGTGTCTTCTGTTTTCTGTGTCTTATGTTTATATTGCATTTGTTATCGCATATCTTTTGGCCTTGTTAAGCACTTTGGTCAACGCCAGTTGTTTTTAAATGTGCTATACAAATAAAATTGTATTGTATTGTATATATATATATTACTGAATACTCATATTACTGCATCTAAGCTTGCTGTAAATTATGAAGCAAGTTTTTGGGGGCATTCACAAAGGTCTAATTTGTGCATTTTGCTTTCTCAGTTGTTGGTCAGTGCACATGCAGGAATGCTCTGTTCTCTGTTAAAGTGTCACATTAAAAATAGTTAATCAATGTTTTAAAATCGTTAAATGTCTATGTGGTGTTTTTAATGTGCTTTAAGACAAACCATGTGCAAATTCATAAGTCAGCACCATTGCAGAGTATTTACTCCTTAAAACTGCAGTGAACCAAAGACAGTCTCAAACATACATTCAATAAATTTTTTGAGGTAATACATTTAAATGCCTGTATAAATGCATTTACACAACTGTCATTTAAGGTGTGTAGTGTGTGTATATGTCAAGTATATTATGTTTCTGAATTCTGTAGTAAAAAAAATAAAATAAAATTCAATTCATGGTTGTGCATTATTTATTAATAGAAAAGGAGAAACATATAATCTATTAATAAATGTATTAATCTTAAAAAAAAAAAAAAAAAAAAACTGAACTTTCATGGTTTCCCCCAGAAAACTAAAAATAAAAACATTCCAGTTGTTACAATAGCATGGACATGTCTGGTCCTCTTTCTCACCTTGACTTGAGCTGGTATTATTTTTTTCCTTCCTTTTGCCTTTCTGTTTTTTCCTCCCTTTCTCTTTTTCTGCACCTACATCCCTCCCTCCAACTGAATGATCTTCCACTCTATTACTGCTTGATTGTGATGGTGTAGAGTTGTGTAAATTGTACACACTGTCAGAAACATCTACACATTTAAAACAAGAACTGTGTAAACCCATTTTCAAATGCTAATTACTCAGCAAAAAAACTTTCATCAAAGTAAAGAATGTGCAGCAAGGTGTTCGATTGTGACGTCATGTTCTATGACGCGTTTCAGTGTTGTCACGTGTGGGCGGGGCTTCTGCGTAGACGCTGAACTCGTAGCATCGTGTTATTTGCTATTTTTTAACAGACTGGTTATTTGCTGCACTTTTATGAGCAAAATAAATATTTATTCAGGAAATCATCAAACCGTGCTATATATGAATACAAAAAATCAATGCATTTGTCATTCATATGTACAGATTTATGTCATTCACAGGTAAGAATGGTCTATAAGCATTGCCATATTATTGTCTTAAAAATAGTACAGTGGTGGTTTTGTATGCTTAATGATGAAGCTTAAAATTATTGTAACTCCATATGTATTATTCAAGAGATTTTTTATTAATGCCAAGGTATCAAAAATATAAGTACAAATTACAAACGTACTTTTATTTCAAAGAAAGCAAAGCAGCACATATATAGTACATATACATGGGTTATAGCCTGCACATATACTCGAGAGAAAAAAAAACAGAAAACTTTAATGAAATAAATTAAAAAGTTGAAACAAGTTTATTGTCTCGAGTTTTAAGATTCTTAGATGATGAAATGCTTTGGATGGACTGTTGGACCTCTCTTCTAAAAACAACGAATAAGGGATTCTGATTAGTTAATTTACTACGGTGAAAGGCAAAGTCCGCTGGTAGAATCACGCTATCCTCTCGTTCACTGGTCCTCTGCCTGCTAGCTGCTCACATGCTCTGATAAAAATAGCTTTGTAGGACTATATTTTGATAATTGGTCAAAAAATAAAATTATGTTTTTAAAACCAGAAATGCCCTTGCAAATGTATACACAATATTAAATGAGTAAAAATCAAATAAAGAGACAGTTATTTAACAATATGTAGTACAGGAGTAGTACAGTCTTGACCTTTGAGGGCAGCCGTGATGCTGAAGACTCTCCCCTCCTGTAGACGGCAGTGTGTGAGAGGAGAGACGTTTATTACGTTAAAACCACCATCGAAGAAGAAATATAAACTTTAATTTGAAAATGGCGTCGGACGTGAGCCGTGATGGTTCTGAAAATAAACGCAAACTAGAGGAAGATGAAGGTGAATGGGTCGGTCCTCTGCCCAACGAGGCAACACAGACAAAAAAGAAAAAAGGTACGTTAATGAACTTCTTTTACAAAACACGGAAGCGTCTCTTACCGTCCCTAACCCTAGTGAGCTACCCACACTGAGACCTAGACAGCATTTTTGGCCATTAAAGTCGCCTGTATTATGTCTAGATTAAGTTTTGAGATACAAACTATGCTAGACAGCCGTTTCTATAACAGCTTGTATGTCTTGTGTTTTCATAGCAGCCAAATGGTTTCATTTGACAGTTTTGAGATGTTTTATTAATGGAGCATATGTCTTCTTCTGCAGTTCTTGAGTTTGAAAGATTGTACCTGGACAATTTACCCTCCGCCGCCATGTATGAAAGAAGTTACATGCATAGAGATGTTATAACACACATTGTTTGCTCCAAGTAAGTTTTCTCCAACTTGCCACCTCTAGTACATCAATAACACATTCAGAAACACTGGCACTGGTCAAGCTGGCATCCTTATTGCTGAGTCCTGGAGCTTACATGTAAATCAACACTCAAGTGCATTTATTTGACTCCAGATATACTGATTATCATTTTTATACCATTCTAGAACAGATTTTATCATAACAGCAAGTCAAGATGGGCATGTGAAATTCTGGAAGAAGAAGGAGGATGAGGGAGTGGAGTTTGTCAAGCACTTCCGCAGCCACTTGGGTAGGTGTCTGTTACTACACACCTATCGTCTAGCATTGTGGTAGTGGGTTTCTCCTTCAGAAACTGTGTAAATAACCTGTCTGTGTTCGTCTCTGATGCGTAGGTGTGATCGAGAGTATCTCCGTCAGTGCGGAGGGTGCGCTCTTCTGCTCTGTGGGCGATGATCAGGCCATGAAAGTTTTTGATGTCGTCAACTTCGACATGATCAACATGCTCAAACTCGGGTAAACTCTTGTGTGTGTGTGAGAGAGAGTGTGTTTAACACTCAAGTCAAGTCACCTTTATTTATACAGCAATTTATACAATACAGATTGTTTCAAAGCAGCTTTACAGTGATAACAGGAAAACGATTCAATGATGCAAACAGTCCATTTCGGCTGGACAGCAGCTCTAAAAGAAAATAGCGTCACTGTTCAGCTGAAGATATTTCAGTGTTGATTCAGTTCTGTTGTAAAGATCATCAGTTATGAATTTAGTTCATTTCATCTATAAAGCATAAGGGTGTCACGATTTCGATTTTAAATCGAAATCGATCGAAATGAATGCTCAATCTCGATTATCGAATCAAAAAATGGCACGTCATGCCAAGCGGGGGAAAAAAAACCACACGTTGAAATGCTGCCAACTCTCACGCATTCACCGTGAGACACACGCAATTGACACTTTTCACACGCACAGAAAAATCGCGAAGCAAAGAGGACACGGAGACCGACAGACTAGAGCAGGTTACTTCATGATATAAAAAAAATCTCAGCTCTCAGATTCAGTCAATTTTATTACGAAATTCAAACAATAAATACCGCTTTGGCGCTTGTAAATGTTACGTGACAGATCCCTAGCGCACGTGAACCTATCATCTCTACTAGCTAATAGTAAAAAACACGAACACTGTTGAAAGATACAGTACAACTTACCGAAATGTATATTCCTCATACATAATATCGATAATAACAATTATGTCACATTTACCTCAGGAAAGCCATTTAATGACCATAATAGGCTAAATATAAATAAATATAGTTATAAATATAAATATAGTTGGCAAGAAAAAAAATAGCTATAGAGAGTATTTTGCTAAATATATGTTCTATATTACATATTTATTATATTTTTTACTTATATCATTAAATAAAGTTATTATATAAAAAAAAACACATATTTAATTATTTTTAACCTTAAATAATAGCCTACTACCAGCTGATAGGGCTCTCTGTATGTTTACAGCATTAGGTGAGTTTTTTTTTTTTTTCTTGAGACAAGTTAACGCCTATCTTGTGTAGCCTACCTAATATTTATCCAATTGAGTCAATATTAAATCAAATCACAATAATTGAATTGAATTGAAATAATAAAAAAGCGTAGCTTACCAGAAATTGTATCATGTAAACATTGTAACATGTTGTCACTAAACCTAATAAAATTCAGTTTTACTAAAATGTTAGTGACAATCACAATACACTTATTGTGATGCAATTTTTTTTACAATCAAACAAATCGAGAATCGAATCGAACCGTGACTTTAGAATCGAAAATGTAATCGAATCGAGGATTTGAAGAATCGTGACACCCTTAATAAAGCAGCTCTGTAGAAAACCGTGATGTCCTCATCCTGCTCAGTTCAGTTCTCATATGAGAATGTGTCAGTACAGTCACAGTAATATTGCTGAATATTAAGAGTCCTCAACTAAGCAAGCTAGTGGCGACAGTGGCAAGAAACTCAAACTACATCATGTGATGGGATGGAAAACCCTGAAGATTGATGATTTAAAAAAAAAAAAAAAATTAATTTACTATATTTTGTTTTTTATGTATTTTATGTTTATTCTTTAATATGTTGTATTTTGAGGGAATTTCATAGTACTAGACAATATTCACTATTCATCTAAATTATGCATTATTTGATATAGAAATAAATTATGCATAATTTAGATGTGAAAATTGTCTAGTACCATGTTTATATAGTTATTAGAAGAAATATTTCATATTAACCTTATTATTTTCAAATAATACAGTTTAAAAAATATAGCTAAGGTATTTAAATCCAATGTATCAGAGGAGGATTGGTGTCATTTGGTGGAAGAAATAAAGTAAATCATTTGTGTGTGTTTTATGTATGTGTGTATATGTATATTTATGTGTGTGTGTGTATATATATATATATATATATATATATATATATATACACACACACACACACACACACACACACACACTTCCTTACTGATTTGTAAATTGTGTCCTAAAAATTGCTCTGTATTATTTGTAGTTCATTCATTTCCAAATCTTACAAGTGACTATTTTTTAAGACTATTATTCTTTTAGAATCATGACCACAATTTTTTTTGTCTATTTATTGCAAGTTCTTCAAAAAAATCATATCATTCCAATGCAGTAAAAAATTCAAAACGTAATTTTTGTATTTCAGTTTAAATTGACCAAAGACCACCAGAGAGTTTAGAGATATTTTTTTTTTTTTTTTTTCAGCTTCCATCCAGGCCAGTGCGAGTGGATCTATAATCCGGGCGATGCCATCTCCACCGTAGCCTGCTCTGAGAAATCCACCGGGAAGATTTTTGTATACGACGGGCGTGGAAGTAACCAACCCCTGCACAAGTTTGAAAAGATGCACAATGCTCCACTGTCTCAGATCCGCCTGAATCCAAAATATCGCGTCATAGTGTCGGCTGATAAAGCGGGAATGTTGGAATACTGGACGGGCCTTCCGAGCGATTTCAAATTCCCACGGCAGGTGGAGTGGGAGTTCAAGACTGACACGGACTTGTACGAGTTTGCCAAATGCAGAACGTATCCCACCAGCCTGATGTTCTCTCAAGACGGCAAGAAAATGGCCACCATCGCCGTTGACCGCAAAGTGAGGATTTTCCGGTTCCTCACTGGGAAGCTGATGAGAGTCTTTGACGAATCATTAACCGTAAGTTACTGTTTGATAATTCTAATAATTATATAATCACAGATTTCAAGGGTTAACAAATGCACACTGGAAGAGTTTGAGTAAGGGTGTGTGGTGTCTGTGCGATGGCAGATGTTCACGGAGCTCCAGCAGATGAGGCAGCAGTTGCCTGATATGGAGTTTGGCCGCAGAATGGCGGTGGAGCGAGAGCTGGAGAAGGTGGACGGCATCCGACTGACCAACGTCATCTTTGATGAGACCGGACACTTTGTGCTCTACGGCACCATGCTGGGCATTAAAGTCATAAACGTGGAGACTAACAGGTAGAGAATACACCGCACACTATGAAATGCATTTCTTCTATGATGAGCATATTTGTCATTTCTGAATCAAAATTTATTTAATGGCACAACTTTTCAGATATCACGAAGAAGTCCTTCAAAAGAAAAGCTTAAGTAGTTTGGCATTACTATAATTATCATCAGTTTTAAAATATTTTAGCATATATAAATGATATCGTAGTGAGGACTCCTGCCGACTCTGTGTGTCAAGATCAATCTCTTAATATCAGCTTGACTTGATGTCATGTTGTGCAACTCATCAAAACCTGAATGATATTTATGAATAAATAATTTAATATTTGTAAAGTGTTTTTATGTTGAAAAACATTTTAAAATCTTTTTTTAAAAATATAATAGTAAATCAGGATTATTCAACAAATTAGCAATAGCACAAATACAACTGAACAAAGCTCAGAAATCTAAAATAACACTGCATACTTTTCTTTTTATGAATAAAATATAGATTAATCCTTATTAAAGTTACAAAAAAAAGAATTTCAGTCAAGATCAGTGAGTGATATTCTTTTTAATTTGTTCTTTGATTACCGCTAATTACACAGAGTGCAGCAGGAATATTAGGCTGCTGTCACTTTAAGAGCTAATGCACAGATCCAATATACTGATACATATACATTTTAACAGTATACGTTCATTTTAGACATGAACTGACTGTTTACGAGGATACTTTGACGTAATTTTGTGTATATTTGTCCATTCAAGCGCAAGAAGCAAAAGAGAACTCGATTCAGTATCACACACACTATATGAGAGGCGGCTCATTGTGCGCGCGCTCTGGACGTGCCCAGCACAGGAAACACTGCATGAGTGCCAAATTGAGTTCTCTTGAATGGTTTAAAACCACCTTACAATGTGTACACAGCAATCGATAAGCAGAATTAAAATTCATTTTATTAAGTATACAATTTCAGAATTGGAATTTATTTTCGATTCCCAACCCTAACAATAAGAACTTTTTTATTTTTTAGAGTTTTTAGAAAATGTTATTAATAACTTGGCTTTCTTATTTCTAATTTCTTATAACTACATTTAAAAAATAATAAAAAAAATTATGGTCTTTGTTGCTCCTATTTATAATTGACCAAAATATCTTGCTTCATTCTGAAATTTGTCACATTACAGAAGCATAATGGGCTGTTAAAATTTCATGGGAAATTAATTTTTGAAAACTTAAGCTAAGATTACAGCATTGGCCTAAATCAAATTAATACATGAGCCATTCTGAAAGTCTTTTTATTCTATGTCTATGAACCGTTTTCTCTGTCAAGGTGTGTGCGGATCCTGGGCAAACTGGAGAACATTCGTGTGGCGCAGTTGAGTCTGTTTCAGGGAGTGGCCAAGACCATGCATGCGGCACCAACCATTGAGATGAAGGCCTCCGACAATCCAGCGCTGCAGAGCTCCAATCCAGACCCCACCATCTTCTGCACCGCCTTCAAGAAGAACCGCTTCTACATGGTGCATTACTAAAATCCATAGCATTTACAACGCTATCCTGAAGCTTTGCTTTCTGTTTATGTTACTATAATCATTTATTTTTAGGTTACTGTAGTGATTTCTGTATAGGGCTTTCCACCAAGTTAACTCTGGTTCTTTCTAAACCCCGGGTAAACCGAATCCTGGGTTATCTTGTGCTGTGTTCACGCCATGTTGTAATTGACCATTTGCAAAGACCCGCCCCTTTAGTTACTAAACCCTGGGTTAACATCCTCATTTGCATATTTGTGTCAGTGTCATTGATTGGACGAACGCAGCGCCTACTTGCGTATTTACGTAAAGGCATCTTCAGATTATATATTATGACTGTACTATTAAGTTTATCCTGAATGGACTTCAGACTATAAGGTTAAGAATTAAACGGTCTATTCTTCACTTCAATTGATGTGTTTTCCATCACCATTTGACATTTAGGGGTTTAGAACGATGATAACAGTGTGAAAAGCCCTTTCCATTGGTGTCCAGGAGAATCTGACACTAGACTCTTAATACTGTATTTTGTTTTTGAACAGTTTACAAAGAGAGAGCCGGAGGACACCAAGAGTGCCGATTCTGACCGTGATGTCTTTAATGAGAAGCCGTCTAAAGAGGAAGTGATGGCAGCCACACAGGCAGAAGGGCCGAAACGAGTGTCAGACAGCGCCATCATTCACACCACAATGGGCGACATTCACATCAAACTCTTTCCTGTGGAGTACGTGTTTGTGTCATTTCATTTGACAGCAGTTTGGTCTGAGACAGCAGTATGTTAATTGATTTATTTTTGCTTCTCAGGTGCCCCAAAACAGTGGAGAACTTCTGCGTCCACAGCAGGAACAGTTATTACAACGGCCACATATTCCATCGTGTCATCAAGGTATGAGCACCTGTCGAGTGTTTAGATGTGTGCCTAAGGATTTGTGGATGCGAGTGGCTTATCGTGTGTGTGTGTGTGTGTGTGTGTGTGTGCGCAGGGCTTCATGATCCAGACCGGAGACCCGACAGGCACAGGGATGGGTGGAGAAAGCATCTGGGGTGGAGAGTTTGAGGACGAGTTTCATGCCACACTGAGGCACGACAGACCCTACACCCTCAGCATGGCCAACGCAGGCCCGGGGACCAACGGGTCGCAGTTTTTCATCACTGTCGTCCCAACTGTAAGACCATCAGATTCGTTTTTTCATATATTATACATTATTTATTATTATTATACATTATAACCCATTTTTGGGTTGTTTGGGTTATCTTTTTTTTAATGAAACCTCAAGATTTCAGATACATTTCTGAATACATTTCCCAACCCTAATTATTCAGTTAAGTTAATGTAGTCATAAACGTCACACTGCTGTCACTTCTTGAATGTCATGTCAGTTACAATGAGGGGAAAATCATCTCAAGTCATTCATTTTGAGCTGCCAGTTTGGCTAGTTATTAATTCAGTGAATTGTTTTCTCATTCTCTCTTCAATTAGCCCTGGCTGGATAACAAGCACACAGTCTTTGGGAGGACCACTAAAGGTATGGAGGTGGTCCAGCGGATCTCCAACTTAAAAGTCAACCCCAAAACCGACAAGCCATATGAAGACATCAGCATCATAAACATCACTGTCAAATAGATGTGCGGTCTCAGCTCCACTCTACTGATTTTGTAAAATAAAGTACCCTTTTTTAATAATATTAATTGTCATTAGTGATGCATCATTCAGCTTTGTTTTTAATAGCGTAACATTATGAATGGTTATACAAAAAGCTGTGGTCAAATCAACAACAAATGTGGGTGAGCAGTGTGCTTCTTGAGAGGCTTCAAAACTCACATTGACAATAACTTCAGATCCTCCTGCAATAGGGGACAGGGAAAGTCTTCACATGCTTTTTATCTAAGTACAGTTATTTAACATATCATGGCAATGAGGATCAATGTTTCGAAACAAAGGATGGTTCCTAAACCAAACTAATGCAGATAATGTCAAGTAATGGAGCGTTTACATACGGCCACAGTTGCGTTATGCATGAAGTATATCAATGAATGGAAATGTAATGTTTTTGCTTTAAAGATGCTAAGAAATACTTGCTCCATCAAATCAAGATATGCCAGATATTAATAAGTAGTGGACTGATGAATTGGAAGCAGGTTTATACTTTTTTTTTTTTTTTTTTCATGACAACTACAATTCTCCTTTAAAATATAAATAATCAGTAACATTGTTTTTTGCCACAAACACATCCATCTCTTCATACATGGTGAAAATACACCTACACCCATGCATCAGTCATAAGACCACAAAGGACATTTCAATAAATATTTACAGGCTCATTTAAAGCCACCAAAAACTCACAACAGCCATTAAAAAAAGCTGGAGATGCTAAGAATAATGGTATGCCTTTAGGTGAATCTCACAACAACAACAAAAAAGCATGTGTGGGTCACATTTTACCTCCAAAATCAAAATGTTAATTTTGCATAACGAATAAACAAATATTTCTACCATTCAGAATTTTTAACATTGACATTTTCATAACAATTAAGCACATTATACTCCTTACAGATGTGTTTAAATCCCAGTGATGATTTTAATATTTATTTTAATAAATATCCATAAAGGCAATACTACCATGTCTAAATACTTAATTGTCTAAAACAATTTCACATTATATTACAGTAATGAGAATATAAGGGTAGAATGTGCTTGATTGTAATGAACAATGCTATATAAATTAATGCAAAATAAATTTCATATATTAAATGGAAGCATGACCTATACATGTTGTTGACATGTTTTGTGAAATTCACCCAATTACTTGCATGTAACATTTGATCAATGGCAATGGATTTGATCACATGACCTGTCCAATGATTTCAGTAACTAAGGTTAATCTGACACAACAGGCACTTCACATTGCAGTAACCATGAATCTGGTGATGGAGCCTCGTTTCATCCTTATCTAAGGGGCTTTACCTACGATTAAAACATTTAATAGATCTATATAAACCTTGTGCTGTTTGCACACATGATCCTACAGGGATTTTATATGGGTGTCTGTACAAAAATGACCAGTATATTTTGCTCAAGCACATCTAGAAATATCTCCAGGCATTAGTTACTGTTAGGCGAATGAGCAAACTGACCTTGAAAAGACAAGCATCATAAACCAGATGTTAATTTCTATGTTTTAACAGAAGGGACAGCAAGTTTAGTTAGTCATGTTCGTTAACTTCTTTTCAAAGGAATAGTTCATGTTAATCAACTTTATGGACAGCATCTGTAAATATATTTTAGTTTACAACACAATTTCAACTCACTTGAAATTATGTTAGGTGATAACCAGCAGGATGTTGCCTTGTATTTAACCTGGAGTCCTATATGAGCTCCATTTTTGAACACCATTGAACCACAAGCGCACACAGCAGCAAGTCTACTAATGTATGATGGTATGACATGGGTAAAACATGAGCAGGGTGACTGTGCAAATGACACGGACAGGCTTGAGTTGTAAGTCACAAGTCTATTGAGAGTGGGTAAGCGTCCCTCAGGCCACATCCAGAACTCCTGCGGCCACCAGCTGGCGTGAGAGCCAGTCCAGGCCCTCGTGAAGCCCCATGCCACTGCGGGCGTCACAGCCCTGGATGTGCCAGCTGCGCCCGCAGCACAGTTTGTGTAAGCTCAGGAGCTCCGTCATCTCCTCCACAGACACCGCGCCGGGGACGTCCTGCAGAGACACGCGTCAAAGAGTCTTGGTCAAGAGTTCACAGCGGAGGAGTAGAGAATCTCCAATAAAACAAGCGATAAAAGCATTGTTTATGCACGTTGTCATTGAAAAAACAAACGATTTTCTCAGCTTTTTCTTCAAAATGTTTTTAAATGTTCAGATTCATACAATAAAATATTCCAGGGGCCGTGACATTTTTGTGAAAATTATCAAAAACACTGGCATTGGTTTAAACTCTAGCAGGTTAAAGCCTATAAAGTGTAACCCCCAATACAAAAGTGCATTTATTATTTGTAACTACAAAAATTAATTGTAATAAATAAAAATGTAATGATTCCACAGACAATCTTTTTAATTTGTGAAATCTTCCAGTTTGATAAAGGAGATTCTTACATTTATTATTGATTTTTTTGATGCCAGTTCAAAACAAAAATGACAAGAACAAACATTTGTTCACATCTCTCACCTGTTTGTTGGCGAAGATGAGGAGCAGAGCATCTCTGAGCTCTTTCTCGGTCAGCAGTTTGGCCAGTTCACTGTGAGACTCCATCAGCCGGTCTCTGTGACAGCTGTCAATCACAAACACCACCGCTGGGAGACAGAACAAATGACCAGCCTCAGTCATACACACTCATTAATGAGCAAGAAATGTGACTGTGTGAATTTCATAATGAACAAAGCCACAGTGAAGTGAATTATCAACTCCAGAAGCAGCAACTCTGCGTGTTACCTTGTGTGTTCAGATAGTAGTGTTTCCAGAGTGGGCGGAGTTTATGCTTGCCACCCACATCCCAAATGGTGAATTTCAGGTTTTTGTATTCAACAGTTTCGACATTAAAACCTAAAACAGAAATAGAATCCTTTATTATCTAAACACCATTGCATGTTTGCATTTCTGTACATGTATTTCCGTTGCACAAGGATACCTATGGTCGGTATGGGCTGCATAAACTCATCTTGCTTCAGTTTGAAGAGAATAGTAGTTTTGCCAGCTCCATCTAAGCCCAAAGTCACAACCCGGATCTCCATCTTTGGACCAATGTGCACACGGTTGTCCTGGAAAAAAAGACGGACACATCTGTTTAATACGGATATCAAACACATCACTAGACAAAACTCAGCTCAAGTACAGCAGTTCCTTTCTTAGCACGCTAATAACACAACCAGACAAGACAAAGTGCTGTAAAATGTCATAAAATCATATATCAGTCAGGGTTTTCCATCCAACTATTTTTGATGCACATTGTGAAAATAAAGTTAATGCATATAAATTCTCAGAATCAATTAACACAGAAATGTAATGCACTAGATGCAGATTATCTTGAGTTTTGTGTTTGTTGAATAGTTCACTTCAGAATGAAAGCTCTGGAACACAAAAGAAGTTATTTGGAAGAATGTCAATATCCAAACAGTTGATGGACCCCATTGACTTTCAATACTAGGAAAAAAAAATACGATGGAAGTCAATGGGGTCCATCAACTGTTTTGTTATTGACATTCTTCCAAATATCTTCTTTTGTGTTCAGCAGAAGAGAGAAAATCATGCAGGTTTACAACAACTTGAGGTTGAGTAAATGATGACAGAAGCTTCATTTTGAAGTGAACTATTCCTTTAAGATGATAGAAACGGTTTATTTGCATTCTGATGACGTGTTGTGACTATTTGTGCATGTAAAACACCATGGTATTATGCATTAGGCCCAACAAGAGATCTGACCTTGGCACAGAATTCTTCCAACAAATCCTTAACATTCGTACGGAATTATGAAGTTTAAACTCTAGCCATATAATTTTGCACGCAGACAATGGCCATTAGCGGCCGTTTAAGCCCCCATAAGCCAAAGATAAACATATAACATTGCATTACAATGTTTGATCTATGTGCAGTACACTGCTGAAGGCATCTGTTTGTTTGACGAAAGGGACGGTCACACTACAATACACTGACTTCCATTCATACGCATGCAAATGCCGGAGACTGGATATGCAAACTCATGGAAAGTTTGCCGTGCACCAAAGTTCAAGTTTGGTGAACTCTGATTTGAGAATGAAGTGAGCAATTAATAACATACATTTCATTTCAGGGTGAACTAACCCTTTAATTTGATGTTTTTATAAAAGTCATCTCTCATCCGTCGCTGTGTCCATACTGTGCAAACAAGGCGATGTAAAGTACCTTCGTGAAAGTCACAGGGATGCCTGCATCCAGCTGAATGTGGTCGGCCAGCTCTGTAAACTGCTGCTGCTGTTTCTGCAGTGTCTCTAGTAGTCGGTTGATCTCCTGTTTCGACAAAACCACCCTGCAATCATCCTAAAAAGACAACAAACCAACTGAAATTCCTGACCTGCTTCTGATCCAGCTGTGTGTGTGACGTGACGGAGTGTGTGTGTGTGTGATGTGACGGAGTGTGTACCTGCTGCAGTGTCTTCTCGCAGTGCAGGCAGGCAGTGGACACCTGTGACAGCAGGATGGTCATGTCCTCCTGCTGCTGTCGAAGCCAGATCAGCCTCTCCCGCACGTGCGCATCCACCACGCTCAGGGCCATCTCCTCTTGACGACACAGGGTCTCGTGTAGATCAGCAAAGTAGGCACGTACGCAAGACCGGGCGCTCTCCGCTGTTCCTGGAACCTGAGCAGAAACCAAGACTCTTACACAAATGCAGATGCTTTAAGTGATTACAATCACCCAAAAACACGCTCATACATGTTCAGTGTGGGCCATGCCCATGCTGTCCTCCACGATCTGCTCTCCTCCTTCAATCTGCTGCACAATGCCCACTAGTTTCCTGGAGTACTCCGACACTTCCTCTGTGAACGTACGGATGCAGTGTGCCATATCCAGGATGGAGCCTCGAATCTGGTTGGCTTCACCCTCTAGTACAGCATGCTGGTAAAACATTTTCATGAAAAGAGATCAGGGAACAAGTGACTGAAAACAGGAACAAAACAACAGATTTAAATTACCCAGAAATATTTGAATGATCCAATAACAATTCTTACAATTAACAATAACCTTTTTAATCCATGCTTTGTTTGATGGATGCATTAACATTTTTGCTATACATTATTTGTTGCAGATCTCCCATTCTGCAGTTTCTAATGAACTTCCACACAAAGGAAACTCCCACAGGGTAAGAATTGTTTGGTTGACAGCAAATTGATTTGATTCTATATTTATAAATGTTGTATTTGACAAGTAAACTGAGAACAATTAAATTTGATTCAATACAGTGAACAGCAAATCGATTACATAATTCGTAATGAATCTTAGACAAGTAAAAAAAAAAAAAAACTGCATGCAGTTTTAAATATAAAAAATTTCAGCTTTCTTTTTAATTTTAGGTAAAGTTTAGTGATTTTTTTGGGGAGTTTAAAAAACTTTTATTAGTTTTTTTTATTTTATTTCAATTTGAGTTATTTTAGTACTTTAAATGTTCCCTTGGCAAGTTCATGAAATAACTTTCTGTACATTTTTTTTTTTTTTTTCATTTTAGTTAATGTTTATTTTATTTTAAGTAACATGTTTTTAATGGTTTTAGTTTATTTTAGTTATTGATAATAACCCTGCTTCAGACTTTTTAGTGCACCAGAAGCAACAGCAAAACAAATTATTGATTATTTTGAAGTGAAATATTAAGATATTTCTTAAATATTTCAATTCAGTTGCATCCAAATGACTTTTAAACAATGCATCTAAAAAACAAGCATTGTTGTTAAATTCTGAAAACCTTGAAGAAATGAGAAAATATACAAGAATCGATATGGGATCGAAAGAGAATCAATCCAAGCCAAATTCTATGCCTAAAAATTAACAAGTGGTTTTGAATTGAGCTGCATTGTATTTCTGCACCTTATGCCCTTGGTGCTTTCCGTACTCCTTGCACACGCAGCACATGAGCGGCCCAGGCTGGCAGCCGTCTTCCAGGCACACAAACTCGATGGCGTGCACCTGGTGCTGCGGACAGAGCATCTTCTCATGGGGCTTGTCTGCCAGGGGCACACGCCGGTGCTTGGCCAGCGTCCGGGTGGAGTGTGTGAGCTGGGAGCACTCGGCACACAGGTGCGTGGCACACACTGTGCAGTACATGGAAGCAGTGTGAGTCTCATCCTCATCACAGCGGATTACACACTAATGGAGACATGGCAAAAATTCACAATAAAATCACTGTATCACACAGCCTAATTTATTGCTTTGATAAAAATGAGTCAGCAGCAATATAAAAGTGTTCAATAAAATGATACAAATATTCTTAAGACAAAAATATTATAGATTTTAGATTTTTTTTTTAATTAAAGAATAATCATAATGATTATTATATAAATTATTACTTATTGTTAATATAAATACACGTTTTAAAACTGAAATCGCATATTTCGAACCTCGCCCATCTCCCGAAGTGAATCCTCTGACATGCCTGACTGATTGGATGCCCCATTCTGTAGCCGTTCAAGCAATTCTAGCAGGGCAAAGTTCTTCTTCAGGCCCCACACACCCGAGTCTCCTGCAGAGCACAGTGAGAAAATGTTTCTTTCTACTAAATAAAGTCTAAATATAGAATTATACTGTTATTATGAAGAACAGAACTGCAATGTTTAGCTCACCCAGCTCGGTGACCTGTCTGTCGAAGGGGCAGCGGACTGCCCTGCCGTGGAGAGGCAGACGGGTCAGGCAGTCGTGACACACCGTGTGTCCGCACAGCAGCAGCCGCGGGACCTTGTCCCCCTGTAGAGAAAACACATCCTCGCACACACCACACTCCAACACCTTCACAATCACATGCATACACATGATTTAAATTTGTGATTGACACATATTAGCATTTATACACACACACACTGCATATGTGTGTGTATAATTTAATGTTTAATTTAATTTTTAGAAGCAATAATTACTACATTATATGTCAATTAAGTCAAATATTACCATGCATAGACATTGTATGTATTTATAATAATAAGCTTTTAGTACAATCCATGTAAACATCCCTAACTATATCTCCATAATTTCTCAAATTACCCTTTAATTTGAGTATTTTGAGGCACAGTGCCCTTTCTAGTGTTCTGACCGGTTGGTCATTTATCTAGCCAGCTACAACTGCTGTCATAACTGTATATTTGTCAATATAACACCCTATTTCATAACGACTTGTTTTTAATCGAGCTTTTACATGAGTGTGCAACAGTGTGTTTAATATAAAAACCGCAGTGGCAGTTTTGAATGATGCTATCATTAGCGTGCTAACGCCCTGCAGAATCTCACTGAACTCCACCGACACCAAAAAAAATCCATATCATGATTTTTATAGGCTAAACATCTAGTGTAGTAGTTATTTATGTCATGTATGTCGTACCTTCACCGCATTTGAAGTGTTTCCGCGGCTGTGTCGTGCACACGGCTCCATCGAAGCCTGTTTATTTACACCGACAGCAGCGGCCATCCTCGGACTGGACCATCTGATGACACGTCGATGTGATCATGACATACTGCCTTTGGACAAGTTCAAGTTACTATATAAAAAATGTATAGGAAAACTCACTTATTCCTCTTATAATAAAAGAAAGGTATCAGGTTTATTGTATGTCTGAATAAAAATACCATTCTTGTCACAAAGGCACCCCTCTATGACAATGGATCAGTCCGTCAGCTGTTTCCGTCGACGAAGTTTAGGAAATGTATTACAATTTGTAATATACTCTTAAAAACATCTACCTATTTCAGTTAAATCAAATTGACTGTACAAGTCAGTTCAACTTATATTATATTTAAAAAAATTTTTTTTTCAATGGTATATTATTATGTTGTCATGACATGACTTCTTTTTTTTAACGCAAAATACATTATCATCGTTATTTTCATGTAGCCTAAAAACCTATTTATACTGTGTGAGAAAAATTTGCATCAAGACTACAAAATTAAATGTAATGTTTCCAATATTGACATTCTGACTGGCCTGTACCTTTAAAGCAGAATGAAATAGCAATATTATCAAACTTGAAATTTTTTGAATTATTAGTGCATGTCACTGAACTTAGTGAATTAGTAAATGTTAATGTAAAAAAAAAAAAAAAAAAAAAACCTTGTTAAACATCTTTCTTTAACATCTGGAACACATGCTAACTTAGTGGTACAGCTTTTGAAAAATACCCCTGGGTGTTCCTATTCTGTGATGTCTGCTCTCGGATAGGTTGATTTGGTGAGTTGACTGAGGACTCACAGTCCCTTTAGTCTAGGAAGGAGCATTATGATTGTTATTTTCTTCAGTATTAATTACATTAAAATTAACACATTAAATCCCTGTAATTTTTTTGGTGTAAAAACTGAACAACTGATCAGTATAGATGCATATTACAAATGTGCAGTCAGAATATAGACAAAAGTTGGCTATTACATTCTCCGAATTGCTCTTAAAATTAAGCAGACACTGATTAGACAAGAGGTGGCAAATGTAACACATTTTGCTCTCATTTTCAGGAAACAACATTTTTAAAAAAAATACAACTTTAAGAAACTCACTCTACACACAGTGCTGCAGATCAAGAAAAGTGTGACAGATGTACCTGTCCAGTCCCTTCCAGATCTGCCATGTCAGACTCCCTGTCAGATCCAAGTGGATTTGTGGAAGAAAGGGTTGTTCTCTCAGAACTACCATTGGTGTCTTTTGTGAGACTTGGTAGGTGCAACATTTCCAAATCAGAAATTCTGAATAAACTGCTCAGCAATTCACAGCAGTACACTGATACCTTTGTGCACTTCAACATGGGTTGTGGAAACATCAACAAAAAAATATCAAATAGCTTGGTTGAGATTGCACAAAATCTGGGAATATTGGTGGACGAGGATGATGAAGAATGTCAGTGGGCAAAAAAAAGTGCAAAAATAGAGGACATAGTGCAGTTCAAGAAGGAGGAGTTGCCCTTGCAATGAGAGATCTTGATGAAACTGGCCAAGTTAGAGAAGGAGGAATGCAGACTGACGAAAATTTATGACAATAAGGGCTTGAGCCTACACTGGAGGCGACTCAAGAGGCCCTGGGACTCAGGGGCTGAAGCAGACACTGGAGGGGACTCAGGGGCTGGAGCAGACACTGGAGGGGACTCAGGGGCTGTGCCCGGTTGCATAAAGCACCTTAAGTTTTTCCCTTAAGTATGATACTTAAGGGGCGATTTCCCCTTACCTAAGAGAATAACTTAAGGGTGTTGCATATAATCTCTTAAACGGTTCTCTTAGGTAAGGGAAACATTTAAGTGTTTCACGACAGCGATCCTGGATTCACGTTATAAAAGTCTGTTGTTGCCATAGATACGCCAAACAACACTAGCACTAGCAGTTTCATTAAATAAAATAAGCTATCGGAATGGATAAAGAAAACAAAAAAAAGAAAGCCTAATTGGACAGAGGAGGAGAAATGTATTCTTCTAGATGAATATGGTAAAAGAAAAACAATTTTGAAAAGCAAACTAAATCCCAGTGTAACTGCGGCAAAAAAACAGAAACAGTGGGAAGAAATAACGGAAAAAATTAATGCACGGAATTTCGATGTGAAGAGGACGGTTCAGGAAGTCATAAAAAAATACGAAAACATCTCTGTGGTCGCAAAAAAAGAGCTGAGCGCTTATAAGAAAGAAGCCAACAAAACAGGTAAGATCAAGCAAGACTAACGTTACGCTTTTAAGATTGTATGCACCGCACCGTAGTGAAGAGTTCGCTTTATTGCTGTACAGTGTTAAGACCTAACGATTACAAAACTGACCAACAGGTGGAGGACCCCCACCGGCTGAGTTGTCGGACTGTACTATAATGGTACAAAACATAATTGGAGCTGACTCACCTGTCTGGCATCTGTGGCGGTTTAGAGAGTGAAGCTGAACCAGTGCAACAGTGTAACACAGAGTGAGACATTATTGTCCTGTATCAGCATAGAACATCTAACACTAGTGGCTTAGATTAGAGGATACATTATTTATTTTTTTACATCATTAGAGACATAATGTTATAGCATAATGATATAACTTGCCATTCCTTTCACACTAGACCCTTACAGCACTCTGAAAATCAAATTCAGCACCATCAGATCGCCAGCAGAACCCCGATACGGGCAACCGCTAAGTAATGATTTATTTATCTATCGCTTCAGTTAATCGCTTCCTATTATTAATCCAACGTAGAACAGCTTTGAAGTTATTTTTAAGATTTTCTTAATTTTCCCCATCACTTGCGTAGAACACCGAAAACATCACCTGCAGCCACCACAACAAGAGAAGATGTGCTGGAACTGCAGAGAGAGGTTTTACAACTACAAAAGGAGAAACTGCAGCTGGAGATACAAAAACTGAAGAAGGAGACGGAAAATCAGGAGCTCTATAGTTTTATTCTAAATAACAAACTTTTACAGCTTAAGGATGAAGGAAAAATAACAATAACTGAAATTGAGTGATTTTTTAATAAAAAATATTAGTTAATCTAATTATTTGTGTAGGCTGTTAGGATAATTAAATATTTGTTAATTTAATTTAATTATTTGTGTGTGTATGTTATAATAATTAAATATTTGTTAATTTAATTTAATTATTTGTGTGTGTATGTTATAATAATAAAAACTACTACTACTACTTATTACGATTACTACAAATCAATTAAAGAAAGCATTGACAATGGCATCTCTAGCAGCATATCCAGCCTGTTGGAAATCTTGAACTTGAATCAAATGCAGTTCTTCATAGCCCTCTTCATTCCCGTGCTCATCCTCTTCTTCGATAGCAGAATACGTCTTGGAAAGGTTGAAAAGCACAACACAGGCTACAATAATTCTGCATGCCCTTGAAGGCTCAACACGCAGTTCGCTGTGGAGACAGTGAAACCTGCGCTTCAGCTGTCCGATGGTCCTCTCAATAATCGACCTTGTGTGGGTCAGCGCATTATTGTACCTTTCCTATTCGAGTAAAAAAATAAAGATTTTTACTATAGTATCAACAGTGCTTTACGATAAATACTATGAAGGTAATTTATTGCATGAAATATTTTAATATAGGCCTACCTATAATTCAGTAAACTACTGCTAATATTTCTTTAATGCACACAGTTTGATTTACATTTTCCATGCAAATATTTTAGGCACCAAATTCTACCTTCATAGGAATATTCATTTGTATTAATTAATTACTGTACATGCCTGTGCAGCATTACGAGGATTCATGAAGGGCGTCATGAGCCATGGACGGCAGGGGTAACCACTGTCCCCGAGCAGGAGACCAGTGTGCTCTCCAGCTTCAAAATCTCTCCCTAGTTTGCTCTCCGCCAAAATCCTGGAGTCATGTGTACTCCCGGGCCATGTTGCAACAACATTTGTGATTTTGCAGAGATGGTCACACACTAATTGTACATTTATTGAGTGGTAGCCTTTTCTGTTTACATACTGGTCTTCGTGTGTTTGGGGCGCCTGTATTCTGATATGTGTGCCGTCAATAACACCACATATGCGAGGAAAACCTGCTTTCCGAAAAAAACTGGTTTGAATGACCTCCTGCTGTTCATGACGGGATGGGAATTTGACCGTTGCATTTAAATGACGGGAAAGAGCCCCCGCAACCCGATGAACCACTCTGCTGACAGTCGATTTATGCACGTGGAAAACATCTCCCACTACTGTCTGAAAACTCCCAGTTGCAAAAAAACGCAGTGCTATAAGCAGTTGTAACACCGCAGGTAAAGAGTGGTTGCGATGTGTGACAGGTTCAAGGTCGCCGTCTAGCTTGTTAGCGATGTCAAATATTGCGCGTCTATCAAATCGGTATTCTAGCAGCATTTTTTCATCGCTAAGATGGTCCAAAGGGTTCTCCCTATCCCTAAAAATTCTTCTTGGCACATAATAATCTTCAGCTGGTTCTATAAATTCAGCCATGTCGTCTTATTTTTGTCTCCGCGTTACTCTTAAGGGTACGATTTCCAAACCTTAAATTATACTTAGGGAAATGACCGTTAAGGGGTTTTATGCAACACTTAACGCTTTTTAAGGGATTACTTAAATGAAAAAACAGCATTTAAGGGAAATTCTAAGTGTTTATAACGTTTCACTTAAAGAAACCCTTAAGTAACACTTAAGGGCTTTTTCCTGCAACACCCTTAGGTTTAAGGAAAACATAAGGGCGAACTTAAGGGAAAATTACACTTAAGGTGCTTTATGCAACCGGGCACTGGAGCACACACTGGAGGAGACTCAGGGGCTGGAGCAGACACTGGAGGGGACTCAGGGGCTGGAGCAGACACTGGAGGGGACTCAGGGGCTGGAGCAGACACTGGATGGGACTCAGAGGCTGAAGCAGACACTGGAGGGGACTCAGGGGCTGGAGCAGACACTGGAGGGGACTCAGGGGCTGGAGCCAATACTGGAGGGGACTCAAGAGGCTGAAGCCGACACTGGAGGGGACTCAGGGGCTGGAGCAGACACTGGAGGGGACTCAGGGGCTGGAGTAGACACTGGAGGGGACTCAGGGGCTGGAGCAGACACTGGAGGGGACTCAGGGGCTGGAGTAGACACTGGTGGGGACTCAGGGGCTGGAGCCAATACTGGAGGGGACTCAAGAGGCTGAAGCCGACACTGGAGGGGACTCAGGGGCTGGAGCAGACACTGGAGGGGACTCAGGGGCTGGAGCCAATACTGGAGGGGACTCAAGAGGCTGAAGCCGACACTGGAGGGGACTCAGGGGCTGGAGCAGACACTGGAGGGGACTCAGGGGCTGGAGTAGACACTGGAGGGGACTCAGGGGCTGGAGCAGACACTGGAGGGGACTCAGGGGCTGGAGTAGACACTGGAGGGGACTCAGGGGCTGGAGCCAATACTGGAGGGGACTCAAGAGGCTGAAGCCGACACTGGAGGGGACTCAGGGGCTGGAGCAGACACTGGAGGGGACTCAGGGGCTGGAGCACACACTGGAGGGACTCAGGGGCTGGAGCAGACACTGGAGGGGACTCGGGGGCTGGAGCCGACACTGGAGGGGACTCAGGGGCTGGAGCAGACACTGGAGGGGACTCAGGGGCTGGAGTAGACACTGGAGGGGACTCAGGGGCTGGAGCAGACACTGGAGGGGACTCAGGGGCTGGAGTAGACACTGGAGGGGACTCAGGGGCTGGAGCAGACACTGGAGGGACTCAGGGGCTGGAGTAGATCTGTGTATGGCCCAGACACACATAAATGCCAGAGCCATTATGGATAGTGCAATGCTCTCTGGGTTGAGCTCTGGAATTTCCCTCACTGGAACAGACTCTGAAATTTCTCTCACTGGAACGGACATGGGAACTTCTCTCACTGTAATGGAGTCAGGGATTTCACACTCAGGAACAGACTTGGGAAACTCTCTCACTGGAACAGACTCCTTAAAACTGTGCTTGGCTGTACTGTCCAGATTAGATGTTAGTTTGGTCTTGATAATGGTCACCGGTTTGGTGCTGCGCAAGGTAAGGCCCTAATCCAATCCAAAACAAATCCATTAGAGCTTGGTCATTCCAGGTTACTAAATGGCAATATTGGACAAATTCCTCCACATACATATATAAACTGCAAGCATTCTGATCAGGGACGGACTTGTAAAGGCCCCGTGGCTAGTTATCTCCAAAGCCACACCCCCCCCCCCCATTGAAGAAAGTAAGTGACTATTTGAAGAAGGAGAATTATTTTGTGCACATTTAAACTAGCCAATATCTTTCAGTTTTTGAAGTTTTTATTATTTTCTAAGCATGTTCACTTAAATGTGGCCATAAGCATCTTGTCAAGTGTAGTTGACCAAGCCTTTACAATGTTTTGCTTTAATTGAAGGGTTGATCTAAAGGACATTGACCTAATTTAATTTGATTGTTCACTTCAGTTTTGAAAAAAAAAAAAAAATCAGTTGTTAACTATACAGCTAAAGTTAAGTGAGTACAGGCAATTCCCAGATAATGTAAGATGTCACAAACAAGTGAAAAAGAACAAGTGTCAGAGAAGTCTATCGTTGTACAACAAGCAGTAAACGAAAATCAAAGAGATCGAACATTAACAGAAAAGTGAAAGGAATTTCAGAAGGAAAAAAAAGTGAAAGGATTATTACTTCGCTTTGACAGTATGAACGCTGGAAAGTTTTGACTAAGGTGGCTAAAAAATCTGTAATCAAACAAGATCCCAGTGATATCCTCCATGAACACATTAAAGGTATTCAAAGAGAAGAATCTGAGCTGAACGGTGTTTATGATGAATAGCAAAAGATTGACGGCCCAGCTCATGACATGAGACGCAAGTTGGACATATGTGCATCTGTCACCAGAATTGTAATACAGAATACACAGTCTCAAATTCAAGGAAATGAGGAGGAGATTATTTGGCCTGATGCTTCATCTGTATTCGCGTCTTCGACCTCCAGTGTTTCATTTCACGGCAGTAATTCTAAGTCTAATTCCATTCACTCTGCTGTATCCTCATCCAAAAGACAAGAAGCTGCTACTGAGTATGCGCATACACAGGCTGTATTGAAGATTATGGGTGAACAAGAAAGCCACCAAGCAGAACTGCAGAGACTTGAAGCTGAGGATAAGTTGATAGTTGCAGACCAAGAAGCAGCTGCATCAACTCGCCGTCTTCAAAGAGAAAAGGAAGAATCGAACGCAAGATAGAAAGAGAGAGACAAGAGGCTGCTTTCTTAAAGAGACAGCATGAAGAGAATGCTGCAAGAAAAAGGTCAGTTGAAAATTTGAAAAGAGAGCTTGAGCGTTTGGAAGAGTTGAAGAGGCTTAACGCAGCCAAAGCAAAGCTTCAAGTGTACAATGCAAATGAGTTCTATCCAACCCAAGACTTTGTACCAGAAAATTTTAAAGCTGAGTTGCCTACAGATATGCAGATAATCAATCAAGCCAGTATTGCTGATCAGCATCCACCACCACTCAGAGATGTGTCTCCAAGATGTGAACTCCAAAATGACATGCGAGAGCTGGTGAGGGTCTTAGCTGAAGCTATGACAGCAAACAGGCTACCCATTCCAGAGCCTTCAATATTTAGTGGAGATCCACTCAAGTTTAATCATTGGAAATCATCCTTTCAGACACTTATAGAGAAAAAGAATATTCCAACCGCAGAGTCTTGTTCTTTCAAAAATATGTCGGAGGAGCTGCTAGAGAAGCCTTAGAAGGTCATTTTCTGGCTGGTTCAGAAGATTCATACAATGTAGCATGGGATCTGCTCAATGAAAGATATGGCCAACCCTTTGTAATTGTCAGGGCTTTCCGAAACAAACTACATGCATGGCCAAAAATAGCTTCAAGAGAGAGTGCTGAGTTGAGGAAATTTGTGGACCTTTTACGCAGTTGCGAAAGTGCTATGGCTAATAATGAAAGTCTCCACATTCTTAATGATGGAATTGAGAATCAAAAACTTGCTGCCAAGTTACCTGACTAGTTAAGCTCCGGATGGAACCGAACAGCCACACAATATCTACTTGAACACAGAAGGTTCCCAAACTTCAGTTATTTTGTGACGTTCCTTTCAATGGAGGCTAGCATCGCTTGCAACCCCATTACATCCTTCCATGCATTACGGCAAATTGAGTCTGATAAAGCAAAGATCAGGAGCCAGACCATTATGACCTCCAAGAACCAAACTGTAGGTGCCAAGATCTTCACAAAAAACACCAGTGAAATGAAAATAGTCACATGTGTGTTTTGTAAAAAAACAGGACACAGCTTACACAAGTGCTACAAATTAAGAGAGAAGCCAGTTGCTGACCGCGTAAAATTTATACAAAGTGAAAAACTGTGCTTCGGCTGTTTGAGCCCTGGCCACCAGTCTAAGAGCTGCAGTAACCGGATGGTCTGCGATTCATGCTCAAAGAGGCACCCCACATGCCTGCACGAAGAACGTTCAAAAAGGGACCATGAACTAAAGAAAGAACAATCTAAGGAAAGAACTCAACCACAAGACGTCACAAAGGAAACAACCTCTAACAGAGTTGTGCAAGATACTAATAGTAAACAGATGTCGGCAATAGTACCTGTCTATGTGTCAACGCCAAGTGATCCAGACAAGGAAGTTCTCGTCTATGCTCTGTTAGATACACAGAGAGACTCTTCATTCATTCTTGATGAAGTGGCAGATGTTCTTGATACAAACACTGAACAAGTGAAGTTAAAACTATCTACGATGTCGTCAAAGGGGACAATCATTCACTGTAAAAGACTTAAATAAGGGGCCTGTTTTCCTCCAAGAAGTTAACAGTGCCGACAGTTTACACTCGTGACTTCATCCCTGCTAATCGCACACACATCCCAGTGCCTGAGACAGCAAAGGCATGGCCTCATTTGGAGCATCTTGCTGACCACATTGCGCCTCAAAAGGATTGTGAAATTGGTCTGTTGATTGGGTACAATTGCCCACAAGCTCTAATGCCACGAGAAGTCGTTTGTGGAGAGGAAAGCCAGCCATTTGCTCAGAAGACTAACTTAGGTTGGAGCATAGTGAGTTATGGTGACCCAGGTGAACACTACGGTGATGCATTTGGAGTAAGTCACCGCATCATCGTAAAACGAGTCATGCCTGAAGTGAATGCAATGGTCAAGCTTAAAGGAGAAGTCCACTATGTTTGCAATACCCAGGTCAGTGAAATGTTCTCTCCGGATGACATAATTAAGATGTTGGATTTCAGTGAGAGAGGTGGAGAAGAGACAACCTTCTCTCAAGAAGATCTTCACTTCTTGGCTAAACTGAAAGACGGAATTAGACAGAAGCAAGACGGACATTTTGAAATGCCCTTACCTTTCAAACAAGAAAGACCAAATCTACCAAATAATAAATCATGTGCTGTTCAACATCTAATGTCCTTGGAACGAAAGCTCAGGAGAGACCAGCAATACTGCACTGACTACTTGGGGTTTATGAAAGACATCATTGCTTGTGGCAACGCAGAAAAGGTCCCTGAAGAAGAGCTGGACAATCAACCAGTCTGGTATATTCCCCACCATGGCGTATACCACCCCCAAAAGCCTGGGAAGATACGAGTGGTTTTTAATTGCTCAGCAAGGTTCCAAGAAACGTCACTGAATGACCAACTTCTTACTGGTCCAGAGCTCACAAACACCTTGGTGAGAGTTCTTTGTAGGTTTCGCAAAGGCCCGATTGCCATCATGTGTGACGTGGAAAAAATGTTTCACCAGTTCCATGTAAGGCCTGAGCACCAAGACTACCTACGGTTCTTATGGTGGGAGAACGGTGATCTAGAGTCTCCACCCTAAATTTTTCGGATGAAGGTCCACCTATTTGGGGCAGCCTCCTCACCTGGATGTGCCAATTTTGGACTTAAGCATCTAGCCGCTCAAGGTCAGGATAAATTTAACCCAAGCACTGTTGAGTTCATCCAAAGGAATTTTTATGTTGACCTTGACGATGGACTGGTGTGCGCAATATCTGACGCTGAAGCAATCCAACTGATTAAGGAAGCGAGAGAGCTTTGCAGCATAGGCAAGCTTAGACTACACAAATTTATCTCCAACAGCAAGGAGGTATTGGAATCAATACCGAATGACAAGTGTGCTGAAAGTGTCAAAGACATGGATATGGCTTTGGGTGAGCCACTCATGGAAAGAGCTCTTGGCGTTCTGTGGTGTGTATCCTCTGATGACTTCCAGTTCAGAGTGACTGTCAAGGAACACCCAAATAACAGAAGAGGAGTACTTTCTACAGTAGCTTCCATCTATGATCCATTGGAGTTCGTAGTGCCTTTTATTCTCCGTGGAAAGCAGATCCCACTACAACTGTGTCGAGACAAAGTAACTTGGGATGAGCCACTCCCACAAGAGCTGAGAGCACAGTGGGAAATCTGGCTACAAGATCTTCAAAACTTATCTAATGTAAGGATCAGAAGGTGCTATATCACAGATAACTTCAAGGATGTCAAGCAGTACGAACTTCACCACTTCTCAGATGCAAGCGTCATCGGTTATGGCCAATGTACTTACCTCAGAGCAGTCAATGTCAAGGGAGATGTTTATTGCACTCTAGTCATGGGAAAAGCACGAGTTGCTCCTACCAAGGTAACCACAGTGCCACGGCTTGAGTTGTCGACTGCAGTTGTTGCAGCAAGAACTAGTGTTATGATCAGAAATGAGCTGGAAATAGAGGGTCTTCAAGAACATTTTTGGACTGACTCAAGGGTTGTCCTCGGCTATATAAACAATGATGCCAGGCGGTTTCATGTGTTTGTAGCGAACAGAATCCAAAGAATCAAGTCCACTACAGATCCTGAACAATGGCACTTTGTAAAGTCTGAAAATAATCCTGCGGATCATGCGTCGAGCTTCAAATTGGTTCACTGGCCCAGATTTTTTATGGGAAAGAGAGCTACCCAGAGGAGATGCTATGGTGGGTAAAGTCTATGATGATGATCCGGAACTTCGAAAGGCCCTGGTGCTCAACACCAAGGTGAGGGAGGAGAGGTCATTGTTAGACCGCCTAACAAAGTTCTCTGACTGGAAAAGAGCTGTCAAGGTGATCGCTCTTCTAAAGCGCCATGCTAAGCAGATCAAGGGCATCAAAGATAAAGTAAGTGGAGCTACAAGTATTGAGGAACAAAAGGAAGCAGAGCTGTTTATAATCAAGTTGGTTCAGAGGGAAGCATTCAGCAGTGAAATCAGAGGTATAAAGCAAGGCAAAGAAGTAAAACCCAAAGACAAAGTAAACAAACTACACAAACTGAGTCCGTTTGTAGATGAGCATGGTGTGCTTAGGGTTGGAGGACGTTTGACAAGATCTGTTCTTCATCCGCATGTCAAGCATCCTGCCATTGTGCCAAATAAGAGTCATGTATCATCGTTGCTTATTAAGCACTACCATGAAACAGTGCATCATCAAGGAAGAGGAAAGAATGGAAATGACACCTCCTTTCACATATTGTGGCATAGATTGCTTTGGACCCTTCTATGTGAAGGAAGCAAGAAAGGAACTAAAGAAATATGGTCTTATTTTCACCTGTATGTGCTCTAGAGCCATACATATTGAAATGCTTGATGACCTTACTACAGATGCCTTTATCAACGCATTGCGTGCATTCATCGCAATATGCGGACATGTAAGACAGTTGAGATGTGATCAAGGCACTAACTTCGTAGGTGCAAGAGGAGAGTTCATGAATGCAATGAAGAATTTGGATCATGAACAGTTAAAGGAACACGGATGTGAGTTCATATTGAACTTCCCATCATCAAGCCACATGGGAGGCGTATGGGAGAGACAGATAAGGATGATCAGAAGTGTTTTAACCGCAATCCTTGACCAGTCTGCTAAACGACTCGACAGTGCCTCGCTCAGAACCTTTTTGTATGAAGTGATGGCTATTATAAATAGTAGACCTCTGACAACCGAGCATTTAAATGACCCAACAAGCCTTGAACCTCTCACGCCCAATCATATTCTTATGATGAAGTCTAACATAATATTCCCACCTCCCGGTGAGTTTGTGAGTCAGGATCTATACTTGCGCAAGAGATGGCGCCAGGTGCAGTTTTTGGCAAACGAATTTTGGTCAAGGTGGAAGAAGGAATATCTCCTTAATCTTCAGCAAAGACAAATATGGCAAAAAGAGAAGAGAAATACGAGGGTTAACGACATTGTCATCCTACAGGAGGACAGTTCTCCACGTAACCAATGGAGATTGGCAAGGGTGACAGAGGTGTATCCGAGCACTGATGGAAAGGTTCGAAAGGTGAAGCTGTTAATTAGTGACTCGACCTTAGACAGCCAAGGAAAACGCATTTCCAAGCCAGTCTACCTTGATAGGCCTGTACAAAAGACAGTTTTACTGCTTTAAGAAGAATAAAGGTTATGTTTGACATTTCATGAAAACAGTATTTTGTTACAGTAAGGTTTAAGGCATACTTATGGTTGAAATTAAGGTGTGAAAGGGTTTCAATTCTGAGGTGAAATGACAAAATAGTCATTTGGTGGGAGTATAACTGCCATACATATTATTTCTGTTGTTTAACATGTTTTTGTTATATTTGTTTAATCCATTCATGAATATTGAGTGTCGATGTTGACTAGGAACTAAAGTACATTTTGCGTTGCACTCTGACACTTTTAAAGGTGCAACAGGAAAAACACATATTTGTTTAGAAATTATTCTCCGTGTGTGGATTACAAAAGTTACTCGTGTTTGAGTGAAGAAGTAATGTTTTTCATTTTTGTTTTTTGAACCGGGTATTTTCAAGTGAACTCATTCCCTCTTGGTTATGTGCAGCCAGCGAGGTATGTGTATTACGTTTGTATTTCCCGAGTGTATTTGTATTGTAAGGCCCGTTATATTGGCCCAATTGCCGGATCGCCAATATACGGGGAAGGAATCACGTGTTCTGTCCTTACTCGTGCAAAATATTGGTTGGTTAAATTTACAATACATTTAGTTATGTATTCTCTCGTTAATTCATCTGACTCCATAAATGAAAGGTTTTAATAATATCTGTGCCTCACTAAAAGTGAGCGAACGTGTGACTGTTCCTTTTAACCATTAAATGAACAATGTCAAAATCAGTTAGAATAATCACATGTAACAATTTAATATTTCAGATATCAGAGATCAATCCCACAATCAATTCAAATATCTAGAACATAGTTATACATTGGTTACACCAAATAATCTTACCCCAGCTTGTACCTGAGATAGAGAGAGAAAAAGGGAAAGAGAAAGAGAGAGAAAGAGAGAGAGAGAAAGAGGGAGAGAGAGAAAGAAAGAGAGAGAAAGAGACCACCGATTCCATTCGTGAGCAGCAAAGAAGAGACCTGCGAGCCAGTGCTCACCTTCCTTTATCCCCTTGACCAGGTGACATGGGGGGATGGGGGAGGCCACCCTCAAAATGGCTTCTTATTCAGCAAAAGGGGGGTGACATTATCTGGACCAGTTTTCTCTGAACTTCTATAAACCTTATTTCCCTTTATTTTATCTATCTGGATATGAGATATCTGTACCACTCCCTTTGAGACATTTCAAATGACATCAAAAACATAACAGTCAATGATAAACATTTACATTAAACCATTTTCTTGTGTGAGTTCTTCGTTGTTTCTGAGAGGAAGTGAACCTCACTCCCTGTATGGGGGAGGTCGAATGTTAATTAGCTTGCAGGGCCCTTTGTCTCAGACCCCAACCAGTATTTTCAGTCTTACAGTATTTACCTCTTTATAGTGTATGTGAACGTGATAATCTTTTACATTGTCATACTGTAGTTTGACGGTGGATTTCATTGATGGTGAATGTGATGGTGGAGAAAAGGATGACAAGAGCAATAAATCCATCAGTAACCAGAACCATGGTGTCGTTTATTTCCTGGAGGGAGTGATACTCAGCTTTCAAATTATGTCAATTTTATTATGAAATTCAAACAATACCGTTTTGGCGCTCTTTAGTGTGACGTGACAGATCGCTGTAGCACCTCGGTTCAAGCGGCACGTGAACTGATCTAAAGCTCTTAAATAAATTCGAATGAGCTATGTTGGACGAGACAGTAGCCTACAACTTGCTGAAATGTATCATGTCTCATGTAATCACTCAATCAGTGCTTCAACCACGGAAATAGGTCAATAAAACAACTGAAGTAACGTAACATTTACCTCAGAAAAGCCATTTAATGACCACAGCATATAGCTAGAAAAATTAACTGGGCCTATAGATAGATTCCGATGACGTCACATTTCTCCCGCAACTCCTTACGGCGCCATCTTGTGTGTCAAGTGGGTCAAGCGTTTGTGTTACGGAGCATGATAATATCCTGAATCGGCATTATTCTGAACATGAAAATCATACGATTATTCTCAGTTTAGCTGGAGTTAATGTTCAGTGCTGCTCTTGTGAACATTTAGAGGTTTTGTGCTCTGGAGATGTGACACTTTATTTCCAAGATGGGCTAGCTAAATGCGCTAACGTTAGCTCTCATCGGCTGTCAAATCGCTGTACCCAGGCGGCTACTATCGACACAGCCCTTGAGAGGTGTTGGCTGGGCAGAAGCACACTCTGACGATTGTCCACCTTCATCACTTTCTCTGTGGCCACATCAGCTGGTCGAGCCAGAGGCAAAGGCTAAACCTGGAGCGCATCGCTCCGTGCCTCTGCTCTCCATCTCTCCTACACTAAATTAGTTCAGAGTGTTGTGTTGTTGTTTTTTTCACCCAGATGGTGTTGTCTTGACACTGAGTCTAAATGTACCGTATAATAAGGGCTGTGCAGATATCAGCCGCCTGGCTACAGCGATGTGAACCGTCAATGCAGGGCTCCAGACTAACTTTTCCACGAGGGAGAGAGAGCAAGACAGCGCTTAGTTTGGAGACGGTGAAGTTTTGTTTACACTTTCGCCTGGCTCCGAAGAAAGAGAGAGAGAGCCAGGTCTCTCGCACGCGACCGGCTCTCTCTCTATCTGCCCGTTCTTTCAGTTAAACATGCACCCAGTTCATCTACATTACTCACCGATCAAATAAGACTTTGGCAGGACAAAAATTCACTTTGGCGGGCGCTAAAACAAGTTCAATGCAGGAGAATTCATGCGTGAATTTAACTGAGTAGTACATGACCATGCACTCGCACAAATGCGACCATATAAAAATTTTAACTCGCACATTCTAACAAAATAATTGTATGCTTCCAGAGACTCTTCCTCTTAATTCGTCAAAAGTGTACGCACTAACGGTGTGGATGAGATACTTGGCAATGTCCATTTCCTGAATATCGGGGTATACGCCGCAGGATTAGCCTACATAACCAGTCCTCTTTCGACATTGTGTAAGGATCCTTTCCATCGATATAACTCAATTTCTCATCATATCTTGCCTGGCAAACATCGTCTAATGTGTCCCTGTAAATAACCTTCACCTTGTCGCTAGGTTTGGAGGAATTTGTCATCGTTATCTCAACACAAAAGAGTCAGAAATACTTTATATTAACTGGCTTTCTATTAATGCAGCACAGTGACCTACTGACAGCTTTGACACACAACATGGCGGCGCGCCGCAGAGGATAATGGGTAATTCGCGAAACGGAAACCCATCTATAGAGAGGTAGCCTGGCCAACGTCAGACCTCTTTCTCATTGAGACGTGGTCTGGGAACCATATGTTCATTTTCACGAATTTGAGGCGTGGTTTACGAATGCCCAGAGCCGTTTATTGGGCGCTACGAATGTCTATCAAATACGCCTGCACGTAGCTCATAGCCAATCGTTTCAATTATACCAGATGACGTATGTAGAGTGGCAGAAATTCGACAAGGAAGAAGACGAAATAAACTTGCTTTCTAAACTACTTATAACACTATCTAAGGCTGCATCCATAGGTATATACACTAGATGTCGCCTTGTATACGGCAGTTCATTGGAATGAATGCGTCAATAGAGCCGCCATCTTGGAACAGGGGAGCCCCTCCTCTTTAATGCATCAGCGTCAATGTAGGCAAAGGTCTAACGGAAATAAAATCACCATAAATCGTCATGAATGCTATTTTCTATTTTTTTGGGTTCGTTCCAACGGTCAGACATGTATTTATCATTGAGTCCAGAGAAAATTTAAGGTTTTGATATTAAGATAATTGACTTCTTTATCAAAATATAATGTATAGTGCTAGTAGGCCTAAGTTTATAAGTCACATTCTTCCACTTGAGTAAACTTAGAATGAACTATCGCTACTATATATATAAATGAGCAAACTTGGCCACTAAATATTTAATATTCAATTATTTTAATGATCACAATTAAAGTTTTAATTTTATTAAATTCAACAAGCGCAACATTCAGCATTCAATGTATTACAATGTAATACAAAGATGTATTATTAATAATAATGTTATTTCAACATAGGCCTAATATCTCGTTATTTCGACATAATAGCCTATTTGTGCGTGCAACAAGCAAGATGTGCATTTGTAAATCCGGTGACGCGTGCATTGATTTTTATTAATAAACTAGTGTTTTTAACAGTGTCGAGTGTCGACTCGGCAAAGATGAAGTTGACGATTGCCATATTCGTAGTGAACGAGCCTATAGAGAGAAATGCACATAATGGATTACATAATCAGAGAGTAGCCTTTTTCTTTTCGTTTTGAATTATTTAGTTTAAAGACATTTCAAGCTTTGTGTATTTGATGTATTTCTCATGTCTGTGTGAGGCACACACTGAGTTTCGTTAAGTTAGGATGAGATGCGCTCCAGTTAACATGCAATGCAGGTGACCACGCGGGCACCTCCATGATTATATTTACTGTTATATTTGCTTCTTATTTATTAAATCCAGGCAATTGGTTGATTAAAAATTGATTAAAATTAAGATAATTGATTAAAAAAAGCTTTAAACAGTTGACATTTTCACAAATTCCAGTGTCCTTCCACACCTCCATCCCCAGTTTGCAAGAAAGAAACAAGCCCTTGAGTCCACTGTATCTTTGTGCAAAACGCACACATACATAACATTTGTGGAATTCTATGTATAATAATCATGGATGTACTGTTTGAAGATTGACAGGGAGAGGACAAGCATAGGCTACTAGGACTGTACTTAGGTTACAAGCGCCACACTGTTTTTTTTTTCCATTAAAAGGTTTAAAAGGTTTGAGTACAATCGGTAAAAAATCAAAAGTTAGGAACAACATAGTCTCAGCCTCAGACGTCACGCCCACGGAACGTTGGCTAAACGTCTGATGCATATGGCACACTTTTCTGGAAACACTTCAGGAGTTTCGAAGTCGCGACCTGATTGGTTGAATTCTACAGGATGTCCGCGAGACGTGCGTGTCGCGTTCTTTAACGGTCCGTCTGGAAACAAATGCCATGACGCCAAAACCCCTCGTGGAAGAAGAAAGCCGTTGTGTTTACAACTGAGACAAATGAGCGCTTACCAGGATCAACTAAACGCTGCATTTTCAAAAGTATGTGAAGTTTGCGGGCTCCATTGTTGCAGTAATCTTGCACAAAGTTCTTGAATGAATAATTTATTAAATGCACACCGGTCTGTTATTGTAGGGACATCGACATTATATTGGCACGCCCCTAAACATGACGCGGAACAAAACGAACTGTGATTGGTTGCGTTATATGTCAGTCAAACATCCTCTTGGCCAAGAAAAGCTTCTAGAGTCCAGACCTTCTGCCGTCAGTCTGGAGGTCTGGCTACGCGAGACTAGGAACAACACAGCACAACACAGCCAAAAGTGGGTATTGAGGATCAACTCCTGCATATTGTACATTTTAAACACAAGGGTTATTTCAAATAATATCTAAAGAGTACAGCACATTCACAGTTCATTTTCTGTGCGAGAATCACAGTTCATTTTCTTCCTCCAAGCAGAGAAATGTACACTGAACTTATAAAAAAAACAACTTGACTACTACCATCCACAGAGTAAATGTAATTTCTTGCTGTCTGATTTAAATTTCGTTTCTTGTGAACATCCATACGCAGCACAAAAGTCCGGTATCATCCATGAATTCGAAGTACATGCGGAGATAGCAGCGTTACCTAGCTACTTCCTACGACAAGACCCCTGTTCCAAGATGGCGGCGTTTTTGATGCATGCTTAGAACCCCAAGGCGACATCTAGTGTATCTATGGTCTGCATCGTACCGCGTCTGCTGCCATGTTGGATCTGTTACGACCCTTCATGGTTTTAAAAAGTCTAGGTAGGTAGAAGGGAAACATTATGTCACCCTATGAAAACACTGGGAAATGAGTGATACCAGGAAACAGCAGAACGTTGGAACACATTTATTATGTGCAACTGGTCAAAGAATATATCTATATATAAACATATATATAGATAGTTAAAAAAAAAAAAAAAATTAAAGTTGTTTACAATCAGAAATATCCCAGACCTGGAAGGAGAAAAGGGAATAACTGGACAGTGCCAACTCAAAAAAAAGAATAAAACAAAATAATCTTTCTACGTCGTTTAAACTAACCTAACTAACACGAAAGAAAAATGTAGAAAGGAAAGGTCTTCGACGTCCAAGACGTCGTATACTTCCCTACCCTAACTATCAAACAAAAATACAACAAATGGCACTTGCCCTCTTAACCTAGTGTGTCTAAACAGAAAATAAACCTAAGTGCGATGTACGTTACCTGTCCCTTTTCCTCTATCATTCCCAAAACACAGCGTTACCGCTCTCAAAACATTTAGATAAAAAGAATAGGACGGCAACACAACAAGATCTCACATGACCAACTTTGAACACATTAACAAAGCTTGATAAATTCTCAAAAATTGAAAACAAGCAAAAACCAAAATCAAGCTTAACAAAAGAAGAAAATACCGAGCACACAAAATCAAGTTCACAAACAAAAAGGCCGCCGCCGTCTAGCGCGTCCATGACTCCTTTTATAGTTCCCGCGAGTTTCCGGTAACCATATGACTGGATCTCACTTGCAGACGTCAGCACGCCAGAACCCTCCTCTCCGATGGTTGACAGCCAATCAGGCGACCGATCAGCACCTCGCCTGCGAGAGTGAAAGTAAAAAAAAACAGACAACGGCAGAAACAATACAAAAGAAACTAGAAACACCGAAGTCGCACAGCTTGGTGTCACATAATATCGTAACACCCCCACATTTAAGAACAAACATATATTGTTTGTTACAAAAAAATAATAATAATAATCTTAACATGAAACAAATCATAACTCACCCGCTATAAGCCCTTTTCAAACCCTGGAAAGAGCGTCAGCCAGAACATTCTCAGACCCCTTTTTATGATGAATTTCAAGGTTATAACTCTGTACAAACAGAGCCCAACGCATCAAACGTTGACTGGTATTATACATCCGAGAAAGAAAAACAAGGGGGTTATGATCCGTATACACAACCGTAGGCAGATCGAAGAACCTAAATAAACTTCAAAGAACTGCAAAGCAAGCAGCAACGCCAAAGTTTCCTTTTCAACTGTAGAGTAATTTCCTTAATGCTTATTAAACTTACGGGAGAAAAAACATACTGGATGGTCCACGCCATCCTCGCTCTCTTGAAGCAACACTGCTCCAGCGCCTACCGCGTAAATTCCGTAATAGCTGCAACTTTCGTTTCCACAGGTTTCACTTGTCCCTGTCCCACCTGTTTGCCCAAATAGGTGACACTAGCTTGACCAAACACACATTTTGACAAGTTAAGGGTTAGTGAAGCATTTTCCAGCCTCTCAAACACTGTACGAAGTAAGGACATGTGCTCTATCCAGTCCTTAGAAAAAATTACCAGATCATCTAAATAAGCGTTACAGTTAGGCACGCCAGCTAGAACTATCTGGATCAACCTCTGAAATGTAGCCGGAGTGTTTCGTAACCCGAACGCCATAACGTTGTATTGTAGGAAGCAATCCGGGGTTACGAACGCAGAGATATCCGATGCACGCGGCGTTAAGGGTACCTGCCAGTATCCCTTAAGTAAATCAAGTTTACTGACAAAAGTAGCAGAACCTATATTATCGACACAATCTTCCATCCTGGGGAGAGGGTAGGAATCAGGTACGGTCACGGCATTCACTTTACGGTAGTCCGTACAGAAACGGAACGAACCGTCAGACTTATTTACCAAAAGGCACGGAGAACTCCACGGACTACAGCTATGCCGGGCCAATCCATTTGTCAGCAGATACTCAGTCTCCTCCTTCATGACGGACCGCTTGATAGCGTTAAGTCGATAAGCATGTTGTTTTATAGGTTTCACACCACCAACATCAATATCATGTCGCAACACATTAGTCTGAGACGGAACGTCAGAAAATAAAGCTGGAAATGCGGTGATAAGATCTACCACATCCTGCAGTTGCCCATCGGGTAGATGTGAGAGATGAGAAGACAAATTTGTTAGAATAACTGAATTCTCTAACTTATTACATTGTTGAGGAGTATTTCTCAGCACTAAACCATCCTCATCTGCATCCACTTCACCCTCTGCAACAGATATAAATTCCGTCATTGCCATGACAGGTGCAATTTCTTTCACAAGATCACATTGCACTTGTTCTCGTTCATGATACTCTTTGAGCATGTTGACATGACAAACACGGGTTTTCCGTCTTCTCTCTGGTGTGCGTATAACATAGTCTGTCTCGCTAAGTTTCCTCACCACTTCATAGGGGCCAGTAAATCGAGCCGACAATGCAGACCCTTGGACAGGTAATAACACTAAAACATTGTCACCTGACTGGAACGACCGTGCGACTGCTTTGATGTCATAACGATTCTTCATTTCACACTGAGCATTTTTCAAAGATTTCTGAGCAAGATCACAAGCCTCGTGAAGCCTTTTCCTGAACCGACTAACATAGTCCAAAATATTTATTTCAGACTCTGAATTAGTCTCCAGCATCTTATCTTTAAGGACCTTTAATGGGACAGTATGCCCAAAAACCAACTCGGCTGGGCTGAAACCGAGTGATTCCTGCACTGTTTCACGTATGGCAAACAACACCAAAGGGATTCCCTCATCCCAATCCTTATTTGTTTCCATACAGTATCTTCGAAGCATCGCTTTTAAGGTCTGGTGGAACCTCTCAATTACGCCCTGGCTCTCAGGATGATAGGCACTTGAGACTCTGTGTTTTATAGACAAAGACTTAAGAGTCTGAGCAAAAACGCGCGACAAGAAATTCGTTCCCTGGTCTGTCTGAATCACCTTAGGAAGACCAAATGTAGAAAAGAATTTCACTAGCGTTTGCAAAATAACAGGAGCAGTTATTTTGCGCAGCGGTATCGCTTCTGGAAATCGTGTCGCTCTACACATAATAGTGCATAAATACTGGTTACCTGATTTTGTCTTCGGTAAGGGACCAACACAGTCTACAAGCACTTCTTCAAATGCTTCACCCACAATGGGAATAGGAGAGAGTGGAGCGGGAGGAACTAACTGATTCGGCTTCCCTGTTATTTGGCATGTGTGACAAGTTCGGCAAAATTTAACAACATCCCGTTTCAAGCCTGGCCAAAAAAAATGGTGTAAGATACGATTGTAGGTTTTAGTTATTCCCAAGTGTCCAGATAATACATACTGTGAGCATACAAGTGAGCCAGACATAATACCTGAGAACGAAATATACTTGGAACAACCACCTGATACACAACATTCCAATCCAGATCATCATCGACCCGAGAACACCACTTTCGCATCAATAATCCATCATCTTCAAAATACGCAACATGTCTTGTCTTAGCAGCCTCATAACTAAGAACAGTCAAAAAACATTTACGCAAAGATGGATCATCCTTTTGTGCTGCGATGATTTGAGACCGAGTGATGGGCAAATCTAACGAATTCAACTTCCCCAGAACAGTTTCTGAAATTTTCAGATCAGTGTTTTGTGAGGAGCTCTCTTTTACTTTCGTTTCAGACTCAGAACTTAACACGCCATTTGTTAGCGTCTGCCCCATCAACGAGTCAGCCAGAACAACTTGATCTGTCCTCGCTAACTGAGCGCGCGTAACAGCACAGGCAGAAAATACATCAGGATATAGGCTAGCCACATCATCAGAAATTGCACACACATTCGGAGAATCAGTCACCTCTGGCACGGGCATGACTTTGCCTCCGGCCAAATCATTTCCGAGAATAAAGGTTATCCCTTTCACAGGCAACGAATTACGAATACCGACCTTTACAAATCCTGAAACTAGTGAACTATCTAAGTGCACACGATGCAAAGGAACTGGTACCACCTGCATTTCAATACTACGAACTAGAATATTCGAGCCACAGTATGATTCCTCGGAAAAAGGCAAAACATCACACACCATAAGCGACTCCATAGCCCCTGTATCTCGAAGGATATGGACTTCTCTCTGATCTTCTATCTTTCCAGACAACGAAACTAACCTCGTCATTACAAAAGGTTTATAATTTGCATCAGGAATCTCAGTACAGCTTGATAATTCGGATGACTGCACAGTTTTAAGTAATGCAACACTTTTAGGAGGCTGCACCTGCTGCTTTCGTTTAAGTATAACACAATCCGCAATCAAATGCCCCTGCTTATGGCAGTAAAAACATTCTCTTACCTCCCTAGATTGTGAAGTTCCAGGCTTTATTCGGACACTCTGATTTTGCGGCGGGGTGCCAGTCACACTCTTTTCAACACGCGTTACGGAAAATACCGCCTTATGGGTGAGTACGAATTCATCTGCCAAGACAGCAGCCCGTGACAGTGAATCAACTTTTTGTTCGTTTAAGTACACCACCACACGCTCAGACAAACATGATTTAAATTCCTCCAGCAGGATTAACTCTCTCAGCGAAACAAAATCATCAGCTTTGCTTGCATTACTCCACTTATCAAACAAAATACTCTTATCCCTTGCAAACTCTACAAAGGTCTGGTTGGAATTTTTTTTATGGCTTCGAAACTTTTGTCAGTATGCCTCTGGGACCAGCTCATATGCACGTAAGATCGCCAATTTCACAGCTTCGTACTTTAAACTATCCTCCAAAGAAAGAGTGGAAAAAGCTTCTTGCGCCTTCCCAATCAACCTGCACTGCAACAGAAGAGCCCAAACCTCCTTAGGCCAACCAAGTGACAGGGCAATGCGCTCGAAAGCATTGAAATACGAGTCCACCTCTGTCTCTCTAAAATGTGGGACTAGTGTAATGTGCTTACTGACGTCGAACGACCCAGTTACTAACGACGGAGAAGCAGAAGACACGGTTGCTAACGGTGGAGTATGAGCAGAAGACACGGCTGCTATCGGTGGAGTATGAGCAGAAGACACGGCTGCTATCGGTGGAGTATGAGCAGAAGACACGGCTGCTATCGGTGGAGTATGGGCAGGAAGAACGTTATCTCGAGATGGATGCCGTTGCGCAGCAGATCTTCCCACAATTTGCATTGCCTCGAGCTCCAACTCTCGCATTTTTACCTGTTTATCTGCCTCAATTTCAAGTTTACGAATTTGTGAAAAGATAAAGTATAAAGTCGGCAACACCTAAGCTCCAAAATTATCAAAAATATTTATTTTTAAAAACTATCGCATAGAGTATGCACTCTTAACCCGAATTAGTTGACTTTACTCGCAAATCGCGAGGAAACCCGTTGCCTTATACCACTTTAGTTTTTACACAAGCAGAAACTAAACATGTTGAGTTGTATTAACATGGAACCCTAACCTTTAACACAAGCTGAAACTAAACATATTATGTTGTATTAACATATAACCCTAACCTTTTACACAAGCTGAAACTAAACATGTTATGTTGTATTTACACGGTTAAGGATAATAGGTTTACTATTGGGTACCCAGCATGCATTGCAAGTGTCACTATTGATGAGATACATATACAATTCTGTTGGATTTCCTGCTGTAAAATCACAGAAAAAGTTAAGTGCTACTGACTTCAGTGACTTACTATCTCTATTGATAACAACATCAAAAGACAGTTATAGTCAATTGATCACTTTACTCTAGGCTTTTTACTATAATTATTGTGCCTTTTAAACTTACGGTTAAAGCAGCCAGAAAAAATATAATGTTTAAATATCAAAGGCAAGAGCCCAACTAAAGCCAACACCTTTCTTTTTTTTTTTTTTTTTGCCCACCTCCACCCCCCCCCCCCCCCCCCCTCATCGGAGGGCAACTTTATTTTATTTTTATTTATTTTTTATACTGGCAATATATTTTTTAAGTACATACACAATATATTACCTTCGAATTACATTTATAGTCAGTGCATTAAACTGTTGTCCTACCATAATCTTTCACCATATTCTTTAGTAAGATCCTGGATCCTTATAAAGGCATGGGGGATTAGAGCACCACATACAGAGTAAAACACAAAACACTTCTTTTTCTTCTTTTCCCTCGATGCTGAACTCATTTTTCTTCTTTTACATTGTCCTTCAGTGGTCCTGATACAGAGTGAATCCAGCGGACAGAATGAATCTGAGTCTTGAAGTGGTATTTTAGTGGGTTACTCCAAAGATTCGGGACCAAGACTGGAGAGAGACCTATAACTTGACTGCTCTGGCTTAGGAAAGACCTGGAATCAAGACTGTTGGGACGCAGACTGGTAACAGGCTTGTGCTGACTGTAGGCCACAGGGCTGGTCCACAGACTGGTAACAGGGTTGTACTGACTACGGACTGCTGGGTCGGAACACAGACTGGTAACTGGATTGTGCTGACTGCAGACTGATGGACCGGGACACAGACTGGTAACGGGCTTGTGCTGACTGCAGGCCACTGGGCTGGTCCACAGACTGGTAACAGGATTGTGCTGACTGCAGACTACTGGGCTGGGACACAGACTGAGAGCTGGTTTATACTGACTGCAGGCCACTGGGCTGGTCCACAGACTGGTAACGGGCTTGTGCTGACTGCAGGCCACTGATCTGGTCCACAGACTAGTAACGGACTTATGCTGCCTGCAGACTGCTGGGCCGGAACACAGACTGGTAACTGGATTGTGCTGACTGCAGACTGCTGGGCTGGTCCACAGACTGGTAACAGGCTTATGCTGCCTGCAGACTGCTGGGCCGGAACATAGACTGGTAACTGGATTGTGCTGACTGCAGACTGCCGGACTGGTCCACAGACTGGTAACGGGCTTGTGCTGACTACAAGCCACTGAACTGGTCCACAGACTGATAATGGGCTTGTGTTGACTGCAGACTGATGGGCTGGGACACAAATTGGTAACTGGATTGTGCTGACTGCAGACTGCTGGGCTGGGACACAGACTGGTAACGGGCTTGTGCTGACTGCAGACTGCTGGGCTGGTCCACAGACTGGTAATGGGCTTATGCTGACTACAGGCCACTGAACTGGTCCACAGAATGATAACAGGCTTATGTTGACTGCAGACTGATGGGCCGGGACACAAGCTGGTAACGGGATTGTGCTGACTGCAGAATGCTAGGCTAGTCCACAGACTGGTAACGGGCTTGTGCTGACTGCAGACTGCTGGGCAGGGACACAGACTGGTAACAGGCTTGTGCTGCCTGCAGACTACTGGGCAGGCGGGTTGTTGGATGCCAGATTAATCCACAGACTGTGAGCTGGCTTGAGCTGTTTGTTGGATACCAGACTGGTCCACAGACTGGTAACGGGCTTGTGCTAACTGCAGACTGCTGGACTGGGACACAGACTGAGAGCTGGTTTGCGCTGGCTGCAGGCCAGTGGGCTGGTCCACAGACTGGTAGCAGGCTTATGCTAATTGCAGACTGCTTAGCCAGGACACAGACTGGTAACGGGATTGTGCTGACAGCAGACCACTGGGCTGGTCCACAGACTGTGAACTGGCTTGGGCTGGTTGTTGGATGCCAGACTGGTCCACAGACTGTGAGCTGGCTTGGGCTGGTTGTTGGATGCCAGACTGGTCCACAGATTGTGAGCTGGCTTGGGCTGGTTGTTGGATGCCAGACTGGTCCACAGATTGTGAGCTGACTTAGGCTGGCTGTTGGATGCCAGACTGGTCCACAGATTATGAGCTGGCTTGGGCTAGTTGTTGGATGCCAGATTGGTCCACAGATTGTGAGCTGACTTAGGCTGGTTGTTGGATGCCAGACTGGTCCACAGACTGTGAGCTGGCTTGGGCTGACAACAGGCTACCTGACAGTACAACAAACTGTGAGCTGACTTGGGCTGGTTGTTGGATGCCAGACTGGTCCAAAGATTGTGAGCTGGCTTGGGCTGGTTGTTGGATGCCAGACTGGTCCACAGACTGTGAGCTGGCTTGGGCTGGTTGTTGGATGCCAGACTAGTCCACAGATTGTGAGCTGGCTTGGGCTGGTTGTTGGATGCCAGACTGGTCCACAGACTGTGAGCTGGCTTGGGTGAGTTGTTGGATGCCAGACTGTGAGCTGGCTTGGGCTGGTTGTTGGATGCCAGACTTGTCCACAAACTGTGGGCTGGCTTGGGTGGGTTGTTGGATGCCAGACTGTGAGCTGGCTTAGGCTGGTTGTTGGATGCCAGACTTGTCCACAGACTGTGAACTCGCTTGGGTGAGTTATTGGATGACAGACTGGTCCACAGACTGTGAGCTGGCTTGGGTGGGTTGTCGAATGCCAGACTGATCCACAGACTGTGAACTCGCTTGAGCGGGTTGTTGGATGCCAGACTGGTCCACAGACTGGTAACGGGATTGTGCTGACTGCAAGACACTGATCTGGGACACAGACTGAGAACTGGTTTGCGCTGACTGCAGGCCAGTAAGCTGGTCTACAGACTGGTAAAAGGCTTGTGCTGACTGCAGACTATTGAATCGGAACACAGACTGGTAACAGGATTTAGCTGACTGCAGGCCGCTGATTTGGAACACAGACTGAGAGCTGGTTTGTGCTGACTGCAGATCACTGGTCTGGTCCACAGACTTGTAACGGGCTTGTGCTGACTGCAGACTGCTGGGCTGTGACACAGATTGGTAACGGGGTTAGGCTGACTGCAGGCCGCTAAGCGGGGACACAGACTGGTAACGGGATTGTGCTGACTGCAGGCCGCTGAGCTGGGACATAGACTGAGAGCTGGTTTGTGCTGACTGCAGGCCACTGAGCTGGGACACAGACTGGTAACGTGCTTGTGCTAACTGCAGACTGCTGGGCTGGGATACAGACTGGTAACGAGATTAGGCTGACTGCAGGCCGTTAAGCTGGGACACAGACTGGTAACCAGTTACTCCACTGCTGACTGCAGGCCGCTGATCTGGGACACAGACTGAAAGCTAGTTTGTGCTGACTGCAGGCCACTGGGCTGGTCCACAGACTGGTAACGGACTTGTGCTAACTGCAGACTGCTGGGCTGGGACACAGACTGGTAACGGGACTGGACTGACTGCAGGCCGCTGAGCTGGGACACAGACTGGTAACGGGATTGTGCTGACTGCAGGCCGCTGATCTGGAACACAGACTAAGAGCTAGTTTGTGCTGACTGCAGGCCACTAGGCTGGTCCACAGACTGGTAACGGACTTGTGCTGACTGCAGACTGCTGGGCTGGGATACAGACTGGTAACGGGACTGGACTGACTGCAGGCCGCTGAGCTGGGACACAGACTGGTAACGGAATTGTGCTGACTGCAGGCCGCTGATCTGGGACACAGACTGAGAGCTAGTTTGTGCTGACTGCAGGCCACTGGGCTGGTCCACAGACTGGTAACGGACTTGTGCTGACTACAGACTGCTGGGCTGGAACACAGACTGGTAACGGGATTAAGCTGACTGCAGGCCGCTGAGCTGGGACACAGACTGGTAACGGGATTGTGCTGGCTGCAGTCCGCTGATCTAAGACACAGACTGAGAGCTGGTTTGTACTGACTGCAGGCCACTGGACTGGTCCACAAACTGGTAACGGGCTTGTGCTGACTGCAGACTGCTGGGCTGGGACACAGACTGGTAACGAGATTGGGCTGACTGCATGCCGCTGAGCTGGGACACAGACTGGTAACGGAATTGTGCTGACTGCAGGCCACTGAGCTGGGACACAGACTGAGAGCTAGTTTGTGCTGACTGCAGGCCGCTAAGCTGGGATACAGACTGGTAATGGGCTTATGCTGACTGCAGACTGCTGGGCTGGGACACAAACTGGTGACGAGATTAGGCTGACTGCAGGCTGCTAAGCTGGGACACAGACTGGTAACGGAATTGTGCTGAATGCAGGCCACTGATCTGGGACACAGACTGAGAGCTAGTTTGTGCTGACTGCAGGCCACTGGGCTGGTCCACAGACTGGTAACGGACTTGTGCTGACTGCAGACTGCTGGGCTGGGACACAGACTGGTAACGGGACTGGACTGACTGCAGGCCGCTGAGCTGGGACACAGACTGGTAACGGAATTGTGCTGACTGCAGGCCGCTGATCTGGAACACAGACTGAGAGCTAGTTTGTGCTGACTGCAGGCCACTGGGCTGGTCCACAGACTGGTAACGGACTTGTGCTGACTGCCGACTGCTGGGTTGGGATACAGACTGGTAACGGGACTGGACTGACTGCAGGCCGCTGAGCTGGGACACAGACTGGTAACGGAATTGTGCTGACTGCAGGCCGCTGATCTGGGACACAGACTGAGAGCTAGTTTGTGCTGACTGCAGGCCACTGGGCTGGTCCACAGACTGGTAACGGACTTGTGCTGACTGCAGACTGCTGGGCTGGGACACAGACTGGTAACGGGATTAAGCTGACTGCAGGCCGCTGAGCTGGGACACAGACTGGTAACGGGATTGTGCTGGCTGCAGTCCGCTGATCTAGGACACAGACTGAGAGCTGGTTTGTACTGACTGCAGGCCACTGGACTGGTCCACAAACTGGTAACGGGCTTGTGCTGACAGCAGACTGCTGGGCTGGGACACAGACTGGTAACGAGATTGGGCTGACTGCATGCCGCTGAGCTGGGACACAGACTGGTAACGGAATTGTGCTGACTGCAGGCCGCTGAGCTGGGACACAGACTGAGAGCTAGTTTGTGCTGACTGCAGGCCGCTGAGCTGGGATACAGACTGGTAATGGGCTTGTGCTGACTGCAGACTGCTGGGCTGGGACACAGACTGGTGACGAGATTAGGCTGACTGCAGGCCGCTAAGCTGGGACACAGACTGGTCACGGACTTATGCTAACTGCAGACTGCTGGGCAGAGGCACAGACTGGTCACAGGCTTGCGTTGATCATACAGCAGACCCCCATAGCCCCCAGTAGGGCAGAACACATATCCCTTCCCTCCCACTATGTAACGTAACTAATCAGCGGGGCCCAGAGAGAATTGAAGTCAGCTGATTGAAGTTTGTTAAAGGCAAACATGGACTCCATACTGATATGATCCGACAGGAGATTTCTATACTGATTAATACTAAGATTATTTTTAGTTTTCCAATTCAAAAGGATAATTTTCTTTGCGACAGTTAGTGTGGTGAGGACCATGTGTGCTTTGTCGATCTCCATATTAATATCATTTAGGTCACCTAATATACATAATTTTGGGCAAGCAGGTATATTACACTTAAGCCATATTGATAAGTCCTCGCAAACCTTAGTCCAAAATCTTTGGACTGGTGTGCAGAGCCACAAGGCATGTATGTAATCGTCTGCTGTGTTACTTGGGCAGTGCGTGCAAATGTTTGATTGATTAAAACCCATCTTGAACATCCTTTGTCCTGTGTAATAAGTTCTATGGAGGATTTTGTATTGTGTAAGTTGTAGATTTAAGCTGTCAGTCATATTAAAGTTATTTAGTATTATTTCTGACCAGAACTGATTGGTGGGATTCAGTGATAGATCTAACTCCCATTTTACAATTGGAAATGAAATTGTATCATCTATTTTGGAAATGAATCTATATATTTTCGATAGTAGCTTTGGAGTACCAAGGCTCCTGAATTCTGTAAAACTTGGTGGGAGTTCCAGGTTTGTTTGCTTAAGGGGGAATTTTTTACTTATTACTGATTTGAGTTGTTGATATTCTAGATATCTGTTATTACTTATCCCGTACTGTGAGGTGAGTGTTTGAAAAGGTAAAAAGTTACTGTTATGGATTAAATGCTCTAAGTGTTTAATTCCTTTGTTTTTCCATTGGATAAAATTAATCATATTTAAGTTGGCTTGAGAAAGCCAACTTTCTGATATTGTACTTAAACTTATTATTATTAGTGGTGCTTTTTTGAAAGCATCACTATTGTTATTGCTCATACTTATTATTAATGGTGCTTGCTGAAAGCAAGGCATCATTAGTGTTCTCTTGCATACTTATTAGTGGTGCTTTTTTAAAAGCATCACTATTGTTATTGCTCATACTTATTATTAGTGGTGCTTGCTGAAAGCAAGGCATCACTATTGTTATTGCTCATACTTATTATTCTTATTAGTGGTGCTTTTCAAAGCAACACTATTGTTATTGCTCATACTAATTCCACACAAAGTTTGGCATGTAACTCACCCCGCACCGTTTGTCACAGACCCCTGAGTGAGGTGTCAAATCGAGCGGCTCATTGAGGAGAGGTGTGCTATGACTTTTCTAAGCGATCGGGTGTACGATGTTCGCACAGCGGACGAAAAAGCGGCCAAAAAAGTCCCATTGACTTTACATTGGGAGTTCTAAAAATATTTGAATCCCAACCGACGTTTTCACACACACACCACTCCAAAGGGCCTGGGCCTCAGGCTGTCCCAGCTCAGGTGGTTCTGAAAGAGAGTCACAGAGAAGTTCAGAAAGCAGGTTAGTCATGAACTCCCTTGTGCTTTTCCCCTCAAGGCCCTCAGGAAGGCCTACCACTCGTATGTTATGGCGCTGCAAGCAAGAAATCAGGTTTTCTATGTTAGCTTTAAGCGCTGTGTTTTCCTTTTCCATCGTCGTCAGTTTTGATTGAAGAGCGTTTATATCATGCTCGAGCTGAGTTATTCGGTCGCTATGGTCTGAGCCTTGTCTCTAATGGAGTCTCTGTTTTTTAAAAAGCATGCAGATTTATTTACTGGACCAATAACAAAGATAATTAATGCCTCTATCAAAGAAGCGAGGTTTCCAAAGGACCGGAAGTCAGTCATCGTTGTTCCAGTTCATAAATTAGGAGACCCGACTGAGTCGAGTAATTATAGGCCTATTAGCATTTTACCTGTCATCTCCAAAATTGCTGAGAAATGTGTTGCTGAACAGCTGACCACTCTTCTCAATAGCAGCCCTCACACACTGCACCCAATGCAATTTGGTTTGCGAGCTAACCATTCTACTGAGACAGCAAATTGCTTCTTCTTAGAAAACATCAAGCTAAAAATGGACAAAGGAGGTGTTGTTGGTGCCATATTTTTGGACTTAAGAAGGCATTTGATACTGTCAACCATCAAATATTCATCTGTAAATTATCTAATTGTAATTTCTCCCCTAGCGTGCTGAATTGGATGAAGTCCTACCTTACAGGCAGAGTTCAGTGTGTAAGGGTGGGTTGTGAGACCCTTTCTGAGCAATGAAATGGGTGTGCCTCAGGGATCCATCCTGGGACCTCTCCTGTTCAGCTTATATATAAATGATTTACCTTCGGTGTGTACAGGGTGTGAGGTTCAGATGTATGCAGACGATACTGTAATGTATGTACATGCAAGAACCAAAGAACAAGCAGCTCTTAAACTCAATGAAACAATGATAAATGTTAACAAATGGTTTATGATTCACACTTGTTTAATATCAAGAAGACTGTTTCTTCACAAAGACACACTCTGCAACTGACAGTGATCCCAAAGTCTATGTGTCTGGAGAGATCATCCAAGTAGTCTCTTATGTTAAATATCTTGGTATTATCCTTAACTCCACATTATCCTTTAAAAACAAGTGAAGAAAGTATTGCAAATAACTAAATACAATTTGGCTAATTTCAGCTACATAAGAAACTGTCTTAACAACTACAGCAGCAAAATTATATTTAAATTAAATGATTTTCCCTCACTTAACATACTGTATGACAAGTTGTTCTCTAGCTAAAGGTGCAAATGTGAAGCCCATTCTCTCCTTGTATAAGCAGGCCTTTAAAGTGTTAGACTGAAAATCCAATACTTACCACCACTGTGATATTTTGGGCAAATATGATATCCTCAGCTGGAAAAATCTGACAAAATACACTGATGCCTGTTTGATGTTTAAGATCCTAAATGGAAATGCTGTGTAATCCCCTTCAGGTCCACCTCCTTTAGCCAATCATGCTTCTCCGTAAGAGCTTTTCACTTGAAGAACACACTTCCAACTGAAATAAGAAACTGTGCCACATATCACTCCTTTACTCAAAGTCTTAAAGCCTGGCTTCTAGAAAATCAGACATGTGATCATTTTTAATATCTGTAGTTCATTGCTTATTTAACTATTACTGTGTTTGTTATTTAACCTGCTGCTAAAATGTTCCATGCCCTTTGCTCGTGGCCAGTCGTCCAGCAGCGTGGCTTGGGTATATGGTATTTTATTTTATGAACAGTCTGGTATGTTCTTATATAGTGCTGTTTTATAACTTATATGCATGTTAGGCTACCATTTTATTAACCCATAACTGTGTCTCTAATATTTTATCAAGATTGATATGCTGTTGGCTGTGTTTTACATATGTTTATTGTTTATTCCTGTGTTGTTGCTTTGTTTGCTTGTATGGCTATTTGTGTGGAAATGCTGATTGCTGTTACAGAATTAATGTGCTGATGTTTTTCCGTTCATTTGTTGCTTCGCATGGCTTGTGTCTGTGCTGAGAATTCTTCTTTTGATGTTATTGCTGTCTTTACGGAGTTGTGAGGTCCTCGTAAAGTACTTTTTATAAGGTTTCAAAAACATCTTGCCAAAGGACTGCAGTTGAAAATGAGCCAGCTGGCTAGCACTGGCACATTTACAGAAATGTTGATTAATGTGTGTTGTCCTTATAAAAGAAAGAAAGAAAGAAAGAAAGGTGTAAATTATGGTAATTTCCTTCTTAATTTGTAAAGTTACTTTTCCGAAATGACACAAACTCAATGATAAATCCATCCGACAGTTGCGACTTGCAGGGCGTAGCCTTCAAAGTGAGGCAGTCATTGTCTAGTCTCCTTTGGGTGTACAGACTCTTTCTCCCATCATGGTTTATAATTGCCTGTGTTGGTTTACCGCCTTCACCTTTTTTCCACTGCAATCTGATCTTCCCTGTATTGACTGACCGCATTACATGCGTTTCTCATGCGTGTTACTCTCACCTGTCTACAATAAAGTCCCAATGTTGATTTTATCCTCATCCAGTGTGTGTCTGCTTCCTAACAATCACTTACTAACTGTATGAAGCTCAGAAATTTTTGTTGGGGTTTTATGGATCTAGAAATTAATTTCTATGCATTTATTGCATGTCAGTGTCACAATGAAATCAAACTGGACCATTCTTATTTTCTTATGGAATGTTGTAGTGCTTATTATAAATTACTTATTTGTGCACATCATTATTATTATTATTAAAGCTGCTCTAAGCGATGTCGGGTGACGTCATTTCTTGTTGACGTTCGAAGTACATGATCAAACAAAACGGAGGCTAGCTCGACCCTCCCTCCTCCTCATCCCGTCCCTCTCCCTTCCGTGCTTCCTGAAACAGGCTTTTCCGATGTCAATTCGGGACTTCGCGCGTTCCTTCTCCTTTTCCCTCTTCTTTGCTATTTGGTCATCGGAATGTCGTCTCTTTGGTCGTGTGTCGGCCATATCAAAATTCAAGAGAATATAATTCTAACGTTAGTCGTTAGTCATTGCCTAGACATCTCTCCTCTAGCTAACTTCCCTCTTCATGCTTCTCTCTCCTCCACTCCCCACACCCCCCTTCATGTGCACGCGCAGTAACCCCCCCACCCCCACCCCCAAATCATTCTTGTTGGTTATTGGCTGGAACACTGTTTGTTATGTTTTGTGGTCCGGGCTGGGCCAGTTTGTTTTTGTTGCCGTTTGTGGAGCCTGGGCTGTCTACAGAGATCGCGTTTTTTTACAGTGTGTTCAGGGGACGGGCAGCTAGTGGATAGTGAGGAGATGTTTGCTGTATGTGACAAAAAAATGTTTCGGCCTAAAAAATGCATGATATCGCTTAGAGCACCTTTAATAATAAAATATGTCCTCGTAATCTTTAATAAAAAACAATGTCCCCTTCCCCTCAATGGCATCTCTTCTCTGATGACTGTGTATTTTGGTGCATGGGCTGGACAATAAGGTTGATTAATAGCCAGACAAATTTCAATCCCTCCACTCAGTAAAAAAATAAATAAAATAAAAACTCAGTAAGAATTTATAATAAGTATACTGAAATAAAGTACTTAATTTGAAAACTATTAGTTTAAAGTTAATATAGTTAATATTAAAAAGCTTTATATAAATAGTGAGTTCTCCATTCATTGTCACTGTAATTAACATAATTATTATTGTTTAATTTGCTCATATGTAAAGAGTTAGATCATGTTTTTTTTATGCTTTGTTAACAACTTATTAACTCCAAATAGTTCTCACTTTAGGTCATGGAAAATGGTAAATATATAATGTCCAATAAAGGTTGGTTTAAAGCACTTAATTACATTTTCCTTGACCTAATCTAAAGTGAGAACTATTTACTATTACTATTTACTATTAACTATAATAACTAATAACTAATTAACAATTCCTTTACTACCAGCCAATTAAACAATAATAACTGTGTTACAGTGACAATGAATGAAGAACTCACTTTTTGTATATATAGCCTATATAGCCTATTAATACATTAACAATGTAGAGACTACAATTTATAAACTATGAATTATTAACTTTAAACTAATAGTTTGTTGATGATTTGTAAGTACTTTATTACTGTATACTTACCAAAGCCTTAATTTTATTTCACAATTTGTTCAAACTATTAGGGATTTTCACTGTAATCATTATGAATTATGTCCCTTTGTCCATATTGGGTCATCATGTCTGATGCAATACCTTACATCACGTTTCTGCAGCATTCAGTTTGCTATTGTTTCTTTACTGACATTATGTGGATAAAAATGAGACACTTGATCCACCAAAGTTCAGCCGAACCCACCCACTGACACACTGAACTGGGTCTCTCTGTTTAATAGGCTTTCCTTCTCCTATTCACCCTTCAAGAAAAGCAGAAATGTGATCATGACACAAATGTGTTTGTGTGTGTGTGTGTGTGTGTGTGTGTGTGTGTGTGTGTGTGTGTGTGTGTGTGTGTGTGTGTGTGTGTGTGTGTGTGTGTGTGTGTGTGTGTGTGTGTGTGTGTGTGTGTGGCATTCCATCTCACCCTGTTTGACAAGTTTAAAGAGAACAACACGTCCCTCTGGGTTGTGCTGTAGAAAGGGGGCTGGTCATTAGGAATATGTATAGCAGATATATAGAGTCTTATAATGCTTATTCACTCAGAACTCAGATCTTATTTTGGATAATAGGAATCTTTACATACAGAGACAACAGAAATCTAGATATTTTCTGTATTCCATTTTTCTTCTCACAGTCAATCATAAGGTAAGAAATAAATCTGTAATCTGCAATAATTGTTTTGCATGAACACAGAAAAATAAATTCTCTGTACACTATAACAATTTAAAAATATATGAAATAGTATTTTATCAATTTCATGTCATAAGTTTGAGATACATCAACTCACAGAAGGGCAAGAACAGTGAGAAGAGAAAAGGAGAAACAGAGAGAAATGGAGAGCAGAGAAGAACGATCTCGCTCATCCAGACCACAGCCTGGTAATCACATCAGACTGGTGAAACGGGAGAGCATTGACAAACGACCAAATTGTGAGTATATTATAAAGTTGTAATACAATACAACAATTTACATTATGCTATTTGCTTCTAGTTTGATATGATACGTATTTTTTCTTCTCAAAAAAAAAAAAAAAACTATTTTATTTTATATACTGTACAGTTAGTGTTGCAAAATATGACAGACAGCAAATTCTTCCCGTACTGAAGCAGACACTGTGTGTTCTCCACTATATCTGATGATAAAAATCTGACTCAGCATAAAGTTATCAGAAATGTCTGATCACCACATATAAACTATATAACGAGAATCAAATGTTTTGTTCCAGTTTCTCATGATTCTGGTGGTCCAGAGCAGAGTCAAACTGATATATCTGAAGAGATCCATGATAAGGTGAGATATTTAGTGTTCAGAAAAAACTGACACGAACTAGAATGAATGAACAGATAGAGTAGAGTATGTCTTTCTTTAATGATTCAGACCACTGTGATGGAATCACATGTTCCCATGAATGTTTGTGTAAAACTGTTTTTTCCTTAGAAAACTACAACACAGTAAAGAATGAGAGAACGTGACAGCAGTGACGTCATCTACTCACGGAACATGGAACTCCCTGGAAAGTAATTCTAAAATACTTGCAATGCCTTTAAAGTGACAAAGCCACAGAACATGTTGAGAATCATGGATTCCAGCCTTCCCTACTCCGTACATGGGAATTCACTGGACAGTTTTTAAAGACATTCAGATGTACTGCAAAAACAGGAGCAGCTGGAGGAGCTTCAGCACATCTTTGAGGAGACGACTTTGCATTGGCAGTAAACACTTCTCACAGGGTGATTGGGAATGACTCCTGCTCTTGCAAAATACAGGATTCAGAAGCATGTTTAATGTGAAGCCCGTGAATCAGCTGTCTGATGCACCTGGGAGGATTGATGTTACAGACTGCGCTGAAACTGTGAAGTCAACACATCTCCAAACACACACCACTGAAACACAGAAGACTGATCAGGAATCCTGAACTCAGCAGATCCCCTGCTGAACTCTTTTGGACTTTGTACTGTGAGAATACATGTGATGATTTGTAGTTTTATATGAATCTTCTGTTCATATTAATTTGCATCATTATATGATTTTTACATAGTTTTAGTTAATTTCATTTTCTGAAATAATTTTGAACTCTGTTTAAAAATGTATATAAATGTACTTTTACTTTTGTGATAACATTTGAGACTGATTTTGTGATGTTGATTCACGAATATAACCGGTCTGATCTGTTACCACACATAGGTGGAAGACTCTCCACAAACACTCTCATTAGAAATGTAAACATATTTGAGTCTGTCATATGCTATAGGCATATAACGGTAACACTTTACAATAATCATGTACTAATGCCTGAATTAATCATTACTTTAAAGGGGTGGTTGAGTATGATTTCACTTTTCTAACTTTAGTTAGTGTGTAATGTTGCTGTTTGAGCATAAACAACATCTGCAAAGTTACAACGCTCAAAGTTCAAAGCAAAGGGAGATATTTGCTTTTAAAGAAATTGCTTTTTAAGGACTACAACAAACGGCTGGTAGGGACTACACAACATTCCTCCTGGGTCATTCTTAAATAAATAATGGACAAATGGAGTCTTTAAACGCCTCAGATGTAAAGTTATTCGCTGTCAAAGTGACGCCAAAATGAATGGGAGTCAATGGATTGCTAACAGCAGGTGGGGGTCTGCTAATCAATGGCGGCTGCCAGGGAAGCTTCAGTTTTTCCCGAAACATTGGCCCCCTGGTTGAATCCAATGGGGTCGCTGTGTCCATTTCTTTTAACGTCTATGAGGAAGAGTTGTTGTAGTGGAGCACATTTGTGAGTCAGCTCAAACTGTAGCATCCGTTTTTTCACATGCAATAGAAAGTCACTCTGTGTGCATCTCACAGCAGTTCCTATACCAGCAATTAGATTATCATGACAGAATATGCTAATTGAAGATAGTTAACTCCACATCAGCAACATAAATTCATAACCATTCAGAGATGTCCTGTTGCATTCTACGTGTTGTCACTTCTTCTTGAGTCTCTCCATCTTTGTCTGACTCCGGTTTGAACATAAAAGGCAGAACCGTTTCTGTCATTTTAGTGTGTGTCTGGGTTAGGTAATCAGAGCTGCTAATACACACGAGATCTTGAAACCCCGCCCTCTGTGTCGGGAGCAGCAGCTCATTTGCATTTAAAGGGCCAGACACAAACAGCGTTTTTGCTAACCCTCAAAAAGTGACAATTTTAACATGCTATATAAAAATATCTGTGGGGTATTTTGAGCTAAAACTTCACACACACATTCTGGGGACATCAGAGATTTATTGTACATCTTGTGAAAAGGGCATTATACCACCCCTTTAACATGAACATAGGAGATATGAACTAATCATGAGGCAATGAAGAGCTATCCTTTAAAGGGATAGTTCACTTTGAAATTAATTTTTGATATGTTTTAGCTTACCTCAAGGGCATCCAAGCTGTAGGTGTCTTTGTTTCCGCAGTAGTTTCAATTTTGATATTTTTAGGTCAAACCGTGTTGTTATCTCTTGAAAACAGCACACGTCCAAATGATCTGACGGCGCGGGCGGGTATAGATATATACATAGATGCCGCCTTGGCTACGGTTTCGTCCCAATGAACTGCAGTAGCCAAGGCGACGTCTAGTGTATATATCTATACCCGCCCGCGCCGTCAGATCATTTGGACGTGTGCTGTTTTCAAGAGATAACAACAATATAAATACTGTTCGTTTTCTCACACAAACCGCTCGTTTCGTGTCTTAGGCCATCAATGTGTACTTATGATGGGGAATTGTTTCATTTGGACGATGGGGAATTGTTTTCATTTGGACTTTGTGCATGCTCTTTGAGACAGTGACCATCGACCTGCATTATATGACTGACAGACAAGAACGGTTTGACCTAAAAATATCAAAATTGAAACTACTGCGGAAACAAAGACACCTACATCTTGGATGCCCTTGAGGTAAGCTAAAACATATAAAAAATTAATTTCAAAGTGAACTATCCCTTTAACTACGACAGGAGTCATAATGATTCATGCATGAATAACAGCAGCCTTAACTACATGTTAGTACATGTTTGATAGTTAATGCATTAATTAACATTTAGGGGTAAACTAAATCAGTCAGGCTCAGTAGGAAGGAATATGTAATATTTTGACTTTAAAATAAATGTAAACAATTTATTTTCAGCCTCGTCATAAACATTACTGAATGGCACAGGTAAGTACTAGTAGGATGTGTATTTGATAGTACGTTTATGTTAAATCATGAGCTGAATTTGGTAAGTAGTTAACAGTGAAATAATAATGATATGTCACAGTAATGCATTAACAAGCATTAGTTGATGTTAGTTGGTGTTGTCACACTTTGGCTGAGTGCGGTGTAGGTATGTTGAATGGTGTATGGTTAGCTAATAATGAATTAAATATGATATGCCCCCTCAAGTAAAATCATGACACAGTAATGCATTAACAAGTCATTAGTAGATGTTTGTGTGTGGTTTGTTAATAATAAATTTAAGTATGATGTGCCCCCAATTTCTAGTGATTTCTTCAATCTGAGAACTCCAAATGTCTTTCCCCACAGCAGGTGTAAAATGACATATGAGTATCTGTTGTTTATGTGTACTTTTCAGGAGATGGCATTGTAGTTCACATGTAAAAGGTGTACAGTAAGAGTTTGAGAAGTGTGTTGCACCTGCTGCCAATTATGTAACATCTGGCACTGTTGGCTTGATTGTCCTGTCTTGGATCTTGAATAAATGATCTGCCTTCATGATAAATAAATCAAAATGAATATCTGCCTTCATGTGCTATCAGAAATTTTCTACATCCCACTTCTGAAGTCATAATTATGAGCTTGTGACATTCAAGTGATTTGTTGTCAGAAAGAACAGGAGTCATGGAGGACACCAGGTTTATCTTGCCTTTTTATTTAGAAAATCTTGTTAAAGTCAAAACGATATTTAGCGTCCCATTCATTGACAACCATATAAACATCTAGATAGTTTAAGATCCTCCAGCTGGACTGCCCATGATCTCCACCAGAGGGCACTCCTCCTGACTCCTTTTCTCTCCCATGATGAACTATATTGCCCATAATCCATTCCCCGTATTCACTAAGGTTTAATTTCTCCCACCTGTCGATCATTTGCTTGTCTGAATTTGCCTTTATCTCCATTGCTTTCTTTGCATAGTTCTTTGTGAATGTTACTGGTGCATTTCTGAGCGCCTATATTCTAGTTCCCTGTTCCAGTGTTCATGCTTTTGGTCTGTTTTCTTGAATTTTGCTCTATTTTGGATTATATTCGACCATTTACCTGTTTTTGACTACTCTTATGGATTGTCCTAAATAAAGGCTGCACTTGGATAGCCCATCAAGTCTTGGAGCAATGATTCGTAAGAGAAGACTAGGCCAAGTATAGATCCAGCAGCCGATCTAGATCTATCATGGACCGAGTTGACCAATTACTGCATCGTTGGCAATGAAAAAGTCGAATGAGGAATACGTCCAGATGTTTTGTGAGTTTTCATATCAGGGACCTTTTGATGAAATCGCACTTACAGACCGGCTACTCTTCATCAGCTCCAACGGTCCAAAGGACCACGAAGGTCACCCTTGAACCCTCTGTCTGCCCTGTTACGACCAAGGAAGCAGCTTTCGAACTTGCTGTCTGCCCTAACACGATCATTGAGGCAGTCTATGAACTGTCCTGTGTAGGCCAAAGAGGCTATTGCTAAACTCTCTGCGCTCTCTTTTCCAGTTCCCCCTGCTCCACTTTGGTGAGCTCCTTGTCCGCCGTTATACTTTTATACTTTATACATTATACATTACAAGCCAATTAACTTGTTTTAAATGTATTATTTAATGTTTCCAAACATTTCCAAAATCCAAAACATTTAGAACACAATTTTCATAAAAATGTGACTGTTTTCTTTATGTAATGTATTTTTTTTTATTCCATATAATGTCCAACCATATTTGATCAATCTCTTTACATAATTCATTCATAAAACTCTGCCCCATAAAGAAAGATCTATCACCAAGTCTCTCAGTTTACAGAGTTAGATCCCACATACAATATAACAATATACAACTATTTTTTTCAGATCACCAAAACAATTATTTTTAATTTAATTATCTTAATTATTTTTAAAGTTTCAAAACATTCTTTTAATATTCTATAAAACAGATGTAAACTGTTTTAACCACTAATTTTACGAAGCAAGTGTTAAAATGGGCTGCAGTCCCGCAGCAATCCAGAACTTTTTTATCATCTCTATTTAGTGATTGTGCTCACTCAAAAAATCTTCAAAGCCTTTCGACATGTATGCTTACTTTCTGCTTGCTCACATAATTAAATATATTAGGCTATAATATACATATAAAAACTGTAAAAAAAACATTTTCATGATTTGTTATCACAACTTTTTATCTTTTGTCAAATCAACTTAGATAATTAATGTGGTTCAGATAACATAGTATTTTGAGTTTCTATTTATTAAACCAATCTCCTTCATTGTATTAACTCAATTTTTTTTTTATTTCAATTAACTCAAAATTTAGGAAACCAGGTATCTTACTTTTTTAAGTTAAACCAATATTTTTTTTTTTACAGTCTATACAGTATAAAAGAGTTTGTCAATTTAGACCGCAGGTTCAACACTAGAGGGCATTACACTGATACATACTGCACATACAGTACATTGGTGAAGCTCAACAGGCAAGGCAGTCTGTGTGGTGCCAGTTCCTCATGATGTGGCCACAGAGCAATTATTTAAAACAAAAACACCAAATTGTATTTGTTTTCCTCATATGTCAAAAACAACATGTTTTTGTTGTGTCAATTAGGTGAAAAAAATAAAAGTAAATCCAAGTCATTCAACTAAGAGACCAAGTCATATAACAAGTAAATGCTTTATTTTTAAATAGTTCTTAAGTCATTCGAATGTGACCAAGTCAAGTCACCTGAACTCTGATCCTTCTCTCTGGAAATTCTTTTTATTGTGGGACTTTGCTTAATCTGTGCCTGGGAAACCAGCCCTCCTGGATCATTTAAGGTCAGGGCATTTCAGGACATTCATTTAGAGACAAGTACACATCAAACACAGGCTTGTTTCTTTAGGTTAGGTTCTGCAAAAGGCCTTTGAAAGCTCAAGATGGTTCTTTGGGCCACACTCCTGTTCCTGCTGAACTGAGCCAGTATTTTACTACAACTGATATCAGCTCAGAAGGCACCGGAGCTCAGGTCCTGATGAGACACGTAACTCTACACAGATTATCATTTGACATTTTTAAAACTATACAGGTGCATGGAAATACATTACCAAGTTAGAAAGCCAAGTCTTACCTTTTCAGGATTGTGATTTCTTGATCATGCCTTATCTTATTATATTTTATTATTACACTTTAAATCATGTTCATTTGCATCCTTAGTTAAAGCTGAAGTACTATGTTAAAGAACACTTATCCCATCCTAACATTCAGCAAGAACTTCAAGTCAACAATTTGTAGGTTGATTCCCTCAAAAACTCTAAATACTGCAGCAAAACATTGCTTTGCTTGTTTGAGGCTCCTGACCCGCCCGGCAACAGCAACAGCTCAACCAATGGGGTTAGTGGGGCGGGGCTAGATGTTTGATTGGACATTAGCAGACAGGAGTGTTTGGGAAACCTGTTTGAAAACAGTATTATTTTTGCAGTTCTGTTTGGTGGCACTATAGTGGCACAGAAATTACACACTTCACCTTTAACATAATGGCCATCTGCTTTGAATGAGACATTTGCATTCACAATGAAAGCTTCAGCCAACAGTCTCATGGGAGCACTGTTCTGTTTCAATATTGGCACATCTCTCTGTTTTTAAGCAAGATTTATCATTACCCATGTGTGTTTGATTATGACACGGAACATCTAACATCTTCAATTTAGATATGTTTGTTATTTATTATGTTTTTCTGATGCTAATACCTTCCTCGTTAACATTTAGAAATATAGCCTGAGAAAATTCTGTAAGCAGTTTACCCAACCTTGTGTTGTTTGAAATCTGTTGTTTGAGCGAGTAAGTGATGACAGCATTTTCATTTTTGGGTAAAATATTCCTTTAATAAAACCATAATTAGAACACTACCCTGGAGAAAAATAGGTGCACTTAATTGTATTGAATGTGCACAAGTATATTTTCAAAAGACTTTTACACTTGGCTGTTTCTTAACATTTAAATTCACTTTTAAAAAGTGCACTTTGTAATAATATCAAATTAACAGTTTTACTTTGAAGTAAACGTTGAAGTGATCATACTTTAAATTATTTAAATATTATATAATCTTTTGTTGTGTTTTGAAGTGCACTCATTTTGATGTGTTGATTAACACATTAAAGGCATGTTAAGTTCTTGATTATAATTTTAACTTAGTTTGTTATTTGATATTACATTAAAAGTCAATTTATTTTAAACGTACTGAATTGCAACTTCATCATTACAAATGTGTAATTACAAATATATTTAATTAAAGTCATGACATGCAAGTTTCAATGAACTTAATGTACTCCAACCCCCGGTTTCACAGACAAGGCATAAGTAAATCTAAAATGCATGTTTGAGCTGTTGAACCTGAAAGCAACTCGATATCTTAAAATATGTCAGTGCCATTGTTTTGTCTCAAGATGCACACCAGTAATGTTTTTTTCTAAGGCATTTTTATAAGAGCTACTTAAATGTCCCAATGGAACTAATGCCTAATCTTGGCTGAATCTAAACCCTGTCTGTGAAGCCATCAGGCCCAAATATACTTAAGTCTTACTTGAGAAAGTAAGAAAGAAACTTAAGTCTTTTAAGTGGGTTAAAAAAGCACTCTAAGTCCAGCTAATCACTATATAAATTTAAACCATAACACATATTCATTTAATTGCAATGCAGTAGCCTGGGAAAACCCAGACAACTTCCGGCAAATTTAGATTTGCTCTGCAAGTAGTCTGGCAAAGAGCTCATTCAAGCCCATTTCTAATCTGTCGAAATCGCGGCACCAATCAGAAACGTTGAGGCGGGCATTACACAATGACGATCGCTCTGATTGGTTTTAGGTCTATCCAATTGCGTCCAGAGGCATTTGAGCGACGTCCGTTCAACTTTTAAATGCATTATTATATTCAAATTGCAAACACATGAGGACAGTCTCCATGAAAGACCCACTGGCAGATGAACGTGCTACTACATTTCTCTGCGAAATGGTAGGAAATTAAGAGGATTTTAACTGTGACAAGATGATTGACAGGGCAGTTTACGTGACAGGATGCACACGACAGATCAGTCCGATAAAGATGATGAAGTAGTATGTCCCAAAGCTTGCCTACTTTTTTGCTACACATTCAAAAGTAAATACCTTTTCTTCACAAAAAGAGTACATACTTTTATGGCGTAGTGTAACTTAGGCGAATTGGGATGCAGCATATGGCTTTACACGATGGCGATCGCTCTGATTGGTTTTAGGTCAATCCAATTGCGCCCAGAGGCATTTGAGCGACGTCCGTTGGTGACGCCCCTTTGGAAATGAGTTATTAATGAAGCTTTGCCAGACCATAACTCAGTTACTGAGAATGGTCTGGTTTTAACCAGGCTAGCAATGCAGTTAAGTGTCCAAAAACTACATTCAGTTCAGACTCAAGTCTATTATTTTAAAGTATATTATAGCCATAATAAGTTCTCTTTTTAAAAGTATGCTAAAGTGTACTTTTTTTCCCACAAGATTCATATATTACCAGTATGTTATATACATAGCATAGTCTTTTCAAAAGAAAACAGCACTTTCTTAGTTTCTTTTCAGGTGAAGAACTTAGCCACTGTGAACAACAAAACCAAGCGTGCACGTTCACCAATCAGCCAAGCTCTGCACCCGCTCAGAATGACGTCACAAATGCAGGTGTTTTGCTTTCTGAGTATAAACACCCTAATGAAGTTTCCCTTTCTCATTCTGCCACGGCAAGGGGGCCTTTTTTCAAATTTCCTCCATTTTTGTCCATTTCCTCATGAACTGCTGGTAAGGCCATGGCAGTGTGGTAATCCCTGGCAATGTGATTTTTCACTACAGTCACAAATCCGCATGCCAGGAACCCACACAGCCACAACAAACCGGTAACCCCCGCCACCCCACCCCGACTCCTGCTTCTCCCATGCTTGGCTTAACTCTAGGTATTTCCCTAATTATCCACTACACCCAGATAAGAAACTTGATGCAATTTTCTCGCTAAAAAGGCACAAAAGATAAGGCTTTTGAAATGAACAGTTAACATCACTTATTGCATTTTGCTATAAGATTAATTCATGGTGAGGTGAGAAAGAGATGTAAATCTGACTCTCATTACATTGCGGAAAAGATTATTATCTGCAGTAGCTCTTGCAAAAATGTACTTTAGAAGGATGGTGGTAACACCATCCTGACATGTTATAAATAATTGTATTTACGTGGTGAGGTACTCCGAAGAATACCACAGTATTACCATGGGACATGTCCTCAAAAACATAGGCTATCTAATTTGAGGTGTAGCATTTTGAATCACAGCCATGAGGGCTGATCAGCTTTCACAGTTTAGTATTTAACCCCTAATTTCTATTACTTGCCACCCAAGTAGAGCGAACATGATTACATCATTTTAGGAAATCATTACTCTCATGTGAAATTTTTAAATGCCATTGAAAGAACCATTTTTTATTACGTCCTTCATTTGGCATTTTTCTCTGATATTTCTCATATCTCTAAATTAAGTACTTTACTTTACACTATGTGGGGAATGAAGTGTGAAGGGTTGGTGCTACATGAAACAAGCGTGAGTGAATCAAACAGACTGCATCTAATTCTTTCAAAATAAAGTGCAGTCCAAAAGCCTCACAAACTCCAAAGAAGGACTGTAATTCTCCAGTCTTAATGTTCCTTGCTCATCTGAAGTATCCAGCGATCCCTGCCAGGAGGATAGTCGTGGAGTCTAGCACAGTTGTTAGGCTGCAAAACAAAGGGATATAAGTCAGAACTGAATGTTCACACAATCTAACAAATACAGTTTTAGATATTCAATACATTGTAGAAAAAATACTAATGAATCAAAATATGAATTCCTAATATGTTTAGCTAAAATAGTTTCCCCGTGTGTTGATTCCTTTAAGAAATGGAACATTTAAGAAAAGTGCACTGCAAAAGAGAAAGAAACAAGCAACTTTTCCTCAAGCTGAGGTAAATACTAATATGTAGAAGGTGCACATAATGCATGAAAACATAAGACGTAACATTAAACCCTATAATGTATGTAACTGATAAGAAAAAAGAAAGAGTTATTTTAATGAAAAACCACCAAATGTCAAGTGTCACGCAGAGAATTCTAGGAATGTCAATTTACAGATTTTCACTTTAAAAGATAAGATTACGTGTTCTTTTTAACTTCCAAAAAAAAAATAAAAAAAACTGTAGATTACACATTATGTAAATTACAGTAAAATTACAGTACTGTCAAATTACATGAAATACCTCATTAGATTTATTACAGTTTTTCACCGCATACAGTGAATGAACTTACCATTAACCAATTAACAGGTTTTTACGGTAGTATTTTTGCCATAAACAAAACTAACTTAAGGGATAATGTTTAATGTACCCTTAATCAGCAACCTTTTTACCTTTAACCTCATTGCATATTCTGACAATTTTCATATAGCTGTATAAGAGCTGGGGAAAATGTTTATTGCTAAAAAGTGACACTATCTCCAAATTTTTGTATCGCATTTATTATATAATAGATCATACAATATTTTAGTTTGACTTCTTGAGGTGGACAACCAACATTTTCTGAAAGTTCAACTTTCTGAAATTTTTTTCTCTTATTCTCGTTCCATCTAAGCTTTTTTATTCTTCAGCTCGTGAAAGAAATCGTGTTAGTGTGCTTCATCTGTGTTGCTGCGAGTACAGTCCAGATTGTCTTTTTGAGGACATGACCTGTGGGCTTTGTTTGATAAGAATCTGTAATAATGTCATTATTGTGTCTGGACAGACCCTGATTACAGAGGCTAATCAAACGCTGCTTCCGTTCCACTTCGTGCAGCGTAATGTGTGTGTGGAGGGGCATGAGCGAAGAAACGGCCTTCTGTCTTCAGCCAAATTGGGGGAATATTACATTACATGATGCATTGTGCATGCAGTTGTATCCTGCTCTTCTCTATCATTATATTATTACTGATTATTGCTTTCTGTATAGTATAGCTGATATACATTTAGATATCAGATAGATATTTAGAGGTAACTTCAGGCAGATTTATGGGTATAAGATTTCAAACTAAATATAAACATTTTCTGACTCATTCTTGCAAGTGATGTCACAATGCTACGGTGTTGTGGGTGGTTGCCAGGGCGTTGCTATGCAGTTACTAAGGTGTTGACGCAAGTCAAAAAAGGGTCATAAATCCCTCTTTCAATGGTCATCAATGAGTTTTCCTCACCTGTACATTTGTCCACCAAATAAAAACGTTCAGTCGGTTAAAAGTAATAGCAAGCAACAGTTTACAGTTTGAGCACCAGTCCCAGCTGTGTTGAAACCTTTTTAACATTGGTTAATTTCTGCCAAAAGTAACCTTTTTTTGTTTAGCTGTGCAGTGTGATGCAAGTTAATTGCTTGAGTGTGAGACGAATTATGAGCAATTGCAATACAGACAATTTTTACGGTTGTCAGTCACTATGACATTATGAAATTTATGCCTGCCAATGTTAATTTTTTTTTGCATTTATCACAAGTTTCAACAGAAAGGTTTAGGGTCCTGGAGAAAAATGTTATTGCTCAAATGTTGCTCAAGAGACATACAAGAGTTCACAGCAATGGTATCTCAACAATATCTAAACTTTTTTTGTTAAAGTAAAAACAGCAACAAATGAAACATTTGTTGACATACAAGATTATAGATATATAAAAAGATTTTTAAATATTTAAGTTCATATTGAACACTCTGAGTTCTGAAATCTTGCAGACTTTAGTGTTTTATAACGTTTCAGCACAGTTTTGAGACATTGATGAGATCATTGTTGAGAGACATACAAACATTTTTTATGGGGTGAACAAAATGACATATTACAATATTTCAACCATTGCTTCAGAGGACGTGCAATATTGTGTCATATGAACTACTTTTCTGATGTGTTTTTTTTTTTTTGTTGTTGTTAATGTGGTCACTGTGAGCCGTTATGTCAAAGTGCAGCGTGAACATTCTTCAAAAATTCTCCTTTTGTGTTCTACGTAAAAAATATGAACAATTTTAGGATAAATTATTTATTTCTATATCTGTCCTATCTTTTGTAACTTAATTGACTTTGAACAGAAATCACTTGACACAGTGAGGCTCCATCCATGGTTTGATGAGTAGTTGTTCACACATGCTTTTGGATTAGAAAGAAACAAGCTGGGCCCCAAAACATGCCCCTCATGACCTCCACATGTGATCCTTTGTCTCACTGCTGTTTTTCTGCCTTTCAGCGGCCCTCGCCACCCTCACTGGAGGTTTTTCTGATCGTCTGTCCTGGGAATTAATGACTGCTAATGAACAAGGGGGGCCGAGGGCAAAGCAAAGTGGTAGGAAATGATCTGAGAAATTACTGCTCCCGTCTCTCGGTACCTCCATTAACAGCGTGAACGTGCAGCCCATGCACTCTCTGAACAGAGAAACAACACTGATCCACCCCCATCAAGACCACTAACAGCCCAGACCCCTCACTCAACCCCAGCCTAACCTTATCATGTGAGAGAGCTGGGATTACAGCACTTGGCCCCTCGTTCAAAGCAGAAAAACAGCATTGCCTCTCTGGCCACGAGTCAAGGGTGCGAGTTTAAATTAGAGAGCAGTCTTTCACTCTTGACATTTAGGGTGGCACAGTATATCTTCACCTTATTTTCACTAACACACTTATTAAGACACAGACTCTATTTTACTCTACACAGACCGGATTACTCATTAGACGGCTTAAATCAGTTTGACTTCAGTAATGGTTTTATGTCCTTTAAGAGGCAGGTAAAGAATCTTTACCGTTACTGCTGTAAGTTTTAAGTGTTGGTGGGATGCCGTCTTAATGGGTGCGGTTGGCCTGGGCCTTGTCACCATCTGAACTCATATTACTAAAGTGCGAAAAGAAATGTTGTCCTTTCATAGAGCTGAGATTCATTAAAAATTTGGTAACACTTTATTTTAAGGTGACATAGTTACATGTTACATGTACTTACTATAGTAAAAAAAAAAAAATAAAAAAAAAAGGTAACATTTTATTTTACAGTGTCATTGTTACGTTACATGTACTTACCATAGTGATAACAGTAAATTATGCATAATTGCATGCACCTAACCCTCAACCAAATCTTATGTAGTTGCTTAATATTACTCAGTACTTAAATATACAATGACACCATAAAATAAAGTGTCACCAAAAAAAGTAAATTATGCATTATTACACATGTAGTTAATTAATATTACTCAGTGCTTATTTGGGTAAGTACAATGTAACTACATCACCTTAAAATAAAGGGTTACACTTTATTTTAAGGTGTCATTGTACTAAGTACTGAGTAATATTAAGCAACTACATGTACTGACTAAAGCTTAGGGTACTGATTAGGATGTGGTTAAGGGGTTACTTGCATGTAATTATGCATCATTTACTGTTATTACTATGGTAAGTACATGTAACATATGTAACAAGGACACTGTAAAAAAGTGTTACCGAATGTGCACTTGTAGTGTACTTCATATTTTAAAAGCATATTTCAAAAAATGTTCCAACAGATAATATAACACTATATGAAAGAGCAAAGTTTTCTTAAAGACATTTCTTTACACACACTTCTAAAAAGTGCACTTTGTAATAATGTCAAATTAAAAATTTTACACAAAATTACATAAATAAATATGTTTTAATAACCATTTGTACAGTAGAAGATCCAACACTGAAATGTTAGATAATTATTTATAAGATATAAAATATACATCTAAATTCCAGACAACATTACAGGAAACATGAAGAATATGCCATAAAATCCCATTTGAACATTTGAATTTCATTCAGGTTGTTCTTTCGTAGCTTAGAAGATGTTTCTAAACAACTTTGTCTCAGAAATAAAAATAGTCACAAATCAGTGAACATAGGGATTTGAGTTCATAATTGACTGCAGACTTTTGGTATTGTGAGCACATTTTGAAAGACAGTCAAGATCCCATTGGAATTCTTCAGGAGATTATACCAGGTTTTTTTTTTCCTCAGGAGAAAAATCTGAGAAGCATGAAAAAGTCTCAGTTTGCTCTCTAAATAATCTCATTGCTATCTAGTAACTAACAGATTGTAATTTTTCTTTTGTCTGGGATATAACTGAGCACTAGATTCTTAAATAAAAAGAAAACATCTGCATACATCGTAAAAACAGGAATCCTTACCTTTTTACTGCTTCTTGAAGCTTCACTGGGATCAAAACAGAATGAACTGTATAACATGAGTCGAGTGGATTGTACGATCCGAAGGAGACTCCCCACTGTTTCCCCTGACTGGCTTCAACATCATCCCTTCATACCCCTCATTAAAGCTTCCCCCACTCCGGTTTCACCGAGACGGTCCAGCATCCAGCAGTGTGTGTGTGCTGGAGGAAACTGGCAGTAATCCTGTAAAAGTTCCTCAACTCTGAGCCTTACTGTAATCAAATGCGGCCGTTAGATGAGGGGCTCATAAAGGAGAACATGAGCTTTACTCATCGCTGCTTTTCCTGCCAGTCCCACCCTTTTGTCTGCTGGATGCCAAGCATTTCTTCTCTCTGCTACTCTGTGTTTCCCTCTCCGAAGGGCAGAGATTTAAACAAACCCCTAACCGTAAGTATTAAACTTCGGTGTGCAACTCATCCTGCACCATTTGTGAAACGGATCTGAATTATACACCATAAGACTTGTTGAGGAGAGGTGTGTGATTAAGAAATCTGATAGACTTACCTTGAAGAAAGGACCCAAACCATACCTGGAGACATGAATATCGTAGAGATTTAAGGTGAGCCCTTTTGACTTGGACCAGTAAGCAACCATTAATCAACACATTAGAAACCACTCAGAACCTCTTAGCGACACCCTGGGAACCATCCAAAACACCTCAGCACCTTGGTGGTAAGTTTTGCACTGACAAACCACAGAAAAAAAGTGTTATGAAGTACACTTCCATAACATAAGTGCTCCGGAGTGTGACGAAAAACTAGCTTAACGCAGGAGCCTGAAGCCTAATCATGTGTGTAATGCGTAACCTGAGCACTTTTGCCTTCACCGTCTCCTCTTATCCCTGCTTTTATGTAGTCATCCTGTGGATCTTAATCCTGTGCACAAAGTGTAATAAGACCTTTAGACACACAGTAACATCATATCCTGTTCACAGTCTCTTGTATTAGGAGAATACTCCAACAGAGGATTCATTACCACGTTGTGCCTCAGAGCACAGTTCATCACCTGAATACAGTTCAGTGGATCACAATAGAGTCAGTGTATGTTTTTTTTTCCAAAAATATTACAAAACTTGCTTTCATGGCGCCTCCATGATCATAGGGTGCTGAGGATGGTTGCCAGGGTGTTGCTATGCGGTTGCTAGGGTGTTTAGGGTGGTTGCTAGTTGCTTGTTTACTGGCCAAGTCAAAAGACCCCACTTCGGGTTTAAGTGATGACATTTCACAACCTGACCTTCAAAAGGTCAAATTATCTGCCATTATATTTGAGTTATTGACGTTAGTCACAGGAACAGCGTTCTTCAGAGGTCCTCTCTATAGTATTTTTTAAATGTTTTTTTTTATTTTTATCCTTAATCTTTCTGCATTTTGGTTGGACCACATTATTTGGTTGGTCGCACCACATGACATGGGCAAAAAGAGTATTTATAATATTTTAATATCTTTTTCCTAGTAAATATTCATACAATATTATGCCAAACTACCCAAGGTTTTCTTTTCATGAATTGAATTCTATAATGATCCTTTTTTTCTTCATTATTGTCTCAGAACAGTTGTATGACCCTGACCTGACACTGTTGACGTTATGCCTCCCAAAAATATTAAAAGTAGATTTCATTCAGAAGTGTAAAACATGTTGTTAATAGAAAAGATGTGTTCAAGTGATAAATAAATTCAATTTTGTATTTTAAAATAAATGAATAGTTACAACATGTACATCATAATCACAGACACTTCTGGCTACGCAAGTTTAGTTTTATACATTGTTAAATAATAAAATAATTCAGAGCACAATTCATAAAGCATTGCAAATACACATTGCATTCTCGGCATTGGTGTAATGTGTGCTTTAACGCGTGTTATTCTAAATATCTTCTATGGTGTGTTTTCTCTTTCAGGTCAACTTGTAAAAGTTTGATAAGAATCTTGCTGAGCAATTTAGTTGAAGTTGTCAATGTTTAGATCCGGTTTAATGGCACAGACATTTGAAGGTAACTCTAGTTACCTGGTACTGGGGTTTATTACCACCACAGTGGTCAAAGGTTAAAGGTGGGGTAGGTAATTTCAGAGAGGCTAGCAATAGCAAGCTAGCTTTGAAAGCATGAAATCCCACCCTCCCTTCAGAGCATCATCAAAGCCACGTCTCCTACAAAACACATGAACAAACACAGCAGAGTCTGCAAAGCATCACAAGAGACGGCGTTACATTACCTCATGTCTCAAAGCACATAACATTACAATAATAATGAACATAAACAACTTACAGAGCTCTGACTTGTACCACCTGACTGCAGCAGATTCATTTCGGAGTTGATAGTGTGTTAGGGGTGGAACGGTACATGTATTCGTATTGAACCGAAACGGTACGGGCGTCACGGTTCGGTGCATGAATATACACGGAGAATACACGGTATAAAAATTAATAAAACTCGTGTGCAAATTAATTAATGTAATGCGGAACTACTGTTAGATATGCGGGTTCTTTAGGAACACATAATCTGTAGCTCCGCCTTAGCTCTGAAGCTCTGTGGTTATAATGAACAGGCTGCGATGTCAAGATTGCAATGCTGGAATATGTTGTGTGTGTGCGTGCACGTGTGTGTGTGTGTGTGTGTGTGTGTGTGTGTGTGTGAGAGAGAGAGAGAGAGAGAGAGGCGCAGGCACGATCGAACAGTGGAAACAAAAAACATACTCCATCATTTTGTTCATAGGACATCATTCAAACTGCAAAGTGTTTACTTATATTTGTGTACACTCGCAATAAAACACAACATTGTGCTTTTGTCAAACTGTAAACTCTTGTCAAACTGTAACCTACAACTATCACCCAACACAGTGAGTAAGTTACACATTCTACATTGATTAAAAAATCAAATAAAATTTGTTTTTAATGGTAGTATTATTTTATACAGAAATAAATTATTTAGAATTCAGCTGAGAATAAAGTTAGTGTTAATTAAAATTTTAAGGAAAACAAATATATTGATCTGAAATATAGCAAATTAATTTTAAATTCATTCAGGTGCAATTACCAAACATATCTCAAGGTCTTTTTGTCTTTTTATTAATTTAATTAATAAACTAATTATATAAAACTATTGTCAATGCACTACAAATAAACTGGGTCTATGCCTTTACTTTATTAATAAAACTTATTAAGACATTTATTTTCCTTTGGTGGTACAGCCTGAGCTGACCGAACTCGTACCGACCCGTGATGTCTAAACCGAGGTATGAACCGAACCGCGACTTCTGTGTACCGTTGCACCCCTATAGTGTTGACATAGAAACACATAAATCTGTGTATGAGGACGTGAACAGCTCTGGGTAGAACGTCATGGGTTTGCCGTCTGCCATAATTACGGTTATGACATTGCGTGAACGCAGCATAAGCTCATTGTTTTGGTTCAGGAGGAAGTGTAAAATGGCTACTGTTCGAATATGGTGCTCGGTGACTGACATCTGTCTACAACTCTGCATCTGCATAGCCTGATGACGTGTGATGTCTGCGCGAACAGGTGCGCGGAGGAATGGAAATACATATGCTGACAGACAGGTAGGACAGCGTGCAATGATTATGACATGATATATGTAATGATTATGATATATGTAATTTTTTTTTTATATTTTGACCACTTCTATTATTGATTGCTATTAGGATGTAAAGAGAGTTTCAACCAGAATAACAAAATGTGTTTATGAACTATATGACTCATTTTATATTAGACGGTAACAAAACACTGGTACTTACCATTCCTATACAAATCACATTATAATTAAAAAATGTGAAGATTTTCTTAAAAAGAAATCCACAATGAATAAGGAAAACCTTGACCTAGTGACTTAATCAGACCAGTGAATGGAGAATGGGGCGCCTGACGCCTCTGTGTCGTCCTCTAAATTGGGCTTTATGAGTTTGCATTGTGCTGTTGTGCATTAATCTTACCCCACAACAATTCAATGAGCGATTTGTTGCTGTGTCCTATGTGACACAATGCGTCTTATTCACCACCCGCTCTCTGTGTGGGAAGTTCTGGCCGGTCTCTCTCTCCCTCTCTAACAGTCCTGAGTGAGTACCAGGCAAATAGTTCCTTTCATTCTTTATACCAGTTGCATCAAACATTCATTGTTATTGCAGTTACATTTGTGTACAAAATGTTTATCACACACAGATTTAATCTCCATTGTTTAGAGAGCCACTGTTTGATGAGTATACTCCAATGTCAGTGATTACGAACAAAATCAGATCTGTTAATTTGCCACTGGAATAAGTCTTGTTCTAATAAACCGATATACGCAATTCATATCTCCAAAGCACAATGAAAATGAAAATGACTTCAAACGTCTGGTATTCCCGTCCTGCCACTGCCACAGACGGAGGGCAGACCAGTGGGCGTCTTCCAGAAAGAGCTGCAACCAATGCCAGACCATGTAAGGCTAGCCAACGTGCCCAAAAATAAATATCAAAGATAACTGGGAGAGGGTGGGAGAAATGGATGTAGAAGGAAAGAAAGAAACAGAACCTCACAGATGTTTCAGGAACATCCATATGCTGACTGCATGTGAAGGATCACAGAGCATTTCTGTCTGTCTGCATGCAGCAAAACCCCAGTCTAGTTAATGGGATTGCCCCACACTACCGGCACTTTGCTCTTCTGCTTTGATAGGCCATGTGGGACGTCTACTTTAATGTATTTAGTCTGACCTTCCTGCAATTTCAACACATGGCACATTAAAATAACAAAGTCCAGATGTCTGATGCAGGAGCCACCAAACCTTCAACCCTTCAACCCTTGCACCCTGTTCCATCGAAGATATGCTACCACGACATAGAAGGGACTATAATGGTGACACAGAAGGGACTATTATCAAAGCCCGGACAGTTCACTTGGCAGTCATCTTGATAATGCCCCTGGGCGGCTGTTTTCTAGGCTTGAAAACTGTTGGCTAATCTTTCAGTCCAATAAAATTTTTAATACAATGTATAAGGAAAACATCGCTTTAGAAAATTTTATCTGCGAAGTACCATGTCTGGTCCCTTGTGCCCCTAATTGCATGAATGTGTACTTATAGTGTACTTCAAATATACAAATATACAAATATATACACACAAAAACTGAAAATGCTACTTTTAATGACTTTTGCAGTTTCTAAATTATTCAACCCCCAGAAGAGAATCCCTCACAACAGTGCAAATCTGCAAAAAATGTGTTACCTCAAGCACACCTGATGCAACTGATCAAGGGCTTCATCATTAGTTGCACCAGGTGTGCTTGAACTAGAACACATGAAATATCTGAACTGGCTAGGTTTCTTGAGTGTCACGTTTGACTGCAAGTTAGAAATATGGTCAAAAGAATGGTCCAAAAACTTAAGAAAAGATATCATCGCCCTTGACAAACAAGGAACAGGATACAAAAAGATAGCGAAGGCACTAAATGTTTGGAAGCAAAGTTTGTAAGTTCAAAGTTATAGGAACAGTGTTTACACTACATGGACGGGGCAGAAAAAGGAAACTATCAATGGCTGCAACCAGATTTCTGAGAAGGCAGGTTCATAAAAACCCTCCAGTGACTGCAGAAGACCTGCAGCAAGACCTGGAGGCCACAGGCACTGAGGGTTCAGCTGCACAGTAAGGCTCGCACTAAACGCATGCCAGAACTCCAAGACGTACACCACTACTGACTCAAAACCACAAGAAAAGTCGGCTCAAATTTGCTCAAAATCATATAAATAAGCCAAAGAAGTTTTGGGATTCTGTTCTGTGGAGCGATTACTGAAACAAAAACTGGAAAAAAAAACTGGAAAAAAAAATGGAACTTTTTCGGCCCTCTGGATCAGCGGTGTGTCTGGAGGAAGAAGAATGAAGCATATGCTGTAAAGAACTCTGTCTGCAGTTCGGCATGTTGGGGCTCGTGATGCTCTGCGGCTGCTTTACATCCTCTGGCACTGGAAACCTGCAGTGTGTGGAATCAAGATGGATTTATTGAAGTATCAGGAAATCCAAGGAGAAAACGTCATGCCGTCAGTGAGGAAGCTGAAGCTTGGGCGTCATTGGACCTTTCAACAGGACAATGATCCCAAGCATACCTCAAATTCCACCAAGGCTTGGTTGCAGAAGAAGTCCTGGAAGAGTCTACAGTGGCCTCACAGTCACCTGACTTGAAGCCCATAGAAAATCTCTGGAGGGATTTGAAGAAGGCGGTTGCAGCACGCAAACCCAAGAGTATTACTGAACTGGAGGCCATTGCTAATGAGGAACGGGTTAAGATTCTTCAGAAACGCTGCCAGAAGCTGCTGTCTAGAGTTCATTGCAAACAGCTGAAAGTCTGTAAATTTTGCCAATAAACCTGATTTGCAATGGGGGTTGAATAATTTCGATTGCAACTATATATATATATATATAGTATGTATATATATATATATATATATATATATATATATATATATATATATATATATATATATATACATACACACATATATATATATATATATATATATATATATATATATATATATACATATATAGTGTATTTTTTTAAACTGTACTTGCAGATAATGTAATATTAATTAATTAAAAGGCCCCTTATGAGTACTTAAGTAGAATTCATTTTCATGACTGTTTCTTAAGACAATTCAGTAAACTTTTAAAAAGAGCACTTTGTAATAATGTCAATGAAAAGTTTTACTTTTAAGTACATTTTAAAAAACAAAGCAATGGCACTGACATATTTGAAGATATGCCCGTCCAAGTTTCTTTCAGTTAAAACAGCTCAAACATGCAGATTGGGTTTAAGTATATTCTTTTGTCTGACAGTGGGGAAAAAAGTAGGTTAATTTAATAAATGTAAAGACTTTTATCACAGGAAAGGGTGTTTTTAGGCCTGAAGTGGAGAACCTAAAACTGTGATAAATCAGTGTAACACTTTAGCTTATTGCTTTGATCATTTGATTTAGCAGCTGGTTAGCATGACCTGTTAGCATGGCCTGCTGGTAGATACTGTTACTACACCATCAGCAAAGAACATATTTCTCCTTTAACGGTCATTGATGTACACATATGCAACATATATATGATTAATATTTCTATTTCAGATGGAAATTATGCTGTATTCTTCACATGTGGAGGGATTGTGTGTCTTTTGTGTGAGGAAGAAACGCTTAATTTCTGCTGGTTTAGTTAGGCTATAATAAGGGGGTGAGGCAATGCTTATTACACTATTTATTCTAAATGCCAACACAGCCAGGCTGAGGAAAAATGTGTTGGTGAATTCACTGAATTGTGTTGAGTTCTCAATCACTGTATGTGAATGGATGCCATTCCGTCCTATCACGTGGGAAAATCATTGCCTGAAATAAACGATGACTCATTCGGCCATCTAGTGTTGAATATGGGAAGCAATTCCTTTATGCGCACAACAGCAGGCTAGTTAACGATACTTCGAGATGTTGGTTAATTAATTGACACAAAAGTTTTGTCATTTTATATTAATGATACATTCTGTTAATGTATATTCTATAGGCTATATGGTTTATTTTGTCGTAAGCATATCCGTTCCCGCGTTGTTGATACAAATTTCGATCTTGATTCAGTATCATTTTATGTATATAGCCTACTGTACATATAAGGGAAAAAAATATTTTGTTGAATGCAGTTTGTCATTTTTTAGCGCTATTTTAAAATTTTTATGGGCTAAATTCAGTATTTGCTTGCATTCATTAATATTCACTTGTGTGTGCTTATATGAGTATCATTAAAATATTAGGATGCAAGTAAATCTAGTGCTTGACCATGTCTTATTTATGTATTTAAATGTGAAACCTAAAAATAAGTAGGGCCTAAGCAGTTATGACTTGATTCTGAGCAACTACTAGTAGATGCATGTATATAAGAGCCATACAGGTAGAGGCACCTAGTGGGTAAACGATGGCATTACAAATGAAAATTATTATTTTTCCGGCGACAAATGTCTCTAGTTTGCCTCTTTGCATTGGAATTTAAACTACTTTTCTCCATTTTAACCTTAAATACTACACTATTTGTAATATAAATATTGTTTAAGTGGTCAGGAATGGACTATTATTAGTGCACAAATAGTAGTTAGTACCAAAAGATTTCTTCAAAATATTAAATAAATGTTATTGAACTAAAATATAGAACATTTATTTAATTGAAAAATAGTTAAGGTGTATGGTCACATTTGACCACCAAGGAGTATGAGTGACCAATACGTAAGGAATACCTGAGCCTGAGGGTTAAATGAAATACAAGAAAAAATGAAATACAAGAAAAACATTAACATTAATGTGGCCACTCTCCGTTTGTCTATCAACCACGTGGCGACAACGCCCGCGAGATCAAAGCACATCGCAACTCTGTTTTTCAACGGCTCTGGCTACAGTGATCTGTTATGCCGCATTAAGTGCGCCAAAACGGTATTATATTCGTATTAAAACGTACAAAATTTGAAACAGATGCCAATTTGGCGAGAGAGCACAGTGAGACCGTGAGACAGAGAGTGAAAGCTTGTGTCTCACGCCACATGTGAGAGTTGTCAGACCATTTATTTATAGCCTCGCTAAACCGCCACTTAACAACTGTAACAACAACAACAACTAGATTTGATAAACACAGCCAGTCAACTGAGGTAAAATAAAACTGGTGAATTCCAGATTAAAAATAAAAAGGTGAGTAGTATTTTAAAGCATCTCTATTCACTTTTGTACATCCTGTATTGATTCGTGTTTATGGGTGTTTCTGCAACTATGGGCACTTTTAAGTCCCAGGAGTGAAATTTTAGATTTAAATTAAAATTTGTCATTTGATGTTTCATAAATATAAACGTAGTGTCAATACACACCTTGACATAAAAAATAATGAATAAATAATATGATTAAATGTAAAATTATGAAGCATTTATAGGTCCAAACACCATTTTTGCTCATGTCCCACACCCATGGTTTCAATGTTGAGATACTTAAAATTAGCTGATTCTTTTACAATATGACATTATTTCAAATTTAATTGTTTAATATACAGATTCATTTACAGCATCTTAAAATTCTTTATTTACTGATCATTTTTATGATTTTTTTAACTAAATGTGCCTGTCCCACACTTTTGAGTCCTTACCGCAACAATGAAAAAAAGCTTTCATTATGATATTTTATGAACACAAACAAGTCTAGTTTCTATGGAAACAGAAATTATCACTTGAGCACATTGCTGATAGACTGGGCCACCACACTACCTCACTCACAAGATAACAAAAAAATAAGGTAAACATCATCTTTTCTGCTCTAGTATTTATTGTGCATTCTTACCGTTCAGCTTAATAATTGTGTATTTTTGAACTACATTTTAAAAATAAATGTATAGACCCTTTTACAGTTGGTAAACATGGTGATGTATTTGTGTGGGCGGGGCTTAGCTGGAGGCAGAAAGATCCCTCTGGACGCTTCACTAACGCTAGTTTGCGAGTTTTGTTAGCTTGTTTTTTAACAATGAATTGAGAGAAATACGATTTTGTCTTAATGTGCAAGGTCACTCACTGTCCAGGACCGCGAATGTTATTTGCAAAAGTTAATTTTAACGGACGGAACCAGATAACCGTACACGCGCTCAGTCAATGGACGATCTGACATGATTAACGTTAACGCGTCGCTACCTCCGGTCGAGTGGCCTGACTTCTACACCTACCCGATAGAGCAACCGAGGGTAAAGAGAAACTGAGGGCATATATATTTAGATGCCTAACTAACTATGTGCTGAATGGACACGTAAAGACTTGTGTGGTACGATCCGCAGTTCTGCCTAGCCAGCGCCAAGAAGACGGCAATGTAAAGAGTGACACTACGGTGCAATTTTAAAGATGTGGATATTTTATAGAAATAAAAATTCCAGATACAGCATACTCATTTTTCATCGATTCTTGCACCCAACAACACAACAAGATAACATTTAATAATAAAAATAATAATTTAAGCTCCTTATTATGTAGCCGAATCTGTGCTGGTTTGTATTGACCCTTCGCTAAGCCCCGCCCTCCTTAGTTACTGTTGCTACGCCTGTCAAGCTTTTGCGCCTGGCACGTCTATTACAGTATGTATGCACTGGTTTCAGACATTCCTATGGAGATAATTAGTCATTTTTGGCAAACAGGTGAAAATATGAGAGTGCAATACTGCAGTATGCATTCGAGGGCTATATCCACGACATAATATGCAAACGATTAGAGAATAATTTCATCAAAATTGAAGTTAAAGCATAACGTTAGGTCCCAGCGCAAGCAGCAACCGCCTCATATGCTGACCATTCAAATGTGAAACACACAAATTTGAGGAACAGCTTTGTGAATGCCCAGCAGGGTAAGTGAAATTTGAAAATATTCTAATATTTATAAAACAAATTGCTTATCCATATGTATCGTGGAATAAACACAAGACATTAGCCTGACCACTTTGCAATGATACCATTCTCCCGCTTATATTTTTAGCGCGCCAGGCTAACGTTACTGCTCACACGTCGGACTAACTGTTATGAACTGATTAAGTTTGCATACCAACCTTTTCCTTGGAGATCTCCGGCAAGCCCCGTGATGTTCCCTCCTTTTACTAACTACCTTTTACTTTTACTAGAACTAACGGGAGAGTCGCGATCGGATTGGGGTAACGGTTTGGCCGTCGATTAACAAAATGTTGAAATATATTTTTAAGTAACGTTAAGTTATGTCAGTGAGCCTCCGTCTTGCCTTTAATCACACTGCTTGATCCACGAGCTGGACAATAACTTTATTCTAGAGCTGCTATAAAGCTAAAACACGTATACTTTTAATTTCCTATTATCAAAGCTGCTTTGGAACAATCTACATTGTTAAAAACGCTATATAAATGAAGATGACGCCCGGCATTTCTCCCCTTGGGTTTTAGGTTTCGGGAAGGGAACAAAATCCACCACCCCGTCCAAACTTTTAGGATACCGGGTATCAGATTTGCACAATCCATACGCACAACGCTTCGGCATGTTTCCCTCTCGCTCGAAAGCTTGCCAGACCTCCCGCGCCTAGTTACGGTTGCTAAGCCACGATTGGCCTGTGGCGGTTTTCGGGCGTGGCTTAGCGAAGGGTCAATTACATTCACCAGCTGTTCTGTTTTTCTTTCATTGCAGTTCTGTCTGTTTTTTTATTCATTTTCCTGAACCAAAATTGAACATCAGCAAATGCATCTAGACATAACTCACAAAGACAAGCCCAATTGCATCTCATTCTGCCTGCTCTTATGTCTTTTATATCTGCTGAGAGAGAGACTGGAGGTAATCAAAAGCATTCTGTTGAGTGGAGTTGTGTGGAGTGGCTCTTCTCTGGCTCGCTGTGAGGCCTGGCCCCATCACCACAAGCTTCAGTGACCCCAATTAATTTCGGACTGATCTCAGACGCCTCCAGTTTTCCGTTTGTTTTGCCTCCAGCTAGTGCCGTGACGTAACTGTGACGTCCGCGCAAAAGGGGTCTATATTACTGTTGAATTCATGTATATTAAGATGCTAAGAGTCAAAACTAATGTGGTAGGCCTTGCTAGCTGCCAATTAGCTAAAATATTAGCAAAAATGTCACAGAGACAAATTCAAGACATAATTTGAAATTGTATTGTTTAATTTGAATAATTGCATTGAAAAACTGAATTTGAATTGTATAATTTGAAATTGAATTTATTTGTTTGGAACTGAAGTCCAATACAATTTGATCCTCACTGAAAATTCAACTCTCTATATATCCTCACATTCCGTTCTCACAATTCAGATTCAGATCACCAAATTCAATTTCAAGTTACTGTGACAGACATCCGGGTAGTTGGAGGATGAAGGAAGAGCAATCGAGCGCAGATCGATAGATAGAGTTATCCCTTATATATATATATCTGCCTGAATCAGCCGGAAGCCTATAACTATATACTGTATATATATATATATATATAGTTATAGGCTTCAGGCTGATTCAGGCAGATATATATATATATATATATGTATAATGTATACATATATATATGGATAATGAATATAGCGAGGCGGTTGTTATAGCCAAAGTCCTTTTAGAGTCATGGCACTGCCACAGAGAAGGCAGGGTCTCCTTTAGTTTCCAACCGGGATTTAGGAACATTTAGATGGAAACTCTGCGACTGCCTTAAGGGTCTAGCAGCACAGTGATGTTGCAACAGGCTTGAAATATACTCTGGAGCAAGACCATGCATTAACAAGACCTTGTATTGCACTCTAACATCAGCAGGAAGCCTGCAGTGCAGAGAAGCCAGCACCGGAGAGATACTACTGGAGCGTTTCCTCGTGCCAGTCAGCAGTCTGGCCGCCACACCAACAAGCACCAAGCTTCCTCGCTTGAGTGTTAAACATTGGTGGCTAAAGGGCCAAGGTGAAGTGCAAACCTTTTGGCTAACTTCGAGGGACCAAAGATCACCACTTTAGATTCAAATGGTACAATAGCAGCTGCTAGGCTCCGGACTTGTGTCAGGAAGCATGAACATATCACTCAAATTTCATGACACTGGTTGCTGATCCACTACAGAATGGATTTTTATAATGGGTTTATAAATCTCTCAATGGCTTAGCAGCAGCATCCTACCTCACTGATCTCCTGTCAGGTCTCTGAGATCCTCAAACTGAGGACTATAAGAGGATCCAAGGACCAGATTAAAACTGAGATGTGACCACCGAAAATTTGCAGTAGAAGCACCGAAACTGGGGAACAGTAAGTGTTCGAACTGCCACAACTGTAGAAATCAAAACTCAAATCTTATGTTTTTCATAGCTTTTAATCGATGCAATGTCTATTTTGTTGTTTATTGGATGTGTTTCTCTATATTAGGTTTTAACCTATAGGGCTGGGCGATATGGCAAAAAAAAAAAAAATCTAGGTTTTTACATAAAGTTTGACCGATTCACGATTTCGATTTCGTTTTTTTTTTATTGTGTAACTAGTCAACTTAAAACATTACAACAACATGACTTAAGTAACATTCTCTTTGTAAGTAACTTGAAAAACCATTTGGTTAAGGAACATTGTATTTTTAATGGCCATGCCATATACTTGGTCAACAAGGTGTAAATAAATGTAAAACAAATTCACGAGTTAAATATCTTTGCAGAAGATTTGAATGAAATATGAAAGTAGGCTAAATATTGTGCAATTTGAATGAAACATTAAATACTTCTGAATATATCTAAGAAAATAACCATTTTAACCAATGTAAACATTACATCAGTCAACTCAAAAAGTTACTGCTATGCAAATTTTCTACAGTAAAAAAAAACACTGTAGACCATCGTGCAAACATAAAGCATGTTAATAAACTGCGCTGCACAAGTGCGCATTTAAAAGTTCACGGCACAAAGCGAAGAAATGTCGAGCGCACAAATCCTAGTGTCTATCTGTCCAACAGTTTATTGATCATTTGTTTCTTCACAGTTTTAAATTCCAGTTATTGTGCGTTTGATGCCGATTTAGTCCTTGTGATGTGTGATCTAACAGGCACACGGTGTCGCGCGAGTCGTTTAAAAACAGCAACAAACTCCAACAAAATAAAGTCATTTTATGCAAATCCACAGCCTTTTCTCTACAGATCAAGCATTATAATGTGAATATCATACTGGAGAGAGTTTTACCGTACATGTATGCTGCTGTAACCGGAAGAGGCGCGCGCGCTGTTTGAATACCGAATGGAGAATGACAGCCGCAGAGGAGGGAAAACGAGTTTTCGTAAACTTTAATGATGTAAAGAGACTTCTGTCCCTCACATTAAACTATGAAATAGGCTTCAGATGAATTTGTCACCCAAACTGACGTGAAAAAAGCGGGAGGCGCCGAAAAGCGCGCTGTTGCATCCCTGTACTTGGAAAGGAAGGAAAAATGCATCTCTTTGCCATCTGTAACCATGGTGACGTGCCGCCCGTTGTGGCCCTGTTGCGCGGGGACGGCGATTGTGGTTCCGTCCCGGGTTAACATGGTGACGGCTGTGATTATTCTGCCATTGGTGCAATTACAATATCTATTTTTTTTTTATTATTAAAAAATCGCGATACCTCGATTTAATAAAAAAAAAAAATCGTCTTAAAACGTAAATTCGAATTAATCGAAAAAATCGCCCAGCCCTAATCCTATACTATAAGTAGTATGTAAGGCACATTGGACAGCTGTTGTTTTAATTGTGCTTTATAAACAAAGTGGTATTGACATTGACATGGTTCATCTGGGACATCCTCTTTGAAATTCAAAAAGAACAGCCCTGAAAGAATAATCTGTTATAGGAACAACTGGAGAAGTCCAGGTCATGCAGGATGCAGAGCCTTTCTTGCTGTTCTGCTCCACTGTCAGGTCTGTGAGAAGACAGGCTAACAGGTTGCGTTCTGCCAACCAAAGGAAAACCTCACATCAGAATGTGGTTAATTTGGATGATGTGAACGCTGTTTTCTTAAGTCAGGTACACACACTGGTCTGGGGTATGGTTCATGTGAACTCTGGTATGGTTTGCTGCTGAGAAGTATGAAAAAATAAAGATACAAAAGCTTTTTTTCAGCTCCATCACAGACTAACGTTCATGGCTATTCCATCAAAGACTACATCCCCCATAATCCTCTGCCCTGTTTCTTCATCACTGGTTGTCTACAGCTGTTACTCATTAGCTCTGTCTATAAAAACCTGGTTCACTCTGTCATTCACTGCAAGGTTTTGTATGTTGTTGCACTGCAATTCTGAGCGGTATCCTGTTTTCAACGATCTTGGTCTTTTGGTTCTCTGCTTGTCTTCTGGATTACCCTTTTGCCTGTGTTTTCTGCCTGGTTGCACTTTTTATTGACTGCCTGTGGTGTGACCTCTTGCCTGTTTTTTGGATTACAACTTTGGATTGTCCCAATAAAAGGATCTCCAACCCAATCCTCGGAGCAGTACGTAACAGATATAGGCAGCAGGTTAGGACTGATGTGGTTATATGATGACATTATTATACTATTATAACAAATCTTAAATGCATGCTGTATTTCATTCACTGCATTCAGAAATGGAGAATGCACCACTGCACCATATTTTTAAAGTCCCCATGAAATCAAAATTAGTTTTTTGGCTTTTAGTATGAATATGTTAGACTTATTGTATAAGCTAGTCTGCTCCAAAACAATGACAAAATTCACATTTAGAAGATATTCAGAAGTTTTCAATCCTCTCACTTCTGCCAATATGGATTAATGATTTTGATGACATCTCTCTGCACTTCATGTTCTCATCAGATTTTCTGTCCAATCAAATGCTCTCTAGAATCTGAAGCTCTGCCCCCTACACTATAAATACAGGCTGCTGCTGAAATCGGTCATTTGTTCACACATTACATCGCACAAACGTTGCTATTTTTTACATGGTGAATGGCACAGAGTACTATATGGGTTAGGGAACAATTCAGACAGTGCAAATATGCTTTCCATTGGGGCGAATGTCTTTGCTATCTCCCGTTAAAACAGTAAGTAGAACAATTCAAGAAAACTGCTTCCTGTCAGATTGTGCCATCTGCATCATAGTCATGAGGTTTGAGGCTTTATTAATGTCTATAACTACCCTACCCTAAACCTACCTTTAAAACAATGCAATAGTGTTGGTAGCACAATCTGATTGGTAGCATTGTTCAGCAGAACACCAGTCCAGAGACACGACAGCACAGAGCGGATCATATGCATGAGTCAGCGCAAACTACAAAACGCATCGGATCCATTTGAATTCTGCACAGAATGCTATATTTTAAAGCAATATGGAGGAGATTAGGAGGAAACTGCGGCTTTACCGAGCTCAACGGCTCTGGCCAGGCTATGATAAACTAAACGCTGTCCGGTATGTCCCGCTCTGTCTTCCTGTTTCAGTGGAAATTACATCAACACATTGAATAATGCTGCGTGTTTCAAGGCACTTCAGTGTGGGCCTTTAAATCAGATTGTGAAAGTAGTTGGAATAAACATTGGATTTAACACATTATTTAAGATCTACACCACACCTTTCAGTCGAATGGAGTTCAGTGGGATTGCTTTAAGTGTTTACATGATTAGTCAGACTGAACTGTCAAAAACAGATTATTAGGTTGCATATAAAAGTTGCCAGTGACAAGCCAAATTCTGGGTGTGACGGCCACTGTTACTAACCTCTTCTAAAGAAATTATACTGTTTACTCTTGCCAGCATTAAGAAATTCTCTTTAAAGCATTAAAAAACAAGACTTAATCTCTTAATAAAGTATTTTAGATGGATAAGAGGATAAAAAAACTTAACTTTCCTAATGAACAGGTTTTATTGTAGTAGCTTATGTTTACATTGTTTACAATATTATAAATTATATATATATATATATATATATATATATATATATACAAAAACACGTTGAAAGTGTTTCTCCCGTTAAAATGAAAACATTTTTTTAATATGTATGAGCCTACATTGTGAGCGCGTATCACGGACCTGAGCGCGTGCGCGTGGGCGGAGAGAGTTTGACAGTCAAAACCTGAAGCTCGACATGCTCTCAAATGTCACTGAGAAACAAGCCATGGCTTAATGATATCCATTTATTACTTGTAGGCTTCGCTTATTTTCTCAGAAAATCACTGACGGTAAGTTTTTCTTCTTCTTCTAGCCTATTCCAATATTACTTAGTGCTTTCTTTAATGTAGTAACGATCTGACATTCACATTTCATGCGTGAGCTCTCACACACTGCAGTTTGGTGATCATTGTAAAGAGAAACACTTCATAACGTTTAACAATAACTTAGCACATTTAGGGCCAAATTGTTTATTAAAAGGTCACACGGGATTTGTATGCTGCGTAAGTGTCTTTTATATTCTACATTTATTAACACCATTCGTTAAAAATGTAATGAGTAAACTGGGCTGCACTTTGTTCTGTGGGAAAGTGGTTTGGTTTAACAGTAAAGGGAGGGAGCGCTACTTCCTCAAACGCTCTTCAACATTTGCGCACGAAGCCTCGGATGCTTTGCATGTTATGCAAGCATCTAAAATTTTAAAGAAATGAATGCTGCATCACGGGCTGACGTTAGTTATTGTATGGTAGACTGGACATTACAAGGTTGTGGCCTCAAACTAGTGCTCGACCACTACCTGTTTTTTAATGGTCGATGCTAATAGGTCTAGGGCAGTGGTTCCCAAACCTGTCCTGAAGGCCCCCCAACACTGCACGTTTTCTTTGTCTCCCTGATCAAACACACCTGATTCAACTCATCAGCTCAATTAACCCATGTGATAATGAGCTGATGAGTTGAATCAGGTGTGTTTGAGTAGGGAGACAAAGAAAACGTGCAGTGTTGGGGGGCCTTCAGGACAGGTTTGGGAACCACTGGTCTAGGGGAACTGATGGTTAATATAATGCCAGTGTGGTACAATTTAATACTCAATCAAGAATCAGATAAAATATCTAAGTTTAAACAATTATTTCACACAATATTTAGCCTACACACACACACACACAAATTGTATTATATTAACCATTGACAGCGATTTTTGAAATGACATTATGCAGAATGAGCACTAAAATAGCCCAATATGTAAAGGATCATGTTCAGTCAGACAGTTATCACAAAATAAACCCTGAATCATCCTGAAGGGGTTTATTTTTTATTGACTTTATGTCTTGACTTGATACGGGTGCTTATCAAATTATTCTGAACCCTATATATTGATTTGCAGTAAAATTATTTTATTATGTAAAAAGTAAGAGTGACATGCAGCTGCATTTGAGGAACAATGGTCATTTATACATTTTTGCACCATTATACAAACATTTCTGATCGTAGAAAGCTGTTGACCAATCAGAATCAGCGGTTCCAGAGAACCCTGTAATAGCAGCTTAAAGCTGGCATGAAACGGAAGTTGCAATAATCTTTTCTTCCTATGAAGTGGTGCAGGTTTGACGTCACTTTGTAAGCCAACTCAGTTCACATCACACTGGTTCCCTCGACAAATACCCAATTGGATTTTCCAATAGGCTTTTGGATAATCACAAAAAACAAGCTCTGCGATCAAAGAAAATGTATGATAGGCTACTTGCACGTTTTATCCATCAAGTTCATTTTCACAGATGAATACAACTTTTATGAATTTTGAAGCCTAAATGCAGACGAAAGTAAAAAGCTAAATAGGCTATAAACAGACTACACCACGGCCCTACGAATTCATCGTCATCATCACTAAGCTTCTGACAACTCGCTTTAGTTTTCTATCTAAAAACATTTTCCCAGAACGTTTGAGTTAGAAGAGTTTAAGAGCACAATTATAAGCATAATGAGTAAAAGCGGACTGAGTTTACCTGTTCGGCGTGATGACGTTTAATCTCCCGACAGCCTCTGTAGTCCCATTTAGCCACTTGTTAGCAAGCACCTTTTTCAAGACGCGTAACAGCTTAAAAAAATCACGAGTGTGGTAATATTAGTCGTAGAATAAATGTAAAAGTGTCTTGAGCTTGTTAACCACAGACCTTATTTCAACCAATTAAACAAAATCCCATAAAAAAAAAACATTGACGTCGGGACGATGGAAATGCTAAAATGCTAACTCGCTTCTGTTCTTTGGCCTACAAAGTGATGTCATACCTGCACCACTCTATTCTGACGCATATTCAAGTGAAACGGCTTGTAGAACAAGAACAAATGTCGGGCGGGACTTGATTTTGTCCATCAGGAATTGATTGGATAGTTGGATGGTTGTAGTTTGCTATTGGTGGATCTCATGTGAGTGACAGGTTATTGTCCCGCCCTTGTGCCAGTAAACACTTCATCAGAGAAGACAAGAGATGCTGCAGGGAGTGGAAGTTATTTTGTTTAATTATTACGAGGACATGAGAATAAAAAAATAAAAAAAATAAAGATGTGCATGGATAAATCTTGGTATATAATAAACTGTAATATTCCATAAAAAAATTAAGAATGGTCATGTTTGATTTCATGGTGACTTTAATAATTGGCTTGTCTTTCACTAGTCGTGATAATAGCCAATGAGACGGATACAAAATTCCTGTTATTTTGCACAATATTCACTCAAATTTGAGTTTTCAAAATATTCGAAAATAACATGCACTACTGTAAAAAATTTTTTTGATCTCATAACATTTCAGTTCAGTTGCTGTATTCAGGTAAAAAAAGAACGAATGTAAAAATTGCATGTTTTCACTTTTTACAGTGAATGAGAAGGACAGGCATGATTGTCAACGGTTGCAGATAATCTCAATAAGCCAATAAGCATTCATAGATGTATTATACATCTATATAGATCCAAGATAGCGCTGTATTTAATGTATGGAAAAAGCAAATTTACAAAGGTTTGATAATTATGCTTTGACATACTTACAATACAAACATCACATAGACTAAACGTTGATCTCCAAAAGCTGTAATTTCATCTAGTTACGCTATTGTTTACATCAGTATCATCTTTGTTAGTTACTGTTCTCCAGTTAATTGTAAGCCCAGTGCTCTGTTTTATAGATGTCCTGTGTTTACAGTGGCGATCTGAGCGGGTCATGTGACCGGTTTATGTCATGACTCATGTGTCATTTGCGTTCCCCTCACTCCACGCCAAATGCAAACAGGCTTTCCGCTTCTTTGCTCGAATCCACGCCTCTCCCCACTGATAAAGACCTATTGTTTCACCCCAGGCCGGGTGTGAGGATGAAGTGATGATGTGAGAGTTAGGTTAAAAATGTTAGGTTATTGAGGACGTTGCAGGATTTGAGGAAATGTCAGCCCTGCTGATCCTGCCATCCTGTGATTTGGCTTGCAAATATCCTTATTTCTGGCAAACCCTTTTGTTCCGTGTGTGAAGAACACGATTAGACCCTTGAGACTGAAGAGAACATCCAGTTTTTGAATTGGCCGTCCTGGAAAGTTTCCATTTATGTGTCAGTCTAACCAGCTGTGTGGTGAGAGATTTATAGATTGGCTTTTTTAAGTCTACCCATACATATAATGCACTGGCTTCTTCACCAGTCATCAGTTATGCAATCAGTGGGTCATGGGAGTTGGAATTAAGGGTCGGGAAATCTAAACTGGGAAAGCCTCGGACCATGCTGCGTTTCTGCAATTATTTTCTTACAATAAACCTTTTGGGAACAGTTATATCAACTACTGTTAAATCTCTGATTTAGATTTGAGAGTCATATTTATATAACAAAATCTTTTTGGTTTGTTGTTGTGTAAAGCAACATTACTTGAGCTATTCTGATCTTTAACAAGTCCATGCTCATTATGAAACCGCTTGTTTATGACCTTACAGCACCCATAACACCTTGTGACACATTCACTTGTGTATAATGCTTTATACAACAAGCTGTGAGGACATTTACGCAATACTTGTAGGGAAGCTGAGTTTTATATTTTCTGAAAACTGTTGGTATGTGGTGGCTAAGGTGTTCTGTACAGTTACTAGGGCATAATATGGTCAGAGTAAAAAAAAATCATATTTCAGGTGGTTGCTTTTTTCCTGTTCCATGTTGGTTGCACCACATGACTTTGATTTGTTTTGAGGTTTTTAAAATATGAATAAGCTAAGTAATAATAATAATCATTTTTTTCTTCATTATTAGGACAGTTGGAACACCATGGAATTTCAAATTGAATGAATACCCCCCCCCCCCCCCACAAAAAAAGAAAATAATATATATATTTTTTAAATAACATTCTTACAATTTTGGGGATTTATTTCTTCAAGAATTTAAGTATAATCCTTTTTTCTCTTCATTATAATACCAGAAAAGTTGGAACACTCATCAAATTTAACATTATTTACCTCCCAAAAATCTCCAAATTAATTTTAATTAAAAAATTCAAAACTTGTTCATCATAGAAGAGATGTATTCAAGTCATTGTGCACATGAACTGAATAAATGAATATATCTGGACATAAAAAAAAAAAAAAATAGTACTGACCCTCCTTCATTCATATTATGAATGTAGCAAGCAGCACTAATAACTGTTGATAGGTTTTTACGGTTGTTGTTATTCTATTTGCATCTTTATATATGTAGTATATTGTCTCTATGTGGCCTAATATTTTCAAGAGAAAAGGGAAACAAATGTAATACTCTAATGGCTACTTATACCAAAATAAAATGAAGTTGGTAATAAAAGCTGGTTACTTTATATAATGTGCAAAGTATAATAAAGTGCAGTGTTTATAGCCCTGCCCTGTATATCTGATCATCTGCAGCACTGACACAGATATGAGCAAATCAGCAAATCCGTGAAAACAATAGCGCCTTAAGCAATATCCTCCTTGCCTTACCGGCCATGCCTGGAGAATCAGGACTCTTACGTACTTGGCTTGGTTTGTTTGCTTGTTTTGTGGGCAGGGACGTTGAGGAACAGGCCATCTTAGAAAGGATTTCATGATTAATTGCAAATCCGTTTGCTTTGATATTAGAGGCTATACTGCGAGGAGCCAGTCAGTACAGTTACAGTAAGAACTTCAATCCACGTTCCCAACTAGTTACCGTGTTGGTTTGTAGCAGTTAGTGTGGCTGAGGTATGTACAACTCATTTCTAATTTTTTACTTAAATATGCCAAATATGGGGTCTTGAGTTCTATAGACATCAAAGAAGGAGCTTTCAACATTTAATAATGTCTGTATAGACTAATCAAAACCGGCAATGGTTCTCTGCAATGCTTTAACATGGGAACATGCTTTCTAACTACTCTTTCCCCTTACAGCGATTCCTCTTAGACATTGGATATATCGCACAGAAACGTGTTTGTTTATAATGCTGCCATCAGTTTATTAACAGGAAATAGGCTGTGCACATCATCTGCTGGATTTGAATATCTTGCAGAGTCGGTTTCATAACATTCAGTGGTGTGTGGGCATGCGATCTGTCATTTCTGGAACGAATGAGCCTCGCACATGTGTTTTTGTGTGTGTGTATAAATAGCTTTAATTTCTCACTTATTCCATTTCTCTTTCCATATTTGTTTACTTTCACTAGCACTCTGTTTCCTTTGCATGTGCACAATCTTAATGTCTTTCACTTTCAGTATCAGTCACTGACAGACCCCTGACACCTACTCATGTTCTATTTCTGTCGTCTTGTAGACGGCAGGAGTCATTTTCGGCTGGATATGCGGTGACTCTGACCTCTGATCAACAACAGAGTGGTTTACAAGGTAAGGAGAACGCTATACTGTCGAAAAAAAAATAGCTTTTAGCGGTGCAACAGATTGTATACTGGGGCAGTGTCATTAAAGCGACTACTTGGCACTTTATCCATCCCTAAAAGGGCACATTAGCATGTTAAGAGTAGTAATATGTACCCTGAAAGTATTACTGTGAACCCTTTTGTGCTGCCCACCTGTTTACATCTGAAGAAAGCATTTTCCTGAGAGTGTAAAAGGTTTGAAGTCTCAATGAATACAGTCCAGCATATGGATTTGTGTATCTCACAAAACCTTATCTATCTATCTATCTATCTATCTATCTATCTATCTATCTATCTATCTATCTATCTATCTATCTATCTATCTATCTATCTATCTATCTATCTATCTATCTATCTATCTATCTATCTATCTATCTATCTTCTGTCTGTCTGTCTATCTAAATCAATCAATCAATCAGTCAGTCAGTCAGTCAGTCAGTCAGTCAGTCAGTCAGTCTGTCTGCCTGCCTGTCATCTATCTATCGATCTATCTGTCTGTCTGTCTGTCATCTGTCTATCTGTTGATCTATCTGTCTGTCTGTCTGTCTGTCTGTCTATCTATCCATCTAAATCAATCAATCAGTCAGTCAGTCAGTCAGTCTGTCTATCGATCGATCTGTCTGTCTGTCTGTCTGTCTGTCTGTCTGTCTGTCATCTATCTATCTATCTATCTATCTATCTATCTATCTATCTATCTATCTATCTATCTATCTATCTATCTATCTATCTATCTATCTATCTATCTATCTATCTATCTATCTATCTATCTATCTATCTATCTATCTATCTCAGTCTGTCAGTCAGTCAGTCAGTCTGTCTGTCTGTCTGTCTGTCTGTCTGTCTGTCATCTGCCTATCTATCACTCGATCTGTCTGTCTGTCTGTCTGTCTGTCTGTCTGTCATCTGTCTATCTATTGATCTGTCTGTCTATCTATCTAAATCAATCAATCAATCAGTCAGTCAGTCAATCAGTCTGTCTGTCTCTCTGCCTGTCATCTATCTATCGATCTATCTGTCTGTCTGTCTGTCTGTCTGTCTGTCATCTGTCTATCTGTTGATCTATCTGTCTGTCTGTCTGTCTGTCTGTCTGTCATCTGTCTATCTGTTGATCTATCTGTCTGTCTGTCTGTCTGTCTGTCTATCTATCCATCTAAATCAATCAATCAGTCAGTCAGTCAGTCTGTCTATCGATCGATCGATCTGTCTGTCTGTCTGTCATCTATCTATCTATCTATCTATCTATCTATCTATCTATCTATCTATCTATCTATCTATCTATCTATCTATCTATCTATCTATCTATCTATCTATCTATCTATCTATCTATCTATCTATCTATCTATCTATCTATCTATCTATCTATCTATCTATCTATCTATCTATCTACAGTATCTGTCTTTGTTTTTGTAACATTCGGCCATAGAGGCAAACAGCTTTCATTTGATGCCATTGGCAGCTTTATTTGTATAGAGCGCTGTTGTATAAAGAGGAAAAGTGTTTAATTTTGCATGTGTTTTCCCTCCTTTGTTTCCTCCTTTCCTGTGAATAAGCAGAACTGCAACTTCTCTAAATTTTGTGAGATTAAATACCACATATGCTGCATCACAAAGGTACGGTCCGACCGAAACATTTAAATTGTGTCAGGAGGAAACATGATTCTCGGATTTCTAATGAGCTGCTTTAGAGTTGCATCTCTTGCATCAGCAGCTTTGAACTTTACCAAGAACAGGAACATCACATGACTTCATTTCCTGTTTGATAATGTGCACAGCGCTCACAACTAAAGCTACCTATTCTTATTTTAATTTTAATAGTGCAGTATTGTTATATTGTTTTTCTCTTTCTTGGGGCCTTGAGACAGTTTTTTATTATTGTATTTTTTTTTGCATTTTGTGTATTTACTGTAAATAATAGATGAGTTCAACAACAGACGAGACCGGAGGTGGAAGACCTCAGAAAACTGGGGGGAAAGACCACAAAAAGGTGTGTGTGCAATGCATAACAGAACTTAAGTTTTATGTGTACTTATCAGGGATGAATTGATTAATTGTCATAATTTTTGCTTAACCCAACATATTTTTCTGTAGCACAATGTAGGGTTTGTGCTGTGAGCTCTTAAGGGATTTAGTAGGATTGGGTCTTTGCATATCCCAATCTGATTTGTCATACTTGTGGTCTGAAATGTTGTTTTCCTACTGACTGTTATATAAAGCGACCACACTATAGCCATGTGCCATGCAATGTGTACCATGGACAGGAGGCTCATGATATAAGGGATATTAGGATATTAGCAAACTGGATGTTTGCCCACAAAATGGCTTGCTGGGTTTAAGGGCCAATGTTTGTCAATTCCAGGATAGAAATAGCTGGAACAAACGAGGACAGAAATAATTAGACTGCAGGAATACGTGGAAAAAAGACACACAGAACGTGATACATTGTAATACTTTAAAATACTTTTATATTTATAATCTAATTATAATTATAGAGGAAAAATTACAATTCCAAATAAATGTGTCTGGACACATTACATTAACAAAAAAATTGGTAGTAAAATGTGTTTATTTGCATTGAAAAAAATGCTAAATATAATTTCTTATTTTCACTTGGGCATGTGCTTTGTGCCTTTTTGTAATTCAGTAGGCTCGTGTTTAGGACTCTTATTTTGAAGTGTATTCTTGTTCCTATTGTTCCTGCTGTTTGACTTCCTGTTATTAGTTCCTGTTTCCTTTGTTTCCATTGCCTTGTTTGTTCCAATAGTTACCCTTGTTTGATTGCATACTTACCCTCATTAGTTTCCATAGTAACTCATTACCCTCACCTGTTCCTTGTTAGCCTCCTGTCTTCCTGTGTATCAATACCCCTGTTTCAGTCAGTGTTTGTCAGTTGTTGTCTTTGCATGGTTTGTAGAGTTGTTCTGTTTGTGTTTGTGTTTGCTTTTGCTTTGTTTCTTCCTTGCATGGTTTACCTTTTTGTTTCTTTAAAAAATACTGTTTGCAATTAGATCCAAGCCTCTCCTCTTCCCTGCATCGACCGTGACAATTATAAGTCCAGGATTAGTTTCCAAAATTAAAGTGAAAGTAATTGAGTCTGTGAAAGACATTTAGTTGGTTCAGAGTTATACTAGTATTCTAAATGTTTGATAAAACACTAGATTTTACACTTTTTGCAGCTGCCATCACAATCCAAGAGCGTTACAGTTTCACAATTCTGTATTTTTTCACAATACTGTATATTTTTATATTTATTTGCTCACATTGTGACATTCTACCAGTAATACCAAGTAAATGTCTTCTTGTAAATGCCCTCTAAACGTGGCAATATGCCTCAACTTCCTTGTCTATGACTTCCTCCCATGTGTGTTGTTACTGTAGTACTGATAAGAGCGGCCTTATCTCTGCACAGTGATGATTATTTTTTCTGTACGTGTCAGTGTTTTCCTGTTTCTTCATTCATTTTCTTCAGCCCACAGCTGAAGCCTTGAGAGGAGCCATCCAGCTCGGCATTGGCTACACAGTCGGCAACCTGACCTCCAAACCAGACAGAGATGTTCTCATGCAAGACTTTTACGTTGTTGAGAGTGCCTTTCTCCCAAGGTACAGTATTAACGTGCATGTACTGAGCTTCACACTCGACAGATGTAATGTGTGGTTGCCTTTTACTCACTATTCAAACACTGAGATACAATGGCCCTGTTCCAAATGTCAACAGTTCTGTTGTGTTTTGACATAAGCTTGTGTAATATTAATTAGCACAGCTGAGTTCCTACTGCAATTGGTCAGTAATTGGTCAATGTCTAAAAAGGCTGTATAGGGTAACTAGGTTTTGAAATAGTGCTACACAGTTTTGTTTTAATAACAAAGTTATGAATATTGTATCTTTTGTCTTTCAGCGAAGGCAGTAATCTGACCCCAGCTCATCATTACCCTGACTTTCGCTTTAAGAATTATGCTCCTTTGGCTTTCCGTTACTTTAGGGAGCTCTTTGGGATTAAACCAGACGATTATCTGGTAAGACTAAGATAATTATTTACATGAAAATTTTATGAAATGATTTCATCTAAACAAATTTACTGCTGAAATCATATTCTCAAAAAAAAAAGATTAAATGGGCTATATGTAGAATTCAGAAACCCTTGTTATTAGTGACACTGGTGGCCGTTACGTGAACTGCAGCCAGCAACCTATTGCTCTTGCTCGCCCTCGTGCGCATGTGACGTTCAATACTGAACGTGATTAAGTGCTCCAATATACGATATATAGTAAAAATAAGTTTGAAATACCTTTGCAGTGATATACTGATAACGAACATCCCGACACCATCCACACTGCTGAGAGCGACGTTTAGATGAATATGTAAATATGTGCAGTGTGCTTTCCTCTCATTACCAAAATAAACAGACAACAAAAATGACAGCAGTGAAAAGACAGCATCTGATCGTAGCAATGTGGAAATGATTGCACCAGTTCTCCGAGTCCCTGTCATCATGTCGACAGATGAGGTCATTAAAATCACACTGATATGATAGTTTGATTATAAAGTATATTTAAGACTATAGACTATATAGATCTGGCTATGTGAGGCTATAGTTTAAATGAATCACTTTTCTTTGCATGACACATTGACATTACAGTACAGAATAGCTCTTTCGCCATTATCCTGAACATTGTATAAGCATTTGTTTCACGTGTCATTGAACGGAAGAGAGGCTCTCGGGAGCATAAACATCACATACTTTGGATTTTTCCAGCGAAAACCTCCCGACTCCTTCACATAATAAATAGTCTACAGGCTTTCATAGACAAAGTAGGATATCTGGGAAGTTATGAAGTTTCATTACAAGCTGTTCACATATTGGCAATAAAAAAAAGCAATTAATACATGAAAATCCTTACATATAGCCCCTTTAAAATCGAATGTTTTAAACTTAAAATGCTGAACAAAATTAATGTTTTATTTCAAATGTTGCATTACATTAAACAAAAAATAATAAATAGCTAATGAAAAATAAAGCTTAGCATCCTGTAAATTAAGTCATTGCAAAGTCATTGGGACACAAACGAGGCAGTGTTATTTTCGTATTGTTTATTTATTATTCTAATATTTATTCATATATTTTTAATTTATTAATTTATTTCTATAATATATTTAGTTTTTTATATTTCTGTTAAGCTTTAATTTATATTTATTTCAGTTTTAGTTTTAGTCATTTTAGTACTTCAATATAAACTTATTTTATTTCGGTTAGTTGCCAAGCCAGCATATAATTATCATTTCATTTTAAGTTTTTTTTTTTCCCCATCTGATATTTATATTTGATTTTATTTCAATTATTTTAAGTAGTTTTAGTGAACATTAACTACACATAAATAGACATTTTAAATGAAAGTGCACGTGTGTTTGTAGAATCTGCATTATTAATGCATGTTTTTATCTGCAGTATTCTATTTGTAAAGAACCTCTGATCGAGCTGTCGAACCCTGGAGCGAGTAGCTCATGGTTTTACTTAACCAGTGATGATGAGTTCATTATAAAGACTGTGCAACACAAAGAAGCTGAATTTCTGCAGAAGCTGCTTCCAGGATATTACATGGTGAGCCACACAACCTGCCACAAGAGTAACAATAGTACAGGAAGAAACTGCACTATTCATACTCTTTTTTTTTCATCTAAAACATTCCTCATATTTAAAATGAATGTTTAAATATAAAAATGAGTAATGCAGACTCAAGATAATCATTTTATTGCTGTTTCATGGCCCTGTTTACTGTAGAAATACAGGACTACACTGCACATTAAAAACACATAAAACAGTCAGTTAACAGTCAACCCCCACTATCTTCAATTTTACAGTAAGTATACCATATTTTTCACAGCGATTTTGAAAAACGTATCTGTCCTTCTCGATTGCAGAATCTGAATCAGAACCCAAGGACCCTCTTACCGAAGTTTTACGGGCTGTACTGCATTCAGTGTGGCGGTGTTAATATCAGATTGGTGGTGATGAACAACATTCTGCCTCGCTCTTTGAAAATGCACTACAAATACGACTTGAAGGGCTCCACTTATAAACGCAGAGCGTCACGGAAGGAGCGCAGCAAATCTTCCCCGACCTTTAAAGATCTGGACTTCCAGGAGATGCACGAAGGTCTTTACTTTGATGCAGACACGTACAGCGCCTTGATGAAGACTCTTCAGAGAGATTGTCGGGTGAGTCGTGTTGTTGAACACTGTAGTAACATTTGGGCCCTATTTTACCGATCTAAGCGCATGGTCTAAAGCAGGGGTTCCCAACCTTTTTTGTGCCAGGGACCAGCATATTCATAAAAAAAATTCCAGGGACCAGTTGTCAATTTTAAGATGCATCGTTTGGAACATATCACTGTGTAAAACAGTAACAGCCTATCATTTATTTGCATATAATGAACTAGGTGGCAACAAAGGCTACTTGTATGAATATACCAATCTTTTTAAACTTTCAGACCGGTTCGGTTCACAAAATGTTTCCCTTTTCTGCCATACAATTAGGTCTACTTCAAAAGCAACTCACACAGCACTCACTCACTAGCAGGTGGCAGTAATGGCAAATTGTATGAAAATACCAGTCCATTTCACCTGTCAAATCTCTCCAGAACCACTAAAGACAATCACTTCAACAGCAACTTAGTGTTTTCACACACCAACAGGTGACAACAAAGGCTAATTGTATGAAAATAAGAGCCAGTTTCAACAGTCAGACAGTTTCAGAATACAATAGCAAACACATAACTTAGTGATTTCAGCCAATCATTTTTAAAAGTATAAAATTAGAGATTAAGCTTTAACCTTTAACAAAAAATACCAGATCAGACCAATGAGAACAAAACTATTTTAATGTGAGCATGAACTGCTTATTGATATTACTATATTTGTAGCTGTGCACAAGACAAGCTGTTCTTCCTGAGCATCCATAAAAAACATATGCATCCAAAACAATGCACACAAATTCCAGGATACAATAAAACAAAATTTAAAAAGGTCTGCTTCACAAATATGAACGAAAACCAGCTTAGTTTTTTACCACAAATAACACAACGGATTTGGCGCCACGGAATCGCCTGTTGTCATAAATCCATACCTAATGTACATGAGGTATCGTATTTATGAAGCTTTACTTTTTTTATTTCTCTCTCTCTCTATTTTCGAGTTGGTCATCGCTAATTTTAGCGATGACTAATGGCTAATTTTATTGCGGACAGTTCTGGTAAAAGGAAAGGTCCTTTTACCAGAACTGTCCGCAATAAAATTAGCCATTGAAAAAAAATATCGCGGCCCGCTCATCTCTCCACTTCCCTGTCACTTCAGGTGCAGCGCGCTTTTTTTGCAGTCCGTTCAGATATGACGCGTTGCTAAGCAATCGCAAGGCGCTCAAAGAAACACATTTTAATCTATTTATTGTTTAGGTTTTGGATTAAATAACATGACATCATAGCACTTAAAAAAGCATTTAAAAAGACAATTATTATTATTATAAAAAAAGAAAAAAAGTAACATTATTCTGGGAATATTTCAAGGCCCGGTACTAACGGGTCCACGGACCGGCACCGGTCCGGGGACCGGGGACCGGGGACCGGGGGTTGGGAATCACTGGTCTAAAGCACAGGGCGCAAGCACACTTAGGGCGTTTCCGAATCCACTTTTGCTAGTTTAACGACGAGAAAAATGGTCGGTGGTCCCGGCGCATGGTCTAAAAGTGTTGTCCCTATTCTCTTCATGAGTAATGGGTGTGTTTTGGGCGTAACGTGCAATAAACCAGTGTCATCTCCAATTCCCTTTAAAAGCCAGTTGCGCTCACACCATGGCGGATTCACTATTTACATGTGCATTATTTTCTTTGTGGAATTTGCAAGCGGAAAGACTGAACGCTTCTCCAGAGAGTAAACGGATCTGCTCGTGCGCGAGGTTAAAGCTCACAAGCAAACCATCTACGGGACAAGCCGGATTCCACCATATCATTATGTACACAATAATAATATTTTACATTGTAATCCTTTTATTTTTAATACTTGGCATGTTTGTGTGCTGCTGTAGGCTCATATTTCTAATGCGCTTATCCTTCCCTAGCGTTTTGTTACAAATCCTTCCCTCGCGGGTCAAAATGATCGAAGCACTAAAATTATACTTAATTTTTTTTTTTTGTCCAGAAAGCTTAATTTATTTCATTGTGATAATATCTTTTCTATTTTTTAATGCAATTTTTTGGAGATTTTATTTTATTTTATTTTTTATTTACCTTTAAATTACTATATTTAATCAATAAATAATCAATAAATAGTAATTTAAGCAATTAACTTAGAATTCAAAATAACTCACAATTTTATGACTAAACCTTTTAATTCAGCTCAAAATATCTATTGTGGAAAAAAGATTATAAAAAAATTATATTTTTATGACTCTAGCCACTAGATGGCCTTTATAGCACTATTTGGAGCAAATGAGCTGTTTCCCCTGGGTCCTAAAGTCAGTTTTTCTTAAGGATGGTGACCATTCAGATACACATGTAGACATTATAAAATCAATTTTTGGTAAAGTTTTAGCATTCTTAGTTTGAATTTTGAGCATTTTTAGATTTTTCTATGTGTACTGAAGCATTCCTCGCATTCCATTCATTCCTGATTTGTTACACAAAACTCCTTGAATCCATTACATTTTTTGTGTGTGTATTCGTGGTTCAAGTGCGACAAAGGTCAATTTTTAAAAAATTTACAAAAAACATTCCGGGTCAAAATGACCCGAGGGAAGGATGAAGGTTAAATAACCAAAGAATAAACACTGCACCATTGACTTTAGACCAGGTTTAGATTTTAGACCAAAATAGCAACTCGCCAACAATGCTCCTGAACACACCTCGTTTTCAGACCAGCAGCCCATGGGCGCACAAATGGGTGCAAATGCATTTGCTATTTAAACAACGTGGCGCAGGACGTGAAAATGATAACTGCGTCAGGCTGAAACTAGCAAAAAACACTTGCGCCGCACCTGGGGCTGCATTGCGCCGGCTGTATGATAGGGCCCTTTGGCATTATAAGTGACTTGTGGTTGTGATTTCAATTCATTTTCTTCCTCAGGTGCTGGAAAGCTTTAAAATCATGGACTACAGTTTGCTGCTGGGAATCCATGTTCTGGACAGGAAGATGAGGGGGAGAGGAGGCCGAGGGGACAGTAAGCGTCAGGGTGGGCAGAAGGTCCTGTACTCCACAGCCCGCGAGTCCATTCAAGGAGACGGCAAAGCTGCCGAGCCTCTCGCTGACGCCGATGACGACACGTGAGTGGAATCGCTTCGTTTTCAGAGTTAACAGAAATAAAAGATGCCATAAGCAGTTTATGTTGTTTGGCAAACTTTCACCACACGCCCTTTCTCCAAAAATATATCCTTCAAAGACATGTCAGCCTACTGTTCAAAAGTTTGGGGTCAGTACTTTTCATTTAAAAAAAGAAATTAACACTTTCATTTAGCAAGGATGCATTAAATTGATGATAAATGCTGTTGTTTTGATTTGTTTTTTTTTTACTTTATATTCATCAAAGAATACTGAAAAAAATACAGCAGTTTCCACAAAAATATTAGGCAGCAATGGCTGCTGAAAATTCAGCTTTGCCATCACAGGTATAAATGGCATTTTAAAATATATTAAAAAAGAAAACTGCTATTTTAAATTGTAACAATATTTCACAATGTTACTGTTTTTACTGTATTTTTGATCAAATAAATGCAGCCTTGGTTTAAGTTGTTTGGCAAACTTTCACCACACACCCTTTCTCCAAAAATGTCATTAAAAAGTTTGGAGTCAGTACTTAAAAAAAAAAAAAAGAAAAAAAAAAAGAAGAAATTAACACTTTCATTCAGCAAGGATGCATTAAATTGATAATAAATGCTGTTTTTTTTTCTTACTTTATATTATACAAAGAATAATGAAGAAGAAAAAAAAATGCAGCACAAAAATATTAAGCCGTAATGGCAGTAAATTCGCCATCACACAGATAAATGACATTTTAAAATATATTAAGAAAACAGTTATTTTAAATTGTAACAAAATTTCACAGTATGATTTCACTTTATTTTGATGGTCCCTTTAAAGGGTTAGTTCACCCAAAAATGACATTCTGTCAGTAATTACTCACCCTCATGTTGTTTCAACCCCGTAAGACTTTCGTTCATCTTCAGAACACAAATAAAGATATTTTTGATGAAATCTAGAGAGCTGTCTCACTTCTTCATAGGCTGCTAGGTAATTTCATCTGCCGGCCTAGAAAAGTTATTAAAGACATTGTTAAAATAGTCCAAGTAATTACAGTGGCTCAACATTAAGTTTATCAAGTGACCGGAATACTTTTTGTGCGCAAACCCCCCCAAAATAACGACTTTATTCAACTATTGATTTTCTTGCGTGTGGGCCTGAGTGAGTTCACGAGAGACACGATGCATGCGCGAGAACTGAGATGATGACGCTCGCGATCATTTTATCAAAAGGTTGAAAGGTAAGCCATTCATTTAGCAGCATTGGCAAGGCACTTATACGTTTTCTCGTTTGTTTTTTTACGATCCGGACATCCAGGAAATGCACACTTTAGAACCATTTTGGACACTACATCGAGACACGTCTGCATCGTCTTCTCAGTTCTTGCACATGCGTCGTGGCGCTCTCGTGAACTCGCATCAGAGGCTCACACAGAAGAAAATGAATAGTTAGTGTTAGTAGAGTATTAGACTGGTAGGGTTCAGGTTAGAATAAGTTGACTTGTAGTTGCAAAGTTACTTATAGTCAGTATAATATCTGTTGAGGAGCATCACAATAATAGTCAGGTCCGAATCTTCAAGATTGTGTAACCCTGTAGGCATTTTTGAGGAAAAGTTGTTATACCACATTTTTAGAAAGTTCAATGTCTCCTGAATAAGGATCCAATCGTATATCATTGAAATAAGGGTCCCATTTTCTTGTAATTGTTATCGAAACAATAGGTGCATGATTCACAGCCGAAACACTACAGGTGGATAGGGTAAAAATTTTAAGTTATAGATATCACCATAAAACTTTATCAGTTTTTCACTTACATAGAGATTTTTTGTATTACAAGTTTTCTGAAATGTCATGTTTACATATGCAAATGAGGCATACCAGTATATATATATATATATATATATATATATATATATATATATATATATATATATATATATATATATATATATATATATATATATATATATATAATTCGAGGGGCAGGCATACCAGTACGCGGTTCTCCCTTTCGGGCTAGCCCTGTCTCCTCGCGTCTTCACGAAGGTTGTCGAGGCAGCCCTTGTTCCTCTTCGGGAACACGGGGTTCGCATCCTGCACCATCTCGACGACTGGCTGATCCTAGCTCACTCTCGAGACAAGGTTTGCGAACACAGGGACCTAGTGCTCTGGCACCTAGCTCGTCTGGGCCTTCGGGTCAACTGGGAGAAGAGCAAACTCTGCTCCGTGCAGAGGATCTCTTTTCTCAGTATGGAAATCGACTCGGTCGACCATGTGCGCACAGCTTACGAGCGCGCGCGCAGTCACTGCTGACTTGCCTTCGTCAGTTCGAGGGCAAGAGTGCGGTTCCACTGAAACTATTCCAGAGGCTCCTGGGGCATATGGCATCCGCAGCGGCAGTAATACCGCTCGGTTTGCTTCATATGAGACCGCTTCAGCTTTGGCTTCGCGATCGAGTCCCGAGGTGGGCATGGCAACACGGCACGCTCCGAGTCCCAGTGACTTCGACCTGCCGTCAGACCTTCACCCCGTGGACGAACCTCAGTTTTCTAAGGGCTGGAGTGCCCATAGAACGAGTTTTCCGGCATGTTGTTGTATCAACAGATGCCTCTACAATGGGCTGGGGCGCCATGTGCAATGGACATGCTGCCGCGGGATCCTGGACAGGACCCCAGCGCCTTTGGCATGTCAATTGCCTCGAGTTGCTGGCTGTACGTCTCGCCCTGCACCGCTTCTGTGCGTTGCTCAGGGGTCAGCACGTATTAGTCCGATCAGACAATACCACGACAGTAGCGTATATCAACCGACAAGGTGGTCTGCGCTCCCGCTGTATGTCGCAACTCGCCCGTCACCTCCTCATATGGAGTCAGAAGCATCTGAGGTCGCTTCGAGCCATTTTTATCCCGGGAGACCTGAACCGTGCAGCCGATCTGTCTCGGTTTTCGGCCTCTCGCTGGAGAATGGAGACTCCATCCCCAGTTGGTTCAGCTGATTTGGGATCAGTTCGGGGACGCACAGGTAGATCTGTTTGCCTCCCACGACTCTGTTTGCCTCCCACTGCAACCTGTTTTATTCTCTGACCGAGGGCATGCTCGGCACGGATGCACTGGCGCACAGCTGGCCGTGGGGCCTCCGCAAGTATGCGTTTCCCCCAGTGAGCCTTCTTGCGCAGACTTTGCGCAAGATCAGGGAGGACGAGGAGCAGGTAATTTTGGTTGCCCCGTATTGGCACAACCGCACCTGGTTCCCAGAACTAGTACTCCTCGCGACAGCACCTCCCTGGCCAATTCCTCTGAGAAAGAACCTGCTTTCTCAGGGACGGGGCACCCTATGGCACCCTCGTCCCGATCTTTGGAACCTCCATGTGCGGTTCCTGGACGGGACGAAGCAGGTTTGAGTACCCTATCACCAGCGTTGGTGGCTACCATCACTTCCGCTAGAGCATCGTCCACGAGACATGCCTATGCGTTGAAGTGGAACCTCTTCGTCAACTGGTGTTCTTCTAAACTTCAAGAACCCACGAAAGGCCCGATCAGTGTCGTGCTTTCCTTCCTGCAAGAAGTTGGAGCGAAGTTGGGTTGGAGCGAAGGCTGTCTCCCTCCACCCTGAAAGTGTATGTTGCCCCCATTGCCGCACATCACGACGCAGTTGAAGGTAAGTCCATTGGAAAGCACGACCTGATCATCAGGTTCCTGAGAGGAGCGAGGAGACCTCCTCGCCCTCCTCTCGTTCCCTCTTGGGACCTCTCAGTGGTTTTAACTGCCCTGCAGAGTACTCCCTTTGAGCCTCTGCAATCAGTGGAGCTTAAGTTCCTGTCAATGAAGACAGCGCTCCTGGTTGCATTGGCCTCCATCAAGAGGGTAGGGGACCTGCAGGCATTTTTGGTTGACGAAGTGTGCCTGGAATTCGGACCGGCTAACTCTCACGTGATCCTGAGACCCCGGCCTGGATATGTGCCCAAGGTTCCCACCACTCCCTTTCGAGATCAGGTGGTGAACCTGCAAGCGCTGCCCTTGGAGGAGGCAGACCCAGCCTTGGCACTGCTCTGTCCAATAAGCGCCCTCCGTGCTTGCGTAGACAGAACGCAGTGTTTCAGGACTTCAGACCAGCTCTTTGTCTGTCATGGTGGGAAGCTGAAGGGAAAGGCTCTCTCCAAGCAAAGGTTGTCTCACTGGATAGTGGACGCCATTGCTTTGGCTTACCAGCAGTAAGGTCGACCGTGCCCCCTTGGTGTGACGGCCCACTCCACCCGGAGTGTGGCATCCTCTTGGGCTCTAGCGCATGGCGCCTCGCTAACAGACATCTGTAGAGCTGCAGGCTGGGCGACACCTAACACGTTTGCGAGATTTTACAATCTCCGAGTGGAGCCAGTTTCTTCTCATGTACTCGCTTCAACTAGCCGGTACTAGATTCTGCTCAGGTGTCTTCGCTTGCTCGCCATTCCTCTCCACGGACGGGATACGTGCGATATTCTCCTCAGGTGAGCCTCTCCGCAGGCCCCGAGTTCCTCCAGCACTGTTGACGTCAACGCCAGAGTTATGCCACCGGCAGCTTTCGCGCTTGGCTAGGTGCCTCCATGTGCATGGATCCCTCTCTGGGCGACCCCCACGTGTGTATTCCACTGTAAGCCTCTCTGAGCATGTGTCTTTCCCTCGGCAAGCCACCTTGCCACCCCTGGGGTTGAAATATTCCACCTGCGGCTGGACACCCCAGTGATACTCCATATGCAGCCCCCTGGGGTCATGTGTATTCCAAGTCCCCCCCTTCGGGTTGGGCATAATTGCATATTTCCACTGAGATATGCTTCCCAGTGTACCTTGGTACCTTGGCATAATTCCAGCAGCCATTAAAAACTGTCCCTTTCATGTTAATGTTGTTTTTTCATTGTTTACATGTTTAAATTTTCTGAGAATGCATAGTTTAGTTCTAATGTTTAATGTTTAAACTGCAATAAATGCATTAAAACCTTTTTTTTTTTTTTGGCAGCCATTTTGTTTTTATTGTTTATGCCAAAACAGTGATGTTTACAACTTGTTATATGGCAGAAATGGATTCAGCACCTAAAAATCATATAGAAACAACACTTGAAGTACTTTTCCTCAAAAACGCCTACTGCATCTTATCCAGGGCTATTTATCTATTTTGGGACTCGACTATAAAGAGTTATCAGATATTAAGCAGACAGTCTACTAATACTAATGAGAGTTAGTTGACATGTAGTTGCAAAGTTACTTAATAGTCAACAGAATGTTCAAAAGGGACCATCAAAATAAAGTGTTACCCACAAATACTACTGTTTTACTGTATTTTTTGATCAAATAAATGCAGCCTTGGTGATATACATGTTATACCATGGTCATTTGCCAGCATTGACAACTTAAAGCTGTTATTGATGTTTGCAGCGCGGTTATTTTAGTTACCGCTCGTAGATCTGTCCACTTTGAATCAGACTGAGATAAAGTGATGCGCAAGATTACATTTAATTAATTAAATTGAATTAATTATTGAGAGAGAGAGAGAGAGAGAGAGAGAGAGAGAGAGAGAGAGAGAGATTGTTACCTGTGTCTTCAGCATCTCTCTCTATATATTAACAATGATGCTGTGAGTTTAATTCAAAACCAGCAATGTTATCCCCTTGTTTCTGAGAAATATAATAGCGATTCAGTTGCAAAGCTATTTTATTACTAAAAGTCGCAGGGCAGCATTGAAAAGTTTCTGTGCTCCTGAATGTTTCTGTGTGCGCGCGCAGCGCAATCTCCAATTGACGTGTGTGTGTGCGATTCAACAAAAACAGTGCATTAAATATAGAACGGTGATTAAACTGACTGGAACTACCTGTGCATTAAACGGTTTTATTGCACACCTTCCAGCCAATCAGAATAGAGTATTCAGAAAGACCATGGTATAAATATATATAATTATTTTATTATTTTATTATTTTCAGCTAATCTGAATACACAAAATGATTCATAGAAAAAATAGTGTTGTCAGGGAATCTGATCGACTAAAAAAGGGGGATATTAGAATGTCAAAAAATGTAAAATTCTTCCTCTGTTCTTTTAAAACATTTCCAATAGATTTTATGACTGACCTTTGATTAGTTTTTAAATAATCATGTGTTTTTTTTCTAGAATGGGTGGCATCCCTGCTAAACACAAAGAAGAGAAGTTGCTGATCTTTTTGGGGATTATAGATATCCTGCAGTCCTACAGGTATGAGTCTCCTTATAACGGTTATGTTACAGTTCCTGTGTTTCCTTTCTGTGTTTAGTTCCGGTTCCCGTTGTTAGTTTGTTTCAATGGTTACTAACTGATTGTTTGATTGATTATGTTCACCTGTTCTTCATTTAGTTTCCTTTGTTTGTATCTAGTATTTATACTCCCTCGCTGCGTCCGAAATCGAATACTTCCCTACTATATAGTATGCGAAAAACAGTAAGCCGAAAGAGAAGTTTGTGTGAATTCATAGTATTGAAAAAACAGTAGGTGTAAAGTCCCCAGATGACCCACTACTTCCGGTGAGATTCTGAAGTGTGTCTTCAATGGACACTTTACTATCCCATGAGGCCGCAGGACAGGATTTGTGAATGGCAGTGAAGCGACGCAACTGATGCTGGGAGGTCATGTGACAGTATCAGCATGGCAATTGTAGTACGTCCAGATTACATTCATACTACACACATTCATACTTATATAGAGCGTACTTTTTTAACGGTTGCGATGTAAATTCAAATTCAAATGTAGCACCTACTTATTAGACTGTATGCGATTTCAGACGGAGCGCCTGTGTTTCAGTTTCTCTTGGTCAGTTCTTGTCTGAGATTACGTTTGTGTTAAAGGAGAAGTTCACTTTTAAAAAAACTTTTGCTGATAATTTACTCACCCCCATGTCATCCAAGATGTCCATGTCTTTCTTTCTTCAGTCGAAAAGAAATTAAGGTTTTTGATGAAAACATTCCAGGATTTTCCCCCATATTATAGAGTCCAATGGGACCCAAACGGTTCAAGGTCCAAACTACAGTTTCAGTGCAGCTTCAAAGGGCTTTAAACGATACCAGACGATGAATAAGGGTCTTATCTAGCGAAACGATCGGTCATTTCAAAAATAAATAAAAAAGTTTTATAAGCACAAATGTTCGCCTTGCTCTGTTCTGTGATGCGCGTTCGTGACGTCACGTAATACGCAATTACGTTGAAAAGGTCACGCTTGAAAAATTTCTGTCCTGAAGAAAATGTTCTTTTTGCCTTTTTAATATTAAAACACCCAGGATACGCACACGAAATGGGCATTTTAAACGATAAACTGACACAAATACATTTGAAAATGTGTATATGGTCCTCCTTCCGCACATTTGTAAACACGTCAAGCGTGACCTTTTCAACGTAATTGCGTATTACGTGACGTCTTCAACGCGCATCACAGAACAGAGCAAGGCGAACATTTGTGCTTATAAAACTTAAACTTTTTTATTTATTTTGGAAATGACCGATCGTTTCGCTAGATAAGACCCTTATTCATCGTCTGGTATCGTTTAAAGCCCTTTGAAGCTGCACTGAAACTGTCATTTGGACCTTGAACCGTTTGGGTCCCATTGGACTCTATAATATGGGGGGAAATCCTGGAATGTTTTCATCAAAAACCTTAATTTCTTTTCGACTGAAGAAAGAAAGACATGGACATCTTGGATGACATGGGGGTGAGTAAATTATCAGCAAAAGTTTTTTTAAAAGTGAACTTCTCCTTTAATGTGTGGTTCTTTGTGATCTCCTGTGAGTTTGAGTTGGTAAATAAAGTCTATATATTGTGGATTACCCCGCTGGTCTTCATCTTCATGTGTGTTTGCAGCCCCATGACTGTGACACACCTGACAAAAAATGAATACTTTATAATTACTGATACTGATATTCATAATTAAATGTTGAATACTGAATATTTCTATCTTATATACATAGACTTATAAAGAAGGTTGAACACTCATGGAAGGCTCTTGTGCATGATGGTGTATGTATTTTTCCTTTTTTTACACTGAAATATTCTTTTCTTATATACTACTATTTGAACATTATTTTGATTTATGGCTCTTTGAAATTTTGCATGCTAGGACACAGTATCTGTCCATAGACCCAATTTCTACGCTGACAGATTCCTGAAATTCATGGGTGGCACAGTATTTAAAAAGTTTCACCGTAAGTTTAATGCTTCTTTATTATTTACAATGGAATTTTGATTAAATGAATATGATCGTTTGAAATGCTGTACCACATCTCACATTTCTCCCTCTTTCTTTCCCCCCTTCTTTACTTTTAGCTCTTCGTGGTGCGTCATCGAAAAGGAAGAAAAACTCTATCCAGTGTAGGTCAGCCTCACAGGAAGTTCTGTCGACTGTAAAAGAAGAGAGTCAAGAGGAGAGGAGGGCGCAAAGCCTCGAAAAACTCGATAACATCGATGATACAGGTGCTTCTTGTACTAGCCGACTTAGAAGAGTACTTCCCTATTACACGCATTTAAAAATCTTACATTTTTACTTAAAGGAACAGTTAAACAAAAAAAAATTGAATTCTGTCATTATTTAGTGCATATCATTCCAAACATATTGTTATTTTTGGAGCGATATGAGGGTGAGCAAATAATCATAGAATTTGAAAATGGATCTCTCTTTTTTCTTGAAAAAGTTGTTCACTTATTGAATGTGAACTTTATTATAAAAAATTATAAAAGTTCATTTTTAAAAAACTATTCTTGCCGATAACATAGTATTACTGAAATACTGTAAAAGGCCACTTAAGTGAACTTAAAGAGAGTACCGGTACGCTTGTAATGACTATTTCTTAACACACTTTTAAAAATTATGTAATGCCAAATTAAAAGTTTTACATTAAAGCATATTTTAAATCATTGTGCTTTAATAGTCTTTTGTCATGCTTTCAAGAAGTACACTTAATGTGTTGACTAACATACTTAAGCACATGCAAAGTACTTGATTATCGTTTTAACTGTAGTGTTTTTGTAATGATTTGAGTGGTTGCAATGAGCGCACGATAAATGGAGTACAACAAACAAACTGTCAATCAAAATCCAACTAGGAATAACTAGGAGTAAAGATACACAACCACGTATAGCGCAAACAATGGAAACTAAGGGCTTAAATACACAATTGAGGCTAATCAACACAAACTGAAACAGGTGCGTAACTTAATCAGTAAAAAAGGAAACTAACGAGTGGTGGGAAAATGAGAACAAAAGAAACAGGAACTAGAACTAAAACATACATGTGATAGTGTTGTACAGTATTATATTTAAAGTTAGTTTTAAATTGCAACTTCATCACAAATGTGTAATTACAAATATATTTAAATACATGACATGCGTATTGAAATTACATATAAAGGTGTACATAAGTCGCTTCATTCGCTACATTCGTTTCAAGTATAGTATTTCCATAAGTACTCTTTTTAAAAGTATACTAAAGTGTACTTCTATTTTTATAAGGGATGCCATACAATTTTTGATAATTTCTTCCAATGCTGCTTCTGTTTGACAGATACACACTCCTCTCAGAAACCTGATGTTATTCCAAACTCCACAAGACTCGATCCAGCTATTTCAGCGGCCACTTTGCCTTCTGCTTACTCTATAGATGATGTGATCACTGAACAACAAACAGAAAACAGGTGTTTATCTAACACGCATGCTTACACACACACACACACACACACACACACACACACACGCACACACGCACACACACACGCTTGCACACACACACACACATAAACACACACACACACACACACACACACACACACACTCACACACACATGCTCACTGACACACACACATGCTCACTGACACACACACGCTTGCTCGCACACACATACTTACACGCTCACTGACACACACATGCTCACACACACGCTCACACACACACACACGCTCACACACATACACATGCACTCGCTCACACACACACACACACACACACACACAGACACACACACACACACACGCTCACACGCTCACTGACACACACACATGCTCTCACACACACTCACATACGCGCTCACTGACACACACACACACACACACACACACACACACACACACACACACACGCTCACACACATACACATACACACACTCACACCCTTACACACAGACACACACACACACAGACACTCACACACACACACACTTGCACACACACTTGCACACACACACACGCTCACACACACATACTCACACACACACACACACACACACACACACACACACGCTCACACACACACTCACACACACGCTCACACCCTTACACACACACTCACACACACACACGCGCAAGCTCACACCCTTACACACACGCTCTCACACACACGCGCGCACTTACACACACATGCTCACACACACACATGCTTACATACACACACTTACACACACACACACACACACACACGTAATGGGGACTTTCCATAGACGTAATGGCTTTTACACTGTACAAACTGTATATTCTGTCCCCTTACACTAACCCTAAACCTAAACCCATCACACACAACTGCATTTTTAGATTTTCAAAAAATTTAATTTCACATGATTTATAAGTTGTTTTCCTCACACATTTTTGGTCCTCATAACTTTGGGAATACCTGGACCACACGCCCACACTTACTCACACTAATGTATACATATTAGTTTAATTAAAAAGGTCTTTGTGAACTTCCATATTTCTTCACAGCACAGGACTTAAATACAGTGTTATTGGCACCATAGCTTTCTGTCTGACTTATCAAGGTTTCTTTTCTTCTTTTGTGTAGAACGTCGAGCTCGACTCTTGCTCTGGAGGACAGCGCTCCTCCTCTTCCGGGCACACCCGAGTCTGGTCTGGACGTCTACCTGGTCAGTAGAGTCGAGTTAAAGCACACATATCACTGTTCTCATTGCATGACTGGTGCTGTAGTTCCCCTGGAACTCAAACTCTTTTGTGTCATTCGCTCCAGATCATTGATTGTGGTTTATATTATTTTCTCTTTAAGTGATGCGTAAGGCTTTCTGAAGTGGACCAGATCATCGAAACATTGCTGTTTCACCCGTCACTCCACAACTTTGCACAATGGATATCTCTAGCTGCTAATTCACACGGACTGAGAAAAGCCTTACACGTTTGAAACAATGGCAGAGTGATTGCCACACTATAGTACTGCAGTGCCTTACACTGTGCACTTTGTACCCACTCGAAAACACAAGTTTGTTGCATAATAATAGTTACACTCCCATTAGACCAGTGCACTGTAACTGTCTCATAAATGCACTGGTCGGTACACATGTTAAAGGTTAAAGCATGTGTCATTCAAAGAAATGTATAATTTATTCTATAATAATCATGGTATAATTATATTGTGAGCACTCCTGACTTGTATTGTGTGAGTAATGATTTCATTCATTTATTTGATCATTACAGTACGATGACTAGTACCAAAAAATAAGTTTTGGTCATGTGATTTTGAAGTACAATCAGCACAATTATAATGGTCTATGTTACTTTGTGTAAAGATTTAAATGGGTTTAAAAGTTAAAAACCATCAATCTTTAAAAAACTTTTTATAAATATGTATTTAAATATATTTTGATTAGAGTAATATATTAATTAAATGTGCTTTATGTATAATGTTTTTAGTTGCTATTAAATGCTGCATCTTCAGTAGAACTTTTCTACTTTTTCTGCCTTGCATGAATTTGTCTGTCTATAAAATATGCCTGAAGAGCTGTAAGGTATATTAATGCACCAATAATTATTATTATTTGTTCTAGTTATTCTAATGTTTAATTAACTTAATAAAAAATTAGCAGTTATAAAATATGGAGGATCAAGCCTGCAGAAATTAAAAATAAATCAATTCAATTTAATCCTGAATTTATTTATATTTTCATATATATATATTAAAAAATATAATGTAAAAAAAAAATGTATATATATATAGATATGGAGAGCTATAAGGTATATATATATATTTATTTTTATATTTAACTATCCCCACATGTATACATTTCCATGTTTATTTATTTATTTCTGCAGATTTGGTCCTCCATAATATTGTGCAAGACATAATAACTGCTTGCAATAGACAAATACAATCCACTAGGGGGTGTTTTGGTGTTGTTTGTCCCAGTAGGATATGCTCTTTGATCAAACCAATATATTATGTATATTATGCACTGTATTTATTACATCAAAATGTATATTACAATGGGATGGGGGTAAAGGCCCTCTTTAAGGATAATATGCCTATTTCTAGTCTCAAATAAAAATATATTTTATTGAATTTTGTTTGAAGCAACGCAATTCATGTGAAAAGAAATTATGAAAGGTTTATATGATTAATAAACATTTAAATATAAAGATAGGAAGATTAATTGTCGCAAATACTGATAAGGCAACATTTGTCACCATAAGCATATTTGGGCAAGATACTAGTGATTTTTAGTACACACTTATTTAAAATAACCCCTTCAGCTCATTTTTTTTTTTTTAAAAAAATCTTAACATCTCAAATAACAACACCATATAACCTAGAAGAACCGAAAAACATTTTAACATTTAGCCTATTAAACGTAATGATATCTTTTCGACATTTTATATTTTTATATATATTCTGACTATTATGATAAAACAAAATAGGGTACAAGTTTAACCACTTCATGTCAGAAAGAGTAACTCTTACACTGTTTAAAACAAGTCTGGTTAAATCAAATGGTCAGATATGCACAGGAATGAAGCGGCGTGGTCACGTGGTTTGAGTCACTGCTGGGCTCACCTGCGCGCTCACGGACACGCCCATACCTGGAGGATCCAGGAAATCTGGGATTGTACACTGAATCGAGGTGTTCAAACTTTCTCTGGAAGTGTCCAGTCACATATAGATCACCCTGAACCCCGCACGTTTCTGGTAGGAGTTTACGGATCTTCAGTATCGGCCTCTCTAAAGGTAACGTTACGCTCTTCACACTGGAGCAGTTTTGTTGTTTCGGTCGCATTTCCCTGTTCACTGGTTTCGGTAGTCTATTGTTTAGGGGAGGAGGCTGATAAAAATCGAAGTAATGTCACAGGAACGTTCAACAGCTGCTGTTTGATTATGTACACATTAATGTGAACTTTAGTACGGACTTGTGTGTGCTTTTATACTTTCGTTGAATGCAGTTGTCGTGTTTTTGGCAGCGTTTTTCTTCAGGCCTACAGTAGCCCGTCCTGTCATGAAAGACCAGTGTGTTCTCTGACTTTGTCCTGTGTGTTTCTCACGAAAGTGTGTTTTCCTCTCACGCGGGCTTTTGGGTTTCGTGTCATAACGCTGGATTAAGACGTCCAACTAAACGTATTTTAAACTTTTTTTTTTCTTTGGAAAATTAATTTTATTTATTTATTTATTTATTTATTTTTTGGTAAACAAATGGAAAAACTTATTTAAAAAACAGAAAAAGTGTAAGATAAAGTTATTTTTAAAGTTATTTTTATTTTAAGTTTTACAATCATGTATTATTTTCAAATTTATCATCAAATTATTTTATGTATTAAAGGTTAACAAAACTGCTTTAAATAATTTGAACTTGTCTGCTTAATCTTACATTGAGAAAAAAAACCTAAATAAAGTCAGGAAATGATATCATAGAGACACATGACTGTGTCAAGGTCAATAAATCTCCCAAAATATCAGATGTTTTTATTGCTTCCATGTTATTCCATAGTTAATGTTCTCCTCAAAACAGTGTGTAAATATGGAAGCTTGTTTCCGCCACAGAATATAAAATAAAAAAGGTCATTCTGACTTTTCTTGTAATTGCAAGTTTATATCTCAGAGTTTTGAGGGGGAAAAAAAGTATATTTATTTTATTGCATTTTGTTTGAAGCAACGCAATTCATGAGAAAAGAAATTATGAAAGGTTTATATGATTAATAAACATTTAAATATAAAGATAGGAAGATTAATAGTCGCAAATACTGATAAGGCAACATGTCACCATAAGTGTATTTGAGCAAGATATTAGTGATTTTAAGTTAAAAAATATATATATATTTATTTTATTGAAGGAAGGAAAAAGGAGGGAAAAAAAGTCAGAATTGCGGGTTTATCTCGCAATTTTGACTTTCTCAGAATTGCAAGATTAAAACTTTTAATTCAGATTTTTTTCTCTCAAAACTGTGAGATATAATTAATTAATAAAATCTTGCATTTACAAGAAAAAAAGTCAGAATTGTGAGATAAAAAGTCATGATTACCAAGTTTTGCGAGTTTATGTTTCTCAAATCGGACAATCCTAAGAAAATATCTGAATTTCTAGAAACAAGGCAGAATTGTGAGAGAGCTTATAGCCTAAACTTGCATTTTTGAGGAAAAAAGTCAGAATTGTGAGATATAATCTGGCAATTTGGGGAGACAAGTCAGAATTAAAAATTTATATCTTGCACTCCTGACTTTTTTTCTCAGAATTATGCGAGTTGTAAACTCCGAATTGTGAGATATAAACTCGCAGTTGTGAGAAAAAAAGTTTTCCAATTACCTTTTTTTTTATTGCATTACGGAAACACGTATCCATATAATGAAAATGAATGCTGTAAATTTTGTGCAATGTTTAAAAGATCTATCTATCTGTCTGTCTATTGATCTATCTAGATCTATAATGAAACTGTATGTGGCAGTACAACATTATTCAGTACTTCACACCCCTAGGCCTGGTTTCACAGACAGGGTTTAGATTAAGCCAGGATTAGGCCTTCGTTTAATTAGGACATTGAGTAGCTTGAGACAAAACAATGACTGTGATAAGATATGCCAGTGCAAGTTGCTTTCAGTCAAAACAGCTCAAACATGCATTTTAGTCTGGGACTATCTTAATCCTGGTCTGTGAAACCGGATGCAAGTGTCCTACTCTCATTCCTCATGTCCAGGTGTGAAATGTAATGGACTCATAGTTTTGTTCTGTGACTCAGAGTTTCTCTCATAAGAGGACAGCAGTGGGACGGATGAAATCAGCGCTCTCCTGATAAGAATACTTTCTGGTTGTGGAATTAAACCCAGAATAACAGAACCCTTTAACCTGACATAAATCTTAAAATCCTGAATTTATCATTCAATTTATGTTAAAGCCTATTTGAGATAAACTGCTTTATTATTACAGGCTTATATGTTTAACTCTGTGAAGCTGAGTGTGATTGAAATGTGACATGTTTTATTTGATGACTGAATGTACATATGTGCATTGGCATTGCATAATGTCGACTGTGATTCTGCATTAGCCGAACACATGGGGAAAGAGGAAAGAAAGCTTAGCTTACGCTGCCACACGCCGCTTACGTAAAGGCATTAAACGACTCGGACAATAGGAGAAATACACGAGAACACACAAAATCATTTTTCTGTTTGGTGAAACGATGGTGTTTGTTCACATTTAATATGAGCTTGGCAGAATCAGTAGACTGAAAATAGAAAACTGAAACCGCGTTTATGGCTGGTTTCATAATGCTTTTGAGTTCTTAATCCACTTGAGCTGAATTGAAGGATTTTCTAAACATTATGCTGTGGAATTCATGTTAGTGTCTTCATCTGTTAGACGGGGGTTCATAGAGAAATCATCGACTAGTCTTGCAAACGTTTCTAGCTTTTAAGAATCTTGTTATTTTTGGTGTTTTCTACAAATATTGTTCATATTAACATGTTCAGGGGTGAATATATATGTATTATATGACATCTGAACCTTTCATATTATTGGAAAACTTCTGATGGTGGTGCTATTTAATGTGCCTCAAGCTTATTTCAAAATCTGTTCAGGCTGGACTGAGTTTGAGTGCCTGAGCAGCTTTTACATGAGTCAGACTGAAGGACAAAGTTCATTTGTTCATGTGGGTCAACAACAGTTTAGAACTAAACAATACATTATCAGCAGGATATGATACTGTAGTATTTCTTATTACTGCATACTTATACTGTGGAATGTGTAGCAATAAAAACAGTAAAAGCAATTCTACGTCTAATTGTAGTAATGAAGTCATCCATTTAAACTATTTGCAAATGTTTTTTTTTAAATATGCATGTATTCACTCTTAATCGTATGTCTGTATGTTGAAAATGCTAAATGTTTCTTGTTGCATTTCAGTTATCATGTAAAGCAGGTGTTTTCAAACCTGTCCTGGGCTGGTCCCATTTTTATGCCCTTCCCTCACCATCTTCCCTCACCATCTTCCCTCACCATCTTCCCTCACCATCATCCCTCACCATCATCCCTCACTATCTTCCCTCACTATCTTCCCTCACTATCTTCCCTCACCATCTTCCCTCACCATCATCCCTCACCATCATCCCTCACCATCATCCCTCACTATCTTCCCTCACTATCTTCCCTCACTATCTTCCCTCACTATCATCCCTCACCATCATCCCTCACCATCATCCCTCACTATCTTCCCTCACTATCTTCCCTCACCATCTTCCCTCACCATCATCCCTCACCATCATCCCTCACTATCTTCCCTCACTATCTTCCCTCACTATCTTCCCTCACTATCTTCCCTCACCATCTTCCCTCACCATCTACCCTCACTATCTTCCCTCACCATCTTCCCTCACCATCTTCCCTCACCATCATCCCTCACCATCATCCCTCACCATCTTCCCTCACCATCTTCCTCTTCCCTCACTATCTTCCCTCACCATCTTCCTCTTCCCTCACTATCTTCCCTCACCATCTTCCTCTTCCCTCACTATCTTCCCTCACCATCTTCCCTCACCATCTTCCTCTTCCCTCACTATCTTCCCTCACCATCTTCCCTCACCATCTTCCCTCACCATCTTCCCTCACCATCTTCCCTCACCATCTTCCCTCACCATCTTCCCTCACCATCTACCCTCACCATCTTCCCTCACCATCTTCCCTCACCATCTTCCCTCACCATCTTCCCTCACCATCTTCCCTCACTATCTTCCCTGCTTCTCGTTCGTTCCCTGCTTGCTAGGTAGTACTTTTTCAAAGTTCAGGAACTTTCAGGGGTGGGACTTGGGCGCTGGACTTGCTGATTGGTTGAGTTCATGCCGCATTTTGATTGGTTGATTCCACGCAGCATTTCATCTGTTGCGGTGCGTGCAGTTAACGGTTATTTGCTATTCGAATCAACTATGGCGTTTAAAAAATACGACAGATTGACCGACGATGAAGTTCAGGCTTTATTAAGCTTAAATTCAGAGGATGAAATCCAGTGGGAACTGTAAAGTAGCGCACAGTCCTGCTTTTGTGTGGGGTGGGGGTAAATAAGCACAATCTACATCACAATCGTGTTGTTTTGTGGTCTATGAATCTGCCTGAAGTGTAGTGTACATTTTGAGTAGATGTTCTCCTCAAATCAATATGGAAGCTAGTTTGCGTCACAGAAGAGTTTATATCTCTATTATGAAGAAAAAGTCAGAAAATCTCACAATTTTGACTTTTTCTCAGAGTTGCGAGATGTTAACAAAATCTAAAAAAAATGTGAAAACCGATTTCAAAGAGCAAGTTTTTGAAAACGACAATGTTATTGTCTCCATGTAAATTACAAAAACGTGGATTTTTGAAAACGGTAACGTTACATGTTCAGTCTATAGGCACATAGTGTTTCTTTACAAAGTGACATCGCCATCTACTGGCCTGGCATGAATAATACAGCACTTTTTGTCGTTTTCGTGGATCCGTGTGAACAGGGATCGCTTTTGACAACATTGTCGTCTGTACGTGAAAAATGCAAAGGAAAAACGTTTCCGTGTTTAGTACATCGTTGTCGTGTAAACGTACCCTAAAAGTGGAGTTAAACGCAGCACCCCCATCCCTTCACATTTGTGTCTCCGTCATCTAACACACCTGAACAAAACGTACAAAATGTGCAGGGCTCGGGGTCCTCCAGGACAGGTTTGAAAACCCCTTATGTAAATGATACCATATTTTCATATTTCATGGGGAAAAAAAGTAGTTTGCATCACTGGATATTACTGTTGGTCGCTGAAAACTATGGTACATTTCTATGGTAAAACAGTTGTCAAATATTAAATGTTCTGCTATTTACAATCTTACTACCGGTATGCACTCTTTCATTTTCTTAAACGCATCGTGTTGGAAATCGCACTCGTCTTCATACGGTAAGACCCGTCGTCTTTGATTTGATTGGTCATCTCAATCATTTGGACATTGACGAGCGCTAGAGCGCTAAGGCAGACCAGCCTAAAAATGCGAACAACAAACAGAGCGGTGTGTAATGGAGTGCAGAGGAGCGGCTTCAAGATTATCAGAGATTTGCCCATTTTTATTCTACTATTTCTTGTCCCCCTCAGTGGGTTACGACCCTGGTTAAATGGTCCTCTTAAACTGCTGTAGTGTAGAAGTAGTTGCAGTTGTATGGTTTAGCTATTATGGTGTGTAATGTGAGTATAATGGGAGTGGTTGTTCTGTGACTGTGGAGACATGTCTGTGTGAGTGAGGTTCAGAGACAGGTTTCAGCATGTAATGGTGAATTTATATATATATATATAGTTATTCAGTCATTTTTGTTGATATTGAGGTGCTTGCACTCATGTTTCTTTCTTTGATGGATTGCTATTATACTTTTTATTGGTTTACCAAAAAAATCTTCAGATAAACACTTCTGTTAAATGGCTAACTGGTCTACATCCATATATTGATCAATATTCACTATAATCACCAAACATATTATATATTTTTTTTATTCATAGAGAAGCACCGTTGCTTTCAAAAATTCTATCCAAATATTATCCTAATAAGATATTTGAGAAGATATGTGTATGAAACCTTGAATTAGGGCAGTTTTGCAACCTTCTTGTTTACTTGACTTGTGACTTGCAAGTGAATACATTTTATTCATTTCTTGAATAAAAGATGAATTTATTAACAATATTATTAAATATTAATTAGGGATGCACCGAAATGAAAATTCTGGGCCAAAACCGAGACCGAAAATTCAGGATGCCCTTGGGCCGGAAACCAAAAATAATAAATAAATTAAAAATTCAATTAATCATTCAAACTTATTTAATAATCAACACTCAACTATCTAAAACTGAGTTGTACAAACTTTTTAAATTGCACATAGGGCAGTTTTTATATCAACCTTTTAATAACAGAATTGTTTCTAATCCAGTTTGTTGGTAAAATAAAAACATTTTAATGACAATAAACTGTAATTTAAATATACATTAAATAATGAAGACCTCACTAACAGGTTAAGTAAAATTATAATGAATATGTAATAGCCTACAGTCCATATATTAATGAATAGCTTTCTTGAGGTAAATTGTGTAATATACAATATGTTTTATTGACATCTTTCCCTGGATGAAACACTGATTGAGCGATTACATGAGACAGGATTAATTTCAGTAAATTGTAATGTATCTTTTAAGATACCTTCTGGTGTTCATTCATGTTTATTTGGTGCTGTAACTAGTAGTAAAGAGGGGATGAGATGATCAGCTCAGGTGTGCTTGATCCACGCTGCCGCTTGAACTGAGACGCTACAGCGATTCATCACGGCGTATTAAAGAGCGCCAAAACGACATTTATTGATTGAACTTCATAATAAATTGAAAGAATTTTAAAGTTGAGACTTTGCTTCATATTAAAAGTACCAAAGTACAAAGCTGTTTGCGATTATTGGATGGCAGGCGCACCACAAATGTTGGTGAGGTTTTGTTCACGCATCAACAGAAAACGGCACAGACTAAAAGATACCATATCATTACTGATTTAAATGGAGAAATTAATATTGTCAATCTAGAGCTAGAGTTGTTTAACTGTTGTAGCTGTTTTGTGCACGAAACGCTAATTAAACGTGTTTCGATCATTGATTTTGGCCTTTCAAAACAGTTTTGGAAAACTTTTTTTTGGTAGCCGAAATTTCAGTGCATCCCTAATATTAATAATAATTATAATTATGTTTTTAGATTAAAGATTTAGAATGTAATTTGCAGTGGCTTTTTGGTTTAAATTTCTTTTTGTTGGCTATTACTTTATGTTATGCCAACTCAGGTCATTTGCTGCTAGTCTGCCATGTTCAAACAAACCGTATGTTTGTAACCAAACCTAAAAATAGACGGTTTCATTACGGGGGCTTTGGGTGATTTGAAAGAGTTGGAGTGTGGAGGGGATTTTAGAGCCCCGGCACTTTGGCAGCGCAATCTCCTCCTACCCATAATCCACTGTTCAAAACACTTGGATGATAATGCCATCTCACACCGGGTGGAGGAGAAGCCCGGTTACTCCGTCCCTCCAACCTGGTGAAAATCTTCTCTAGGGTGGTCTGTTTATGAATGGACAAATCTTGAACATATGTGCACGTGCGTGTGTTGGTGGATGGGTGATAATGGGTGGAGGCTAAACCAGCAGCGCCTGGGGATTACAGAGCAACGGGCCAGGGTGCTTCCATGATCTGTCACGGCTTAGTGCCACAATTATCCCCCCTCACAGTGTTTTCATTAGACTAATGTTTGAGATCTCTAGAATTATGTAATAGCGACGCTCTGCCAGCTTGCCCACGTGTCTGTCGTATTCTCTCTCTTTTCCCTCCTCTTATCCCACGAGGAGAACGAAATGGGCATCTGTGAGATTCCACAGACCAAGAGACTCCCTAATGCAGATAGTGTGTGCGGCGAGGGGTCTGTTAGACAGAATGACTCTTTTCTGGTTTGAATGAGATTATACGCAGCTTTTTCAGTGATGTAGTGACGTTATAGTTGGTGAACAAAGAGGTTAGATGTTGCTGAGAGCCTCTCTAGATCGAAGGAACCGAGAAGAACCAGAGAACTTTTAAAATGAAGTACAAGAAATTCATCACCATCATGCAAGCGGCCATCGGGGTCGCGCCTCTCAACAAGCGGGAGCTGTTACCACCCGGCCGGAGGTTGTGGAGACCCTCGGGGTGAGTTATGTAGAAGATACTATAGGAAGAAGAAAGTTTGATGGTGCCCATGGCAGGCGTAGCTGGTAAATTGGTGTTAATGATTGGATGTGTTTGAGTATTGTGGCTCGTTCTGTACCATTATAGCTGCTCTGTGTGCCAATTCTCCACAAATGACTCTGATAGTATTTGTGTTGTTCAGTAGTAACTGAGCAAATCAGTTTTGCTCAACACTGAATTATGGGTGGTGCTTATTAAACCCCTAAACTAAAGTATTAAACTTGACACACAGCTCTCCTTGCACTGTTTATGCTACGGATATGAGTGATACTGTACCTCAAATATCAGTGCATCCCTAATGATTGGCAAATGAAGTTTAACTGGTCGAGGAGAGGTGTGCTATTTCTTATGACTGAACTTGAAAGTCACGGTTCAATACATCGTGATACATGATCATATATAATTAGTAGGGATGCACCGATACCACTTTTTCCAGGACAAGTCCAATACGATACTTTTATTTTTAGTACTTTCAGATACCAAATATAGATACCTGTATTTTCATTGCATTTTTAATTTGTAAAAATATTGGGCAGAGAAACCAAAAGAATATGAATCAAATTAGTTGGCTTAGCAAATTGATTTTTTTCCCCAGTTATTTTCATGCCTAATTATTCCTGTTAAAATGTATTGTAGGACCTACTGTTACTTTCACTGTTCATATTATTGATCTATCATATTTTGTGTTTAATTTAATAGCACAGTGAATATTTAGAGCTGCTCCTGCAGAGCTCAGTCAAGAGCAGTGAGTGATTTTCTCTGTCTTTTGTATTAACATTGAGGACAAAATACAGCCGCAGGTTTATTAGGCTGCTGTCACTTTAAGAGCTGCGCGTATCCAACATACTGCTACACGTGGATTTCTTTTCAACTGTTTACATTCACTTAAGACATAACCAACTCATAACCAACTATGTTTCACAAGGATACTTGCCTATACAAGCATTTAGACATAATTGTGTGTGAATTTTCAGCACAAGACATTTAATAGGCTATTAGCTTTCTAGGCACACGCTTCGGATGTTTGCACACAGAAAACTTATTGAAAATGTTGTGATTACTGTACCACCTTACTGTAATAATGTAGGGAACCACTCGTTATACAAATCATGTAACGGTTCATGATTTTACTTGCACATGATTTAGTTTTAATTCAAATGACGCATGTGTGCCAAGTAAACAATCAGCAATAAAGATGCTTCTAACAAGCTCTCTCTCTCTCTCTCTCTCTCTCTCTCTGCTGTCTGTTTGCTCTGTTGTCGGTTTCTTTGTCATAAACCCTGTACTGTACACATGCTGCCTAGTATCGGTTGTTGGTATCAGAGCATTTTAACGAGTACACAAGCGCAGTATCGGCCCACCAAACATGCAAAACACTCACTAAAAAACTAAAACCAGTTATTTTACTTGGATTTTGGCTTAACTTGGGACACGTTTTTTTGTGGCCCTCTGACAGATATAAGCTCAAGACCATCAAAGAGTTGTGATAAATAAATGAAAAGCTGTCAAGCCAAATCAAACATCAGTGGCAAGTTTTGTCAGGCAGTGTAATTCAGAAATCTAGTTATCTTTTAAACATTTAAGAATCTTTATTAGCTTTGAAAGCCAGTCCCTTGAACCTGAGCACTCATTACTGCAACAATAGTTAGTCTATCACTCCAGGCTACTCTGCTGGCAAAGATCTCACGAACACGTTTGAGCGGTTATGCCGAATAGTGCCAAGGAGATCAAGTGTACTCAGAGCAGGTGCTAACTCCTGCAATACTTCTGACATGTTTTGTGAATTATAACACAGCCTCTTTATGTACTCATAGCACTTTTGTTAAGCTAGGCTGTGTATTTTCTTGTCAGGCTTAGCTAAAACAACAAAACAAACTGCATGGTCAGGTATAATTGCCGGGTTAGACATTTTATTTACATGCACACACACACTAACATTTAGTAAACATGTTTAGCTATTAACAGCTCGACCAGATCAACTTTCAAATAAGTGCTTTACTGTGCATATACTGACTTTCTCTGCTGCGTTATTGTGGTTATGTGACTAGGACTCAGGCTGTGTGAGCAAAATAGTAGTTCGTTCTCAGTTTTACTGAAAATTCTGCCTAGATGTAGCTAATTTCACAATAAATATTTGTTGTTGACATTCAGAGTGTGTGTGATCAGTGTTATTAACCAAAAAATGTCTTGTTACAGTGACCAGTCGGCCCAAATAGAGTTGTTCCGATCAAGCCGCTCCAACAGGAAAAGGATTTCCTTGACCTACGAAGCTCAATATTTGTGTCTGCGACGCCTCTCCGCTCCAAGCTACCCAGCCCTGTTACAGGTATTGTACTTTACAAACGCTCCTCATGTAAACACTGCAATTAGGGCTGTCACTAACGATTATTTTGGTAACTGCATAATCGCTCAATTAGTTGCATCGGTAATCGGATCATATTTTTTGTGGTAATAAAAACACACCTACCATAAGTGAGCAATAGCTTTTAAAATGACTTAGTCCCCCTGTAGGCAATAATTCTATCCTTTAAGAATCGTTGAGCACCAAAATTATTATTTATGACATTCTTCATGCCTTAAAATAGCTTGAATGTAACCCTACACCCTTGCCTCATTTAGTATACGCAGTTCTATGAATATGCAAATGAGCCCTGCCTCCACTCACTCATTCAGCTCAGAGATCCACTGGTTGACGATCACTCGTTGATCTGGTTGGTTACAAGGTAGCTTGTGACGTCAGAAACACCAGCGATTTCAAACCGTGTTTTTGAGACTGTCTGATTCACTGCAGTTTTAAGGAGAAAATACTCAGCAATGGTGTCGACTGATGAATTTGCACTTGGTTTGTCTTAAAGAATATTAAAAACACCACATAGTCATATAAACAACATTTAAGAACTTGATTTTCAACACAGAGGGTCTTTAAAATACATATATAACCACAATGAGTCAATAATAATTGGTTCAAAAGCAAGTAATCATAAAATACATAATGTATATAACGTTGCTGTCAGGCGGAAACCTCGCATCTCCATATTTAGTTATTTTTATTTCTTTCATAAATCATAACTTTTGGTCACACTTTACATCTGTCTGTGGGTTTTGCAAATATTTGACCAATGAAAATTATTAAAAAGAGTTTGTGACTAAACCTTATAACTCCATTGGCTCCTCAAACTGTCATCAAGTCCTCATAACTCCACTCTATCGTGAATGAAGTGCTGCACGCAGTTTGGATCGTCTCTGATTGTTCTAATGACGGACAAAACACGTGTGTCTGAAATTTGCTGATAAAAAAACTGAAGCTGTTTCACTAGGGAAGAAAAGACTATCGCAACTTCAGTTTCATGCTGACTTCCAGACTTTATCTCTCCTGTGTTCATGTATTTTATATTCATTCAGGAAGGTGCACCAAACACAAATCTGCTATTTTTTGTCTAATTTGACATTTATAATTTGTTGTGCTTGACAAGATTACTCAAGCATATCCTCCCGTCACATAAAATATGCAGAAACAAGGTTTATTTTTTTCCAGTGTTTGTAGAAAAGTTATATTATTGACTTTTGATGCAAATGATAGGAGCCCATAACCTTGTTTTACAAATATTAAATATAAACATTTTGATTTCATGGAGTCTTTTAAATGTGTGTGTGTGATTACCATATTTATGCAACAAGTTGTGATAGTCTTTTCTTCTCTATTGTGTCTTAACTACGTTATAATGAGGATTAATGTCTGTATTAATAAGCTTATGTACTAGCTTACCTGATTTCGAGGGAGGAGCCGATTTGTCATGACAAATTTTTGTCATGTTGTTTGCTATTGGTGGATCTCATGTAACAGGTTATTGTCCCATGTGATCAGAGAAGAGATGCTGCAAGAGGGATTATGAGGGCACATGAATTAAAAAAAATAATGATGTGCACGGATAAATCATTTATAATAAGTACTGTTATTCCATAAAAATAAGAATTGTTTTTATTTCACTGTGATTTTAAAGTAATTCAAATTGCAGCATTGCACTGAATGCAGTACTTTGTATGGTAGTACTATGGTACGTTTTTGTCTAGTGTGGTCACTCTTTTTAATGTGAAGATGTTACATATTAACAGTCACAGCCTTTGAAGGCGATTTTGTAGCGAAAATGTAACCCTCATGTTCTCCCACTTGGCTCCAGTTATATTTACATTATGTGCTTGAGTGTTTAATACTTTAGGAAAGTCATACTCTTTTTTTTTTTTTAATAAGTTGTGCGCTGGCTCTTTTTATTTTCATTAATCCATTTCAGAGACTTGGAAAATCAGAGAAACACTTTTTGTTCATGGAAATTTGTCGTTAATGGCACGGAAGATCAACTATAACTTTATACTAAGCAAATTACGCTATAATCTTTACCGCCACGTGAACGCGCTTTACGTAAATTACGATTCGGGCAAGAATAAAAATCGCCGGAAGGTTTTGGTAATGATTACCTTACACTACATCTCCATGTAAAACTAATCCCGTCCGAGTAGGGTTTTGGTAAATTTGGAATTCCAAACGTTTTAGCCATTTGGTTAGATTATCATCTCAAATCAAATAGTATCGTTACTACTGTGGGGAAGACTTGACTTTTGAGTACGTACATACGTGTCTGGAAGCGGTTGCTAAGCAATGCCAGCACGGCCTCATTGATATTCATGAGAAAAGCCTCCGTCGATAATATGCAAATACAGTCGATAGATAAGAGATTTTGGAACCGTCCATTGTACCTCGTCGGGCACGCAATGAAAGAAATGCAGCATTTCTCGTTGCTTAATTCCTGAAAACACATGTAAGCACGCCAGCTAATGTAATGTGAAGAAATAGAAAATAGTCGCATATTCAGTAGAGGTTAAAATACGCTGGCTATCATTACCGCCCCCCGTGATTTATTGGTACGGTCGGGATTTACAGTACAATAGTTTGAATGTTTGAGGCGCCCGTGTTGTCGCTATTCAGAGGTTTCCGTGTTATTAACTTTGTTTTATTCACAGCCCGTGGTACTTTAAACTCATTCTTTTAAGTAAACAGAGTTTAGCATCAGTGCAGTTTGCGAGATGCCCGTTGTTACGGAGAGGCGGCTCTTTCTGAGCAGAAAGGTTATGGACTATTGTCATGTGAGTAGGCTACTGTTTAAACTCCTTCAGTTCGCTCATTTTAATTTCACAGAGTGGACGTTTTAACTTAAACTCATTCTTTCGCTGAGTAACACAGTTGCTCGTGTTACTGTAACTTATCCACCTGCTTCCTTCAGTAATACAATAGCGATGACCATAATATATCTTAACGCCAGTGTAACACGATCAAATGTATCATCAGTTTGTGTCGAGTACAGCAGTATTTATAAAAGTCTATTAATCAGAATTATGACTGCACAAGCGACACTTAACGAATAAAAGATACTATCCAATATTTAAATAGACTATTTGTTTTATCGTCAAAAAATATAAAGTACTACATGTACATGTAAATACAAAGTACTTAATGTTGAAAAAAGTTCAACATTAAGTCAAGGACTGGTTCAATTAATATTTTGTTTGTATTTTTTGTATAAGCAACTTAAGGGAACAGGCTTCTCATGTAAGCACAGGAAAGCTGTGTTTTATGAATTATTTAATATTGTATATACTCATAATTCATTATTTGATTTAAATGTAGAAAAAAAATGAATTGAGACATTTTTAAATTGTCACCAGCAGAGGGACCACCACACCAGTTTTACATTAGCATCATAATCTCACAATCTGCAACACTTCAAAATATGGAATTATAGGCTAGTTGTTAATTGTTTGGTTAATATGCATCTAAAATTAATTTGAGGTCATTTTCTTGTTCATTAGTCTTTCTTATTTTACACCAAACTGAAAAGAAAATTGGCCAAAAAATCTTAAAAAAAAAAAAATCTCCTTCCATGTTTACACCTGCTGTTCCCAGACCTGGATTGGATTTATGCTTTTTATGTAACGCTCATCACGTGTCTGTTATGCATCATCTGAAATAAGACTTTTTATATTTCAGTAGAAACTTGGACTGAAAGCTGTCGTTCACTGATTTCAGCTCTTTTGAAGGGACACAGACAGACAGCTAAAGCTGCTTATCTATAATGCAGAGGGAGTTCTGTCTGCACACATTGTGCCTGTTCCCTTCAGTATGCTTTCTGATGGGTAAACCTCGCTTGATTGAACTGAAAATGCTTTAAAATGTAATCTACAGTGTCTATAAAAAGTATACACCCTATTAGATTATGTAGGCCTATTTAAATGGAAGATTTTGGCTTTCGTCCTCTTGTCTTGTTGGGTTTTTTCGATCCTTGCTGCACAGTAACGTCCCGGCGGTGTGATTCTGTCCCATCACACTACTCTGTAGAGGTGGTTTACCAGTGTGTGATATGCCGTGTTTTGTTTGCGCCAGAGTGTATAGTATCACAGCTCAGAGAGTATTTTTTTTAGTGTCATAAGCCTAAGTAATGTTCCTCCAAACTGTTGACTTTCACATGTTTTGAGGGGAGTTGTGAATATCTTCTTGTCATCTTTCTGCACACGTCAGATGTTTTTAAGGTTGTCTTGTGGCTCTTCACAGTCACACTTGTTTTGCTGCATGGTCAGTTTTGGAAGATGGTCGGTTCTGGACAGGTTCTCAGTTTGTTTTTTAGATGTAATCATCTTTTTCCTTGTGCTGCTGACCTTTTCTAACAAATCTGCTGAAATCCTCTTTGGTCACTGTAAACATGAGCTGGTTTTGCTTGGAAATTGCAGTGCTTTCATTCTAAGTTCACACTGACTGACTTTGGTATTTCTGTGGCTTGGAGATAACTTGTTAGTCTATATATATATATATATATATATATATATATATATATATATATATATATATATATATATATATATATATATATATATATATATATATATATATGATTGAGTGGTTTTAATATTTCGATTTTTAAATTTTCGATTTAATTTTTTTGTATTTTTTTTTACATTTTAAAAAAATGTTATGGACTTTATAGGTGTTTTATTGATGAATTGTTTTGATTCCAGTATCATTATTCCATTTTGCAATCCTATCTAATTTATTTAATGCAATGTATTTATAATGTGAAAGTGTAAAGATTTGTTTTTGCTTGCTTTCCAAGTTAAAGTCTTACATTTTGCTTAAAGAGAAGTGAAGATATCATAACTAAGTGGATTGTATCTTTAATGTTCTAAACTTATGTGACCGTATCTCTGCAAGTATTTTTTAAATTTATTTTTGTTTGAGGAATTACATTTATACAGCAAGGATGCATTAATCAAAGGTGACCGTAAATACATTTATAATGTTACAATAGATTTTGTTCATTTTTGTTCAACTTTCTGTTCATTGAAGAATCCTAAAAATATTAAATATAAAAAACATATTGCCGTTTCCGCATAAATATGAAGCAGCAATAGTTTTCAGCATTGATGATAGTAATAAATGTTTCTTGAGCATCAAATCATCATATTAGAATGATTTCTAAGGATCATGTGACACTGAAGAGTAATGATGCTGAGTAGAATAAGTTACATAGTTTCAAAGTTTCTCACATTCAGTAGAATGTCTGTTGGGGACCATTAAAATAAAGTGTTACCAAAAACATTTTAAATTGTAGTATTTCACAATTTTACTGTTTTACAGTATTTTTAATCAAGTAAATGCATCCTTGGTGAGCATATGTAACTTTTTTCAAAAACATGATAGAGTCCTACCAACCCTAGACTTTTGAACGGTAGTGTGAAGTACCAGTCAAAACCTACTCTTTCTTAAATATTTGTACACATTTGGAAAAAATTGTTATCACCAAAACTGTGACTGATAACGCAAATATATACACAAATTTTACTCGTTGTTTTTCCTCACCTATCCGGTCCAATTCCTCCATTTCATAGATGTCTGGAATTGAATTTTTAGTTTTAGGAAATTTATTAATTTATGAATTTTAGGAAATTCATACATGCACAATTTAATTTATCTACAAAAACTTATTTTCAAGCAAAAGTCTTTAGATGAGAAGGTCTAATTGCAAGTTTTCTCCAAACTCTTTAGTTGGTACTCTTTTTAAAGGCTGTTGATAGTGAGAATGAGATCTTGGTCTTGTCCAGTTTATATTTGAAAGACACTGATGGAGAGTTTCTGATCTCTTTAATGAAGAGCGCAGGAAACCAAACTGAATCCGGTCCTTTACTAGGTGACCTCAGTCAGTCTGATGTGGTGTTGGACTGAGCGCTCGGAGACCTGCTGCTGTACAACGCAACAATACAAGCTCAGTTACAGTGAGAAATCAGTTCGTTGACATCATTCTTCAGTAATCTGTTCTGGTTAGCAAAAAAAAAGAAAGAATTGAGGGCAGCTCATATCCCACATGTTAATCCTTTCTTGAATAAGATTTGAGGCTGAGTTGGAAAGCCATTATAGATCAAAGAACATTTATGACATGTAGTACCACGCAATTGACTAAAATAGCACTATTATAGTATGTATGGTGTTCAATTCTATACGGCTTTGCTTTTAGAAAATAACACTGCTTAGGTGCTCTAAACCCCATAATCCTTCTAAATTTTAATTATAGTGATGGAATCACTGCTAATCTACCAGTCCCGCTTGTCCTGCACTTCTTGCAGAGAAAAATCCCAACCCGTGACCATGAAGGTGCTTCGTTCCTTTCGTAAGCCAGGCAAAGCTTTTAATGTCAACCCAGATAGAGCTGTATCATTTGATGAATTTAAATGCAATTTTAATTTAATACCTTAGCAGTAGACAGCTCCTCAGCTGTCACGTTTTTTTGCGCCGTGGTTCGCTGTGGACAGTGGGATTTGTACTGAATGTAGGCCAGCGGGCTTCAGTCTTACGTCAAAGGCAGACAGATGCATTGTGCTGCTGAGGGGTGATTCGCTTTGTGTTCACGGGAGAGGCGACAACATGAAGACGGTCCTGTCGCTGCACAGGAAATGGGCTCACACCATCAAGGCCATCCGCATCCTCCAGGGCATCGTAAGGACTCGTTCAGTTCTCTCGCCTGCACAACTTCACCTGTCTTAGGCTGGAATCTAACTTTTTAGTTTGGTTTGTTTGTTTGTGTTTGTTTATCTGGCTAGGACCATTCGAGTTTTGCCATATAGGTTGACTTTTAGATTTTAAATGTAATGGCATAGTATTTAGTAGTGGTATAAGTATGGTATATAAGTATACTCTAGAGTAACAATGTTCTTGCTTTTTGGGGGGGAAAATATGGTAAAACGCATCTACCTGTAACTGGAGGGCTTTTTAACTGAAAATTGTACAATGTTGGTTATTATTATGCTAACTGCATTACATGCACTGATGCATTTCATACTTCGATGTAGAACTTGCTTTTAGGTTGATAACCAAGGTTTAGGAATGGGTTCAAAGTTTATCACACTGTAATTTGTGGTGGTATGGAAAATAGATGGTGTTGTAGTCTGTTTTCTGGGTAGATGTGCAAATGTAACAGGTGTTTCCTATTCAGAGAACTATAAGAATCAGTGGTTTACTGTGATAGTGGTTAAACACTTAAGCAACTGTTTATTAACAAAAATGCTTTTAAGGTGCTTTCGCTTATTCAATGTGATATTGCTTCGTTTCATACTGATAGTGTACAGTGTGGACAGGGAACTTTTTGCCATGGCTGATTTTGTCCCCACCACTTTGTGAAATATTTCACAGCAAAATGTATCAAATTCTGTGAAATAATCTTTCATTTTTGAGCAGGATTTTTCATTTTGTTCATGTGTTGTAAAACAAGTGTTGTTCCATTGCTGGAATTTATGTTCATGTTTATGTTTGTTAGTAATTTTCCTCCCTGCACACAGCTCACACACTCCACTCTGTTATCCATGCTTCATTATTATATCTAGTTATATATCACATAATGAAATGCAAACAAACATGTCCCCACACTTCCATTAATTCACTGACGTGCAGATGCAATTTTTATTTTTTGTGCATCATTGGCTTAGAAGTGTTTAACTTTTAAATGTAGTTTGATTTTACTTGTGCAATAATGTCGTTTTAGATTATAGCATGAAAAAAACAAGCAGTTGAAATCATTTATACATTAAATGCTAAAAGGCATCAGATGTGGATTGTGAGTTGAGTTATTTAGGGCAATACTGGGAATCATATTTTGCTGAGGAGATTACAGAGCAACAATCATAATCACCCATTGTGCGCACGGCTGGATGAAGAGGTAACACGGCGAGGACGTCACGTAGCTCTCAGACTGAAGCTGAAGGCCATATTTATAGTGTTTAACTCAATGGCCGGGCTTCCTTTTAAAATAATTACTTTCAAATAATGTAAGCTTATTTTTTTAAAGGGGTCATGCCATACATTTGTTAATACTTTATTTCCCAGTAGTCTGCATGTAGCCCAATGATAGTCAGTTTTTTTTTCTTCTTGCAGATCTCTCAATTTCTGTTGAGTTCAGACCCTCAGTTCTTTGAGTCTTCAGATTACCTCATGTAGTTGCGTTGGAAGAGAAGTGCTCATATAGTTTTTCACTGTGGCAGCACCACTCTGCAGATTTTGCTCAGTATATCCCTGATATCTGCTGTAACTTGACTCTGTCCATCACTGTCCTACATGTAAGCCTGTTCATTCTGTTTCAGAACCCAGTCATGGAGGAGACGGTGTGGGAGCAGTACACTGTGACCCTACAGCGGGTGAGTACCTCATCCTGCAGGACGTTTGTCTGGAGAGCAACAGAGTTCTGATTGCTCCTGAATGCTAACTTCTAGCCATTTTGTTTCTCACTGAAAAGCTTTGCATTCTGGTGTATTTATAGGAGCTTTTTGTTGCTTAAATGTTGGGTTTGGAATCAAAAATCGATTCCAATTCTGGATTTGAATACGTAAGGTCAGGAATCGGATATTAGTTATAACTTTTTTTTTTTTTTTTTGGATTCCTCTTAACGATTTGGACAAATACACCCAAAATTATGTCAAAATATCCTCATAAACAGTCAGTTTTGTCTTAATGGAACATAAACGGTTGAGAAAGTGTGTCAGTATATTGGATCCGTGCATTGTCTTAAAGTGACAGCAGCCTAATATTCCTGCTGACATCTGTATAATTAATGTTAATCAAACAACAAAAGACAAAGAGAAAATTCACTCATTGATCTTAACTGAAATTTATTATATTATATTATATTATATTATATTATATTATATTATATTATATTATATTATATTATATTATATTATATTATATTATATTATATTATATTATATTAATATACTATATAACAATAGTTAGGCTAGTTGTTTTTACTGAAGTATTTTTGTTAAAAACCAAGAGTTATTCAGCCTGAAGATTTTTCTTTGTGGTATTCAGCTGCAACTAAATATTTAGCAAAAAGACTTAGAATAAATGTGAAATGATTTCCACGTTTTTTTGGGGTTTTTTTTACCTTATTGTAATCGAAAATAGAAATCGATAAGAATCAGAATCGATAAGAAATCGAAATCGATAAAATTCAAACAGTTCCCGACCCTACTTAAATGTCAAGTGTGTCGTTTCTGCACCTCTAGCATTAGATCTATTGTGTAATCTGAAGAGTGCAGTGGCATACACATCCATTGCTGCAGAAGACGCATTGCATCATCATCCTGGTGAACTGAATCGCACATATACTTGTTTTAATAAACCTGTTGTATAAATGTAATTCCTGGGTCTCTTATTAAATAGTTATTGCTGCCTGTACATCTGCATGAATTTAAAGTGTTCAATATAGTAAATAAATGAAGGGCTTCTAGGAATGGAAGCAAAGACATTTAAAATGGACACTTTGCCTTGATATAGGACTCCAAGATGGGCTTTGGCATTGCTGTGACTGGAGGGCGGGACAACCCAAACGAAGAAAGTGGAGAAACGGCAATTGTCGTATCTGATGTGCTGCAAGGGGGTCCTGCAGATGGCTTGCTATTGTAAGCTATTAAACAATATTTAAAGCATCACAACCTTTGATAAGATTTGTTGTCCCATAAGGGCTTTTCACACTGTGCTTAACTCCGGGTAATCATCATAAGTCCTGCTTTTAACTCTCTGTAAAGGAACGTTTCACACTTGTAATTTAGAAGCAGGGTTTGCACCTCTTTACCTGGGGTTATTGCTGTGTTAACCTCGCATTGCAGTGCCAAACGTGTGCAGTGTGAAACGAAGCGGTGTTAGATGGTACGACTATATGCTTAGCTACTGACAGCCGATTACGTGCCTTATATTCACATGCTTTGGACAGTCACAGAAACACGGCACATTGTATTAACAGTCGTTTCAGAGTTTGAGGGGAAAATGTCAAATGGTGACAGAAAACGTATCAACTGTAAATGAAGAGACAGTTTCATTCTTACCTTTTATAGTCCAAAAAGTCCATTCAGGATAAACTTGATAGTATAGTCAGCAATATATAATCCAAGGATGCGCAGCGCTAGAGCCTTTATGTAAACATACCGCATGCAGCATTCGTCCAATCAATGACACTGATTCCGAAAATATTTGGAATGTACAGTATGAAACAGCAGTTTATGAAAACCCAGGATTGTTAACTCCGGGTAAATTATGAGCAGGGTGAAACATGAAGCAAGATAACCCAGGATTCCATTTACCCGGGGATAAAAATGACCCATGGTTAACTAGTTCACGTGTGAAAAGCCTTCAAGTGTTAATTAAAGTGGAAAAGCATTTTTGTAGTAATACCAATAAAAAGTTTAGACAGTGAAAACGAATATGCTAATGAACACTAATTTTATTTGAAAAGTTAAATGTATAAATGATATATTTATATAAATATAAACCTATAAATTAAATTACATATCATATTATAGAATTTTTAAATATAAGCAGTAACCATCAGATATTTCTCAATGTTCAAGAAATATTTAACAAAGTTTTCAGTGTTCTTTAAGCAATAGACTCAAAAATACAAAGTATAGTATTTTTTTTTTTTTTTTTGTCTACCAACAATTATTCTAATGTTTAATTCATGGTTCAATTGTTAATATTGACTTAAATGTCAGCACCAAAGTGACATTCCTCAACTGTTGGATTTGAACATAGTCAGTCACTTTCTGAAGTGTAAGAGCGTTGACTAATAGTATTTCATGATGATGTCCAGTGAAAATGACAGAGTGATGCAGGTCAACGCTGTGGTCATGGACGGTGCCCCATACACCTTTGCAGTGCAGACTCTCCGCAAATGTGGCAAAGTAGCCAAAATCGTGAGTGAAACATAAATTATTTGTCATTTTGATTGCAATAAAGACCAAGCACTTTTAAACAGTTAAAACAAAGGTTTAATGAATAATAAATTTTTGTTCCCATCCTTCATCAGACGATAAAGAGAGCTAGAAAAATTCCTGTCAACCTGGTTAAACGCGCACCATCCCCAGATGACCGAGTTTTCAGCGGCGACTACAACGATGACTACGAGTACGACCAGGACCGGCGCAGCGTGTACAGCGGGCGCGGTTACCCTGACCGGGGCGCCAGCCTGGACCGCGAGCGCGAGCGGGACTATGAGCGCAGTCGTGGGAGGAGCATGGAGAGAGGCGTGAGCCCCGAGAGGCCGTACAGACGAGACGGCAGCCGCGGCCGGATACTGGACCGGGAGCGCAGCCCCGATCCCCGTCACCGGAGCGACCACAACCTGGATCGCGACCACAGCCCGGACCGACATCACCGGAGCGATCGCACGCTGGACCGCAACTACAGTCCAGACCGGCGCTATCGCAGCGAACACATGCTGGACCGAGAGCACAGTCCAGACAGACGATACCGCAGCGACCGCACGCTGGACCGATCGCACAGTCCCGACACACACAGGCTGCCAGAACCTGTTCGCGGATACAGCAGAGAGAATTTAGCCAGTGACCACGAGCGCAGGAGGTACGAGCACCGGCAGGACGAGCCCATGAAGAGGAGTAACAGTCGAGACCAGCTGGATGTCTCGCCCGCACCTCAACGACACGAACCCTTGGAGAAGCCGCTTAGTGTTACTCTTCTAAAGAACCGGCCCAATGATGGTAGATGCGCATCGGATTCGTTTATCTGTTTGTTTTCCAATTTCAACCTGCAGCTCACCCTCTTAACAATCTGTTTTCCCATGTTTGTCCAGAATATGGCCTCCGTCTTGGCAGTCAGTTGTTCATCAAAGAGATGACGAGCACAGGCCTGGCATCCAGAGAAGGCAAACTACAAGAAGGCGACATTATTCTGAAAGTAGGTCTCTGGAGCAACCACTCAGAATGCCTTCAAGTGTGGGTATCTGCAGGTCGGAGTAATAGGTGTGCCGGTCTTTACTCTTGGTTGCGAAAGCGGTCTGTTAGGGTGTGGTGTAGGGTTAGGGGTTAATTATGTTCTTGTGTACCTTTCGGCTCACTCATTACGACCTGCATCTATCCTTGTCTCATGTGTTTTGCTCTAGCATGCACTACTAATTCTCTTGAGAAAATGTGCAAAATAAAAAATTATACATTACCATCCAAAAGTTTAGAATAATGAAGATTTTTTTTACTTTTTTGTATGAAGTCTCTTATGCTCACCGAGGCTGCATTTATTTATTTGATTAAAAATACAGTAAAAACAGTAATAATGTGAAATATTATTACAAATCAAAATAACCATTTTCTATTTTAATGTATTTTGAAATGTATTTTAGTCCTGTGATCAAAGCTGAATCTTCAGCATCAATACTCCAGTCTTCAGTGTCGCATGATCCTTTAGAATGAAGATGAAATTCATCTTCCAATCATTTTTGACCGTGAACAGTTTAACCCTTTCGAATCATGTCCATGATTTTTTGTGTGTTTTCTTTAAAAAAAATCTTGCTGACCCTTGCTGAATGTTAGTGTATGATTGTTACTTGAAGCTGTTTATCATAAGATCTTAGATTTGAAGTGCTTCATTTGTTCTTCATTAACACTGTGTGTTTTGGTGTGTCAGATTAACGGGACGGTCACAGAGAATCTGTCTCTGAGCGACGCAGGAAAGCTGATCGAGAAGTCTCGTGGGAAGCTGCAGCTGATGGTGCAGAGGGATCGCAGTCAGGTGCTCATCCGAGTCCCGCCCATGGCAGACAGCGACTCGGAGATGGACGGTGAGCGGCTCTACAGACCCTAACAGGGCAACATTAGCAGATAATCAGTCACAACATTTCTGATTTAATTAAAGCCCTCTAAAAATGGCTTGATGAGCAGATTTCTCTTTGCCATTGATGTATTTCCTGTTCAAATCAAAGGGCCAGTAGCCTTTACTTCAAAGCCATGAATGATGATTTGTTAAATGTTGCTGTTGGTGTGAAGTGGTATTAGGGGGAAATACAGAGCATCTGATTGGACAAAAATGTGTGTACGGCCCTGTTATTTTTTTTTAAGGTTGAGACCCTATATTATGGCTGCTGATACAGGCATAAAATATATCATTTTCTCAGTATATTGCATCAGTACTTAAGATCCTTGCATCAGTTTAATTGATTTAAACCAAATATTTGATAAGCAATAATTCATATTAATTATTGTTTGCATTAATGTACAGTAATTACCTTGTGATGTGTCTGATGTCATGAGGTATTTGGCAGTGTCTTGCCCGAATCTCTAAGACACATCTGACCTCTTAACTTTTTTTTTGATCTGCTGTACTGACACTGGATTGGAGAGAAAAGCTTTTGATTTTGGGAGGATTACATAAACACTACCCATAATCCAAAGCTTATGAAAATTGTCATTTTATCAACTCTAGTGAGACTCGTCCCATGTTTTGGAAGTCGTTTATGTTCTTCTGAAAATCCTACGTATTGTTTTTTTTGATCAAATAATATGTTAGAATGAAGGAAAGCAAATCTGGTTTTAATTATTAACCTATTTTCTTTCGCACAGGGTTAGGGATTTGAACTCTTATCCCTAAATAAAAGTGTGATGTGTATAACCCATCATGCACCGTTTTCACTGCGAACACGAATGATGCCTGAAACTTTTTGCAGTGTGATAATGACATCTACTGTGTGTTGCAGATATCTCCGAGATTGAGTCGTACCGCTCATATTCTCCTCAGGAGGATCGGCGGAGCCATCACTCAGACCTCTCGTCACACTCCTCTAACGAGAGGCTACAAGACAAAAACAGGTAATACACTACCATACACTAAGAAGTCAATTGTGACCAAGGATACATTTTTATTTAAAAAATCACTTAATTTGACAGCATGACAGACTATTTTCCAAATGAACTGACATCACATTCAATAGAAATGTTGCTAATAACGGTGCAGAAGGAGTAACTGGTTTACTGTCTTTTGTTGGCAGAGATGATCCTCCTAACAGACTGGCTAAAATGGGAGCAATGCCGACTCCATTCAGAGCAGCGCCGGCGGATCTGCCACCTCCTCCTATAGAGAAAGACGAGCCTCGCAGCGAGTCTCCAGGTACCACAGTTCCTCCAGACTGCAATCATTCAGCAGAAATGGAATTATTTAATGCAATCTTCTGGTCATTTTCAGCATGTAGAATCAGGATCAGGGGTCCCGCTCCTGGAAGGCCACTGTCCTGCAGAGTTCAGCTCAAACCTATATGACCAAAATCTTGTATCACCATATGAGTATTTTATTTCACAATAAATCAATGTATATTACGACATAGTTATTTTTGCTCTTTATATCAAAAGTTTTGATACCATTGATAATTCATAATTCTTGTCACCAATTTCAATATCACAAAAAAACAATACTAGCCTAAGTAAAAAAAACTCATAGCTTACTCTTTTTGTTGTTTGATTAACATTAATCACAGAGAGCAGCAGGTTTATTGAGCTACTGTCACTTTAAGACCGAATGCACTGATCTAATATAGCCTACTGATACACATGCACTTTCTTTCTCAACTGTTTACCTTCACTTAAGACGCTACTTGCAAAGATGGTAATTTTGACACATAAGTGTGTGTATTTGACTTTTCAAGTCCATTTAGGCGGGAAAAATAACAGTTCAGTACACACATGCTCACTGGCTTCATGTGCGTGCGTCTCTCAGACAGAAACCAGAAACTATCTCTCAGACAGCACATGCATGTACCGAAAACCGCAGTGCTTAAAAGTGCATGTAAACAATAGGCTTTTGTGACCATGCAGCACAGCAATCTCACGCAAGCGTAACCGCAATAGAGATGATAGTCTAAAAATCGGTTAATATCGGTATATCTCCAACCCCAGTTAAACACACCTGAACAGCTAATCAAGGTCTTACTAAGCAGACTAGAAACTTCCAGACAGGTGTGTTGAGGCAAGTTGGAGCTGAACTCCACAATGGCCTCCAGGGCTGTTTGGACTAGAAGAAACAGATGATGAGGACGTGTTTTTATTTTTATTTTATTTTTTTATACAGATCCTGTGGTAAATGTTGCTCCAAAAATGGTTCCAGTAAAAGCCAAACCTCTGCCAAAAGTTCCCTTGCGGCCCAGTCTGGAGGACCAGGAAATATACGGGTTTGTACTAGACCGATTCTTGGCTTTTGAATCCAGATTTTAAGCTAAACCTAAAAGCTATTCATTTAATCCTGCCTATAGTGAAAACATCTTTGAGAAAGGGATTTTGAAGTTTGGCATGCAGTTTACTAATCAACAACTCAAAAATTGAACCAATGGCCATTTAAATTTCAGTAGCCATTTTTGCTTTAAATTTGAGCATTTTTGCACTCCTGACACAATGATCCCCTTTCCCCATGTGCTTGGATCCCGATTATTGCCACTTACAGATATTTTTAGGCAAACTTGTAATTCTAACGAAAAATATCCCACAGCCCCAACACCGTGATGGTGCGCTTTCTGAAGGGCGATAGTGTTGGCCTGCGTCTTGCTGGAGGAAATGATGTGGGCATTTTTGTGGCGGGCGTTCAGGAGGACAGCCCTGCCGAGGTGGAGGGACTCCGCACTGGAGACCAGATCGTGAAGGTGCAACACCACTGGCTCTGCGTTATAAGATAACGTGCCTTCATCCTTTATACGTTTTGTCAACATTACCGACTGATCGTTTGTGTTTTTCTTTCCCTGCAGGTCAATAATATGGATTTCAGAGGAATGGTCCGGGAAGATGCGGTTCTGTATTTACTGGAGGTTCCCAAAGGAGAGGATGTGACCATCTTGTCTCAAAGCAAACCTGATGGTAGTTCAAAACACCCCACTGTTGTCTCTACAGTTTATATATATATATATATTTTTATGTTTTTGAAAGAAGTCTCTTATGTTCACCAAGGCTGCATTTATTTGATTTAAAATACAGTAATATAGTGAAATGTTATTAGATTGCAAAATAACTGGTTTCCATGTGAATATATTATCAAATGTATTTTATTCCTGTGATCAAAGCTGAATTTTCAGCATCATTACTCCAGTCTTCAGTGTCACATGATCCTTCAGAAATCATTCTCATATGATGATTTGATGATCAAGAAACATTTCTGATTATTATCAATGTTGAAAACAGTTGTGCTGCTTCATATTTTAACATTTTGTGCTACTTAAACTGTGATGCATTACCATTGAGAATTTTGGGGTAAGTAAAAAAATAAATCAATACTTTTATTCAGCAGGGGTGCGTTATATTGATCAAAAGATAAGGACTTTTTCTGTTTTAAATAAATGTTGTTTTTTTTACTTTGTATTCATCTAAAGATATATCACAGTTTCCACAAAAATATGAAGAAGCAGCAACAGTTTTCAGCATTGATGATAATAATAAATGTTTCTTGAGCATTAAATCATCATATTAGAATGATTTCTGAAGGATCATGTGACACTGAAGACTGGAGTAATGATGCTGAAAATTTTGCTTTGATCACAGGAATAAACTACATTTTAAAATATATTAAGAAAGAAAGGTGTTTTTATTTTTAAAGTGTAATCAGATTTGTAGTTCTCTGCAATAAAAGTGCTGTGAATTATTCTCGTTTTATTTTAGTTTATAAAGACATCCTGGCGTCTGGACGAGGGGATAACTTCTTCATCAGAACTCATTTTGAGTACGAGAAAGAGCTTCCCCAGAGCTTGACCTTCTCCAGAGGGGAGATATTTAAAGTGGTGGACACCCTGTACGACGGAAAGCTGGGTAACTGGCTCGCCATCCGCACGGACAAAGACAATCAGCTCCTGGAGAAAGGCATCATACCCAGCAAGAGCAGGTGAGATCATGTGAATGTATGTGGATCACACTGGAGAAGTCTTCACTATTTTGCTTGGTTTATGGTATTTCTTTAGTATTTAGTAGAAGGACAACTTCTCTTGGTGTTAATGTGAAATCAAAACCGACCCCTGAAAAGACATTTTCTATTTGCTGACATCACCTAGTCACATAGTCTCCCTTTGACATTGACTTTAAAAGCACATTATTTGTTAGGTGTTTGTGTGATCACTTTGTTTATCAGAGCGGAGCAGATGGCAAATGTTCAGAATGCACAGAAAGGCTCTGCCAATGACAGAGGAGATTTCTGGAGGCTGAGAGGTCAAAGGGCAGTCAAGAAAAAAGATCTTCGCAAGAGCAGAGAGGATCTCACTGCCACACCAGTCACTACACGCTTCCCAGCCTACGAGAGAGTGGTGCTGCGTGAGGGTACGCCCAGCATGCTTTACTTGCATAATATGCATTTAAAAAAACATTTCAATGTGGTTTTGAGCTTAATTAAAAAAATTAAAAAAAACGTTAAATAAAAATAAAAATGTCTAAAGTCTTTTAAAATTTTGAATTAAATAAAAAATGTTTTATTATTATTTCTATTTTACAGGAGGATTTACCTAATATGCTTTGTTAGTTTATGCATACTTTTGAATAATTTAGTGCTTTTTATTTTTTTTTGGGAAAATTTACTTAAAGCCTTTATATATAATGCTTTGTAAAAGTATTTTAATGCATTAATTGTTCCATGAGGCACTTTATGGTTTCATGGATAATTGTAACCAGTTATAATACATTATAATACTTGTCTATTCATTGTTACTCCTTTAAAAAGTATAATGCATTATAACACGACAAACAACAATTTCAGACACAACAAGGAATCTGCAAATATTATAATGCATTTTAACTTTGGTTACAATTATTTATGAAAAGATATAATACATTATAACATGTTACGATATAGTGCTGGTTAGATAAGGCACTCAACTTGTTTTTTCTTTATACATGCAATTCAGTATTTTTTATAAATATTTGAATATTTTTATATAAATGAAAAAATGAAAACCTTAGGTATGTGATGAGGTTATACACGATATTGGGTTCACGAGAACGAGAAGATATTATAACATTTTTAAGAAATCTTCAATGATGGAATATATGACTGGAAAAATAGCCTTTTATTCGACTGAAAGTCACAAAATGCAAAACAATGCAGGTGCATTTTGAAATGTTTTAAGTAATCTAGGGCTGTCACTAACTATTATTTTGGTAATCTAGTAGTCGATTCATTATTTTGACGATTAATCAAGTAATCTGATATTTGCCAGAAACTCAACTCAGTGAACTTGATATCGCGAGACAGCTTTTCACCTCAATGAGAAGTATCGCTCCGTTTTAATAACACGAGATCTCGTTTATGTGTTTTTGTGTACTAAGACTTCTTTCTTTGTCTCTCCACCACCAGCTGGGTTTAGACGACCCGTCGTAATATTCGGACCCATTTCAGACGCAGCCAATGAAAAACTTGCCAATGATCTTCCAGATGAGTTTATCGTAGCAAGTAAGCCATTCACAACTTTATAAAATATCTCTGCAAATGTAGTGGTGTGTGGATGAGATTTTTGATCTGTGCATGTTTTTCGTGTGACAGAGACCGAACCTAAAGACGCGGGCTCCGAGAAGCCGTCTGGTGTGGTGAGACTCAATACCATTCGTCAGATCATCGAGCAGGTAAACACCCCACAGTCAGCCCTCAGGATCTCTGTGTGTAAAAATTCATTAATATCTAAGAAACAATCTTTTTTCTCTTGTTCATAGGATCTACACGCTCTGCTTGACGTCACTCCAAAGGCTGTAGACACCCTCAATTACACCCAGTGGTATCCCATCGTCATTTTCCTCAACCCAGATAGCAAGCAGGGGGTGAAGACCATGAGAAACCGCCTGGTTCCCGGCTCCAACCGCAGCTCACGCAAGCTTTACGAACAAGCAGTTAAACTGCGGAAAACCTGCTCACACCTGTTCACTGGTAAGTCTGATGAGCCGTTCCTCAGGAAATGTCCAAATATACTTATAATATACACGATTTTAGATTATCAATGTCTACATTTTGATTCTTTATCCAGCTACCATTGATCTGAACTCTTCCCATGATGCCTGGTTTGGAAGTCTCAAGGAAGCCATACGAGAGCAACAAGATAAAGCCGTCTGGGTCTGTGAAAGCAAGGTAAGCATCTCTTCCTTACATAATACAATATACACGGTTAAAATACATTTTGTGCTGCTTTGTTTCCTTAAGATTTCCTTATTTATTTAATCACATATGTTAAAAAGGACCTATTATGCTCTTTTACAATTCTCTTTTTTGGAGGCTCACTAGAATAGGTTTTCATGCTTGAATGTTCAAAAACACATTTTTCACATGTTTGACCTCTCTTCTAGTGGTGTAACAAAATCGATATGGATGGATCGATACATTGATCAAATTACTAACTATACGATTTATCGATGCAACTCATAAAAAACAAAAAAAATCAGTACCTACATTGAAATGTGTTTGCTTGTTTAAACTCGCCTGTCAGGGAGTCGACAATAAGGACAGCCGGATGGCCCAGGGTGAATGTGAAAGATCCCGATTAGGCCAGTGCTGAATCGGCACGAAAATGTATCAGTTGCACGTGTTTTAAGCCTTGCCAATATAAGCATTCAAGCACAAAAAGACACGAAAGAGAACTCATTAAAAAAATAAATCGCGCACTGTTTTCTTTGCGCACACATCCGAAGTGCGCCCACGGAGAGTTGTCCTAAAATGGACAAATACAGACAAAATTATGTCAAAATGCCTGTCTTGGCGAATATCCTAGTAAACACAGTTGGTTATGTAAACGGTTAAGAAAGGAAGTGCACGTGTGACAGTATATTAGATCTGTGCATTCGGTCTTAAAATGACAGCAGCCTAATGTTAGGGGTTAACACTTTAGGACCCAAGGACCAGATGTTTGAAAGAAGACCCGGAGTCAGAATTATAAAAAATTGACGAAAAGTTTTACTGAAGATAGTTTGCAGTTTCATCAGCAGAAGTCAGCTTCAAGACTCACACAGAAGTTTGTAGGCCGCCCCGCTTACAGTTACAAAGCTCAAAGCAGTTATACCATTTCCAAGGTCTAAGCTACGTCATTGCTTACAGGCTGAATGATTCTGATTGGCCAAGAAATTGATAAACATAGTAATTTTCCACACATATACAGATAGACAGAAGCATATCTCCATAGATTATGCCGCTGACACTCAGACCCTGAAGTTAGGCACGTCGTGACCTTCCAGGTCACAGATTTGGGTTGCTGGGTGCCAGCATGTCTCGAACAACAACTCAGTCAATCTCCAACAATGCCAGTGGTTCCTTAACCTGTAAGCAAGAAGACTAACACACACACGGACACACAGCTTTTCCAAGGTTGGATTTGGCCAGGCTCTAACTATAAACAGGAGTCTCGTCTCAAAACATCAAGATAACAAGTTCTTTCTCTCAGGATAGGACACTTTATTCTAAATGGAAACTATAGGCTTTAACTGAGAAATGGTCCCTTAAACTATAGACTTCAATGACCCCTATGTGTTTTAACATTTTGAAGACCTTTCTCAAACACAAAACAAGTCCCTATTTCATTTCTGGAAGCCGGGCTAAATGAGCAAGCACTGTTACTGCATTCAAATATCAAACACTGACATTAAAGAATACATGAAAAGAACATTTCAGTAATCACACTGGTAACTTCTATAACAAAGTAAAATCTCCAGAGAAGTCATTCAACTCATTTAACTCATTCAACTCATTTATTTAGAAGGAAAAGTATTGATTAATACCTTGATTATAATTACTCATTACATATACATTGAAGCAGCAGTGGATTCCAATCCACCCCCTTCACTAATAAACCTTCTGCCGCTTGTCATTAATGTTGGTCAAAAAGTAAACTAAGGACAAGGGAAAAAAACACTCACTGCTCTTGTCTGAATAACTTTTGTAACTTTAATAAGCATTGATCTGTATTTAATATATACAGTGTAAGGGATAATGTACATCCAGCCAGTTGTTATCGCAGAAGTTTGAGCTTTAATATTTTATTAGCTCACCAAACACAAAACACAGCTGGTGTGGATGCTAATTTAGTTATCTTAATATTTTTGTTGCATTTGTAAGTTAATAAAAATGTAACTGGGAGTGTAAGATAGGCACATAATATCAATATGTCGATCAATATACCTCTGGATCAAATCGTATTGCTGAATTTTTTTAGGAATCGGCAAATAACGTAACGCTGGCTAAGAGAATCAATATCAGATCGTATCGTCATGTCTGATTTACGCCCTCCTCTCTTCCCAGTCTGTCAGTAACGCTCTGTTTAGTTTCTGTCTCTATGAAGCCCCTCCTTCTGAAAAACACAATGTGCTCTGATTGGTCGGCTGGATCAGTGTGTTGTGATTGGTCAGCCGCTTTGAGTGTGTTTGGGAAATGCCCCGCCCCTTACCATAACCGCCAGTTTCAACACTGCTAACTAACTCAACCAGGCCTCATCCCTTTATTCTGCGTATGATTGGGTGTGAATTATTTAAATGAGTTTTCTTCCGGGAACAAACGCATCACAATATTCCTCAAGACTACAATGGAGTCGTTTCAGAGTTCAGAAACAGCGATACTGATTTAGAGAATAACTCCCGCTGGAGGGACTTTACAGAGCTTTTATACTCTAAAGAAACATGAAAACGTAAAAAAGCATAATAAGACTTCTTTTCTTATTATTAAAATGTAAAATATCAAATGATCAGACCTGTTAGAGCTGAACTGTGTGTGTGGTTTCAGCTTGATGGACCTGAGGAGGACTTGGATCTCCAGGACGATCGCATGTCATACCTGTCGGCCATGAGCGCAGACTACCTGAGCATGGACAGCCGCTTGACCAGCGATTACGAGGACACGGCGGATGAGGGCGGCGCATACACCGATAATGAACTGGACGAGTCCACCGACGAGCCACAGCCCATGTCAGCGATCAGCCGCTCGTCTGAGCCTGTCAGCGAGGAGGTTAGTGTGGCTTCCTGTCAGTTTACCTCTGTTGGGCATGTGATTCCAGCCGTACACATCTAGCACTACCTGGAAACATTTGATTATCAAAATCTGTAAAGGTCACTCATCCTGTTCTCATTATCGCTATCATTATCACTGACCGTCATATGAGCATCAGTGATGAGAAAATTGGGTTCATGGATCCAGCTTTGTGCACACTGCTCCCCACAGGACATGTGTGAAACTGCACATTCAACACACATTCATGTTGAACATCAGTCTGGCACATCGTCTATTTGAATAGTTCAGTGACATTAAATATATGTGCCATTTAAACAGAGTTTGATTTAATGACTCTAGAAGTCAAGTGGCGTGGCCATCAAGTAAAATTAGTTTTTCGTTGTGTGAATCTATACAAAAATGTTTTACCAACATTTTTAAGGCAAAATTACCCTTTAATTTACCTAGCAAGAATTTTTAAGTAATGAAGCATTAATGTTATAAAGTTTTCTTGTTTTTTACCATTTGAACTAACCTTGCAATGTCATTAAAAGGTCAAATTATTATAATATCATTTTCTGTTTTATGATGTTCTGTTTCAGATGCTTATAATAGTTTGACAACTTTTCACTGTTATAATAATATTACTTAACACTATCATTCAGAAGTTTATTACAAATAATCCTAAAAAAAACGTCTGTAACACACATTCAACAATAGACATGCTTTCAGTGTGGTTTAGGTGGTGTTACAGTCATTGTCTGTATTTTGAATGTTTTTGAATGAATGAATGCTCTCACCCACTCAGAGGCCCATGCCTGTTCCCCATGAGCGCTCAAAGAAGCCCGCGAGCAGAGAGGTGCAGCGGGACCCCAGCCCGCCTCCATCGTTTGTTCCAGAACCCCCCAAGGTCAGATGTCCTGTCATTCCCTTTATACCCCCCCCCCCCCCCCAGACAGCACCTCAGTTAAACCCCATGTGTTCCTGCAGGTCAGGTCAGCTCCCCGTCCTGCCGACTCCAGGAGTTTCGACTCCCGTTCCAGCAGCACAATCAGCAGTGATGTTCCTGTCAGCACCAAACCCCTTCCACCGCCAGTAGCCCAGAAGCCCAGTTTCACCGTGAAGACGGGCCCAGCTGACGACACGACCTCTAACGACCCCGCCGAGGACCCCGCCAACCGCACCTTCAGGGGAAAGGTGAAGGCTTTCGAGCAAATGGACAACCTGGCCCGGGCCAAAAGGATGCAGGAGCTCCAGGAGGCCGAACTAGCACGGGTTTGTGATCTCAATCACACAAACTACACAAGCTGCTGTAGATCTGAGAGAAAGAACCTCACTAAACTATTACAAATCTCATATTTCACACTAAAATCAAAACAAAAAGATTTATTTTGCATAAAGAAAATTAAGCCATTCATTCATTATTGTCATGACAATTAAGCACATTTTCCCACAATTTCACATTTTGCACAATTTCAATTTGATTCAAATTATAAATGATTGATATACTTTCTTTTATTAAAATCAAATTGAAATGTGGGAAATGTGCTTAAATGTCATATGGTATACACGCACGCACCCACAGACACTATATATATATATATACCTGCGTATGGATAGACACAAGGATGGAGAGATACAAGGATAGATAGATATTTAAATTAAATTACAAAATTGAAGATATTTTTGCTTTAATTTTTGGGGTGAACCTTGACATGGACATTTCATTTTTACAACTGTAAAAATAAAAAGCTGGTATTATTCATTTTTTAAATGTATCTGGTATTTATGTTTTTGGTTAACAGCTGGAAATATCTCAGAAACATCCAGATATTTACGCAGTTCCCCACAAACCCAAACCAAACCAAAACAGGCCACAACCAATTGGGTAAGTTCTCTCTCTCTTTCCTTTCTTCTCTGATTCCCATTTCAACACATATATAAATCCGTAATGTGTCTTAAATGGCACGTCCCATCAGTGATGGCTCTGTTCCCTTCAGCTCCAGCTCAAACTCTGAGTCCCAGAGCTCCTCCAAACCCCAGTATTCAGAGAGCCGCTCTCACTACCGCGCCGAGGATGAGGACGAGGAAGAGTATCGACGCCAGCTGGCGGACCAGAACCGCAGGGGCTATTACAATCCCAAGAAATACAACGACACTGAACTCTAACTCACCGTGATGTGCAGCGGAGCGGGATCTGTGCTGGGATATCTCCTGTGCATGTGATCACAGAGGAAGAGAGTGCGCTGACAGTTGTGTGAGTGAGAGGGAATCATCTCTTGGAGATGGGATATTGTTTGCCACGTGCAATTTATACAACAGCATCTTTTTATACCTGCAATGTTTTTATATGAAATTTCAGTGTATATTTCAAGTCTTGTAGTTTTCCAGGATATTTTGTGCATCTTTAGTTTTATTTTCCCACACTGTTTCTGATGAAAGCTACTAGATGGAGTTAACGTTACACTTTCCTTATTAACACCACTAAAATTTGCCATAAACCAAAATGAAATGTTATTTTCCCAAGCATTTGCTGGAGTGCCTTAATGTCATTGATCAAACATGTATTAACTGAAGTTTAGAAAATTATTTTGTGCTTACTGCATATTACTATGCTATAATTATGATTAAAAACTGGCTTATGATAAGATCATGTGTAATGTTCACATTATTGTTATGTGTCTATGATCAGTGCTTTGGGTTTAACCACTAATAAAACACAGAGTGGTGGAATTTTAAATATTAAAGACAAATAAATAAACCTGATTTTTAATATTTCTGCTTTGCTTGTCTTTTTGCCTCATTATTTTTAATAACTTGAGCCATATCTAGAGCAGTATTGACCGATTCTGATACAGGATATAGTTTTAGTGTCTGAAATTGTCACTATTAAATTAGTCTACAAAAAAAGCACATTTTTTATAATTTATTATCAATTGTGCCATTATATTAATGCTAGAAAGTTTAGTATCAAACAGTAAAGATATTGATTTAAATGCTGTTGTAATGTAAAATATGAAGCAGTACAACGGTTTTTAACATTGATAATTAGAAATGTTTCTTGAGCATCATATTAGACTGATTTCTGAAGGATCATGTGAAAATGCAGCTTTTAGCACAGGAGTAAAATTACGTTTTAAAACACATTCACATAGAAAACAATTATTTTGAATTATAATAGTAGTTCACAGTATTACATTATATTTATTGTATTTTTGATCAAATAAATGTAGCTTTTGGTGAGCAGAAGAGACTTCTTTCAAAAACATTGAAAACAAAAATCGTACCGAATGTGCTGGAAAACATCCTATAGAAAATGTGACGAATGAAAAATGTGCAAATATTTTGTACCTTTACTTTGTTTATTGATGCCAACAGTACAGCTCAGTAACTCAGGTGTGTGTCTGTGAATCTGTTCCTGTGCTCAGTGATCTCTGACAGCGTAGGTCCAGCCGTGCGTCGGGCCGCTCAGTTCTCTTTGGTACGTTTGAACACTGAACTGATGCCAGTGGAATGATCACGGCGGTCAGAGATCACCTACAGATTAAGGCAGGTCAGATGCTGCTGGAACGGTTTGGTTTATGCACTAATGGAATAATAAATACATACGTCCAGTTAAATAAATCTGTAAACAGTTATATTAATATCTCAATAAATAATAAGCCTGGGTCAGCATGTGTAAAGGTGATGGAGCTTCAGATGTAGACGGGCTGTTCCTGGGCCGTGAGCAGGCGGTACATGGCGGCAGGCATGGTCTTCATATGGATCTGAGGAATACAGATGTGCATGATTACAGTATTCACCTTCACTGGATAACCATTAACAAAACCCCTTTAAGACAAGTCATTTCACTCGGCAGCCATCTTTGAAACGCCTCTCTGGCATTATTTCAGTCATGTGAGTGCAGCTCCTATCTTTTTGCTTGAGGAAACATCAAATTCTCCAAAACTCCACCAAGCTTAGGATTAAATTTCATATTTTAAATCACCAATGAAATCTGACATCAACTGTCAACATTCCGCCATATTGAGCGTTGCACTTTTCCCCATTCAAAACAATACAAGTGATGAATCTTGTGTAATAGTGTTAAGCTATTAGCTCAGCAACATGCTAACTTTAAAGTAGTAGTATGTCTGAATTCATAGTGTTCGTAAAACAGTAGGCGAAAAGTACTCGGATGATCTGGTGAGATTCTGAAGTGTCCGTATGATGGACATGGGAGTGGTCATGTGAATGTAAGTGAAGCAACATTGACACGGTTGGACTCGTGACAGTGGCAATACGGCGATTTCATTAACAGAATGAGCTGAAATATTATGACCACCGTGGAGTTGTAATTGATGATCAGCTGAACTTCACAGAACACACTGCTAGAACGGCCCGGTCCTGCAGATTTGCTTACGCATCTTTTTCGTCAACACTTCACCCATTAATACTAACACTTACTATTCTATATCTATAAAAAATAAAATAAAAACACTTGCTACATGTACTGTGCTGGACTAACTGGGACTTGCATATCGTTGCCCTATTGTTTATGATCGATCTTTATTCCTACCATAGCCGGCTGAACCACTGTATATGGGTTGGACAAGACCCAGCCACATTTTAAGACCAATGATATTGGACCCACTCACTTTTACCATCTCTAATTCAACACATGTCTGTTCACTTTTCAGAGCGCTGTCTGACAAATCCATTCCACTTCAGGAATGTAACTCCACTAAATAAACTCCACTCCGCATTTTAGCCACAGCCTTGACGTCCACGCCGCTGCTTCCTCAAATCCAGTCCACTGGCTCATTCACAGTCCATATAAATTAAACTCCATTCCAGGTTTTCACTCCTCGCACCTAATGCACTCCCTGACACAGCAATGTAAACAAAGCAGTGTCTGGCTGTGTGCTCACATACGCTCACTAAACAAGCTGCTGTTTAAGAGAATATTTCATTTGTTCGCCTGTTGTAGTCTTTGATGCAGCACTGAATTACAGTTACACTTACACTGTTGTTATAACGCTAACACCTTACGTACTCAACAGTCTGGGGTCTCTGTTGTCGTATTTGCTTCATGATGCACCGCACATTTTCAAGAGGAGACAGGTGTGGACTGCATGCTGGCCAAGTCTAGTGCCTGAGCTCTTTTACTATGAAGCCACACTGTTGTACCACGTGCAGAATGAATCTTGCTGAAATAAACAGGGACGTCTCTGAAAAAGACGTTGCCTTGATGGCAGCATTATGCTACATTTAGTCTCATGCTATAGCCAGACAAAAATAACACTTCCAGTTCTTGATTATAATTGGCTAAGCTGTAATCGATGCCATTGTAATGTACTTTGTAAGCACACAGTTGAGAGACTTTCAGCATGGTATCACTGCGACATCTAGTGCGTGTGTGTGTCTGTCTCACACATTATAGCAACATTCATGCGTGTCGCTGTGGATTAACTGCTTGGCGGAGGAAGGATTTTTTTGTTCAAAACAACTTACTAGACTTTTGTTGCTGTGTTAATCTTTGGGAAACCTTCAAGGTATGCGATAACCGTTTTAAGCTATATAAGCAATTGTTTAATGAAAAGGCACCAGAATACAGGATAAGGAATCGGACTCCCCAACCGTAGTTGACGGAGGACACTCTTTACCTCTCCCACGGCGTTGGACAGGATGTGGACGATCTTCTCGTGAGGTGTGGCCACTACGCTCTGAGCGTTGATCTCGATGATGCGATGGCCCACGCGGACGCCTCCTCTCTCTGCAATCCCCCCTCGCATGAGGCTACAAATCTGACAACAAAACATCAACTCTGTTAGCAGCTGCTACCTAGTAAAACAGTAAAAACTGACCAGTGTTTTGATGTTAATACCCACAATGCCATTCTGCACACTGAAACCCAACTGATAGCGAAGGTCTGGTCTGCGGATGAGCACCATGGTCACAGGGGGACACCTGACGATGTTCATCTTTATCCTGGACTGAGCCTTCAGCCCCTGAACACAGAACAGGCAGACCACACTAATCAAAACACATTATTTTGCCACTGGTTGACGATCACACGTTAATCTGATTGGTTACAAGGTAGTTTGTGTCGTCAGAAACACCAGCGATTTCAAACCGTGTTTTTGTGACTGTCTTTGGTTCACTGCAGTTTTAAGGAGAAAATACTCCGCAATGGTGTCGACTGATGAATTTACACATGGTTTGTCTTAAAGCACATTAAAAACACCACATAGACACATAAACGATATTAAAAACGTGATTTTCAACGCAGGGGGCTTACTTAACTTACTTAAAAACAGACTATTTTACCCAACATTTCTGTTTTGTATTTTTATGATTATTAAAGCTTTGAGCTATTAGCTTAGCAACATGCTAACATGAAACTCCATTGGAATCAGTGTGTGTAGAGTCTAAAAGCTCAAATGTTTGTTGTCAGATCAGAAATACAGAAAACACAACAGAACAAACAAGTCCTACTTTAATGATGCTCTGACACGTGGAGAGCGGCAGTCCGACCAGACTGGTGCCGTTGACGGTCATGATCTGATCTCCGATGTTGAGTCTCCCGGACTTGGCTGCGGGTCCGCTGTGCATCAGGCTGGCGATGATGACCGTGGGGAGGATCGAGCCCCAGCCCGACTCCACGATCACCACACCCAGCATCTCACCCTTCTGCTTCTCGATGTACACCTGACACACACACAGGATTCATTATTACAGGATTACAGGTCAAATCAGAAGTCATTTTATTTTATAGTTTAGCTCTGTTGTGTGCATGGCAAAATTCATTTTGAAATAATACTTTTTTTTTTTTTATTCTTTGGAATATCATCCAATTTGCTTGTCTCAATCGAAAAAAGTCCAATTCTAACTACATTTTGTTTTTGTTGAAAATAAAATATGCTTTGGCAACATAATTTTTTCCTCTAAAATGAATTTTTGGATATTATGAGAAAATGTAGAATCTGCTTTTGTCTCTAATTTCTGTTGTGTCATATACACTCCCCCCTTTTAAAATAATGGTCTACTGGCTATTCCTGGTGTTACAGTATATTAGAAAGAGTGACATTATCAAGTATTTCTCCCATGTTTCAATGAAGGTGTTTTTCTATATTATTATGTTTAAATTGACCTTTTAAATTTTTTCAAAGCTTAATATTTCAACTCTTTTATATATATATATATATATATATATATATATATATATATATATATATATATATATATATATATATATATAATTTATTTATCTATCTATCTATCTATCTATCTATCTATCTATTTATTTATTTATTTTATATATATAAATTATATATATATAAAATAATGTGGTATAATGTGATATTCCTATCTTATATAACTGATATTCAACCCTGTAAGATTTTTTTTTTTATGTAACAGGGCTGAATGGTCATTGCACGTTTTGTGTAGAAATCAACAGAAAATCGAATTTATATTTTTATTTTATATGCATGATTTAATAAGAGACTCGTTATCTTTATGAATTTAAGTTTATGAATTTCAAACTTACTGTAACAGGGTTGAAACAACTTAGTTGCAGTGTTTGGCTTAGCAACGATAAATAACCATTGGTACTTTGCAGGACTGGACACACATATTTGAAATAATTGTCCATTGGAAAAAACAAATTGGAAAAAAATATATATATTCCTCAATGACTGTCACTTTATGGCCACTGGTCAACTTACATCTCTGCAGTTTTCAGACTTGGAGAAGTGAATGAGGTCGTCGTTGTACATGTCCTGAGTGTTGAGCAGGTCGCTGTACTCTCTCTGGCTCAGGTCTTCTGGATCAATGCCATTGGCTCTTAAAAACTCCTGATACGCAACGTTGAAGGCCTGGCCGATGGACTGAGCAATCAGCTGAGCCTGACAGAGAGAAAGAACCGAGCAATACAACAAACATCAACAGTTTTCTGCCTTCCATGAGGACGTGGTGTAACAGTTGAAACACTCACATCTTCTGATTCAAACACATGGCAGATCATCTTGTACTGGCGCTGGTCGTCTCGTGCTGGGTTTGTGTGTTGCATCTCTGCCGTGTCTAAGTTCTCCTGAGCGCTCTGAGAGCGAATCATCTTCCCACGAGCCATCAGCACAACCATGTTCCCGATGTCAGCTATGTACGAGATGGTCCTCAGCGGATGGTCCATCATGGTCTCCTGCCAAGACGAGGATGCTACAGGTCAGTCTGTGTTTCTGAGCACAACTAATGAGGTTTATTCCCGTCGCTGCTGTATGTATTTGTGTCCACAACAAATAAAAAGTGCCATGTCACACCACATGACATTTTACAACCTGAACTAACCAACTAATCTAACATGAAAAGGTCCAAATATCTGATATTTTAAGAGACTTCTGTTCACACAGAACAAATTATTCTTCTCCAATGCGCTACTTTTCCATTGTTTTTCTATGTAAACGCGCTAGACGGACATGTATGACCGATGCGCTTAAGTCTTGCGACTTTTGCAGCGTCTCGCGCATGACATTGCGTTCTAAAAACACAGCGCTCAAGTTAAAATAAGTTAAATTTTTAAAGAAACGCGTCTCGAGACCTTTCGGTTCTTTCCCCATCCCACTGCCTGCGTCTCTTTGCTTTGAAAAACGCGTTGTGTGTGAATGAGCCCTTACTGATGTTGACAGGTCTTCTTTATGATATCACTTCCTGTTTAATGTTTGTTTCTGCATGTCGGTTGCACCACATGACATTGAATTTGAATTTCAGTCATTTAATGATACTTTTCCTTTTGTTTTTAAAAATGTAAAAAAAAACATAATAGTTCCAATTGTGCATACATTAAGATACATCATAAAATATAATTTTAAATAATTTTCAAAATAATAATTCGAATTTCATTCTTTTAATTTGTCTTGGTATCATAATGAAGAAAAAAGCCTGTCATATCACCCTGAAATTTTTTACTTAATGCTCCAATAAAAATATCAAAATAAATTAATAAATGAATCATGTTCATCTTTAGAAGATACCGGTATGTATTTAAATCATTGCATGTATGAATTGCATTTTCAATGTACTTTTGCTGCTCAGACTATCTAATTTCACATTTAAACAACAACAATGTACTAAAAACCTAAAGGTTTCTGCTTTGCATGCGACAACGTTGTCAAAACGTTCAAACATTCCCAGTTCACACGGATCCACGAAAACGGCTAAAAATGCTGTATTATTAATGCCAGGCCAGTAGATGGCGATGTCACTTTGTAAAGAAACGTCTACAGATTGAACAAGTAATACACATGCGCATGATGTTACCGTTTTCAAAAATTGTCGTTTTTGTAGTGTACATGGAGACGATAACGATATTGTTGTCAAAAACGTGCACTTTGAAAACCCTTTTCAAATGTTTGCTTTTTTAGGCCCCCAAAACGTTGCTGTTGTGTAAATGAACGGCCAAAACGCATTAAAGGTTTTCCGTTTTAGTTGAAAATGATGTCGTAAAAACAGTTCTTGGCCAGAATAAGCAGCAATGAGGACCAGCCTGTTCGCCTATCGTCTAGCACAAGACATGCAAAGCCGTTCACTGCATTTTTAAAAAGAAAATTCAAAGTGAAACAAGCATGAAAGTGTGTTCTGCACCTGTGTGAAAGCGCTGAGCACTTTGATCCTCTGCGTTGATATAAAGAGGTCCACTTCTGTGCTGGACGGCGGCCCGCTCTCAGTGCCCTGCTGATACCGTGAGCCAAGAAAAACTGTTATCACTCTTAAAGCAGCGCATCACTTCGTGCACTAGCAAATACACCACTCTCTAGTCCACCATCAGAGACGCTGTTACATTTGAATCCCTTGGTACTTGTAATCATATAAAAGCCTGTCAAACAACACATTTTGAACACAAGGAAAAAGAACAGCATAAATACTGCAGGTACTAATCTTACTAAAGACCTGCATGTCTACAGGAACAAACACCGTACCTTATTTCTGATTTTGGCCTGTGTCTGGGCTGTCTGCTCGGCAAGGGACAAATAAACACAGAGAACCGTCAAATAAAGCCTACTAACATAAAAGGGCATGGTGGGCAGCTCAGACGCAATGCCATTGGTTTGGAAAAGATGGATACGCCCAAATGAAACAACACGGGATAATTTGGCTGAAGGGGGGACGGGGTGCGTGGGATGTTATGGTATTGTGATAGGCTGAAGGTTTTTAGGAAACACCATCAAAATTTCAGCTCTGATCAGATTGACATGAGCGGGCCCGGAGACAAAAACTGACTCTCAGAATCAGCTACCTGTCACTCACATTTGTTTGTTAAGAGGCTAGATATACAGAGATGTATGTGACATGTTTTTCATCCATAACCTCGCATAACCTAAGATGCATCAGTATATTAGTGATTGAGTGAAGTATTGGTGTGTGCATGTTTGAGCAGGCTCTAAAATGAGAACAGACAGGAGCATCAAATAATTATTCCACCAGAGAAACAGCATCTGGTCTGTGTGTATGGGTGTGTGTTCTCACCCGGACGCGGCTCATGGCCTCCTGGGCTTGATGCATGCGCGCGCTCTTCGTGGGCGTTCTCTCTGACAGCAGCTGGGTGGAGCCCAGGTAGTTTGCGGCAAAAATTATGCCGTCAATCAAATCCTCAGGGTCACATGGGCCAGGAACTGTGGAAATGAAAATCTAATGAAAATCGTCCTGTCATTTTTAATGTCATTTATTTTCATAATAAAAGCAGAATTACAAATATGTTGAAAAAATACTTTACAATTATTTATTTATTTTGCATAATGGTAATGAAAAGTGAGGAGAAATGTGCTTAATTGTCATGAAAATGTCAAAATGCAAATTTAAATATGCAAAAAAAAAAACTTAAATGTAAGCGTGTTAAAAATAATTAAAAACATGTTTGTATTTATCAGAGTTATTTTAGTATTATTGAGATACTATTATGTTTTTATTAATATTTTGAATCAGTTTTTATATTTTTCTGTTTTTATTTTAATTTTAATAAAAGTTTTAATAATGGTATTGTGTGTTTTAGTGGTTTTTAATAGTTGTTATTTTTAGAAATATGTCTATATAGTTGGTCAGAATTATTGGCACCCCTGGTAAATATGATCAAAGATGGCTGTAAAATATAATCTGCATTGTTTATCCTTTCAATATTCCTAAAAACAATTACAAAAATCTAACCTTTCATAGAAGTAAAAGACTTGAAAGTGTGTGTGTGTGGGGGGGGGGTCACCTTATGAAATAATTGTTTTTCTCCAAAATACGTTGGCCACAATTATTTGCACAACTAGAAATTTGTACGAGTCAAATATTTCTGAAGTATATTCCCATTCATTTTTACATTTTTTAGCACACCAGGGTGACTAGGAACATGAAATTGTCCAGCTATGACTTCTTGTTGAGTATAAATATGAGGAAACACAAAGGCCAAATTCCCTTAATCATCCGTCACAATGAGTAAAACCAAAGAATATAGTTCTGATGTGCATCAAAAGATTGTTGAGCTTCACAAAATAGAAAGTGGCTGTAAGAAAATTGCTAAATAATTGAAAATTCCCATTTCCATCATCAGGGCAATAATTAAGAAGTTCCAATCAACTAAAGATGTTACGAATCTGCCAGGAAGAGGACGTGTGTCTATATCGTTCTAATGCACAGCGAGGAGGAGAGTTTGAGAGGCCAAAGACTCTCCAAAGATCACAGATGGAGAATTGCAGAGATTAGTTGAGTCTTGGGGTCATAAAGCCCATCAAACAGCCCCTACATCACCACATGTTGTTTGGGAGGATTTCAAGAAAAATCCTCCTCGCTCCTCCAACAACAAACTCCAGCATATTCAGTTGTAAGACACGACTGGATTTTCAAACAGGACCAGATTCTGTGGTCAGATGAAGCTAACAAAATAGCTTTTTGGCAGCAAACCCACCAGATGGTTTTAGTGCACACAGGGATAAAAAGTACTCCATGTCCTCGGTTAAATTTACTGCTGGATCTTTAATGTTGAGGGGCTATTTTTTTGCTGGAGGTCCTGGACTTCTTGTTCAGATACATGGTACCGTGGATTCCAGAGGTGTAAAGTCCAGGGGTCAGAAAGTAAAAGTCCTGCCATATGTTTATTCCACCCTTTCTGAACCTGGACTTTACACCTCTGATGGATTCTAGCAAATACCAACAGATAAAAAAAAAAATTAAAACCCGACGGCCTCTGCTAGAAATCGTATTATGGGCCGTGGTTGGATCTTCTATCAGGACAACGATCCAAAACAAACATCAAAATCAACACAAAAATGTGTCACTGAACACAAAATGAAGCTTCTGCCATGAATGTCCCAGTCCCTGACCTGAACCCTATGGGAAGTGAATGGGCTGAACTGAAGAGAAGAAGCACCAACATGGATCTGGGAATCTGAAGGATCTGGAGAGATTCTGTATGGAGGAATGATCTCTGATCTCCTGTCAGGTGTTCTCCAAACTCATCAGGCATTATAGAAGACTCAGAGCTGATATTTTGGCAAAAAGAGATTGCAAAAAGTATTGAATAAAAGGGTAACAATAATTGTGGCCAACGTGTTTAAAAAAAAAAAAAAAGTGAAATATATCCTGGACACATTCTTGACAAGCTTCATGGGTCACAGCCTTAAATTCAAATGGCTTACAATCTTACAAGATAATGCAGGATAACAAATTCCTTATGAGTCTTATTTGACACATATCATAAGAGTCTGGTTTCCTTAAACTTACCATCAACATATGTAGGGAAAGAGGCCAAATTTCTCCTAGGCTGCAAACCAAAAACACAGTATTGTTACAATTACAGTAAAGGCATAAGGAATAAGTATAAGAATAAATCACAAATGCATCAGCTACAAGTCAAAGAGAATAATTCACCTCTTGACATGACACACAGGGACTGATGTCAGGAACCTGGTCCTGGTGATGGACTCCAGAGGATTCTGCTCCCAAAGGAAGTTCAGCATCTTGAACTGGAGCCTGTAAAAAAAACACTGCTATTAAATATCAGAAGTTGCATTATCTTTTTTAACATCTCTGTGTATATGTATATATATTAACTATTCCTACTGTCCAGAGTGTGTTGTCAAATGAAATTCCATGACTTTTCCGAGCATTCATGATTACTGTATAAAGATTATTTTATAGACACTGCACTTATGAAAATTATTATTTTTTTAAATCCAGGCATAATTAAAAAGTGTAATTGCAATGTAAATTTTCGAATACATTTTCATGACTTTTTACAATCCCCTGTCATCTGCAGGTTTTCCATGGCCGCAGCAAGTCTGGCATTTAAATATTTATATCCAATATTTGCCATTCTTTTACTTTACTGTCCATGCTTATAGAATAAAAATGGCAAAAACGTTGCCGTTATTCTGCAAAAATGCCTAATTGTGGCCTTTTATAAAGTGAACCTATTGTGCTTTTTCAAATATTGCCTTTCATGAGTTTTTGTTTTTGTTCAGGTATTTGAATTTGGTTTCCGACAAGCTCTGTAAGTGGTAGACCAATCACAACAGACTGGGCCATCTGACCAATCAGAGTAGAGTAGACCAATCACAACAGACTGGGCCATCTGACCAATCAGAGTAGAGTAGACCAAACCAATCACAACAGACTGGGCCATCTGACCAATCAGAGTAGAGTAGACCAATCACAACAGACTGGGCCATCTGACCAATCAGAGCAGAGTAGGCTCGTGGAAAGGAGGGTTTTAGAGACCGAATCCTTGACTGAACCGTTTCAGACACTGTGAGAAAAGAGGTGATGCTGCAATGTATATTATGAGAAAATTTAAGTGTTTTTTGACCTTGGATGCATGTAAACCTTTTGTAGGAGAAAGCCTTTAAAATAGCATAAAAGGGGTACTTCAAAATAAAGTTTCTTAAGGAACTTCATCATAAGGAATTGTGTTAATTATGCAGGAAAACTCACTCACCGCATACAGTGGAGAAGACTGCGATAGCTGACATGGTGACTGTGGGTATGAGTGAATCTGAGGATGTGGTTGAGGATGGTTCTCCTCAACAGGGCTCACGTCCTGCCTCATCACCCACACGGGCTCCGTGATCTTGTCAGGTGTGTAGGGAGAACGCACCGTCTTGGTCTTCACCTCCTCGATAGCTTCCTTAATATCTTTGATGGCCAAAGAGACGGCATCTCCTGTAGCTCTGCAAGACTCTGCTATTTGATCTTGGGCTGAAGTGTATAACTTATCAGGTCTTTCCACTACTTCAACCTGCAGATCAGGTGAAAGCTGAGTATTTTCCGATGTCTCCTCTTGGGGGTGAACGTCCAGTGATAGGCTAGTTGAGCTTGATGTCTTCTTGACCTGGGCTCTGCTTCTCCCTGAGCTTTCGGCTTCATCTCCTGACTGTTCATCATAGTGGTGCAGCCTGGAGCCCACTGAACTGAGCTGACCCATGTCCTCCTGTGGGTCGCACTGGTCATCAGACTCGTCCATGGTCATGCTCTCGTTCCTCTTGTACATCTGAGGACCCTCAAGGGCTGGATTAGGATCTGTTAGGTTGCATTGGGATGATTCTGTCTGATATTCTGGTAAAGTCTCTTCAGGGTGAGAATCTGGGCTTAGTTGAGGGTAAGAATCAGTGCGGGCTTCAGGACTAGAGTCTGAGAGATCATCTTGGTGGTCCACAACATGGGACATGGGACTATCAAACCCTTTATTCTTGTTTGTGTGAGTGTAACTGGTGTTAAAATGAGTAGGGTATGATTTGGGATCAGAGTTGTAGCTTCGAAGAGTCTCGGGGAAGGTTCGTGGAGACTGAAAAAAAGGTTTGTTCATCATTTTGTGAGGAGATGTGGCGAACGGAGGAACATCTACTCTTCGCGGACTGGTTCTTTTACTTTCAGGGTGACATTTTGAAGTAATCTTAGGTTGGACATAGTCTTGTTCATGAGTTTCCCTGGAATAGTCCTCTTCCTCTTTGTTCTCTTTCACCAATTCCTCTTCGCCAAACGTTGATTCTTCACATTGAACTTTCTCCTCCAACTGTTCCATTGAAGACTCTGGCTGTTCTGTATCTGTATCACGATCAATCTGTGTATCAGATGAATGGGAGAGATCTGGACTGTTTCCATCCAGTCTATCAGTGATTGGTTCATCCTGAGGAGATGGAGTCAGCAGTTCTTGAGAGGAATCTTCTGGAGATAATGCTTCTGAAGCTTGTTCTTTTGGAGGAGTTTTGACCACCTGTTGTTCTTCTTCTTTGTGCTGTTGTCTGTATCTGTGCTGATGGAGTCTCTCTCCACCCCGACGATGTCTTGACGCCCCCAGCTTGGGCTGTTGGCCAGCTCTAACTTCTGTGTCTCCGCTCTCAGTCCGCCTGCGCTGTGCTTGACCGGGAACATGCCGCCTACGGTGGCGTGATGGAGCTTGGCTAGATCCAGATGGGTGCTGGTTGGCTTGTTGATGGCGATGATGGTGGTGGCCTTGACTTTCTGCATCGGGATTGTGCAGCTGGCATGGCCTCCATCTGGGGCGACCTCCCTCGAGAGGAGTCCCATTGGGCTGCTTGCTGCGATGAGGGGGAGGACCTCTGGGACCTGCCTCCTCTGGCTCCTCCCTATGGCTCATGGCTCCGCCCACTCACTGCTCATTGTCTAGATGCTGCTGCCTGAATGACACACAGAAATCATAGGTAGTAGAGGAGGAGTATATCCTACAACATATGTGTGAAAACGTGAAAATATATGTGTATCATGTCCTAAAAGTACCATCCATGTACACTGCCCGGATTTAAATTGGCAAATGCTTAAGAGTCTATGATTGGATTATTATTGCAGTTATTATTATGTTTCTAACATGTTATATGTTTGGCAGCAGTTCTTCTAACCCTAATAGATGGAGTGTGTAGTGTGGAAGAAATTTAATGTTCTATTATGTTTGCACCTAATTATATTCATAGAATCTTAGAAATATGATGGTAATTAGATTAATGTGGTGTCGATACATATTCTTATTTATATACAGGTCCTTCTCAATAAATTAGCATATTGTGATAAAGTTCATTATTTTCCATAATGTAATGATAAAAATTAAACTTTCATATATTTTAGATTCATTGCACACCAACTGAAATATTTCAGGTCTTTTATTGTTTTAATACTGATGATTTTGGCATACAGCTCATGAAAACCCCAAATTCCTATCTCGATAAATTAGCATATCATGAAAAGGTTCTCTAAACAAGCTATTAACCTAATCATCTGAATCAACTAATTAACTCTAAACACCTGCAAAAGATTCCTGAGGCTTTTAAAAACTCCCAGCCTGGTTCATATCTCAAAACCGCAATCATGGGTAAGACTGCTGACCAGAAGGCCATCATTGACACCCTCAAGCAAGAGGGTAAGACACAGAAAGAAATTTCTGAACGAATAGGCTGTTCCCAGAGTGCTGTATCAAGGCACCTCAGTGGGAAGTCTGTGGGACGGAAAAAGTGTGGCAAAAAACGCTGCACAACGAGAAGAGGTGACCGGACCCTGAGGAAGATTGTGGAGAAGGACCGATTCCAGACCTTGGGGGACCTGTGGAAGCAGTGGACTGAGTCTGGAGTAGAAACATCCAGAGCCACCGTGCACAGGCGTGTGCAGGAAATGGGCTACAGGTGCCGCATTCCCCAGGTCAAGCCACTTTTGAACCAGAAACAGCGGCAGAAGCGCCTGACCTGGGCTACAGAGAAGCAGCACTGGACTTTTGGACAAATTTTGCATGTCATTTGGAAATCAAGGTGCCAGAGTCTGGAGGAAGACTGGGGAGAAGGAAATGCCAAAATGCCTGAAGTCCAGTGTCAAGTACCCACAGTCAGTGATGGTCTGGGGTGCCATGTCAGCTGCTGGTGTTGGTCCACTGTGTTTTATCAAGGGCAGGGTCAATGCAGCTAGCTATCAGGAGATTTTGGAGCACTTCATGCTTCCATCTGCTGAAAAGCTTTATGGAGATGAAGATTTCATTTTTCAGCACGACCTGGCACCTGCTCACAGTGCCAAAACCACTGGTAAATGGTTTACTGACCATGGTATTACTGTGCTCAATTGGCCTGCCAACTCTCCTGACCTGAACCCCATAGAGAATCTGTGGGATATTGTGAAGAGAAAGTTGAGAGACGCAAGACCCAACACTCTGGATGAGCTTAAGGCCGCTATCGAAGCATCCTGGGCCTCCATAACACCTCAGCAGTGCCACAGGCTGATTGCCTCCATGCCACGCCACATTGAAGCAGTCATTTCTGCAAAAGGATTACCGACCAAGTATTGAGTGCATAACTGAACATAATTATTTGAAGGTTGACTTTTTTTTTTTATTAAAAACACTTTTCTTTTATTGGTCGGATGAAATATGCTAATTTATTGAGATAGGAATTTTGGGTTTTCATGAGCTGTATGCCAAAATCATCAGTATTAAAACAATAAAAAACCTGAAATATTTCAGTTGGTGTGCAATGAATCTAAAATATATGAAAGTTTAATTTTTATCATTACATTATGGAAAATAATGAACTTTATCACAATATGCTAATTTATTGAGAAGGACCTGTATATGTATGTGACAAAAGTTAATGTGACTGGATGTATGACCGAGACAGAGAGTCTCCATTCAAGGGTGTAATATGATTAAGTACGATAGACAAATCTAAACAATATGTTAGTTATGGCTAAGATATATCTTGATGTAGCCTTGGGAAAACAACCTTGGAGGAGGAACAACTATAAAGAATGAAGGATATCCCCCACTCGTTGTCACACTCTGCAGGCACTTTGTAATGACTGTATGACTGCTGACCTTTCCTTGCAAGGGAATAAATAATTGTTAAAGACAATTGATCCATGTTTGTCTCTTATTCAGTGATGTAAAATAGTTTGCCACTACAGTAGCTTTTTATTTTTATTTTTAAAAAACAACCATGTTCATCATGGCTATATTACAGGATGACAATGTCAAGATTTATCAGGCTCAAGTTGTGAAAGAATGGTTGGGAGGAAGCATGAAGAATCATTTTCACACATGAATTGGCACCTCTGAGTCCAGACCTTAAAGTCCAACTGAAATCAAAATTGACCCTATTTACTTTGTTAGCGCATATTACTAGTCTTGTGGTGAAAAATTAATCTGTGCAGTTAATACACAGAAAAAAATTGTTTGCCGTCATAATCTTTAATCAAAGTCTGAAAAGTTACTTCCGGTCTGGAATGGCGTTCCTTCTCTGATGATGTAGGTTTGACGGCTTGGGTTGGGAAACGCTTAACCACTCTCCTCAAACCGTTAGTCCGCTATGAGCAGAGATGGAGAGGAGGAGCACTAGAGTAAAACCCTGCCCTCTGTTCAATATTCCCTTTCACTGGGAAATACGTCACAACACTGGAGAAAAGTCGTTTGCAACTTCCGGTTCACGCAGACTTTAAATTCATTGAAAGTCTTTGGGATGTGCTGGAGGAGACTTTATAGAGTGCTGTACTCTTGCATTGTCAATAAAAGATCTTGACCAAAAATTGATGCACCTCTTGATGGAAGTAAATGTTGTGATATTATAGTCAAGCACTCTGTAAAGTCTACTCCAGTACATCCCAAAACAAAATCCAAACATTGACCTTTTTTTGGCCAGGCAGTGTAAATTATAGATGCAATTAATGTCTAATCAAGCAATGTGTCTGTATAATGACAGAGTAACACACTGCATGTTCTTGTTCCTGTGCAGAGACATGGTTTATCATGGCAGTAGCACTGTCACAGATGGCCTCACTGTGGGCAGTCGTCATGCTGCATACTCTACCAGTCCTGGAGTTCAGCAGATTCATCTGTCAAACCTCCCATAAAAACCCAAAGCCAGGGGATTTACCTCCCTATTTAAACAGAGATCTCCACTTTCACCATGCATGCAGCCTCTTTGTATTGTTTACAGCTGAGAGCATGCATGCATATTAGGGTCACTCTGCAGTTCCGGTGGCAGGTGGTGTCACTCACTTTGAGTTGAAAAAAAATAAATAAATAAAAATAATTAAATTTTCTAGTGGTGCCACCCAATGATATTTTTTTTTTTACATTCTACAATTAGAGTATAACTGTGTAAGAAATTAGAAAAATTATAGGTTTAATGTACAGTGGGTACAGTAAGGCACAGGAGGTTTAATGAATGAGTCATTTAAAAAAAAAGTGAAATGTAAATCCCACTGCAGTTGTAAAACCCTGTAATGCTAAAAAAAACCTTGACAGCTGTGGTTGCTAGAATTTCATCAAAGTCTATAATGACAATGTTTCAAGCATTATGAGAGACCTTTTGATGCATATACATTTTATAGTGCATAAATAAATATCTTGTATAATACCAATAACTGAACAACTATCTTTAATACTGATAACCATATTAATACAGGTGGTAAAACTTAAAATCACATGATGAAGTTAATCAAAACCTATTCGGCCTTATGAACCACGGCTTTTAAAACAATGCTATAAAGATGCATTTTAAAGATGCAAACTAAACAATTTAACTTTGTAAAATAAAACACCATAATGTGCATTAAGAGATAAAAAAAATAAAAATTAACTAACTTTTTTAATAAAATATCATCAAATTTGTCTGTAAATATTTCACTCTAAATCACAAGCCTGGTGAATTGTAGGCTAAGTTATATCGTTTCCAACGTTTTATTCATATTCTGAAAAGTGCATGCACATGTCTTGTTGGATGGACTGTCAAAGCAGTATATTTTCACCGTAAATTATAACGTTGTTCATACTTTTTATCAATAACAATGAACAGTAGGCTAGGTTATTATTAATTACATTTAATGTTCTGTAAAACCAATTGTATTTTTCACTGTATATTGGACAAAACACGGTTTTATTGTTAGCTCACCATTAACACTAACAATCTGCTTCTTATTCGTCTTAATATCAGAAGCGACTTTAAAACCTTGGAAACGCCTCAGCATAAAACCGCAATGATTGTATTGTCTCAGTGTCTCTCTGTTTATTGACTGCAGCAGTCAGTCACTTCCAGGTGATACCGCTAACCATATGGACATTTCGTCGCTCCTAACCTTATAAAATAAAGATTTTCTGTAGTTAAACACACAGTAAAACACCAAAATAAGATTTAACGGTGTAATTTAAAAACTTTCCGTCGGTAATAAAAGTTAAAAGCGTGTTGTTTGATAATGTAGCGGGCCTGCGCTGAGGCAAACGCATCTTCCCTCCCCAGTGAATTCATCCAGCAGGTGCAGCTCCTGTACGAGCTATAGTGCCCTCAGTAAAACACGACAAACAGACAGCAGTTTACAGTCTCATCCGTTACTCCTACCTGTTATGAGCCCAAGCGATGAAGAAGAGCTGTTCGGCTCGCCTTCATCTTCGTCGGTTGTTCTTATATTATCAGCACACGGGGATTAAGCGAGCGGATCTCAGACCCCTCCTTCAGCACACGGTGACATCAGAGCGGATTACACACCAGTAAACACCCTCCCTGCCCCCAAACCATCCCGCAACAACCCGCACCATCTGTCTGTGCTTTTGACTCAATTACACTTCCTCTGCAGATACGCAGATTGTTATTAATGTTCAGATCAGATGTCACTTTCTCATATAAGAACTCCGGACTGTAAGCGGATGTTCACACTGTCCTTCAATCACAGTGATAAACTCCCTTTAAAGGGATATTCAGCTAAAAATGAAAATTAGCCCATGATTTGCTCACCCTGAAGCCATACTAGGTGTATATGACATTCTTCTTTCAGACGAATACAATTTTTTATATAAAAAAAATGTCCTGGCTCTTCCAAGCTTTACTTAGTCAATGGGTATATTTTTTTGGAAGTCCATCAAAGCGCATCCATCCGTGATAAAAGTGCTCCACACGGCTCTGGGGGGTTAATAAAGGCCTTCTGAAGCGAAGTGATGCGTTCGTGTAAGAAAAATATCCATATTTAAAACTTCAACTAAAATAACTAGCCGGCAGACGGCCGTACGCAAGTTGACTTACACCAAAAGAGTAACACTCGACGATGTATGACGTAGGATGTAGGAGTAGCGTAAGCTTTGAGGGCAACCGCGGTTCAAACAGGGCTGGGCAACCGCGTTCGTTATTACGTTGTGCGTCAAGTTCAAGGGTTTCTCTTTTAGTGTAAGTCGTCTTGCGTACGGCCGTCTGCCAGACGCGTACAAACAGCATTTGGGACAATTTACACGAGCTTAAAACGGAAAAGTTTTTCCTTTGCGCTTTTCAGGTATAGATGACGTTGTCAAAACGATCCCCGTTCCCACGGATCTGCGAAATCAGTGAAAAACGCTGTATTCTGCTGCCAGGCCAGTAGTTGGCGGTGTCACCGTTTTCACAAATTCACGTTTTTGAGACGATAATCATGGAATAATTTTCAAAATCTTCCCGTTTCCAAAAGTTTGCATTTTCAGGCCCACAAAATGCTGTTGATATGTAAATGAACGGCGAAAACGCATTAAAAAATGGTGTTGTGTAAACTGTTTCTTTGTTCTGTTGTTGCGTTTTTATTACATTAGGGTTGCGCTAGGTGGCCCCGCCCACAGTGAAATCTCATTGGTCCAAAATGTGCAAATCGCACAATTATTTATAAATTGAGAAAGTATAATTTAAAATATATGAATTTATATGTTTATTTTTTATTTATAATTATTTATGATATCACTTTGTGTAATGATTTAAATTAACCTAAAACACTAAACTAAGGCAGTCTTTTTTTCTATAAAACGGTATTTATTTTTATAATTGTCACCGTACATTTCATGCTTCCACTCATGTGCCGTTCTGGGAAAGCCTATAAATAATTGCTCGATGTCAGAAAGCAGCAGGCCATCGAGACCCTTTGGGAACATACACATCCTCAAATCAAAATATGTTTGATACAGTTCACGGATTCACTCATTCACTTCATTACTGTAGTCGCATAGCAAATATTTTATTCTGTTTATGAAATGAAAAATGCTGCAGGTGGCACTAGTAAACAATACTGGATAAAAATGTTACACACATAGGCCTTCTGCTCACACAGGAATTGTTTTATATCCAGCTGTAGGGCTAAATATTTGAAGTAAATGGTACTGTCTTGTTTTGTTTAGTATTTAATAAATAGCTTGCTTTGACATTTTTCTTCAAATATAGTTCTTTTATATCTTCTACCATTCTCAGATGAGGATTCTGGCTTACATGTGGAACACAGATGAGTTTGGTTTTATCATTTACTGTAGACCACTTTGACCTCAGCAAAAGCAGCTGTCTGTTAGCACTCAGCAGCCACAGGTCTTGTCACGCAAACCTGTGTATGTTTGCTGAAGCATTAATTCCTGTATCAGCAATGTGTATGCAGAGGGAGGAACACAATACCTGACCTAATTTGAAACAGATGTCAATTCTGAAATCAGTGATGGCGTATTCAGTTAATTCCCAGAGGAACTTCTTCATGTGGTCAAGAATCCCACCCATCCGCTGAGTTCAGATAACCCGACATCCAGCGTCCTCTGGCTCTGTCACATTCTGCCGGCATTACACATTTGTATCATGTTTCCAATCTGTGTTCGTGGACCACATTGTGTGACTTCAGCCTCTAATTATTTATGGTTTGACCCGTAACACACAACGGTGTGACTTCACCCTCTAATTGTAAAAGAGTGTGTGGAATGAAGAACATTGTTCCAAGTTCAGTTCTTACAGATCTTAAAAACATAAACATTTTTGTGAAATGAAATTGCACAGAATTTAAAAACATAACATTAGGAAAAAATAACCTAATAACACAGATTAAGTGTCATTTTTTTAAACGTAAAAAAAAAAAAAAAAATCAGACATAACTCTATAATTATTTATATTTCAATAAAAAAGAAAATTTTAATTTTAATAATTCAGTGATATCACAACAACCCAAAAATTGCATTTTATAAATAAACCCCATATTGTAAAATGTTAGCTGTATGCTTCATCACATATGAAAGCTTTTCCAAAAGAATCTTTCCCTTAATCCGCTCCCTGCTTTCATAATGTTCCTGCCTTGTTGAAGAAAAGAGAGTTAAAAATATCTAGTAAAATATGTATAGATAAATTGTAAAGTCACCATGAAATTAAAATGGACAATTCTTGTTTTCATGGAATATTGCAGTGTTTATTATAAATGAATTTTCATGTGCCCTCATAATCCCCTCCCTCCTGCAGCATCTCTTCTCTGATGATGTGTTCACTGGCGAGAGGGCGGAGCAACCTGTCACTCAAATTAGATCCACCAATAGCAAACCACAACCTTCCAATCAATTCCCCACGGACAAAATCAAGCACCGCCCTTCATTGGTTCTTGTTCCAGAAGCCGTTTCACTCGGATATACGTCACAATAGGGAAGAAAAGACTATCACAACTTCAGTTTCATGCCAACTTTAAATGAAACACATCTTCATGATTATTCCAAACTCATTTCTTGCGCTGTAGTGATCTCTGATTTTCTGCATAATTTGTCAGTCTGATAAAAAACTAAATGTTTTTTTAAATTGTGTTTAATAGCCAAATTCCTGGTCAAGAACTACACTACACATTATCCACCAATCAGAGAAGGCTGCGTTACCATGGAAACTGAAATGATGACAAAAGAGCTCCATAGAATGGAGAATAGAAAAAGGATGAAAAAAAATATTATGGACCACTGATTTATGAGAATTATACATTATATAGATCAGAACTATAGACCCTTTTCACATGTCCGGGCCTCTCGGAAGCAGAAGTCATCATTGTTGGGTAATCTTCTATAGCGGTTAATGGGAGAAAAAAGCAAATATCATTTTTGTATTACCATTTGCTCCAATAGCAAAAGAAAAAAAATACATAGCATTTCCACATCATTCCAAAAGTGGGGAAATAGAGAGATTGATAACGGCAGTCAGAGGAGAGAAAGATGTCAAATGTGCCATCACTCCCTCAGCAATATTAAAAACACCCTTGTAGCAGCATTTTATTTTTTTATTTTGTAATTTACTGCCAAGGAAATATAACACAAAATATAGATTTATAAATGTATATTGATAATTAAAAAAAAAAAGGAAAATATGAAAAACGCATCTTTAGAGTCTGTAAAAAGTGTCCACTGGAAATAAAGGCAGTCAGAAAAGTGACTATATATTAAAATAGGCTTTTTCATTTGGTGTCAAGCGGACAGAATGTATAATAATGTTTCATAAGATCACGGAACGGAAGTTGTGATAGTCTTTTCTTCCCTATTGTGATGTATATCCGAGTGAAACGGCTTCTGGAACAAGAACAAATTGGAACTGATGTTGTCCGTGGGGAACTGATTGGAAGGTTGTGGTTTGCTATTGGTGGATCTCATGTGAGTGACAGGTTGCTCCGCCCTCTCGCCAGTGAACACATCATCAGAGAAGAGAAGAGATGTTGCAGAAAGAGGAAGTTATTTTGATTAAAGATTATGAGGCACATGAATTAAAAAAGTAATGGATAAACAATTTATAATAAATACAGCAATATTCCATAAACATTGTGATTTCATGGTGACAGATGTGCTCATATCAACAAATGTTGCATAACTAGAACACAGTTCTTACTGGATTCTTGCCTGAATAACAGGAGAAGAGGGAGATGTTGTGGTGCTCCAGATGGCACAGTACCAAAGTGGAAATACTTTACAAGAGACTGTCTGATTTCAAGATGTCACACATTCAAGAAAGAAAACAAAGGTCCATATGGATCAGATATGGATCTGTAATATGAAGGTGTTTGGAGGGGAAGCGGTCAGCAGGTCTGAGGTAAGGGAACCTCTGAATCTGGTCAACATTACTGAACCCCTCTCCCTTCTTCCCTCCCTTTTTCTTCTCCAGCAGCAGCCAGACAGAAGGATCACATCTGAGCGCCGTTTAAACGCTGGAAAGAAGGACAGGATGAGAGAGTGAAGTCTCGAAACGGGTCTTATTTCATCTTTGCAGGAAAAACCGCAGGAGAGAAGATGCTTTCTTTCTACGTTCTGAGCTTGATTGGTGAGGACTTGGTTTGATTGGTTGTCATGTCCATCATTGTACGTGCATAAGGGTGTGTTTGTGCTCTTTTCTCTCAGTGACAGCTAAAGCAGAGCTTTTGCCAGGCTCCTGTAGCTTTCAGGAGAGCATATGTGACTATATGTCCGACCCAGGCTTCCTCAGCTGGACTCTCGACTCGTCCGGTGAGTTTCAGCAGATGAACATGATCGCAGTGCATTTTTTAATCATTTGATGCCAAGTTCACCATTACATGAGTGGATGATGTGTGACCCTGGACCACAAAACCAGTCACATGGGTCACAGTTTAGAGATTTATACATCATATGAAAGCTGAATGAATAAGCTTCCAGTGATGTATGGTTTGTTAAAATAGGACAATATTGGCCGAGATACAACTATTTGAACATCTGGAGTCTGAGGGTGCCAAAAAATCGAAACATTGAGAAAATCGCCTTTAAAGTGGTCCATTTATGTTTGAGATTGTGCTGCATTCACTCACAAAAATATTTTTTTTATATATTTACGGTAGGAAATTTACAAATTATCTTCATGGAACATGATCTTTACTTAATATCCTAATGATTTTTGGCATAAAAGAAAAATTGAGAATTTTGACCCATACAATGTATTGTTCAATGATTATTATATACAATGATTATTCTGTTGAGTCAATGGCATGATGATATATATATATTTTTAGCAGGTCTATTAATCTATGAAAAATACAGTAAAAATTACATTTTAAACATAAAATTTCTTTAATAAGCCTCTTCTGTGATGAACATGTTTTTTAATTTCTGAATTGATGTTCACTTTGATCATTTTAGGGCATAAAGTAAAAAAAAAAAGCGGTGCATCTGTCCTGATATCATAATGCAGAAGAAGAGGAATCTTGAAAACAAAATGTTATTGAGTAGTTTAGCATTATCATTATTATTTTACTATAGAAAAACTAAATAGGCAGTGAAGCAGTTATGGTCAAATTATTTTAAAATTTTAATACATTTTATATGAACTGGTGTTGTGTGGAAAAGAGCTGTATAGAAATTCTTCAAAAAATCTCCTTTTCTCTTGTCCAAGACACACACACACACACACACACACACACACACACACACACACACACACACACACACACACACACACACACACACACACACACACACACATATATATATATATATATATATACATACAGAATTGTATTTTTGTTTAACTAACCCTTTAAGACCACTTTTAGGCTTGTGAAAAGCAATGTTTCACATGGTTTATTCCAGACAGACTTTTACATTGTTTTCAAAGTTAAAAAATGTGAACTTCATGCATTGAAAGCCCAGAAAAAGTGAAGAAATCGTGTTTAATGAGGCACACATCTGGATGCAGTGGCCTCAATGTTTATGGCATCTGGAGATAGTGAAGTAGCACATTATTGGATTGGGCAATTGTTGTGTTTAAACGTGGCATGAATCGCATTTCCACACGCCCACTGGATCATTTGCTTTTGATTTAAGAAGAGGAAATTAAGAAGAAATGTAAGGATTAAATACAAATGTGTAGAAAATAGAAGCCATGCCTACATGTGACACTTGACAGATGTATTTTAGCATTTCAGTCATGAAACAATAGTTTGGTTGTTAAATGGTCTGTCACTGCTATAAAATTATTTATTTTTTTGCTTTCTCAGCTGTACACACACAAACTCTTGCCATGAATGTTGTTTTCCTTCCGCTTTACTCAGGACACTTCATCACAGTTGAGGAGCGTGTCCAGGAGGACCAGGGGAAGGCGGTTCTTTTGGGTCCAGATGTGGATCAACAGGACTGGAGCTGTTTCAGGATGGTGTATCAGGTCACAGCCGGCGCTTCCCTGCAGGTGCAGAAGCGCACAGACGGAGAGAGTTTCGATCAGGTGCTGTGGACGACCCAAAGCCCGTCTGACAGCTGGCTCATCGCCAGCATTGACCTTCAGAACTCTACCGAAACATTTAAGGTGAGAGCTGTTGCCCAGCTAACAGAGGATGGTCTCAGCTAACGTTCTGGCAAGGTTATGAACGAACATTCTTCTAGTAACATTAATAGAATGTCCGTTCAAAGTTATCTGGTCTTTAATAATGTTCTCACAATGATAGCACAAAGATTTATACATCGTTCATGGAACTTTTTTTTTCTGAAATATTTTAGTTGGATGTTCATCTAACATTTTTTAAATGTTTCTACTGGTTTTACAATGTTTATAGAGAACATTCAAAAGCAACATTCCCATTATGTTTGCAAAATGATCAAATGGAATGTTTCCTTAAAGGCATACCTGTCAAGTTTTGGATTTGAAAATAGGGGAAATACCCCCCCCCCCATGCTGTGAACATTCATTATAGCCTAAATGAAAACACAAAAGGGTGTATATGAAGAGCATTTATGTAAAGGCTTATTTGCATTTTTTCTGTTCATTTATCATTGCTTGTCTTTACATTTTATTTTCATTCCACATATTCTTTTCATTTCATATTGCTTTTCTTTTACAGTTTTTCTTTTCATTTCACATAACTTTTCTTTACTCTTTTAGTGAGTTATTGTATAAATTTGTTGCAGACTTTGCATTCGCGGTATTTACATGAGGGTTTTGTTTTTTTGGCAGGAGTGCCTTACGTCCTTTTTTTTTTTAACGTACTTTATTATGAACAATGCACAGAACAAGGGTTGTCACTCATCAACCCTTAAAGGGTCTTATCATCTGACCTCACACACTGACCTCGCGACAACTGCCACCTACAGTCCCTGTAGTAGGCTACTGCAGGTGGCAGTTATCGCGAGGCTACTGACAGACTCAGATTAGGAATGTTTTTGTTTTTTTTACTCCGCCCGGGCCCGGGGTAGCCTATTATTATTTTTTAATAACGCAGGTTAAAAACCGGGAGATTTACGGGAAAATACTAATACGGGAGGACGGCGGGAAAGAAGGGTAAAATACGGGACTTTCCCGGCCAAAACGGGATACTTGACAGGTATGCTTAAAGGTAGGGTAGGCGATTTTGGAAAAGCTAGCAATAGCAAGCTAGCTTTGAAAGCATAAGATCCAAACGTCTCCAAAGCCACACCTCCTTCAAAACACATGAACGCACAGTCACACACAGCAGAGTCTGCAATCATCATTCATTTCTGCGTTGATAGCGTTGACACAGAAACAGATAAATCCGAGTCTGAGGGTTGCCATCTCGTAATTACAGTTATGACATTGCGTGAACGCAGCATAAGCTCATTGTTTTGGTTCAGGAGGAAGTGTATAAGTTGGCTACTGTTTGTTTGTGGCGCTCGGTGACTGACATCTGTCTACAACTTTGCACAGCCTTACTGAACGTGCTGATGACTGTGTGGAAGCGTGCAAATGCACATGTTAACAGGCAGGTACATGACATACTTTCATTCGGATCGAATGCAATGATTGGACGAACATTTATTGGTCCTGAGACTTCCACAGAAGATACTGTATATGTACATTTTTAATATTTAGGCCACTCTTTTTATTGATTGCTATCAGGATGTAAAGAGAGTTTCAACCAGTATGACAAAATGTGTCTATAAAAAATTTGCCTACCCTACCTTTAATGTTCACATAACCAAGAAAACAAACAAAAAAACATTTAAAATACTGGATGTTTTGACTGTTCAGAGAACATTCAGAAATAACGTTTTCATAACTTAATATGAACTATGCTAAGAACATATTTTTATTAACTGGCCTAGATTTGCTGATGTATGTATTATTGTCATGTGAGAATAATGACATGTTCGCTCCACATTTGTAGATCGTCATTGAAGGCAATCTAGGAGAAGAAGAAGGCAGCAGCGTGTCCATCTATGAGATAAAGATCTCTGACAAATACTGTATAGGTTAGTGCTCTCTTAACTTGGGCCACTAAACAGCATGTTAGATTCAGCCCAGCAACCTTTCACTTTGCTTATTTATAATTATAACATTAACAATGTAATGCCAAAATCAGGGCCAACCACATGAAAAGAACTATTAATCACGGAAAAAAGATTCTGTTCTTTCTTAACGATGTTTTGATGGTTATTCGGGACAAGCCTGTGTGCACATTCTTGAGGCAAAAGAAAATCTTTTAAATGGACCCAGATTTCTGTTGCTCAGTTCTTATGTTAGTCAGCATTGTGCTCCAGTGTTATTGCCCTAAAAGGCTTGCAGAGCTAGAGGGCTTCAAAACTAGTTATTGACATTTTCATGCAAAATAATAACTCCTTTTCTGGTCATGTGACCCCAAAGAGTGTGACTTTGAAGAAGCTCACCTGTGCGGATACACAAACCAGAGGAACAGATATATGAACTGGCGTGTGGGACGATCAGATGACGCTACACTGGCAGATGGAGCAGGTTAGTCTGCTTTACCATTTATGACATGAAAAAAGATTTAGCCTCAAAATCTTATTCAATATTTAAAAAATATATTATATTGTATAATCTTAGACGACATGGAAAATGTTCTATTTTTGTTGTAATCTTGAATAATACAAAAAAATGTTTTTTAATATAAATTATCTATATTATTATACAAATCATAAACAATTTTTGCGATTTAAAAATCAATAAATTGTCTTGTGTATAAATCTTAAATTGTTTATGATTCATATAATAATATACCTGTATAATGAAAACAAATATATACAGTAATCTTATGCAATTGGATCTGTATTTAATTTTATACATACTCTATGATACAATTAATTACAAAAAAAAATATTTTATAAGTTGTATAATTTTACAAAATACAAATATATATATATATATATATATATATATATATATATATATATATATATATATATATATATATATATATATTCAAAAAAGGTTTTCATATCAAAAAGTTTATCAAAAGTTATATAATCTTATACGATACGATTTGAAAAATAGAAAAATCTATTATTTTTTATAATCATGTACAATAGAAAATTGTATGAAAGCTTTTCAGCATATAAATTCTAACCTGTATAATTTAAAACAAATATATCATATAATACCAAAAACATACCATTTTATAGGTATTTATTGTAATACTTATTCTATGATATTTATGCTATATGAGATTTATACAACTTAAAAAATCTTATACAGAAAAGTGTTATGGTATAGTGTAATGTGATTAGATTTTTTTTTAAAATGTTTTATTGTATAATATATACGCTAAAATTATCTTTAAAAGTTTTATCTTATGATCTTAACAAAGAATGTATACAAAATTTTGTATCCTAATGGATAACGTTGTATCGCATAATCTTGTACAGTTTGATGGCATTATTACACACTTCAGTCATACATGAAAGACCCACTTCCTGACTGTTACACCGTCTGACATCCTGTTACCGTAAAATCTGGATTTTCCTGATACCGAGGTTCTGTCAGTCATGCCCTTTTATTGATCTGCTCAGGTCAGTACATGTATTTGGACTCCACTGACACTAAAAGCTTCCAGGAGGTGGCCGAGCTGGTGTCTCCGATGACCACAGTGCCCATGTCGGGCTGCTTGAGCTTCCAGTACCAGCAGGATCACGCTGGGGACCATCTGTTCTCCCTCTTCAGCAGGGATCAGGCTGGACAGTATCAGGAGCTGTGGAGAGCCGATCTACAAGGAAACAAGCACGTGGACTGGAGTCCAGAAGCCAGGGTCTGGATACCTGTACAAGTGGACCTGAAAGCTCCATATCCTATTGAGGTAAGGACTGACCAACACAAATAAACCACATCATGCCGGTCTATTATTGCGGGAAAATCTATTTCAGATGCAACCACCACCAACCACCACTGACTGGCTGTTTTACACCAGGCAAACAGTCTCTTCCTGGATAAGAGTTCTAGGCCAGAATAAGCTGACAAATTACTGTTAGCTGTTTAGTCAAAAACCTAAGGAATACGAGTCGGTGTGTTGTTTTATTGATGCTGTTCCTGAAGGACGTCACAGGAAAACATATGGGTTTTAAAGAAAATACCCAGCTAACAAATGTTGAAGAATGTTTTGCTAACGTTCCCATTAAAGGAGTGGTTCACTTTACAATGAAAATTAGCCCATGATTTACTCACCCTCAAGCCATCCTATGTGTATATGACTTTCTTCTCTCAGACGAATACAATCTGAGTTATATTAAAAAATGTCCTGGCTCTTCCAAGCTTTATAATGGCAGTGAATTGCAACCATCAGTATGAACCTCTAAAAAGTGCATCCATCAATCATAAACAAACTCCATAATAAAGGCCTTCTGAAGCAAAACGATGAGTTTGTGTTAGAAAAATATTCCTATTTAACATGTTACAAAGTAAAATTCTAGCTTCCGGCCAAATGAACGTACGCAGTTTACTTACGCCTACAGCGCAACTTATGGCGTCGACAGTAGCGAGTGCGTCATGGCGTAGCGTAAATATCAGCAGCATTACTCGCATAAGTCGAATCCGTATGTTCGTTTGGCCGGAAGCTAGTTATTTTACTTTATAATGTTTTAAATATGGATATTTTTCTTATACGAAGAGCCTACGCGCTCGAAACGTTACCACCTGTGTGTGAGTCTATTATTAAATTTTCACATTTTTGGAGCCATGGTGTGCCGATTTTTTTTCTTTTTTTCCCCCCCTTTTTTATAAATTTTCTTGTCGAGCACCCAATTTGAGCAACATATTGCTTTGGATGTGTGTGCTTTTGATCTGATTTTACGATATTTTTCTTACACAAATGCATCGCTTCACTTCAGAAGGCCTTTATTAACCCCCGGAGCCGTGTGGAGCACTTTAATCATGGATAGATGCGCTTTTATGATGGATAGATGCACTTTTATGATGGATAGATGCGCTTTTATAATGGATAGATGCGCTTTTATGATGGACAGATGCAGTTTTATGATGGACAGATGCACTTTTATGATGGATAAATGCGCTTTTATGATGGATAGATGCACTTTTATGATGGACAGATGCACTTTTATGATGGATATGCACTTTAATGATGGATAGATGCACTTTTATGATGGATAGATGCACTTTTATGATGGATAGATGCGCTTTTATGATGGATGCACTTTTATGATGGATAGATGCACTTTTATGATGGATAGATGCACTTTTATGATGGATAGATGCGCTTTTATGATGGACAGATGCAGTTTTATGATGGATAGATGCGCTTTTATGATGGATAGATGCGCTTTTATGATGGATTCATTAATATATCTCCGATTGTATTCGTCTGAAAGAAGAATGTCATATACACCACCGTTATGTGTCCGACATTGTAAAGAGCGATACCGTTGTGCAGCATTTACCTCAGTAAGTGGCAGAGTGGATCTCTGAGCTGGTGGTGTGAGTGGAGGCTAATTAGCATATTCATAGTTATATGGATTCATGGAAAAATGAGGAAAGGGTGTAGTTACATTCAAGCTATTGTTAGGCATGAAGAATTTTTTTTCACAGGAAAAAACGTTGAAATATGTCATTTTGGTGATCAAAGATGAGTTTTAAGGGATACAATTATTGACTACAGGGGGACTTACATTTTTTTTCAGTGTTTTAAGACATGAAATTAAATGTAATTAGACTTTATATTTAATTTTAAATCCTTTAAATAATTTTAAATGTTCAGTTTAGCATGATTTAATTGTTGAACATAATTTATCACACTACATGTACAATTGACAACCCTAGCCTTTACATGTGTGTGTATATCCTACCAGTTGGTGTTTGAGGGGGCGTTCAACAGTCCTCATGGAGGATACGTGCTTCTCGATGACATTTCCTTCTCTCCAGAGTTCTGTCATGCAGGCACAGGTATATTTGAACACCTCGAAGTTCAGTTCAATACCCCAATACCCAATTCCTACATGACCACTTAAAAATATGTGTTTTCACAGAGCCAACATTTGATCCATCTATTGCAAACTGTGACTTTGAGTCAGGATATTGTCAGTATGTCCGGACACTGTGGAAGAGAATGTCTGTCAAGCCCAACATCTACAGCGCTGGAGACCATACGACAGGAGCAGGTACAGGCACTTATAATCTGCACTACCAGTCAAAGGTCTGAGGTCAGTAATGTATATATAATAATATATATATATATATACAGTGGGGAGAACAAGAATTTGATACACTGCCGATTTTGCAGGTTTTCCCACTTACAAAGCATGTAGAGGTCTGTAATTTTTATCATAGGTACACTTCAACTGTGAGAGACGGAATCTAAAACAAAAATCCAGAAAATCACATTGTATGATTTTTAAATAATTAATTTGCATTTTATTGCATGACATAAGTATTTGATCACCTACCAACCAGTAAGAATTCCGACTCTCACAGACCTGTTAGTTTTTCTTTAAGAAGCCCTCCTGTTCTCCACTCATTACCTGTATTAACTGCACCTGTTTGAACTCGTTACCTGTATAAAAGACACCTGTCCACACACTCAATCAAACAGACTCCAACCTCTCCACAATGCCCAAGACCAGAGAGCTGTGTAAGGACATCAGGGATAAAATTGTAGACCTGCACAAGGCTGGGATGGGCTACAGGACAATAGGCAAGCAGCTTGGTGAGAAGGCAACAACTGTTGGTGCAATTATTAGAAAATGGAAGAAGTTCAAGATGACGGTCAATCTCCCTCGATCTGGGGCACCATGCAAGATCTCACCTCGTGGGGCATCAATGATCATGAGGAAGGTGAGGGATCAGCCCAGAACTACACGGCAGGACCTGGTCAATGACCTGAAGAGAGCTGGGACCACAATCTCAAAGAAAACCATTAGTAACACACTACGCCGTCATGGATTAAAATCCTGCAGCGCACACAAGGTCCCCCTGCTCAAGCCAGCGCATGTCCAGGCCCGTCTGAAGTTTGCCAATGACCATCTGGATAATCCAGAGGAGGAATGGGAGAAGGTCATGTGGTCTGATGAGACAAAAATAGAGCTTTTTGGTCTAAACTCCACTCGCCGTGTTTGGAGGAAGAAGAAGGATGAGTACAACCCCAAGAGCACCTTCCCAACCGTGAAGCATGGAGGTGGAAACATCATTCTTTGGGGATGCTTTTCTGCAAAGGGGACAGGACGACTGCACAGTATTGAGGGGAGGATGGATGTGGCCATGTATCGCGAGATCTTGGCCAACAACCTCCTTCCCTCAGTTAGAGCATTGAAGATGGGTCGTGGCTGGGTCTTCCAGCATGACAACGACCCGAAACACACAGCCAGGGCAACTAAGGAGTGGCTCCATAAGAAGCATCTCAAGGTCCTGGAGTGGCCTAGCCAGTCTCCAGACCTGAACCCAATAGAAAATCTTTGGAGGGAGCTGAAAGTCTGTATTGCCCAGTGAAAGCCCCGAAACCTGAAGGATCTGGAGAGGGTCAGTATGGAGGAGTGGGCCAAAATCCCTGCTGCAGTGTATGCAAACCTGGTCAAGAACTACAGGAAATGTATGATCTCTGTAATTGCAAACAAAGATTTCTGTACCAAATATTAAGTTCTGCTTTTCTGATGTATCAAATACTTATGTCATGCAATAAAATTGTTTTAGCAATTAAAATTGTTTATTTTGTTTTAGATTCCGTCACTCACAGTTGAAGTGTACCTATGATAAAATTACAGATTTCTACATGTTTTGTAAGTGGGAAAACCTGCAAAATCGGCAGTGTATCAAATACTTGTTCTCCCCACTGTATAAAGCGATAGTGTATATAAAATACATTAATGCTTAAGACATTGTAAAGCATGAAAAGGGCTAAAATATAGTTGTACTTTCTGAACAGGATCCTTTTTGCTGGCAAACTCTCGCTCCAGTTTACAGTCTGGATACATCAGCCGTTTGTTTGGCCCGCTAATGCCAGGGAATCAGAAATACTGCCTGAAGTTCTTCTACTCCCTGCGAGGTCTTAGTGGAACAGATCAAGTCCTCTCAGCGTATCTGTATTACAGAGACGGTACTAAACAAGAGCAAATATGGAGCCAGAATGAGAAGATAAGAAATGTTTGGATTGCAGTTGAACTGACCATTCAAAGTCAGAAGAATACTCAGGTAATATACGTCTTTAGTTCACCTCTCTTGCTACTGCTTGTCTACTTGCTATATGTATTTTAAAAAGATATATCATCAGCATGTAAACGCTAGCTGCAAAGCTAACAGATATGGACTACAAACTGTGCGCTAAAGTCAGTCAAAATTATTTTTCCACCAATTCAAACATCACAATTCAATTGTACATGAGACATGCAAGACATCAGTCTCTGAAGATAGCGTCATGACATACACATATTGGTTGATGGATTTCTCTTGTGAAAAAGAAGTGCACTTAATTGTATTGAATGTGCACTTTTAGTGTGCTTCAAATCTTAAAAGTATATTTTTAAAAACTGTACTTGATTTCAATGAACATTTCACAGGGTCTTTACATACAGATTCTCAGACACACTTTTGGCCCACTGCTCTAGCATCTGTTAGCAAGACATGGGTTTATGCCTCACATGACTTTTATTACAGCAAGATCCAGATTTAGAGAAATAAACCTTTATAACATCTGGAAAAATAAAACGGTCTGAGAGGATCATTCATTCTGTCCACTGACCCATACCATGAGTTTTGCTTTATACTTTTTTAAATATTATGTATTTAATTTTAGATGTACACTGTATTTATTTTCGGATTTGTTATTTTCTTGTTAATCTTAATTCTGTGGTTTTTCTACATCTGGGTGATGAAGGTGGTTTTCATCAGCACATGCAAAAATGTTTGGAGTTGTGGTTCTGTTGGTCTCGATGACATTGAGGTCACCCTTGGGGATTGCGCACTGTTAGGTACAAAAGCTTCATTTATTTACAAAACTCTGTGCATGGGAGTCATGAATCATCATTGTGAATCTTACAGTTGATTCCTTGATATTTTTGTTACAGCATCTTCTCTGTCAGTCCCGTCTCACTGTGACTTTGAGACTGGTCTCTGTGGATACACTCAGGATAAGGAAGGAGACTCAGGCGACTGGATGCTGGCCAGAGGACCCACACCAACATCTTACACTGGGCCGAGAGGAGACCACACCACTGGACTGGGTGAGCTTCAAACCAGCCCTGAAAACCCTTTCCACACTCGTCACTTGCAGTTGAAAAAATAAAGGTTGCAAAAGAAGGCTTTTCACATGTGAACTGCACACTGCAGTGATGCCATAGAAGAACTTTTTTTGGTTCTTAAAGTCCCCCTGTGGTGAAAATAAAGATTTTAATGTTGTTTTATATGTCTATATGGTGTTATTAATATGCTTTAAGACAAATACAAATTCATAAGTCAACACCATTGCTGATTATTTTCTCCTTAAAACTGCAGTGAATCAAAGACAGTCTCAAAAACACGGTTTGATATTTGCATATTCGAGGTGGGGCTCATTTGCATATTCAAAGAACCATGTACAGTGGGGAGAACAAGTATTTGATACACTGCCAATTTTGCAGGTTTTCCCACTTGCAAAGCATGTAGAGGTCTGTCATTTTTTATCATAGGTACACTTCAACTGTGAGAGATGGAATCTAAAACAAAAATCCAGAAAACCACATTGTATGATTTTTAAATAATTAATTTGCATTTTTATTGCATGACTTAAGTATTTGATCACCTACCAACCAGTAAGAATTCCGGCTCTCACAGACCTGTTAGTTTTTCTTTAAGAAGCCCTCCTGTTCTCCACTCATTACCTGTATTAACTGCACCTGTTTGAACTCGTTACCTGTATAAAAGACACCTGTCCACACACTCAATCAAACAGACTCCAACCTCTCCACAATGGCCAAGACCAGAGAGCTGTGTTAGGACATCAGGGATAAAATTGTAGACCTGCAGAAGGCTGGGATGGGCTACAGGACAATAGGCAAGCAGCTTGGTGAGAAGGCAACAACTGTTGGCACAATTATTAGAAAATGGAAGAAGTTCAAGGTGACGGTCAATCTCCCTCGGTCTGGGGCACCATGCAAGATCTCACCTCGTGGGGCATCAATGATCATGAGGAAGGTGAGGGATCAGCCCAGAACTACACGGCAGGACCTGGTCAATGACCTGAAGAGAGCTGGGACCACAATCTCAAAGAAAACCATTAGTAACACACTACGCTGTCATGGATTAAAATCCTGCAGAGCACGCAAGGTCCCCCTGCTCAAGCCAGCGCATGTCCAGGCCCGTCTGAAGTTTGCCAAAGACCATCGGGATGATCCAGAGGAGGAATGGGAGAAGGTCATGTGGTCTGATGAGACAAAAATAGAGCTTTTTGGTCTAAACTCCACTCGCCGTGTTTGGAGGAAGAAGGATGAGTACAACCCCAAGAACACCATCCCAACCGTGAAGCATGGAGGTGGAAACATCATTCTTTGGGGATGCTTTTCTGCAAAGGGGACAGGACGACTGCACCGTATTGAGGGGAGGATGGATGGGGCCATGTATCGCGAGATCTTGGCCAACAACCTCCTTCCCTCAGGAAGAGCATTGAAGATGGGTCGTGGCTGGGTCTTCCAGCATGATAACGACCCAAAACACACAGCCAGGGCAACTAAGGAGTGGCTCTGTAAGAAGCATCTCAATTACACATTTGCAATGTAGTGAATTTAAATATATATTTATTTTAAATGTAATATTGATTAACAGACTCATTACAAAGTGCACTTTTTAAGAAAGGGTCATGAAAGTGTACTCTCTGTAAGTCACATTATCACCCTGTTTGGACTCAGTTTGCAGTGTTTCCCGCCATTAGTTGTCACCTTAGTCACTAATTAGATTTATCATCACGTTCAGCTGTTTCACCTGTTATCAGCTTTTTGTCTGTGTATTTAACTCCTGTGTTTTCAGTTCACCTTGGTCCGGTCTTGTCTATGCACGTTTAGGTATCGTCAGTGTGTGGTTGTGTGTACTTGCTTGTCATTTTGTGGAATTACCCTGTGGATATTATTAAATACTGTTTGAACCTTTCACCTTCATCTTCTTGTGTTTGCATGCAGAACAACCATGACAGGTACACTAAAGTGGCCTTTTATTTCCTTAAACCTGAATTATCTGCAAGTACAGTTTTAAAAAAATATACTACAAGTGCACATTCAAGTACCTTGGCCCATTGACATCTATTATTGCAAACATTATTTTTATTTATATAATGCAAACAGAGGGACACAACACAATTATTTTCTGTGGTAATTAAATCTTATTGTATCTGAGACTGAGACGTACGTTTCTCTGCTTTTAGGTCATTATTTGCACATCGAGGCATCCGTGATGCTGCCCGGACACAAAGCGCGCCTCTTCTCCAGCTCTCTGCGCGGCTCTCGAGAACCACAGTGCTTGCAGTTCTACTACCACATGTATGGATCAGGGATTGGCCAGCTGAGCGTTTACCTCCAGACGGGACAAGAAAATGAGGACAAATTATTGTGGACGAGCCACGGAGAACAGGGCATCTCCTGGCTCAGAGCATCAATAAACTACCAATATGACCAACAACACCAGGTTAGTTGCATTAAACTGCATTCACGAGTTCACACTTACATATGATTAAATAGAGTAAAGGTTATGTGTATTTGGCGTGCTGTCCGAGGGGAGGGATCTGAGTGAGGTATTTGGCCCGAACTCAGAGGAACCACCCCATATTTTATTAATTTTACCAAGAACTGCGTAAGCCCAACATTAATTGGTTGTGACCTGTGACCTAGTTCATCCAAAATGAAAATTCTGTCAGTAATTACTCACTCTCATGTCGTTCCAAACCCGTAAGACGTTCGTTCATCTTCAGAACACAAATGAAGATGTTTTTAATGAAATCTGAGCGCTTTTTGTCCCTCCATTGACAGCTATGCAACTGACACTTCAAAAAGTTCATAGAGATCGTAAAACTAATCCATATGAATTGAATGGTTTAGTCCAAATTTTCTGAAGGGACTCGATCACTTTATATGATTTTGACTAAACAGCTCAATTCATATGGATTCATTTATGATCTCTTTATGAACTTTTTGAACCGTCAAAGTGTCAATGGAGGGACAGAAATCTCTCAGATTTCATCAAAAAGATCTTCATTTGTGTTCTGAAGATGAACGAACGTCTTACGGGTTCGGAACGACATGAGGGTGAGTCATTTATGAAGGAATTTTCATTTTTGGGTGAATCTTTTTTTATTTTTTTTATTTTACATTTAAGAATTATTTTAAAAATGTTTAGTCAACACTGAATCGAAGCAATTTTCATTAATATATTATGTCTATTTGTCTGCATACTTAGATTGTGTTTGAAGCCACCAGGGGTGCATCAGTAAGGAGTGATATTGCAATCGATGATGTTATTTTTGAAAGGGGAATATGCAGAGGTATTCATAAGTTGATCATCAAATAAATAAGTTATTAATGTTACCATGAACATCTTTTCATACTTTTGATTCTTTTATCCACACAGAATATGCTGATGACCATACCCCCCATCTGAGCCTCTCTGGAGATAATAATGTTATTCAGTCAATGACTTTTAAATAAAGGGAGAAAGGAAAGAATGTTGAAGAGAGAAAACATAAACCATGTGGAGTGCAGTGTTCAGTGAGGATGAACGGGAAGGAGACGGCTGCATTATGCCCATATCTGATCACCTGCAAACTTTTCTTGTGTATTTGACTTATGAACTATTGGTTCATTCCTGTTATGCAGTTCCTCATGTCTGTATCATATGTCTTAATACAGTGGATACATTGTTAAAGACGGAAACCATATTAGTCACCTAATAAAGGAAGCCCTTTTACAGATGTCTTATTTGCTTGTTTTAATTTGTACTTCAGAAAATTGAAGAGATTTCTATTTGAAGATGTGAATTAATGTTAGCCTTTCATTATACATAAGGGTGTAATATGGACCATATCTGATTATCATATTCTTTTGTAATAATGGCCGACTGACTGTGCATTATCTTGCCTATTACACATCTACCGAAATACATAAATAAAAATAAAGTGACATGAAATATTAATGTGATTTATTTTATAATGAGAGAAAGAGAGTGCAAAGTGATGAAACTAGTACAACTAATCAGCTGCCTGAGAAAACAGTCGAATATACATCATGTCTGTTGTTGTATGTATTTTTATGTATTATATATATTATATGGAATTAAATCAAGGATTTAAGGGGGAAAAACACACACACACACACACACACACTTTAGCTATCTAAATGGGGACATTCCATAGACGTAATGGTTTTTAAACTGTACAAACTGTATATTCTGTCCCCTTACACTAGCCCTGACCCTAAACCTACTCATCACACAAAACTTTCTACATTTTAACATTTTTAAAAACCCTTTAATTACTTTATTTTTATACCAGATTGCAGATATACAAATGAAGACGTCCCTAAAGGGTGGTTTTTGGAGATTCTGTCAGGTTTTGGTCACTTCTGGGTACAAATTTGTCCTCCAAATATGGTTAATTATTAGGCACACACACATAACAGAAAACTGTTAACCTTACTGGAAGAAAGTTTGTTCATAACTTTGAGAGAAATGATAAGAGTAGTTTGTTAGTATGCTAAATGTAGTATTTATGCGCAATATAATAAGCAAAATGCTGCACATGTGGCAAAAAGTCATATGTAAGTACATTAAATTCAGGTCCTGTGCACATATACACAACTACATGCTGTATAACTGGTAAGAATAGTTTGTTGGTATGCTAGTTTATCGCAGGATAAATCTTTACTGCTATTTTACTCATAGATTTTACTGCACAACTCAACTCACCGATCACGCATGACGCGCACACCATGTGACTACTGTGGGCCAATCACACGGCGACTTACTCACAACACCGGCGCGAAACGAAAGTGATGTGAGGCTGCTTGCTATCAACCGTCAGTGGGGTTTACGGGCAGAGAAATGGAGCTGCCGCAGAAGAGAAAACGAATAAGCCATGAATTAACCAACTCACAGCCCTCCAACCGCGCAGCGATACCGTCCACCAGCACAAATGTCCCAGCAGGAGCAGGAGGGTTCGTGGAGGGCTCCATCGTCCGCATCTCCATGCACAACTTCCTGTAAGTGTCGCGTGAGTGTTGACAGATTCAGTCTGGGTCATGCTTGTAATCACGCTCATCTCTGTTCTCAGCACATACGATCACTCAGAAGTTTTCCCCGGTCCCAAACTCAACATGATCGTGGGAGCCAACGGCACGGGGAAGTCCAGCATCGTGTGCGCCATCTGCCTGGGCCTGGCCGGGAAAACAGCCGTGCTGGGCCGAGGGGACAAGGCGAGTCTCCCGAGAGCTAACCTTATCCCACAGCTTCTGTTAGGCGTCACACATGTATTCAGATGATAAAAGTGTCATGAACACTTCCAATCATTTCACAATAAACTCTACAACTTTCCATACACTGTACCTGAAAGTTTACAATATGATTCTCAAATAGACACAGATGTTTGACACACACACACACACACACACACACACACACCCACACACACACACACACACACACACAGTATTCACAAATATATGTGAATGCAATTTTTTTATTTGTAGATACTTTGCAAAGTTTACAAGCCAGTAAATCTTAAATGTTACATGATATAAGCAGGGATACTAATAGAAAGGGAGTTTTTACATGGATGTTATTCCTGTGGGTTTTTCTCTACATACTGAAATGTGGGTCCATGAGATTTGAATGTTTTAGATTTAATTTAACTCATACAATGTACATTTTAAGGAATTGGTGCTTTAAAGTTTTCATGAAATCAAAATGGACCTTATTTATTTTAATGCACATTACTAGTCTTTTGATGAACAATTAATCCGTGCAAGTTAATACACAGAATAAAATAGTTTGTCGTGGTAATCTTAAGTCAAAATCAGAAACTTTGCTTCCGCTCTGGAATAGCGTTCCTTCTCTGATGACGCTTGGGTTGAATTTCCTTAAGCACTTCCCTCAACCGTCAGTCTGCTGTGAGCGAGGGATGGAGAGGAGGTGCGCTAAAGTAAAACTCTTCCCTCTATGCAATATTCCCTTTCACTTGGAAATATGTAAAGTCGGTTGCAATTTCCGGTTCACTGGGACTTTAATTAGCATTTAAAAAAAAGTATGATACTGAAAATGTTTTCATTTGTGCATACAGTTTTCAGATTTTACATTCAGAAACACCTTATCACATACAAGGGTTATTATCGCTAACTAAAACTAATACCATACATAAATATTTTAATAACCTGAAATAAAATATAAAAGACTTATACATATTAAACATGTCTCATTTTCATTTAGTTTAAATTCATTCATTAATTTTCATTATGTTCGAAAAATATCTAAAACTGAAATAGAAATTAATAAAAACTATATAATCTTAAACACTACAAAATTACTAAAGCTTTAGGATGAAAATTGAAAATATAAAAACATAAATTCAATGAAAATTATAATAGTATGTACTAAAATATCACTGTTACATACTTGTCAAAAAATTTACTACATATTTTTATGTTCTAGGTTGGTCTGTATGTGAAGCGAGGGTGTAATAAAGGTTCAGTTGAAATTGAGTTGTAAGTATATATGTATATATATTTGTTCAATTTCCATTTCCAAAAGTCCTTGGAGAGACATAGATTTGATCATTTCATCTTTGTGTCCAGATTCAGAGCGAGTGGAAACTTGATAATCACCAGAGAGATCCAGGTGGAGAACAACCAGTCGTCCTGGATGCTCAATAAGAAGCACTCCAGCCAGAGGGCTGTGGAGGAGGCTGTGAAGGAGCTGCACATTCAGGTCGGCAACTTGTGTCAGTTTCTGCCACAGGTGAGTGCTCTTATTATAATGAGGAGCTTTTATTGCACTATAAATATTGCCAAACATGTAAAGTTTTGAAGAATTAATTTCATACAATAAAAAGTCGCTGCCGCTGAAGCTATTGGAGCTCAGTCCCATCGCGGATTTTTCAAGTGATAGTCAAAAGACAAACTGCTGCTACCTCTTTCTTGGTATTTGCTTGTCGAAATTGCTAGCCATTTTTCATAATACATTTCATAAAATTATACATTTACATTTACATTTATAACTTTATTATATTATTAGGCTACTTATCCTATTATATTTTTTATAATATTATTAGTAATAATTAAAACAATTATTATTAAAATAATTAAAAATAGCCTATATATTATTATTATTATTATTATTATTATTATTATTATTATACTTTATTATATTATTATTTATACCTTTATTATATTATTACATTTATACAATTATACCTAACTCTGCTGGCCATTGAGAGGACACTGGTCAAGTTACTGGAAAAGACGCCTAGTTGGAACGATATAGGGTCACAGAGCATTTTCTTGAAAAGGAACGTTGGGCAGAATTTACGTATTTAAATTAGGGCTGCACGATTTGGGGAAAATGTCATATTGCGATAATTGAGGTCAATATTGCGATATGCGATATAATTAACAAATAGTTTCATGTGTCAACTTGCTTGGTTCTCAAGGAAAATAAATGCACTCACAGAGTAGTGATAATCTGCCTAAAGAAAAAAGTTTGTTAGTCAAGAGCAGTGAGTGTTTTTCTCTGTTCCCTTTGTTCAGATATAATTAGTGGCTACTGTGTACTGTCCCTTTAAGACCAGCCGCTGCTGTCAGAGACGCGGATCTCACGCGCCTCATTCTCTCACGAGTCATCACAACTCTTCACGTTCATCATAAGACTACTCTTATGTTATGAAGATACTCGACAAAAAGACATTTTGGCATAATTGTGTGTTATTGTTCGTTCAAGCTCGAAAGAGAACTGTATTCTGGCATGCTGTTTTGTGCGCACGCACGATATTAGCGCGAGTCTTTCTGTGTGTCACAGTCAGGACATTCACAGGCGTTCATTGTGGCATATATGTGTGTTGTTCGTTCTACCGCGAAAGAGAACTTGATACTGGCGCGCGTCTATCCGTGGGTCGTGTGTGTGTGTCAGGAGGACATTCACAGGCAGCGCGTTCTTTTTTGTCTTATCGCGCATGAATGGTTTAAAAGCATTTGCATGAATAAGAGCGGGATAATAACACTAGCCAAAGGATGTCAAAAATTAATAGATGCTGCGTTAATTGCATTAACAGTGCTAATTTGTTTATTTAATATAAAATCGCAGCATTTTGCGTCATATAATCGCGTATGCTTGACATCGCGATTGCGATTGCGATACGATTAATCGTGCAGCACTAATTTAAATGGACAATTTGTTTGATGTAGGCCGAAAATGAGCTTCCCCTCTTTGAAAGACCAGCAGCCGCCACTGATATATATATATATATATATACATATATACATTTTTTTTTATTTTTTTTTTTAAAGAGGAACTAATATGCTCTTTTACAAGTTCAACTTTCTTTAGTGTGTAATGTTGCTGTTTGAGCATGAAAAAGCTCTTCAAAGCACAAAGTCGCTACAAAGGGAGCTATTCTCTATAGGGGCTTTCGCACCGGAGGAACCTTTTCATAGTCCCTAGAACTATTGGTGGAAGTTCCCGGATTTTGGCGTGTTCGCACCGCAGGAACGAGGAACGATATTAGTTTTAGGAACACCTTTTGGAGGAACTAATTTAGCTCCTACATGAGAGTAGGGTCTAAACCAGCACTATAGGAATTAGGGCTGGGCAAAATTTTTTTTTCGATTAATCGTTTTTAAAAAGTGGTCGATTCAAAATCGTTTCTCAAACGCCACGAATCGATTTTTTTCCTTATTTATTTATCTATTACCCAAAAGCCAGTATTAGTTTTCCTCCACTGTTCATAGGCTTGCAAACTCCATTTTACAGAGGTGGACAAAGTACACAACTTCCTTACTTGAGTGAAAGTACAGATACTACTGGTCAAATATTACTCCGTTACAAGTAAAAGTTGTAAAGACCGATTTTTACTTCAGTAAAAGTACAGGAGTACTTGTTTTTAAAAGTACTTAAGTATCAAAAGTAACTTTCAATGCATTGTTTTATTATTGTTGCATTGTTGTGTGTAATACTTACAGTACCTTATGCCTCTGAATCTATGCCTGCCTACCCTCATATCAATATCAAATTTATTTCTAGAACACAGTCCATTAGTGGGATTGAATGTGAGATTGAATGATTCACTCAATAACGTCCACAATGGTTTCGGACACCCAAATGACTGTTCCCTCAAATACTGCCCTATTTAAAGTTTTTTGGCTTTTAGTATGAATATGTTAGCCTTACTGTTATCTATAAGCTATTGTGCACCAAAACAATGACAAAATTCGCATTTAGAAGACCAAACCCAACGTTGAAAATGAAAATCAGGTTGATGTCAGAATCCAACGCCAGATTGACATTAATCTCCAACGCTGGACAGATGTTGTATTGTGATTGAAAACGAAAATCGGGTTGAATCGGGTTGTCAACCCGATTTTCGTTTTCAACCACAATGACATATTCATACTTTTTACTTTAACTTCACTACGTTTGAAATACAAATATCTTACTTTTTACTCCACTATAATTCTGTCAGGTCCTTGAGTAGAAAGTAGTAATGTCAGTCAGGGGATGATTTTGGTTGCAGGGACACGCAGGGGTTGCATTTTTGCAGGGGTTGCATTGTGGCTGGAAATGAAAGTCGAACTGACGTCAGAAACCTGCAACCAAAATCATCCCCTGACTGACATTACTACTTTCTACTCAAGGACCTGACAGAATTATAGTGGAGTAAAAAGTAAGATATTTGTCTTTCAAATGTAGTGAAGTTAAAGTAAAAAGTTTCCAGAAAAAATAATACTCAAGTGAAAGTACAGATACTCATAAAGTGTACTTAAGTACAGTACTCAAGTAAGTGTACTTTGTCACTGTCCACCTCTGCCATTTTATAGCTAATGCTGTGAGATTTTATGTTTGTTTTATCTTAATCATAAAATAACCTCAACTAGTGCTGCACGATTAATCATATCGCAATTGCGATGTCAAGCCTACGTAATTATGACGCAAAATGCTGCGATTTTATATGAAATAAACTAATTTGGGCTGTTAACGCAATTAATGCAGCATCTGTTCATTTTTGCCATGCTTTGGCTAGTGTTACATGATCCCGCTCTTATTCATGCAAATGTTTTTAAAGCATTCATGCGTGACAAGACAAAAAAGAGAGAAGAAAAAAGACACAGAAAGACTCGCGCTGATATCGTGCGTACGCACAAGACAGCCCAGAATACACTTCTCTTTTGCGCTTGAATGAACAATAACACACACAATTATGCCAAAATTTCTTTTTGTCGAGTATCTTCAAAACATTAGAGTAGTCTTATGATGAACGTGAAGAGTTGTGACTCGTGAGAGAATGAGGCGCGTGAGATCCACGTCTCTGTCAGCAGCGGCTGGTCTTAAAGGGACAGTACACAGTAGCCACTAATGATCTCTGTCGTTAAAGTTAATCAAAGAAACAAAGGGAACAGAGAAAAACACTCACTGCTCTTGACTAAAGAACTTTTTTAACTTTAATAAGGATTAGTCTATATATAATTTATAATTAATGCAGCGCAGACTGTTTGATAACTTTATTCAATTTTTGTATAGGTCCTACCTGTTAGACAGGAAGGGCACAGGTAAATATGATATGCAAGTTTTTTTTTATGGGTTTATGTGAGGATTATTAACCTGTTTGATCAAGGCATGCGACTGTTCTGACTTGTCCAGTTTTCAGCATAAATTTTTCATCTTGCATCAAAATCCTGTCTATTCATTGAATGCATTTGAAATATAGACTTGGGTTCTGTTTTAATGTACCCAAGTGTACCTAAATTAAAAGAGTTTAATATACAGGTTTGTAGCTCTTAATTTCTTTTTATTAATTAACCACTTGTAAACTTATGTTCACTTTTCTTTTCTTTTTTTTAATATAAATATAGGATTTGTATTAAATATATATTCGAGTCGAATCGAAATCTAATTTCGATATGAAATTGAGAATCGAAATCGAATCGAATTGAGAGCTTGCGAATCGAATCGAATTGTAACATCTGAATCGATGCCCAGCCCTAATAGGAACTATCCGTGACGTTAGTGACACTGATTTGCCGAACACACGCGAAACACCAGCACCCGCCATTTTTAAAAAGGCTGTGTAAACACCCAGATTATAGCCATACGTCATGTTAATCGCAACTCCGTTCTTTTTTCATGAGCTGCAACATAGGTTTACATTTAGTGAAGGCAAGCTCTTCTTCGGCGATGGTGTATGTGGTGTTAATTTGACGTATAATTAGCCCTGCCAGTAGAGCGGAACGACCAGCAGCATCCTGCCGATTAAAAGCCTTAATAATCGAACCTGATGAACCTGATTTGTTTGCCACACACCTGTCCCTGCATTTTTTACTTGGCACTTGGCACTCTATTGCTATTAATATGCTGTGTTAATCTTAGTTAATAAAAATACAGCTGTTCATTGTTCGTTCATGTTACTTCACAATGCATTAACAATGTTAACAAATAAAAAAAAAATGTCAATAATGTAGGCTATTAGTAGCCTAAATGTTGAAATTAACATTAACAATGGTTAACAAATTAACAAAGTGCAGTTTATTAATAGTACATGTTAACTAATGTAGTTAACAAGAATTTAATAAATGGAACATTATTGTAAAGTGTTACCGATTTGTTATACACTGATTCAGACGTCTTGTGAGTTCAGTGTTGGACTGATCAGTTGTTTTAACCATTCATTAAAGTGAATCGGTTCAAATGAGTCATTAGTTCGCGAATCGGATGTGTCATTAGTGGACGTGTAGCCTACGGCACGCGTACGTGTGATTATCCCGGCAGTTTATTTTTTAACACAATTCACACTCCGCGGTAATTCAGGAGAAAAAAAATCTCTGACTGCTCCACGTGAAACTTCGGAGCCGTTTTGAACTTTTGAAGACGTGAGAGTGCGCGCGCGGCTGGGGCTCTCTCTCGTACTTATATATGCGCCCTGTCAAGCGCAGCAGTCATTCTATTCTACATCACTCACCGATCAAATAAGGCTTTGGCAGCCGCCCAAAAAAATTCAATGCAGGAAAACCCCTGGATTGGTTATATAACGTTGGATAGAATGATGGTCCGGCCATCGCGTATCAGCGCACATAAGGTACACACTGTGAAGTAATTTGCAAACGTTTTTTAGAGAAATAAAAACAGGTCACAACACAACCATTATCTGCACTCGCACAAATGCTCCCAAATATATTTTTAGGTTGCACAGATTAAATTTCAGGAGCATATGCGACCAAAATGGTCGCAATTTTGAGCCTTGGATTATGTCATTCTGCTCAGCTAGCAACACTGGACATCACCCACACGGCATACGCTACTAACTTTTCATTACGGTCTACTTTCTACGTATAATAGTTCTATCTAATAACATATTTAGACAGAACTGTTAGACCGATCGTAAACTAATGAACACGGAGAATGCGAGCACTGTGAGCTCAGGCTCTGGTGTTCTCTGTGCCATATTAAGGTTTGGCGCGCCGTCAAAATAAATGCCACAACAACAAGCATGACTTGCGTCACTTCAGAGTTCCTACTGGCGGTGCGAATGCAACCAGAAAACTTTCCTAGAACTATCCGGTGCGAAGGCACCTTATATCAGTGTGCACCAGAGATGGAAACTTGAGTCACACTTTTTCGCAAAAAAAAAAAGACTTTACTTTTGGCTCTTGAGCAACTGACTCGAGACTTGACATGGACTTGAAGACAGAGACTCATGAAAAACACAAGTCATCCCCATGACAGCATGAAACGCATCATTTTACTATTCATTCCTCATTCACTCATTACATGCAGCAGCAAAAATCACAATTCATCTCTAAACACACCAAGCCAGTGTTATTGTATACGTGTGTGACACACATCTGAAGGCAGTGCTGTTATATAAATGAATAACAAGCCGCTATAATATAGCCAGATCTTACCTTGTGATAATTTTTGTGTCATTTAATTTGAAAAGCAATCAATTAATCCAAAGGGGAGCTTTGGTGTTGCACAGCTGAGAGGCTTGCTTGCTGTCCATTTTCAATAAGTACATGTTTCCATGTCCTTTTCCCCAAGTATTGACTGGCTTATGCTTCCATACACATTTTACGACCCTGTTCGGCTCACCATTACCCATCATTGCTTGAGAACTACAGCAAATAGCTCAAAATACACAGCATGTTTTTTTTCTTGTGGTGACCGTCGCTGAATTCCAAATTGTATGATATATATATATATATATATATATATATATATATATATATATATATATATATATATATATATATATATATATATATATATATATATATATATATATATATATATATATATATATATATATATTAGGGGTGGGGGAAAAAATCGATTCTTCGATGCATCGCGATGCGGACGTGGACGATTCTGAATCGATTCACAAATGTCAAAAAATCGATTTTCTAAATATATATACATATATATATATATGTATATATATTTTCTAATAACGTAATATTGATGGAACACAAAAGGCGGAACTATAAGCGGACGTGCAGTGCGCGGACAGTCTGTGGCGTGCCGCGTGCACATAACAGAGACGCGCACATACATAACAGACTCATGATGGCTGAGCGCCAAATTCGAACGGCACCTTCTTCGTTAAAAGCTAACGTATGTAAAATTGGCAATTTCATTGTTACCTATTTAGTATTTTTGTATGAGAGCTGCTTTCTGTATTGTTTAGTTTTCACATCAGTACACTGTGTAAACCGATCTGTTATGCGTACGTTATACTGCAATATAATTTCAGTCACAAAAAGTTACATTTTGACTGTGCTCTCTGCAGATGTTCATTCACTTTTTTTTGTATAAGCTGTTTTTGATTGTAATATACAGCAAACATTTCAAGTCATAACTCTTTATTATTTAGTTGTGTATAAGAGTGGCTTTGTATGTTACTAATTGAAGCTACAGTAAGTTGTTCAAAAATGTTCATTTTGTCTTCTTAATGATTAAATTGGACAATTTTCTTCTAGAAAGACAAGGTGTTCAGGTGGAGAAAAACCTTTTTCTTTACCTTGACATGTTTCGACTGCAACCTGCAGTCTTCCTCCACCTGAACACCTTGTCTTTCTATAAGAAAATTGTCCAATTTCTACAGTATGTTGGTTCTGATCTACTTCCTAAAGGAAATAAGCCTTTCATTTATTTGTTATTGTTTAGTTCAACTTGATGAGTCACAACACAATGTGATGTATTCATTTCTGTGTTCTACAGAACATAAGCTACATACAAATAATTCTGAAGTTATAACTACACGACACAGAAAGTGCTTTGAGTTGTTGTTACTCAATAAAAGAGTTAAGTAATTCAGCAGCTGACTTTTTTTAATACTGCAATCACTTTGTAGTGTATTTTCGTTTACTGTTGTGAAATGGAAAATCAATAATCGCTAATCGGGAATCGTTAATAATCGAAAATCGACTGTAATCGAATCGGGACTTCAATAATCGTAATCGAATCGAATCGGGGAAATCAGACAGATTAACCACCCCTAATATATATATATATATATATATATATATATATATATATATATATATGTATATATGTATATATGTATGTATATATGTATGTGTGTGTGTGTGTAATATATATTGTATGTTTTAAATTAATTATTTAAACAATACTTGATGTGCTTTATTGGACAATTTTGAAGTAGAAGTAATCAGTTTTGATATTTCAAAACTCTGTTAATTACAATAACTAACTGAAAGAACTATTGCTAAAAATAGAACAAAGACTTGACATGAACTTGGACCCCAAAGACTTGTGAACATGTTTGGTAAGCACTGTTTCTAAACTCCCTGAAACGTCTCATTGTAGTCTTGAGTTTTCTTCCGGGAACGAACACATCACAATATTCCTCATTTAAATAATTCCATCCCAAGGCATACACAGAATAAAGGGACGAGGCCTGGTTGAGTTAGTTAGTAGTGTGTTGAAACTGGCGGTTATGGTAAGGGGCGGGACATTTCCCAAACACACTCGAAACAGCTAACCAATCACAACACACTGATCCAGCTGACCAATCAGAGCACATTGTGCTTTTCAGAAGGAGGGGCTTCATAGAGACTAAACAGAGCGTTACTGACAGACCGGGAAGAGAGGAGCTGCAACAATGGAGAATGTGGTGAAAATAATCAGTAATATGTCCTCTATAATTAATCCTCTGCCTTTGATCTGGTGTCACAGGAGAAGGTCGGTGAGTTTGCTAAGATGAGTAAGATTGAGCTTCTTGAAGCCACTGAGAAGTCTGTCGGCCCACCAGAAATGTATGAGTTTCACTGCGAGCTCAAGACGTTTCGCAGCAAGGAGAGGGACCTGGAGGTGAACGCTTTTCTTGTATTGAAATCCAGTATATTGTGTTTATAGTCCCGATTGGGCCTTTAATTTTACTCCATGCTGTGTGTGGTGCTTGAACAGAATGTCTGTAAGGAGAAAGCCAACTTCCTAGAGAAGGCCAAGCAGAGGAATGAGAGGAACAAGCTGGATGTGGAACGTTACTACATGAAGAAGAGACACTTGGACAGGATCCAGATGCTAGAGAAGAAGAAACCCTTGGTGGTGAGCGTCCCATCTTACTAGGCTAAACTTTCCCAAAACCAGAGTGAAAGGTTTCTTTGATATTGATCATAAGTCATGATTGTGCACATTATTTCTGTTTCATGTTGTTGCATTAGTGCTAAAAAGCTTTCCTGAGAGAAATTAATCCTCATTATAAGTGACTCATGGTGACTGACCGCTATGGTTGTATCACACAATGCACTGAATACTAGTCACTTTATTGTGAAAACTCCCTATTATTAATATTAGACAGTTTCGGTTGTCAAATAAATGAATCATTGATGACAAATACCTGGGACAACTCAGAATGTTTATAGTTGCTATACTCCCATATAAAGTTGCAAATTTAAAGTCGACATGAAATAGAAGTTGTGATAGTCTTTTCTTCCCTATTGCCAAATATATCAGGGTGAAACGGCATCTGGAACAAGATCAAATGTAGGGCGGGGCTTGATTTTGTCCGTGGGGAATTGATTAAATGCTCGTGGTTTGCTATTGGTGGATCTCATATGAGTGACAGGTTATTGTCCCGCCCACGTGCCTGTAAACACGACACCAATAGATGCCAAAAAAAGTCCTATTGCTCAGAGAAACCTGAACAAAGATTTGCCAAGTTTTAAGTGAAAATATGTCCTTTTGATAAAACCAAGTGTGCACTCTGAATGTATTTCTAGACTATTCTCTGTTTCCAATTTTTAGGAGTATGAAACGGCACGTGAAGAGATGGAGGGGGTGAAGAGGGACAAAGAGGAAATGAAAAGGAAGCTGAAGTCGCTGAAAGATGCTCAGGAGCCTCTGATCAGAAAGATCCGATCGGTGGAGAGTCAGCTGCAGCCCATTGAGCAGCAGATGAGGGAGAAGGTCAGCGCAGACCACTAACCCTATTACCAATCTCATCTCCTTCTACATGTAAAATTAATGCCACTGTTTTTTTTTGTTTTCAGACCGCCAGTATCAGAGAGGTGTCACAGAAATGTAAACAGAAACATGATCAGCTTGAACTGAGGAGTAAAGAGGTTTGTTCTGAAAGAGGAACTGTTTATGTAACATTTTAAGAGAGTGTTTTATAACAGTGGTTCTCAGCATGGTCACCACGACCCACATTTTTAGGTCTTTGAACCAGGTATTAATTTCTCAAAAATGGTTAACACTGATGAATAAACAGTATAAGATATTTTGACATTTTGACATCAGTACCATTGGGGAAAACTGCCAAATGATATTTTCAAAATCATCTCATAATGTGGCAGCAGGATTATTAGGCTGCTGTCACTTTAAGATCTGACGCACATATCCATTATACTGTTACACTGCATTTTTTTCTCAACTGTTTACATTCACTTAAAACATAACTGACTGTGTTCACGTGAATTCTCACCAAGACTGCCATTTTGCCATTATTTAGTGTGTATTTGAATGTTTAAGCACAATAAGCAGCTTAACCCTCTGAGGTCTGAGCTGTTTTCTGGGCCCTGGAGGTGTTCTGACATGCTCTGACATTTCTGGTTATTTCTGTTACTTGTGACATTTTTATAGCTAAAGTCTAATTACACTGTATTCAGCACAAACTCTGCTACAATAATATATCAACAGCATGTATGTAAAAGTTTGTAGTTTTGAGATAATGACATTTATGCGTGGTTTGTGAAAATACAAAAAAAAATTCTCACTGAAATAAGGCCATGAAACCCATGTGCTCCTTTGTGCACCTTTGTGCCAAAAATATTGTACATACCTTTCATTTCCAAGGTGTTTGATTTTCACTTTACCATGTACAGAGACTCATGTGAATGTTGAACATACTGATATCAAGAGAAAGGCCTGCACGATTTTGGGAATACATTTTAGATTTTTCTGGTTAAAATTGCTTTTTAAAATTCACAGAATACACACACACACAAATGTTTCCAACAATATATAGGCTAATATAATGAACAGTGAACACCAGGTGTGTTGTGCCTTGTGTTGTGCAGTGCTGGATAAAATAATAACCTATAACAGTATAAATCTTCCAAAAGATTTCAGTAACAACTAAGCTAGAGAAAAATATATTGATTATCATGTTACTTCAAATGTTTCCATTCGTTATGATGATATGAAATGAGATAATAGTAAAAACATGAAGCCGTTTGCTTTTCAAACGCGATCGCGATCCAAAATATGATACATTCAAACGCGATCACGATCCAAAATATGATACATTCAAACGCGATCGCGCTCGAATATAAAACATTATGGTTACCATATACATATCTACGTTTGAGCAGATATCCACAAACACAGTAACAGTAAACACGGGTCTAAATATTATAATATTCACCATATATCTAGCAACAGTTCAACTGCAATGTGAAATTTATGCAACAATAACAAACTAATATGTAAGAATTTCTTACCTTTCTTGTCTTCAAATCGGGTTCTTCTTCTTCTGATGTAAATCCAATGTAAGCTCAGGCACGTCTTTCAAACTCGACGAAAAGTGAAGTGAAGTGTTTTGTTGTTGAGATAATGAGCCCGATCACGTTCCATGTGGAGATTTGCATGTAAATCTCTTTTGCGCGAGTGGGCGTGGTAAATTAAAAAAATAATGAGCAAGCTTTGAGAAGCTGGACATCTTGTTGGTTTTATACAAATTACTTAAACAGAGAATATTTGTTTTCAGTTTGAATCCGATCATTTAAAAGTACACACTTAAATGTTTATAAAGGTATATGGCCCATAAATGTGTGACAAGTATTCGCTGAGTTTTGTTTCAGTTTATAGACGTGCTCAAGAAAAAAAGTTCACCGCGACGGAGAGGCAGAACGCACACCCTGTTTATTTTCTTTATTTTACAAAAGCACAATGTTTTGATTTGATTGTAAGTGGACACATACAAAAGTAGAAATATCACAGATTCTTTTTTTATATTTCTTTTTTCTGTATGACCATAAATGACGGAGTAATTTAAGTTTATAGTGCTACAATGTGGAGAAAATCCAGCAAAACGCGCCGGCGCGTTTGTCGACCTCAGAGGGTTAAAAGAACTCAAATTTAGTACTGAGAGGTGACTTCATGTGCCGCACTTTGGGTGTGAGTGCAAAATCTGCGGGAATGAGTGAGTGAGGAGAGGCGGGTTTGTGTGTCAGCTCGCTGTCGGAGTGATGAGAGAGTGAGAAAGTGAGTAAAATGAGTATTGGAAGTGTTTCTGATATTTCAGTGTCAAAAGAATCTGTATTTTTGACAACACTCCATTGCACTTAGTTTATTATTTCAGATGCCTTTTTAAAAGACTACAATTGAAAAACGTATAGGCTACATTATATAAAATTCAACCCACCAAAGTTCCTAGTAGGAGTGACTGTTACATGCCACTCCTGAAATCAACCCGCATTTAGCGTGTTGGCGGATGTTGATGTCAAGCCCTGCTAACATGAACTGTTGACGAAACACATGGACACTGATCCTGATGAATAGAATGAACATGCAAATCCTTCCCAGCAAATCAAGACAATGCGTTTTTCTCAGGCATTCTTTACTCAAACTGCGTCTGACTGAAGAGTCGACGGCTTTTACGCATGTCTTTCAAAATAAAAGTCCCGCATTACTAAAACATTTGGAATTACGTTTGTTGTTGTTGTTTCTTTGACTGCACACTTCACGACCCACTTTTGGAGTGAGACCCACCGGGCGAGAAACACTGCTTTATTACACCAATTAAGACTGTATTAAAACACTGACTGATCGCTGTCTCCTCTGTCAACCGCTAGGTGGATGACATCAGACAGGACCTGAGTCTGAAGCAGACGGAGGAGGTGGACCGGCGGAAGCGGATTGGACACACGCAGCTCATGATCCGAGACCTGCAGAAGGAGCTGCAGAACATGAACAGCATGGAGGACGTCACGCCTCAGATCGAGGCTGTGAACGCAGAGCTGAGGACCATCCAGGAAGAAAAAGCCAAACTGGAGGGCGAGAGTTTGGACCTGCGCAGAGATAAAGACGAAGCTTATGGAGAACTTATGCGTAATGTTTAATAGCACAAAAAAACATACAAATGTGTTGTATAAACAGGAAATGTTGAAGTTATAATGGTGTTATATGTTTGCCTGTTGTGGAGAAACCACTCAAATTTAGCATATCAATTCTGTCAGTTCATGGTACTAAGTCTTGTACTCATTTTTAGTTTGTTGGTTGTTGTTGTTTTGAAGGTTTGCAGAATCATCTGAGGAGTCTGGAGGACATGATGAAGGTGAAAGAGGATAAGCTGCGCAACCGTTTCCGTGACACGTACACGGCCCTCATGTGGCTGAGGGAAAACCGTGACCGTTTTGAAGGCAATGTCCACGAGCCCATGATGCTGGTGGTGAGAGCACAGCGGCTCATTCACTTGCTGTTTTCTGGACATGGATGTCCAAGCAGATTAGTTTGACGTTCTCGCAATTTTTTTTTTTTTGCCAGATAAATGTCCGTGATGCTCAGCACGCAAAATACATTGAGAGTCACATCCCTCTAAACGACTTAAGAGCCTTCGTCTTTCAGAGACAGCAGGACATGGAGAGGTTCATGGCAGAGGTGAGAAGCTCCGCATGTAGTACTTACAATGAAGCTGACACAATGAGTATCTTTTTTTAATTAAAAAAAATTAGGGGTGTGCGATATGACTAATTTTATTTCATGATAACGAGATATATATATATATATATATATATATATATATATATATATATATATATATATATAGTTGTTTTTGCTTTAGATAAGGTTATCTATCATCTATCATAATCCTTGTCACCATATTTTCCATATGACAAAAAACTAATACTAGCCGAAGTAAAAAAAACAAAAACAAACTCGAGCTTACTGAAGACGAGTACACAGTGATAAAGAATGAGCAAAGAAGACAAACTACTATAGAACAAAGACACAAATGAAATGGACCAACCTGAAAAACTTTAAGCACTAGAAATACTACATAAAATGTAATCAAATGTATAAAAAACAATGCATGGTCTTTACTGTGTAAATTAAAAATACATTTATTCTTATTGAAGTGATTCAGTCAAGAGCAGTGAGAGATTTTCTCTCTTTTGTTTTTTGTTTGATTAACATTATTAATGACAGCAGGTCCATTTGGATGCTGTCACTTTAACCCTCATGTGGTGTTCAAAATCCTATAACACCTATGGTGTTCCCGGTCAAAAATGACAGGCCTATAAAAAATAGCTTATAAATCACTCATTTAACCACATTTTCACCCAATCGTGGATTCAATCTTTGTATCAACTTGTTTTCTTTCATTTAGGACTGGTTTTATATTTAATTTTCAAACAGTTTAATTGTAGGAGTCATTTATCCGAGCTTATGCACCTCAATTTTTGAGTGAAAAAAGCATTATTTGTTAATAATTTTGGCAATATTGAGAAAAATATTTTAAAAAACTGCACTGTTGATCACACTAGTCTACTTTAATATTTAACCAGGAAGTTTCTTTTGAAATGATTTTATTTTGTATAAAATGGCACAGTGTCACACTTGTGGTGTTCCTGGTCAAAAATGACCGGCCATTAAAAAGTTAATGTAGAAGATCACAAAACACAGCACTTATATTTTGCAATGCTTTTATTTTGAGAAAAGGGGTGCACAGTAACACTTGTGCTGTTCCTTGACAAATCTAACCATTGTGACATACAAGAAAGAACACATTAACGCTGTCATATAGAGAACACAAATCAAACACTTCTTTCAGTTTTCCAAATTATGAACTAACCAAAACGACAAACACCAGGTCTCTGTGTAAACTCATGCAAATGACTAACAAAAGCATTTTTAAGGTAACTTGCAGTTGGTCATTTTGTGCCACTTATGCACATGACTGACAACAGCATAATCTATGTGCCTTGCAAATGTGCGCTCTGCATTTGAAACAGACAGTGCCTGTTTGCACATATTTTGGGGCACACAAAGTGCATCTCTTACAAAATGTCATAATATTTTGTCTGGAAGGTGTGATGAAACAAGAACATGAAAGAGAGATTCTTTTGAAGCAGGGTCACTGCAGTCACAGCCAGTTTGTGCGTGTGAGTGAGTTTAGGTGTGTGAGTGTGTGTTTGAATGTGGTAATGTCAGATTGATGAATGGATATTAGATTAAAAAATTTTAATGTTTCTTTCAGAAAATAGTTTGTGTGTGTGTGTGTGTGTGTGTGTGTGTGTGTGTGTGTGTGTGTGTGTGTGTGTGTGTGTGTGTGTGTGTGTGTGTGTGTGTGTGTGTGTGGCATACATGTATCCATGCATGCACATGTCCAATGGCTCTATGTCTGCAAGCACACATATACATATGTGAACATGATAAACATGCTCCTGACAACTAAATTTTTCTCTAATTTTCAGTCTCCCCCATTCACTTTCAATGACCAGGAGCTCGGATAAATGACTCCTACAATTATAAACCGTTTGAAAATTAAATACAAAACCAGTCCTAATTGAAAGAAAACAAGTTGATAAAAAGATTGAATCCAATTTTTGGTGATAATATAGCATAACAAGTGATTTATAAGCTATTTTGTGTAGGCTGGTCATTTTTGACCGGGAACACCACAAGTGTGACTCTGTGTCATTTTGTACAAAATAAAAGCATTTCAAAAGAAATTTCCTGGTTAAATATTAAAGTAGACTAGTGTGATCAACAATGCAATTTATTTTCATATTTTTCTCAATATTGCCAAAATTATTAACAAATAATGCTTTTTTCACTCAAAAACTGAGGTGCATAAGCTCGGATAAATGACTCCTACAATTAAACTGTTTGAAAATTGAATACAAAACCAGTCCTAAATGAAAGAAAACAAGTTGATAAAAAGATTGAATCCAATTTTTGGGGATAATATAGCATAACGAGGGATTTATAAGCTATTTTGTGTAGGCCTGTCATTTTTGACCGGGAACACCATAGGTGTAACAAGGTGAAAAAAACAACACAAAAAAAGTAAAAAAATAAAATAAAAAATTTGGACAAGTTGTTATAGTTTCTGTGAACAAAGTCACTAAGTTTCAGTTCAATGCGATAACATTAACTAGCATTTTCAGGAAAAAGAAAATCTTCTCCAGTCAAAAATGACATGAACACCACATGAGGATTAAGACTAATAAGTCCAAAATCTCGTACTGATTGACAAATTTCTACGAGTTAATCGTGTCAATCGCCCACCCCTACAACAAATGGTCAGTGGAGGAAAAAATGGTGATTGCTCACCATGAACAATTTTCTGTTCATTTTATATGTTACCCTGTTACCAAAATGTACCATGTCTATTTACAGTTAATGAATTGACCCAATTGATGTGTTATTAGCAATAAACATAATAATATAATGCAATAAAATAATAGCATAATAAACATCTATAATAGATGTAAGTGAAGTAAATGGTCCAGTCATTTTATGAAAAAAGGTTGAACAAATTGCAACAGAAGCAAACTCAACTGTTCAACTAGACGAGTCTGAGGGAAGAACAGGAGACAATGGTAAGGAAAATGCAGAAGACAAAAGGTAAGAAAATAAAAAGTGAATCCCCAGAAACAGGCCCTCAGACCCAGCCTTAAACCCCATCTCTGCAATAATAATGAATAAAGGCTGGTTTAAAGTACTTCTTCCTGCCTCTATGTATTAATGCTCATGGGTAGCCTAAATGGGTCCCATTCAGACCTTAACATCAAGTATTTTACTTTCAAGTGTGTCAACAAGATTCAACAAGACATTTTCACCTGACTATACCCAATGTTTAGATCTGTTGTGGTATTTATGCAAATTAGCACATACGTAATTAGATGATGCACCGTTTGTCCATGTTAACAAACAGTTTCAAAAAACTTGTAATACATTTTTTGTTTGTCTTGATGTTAGTAATCAACTCAGTAATTTTCATGGTGATATCTAAAGGTTAACATTTTTACCCTATTCACGTGAGAAAAAGAATGAATAGGCTATATTTGGGTCTTTTTCGAAACTTTCCTCTAATGGGATTCTTCAGGACTTTTTTTTCCTTACTCAGGACATATTGAGGATACAAAATCAGTTGAGTTTGCTTCTGTTGCAATTTGTTCAAGGTTGACCCCCATTTTGGCTTAAAGGAACACTCCACCGTTTTTTGAAATAGGGCTTATTCACCTTCTTTCCTACATTTAGATAGGTGGGCAAATGTATTTTTGTCTCCGTGCATGCATTGTTTTAGTTTGACAGGGTCGGCATTAGCTTAGCTTAGCATAATGAATGGAATCCTTTGTTGCCAGCTAGCATGTCCTGAGTAAAAGTGATATAAAAAAAAAAAAAACCCACCTAATTACTTCTTGTGGCCTGCGTATTCACAACGAGTACAAATAGCGATGCAGATTAACACTAGGCGATTTCCTAGGCAGATATTGACTTGTATATTAAGGACTATATTAGGGGGAAGCACAGGCGAAGCACTGCTACATGGGCGTGATATCTCTGCGCCCAAGTAGCAGTGCTTCGCCTGTGCTTCCCCCTAATATAGTCCCAAGTCAATATCTGCCTAGGAAATCGCCTAGTGTTAATCTGCATCGCTATTTGTACTCGTTGTGAATTCGCAGACCACAAGAAGTAATTAGGTGGGGTTTTTTTTTTTTATATCACTTTTACTCAGGACATGCTAGCTGGCAACAAAGGATTCCATTCATTATGCTAAGCTAAGCTAGCGCCGACCCCGTCAAACTAAAACAATGCATGCACTGAGACAAAAATGCATTTGCCCACCTATCTAAATGTATGAAAGAAGGTGAATAAGCCCTATTTCAAAAAACGGTGGAGTGTTCCTTTAAAATGATTGGACTAAAAATCAGTAAGATGTGTCATGTTTTCTCAGGTGCGAGACTCAAAGAGGCTACGAGTCAACAGTGTCATCGCTCCAGCTGAGTCCTGCTCGAACAGACCACCATCACGACCCCTCGAGACTCTAAAGTAACACCTTCTTCTTGACCTGCTGTACTAATACATCTTATTCAGCTCATGTTTAGCTTATGTATTTATGCATTTTATTTTTTGGCAGGCATTTTGGCTTCTTCTCGTACTTGCGTGAGCTGTTTGATGCTCCTGAGGAAGTCATGAGTTACTTGTGCCATCAGTATAAAGTCAATGATGTACCTGTAGGAACAGAGAAGACCAAGAACATGATCGAGAAGGTGGGTCCTCCTTCATTCAGCTGGGATGCTGCCTAAAACACTTAAATCACATCACGTATTTGGGGGTCTATGGTTTCAGTGTTGTAGAAAATGTGGATAGAATCACAGAATTTACTGTTAAATTTCAGCCAATTTTGGATAAATAAATCAAACGTTGGGCTGTACACTTATTATTGACTAGCGACTAAATATTAAAGCTCAAAAGCTATTGAATCAGAAGTCTGCATGTCTCTGTGTGAATCTACTACACACACACACACACTGAAGCATGTTTTCAGTCAGCGTCTGCCATCTCACTATATGGGGGCATGAACACATGAACATAATACATTTGTTTTAAATTATAAAGCAGAATCCAGAAAAAGTAAAACCGATAGCACAGAATTTCAGATTTTTTTTTGTTACAATTATTCAAGCGTTAAAGTTTTAATTGATTTCACATGCATTTTGATTATTAAATGAAAATTAATTAAACAATTAAAATGGAAAACACGGAATTTAGTAAAAATTAAAATAAAATTCATATGGTCCTGCAAGCTTTTCCTGGTGTTTTTCTGTGGCAGGAAAAGGCGAAGAACCACCATCATGTCAAACTTCAATGACTATTAAACATATTTTACTGGACTGCAATGTTTTTAATGTAAATAGACAACGGTTTTATTCAGAAATGTGTTTGTGTTTAAAAACTGAAGTATCACCTGAATGTATTTTAGAATTTCTATCATTAACCTGAAATCTCTTAAATAGTTTTTTGTTAATTGTATGAATTATGTTGTTTATTCTGTTTTTGCTAATGAAAATAGCCTTGTTGCTGACATAAATAAACATTCTTTCGCAGGTGATCAAAGAGGTTCAGTTGAGGATGATCTACACAGCGGAGGAGAAGTACACCGTGAAGAGGTCCTTCTACTCTAATAACGTGGTCTCCAGTAACTCGGCCCTGCGGCCCTCACAGTTCCTTACCACAGCCGTGGATGCGGACAAGAGACGCCACCTGGAGGAGCAGATGAGAGTGAGAGAGGGAATATTCCACGATGCGCATAGTTTATAAAAATGTGCATTAAAAAATGTGCTTAATTTAGGTGGATACATTTTTTTATATCAGATAAGAAGACATAACTATGATAGAAAAACATTCACTGAATAAATCCCTCAATGTGCAACAAAAAAACAAATTTTTTTGAGTGATTTTGCCTCAACAGTGGATGTGATTGGATAATGACTAACCAGCGGACCAATCACATCACAGCATGTTGGTTCGGTCGCTCTGAAATGCCTGAGCCAAAGTCTGTCTTCAGAATGATTTGGTTTAATTCCCTCCCAGAAGCGTCTCGCATGATTGTGTTCCCAAACACCAGCCTCTGAACGCAAGAGAACATGACATGCGTTTATATTGTTTATATCCGTCTATGCGCTCTGAGACGCAACTCATTTATGATGGAGGAAAAAGGAGCCACAGTTTCTTCCCTGATTGCAGCAACTTCCATTTTTATTACAGATATTTTGCGCCAATTTCCCAGGAAGTGACGATTTTGTTCTCTTGAACACATGGGATGGAATCAGTGCGTTATTCACAATTTATTTTTTAATGCGTTATTCCAATTTTGCGTATAGTTTACAACTTTGATAAGAGAAACAGCTTTTGTCCCCACTGATTTAAACACGCAGCAGATTGGAAGATATATTGATTTCGTTGGTGAAGTGTTGGTTTTCATTAAATCATTAAGAAATAGCTTTAGGGGGCTGAAAAATGTTGTATGCTTCTTTAAAAACTGTTTTTATTTTTCAGCTCCACTTTTTTTAATGTACTGTGTGATTTGACATGTCGTTGACAGGCAGCAGAGCGGCAGGTGCGGAGTATTGATGAACGGATGGCAGCCATTCGTGAGCAACAAGCTCGACTAGAGCGGCGTGATAATGAGCTGCGTGCTAAGAAGAAGAAGCTGTCTGAGCTGAAAGGCAAGAAGAGACAACTGGAGCAGAAAATCAGTACGAAACAGGACAGGTACCTTCTGCCCATCCGTGCGTTTCATTCTTTCGTATTATTGCTAAGGCAAGCGTCTCATTGCTACGGCTCAAACTTTGGATGAAGGGTTTGTTCAAATCAAACTTTCTCATCCCACACTCTGTAACAGACATGAACGATACCTTCTTTACTTTTGTCTTTTTCTCTCTGTGTAGTTTGAGGCAGATGGAGCAAAGTGAGATCAACTTGGAGACAGTTGAACAGGAAACGAATGCCAAGATCGCTGCTGTAAACAACAAGAAAGTGGCCATAATGGAGGAGTATTTGAGTCACATGCAGGTGTGTTTGTGCTCTCTGCATGTTGCATCTCTCGGATGTTCTTCGTCTCATGACTGTGTGCGTGTGTGTGTGTGTGTGTGTGTGTGTAGACGAAGGCCAGGTTGAGTATGGAGAAGGTGTACTTGGCTCTCCAGAGCGCAGGTCTCTCCGCTGAGAAAACCAAACTGGAGACGGACTGCAGGGAGGGCTCATCTGAACTCAAGCAGGCAGAGGTCAGACCCGTCTCTTCCGTGATGTTGAACAAATAAATTAAAGGACTCTTTATAATCCCATTTCAGTTCTTATACAAATATAATATATTATTGCATTAAAGGAGAAGTTCACTTTTAAAAAAACTTTTGCTGATAATTTACTCACCCCCATGTCATCCAAGATGTCCATGTCTTTCTTTCTTCAGTCGAAAAGAAATTAAGGTTTTTGATGAAAACATTCCAGGATTTCCCCCCATATTATAGAGTCCAATGGGACCCAAACGGTTCAAGGTCCAAATGACAGTTTCAGTGTAGCTTCAAAGGGCTTTAAACGATACCAGACGATGAATAAGGGTCTTATCTAGCGAAACGATCGGTCATTTCCAAAATAAATAAAAAAGTTTAAGTTTTATAAGCACAAATGTTCGCCTTGCTCTGTTCTGTGATGCGCGTTCGTGACGTCACGTAATACGCAATTACGTTGAAAAGGTCACGCTTGAAAAATTTCTGTCCTGAAGAAAATGTTCTTTTTGGCTTTTTAATATTAAAACACCCAGGATACGCACACGAAATGGGCATTTTAAACGATAAACTGACACAAATACATTTGAAAATGTGTATATGGTCCTCCTTCCGCACATTTGTAAACACGTCAAGCGTGACCTTTTCAACGTAATTGCGTATTACGTGACGTCTTCAACGCGCATCACAGAACAGAGCAAGGCGAACATTTGTGCTTATAAAACTTAAACTTTTTTATTTATTTTTGAAATGACCGATCGTTTCGCTAGATAAGACCCTTATTCATCGTCTGGTATCGTTTAAAGCCCTTTGAAGCTGCACTGAAACTGTCATTTGGACCTTGAACCGTTTGGGTCCCATTGGACTCTATAATATGGGGGGAAATCCTGGAATGTTTTCATCAAAAACCTTAATTTCTTTTCGACTGAAGAAAGAAAGACATGGACATCTTGGATGACATGGGGGTGAGTAAATTATCAGCAAAAGTTTTTTTAAAAGTGAACTTCTCCTTTAATATACTTGTGTTAATATAAGAGATAAGTTATTATATTTAATAACTCAATGTCATTTATTTTGTAATATTCTATCTATTTTGAAGGTGACTTGATATTTATTTAAATTCGTACAAATACAAAGAATGCGTTTTCCCATTGCACTGCGCTACTGCTCCACTATTTTTATGCCATAATGGACGTGTCTGACCGTTGCGCTCGCGTCTTCTGTGCTCGGGTTAATAGAATTTCAACTTTTAAAAAACATCTCAAAGTTTTTAACCACAAAACATGTTGTGTAAATGGCCCCTAATTATTCAGGTAGAGAATTTGAATTATTGAGGATAATAGAGTATATTTTAAGGACGTATGATATATCAGCCACCATATCGGTTTCGGCTGATATTTGTTCATTATTCATGTAATTGTTATTGGCCCGATAAGAAAATTTGGCAGATATATTAAAGCTGATAAATAATGTACACTTCAGATTCACTGTAATGGTTCTGAATTGCTTGAAATATGATTGGAATCACTTCCTAGTATATTTTCATTTTGTTAATGAAAACTTCCTGACCCACTGATGAATGGTGCCCAGTAAGACCCCTGAACATGTGTCTGTGTGTCGGCACAGGTGGCGTATAAAAAGCTGGACCAGATAAAGAACAATCTGCTGAACACATGCAAGACCCTGATGAGGAGGGTCAGCGAGATCTGTAACGTGATCCCTGGAGAGACGGCGGTCCCAGAGGAACTACATACAGTGAGCTCTGTCTACCTCAGACACCTGTCCTCCGTTCTGTGTTTAACTCAGTACTTTACAACGTTATGTGTGTGTGGTTTCCTTCCAGGCCTTCAGACAGTTGCCTGATACACTGGATGAGATTGATGCCATGTTGAATGAAGAGAAGACCAGAGCAGAGTGCTTCACCGGCCTCAGTGATGCTGTGAGAACAACTACACATCAGCTCATTCACACTTTGCCTAACTTCAACTCACACCGGAAGTCTTGAAAAGAGGAGCCGTTATGAATAAGAATAGTTTTTTGATTTCCAGCTTGACATATGTGATGCCCTAAAGAGCTCCAAGTTTAGCTTGAGGAATATTTTCCTCAATATTTGACCGTTTTGGGATCAACATCCTCAGATAACCATGTCCATCTTGCAAATGAACAGAATGTCAATTCCAAATTGTTCTTGCAGCCTAATTGATTGAAAATATGCAATTTTTGATGTCAATTTTTTCCCCCAAATGCATCTCAGTTGCTATAATTAAATTGTATTAGCATATTATCTAATGGTTGACCGATTGATCACCAAGGCGAATATATAGAGTGCAACAGTCGGATTCTGGAAGTTAAAAACTATTATTCATTTTCTCCTTGGGAAATAGATTTTTAATGATAACTTTAATAAGACCTACTGTAAGCTACGAGGTTGTTAATCGATGGAATTTACTTTAACATTATTTTAAAATAATTGTTTAACAGCAAACTTTGTGCTGAAAAACTACATTACCCATGATGCTGCACTGCAAATGACATCATCTAGTCTCCATATGCCCTCAAAATATTTGTATTTTTATATAATCAACATTTTTAAATTAGTAGTTTTATATTTCTCCATTGTTTTTGATCTGATTATGCTGTTCGCAGGGCTTCATGGGATTGTAGTTCTTTCCTTCACTAAATCTGTTTACGTACACAATCTTGTATTTTTGTCAGATTTTCAAAATACTTTTTTGCTTCAAATCAAAGTTTGTAATGTTGTGATTCTCCTCGTAGCTGATCGGCTAGGCTTATAATGCTTTAACAATTTTTTTTTTGGGCTGGTGTGTCGAAAGTGGGACTTTTATTTTGAAAGTGCTGAGAATCCAGTGCCTGATCCCCCATTCTCCATCTTCATTAGTTTACCGTCTTTGTTTGACAGATCTGTCTTATAAATGATTAGAGACAGGGCTGTTAAACAGAACGTTAACGTTATACAAAGAAATATTTGTCTTTCTATTAAGTAATTAACCGGTAAACTATATAATACTTTCTAATCCACTGTCTGCATCCAGCAAATACACATTTATATGATTGAAACAAGTCTTTGAATACCTAATAATTAATATAATATAGCCTGCATGAAACCACTTCTCAAATTTCAATCAAACCTCTCTGATGCATTGCATTGGCCAGTATCTCACTCTGAGTGTAGTCTTCCTCGCTAGCTGGAGTTAGCTGCATAAATACTTCTGTTTAGTCAATTGTAATGATGATGAAGAGGAGAAGGGCTGTTGTTCGTTCCTGCCCTGTTTGATGCGCTGCCGGTCTTGACTCTCAGGTGGTGGAGGAATATAACCGACGCGAGCAGGAGATTCAGAACTTGGAGAACGAGCTGGACGAAAAGACCAACGCTCTGACCACTTACCGTCGAAACATCGCTGAGGTGCGTCCCACCTCACACAGACACCCTCATCATGCAGACAGATGAAGAGTAACCAAACTCTGATGTGTTTCCCAGGCGAAAGAGCGCTGGCTGAATCCTCTGAAGCTGTTGGTGGATCAGATCAACGAGCGCTTCAGTGATTTCTTCCGCTCGATGCAGTGCGCTGGAGAGGTGGATCTGCACTCCGAGAATGAGGTGAGACTCGTTCTCCTGCTCTCTTCAACAGTATCGGCTGATACCAACGACCAATACTCAGTCATGTGAGACTTCTGTTCTGTTTCTGCCCAGCTGACACTGAAGGATGTTATTTTGTACTGCAGTAATTGAGATTGTAAAGGTCGGTTCACACTTCTCTGGCGGAAGCCGACCGACAGCGAGACACCTCGTCGGGTTCTGTCACATCAGTGTTACCCCGGGGGGCCGCTGCTGGTGTCGGTTGATGCTAGGGCTGGGCGATATGGCTGAAAACTGTATCACGATATGTGTTTCATATCTGTCGATATCGATAATTATTGATCTTTTTTATGACCTATTTAAAATAAGGACCAGGAGACAAATACATTTAAACATTTTTTATTTTAAACTTAACCTTCCTCTGATTATAATCCCCTCAGTTATAAAGGCAGAAATGTCAACACAAGCATGGAAAACACTCAAATAATTAAAATGTAAACATATGTCTAAAATCACAATGAACACTTAATTATCTCTTAACATTAAGGTGCCGCTGCTCTCATTTTCCACTTATCACTCCACTCCGGTTCTGTTACTGAAGAATCCAGCAACACGAGACAATGATATGGCGCGACCATACTATTACATGGTTGCTAGGAGTGCCTTTGTTCATGCAGCAAAACTTGTTTCGCAACCTCTGGTTTCTTCCGACGAAGAAAAAAAAAATGATTGAACGTTTTATCGAACGCATTTATTGATATTGATTACGTGTCTATCGCGATACATATAGTTATCGTTTTATCGCCCAGCCCTAGTTGATGCTAGTTTGCCGGGTCGTATGTAGTTTCTGCGACACTAGTGACACCCAGGGCTGGGTGGTGCGTAGAGTTTGTACGATATATCAATATAAATTTTATAATTGATATAGGATGGGGCAATACCATTTATACACAGTAGTTTGAAATTAAGAGCACATCTGAAATAGAGGAGGACACAGAGTGAGCTGCTGCACGGAAAGTGCAGAATACAAGTGCATTGACCTAAACATGAGACATGTTTATATTAAAGGCACAATATGTAAGATTTTTGGATTTAAATATCCAAAAACCACTAGAACAGTATTATATATTTTGTTGACGTGTGTACTTGCATTATGTTGTGTGATTGTTTTGGCCAAGTACATTTTGGCCCAACAATTTTAATTTGTCAGATAGTCACCGGCGAACGCGAGCGTCTCTAATGTATCTGCACCCGTGCATTTTTTGACATGATGCGCCACACATTTGAGGCTGTTTACGCTGGACACGTCAAAGTACACTGTTATAACCTGGTACATCAGAACGGGTGATGATGCCGTATTGAAGAGTCCATTGTAGCACGTAGCATCTCTAAGCCTCGTTCGCTTTGACGTGTTCATGATCTCTTTAAACGCAGTGACTTTTGGCTTGCACTCCTGTAACCAAAGCTGAATGTGTTTTCCCATGTAACGCATCAGTCATGAACCCACAGCGGTTAAACAGCCTCTGGCTCCGCCTGCTACTGAAGCCACGCCCCCAAACTATTGCTATTGGTTGAGCTGGAAAGTGATTGACAGATCTGAGCGGACCGATCTGAGCACTTCTGGGGGAGATAAACCCATGAATGGCTTACTAATATACTGTGTTGAGAGAATGTATTTTAACATGAACCTACTTCACTTTTAAGGGTACGTGTTAGCAATGTTTCCTTTCTTTGATCGTTTTGAAAGCCGCCTTCTCGACTTGTTCTGCAAACATATCGCAGCTTTAAGCAACATAACACGGGGTGTCAGACTCTAGCAAACGTAGCATTGTGAACGTGTGTTTCAGGAGGAGTATGACAAGTACGGCATCCGCATCCAGGTGAAGTTTCGCAGTAACGCGCAGATGCACGAGCTCACGCCTCACCACCAGAGCGGAGGAGAGCGCAGTGTGTCCACCATGCTGTACCTCATGGCCCTGCAGGAGCTCAACCGGTGCCCCTTCAGAGTGGTGGACGAGATCAACCAGGTCAGGAACTTCAGGACGTACATGTTCTTTCAGATAGACCTCGTGCTCCAGACAAACCAGCGCACACACATCTCCAGAATTTTGTATATTTCTATGGCATCGCCATTGAAGCGGATTTACTTATTGTGGAGTTAATTAACGTTATAACGATGAGCATTGTAATGTTTGAAGCGGATGCCATAACAAATGCCAGTAGTCCAGGAAGATTTTAAAACGAGCCGTTCATTCATAAATCTGTAAGACAGAAGACAACGCAGCGCTGAAAAGGGGCGGGGCTACACAGATCTATAGGTGTATAATGATAAACGTGCACCAGACGGACATCTGGAGTCGCTGAATCAGGTCTCGGGGTTATTATAGTAACTAAAAAGAAAACTATTAAAAAAATGTCTTTACTTGCATTCAAACTTATTTTATTTCAGCTAATTGCCAAAGCAACATTTCTCATTTCTATTTAGTTTAATTTGACGTACTAAAATAACTAAAAACAAAATATAAAAAATAAAATCAATTCAAACTATTAATAAAAAGTATAGTGGGATCTCAATAATACTAAAATAACACTGGTGTCAGTCCAGTATTGTTGAGTAAGGGATAATGCACACCCAGCCAGTCGTTATCCCAGAATAAACCCCACAGGGTGATCCTGCATCAGTCTGAAGAACAACCAGCTGGATGTACATTATATTATCCTGCATATTATATGGCTATTGCCACATAAGTAAATAATTAAACATTAAATATTGATCTGAGTCAAAATATTTTATTAGCTCTTTAAACGCAAAGCTTCCACGTTCAAACTAGACGGACATTTAAGAGATACGGTACAGTCATACCACTTATTACACGGTATTTCACCGCATAAATAATAATGGGGATATTGATCTGAGATGAAACTGATTTAAAATCGTTTCTGTTTGTTATAATCCATTGCAGTGCAAAACAATAGTCACAAAATGGCAGCAGCTGTGTTTGTGTGAAACGAGAGAGCGAGGCCACGATACCGGATGACATGTTAAATAACTACACAAAATATTGATTTGACTGAGTTTTAATATTTTATTAGCTCACCAAACGCAAAACTTCCACAAGGAAAACCCGTTCCCAGCAAGAGGGGAATAACAAACCACCAATCAGAATCAAGTATTCCACAGAGACATGTAATGATGTTTAATAATTAATGAGGTAAACGTTTCTTTAGTGTTTTCAGGTTTGGTTTTAATTAACTTAGTTTCAGCCTCTTGTTGCTAATCCGTATGAAATCAATTACCTTAGTAGAAGAACATCTAGTACAGTTGTGGTATTATGTTTCTCCATTCCTCAGGTGGAGTGTGTGTGACTCGTGTGTGTGTGTGTGTGTGCAGGGGATGGACCCTGTCAACGAGAGGCGAGTGTTTGACATTGTGGTGAGAAGCGCGTGCGGTGTGAACACGTCTCAGTATTTCTTCATCACTCCTAAGGTGGGTTTCCTGAATACGGTTGTGTGTGACGTGTTCACTGATGTGTGTGTGTAACTCAAGTGTGTGTGTGTGTGTGTGTAGCTGCTGCAGAACCTGCAGTACGCGGCGCAGATGACCATCCTCTGTGTTCACAACGGACCGCACATGCTGCAGCCGAACAAGTGGAGAGAGAAAGACTTCCTCAGACGCGCCAGACGCACCAGACGCCGACACGTTTCCTGAACCACACCGCATGTGCAGCTCAAGCTCTTGTTCCGTCACATGTTCATATGCTGTTGAGCGCCTAAATATGAGTCCTGATGAAAGGACTTTCTGTTCTAATGTAATAAATGCAAACCAGCAATGTCTTATTATTATTGCTCATATTTAGTAACCACCATCCAAAATAACTAGAAATGGCCAGATTGTGCCCCTCCTCCACAGCCCAATATTTGACATTTGAATTTTTGACAAGAAGTCGAGGCTGCTCATAATTATTGAGCTGGCCAATCATATCAAAGAAGGCAAGACTTTACTGATACCAACATGAAGCACATCACTGCAGATTTTATCGGTGAAAGAGTGATAAGATGTAGCTTGTTTTATGATAGAAATGTTACATTCTGCCGTTGTGAATTGAGTAATTTACGTGATTTATTTAATTGCTCAATAGTGTATTATATATTAAAGCATTGTTTTCATTTTCAGCATATGAATCAGATTGAATGTTCTATTCAAAATGATATCATTTGCAAACAGTTCAGATTGATTAAAAATCTTGTTCTTGTACTGTTCTTTATTTCTGATAATTCCTTCAAGACAGGGTTTCTGTACTAAATCCAGTCACTGGATGACATGCTGAGTCATCAGTTTCACTGTACGTCACTCCGCTTGTTCGACTGCTGGCTTTCAACTGTATTTCTGCAGTTTACAGAGACTGTCTTTGAGCGAGACATTGAATCATTCACTCAACTGATTTGTTCAAAAACACTGAGGAAGCGCACATCGTGTGTAATGAAGCCTTGCTGGTGCGTAGCATTGTACGTAATAATGGTGAAACGAGGCTTTGTGAAGCAACTTTATATCGCAAAAAGTGTTAATCGAAGGTTGTACAACACAGCCCTCTAATGTTCACATAAATAACGTGTAACATTTATTTATAAAGTAGTAAAATACTTCACACAGCTTATATTCCATTGATGCAGGGCTAGTTCAACTAGTCATTCTGAGCCAATGGCTGGTTTTGTTACAGATCTGGCAACCCTGACCAATCCGCATCCAGGACCAGTTAGTCAAAGCCCTTTCTTTCATGTTATTTTGCACAAATAAATCTTATAATGAACAACTTATTACACCAGTACAGTACAAAACAGTTCAGGACACATTTTAATGATATCTCTGTACATAATTTTATTTACATGATACAATTTCGCAGTAATGTCGGATAACAAGATTATATGCGCAATACATATAATAAATAAAGATGGTTTGTACAAACTTGCATAACTAAAATCAAAATCAGAACAGAAGGTTAGTTGTACTGTGTAAACTGACGAAGCTCTAAAATAAAACAGTGCTGTGCAGCCAGACCCAAAAACAGGAGACGGACTGAGCCTCAGGTTAAAGATGGCGTTCACTGAGTAGACTATAGTCACACACTGACTCACAACACTCAAGCACACTCAAAGGGCTGATTAAATGACACTAAACAATACCATTAATTTCTTACCTGAATTTAACACTCAATACCCACTGAATAGATCAATCACACACAAGAAAGGTGAATTAGAGGAAAAAAAAAAAAGAAATGGACTTCTAGTATGCTGTATTTCACTATCCATGCAAAACACCCACTTAAAACTCAACCCTCTGAACAAGCCCAGGAACCACGTTTTCATAAACTGGTGTCACATTACAACTCAACTGAAGAAAAAAATTAAATAAATTTCACTTAAAGGGTCATGTGGGAGAATCCATATAGTTGTGTGTTAGTAGCCATGTCTGACCACATCCATTGTGGACACTGGAATCATGGGCGCTCAAAACTGATCATGAAGTATTCTGGTCTGGCTGCATGAAACCATCGCAACTGGATTACATATTTTTCACAAAGTCTGTCAATAATTAAAAAAAAAAAAATCTTTTGAACATGAAAGAGAAAACCAGCATCACTCCAATAGCTCATTAACTGACGAGGGCTGATGCTCAAGCAGAAAAGTGGTTGATAAAAGTGGAAAAGGCTGACTCTTAACGGGAGGGCGAAACGTTCGACCCGGAGGAAACAGAAGAGCGTCCATTTGCTACATGAGCCAGCCATGCACTGTTGCTCTGACGGCGCTCGGGCCAGAGCCGTAACAGTCTTCAGAGAGTCCAGGACACACCATCACAGACAGTCAGCCTTTAACACAACAATCAGATCCAGGACACTCAGAAACAGACACGTCTCCGGACTCACACCTTTTAGAGGCTGTTTTTTTTGTTCTTTTTCCTCTCGTTTGTTTTAACTTGAAGCTCATATACCAACAGAAAGCAAAAGAAAGATGGAAACAAAGTGATCACTCATGCATTGGCTTAGAAACAAGATTCTTTCCCATACTGTAATTTAAAAAAAACTAGTCTTTAGAATCACAGGTCAAAGTGCGAGTCCTTTTATCTGATCTCTCGCAGAGTCGAGGTGAAGACGGCGGCGGGCGGGGGGGTGGGGGGTTATATTCTCTGAATCTTATCGGCGACCACGACGGGGTTCTCCTTGCGGATCTTGGCGGCAGCCTCTGCCTTGTAGTCGTAGGGGCAGTTGTGCTTGTCCGAGTAGCGATGAAGTCCACAGAAGAGGTTCCCACAGCGGCAGTCGAACCCTGACAAACGACACGTCAGCATCAGAACGTGTGGAGGGAGCATGTGTGTGTAGGTGTGTGTGGGAACACTCGTAGCTTCTGCTCACCTGTCAGGCCGACCTTCTTGCGGCACATGAAGCATCTGTTCTTCTTGTGTTTGGGGGCTTCGGGCGTCTTGGCCTCGTCCCCGTCGGCGGAGCTTGGGGGTGCAGCGGACGCTGTGGGCTGAGTGACGACTGCAAACACAACACACACACACCAATTAACATCCCGAAAAACAACTACATGCTGACAGAACATCTTTCCATCTTCAGTACGCAGGCATTTTCTGTAACTTTTTACCAATTTTAAACTGTGGCTTTCAAACCGAGACGTTTGTGACTCTTTCAGGCACAGAGTTTTTTTGGTGATTTCTTCAGTTACACCAGCGCATTGGAAAATTATCAACATTACTTGTGAAGCAAATGATGAGAATCATTTTGACTGTAAGAACCTCTTTTAGCAATACAACTGAGTTGACAGTCAAACAATGCATTTTACACATCTGCATGGCTATTAATGGATATACATTTATTTATTTATAAATAGTTCAGATGTCATACAGGGACTTAATCTCAATGAAGTCTCTTATTTGAAGTCAAAACAAACCAATTGCATTATTTAACAGTTTTATTTCCTTTGTTGAACATAAAAGAAGATATTTTGAAGAATATGGGAGACCAAACAGTTGATGGACTCCATTGACTTCCATAGTATCTTTCATTCCATCAACTGTTTGGTCTCCCATATTCTTCAAAATATCTTTTGTGTTCAGAGGAAAGAAACTTGTACAGGTTTGAAACAACTTAAGGGTGAGTAAATGACAGAACGTTCATTTATGGGTGAACTTTCCCTTCAAGGTGTAGGTTCAGGGTTAGTATGTTTCAGTGTTGTGCAAGCAGTCGGCACTGGGATTCGAATGAAATCTTCAGAATCGGCTGCAGAGTGGCGTTTGCAAATGAGAAAAAATTGCTTAAATGAAGCAGTGTTCAAAATAGCACACTAGTATTAAAGTGCGGTCACAGATTAGAGAAACGCTGCAAACAAAAAAGGTCCACTGCCAATAGTGTAGCGCCGTATGAAGCACAGAGTTTACTTCCAAACCAAGCGGATTGGCCAATATGGTGAATTCACACGACCAACCTGAACCCATTGCTAAACCTGTATATTGCAGTTGTTTGCGCCTTGTTATAAATGAACCAGAAGCATTAAGCTGTTATTTTGAACCTATCCAGTGTTGAGACTTTCATAAACGGTTTCAGGGACTCTAAAGCTGCGGTTAGAGCACTTTAAACATGATTCAGCTGAGACACTTCCTCAAGTCTAAAAAAACAGAAATACCAACCCGGTTCAGGAACTTCTACTTTCGGCGAGCCCACGTCGTCTTCACAGGAAATGCTCATCTCCGTCATCTGTTGTGTGACCGGCAGGGCAGCGGTGGCGGCGCTGTTGGGCGACTCGGCGCTAGCAGCGGAGGAGTGGTTGTTTAGTGTCGCTTCAATGATCTGGATGGCCGAGGCTTCAGAGGTAGGACTGCTGGTGACACTGCTGGAAGCTGCTGGAAGAGACCAAATCTCTTTAGTGTTAATGAGACGCTTGAGGAACAATCGATCTTACCAACACGTCCGATTGTCCGTGAAGATGTTCAAAGAGTGGAAACACGTACCCATTGTGCTAATCGGACTGACTCCCCCATTGTTTTGTCTTGTTAAATGCTCTTTGTAACAGACCGAGCACATGCCACTGGTCCGAGGGTTGCCATAGAAACCGCAGCCGGTGGCACAGAGCATGGGCACGGGGCTTTGATTGGTCTCCTGGGCCATCTCTCTGAAGGTGGGCGATTCCTGCACACAACAAAACACAAGGACCATGAATATGACAGCATGCGTGTGTGAAGAGTAAATCAAAGACTGCGGCTGGCTTCATTAAGAGGATTTACGCCGATAAAGGTGCAACGTTGCCACGGACTGGGAATCAGATTAGGAGTCAGAGGTCGGAGCGCTTTTTTTGGCATCGTCTTGCTTGAGCCTCATCTCTGCACGGAATCACATGATTCAAGCAAACGAAAGCAAAGTGATTTCTGCAAACTCATGCCAAAGATCATTTTACAACCAGACTGACCTGAACACTTCCTGGAAGTCCAAACACTTAACCAATCCAACCAATAAAATGCTGCATTAAACTATATGATGTGGTTACATCAGAAAAGGACAGGACTGTCAGTACGAAGATTAATCTGCTATGAAAATACTTTGTGCACAGATTAGCAAAAACACAATAATTAGCACCAAAAGTTTAGATAAGCTGTAAACGAGTTTATTTTGGGGTTTTTTGACACAAACACACATTCATGAGAAAGTCCTAGGTAAGTGGTTCTCAACTTTTTTACTCTAAGCTCCCCTTTGTCCAAGACAATATTTAAAGGATCTCCTACTTCTGAACAAAGTTCATACATGAATTGAGTGGTTTAGTCAATTTTCTGAAGAGACTCGATTGCTTTATATGATAAACAGATTGAATTTAGGCTTTTGTTCACATATAAACATTGATCAGCGAACATAAACAGCTCAACCGAACCTGCTTGACGAGCAAGAACAAACTTCTTGCTGAAGCTCAAACGCGGTGCGTAACACGAGACTGCACCTCATTGGCTCTTGCTGAAGCTCAAACGCGCTGCGTAACACGAGAACGAACCTCATTGGCTCTTGTTGAAGCTCAAACGCGCTGCGTAACACGAGAACGAACCTCATTGGCTCTTGCTGAAGCTCAAACGCGCTGCGTAACACGAGAACGAACCTCATTGGCTCTTGCTGAAGCTCAAACGCGCTGCGTAACACGAGAACGAACCTCATTGGCTCTTGCTGAAGCTCAAACGCGCTGCGTAACACGAGAACGAACCTCATTGGCTCTTGCTGAAGCTCAAACGCGCTGCGTAACACGAGAACGAACCTCATTGGCTCTTGCTGAAGCTCAAACGCGGTGCGTAACACGAGAATGAACCTCATTGGCTCTTGCTGAAGCTCAAACGCGCTGCGTAACACGAGAACGAACCTCATTGGCTCTTGCTGAAGCTCAAACACGCTGCGTAACACGAGAACGAACCTCATTGGCTCTTGCTGAAGCTCAAACGTGCTGCGTAACACGAGAACGAACCTCATTGGCTCTTGCTGAAGCTCAAACGCGCTGCGTAACGTGAGAATGAACCTCATTGGTTCTTGCATGTCAAGCGAACATGCTTGAGCTACTGATGTGTGAGTTGATGAATGTTTCTATGTGAATAAAAGCCTAAATTAAATCTGTTCATCATATAAAGCAATCGTGTCTCTTCAGAAAATTTGGAATAAACCGCTCAATTCAAATGGATTAGTTTACGATCTCTTTATGAGCTTTTAGAAGCATCAGACTTCATCAAAACAAGATCATCATTCGTGTTTTCCGAAGATGAACGAAAGTCTTGCGGGTTTGGAACGACAAGAGGGCGAGTAATTAATGAGAGAATGTATTATAGGGTACAGCACTCATCATCAATGGGCAAGGAAACCCAAGCGCGCTCTCAGAAAACACTCGTGCCTGATAGGCATGGCCAGCCTTTCAGGAAATCATTAAGACAAATTATTTCTGCGATGCATTTACTAAAGTGTCGCGAAACACCGTTTTAATCACTACTCGTTCATACCTCAGATTTGAAAAAGACAAGAAATGGGCGTGTAAAGCTGTGGGAGAGTGGAGAATGGGACCAATAAAACACAGACCTACAACACTCATAATACAGACACATGAATATTTAAATGCAAGTGGAGAAAAGACTAGCAAACAGAGTTGGACGCACCTTGATGTATTTTAAAAATATAACCCTATGACAACAAACTCACAAAAGTTATCAGTAAAGACTACTAACAACTATCATGAACAAATCATCAGTTCTGATAACTTATTCGTACAAATTTGATATTTAAACTTTAAACTTTCAAAAGAAACTGGTCTATGAAAAATGAGGGAGAACATTTAAAATGTCTAATACTATTTGCATTTTGTTTACGTGCACTATCACTGAACAAATGACACACATCAGTTTAACACAGAAGGAATAAAGGCATAGTTACTTTTTTTGTCCATTCTTCTTTGAATTTTCGGTCTACATCACTGTCTTGTGGGTATCAGAATAATTTGTCATCGCCTTCAGACGCACGGCTGTATCAGTGTCTGTATTTTCACATATATATTTCATTTGAAGTCCTGAGATGTGCGCATTCGCAGTGCTGGTTCATGTTTGGAGCAATAAAACAGTATATGAAATATGTCCATAATTTGAACCGCGCTTGCTTCGGTCCGGATATGAACTGTGATCCAGATAGCGAGTGTTAAACTGCTCTCACGCACGTGCGTTACATTTTTTTTTTTTTTTTATAAATCCTGACTAGTTCCTCAATATTGGCATAGGATCAAATCCATGGTTTTTAGGATCAAATCCAAAATCGTACAAGCGTTTTATGAATCAGGGCCAATTTAATGTGGTGCATCTTTATTTTGAGTTTTTAAAGCATTTTAATTATTCGAGTCATTACGACTTATCAGGGCCCTGTTTGAGAACCACTGTCCTAGGTTGTTCGTTTGCCATTTTTGTGCTTTATTGGCAACACGTTTTCTGAATTTATCAATGTTTGATACTGCTGTAAAGTTTTTCAACTTCACTTTTTTTTGTACTACTGATTCTGTTTCCTTCTTATTCATTACTGACTGTTTACAACAACAACTATGTCATTAAGTCTACACGCCCACTGTTGTGATTCAGTTCATTAATATTTAGATCTTGGTTCACACAACATGACACCATAACTTACGAAAACATTGTGTGAGTGTGACGTGTTGCACCATTTTAAACAGAAGGGTGCGTTCATACTCTAAACCATTTGAAGTGGATCAGAGTCTGTTTCTGGAACGATTCACTGCTGGTTTGAACACTGAATTAGTCCAAACCAGATTCACATCTATTTTTAAAAGTAAATTTTAGACAATTCTGTGGTGTCATGAGTAAAAAAAAAGATTCAAAAAAGCACTAAAAACTAAATTAAAATGAAACGCTCCCCCATAGAGCATGACCTAAACTCTTAATATTGATTATGGCTGGGCGATCTGACAATGTGTCATGGTGACAGTCCAAAGTATCAATCCAATGATATTTTGCCATACCAATTACGTTACAATATGTAAATAAGCAGCTTTAAGCTGCACAGAAGTTACTGACACAAGTTAACGTGATAAAGCAACATGGACAATTATACTCGCTACTGTATAAATAGACCTTAGAGTACATTAGAAACTTAAAGCGCTGCTTGACATGCATCACAGATTTATTGTATTTGTCCTATTTGTTATTTGCATGTTTGTTCTTATTTTTTAAAAAACAGTCAAAATATCAACACGATAAAGATATTATCATGAATTTATAAGATTTATCATATCTCCCACCTCTGGTCCACAGTCACATTGCGCACAACTATGCATTTATATTAATAGATAACTTTTCAAATAGTTGCAGCTGTATCAAATAATCCTCAATACCCACTGCCCTGGCATCAACGGCGGTATTGTGAGCACCATACTCGGCAGAGAAGTGCATACGACTATGCGGTGTTGATGGGTAAATGCTGAATAGCAGTGAGATGTTAATATATCTATAGCTGGAACATTCTGTTCAAGCAGAGGCCGATCACAACCCACTCCCCATCCGAGCGGAAACATGTAACACTTTCCAGCAATGAACCTGAACTCTGTCAGGAGTGGCGTGTGTGTGCGAGGGCCCGTGGCTTCAGAGGGCCTCCTGTCTGCAAGTAAACAAGATTGCAGCATTTCACCTCCGCCTTCTGGCATCAGAGGTTTTCCCCTGAAAACCCGCCACATGGCCCGCGTCACGTGTGTGTGAGTGAGCCTGCTGCCCTTCGCACTCGCTCACATGGACCGCTGGATTAGTTTTCATCCGTCACAAGGGTGCAATGTGACATGTTGTCCTGAACAGCCTCCACCAGTGTGTCCCCGACCAAAAATACCCCCCACCCCCATTGTCCAACCTGCCTCCATTACATCACACATCTCTAGTAGGAGCTGGTTTGCATAGCGCCCTCCTCCCTACACATGGCCTCATATATTCTGATAAAGCCAAAAATGGCAAAGCCCCTACAGGGCTGTTTTCCTCTCCTTCAGCCGATTCCCATGCATGTTGGCCATCTGTGTTCACATATCCCTGTCTGGATGACAGCAAATACACAGCATACAGGGCAAAACAAAGACATGAGAGATAAAACAAGTCAAATAGTTGAACAAAAGCAAACCATGAAGCTAAAAAGACACCATAAATGGAGAAAGACAGCAGAAAACAAATGCTCACGTGTCTCAATGCACCAAGATATGAAGCATTTAAATGACATGTACAACTTATACAAAGTCTAACAGTGCACTTTACACTGCAAACACGGTATGTGTGTGTTATTCACATAGTGTGTGTACTTTTATACATTATATAGAGAGATATATTAGAGTTTGAGGCCTCGTGAAATCCACTGAGTCATGCTAACACTAGCATCACGGCTAACAAACACACAGTGGCATATAAAGCGCAAAAAACACTCAACACAACAGCTGCTGCCCTCAAAGTGTGTGTTGTGTTCAGTCTGAGGGGTCTGTGGTGATGAACGAGTGAGGATGGATGGTAATAAAGCTGTTTATCTACTTTATATCGGGGTCAGGGTGAATTTGCTTTGTGTTCTCCTTTGTTTCAAACACTCTTCCTGTTTGAGCCAAAGCACAAACCTTGATAATAATAAAAAACCCACAACAATTCACCACCATAACGCCAATTCACAACAAATCAGTCAAAATATTGAAGAACAAAATTATTTTTAAAGACGTTTATTCATTCACTCAGCGATAAAGATACACAAACTAGCTGGGCTTTGAGTTTCCTGTATAACATCTCCATCGACACGCAAAACGACACCAAAATAAAACAGAAAACACTATAATAGACAGTAAAATAGTCGATTAATGATAATACTACACAAACAGCCAATTAACTGTATCTAAATAAACATTTGAAGAGAAATAACGTACATGCAAACGATCTTATTTTTCATCTCTCGTATCTTGAAGGACAAAATCAGTTTAAATGCGAAGCAAACAACGCGTTACGAATAAAACACGCGTGTTTAATCATAAATCTGCTGTTTTCGTATCATATTTCAGCTTTTAGGTCGAAACGAACAACAGGCTAATTTTACTAGCTAACATGCTAGCATCAGCTAACAGCAATATTTGGTTAAACTCACCACGTTCATCAATTTAGACTAACCGCTAGCACATTAAATGACATTACACCAACGAATAACTCTGGAAATAAAGATATTAAGCTTATTAGCTGGTTATTTCACCAAAAACTAATCATATTTTCCTGTAGCGTTAGCATGAGCTTTTAAAAGGTTGTAATGTGGGGGGAAAGTGTTTTACTTGCCTTATATGAGTAAAAAGAGAAGCTCCCGGAATAAAGAGACTATATATTAAACCCTTCGCGTTGGTCTGTGCCGCTAGTCCGCTGACGTGTGTGTTTCGGTGTGTGTGTGTGTGTTTTTCTGGCTGCTGTTTGTTGGTTTTCTTTAATAGTGGGCGTGACGTCACGGTGATTGACAGCTCCGCGGGGCGGGGCCTAATGCGCCAGTCACAACAAGTTTACTGTACAAAAACAACCTTCTGCTGTGAAGCAATAGCTCTAGTGCAGTGGCCAGGGGTTACCCTGCACAGTCATGACTGTCAAATACTGGAATTGGTTGTTCATTACAGCTTGTGGGAGTTGTAAATGGAAGAGTTCGTCCTAAATTTGATGTTTTGAGACAAACTGAGGCTGACAAATGACAAGTTGCACTTTTTTTCTAATGATTTCGAAATGAATTCTGAGTACTGTGATAGTACTGATAATATCTGCAGTGCACACCCTTTCAATGTGCCATGTTGCCTCAATTTCAACCCAAACACCAGTTAGCAGGCATTAGCCGTCACGGTCATTCATATTAGGCTACTGTGATTTTACAGTATTAACTGTATGGCTCTGGATGCAACATGATGTTTGTAGTAAAAGAGCAGGCACAAAATGTGTTCAAAAGGTCAGATTGTATCAAGATCCAAAACATTTTTAACACATTTTAAGCAGAGGCTTTCTGTGGTCCATTGGTGTGCTGAAGGTTATTTTTACACAAGCTTGTATCAGATGTCAGCGCATTGTGATCTGCTGACCCGCAGAACAGCCAGAGCCCAGCTCGCTTTGAAGGACACCTTGATCCAATCACAACACGTTTCCATCAGGGCCAAGCAGACGCAAGATGAAGATACTGGGACACACTGACTACTGACTGCCTCAAAACATAGTGAGTTTCCACAGCACTGTTTGGTGTTACACATTCATAAACTTCTCTTCTTAAAAAACAAGCTTTATGTGTCGCTTTTGTGTGTGAAAAAGTCGATTTTTGGTAGAAATGGACATAAAACCGATATTAATGTATACATTATATACTATAATAATCATGATTAAGCTGAGATCCATTTGGCTTGAAATCTTGTCCACAGGAAAACAATGAAACGAGTCTCTCGTGGGATGTCTTCAACCCTGGGTCTGTTTTGAAAGCACTCTCGTATTTTGCCCCAGGTTATATATAGAGCTGGAATCTGATACGACACCGGCTCTCACTCCATGTGAAAGAACGGCGTCGCTGCTTTCTGCTCTTTAAGTGATTTCAAAGCCAAGGAATGAAGCTAATAAAGGTGCTGAAGGCTTGAATATATCCTTATGTTTGACCATTTCAGGCATTTCCTCGAATCGTTGATGTGTTTTCAGTGAACAACTGAGTTGCACCTGATAAAAGCTATGATTAAATTACTTTAGTCGTCTAATTTTACTTCACAGACCCATTTACAGTCTTTGTTAACGCCTATCAGCTTTGATTAATGACCCTAATCCTTTTTGACTTTCTAAATTATGCAAAACACACACAAAAATATATTTTATGTGGTAAAAATCAGGTTTTTAATATCGTTTATGTGTCTATGTGGTGTTTTTAATATGCTTTAAAACAAACCACGTGTAAATTCATAAGTCGACACCATTGCTGAGTATTTTCTCCTTAAAACTGCAGTGAACCAAAGACCGTCTCAAAAACACGCTTTGAAATCGCTGGTGTTAACCAATCAGACGGGGCTCATTTGCATATTCATAGAACCACTAATGAGGAAAGTGTGAGTTTTTTGTTCCCAAGGAAAAAATATTTAAATATGTAATTCTGGTGATCAAAGATGAGTTTTAAGGGATAAAATGATTGACTACGGGGGACTTACTGAAAGAATGGTTGAATTGCTTTGTCAATACAGTGACTGTACGGTACAAAAATACATACATAAATAAAACAACCAAAAAAAGACAACAAACATACACCTTGAAAGAGCATTAGTTGATTTATTCTTTCCACAGGACACCATGGAAAGTAAATTTATTTACAAAATCTGGAATGTTGAATAAATGCATACCGATCATCTTAACAGAAGCTGCTTGCGGAGAAACCTTTGACATTGCTATACATTAAAAGGGCTGCTTCTGTGATGCAAGTTATTGCTGGTTTTAAAAAAAGTAATCACTAATGCCATGAACAAATCATAAACCTTTTAAAAAAGTATTTACATGTTGATTAGTAATCTCTAAAGTCAAAGTAAAGTGTACTAAATAAATAAAAATAAAAGTCGGACAGTAAAAAGAACACCAGTTTTTTTTAGTCACTGTTCGTTATTACGTTTTTACAATGTCTTCGCAGACAAAATAAAAAAAAGTGACAGTCGAGGGATCTACGCTAGACTGACTCGTGACAAAATGGAAGTAACAGTGTCCACAAAACCATGTGTTGAGTGAACCATTCACAGCAAAGATGAGGGGCGTAGTTTTATCCACTAACGTTATGTTCTTTAAACTGTGCGATTAATCATTTTTTACTCCAAAAAAGTAATCAAATGTAGCAAATTAATTTACAGTCCATAGGCAATGTTGACCCAAAGCTTAACAACATCCTAAATTAAAACTGGAACTCAATAGCAAATCAATTGAGCTCTTGTAAAAAGGGCGACCGTGCTCTTTCACATCAAATTGTGGATTTGTCACATTATCAGTGTGTTAATTTGATTACTTGGATTCAATTAGCGCTCCAGTCTACTGAAGAGTACAGCGAAGAACGATCAAAAGGAGGAATTTCATGCAAATAATACACACAGTACTACAATTGACAGTGGGTCGTCCTCCTCAAATGCAGGCAGGGCAAAAAAAAGAAATCATTCAGCCTTTCAATGTGACTACTTCAGATACAAACGATTAACGTAGCTTTTCGAATCTCTTTGCTATTGAAGATTTTGATGTATCCACATACAACGCAATGATAATCTTCATAGGGGTGTTTGGAAACAGCAGTGCAATCGCTAACGTGACGAGACATTCATTCGCACTATTCAGACTTTACAAACTTTTTTTTTTTTTTTACAAAAAAATCTGAAACGCCATTTCCTATGTTTTCGTCTTTAAAAGATTTACAATATAAAATGCGGTATCAATCGAGAAATACTAAATGGGTTCTTTATTTATATAAAAACGCAACTGACTGCATCTTGCGAATGGAATAAACGACTTTCTATTGCTCTTTCGCCCACTGTGTCATACGCCAGCCTAATAAGGCCACTGAATATGCGGCGTGGATCTGTACGAGTATTGCTCTGGGTCGAACCCATTTTGTGACAGTTCAGGGTCTATGGCACTTGACATGTCGTTTTCTCGAAGCCCCCAATAGCAAACGTCCACGACTGCAACTAGTCAAATGTTAGAATGTTTTTGTAAGAGAATAAAATATCACATCTACAATCTTCTTCACAGAATTAAAAAACGGTTTTGATGAACTCCGAATTGAAATAAGAAAAAAATAAAACGTTCGAGCGCGAATGCTTCGGATGAGTTCGGTGGCATTGGGAATGGGTGGCTGTGTTGTAGAAGTCAGAGGAAAGAGGTTCACGTGCCAGCAGTTTCATGCCGCCCAGCCACAGTGTCCCAATATGCTTTGGTTAAGGTACTTGAACCACTTTCTGTTTCAGTCTTTTAGCAAGGCTGCTCTCTTTCGAAATCCTCACGGAAGTACTTCACCGCGTTCCTGTCCATGTTTCACGTGCAGGGAGCATTTCAGCGCATCCTTCCCGGTGGCATCCGGGCTAAAGTCTGTGTCTTCCACTTCTGTCCGGTGGAAGTTTGCAGGAAGAGACTCTTATTTCACTGGAGGAAACTTCCAGAAGGAGAAAGCTGAGAAGACTAGAAGAGTTTCAAGCATTGAGGTGGATGAAACAAGTTATCAATCCCAATGGGAGGAAGTTTTCTTCACAAGGGTAATCTGACCACCAGGCCAACAGATCTCACATCCAGTTCAGTTTAGCTCATCCCAGTTCTACATTCATTACCACAGTTCGCACGTAGCATTGTCTTCCAACTTAAAATCTCATACAGGTCATGAAAGTGGTTTTAAAAATCTTTAAAACGCTAAAAAACAAACAAAAAAACGAGTGAGATTTGTTCGCGAGCCCTGCCCTCAAGCGGTCAGCTCATGTCCCACAAGAACTCAATCCAGGTGATGTCTTATAAAATGAAAAACAAAAACTATTTTTACAAAAAGCACAGGGTTTCATATCAGTTGGACTGCACCAACAGGCTATCCCACAGTGAAGGCGCATGCTCCCGACTCTTCCACCTGATGCAGTGGTTTCGCCCCTATCCACCGACGGTCAGAGCTCGTCCCGTTCACATCAGCTCAGATTAACTACATACAGCACTGGCTCCTCTCGGTACAAAAATAAGACAGTGCACATTCAGTTTCGTCAGTTATGCGGCCATCTCTCGAACGATGATCAGGTCGACGGTGCTGGGGAACGTCTTCAGGAGGGAAACGGCGTGTCCGTGATCGATGTTAACGAAGCTGTATCCGTTTGCCTGCAAAGTGGATGTTAAATGATGTTAGTGAATTACTAAGGTATGGATAAGACACAATATGTGAATAGTAAGTGGTAGAAATGACCTGGATGATCTTGTCCCCAGGTTGAAGGAGTTTTGAAGCCGGTCCCTCCGACTGAACCCTCGTCACGAAGATGCCCTGTTGATCAGTTATGGTTTAAGTAAGCAATAAGGTACGAGAGGCTGTGTTGTATCGTGAATAAGTAACGGCTGAAGGGCGTTCATGAAGGCCTGCAACCCCTTCAGCCGTTACTTATTCACGATACAGCACTTGCCTCGAGTACCTTATTGCTTTTATAAAACGGTTGCCACACAATACAAATATTAAAGCCGAAAAATATTTATCTATGCAACTTTCATGAAGTAAAATCACTAAAAGCATTCCTTCCGCTGGAAAAAATAGTCCCTGACCGTAAACAGCAACAGAAGTTACATACATTATTTCGCCAATAGATGGCGGCAAAGACTGTCTTATGAATGAGTCAGTCGGTAGAGAAGACTTTTATATTGAAAAGACTCAATCTTGTTTTCACGGAGAAGGAAGAAGCAACTGACAGATGACACGGGAAACCCCTTAAAGCTCCACTATGTAACTTTGGTATTTGACCACAAGAGGGCGCAGTTTCAACAATAACAAAGGCGAAGCTTGATGACGCTATGAAGGAGGTGACGATGGGAGATGTTGTTTTTAATGCGTTTTCACCATAGCAATGTATCTAAATGGAATTAATGAATCATGATCACGGATGAGGTAATTTATTCGTTTTTGTATTACCTGTATGTCTGATCGTATTATTTTATGTCATCATAATTAATGAACTGCAAGGAACGTGAAATGTTATGCTATATTATCCCGTTACAACATACAGCTATTTGTCAAATGATTTGTTTGGTTTATGTTGTGCAGTTTTACGTTTTTATGGTTAATGCCGTGTTGTTTAACGTGTTCAAACCAATATCTAAAAGTAAATTTGAACGAACATTTGCAAGTAATGACTAAATATATTTTTTTAACAACATATCCGATTGTATTTAATTGTACTGCCATAATCTCGGTCACCACACGTGATAACAAGCCTTACCGAAGTACAAAGAGCAATATAACTTTGTTTATAAGTGCTATTATTGACAGTTGCATGTCTTACCTGTCTATCAATAACGTTACACTCGCGAGAGCAGTCTCTGTCAAGTCCAAGATTGACGCGCAGCTCTCTCCATCTCGAAAACGCCTGGCTGATATTATCCGGGTTTTATTCCTCCGTTTGTCACACAGTCCGTGACTCCGCGTGTATCCGAATATGGACGCTTTCGTTTTGTTGGCACTTCAATACTCGCCAAAGAGTAATCGTGATCCATAACAGCTATAACCATACAGTCTATGGCTATAACGCTTTAACCACCACTTCCGCATTTTACCATGTGATATTCCGGTGTGGTGGGTCATATTTTTTATTTTATTCTTTTTTTATTCTTTGTCAGACGTCTTTATTGTTTATTGTGATAAGAAAAAAAACTCAATAAAGTTGTTGTTAAAAAAAAAAAAAAAAAAAAAAAAATCCGGTGTGGTGGAATATCCTATCACATGGTCCACACCGGAAAAAAAGGATAGAGCGGACATTGCGTCACTGAGGCGCGACATTTCTTTTCCGGGACGGCCAGTTATTTAAAATCGGAATTTCTCTGAAATAAAAAATCTTTGGAGACTTTTGAGATATTGTAAGTACACAACTGGAGGAAATATATCACACTGTGCAAGTTATTTTCGGAAATTTTATTACAAAATTCCTACATATTGGAGCTTTAATGGTTAGCAGCTAACTGTTAAAAGGACAAGATATTGCAGCGGACATTCAAACGGAATATTTTATTATGAATATAGGACTGACCTGAAGGAAAGTGCAATGTCTACTGTAAATGCAGGTAACTTTACACTCGCTTTCTCGATCTCTCTCAATATTACTCCACTATAGCTTCAATGGACAATATCAATGAGATCGCACATGTGTTTAAGTTGCTAAGAGTGGTTGCTAGGGGTGTTGTAGTGATACATAGAACCATTGGGTGAAGCGGTCATAGCCGTGTTTTATCGTGAATAAAGCACAGCTATTGACCAATCAGAATCAAGGATTGAAACTAACCGTTTTATAAGAGTTCATAATTCACTGGAATCATAAATTGAAATCAAAGCTCCAGAAATGGATGTGCACACGTATTTCAAAAGAAAAGGCAAGGGAAAGAGAGAAATACTGACGTAGTCGTCTGGGCGGAAGGGATTCCCGCGACCCCCCACTCCTCCTGATATACTGAAACCCAGCTCAGGATTCTTCTCGATCTTCACATGGAGCTGAGAACACAAGACAGACATGCGTGTCACACAAACCACAGCGCTTCAGTTCACATCACAGTGATGCCTAAATATCCGTTTGGCTATTAGCTAGTATTATCCAATTTTACATAATAATTACATAATTTATTTGGAATAAAACCAAAAATGTATATTAAAGCATAGAGGGTTCACTTTGATTTCCTATTGACTTTCGCTGTGTCTACACCAGACGCGAGTGGCGGGACGTGACAAAAGCAAATAGGGCCCGTTTACACCTGGTATTAAGATGCGTTTTGGACGATCGGATCACAAGTGGACGACGCTAAATACAGGAGTAAACGGGTCTAAACACTTTGAGCTTGTCCACTTTTGAACACTTCCAGAGGAAGATGAAAACGCAATGTGTTGGAACAGCCACTAAAGGCCGTCTACACTCCTCCTACTGACCTAACGAGTAAACATTATGGGAAGCGCTCTAGGCCAGCTGGGAGTTTAACTTTGTTGGCTGGAGACACACAAGTTTGGTTTGAAGATGAAAAACGTAAATCACAATGTTCTCTCACCATTCCTGATTTCTAACACACACTCACAACATTCGGCTGGACTTTTGGCTATTAGAGCAGAAACTAAAGCTGCTGCTCTCTGTGTTTTTCTGTCGTCTCCGATCGCATTCATATGTAAATTGCTTGAGCTTATTTCGTCCATTAGATTGAAAGATCTGAAATAACCCACACATTTACCCACCCATAGACCCTCCCCTTGAAGAAATCAGGACAGAAGTTGTTGGACAAAAGAGACGGATTAAAACACCAGGTGTAAACAGAAATGTGTCTCTCATCTACTTGTGATCCGATCAACCAAAACGCATCTTAATACCAGGTGTAAACAGGGCCTAAAACCCATTATAATCAGTGATGCTGTCTACACTGGTGCCACGACTGCTGCGTCCAGTGGAGACACTGTGTTAGGCATGATGGTCAATAGATATGTCAACATTTCAAATGCAGGGCACATATTGATATTGAGACTGGTCCCACCTCCTGCTGCAGGGTCTCTTGTGGGACCCGTGGAGCACCGGGGGGCTGCTGGGACACCTTGAGCATCAGGTAGTCGATGAGCTGCTCTCGTGAGGGGTGGCGTGCCATCGGGGGCTGACCGCAGCTCATGGGAGGTCTCACAGGAGCACACATTTGGCCATTCATCAAAGGCACCTGAGAGACAAAGGCACACACCAAACCATCAAGAGATGCACATCGTATTTCTGCCAGTTAAATCACTGCACAATGTCAACCAATGGCAATCTCTCTAGTCTCTCCTCAAAGCTAAAACAAGTCAGTGCAGTGATTTTTGCATTTAATCACCTCCTGGCACAGGACCAGACAGAAGCTACTTTCAGAGATACAGAAGAAGATGTATGATCTCTGTGATGAGATTTCTGTGATGAGGAACAGGCCTCTTGAACCAGACTCTTGACATTTCATTGACTAGACAGAAATTAGTGAAAACACTAACTCTATTCAGTGATAACTTTTAATTATATAATTTAATTTTATAACTGAAAATTGAGTTAAAGGGAAATTACTGGGCTTTTTCAATAAAAACAAAACAAAAGACGGTCCTTTAAGCATTTGTCTAAATGTCTACTTATATGATGTGATGCATTTTTCAGACACCAGAGGGCAGAAAGTACCCAGGAAAGATTTCAATGAACCAAGAATCTGGTTAGAAGAACAAGACATCCATGTTGACTGAAGAAGCGTCACACTTTTAGACCTTTAATTCTAATTAATCCACCTCTCTAAATGGTTTATTTCCCGAGAGACCAAGAATTCCACAATGAAACAAATTGCATCTTTGTTTTCAAGGACACTTTCAAACAATGTCCAAAAGTAACGCACCAAGTACAAACAAAATGGCACAAAACAGAACAAATAAAGTTGCCAATAAAATATTTGCCAGGTGGTCAGTAAATCTACAACAAATTTTGGTGCACTAAATCATGCATCATTCACATATATACATATACATATACATATATACACACACACATATATACATATATATATATATGTATATACACATACATACATACATATATATATATATATATATATATATATATATATATATATATATATATATACACATATATATACATATACATATATATATACATATACACATATATACATATATACATATACACATATATACATATATACATATATATATATATATATATATATATATATATATACATATACATATATACATATACACACACACTGTTACAGCCAGTTAAATCTAAATTTAAGATATTGTTTAATAATAATTTTATCCTTCCATGTGTTTATTGCAGTCAGTAGCGAGAACATTCACAGTTGGTTTTGTGTGCTAGAAAGATCAGCTTTCGAACATGTCTGAGGCTTCTTTAAAGCAGTGCTTGTTAATTAGAGCTAATTAATCACTGCTGGAGTCAGGCGTGCCCACTGGGTCCATATCTCAGTCCAGTTCATTAGCACATTAGACACAACCACAGATGAGGACGTATATGATTCAGTCATGAGGAGAAGTTTAAATGATATTCCTGAACATCACTGCATATTGTTCATGAGTGTGTATAGCAAAACATCTGAACGTTATCGCATTCAATAAAGCAAGCAACATTTATACAATTCTAAGTGTCCAAATACTTTTTGTCTCAATTTATAGTGTAAAGCACTTACTTTTCTTAGAGTGTCGATATGGTAGCCCGGTTGTCCATGAGGACTGAAGACATCGTCCTGCAGAGAAACAGCATAACATGTCTCAAACTTTGCAACAGGAAAGGTTTACTGTATTTGATGATGCTTGTTTAACCATTATGGGATGTATTTTGGGTACTTTTAACTACAGTGGACGACTATAGTATTAAAACAAACAGCTAAATGAGAACGAGGCTGGATGTCACTAGTGACTGGGAACTGCAGCCATTTCCCATGAATGTGGAATTCCCATTAAATTTGATTCATAAGCTTGTGTTGCTTAAGCTCCTGTTATGTGTCATTTCAACCAACAGGATGGTTTACTTATGGTACTCTAATTAGCAAGGTGAATCAGCTATTATGTTTACTAACTCCACATTATGTAAAAAAAGGCTGAACAAATCACATATTTCATAATCATATTCCATAGATTTTTAAAACAGACTTTATGGGCCTTTCAGCTAAACTGATCAAAACAACAGAGCTTTCTTGAGCTCAGATTGTGCTTTTAAGCACATAGAGAGAAATAAAGAGTGTTTGTTTCCAGGACTTCAGTGTATATGGTTTAGTGGTTAGGAATGTTCTTAATCTCGTATTACTTCGACAACCCAAAGAAACTGAGCAATTGTGCAAACCAGCCGACACTGGATATAAGCTGAGAAAGGTGAACTTGGGGTTGGGGTCTTAAGCTCCATAAGGGGCATTCTCACCAATGCTGGCTGCTTAGAGACATTTGTTGGCTACTCAAAAGCCAGTTTTTCCCTCAGAAATTTGCAGAATTGTATGGAAAACAGCAGATTGGACATTCTTCTTTTGTATTTCATGGAAGAAAGTTAGTCATACAGGTTCGGAACAACATGATTACAGAATCTTCATTTTTGGGTAATTTAACATTTAACATCTTTCCAAACCTTCCCAGAAGCCTCCCTTATCTGACCCATTTATTTCAGGTCTTCCAGTCTTAACTAACAAGCTGATGATTTGAAGTTGTGTTTGATTAGAAAGAGTTCGAAACTGAGTACTTTTTCGTGTGCTTCAGCAAGGTGGTTGGGAAACAGTCAAGTTATTCAGCTTAAGTGTGTGCAGATATTGCAAGGTGATAAAAGCCTCTGAATTTGTTGGGAACACAAGTTACACAGCAAGTGGAGAGAATGACACTCTGGGTGAGGTCTCAGTGAGGCAGTACTTACGCTGGGCCCATGAGCTCCAATCTGCCACCGGTCTACAGCGCTACAGGCCAGAGAGCTCTGACTGCCAGTGAGAGTGGCCAAAGACCGAGATAGAGTGCTCTGAACACATGATGACATGCACACAAACACACATGCATTTAATGAGCATGCATTGACCATGAGTACACTTTGAAACATGCATGGGTTAGAGTAGGTATAAGTGTTAATGTCAATACACAAACATGCAGAGAAATACTGGGTAATGAGCATTTTTATGAGAGAATATAAACAATAGCATATGCATGCAGTTAATGCTGAAGAATGATGGAGCGTGGAAATTCAGACTTGAGGTTCAGAAACTAAATTGTGAGTGCCCATGCAAAACTTGCTGCTATGATGCCAGGGTGTTGCTATATGATTGCCTAAGGTGGTCTGACTGTGTCTATGTATGAATACTTCGCTAATAAATGGGCGAAAAAACAGATTGATTCATAGTATTACTAAGTGACTTTACTATTTCATGAGGCCACTGGGAGAGGATTTATGAACGACAGTGAAGTTCGTTCCTTATCAAATGTGGGACCTCTGCGATTTCAGATGCACATAGCTATGTTGCTGCCAACACAATGAGCTAGCAATCCCTGCTCCTGGAGGGCTACCTTAGCAGATTTCAGCTCCGACCCTGCTCGCTATTTTCTAGCAATCCTAAACACCTTGATTAGTTGGTTCAGGTGTGTTTGATTAGGGTTAGAGTTAAACTCTGCAGGATGGCTAACGCTGCACTATGATATTCTGAACCCTAGATACAGCCTGGGTCCTTTATACAATGTATGTCTAATTTTTGATTGCAAGAGATGGGTAACTCTGGTCCTGGAGGGCCACTAACCAACAGAGTTTAGCTCCATCCCAAATCAAGCACACCTGATTGGAGTATTCAAACACAACTGAAGACATAGGCTGAATCCAAAATCGCCCCCTAAACCAGTGGTTCTCAACTCCAGTCCTCGGGACCCGCTGCTCTGCACATTTTGTATGTCTCTCTTATCTGACACACTCAGTTCAGTTCATGGAGTCTCTCCTAACGAGCTGATGATCTGGTTCAGGTGTGTTAAATAAGGGAGACATACAAAATGTGCAAAGCAGCGGGTCACGAGGACTGGAGTTGAGCACCACTGCCCTAAACCCTCATTCACGATTCCCTACATTAGTCCACTAATACGGTTCACTTGAAGGAGTGAATGAAAACAAGTGAGTGAATTCAAATAGCCGTTAAGCGTACATTGGATGTACACTCATTATTGTGTTTGATTAGGCATAGAGCAAAACTCTTCAGGACAGTGGCCCTCTGGGACTGGAACTGCACCAGACAGAACTTTCAAGTCCAATCGATTACAAAAGTAGCAGCACACTTCTCCTCAACAAACCACGCAATCTGAAGTATCATTCATGTCTGGAGTATAAATGGTAACGGAGGAAGCTTATGGCTTTGAACAAACCCTTAATTCTTTAAAACTCTTAAAGTATTAGCAACAGCTATGTTTGCCTTTACAAGCATACCTTCTCCATCTTCTTGGCCTCGATGTGTCTCATGACCTGATCCCTCCAGTCGGCTGGGACCCTGCCACCTCCTCCGACCGGCCCGTCCAGCAGCGAGTGCTCGGACTTCACCCTCATGCTGGGCCTCTTGCTGGGGCTGCCATGCTGGTAGTTGAAGTCGCTGACGGACATGGTCCTCTCTGGAAGCTCGTGTGGTGGGGGCCGGGCGCTCTGTGGCCGGGGAGCGTTGGGTCCGTCGATGCTGTAGGTGCGGGCTGACAAGGGTCTGTGGAGAGCCTGGCTCATCTGCAGGGGCCCACGGCCCGCCGCGTGAATGTCCCGATACGTCATGTACTCTCCTTCCAATCCTGGCATGCGACGCGGGTCCGACATGCACATGGAGGTGCTAGAGGATCCGCTGCCTTGTCTCTGCAAGGTGCCTCGCTGGCCAACAGAGGGCAGCATCCTTTCCTTGGCCCACATGTCCGGGGTCTTGGGCGGGCCGCGCTGTTGGGGCTGGGGGTACGGAGGGGCGTTGTTGCGGTTTGAGTAGTTGGTGTTGGCAAGGGAGTGCTGTGGCGGTAAGTAGGTCTGCTCAGGAGGTACGGGGGTACGTTGGCTCCACAGGTTGTCTTTGGGGACTGTGCTGCTGGCGTACTGGACGTTGTACTGGGGCGGGGGGCCTGTTGGGTAGCGGGCGCTGCTAACCGCAGGTTTGGAGCTCGACAGCAAGTCGGAGGATGATGCTGAGGATCCAGGGTAGATCTGCAAAGTTTGATCATTGAGTAAGGACGCAGATTTGGAGCGGACGATGCTCTGGCCCTGAGCGGCGGGTACAGATGTTCTGGTTGCACATGCCACTTCGTACGGGGGGATTTCTCCCTCGAAGGAGAACAGCTTCATCCCTCCAGCCTCCATGTTTGCGATGCTTTGAGATTTCACCACTGGGCCCGGTGGACATTTCTTCTCTGGTGACAACTCCTCTGTGCTGCGAGAAAGACTCATATCACTTAACGCCGTTACACCTGTCGAGACGGTCCTCGTAGACTCGTAGCGCAAGGGAATTTGATCCGTTCGGCCATTGAAACTCTCCCCAGAATGGGTTTTCTGAAGCCGATTGCCGTTCTCAAGGTTCTCGAGTGACAGCATGGCATTGTTATTGCTTGACATGGACTCCTTGGCTGAGGGACTCTTGGTTCTTTCCAGGTCCTCATACGACACCATGTTGTCAGGTGGGAGTTTGGCCACGTTCATGTTGATCTGATCCCACTTGCTGTACTGCTCTGTCACACCGTTGTTGATGCCCTTTTCAATGAGGGCAAGCCTCTCCTCCATGGAGAGACTGTAGTCGGCCATCTGGTCTGACTTGCTTTCATAGCTCTGCTGGTTCTTCAGGATGGTCCGTAAGGACGTCTCAGAGCCGTTACAGTTCTGGAGTAAAGGGGTCATCTGCTTCAGCTGGTTGAGGTTTTCATCCTCTTGTCTGTGTTTGAGGAAATCAAATGAAGTTAGAGAAAGACTCTAGCTCTGTTCCCAAACCTAGTGAGCTGCCTTTCTGTCTACTACCTACATGGGCATCTGCCTTCTAAGTAGGAACATATATTGTGATTATTTTCTCCAGATACTTTGTTGACATTGATCTAGTCTAGCTTTCTATAAATATAATATAATACAGTTCTCAACTAATGACAAAGCAAGTCTAGGCAGTCAACACACTATTATTTCTGCCTTCACTTCATATATCTTTCTAATGATAAACAATGTTTTTGACCCCTTTTCAACTTTAGTTATTCCCATTATTAACTAATGACACAACTCAGATTTAAACTTGGGTTGAATCGTTTTGTTTGGACAGTTCATGTAAATGACCAGATCATATATATATATATGGGACTTGAGACCCTTTGTAGAAGCTGCAGCATTACATTGTAGTAATTTTCCATTGAGAAATATTTAGTTAAACGCTGAGGTTCATCATCATGTTTTTGACTCTGAGTGTATTCAGTGTGTGTTTGTACCTGTTCTTGGGGATGAGAGGCATCTTTGACTCCCTCTCTGGGGTGCAGAGGGAGTTGTCCTGACTGCTGTCTGTAGTCAAGGACACTGAATCAGACATGCGTGAGGGAGAAGAGCAGTTGCTGTTGTTCTGGTTACTGTTGGCCACCGTCTCATCCAGCAAAGAGTCAGCATCCTTCCCATCATCTACATCAGCAGACACAAAAAACATCATTTGCATTTGTGAGTTCAATGACGCACTTTATTTTGAGGAACAATTACCCATGTTAACGGGAGAATCATTAATTGATATTAAGGGAAGTGCGAGAGCAAGTATTTCTTTACCTTTTTTGTCCTTGCTGAGGGCCACTACTTTGGGCTGGTTAATGGAGATTTCGATGAGTGGAGGTCTCATTTCGGCGATCTTCATTTCCTCCTCCTCGGATGACAGCTCCTCTGAGTCCTGACCACAACCACATCACACCAAATGCTTAAATTCAAATTTATACTCCAACTTCCTGCTTCTATAGTGATAAACTGATGTAATTTTCATATTCATTTGTTTAAATGATCCCTATGATAAAGGATGTATTGACAAATCTCACATAATACAATGAGCTGAAGTATCACTCATAGTAAGAGAATAATTAACATTTATGTTTATGGATTTAACATGCTCTTTTATCCAAAGCGACTTACAAAAGAGGAACAAAAGCAATTCGTCAAGGAGCCAACAATATTCGCAGTATACACTGCCAGGTTTATTTGACAACCAAATTTGGAAACAAGCTAAAGAGGAGAAATGCAGAGGAGAAATGTGCGCGCGTGTGTGTGAAGTGGTTTAAAGGTGTGGGATAGTTAAGTGCTTGTGGAAGAGGTGCGTCTTCAGCTGATTCTTGAAAGATGTGAAGGTCTCAGCAGGACATGTGGATATGTGACCATGGCTAATGTGTGAACGTGCATGTAACATACAGTGATATAGACATATTTTGCAGTTTTTTCCTCACATGCCATATTGCTGATCTATTATATCACCATCAATACACTTTTTTCAAATTTTAAAGGACTTGTTAATCCAAAAAATAAATTAGTCATCTTTTACTCATCCTAATGCCATATCAAATCCATGTAACTTTCTTCCGTGGACCACAAAAGGAAAATAGTTTCTACAGTACATAATGAACATGAATGGAAACTATATATATATATATATATATATATATATATATATATATTTATTTATTTATTTATTTATTTATATTTATTTATGATTTAACGTCTTATTAGCAGCAATGGCTATATTCATGTCAAAATCAACAGTATTTCAATTCTTAAAAAATTATTATGATTACAGTATCATTTCAATACATTGTTTACAATAATTAAATTTTGTATTAAAAATAAGCAATATACAAAAACATACATATATAACATTAACAACAATAGTAATAATAACAATTATATAGAATTATATATATATATATATCTTTCAACTTAGTGTATGATAAAAATTCTAACATTATTCCAGGAGAAACCTTTTTAAAAATGTCCATTAATATATTTTCTGAATAAAAACGTTGTCTAATATCATTTAAAAATGGACTTTCTATTAAAATATGTTTTACACTAAATTTTTAGACAAATCACAAGTCTTGAGTGACCAATTCGACATCTTGTATGTACAACCTGGTCAATATCTATTCTCAAAATAACAATAATTAACTCCTTGATTTAGTACTAGATTCACCTCATATAGTTTGAAGAAAAAAAAAAATATTAAAAAAATACACTATACAAGTATCATAAAAGTAGTCCATATATACACATATGCATGACCTGATTGTAATGCTAACCTAAATCGAATGGCAACAGTACAAGTGAAGACTTCAATCATTTTTGGCCAGTTTTCCACAGTGCATGAGTCTCATGAACTACTTTTATGTTACTTTTAATATTTAAAAGCCTGGTACAGATTCACTCACCATCATAGAGGTGTGAAACTACACAAGAATGAGTCAATAATTAAAAAAAAAATGATAATTTGCTTCAATAACCATATTCATAACATTTAACATTTCTGACACTTCGATATAGTACCTCAAGGGTGTCATCATGGTTCACCATGGCTCTCATGTTGTCTGAAGTCTTGAGAGGGATCCTTTCAACGCTGTGGTAGTCTATTGAATCTATTGGTTCATAACTGTGATGACTGTTCATCATTGTTTCAGGCTCCATTTCAACAGCTTTGCCATTAGTGCAGGGACTTTCAATCACCTGACACAGGGAATTCAAGGTTATTCCAACATCTGCATCAAGATTCACTTTCAATGTAATAATTACGTTAACCCATCCCACAATAGGACATGCAACTGGTAGTGTTTTCAAAATCCAACCTTCACTCCAACGTCCTGCACTCCGATATGGTTCCTCTCGCTGCCCCTGGTCTCTTTCCTCGCCTCGTCGCCGGACTCGTCCTCTTTGAGTCTGTGAGCCACGGACTGAGCCGTTTTCACCATGTTCTTCAGTTCATCAGGGTACGGTGTCGGGTAGCGCTTCAGATTGCCCTCCTATAAAGACAAAGACACAGCTAAGTTACTCGAGGAATCTATCAGAGAGAACTTCATAGGATCTGTAATAAATGATTAAAAAAAATAAATTAGTTAGGATCTAAAATCAGATTTATTATATAATAATCTGATGTACTATATTTATATATAATGATGCTTTATATTAAACATTTTTTATATTTAAATAAATAAAATAGTTTGTGGGCACGTTATGTAGCTACATAGGAAGTTACGTCATTGAAAGAGAAAACCCAGGTCAGTTCTTATAGGTGTCGCTGAACCCGTGGCCAAACCACTGATACCATTTTATTGGAGGAGGTGTTGGTGAGCTTTTTACAACACTTTCAGGGTCACACTGGCGCTCTGAGAGCTGATAGTGAAGCTACGTTAGACAGCTTGGGAGCCTGCATGTGTTCCTGGCACAGCGTATAAGCCAGACAGGCATATTGAGTCATCAGGGGTGCAAGACCGGGCGCAAGAGGGAGGGAACCAGATACCGAGTGTGTAATATCAGCGAGATGAGGGGTGGAAGGGAAAAATAAGGTTGACGTTGTACGCTCGAGGGCCCTGAGACAGTGAAGACTTCCATTTCACTTTCTGACAGGAGTCATGTCAGGGTTAGAGTTTTAATGAGTTTCCACTGCAATGCAGTGAAGCGCAGGCTGTGACATGCTGACAAAACCAGGTGAGGCTGTTCCACTCAAACCGTTTTACCTCCAGCTGCCAAAACATCAAGAAATAATCAGCCCAAAAATGACAATTCTGTCACTATTTACTCATTCCCATGTCGTTTCAAACCTGCACGACTGACTTCCTTCTGTGGCACACAAAAGAAGAGATGCCGAAGAATCTGCTGGTTTGTTTGTTTGTTTGTTGTTATTGCCATTCCAGCATCTATAGCTATTTCATGGAAAGTTCAATGTGGTACAAATAAATAGTATAAAAAAATGATTACATGGCTTGGTTGAATTCCAATGTAGAATGCGGTGTGTTATTTCTTGATAACCGCTGCGAAGTATAACACACCGTTGCCATGAAAAACAGAGCGTTGCTATGGACGCGGAACGGACTATTTTCTTTAGCGGAAGCAATACAATCGTTTTTAAATCAATAAACTCCTTTTTAAATCAATATTTTGTGTCAAATTATTTAGTTATTTTGTAGGTAGCCATGTAATAAGCGGGATAATGTATAGCGAGGCGGTTGTTATAGCGAATTATTATTCATATACTATTATAGTATTAATTCATATTTTGAATTTACTATGTACTTTTGACATTTTTAATATTATTTTTAAATATTTCATTAATTTTTGTCAATTATACATTATTTGAATTTATATCATTTCAATTTATTTCAGTTAGTTGCTAAGGCAACATTTCTATCTAATATTTATATTTTATTTCAGCTTTATTTCAATAAATGGAAACTATTTTTTCCATTATTTTTTACTAAGTTTTAGTACTTTTTATGTGCTTTTGTAAATGTTATTCTATTTAGATCTCTGTTTCAGCTCTGACTGCAAGCAGGTTGTAACAGGACATTTTGAGAATCAATTGTCTTCATTTTCTGTTCTTTTTTTGTCAAAATGTGCAGAATAGCTCCACCCACTCCGGTCCAAAATCCCACTCAACATAGCTGTATATTAAACATCAAACATGCTCCGACTGGCTGGGATTTTGAGGCTTGCAGCAGCATTTAGCTCACTGTGAAAGCAGAAAAGTGATTTAAGTGTGCCTGGTTAGGACAGAACAGAATAACAAGGGGTTTAGATGTGTGATGTGAAGCGAGAGAGAAGGGCGAGACATGCACAAAGGGACCAGAAGATCGACAGAAGCGGGCGGTGGGAACTGACCCGCGGGGGCGTCTCTCGCTCATCCTTGTCCTCGTCACACTCGAAGGCCACTTGCGCTCGCTGCTTGCGCTGCTCCTCCCATAGAGACGGGTTAAAGCTCTCGCTGTCTGAGTTGGGCACATCTGTGAAAGAGAAGCCACGAAACCATTAACAAACAATCAAAACATGCCATCGGTGGAGGATGGAAAGCTCAAGAATCTCGAAGCAAATCCTGTATTGAGTTTGTTTTGATTCGTTTCACTGATTCAGTTCCTGACAGTCCAGTTATTTCTGATTCGGCTAGACCAAATCATTCAAATGGACTAATGCAGTGTCTCTCTGCTATGTGGATTAACAAACAGCAAAAACCTGAATTAAACAGCCTGAGCTTGGTGGGCGGCACAGACTCAGTTCACACACATCAACTCTTATTTGTGTTGTGTACACATTTAACAAGACATCTGGGTTCAGGAGAACACTGTCATGTAGGCCCGCAGACTTCAGGCCGTTTCTAAAGCTCAATCATGCTAACAAACTGACGCGGACCCCGGAGAGCTGCAGAGCCAGTGCGTTCGCGTTCGGAGGAGTTTGGAGTGGGGTTGCTAGGAAACAGGTTAAGACTCATTAATCTCTTCCCTCTGGAATCCTGAGTCTCAGGGAGGGAAAACCGTGACATGAGCAAGTTCTGGCCGCAGGTATGAGCAGACATTTGATGCTCAGTCAGGTCTCTAAAACTATATAAAAGATTTCACAGACCTGACTGAGTGTCAAATGTCTGCTCATACCTGCATTTGGCTTCTAGACTTTGAAGTTCCCGTCCATTCAGAACTTCTATAGCTCACTCTAAAATTAATGCTTGATGCTTGTAAAAGGGGTTATAACAGCGGCCTCTTGTCTCCCAGAGCTCTGGCGGAGCGCTAACCGGTCACACGACGTCTAGGACATCTCAGGTATCGCACATTGTACATGTTATTCTGTACTTGCATTGACAAGTTCATGGCGGCAGTCCAAAATAGTGAATCTATGCGCTATTCACACAAACGTTCACTTCACGAATGAACAAAGTGAGATGTTACTGCGGTACACTCATACCAAACAATTGAATTTTAAAGACTTGCCGTAGCACACGCTTCTCTCAGTGTGTGGCTCTTACGCTTTGTTAATGTTGGAGGCTCCTCTTTGGGGAGGGGCTCTGATAGCCATGGCATGCAAAGTGACAGGACGTCATTTATGAACCATAATGTCCACCATGTCAAACTGGCTAGTGAGCTGATTTGCATTACCCACCACTGTTGATTTTCACTCACAACTGGCTGGTATTAACTTCAAACCCTGGTTATATTGTGTGTACATATACACACTACAGTTTAAACATTTGGACTCAGTAAGATTTTTCCCCCCCAAGTCATTAGACTGATTTCTGAAGGATCATGTGACACTGAAGACTGGAGTAATGATGCTGAAAATTCAGCTTTGATCACAGGAAAAAATTACATTTTAAAATCTATTCAAACAGGAAAGTTATTTTAAATTGTAATACGATTCAAAAGTTTGGGATGTGCAGGTGCGTCTCAAAAAAGTGAATGTCGTGGGAAAGTAATTTTTTTGTAATTTAATTAAAAAAGAGCAACTCTAATATATTCTAGATTCATTATATGTAAAATATTTCAAACCTTTTTTTTGTTTTAGTTTAGATGATTACAGCTAACAGCTCATGAAAATCCCCCAAAAAAAGGATTTTCAATACAGAAATGTTCGTGTCCTGAAAAAAAGGTTTATTTATGCACTCAATACTTGTTCGGGCTCCTTTAGCACAAATGCATCAATGCGCACTGCTGAGGCGTTACTGAAGCCCAGGTTGCTGTGATGGCAGCCTTCAGCTCGTCTGTATTGTTGATCTCTCTTGACACGACCCCATTTATTCTCTACGGGGTTCAGGTCAGGGGAGTTGGCTGGCCAATCAAGCACAGTAATATCATAGCGAGCAAACCAGTTAGCAGTAGTTTTGGCACTGAGGGCAGGTGCTAAATCCTGCTGGAAAAGGAAATCGGCATCTCCGTAAAGCTTGTCAGCAGACGGAAGCATGAAGTTCTCTAGAACCTCCTGATAGTCGGCTGCGCTGAATTTGGACTTGATAAACGGCAGCAGATGACATGGCACACCAAATCATCACTGACTGTGGGAACTATTCAGCTTCAGTCCACTCCTTGTGAAGCTCTCCCAAGATCTTGAATCGGCTTTGCTTGACAATCTTCTCAAGGCTGTGGTCATCCCTGTTTTCCTACCACACTTCTTCCTTCCAGTCGACTCTCCATGAATATGCTTCGATACAGCCCTTTCAGCGATGACCTTCTGTGGCTTACACTCCTTGTGGAGGGTGTCAATAGCTGCTCTCAAACCTGAGTTGCATTGTCACTTCATTGGGTAACCACTGCATTTGGTTAGCCAACCGTGCCGAGAACGTGCAGTGCCGTACCAGGCGCTCAAGTGGAAACACAACTGGAACCGTCCCGTACCATTCTAAGAACCGTTCGGCCCGACGGTGGAAAAACGGCTAATGATCGTCAAGAACTAGAGATACCTGGTATTTATACTGTATGAATAGAAATGATCAAACTTAAAATTAAATATTTTGAGATACTTTTGTTTTTATTTTTGGAGCGGCTGGCCAAAATGATCAACATTAAAATAAAATTTAAAATTGCTTAAAACATTTTAATTCGACAAAACTCGACAAGACAGGCAGTCACATGCAGTCGTGATAATTAAATAATCATACATACATACATACATACATACATACATACTGTATATCTTAGTGTCACATGATCCTTCAGAAAGCATATGATTTGCTGCTTCAAAGTCATTTCATAGCTTAATACGAGGAACAGAAGAATATTTACATTGTTAAATTAAAGTTCACGGAAACTTCCCTCCTGTCAATCATTCTCTGTTCAGAGTTTATCTTAATATATGATATGAATTAAAGGTACAGTTTGTCCAAAAATTCAAATTGTGCCTCTTCAGGTTATGACCGTCAGCACGGTAAAACTCTCTAATATGATAAATTCCCATTGTAATACTTGATCTATAGATACAGGGATGTGGATTTGAATATAAAGACTATCTTGCTGGAGTGTATTGCTGTTTCTAAACTATGTCGTACTCGCTACCAGGTGTCTGTTAGATCACACAACACTATTAATTAGCATCACACACACAATAACTGGAATTTAAAACAGTGAATTGCACCTGGATATATATATATATATATATATGTGTGATGCATGACTAGATACTCACAGTCCTCGCTTCTGGTCTGTTGAGGGAACATGTAGTTAGTCAGTACGGTCTTGTGCGTCTCTGGATCCTCCTCTTTCTGCAGGGGAATGAGAGGCTTCGACTGGAAAAAGAGAAAAAACAAAACACAAGGTTAGTGACTTGTAAAATTCGCTTGGATGCCTTGGAAAATCATGAGTCTTGACAGCACTCATTACAGATTCAAGCCATGCAGCACTGGCTTTAAACTCATCTCATCTTTAATCACATGCAGCTTTATAAAACCCCACATCACGATCAATAAAAGAACAGCGTGCCACCGTCGCCCCAGCGCAATCTTCATCAGCTGTCGATAGTCCAGCTGAGCTGTACGGCTGAAACCCTTGCAGAGAGGCTGATTCACAGAGGATCTTGGCAGTCTCATGCCATATGGGCCACACTGATTAGATGCGCTACCAGTGTTTTATTACTTCATAGCGCCGTGTTCTCGTGCGTTCTGCTGAATTCACTTTCCTTGAGAGCAAATATCACAACAATCTCTGTCCCAGCCTCCAATGCTTTAGGCATTCAACTGACCCAGTGCTGGTGAGCATTAAAGAAAGTCATACAGGTTTGTAATGACATGACTGAGTAAATGATGACTATTTGAATTTTTGGATGAACTATACCTTTAATTCATATCATATATTAAGATAAACTCTGTGCTATGTTAAACCTCAGAGGTGGGAAGACGGCGTGTGTGGGAGTGGAGGTGATTGCTATATTGAATAAGCATTAGTCACAGGCTTGATGGCCACTTGTGTCAATCACTCAGATCACCCACACACACTCTGAGCTCCTCTGATGGGAACATCAAATCACCAACAGCACAGACCCTGCTAAAGGACAAGCTTTTCAAGAGTATTTTGGGAAGTGACTGTGAATGAGATTATAGTGATTTATGTAAATGTATTACACGGCTCTCTGAAATAATCAAATGCGATCAAATATTTATGTGTACAGAGACAGAAAGCTAAAATATAACTGACTCCTGTCCCAGGCAATGTCCCAGCTTTTTGCTCAAAATGTTAGTTTTTTTTTTTTATGATACTTACCCATATTCAAGTGTTGATAAAAAAAGAATGCATGAAGCTAAGGGTTTTTTTGTGTTTAAAAGCAGAGGCTCTGTTCTTTCTTTTGATATATTGTGTGTTCAGATATTCATTCACCAAAATATTCTGGGGGCCATGAAACTTTTGTGAAAATGATCAAAAACACTGGCGGGGAAAGTGTTAAAAATGTTTGAAAACGTTTGAAAACAAGCTTTGTAAAATGAACATTAATATTTCTGTATATTTCATAATATTAATATTTCAGTTTACATCCTGATTTCTCACAGCGTCAGTAGCGGAGGAATATCCGTTAATCGGCCTACAGCCTCGAGCATGTGGCCTAATCACAGCCTTGCTGACACAGAGCCATAAACTCAACTCAATATTTCATGTGCGTGAATTTATTTATATATTTAGAAAGTAGCTGTGTAATAAACAAGATAATATACAGTCAGTCGATCATTATTGCAACAAACAAACAAACCTCCATCAGTCAAAAACAACTCTCTGCTCGCATTGCGGTCCTGATCACTCCGTTGGTGTTTATTTCACAATAATGACTGTTTTGTGTATCTGAGCTTTGCCCACCTGGTTTTCAGACAGCCACATTGCCGTCATCTGGTTGAGTTTAGTGAAGCTGTACGGAAGGTTCCTCAACCTGTGAAGAAAGTGAACGAAAATGAACAAAACAAAAACTAGATTAATGAACAATGCATAAGAAAGAAGTTAGTATGACGGCATGCTGATAAAACAAAAAATGGGACATCATTCATTGGCAACACAGCAAATTGAAAAAGTCCTGACTGGTATAATGTGCATCGAGGCTGATAAATATAGCAGAGAGTAGAAAATAGAGCGATATTTTCCAGCCTGTTGAATCCCAGCCAAATCTGTCTAAGTGGTTCTCTCAGAGAAATGTGAAAGCAATGGCTCTCACAGACACCAGCTGCACGCCCAGGTGGGAAACGTTCCTCATAGAAAGATTTCGTACATGAAGAGTGTCCATTAATTCGGTTTGACCTCACTTACAAAGAAAAAATCACAGGGGGACGTACTTGTTGTCACTGAGGTTGATGACCTTGAGTTTCTGCATGTCGCCCATCTCCTCCGGCAGACACTCCAGCTTGTTGGAGTGCAGGAAGAGAACGGTGACGTTCTTCAAACTGCCCATCTGTCAGATGCACAAGCAAACACATGAAGGGTTAACTGAGATGCGTAGAGACCTCTTCAAATACTCAGTTACAGGAACCCGGGATCATCGCATATGAGCTAAACTGACAACAGCAGTGAGAGTTTGTTCATTTGGTTGGTTTATTTCAACAAACCAATCCAATATATCATTAAATGCTGCCTTTCCATAAATATATTTTGAAAGATTTTTATTAGCAAAATAAATGTTTAGTTAAATTCTTCTGTAAAAAGTGTGTTGAATGTTGCATGATTATGATACCAGCATAAGTTTCACTGACAAAGTTCTTGGCGAATCAATCTGATTCATTAATAAGAATCTGTTTACACTGTAAAAAAAATATATGATCAATAATGTATGACAACATGTTTTACATTGCTTTACCTCTTCAAAATAAGTCAAGCAATTTTCAACTTTTAAATTATACAAGATTCAACTCATTTTTAAGTCAGTTTAATGTAATTTAAGTTGAAATGACTTACATATCCAGGGTGATTGTACTTAATTTAAGGCAGCAAAACATTTTTTTACAGTGCAGAAGAACAATATGTTTTGTGAATTTGACATTATTAACTGCCAAAAACAAATCAAAGCCACTGCAACCAATTGCACAGTTATAGATATTATTACTTAATTCAAAACTAAGTCCCATCCTGCACTATTTTTCATTTCACTATAAAAAATACATCATAATATGGAAGTTAAATGCAATTTCATGTTGTCTTAAAGCATGGCAGGGCTGGACTGACCTCTGGAGGCATCTGTACGAGCAGGTTGTGGTCGGCAGCAAACGTACGCAGATTTACACACTGGCCGATGGAGGACGGCAGCGCCTCGATCTCATTGAAGCTACAGTCCAGCTCATCCAGAGTCGTGAGTCTACAGCCAAAGACCCACATGTGATACAACTGTTAACACATAATCAAGCTCAACAGTTCTCTATATAAGAAATATTGTGTCATCTTTTAATAAGGCAAGGAAGATCAGACTCTATTGGCCTCTATTCAGATGGTTCACACAAACTTCGGTGATCAACGACCTTGAATCTTTGTTCATTAAAAGTCTGACGTCAAACGTTGCGTTTTTTTTTGGCATGACTACCAATAGTGTGCTGAATAAATCACAAAACCATTGAAAACACCAAGGCTGAATAAGTGGATTTTGAAGCTGATTTTCATTTCCGTAAAAAGGGTTTTAGCTGTGAATCAAACAGTTGAACGTTTCTCCAACCCTGTAAGAAGTGTTGAGGAGAAACTAACTAAAAGGTCTGGATGACACTAAAGTACTGAAGTAGCCCTGAGAAGGCAACGAATCAGCCGTATAGGGTCAAGAGACTGCTTATTCTCTCCTACAACAACATAAATCTTTAATGACCCTTGATAAAAATTGTTGATGGAATTGGGTGACAGTGTAAACCCAGCCAAATGTATGCCAAAATGCAGCATAAAAAAAAAAAGTGTGTGAGAGAGGCAGAGCAAGAGACATCGATAATTACATACAACTGATCATGACTTTACATCATTAACCAATCCCATTATAAATCATATTAAAGAGCAATTATTGTGAAGTTTCTTCACTCATCTAAAATGATCTCAATGACGGTTTCATATTAAAAAATAAATAAAATAAAAATAATAATTTTTATATACTGTTACATAAACCTGCCCAGTTCAAAACAAACCAAATCAAGCAAAAACAAAACAAAAGTCCGCAAAAACGACCAGTTGTTATTCAGTGGAAATGTACGTTGCATCAGTGTGATGGGAAAAGACCGCTGAGACTAATGGAAAGTTAATCGTGCTTAATCAGTATGCTTTACAATCAGGCTGGGATTAAAAAGAGAATCCTTGCAATCACGTATTCATAATCCCTCTTGGCATATTTTCTTAACCCCGGACTAGGAAATCTAATCTGACATAAGGGATAACCAGCATGTTTGGAAACAAGCTCAAAATAAGAGGTGGCGAGAATGAGGTACAGCAGTCGGCTTTTTTTTGATGGATAACAGTCTGTTTCTCTCTCACACACTCACACACACACACACACACAGCAATCCCTCTCAGAGAGCCCATATGGACGCACTTCCTTCAATCACAGACCCGTTACGAAGCCTTCTGTCTGTAACATACAGTGGTTTATGGGTCTGATCATTTACAGGGTTCACTTTCAAACAAAATATCATCATTATTATTAATATTATTTCCTTGACTATATAATATAATATCACACGGGTAGATTTCCCTCACCATCAGCTCAGAAAACATGAAACAAGTAGGCAAATTCATTGCGAGTGTGTTAAGGAGAACTGGGTCATGGTTTAAGTGCAGTTCATCAGGTCGCTGTGTAAAAATGGTGCTCACTTACCCGCCTATCGTGTCAGGCAGGTACATGAGCTGGTTATCATCCACCTTCAGAGTGGTTAGTCTTTTCAGTGAGCCTGTGGGACAGACAGACAGAGAGAGACAGAAACAGAGACAGAGAGAGAGCGAGAGAGAGAGAGAGAGCAAGAGAGAGAGAGAGAGAGAGAGAGAGAGAGAGAGAGAGAGCGAGAGAGAGCGCGAGAGAGAGAGAGAGAGAGAGAGAGAGAGAGAGAGAGAGAGAGAGAGAGAGAGAGAGAGAGAGAGAGAGAGAGAGAGAGAGAGAGAGAGAGAGAGAGAGAGAGAGAGAGAGAGAGAGAGAGAGAGAGAGAGAGAGAGAGAGAGAGATTGTGTTGCAATTGGTAATTTATACATGCAGACAGAAACTGGCCATTCCACATCCACTTCATTTTAGACGATGAGACCATCAATCTTGCCCATCTTGAAGAAAGAAGTTATTAGAAGAAATTGAATCAGACTGAAAATTTGACCCATTCACTCAGCAGGAGTTCAGAACCAAATGTTTTGTAGTCAGAGACTCTTAAATTAAGGAAGTATTTTAAATATAAATAGTTTGATCACTTTTTCTTACAATAACTGGATTAAAAAGTTTGACAAATGCAGTCAGCACTGCAATTTATGTAAAAATCGAGATTATTTACTTGTATTCCTGCCATGCTGTAGTAAATGTCCAAAGGATGTTGCTTTTTGAGTGTCATGTTTTACTTTTGTTTTTTTTGTTTTTTTTAATATGCAGTAACAGGGTTGAATGAAAATTGCAAGTTTCATTTTTAGTACTTCAAATTAGTTGAATAACAACATTAAAAATGGTTTTGGCCATCATGAAACATTTCAATTAGACATACAATATCAAAATTATGAAGTTGAATGATTTGAATTGTTGGAGTCAAGAAGGTCCAGGCTCAAAGGTGGAACAGGTCAAATTCACCATTTTAAAGGTGGTGGTTGGGTGACAGACACTTGGTGTGTTTAAAACTAGCTACTTCTCAAGGTAAACTTGGTCTATGGGAGATAATAGTTAAATCTAACTTGCCAGTCTCAAAGAAAAAAAAAAAAAGTGTACCAGATTGATGAAAAGTGCCATTTAATTAAAAGCCCTTGTAATGAAAGACAAGACCTTGTCTTTTTGTTAATGTCGAGCAGCTCTGCCCAGCACTGAAGCAGATTTCATTAAGTGTTGTAAGATGGGAGGTATTATTTCCCAGCGAGCCTCAAGGGCGGTGTGACTTGGCCACTTCAACATGCCTGCTCATTAGTGACTCTCCGACTGGGTCATTCATTAGGTAATGAGATTGCATTACTGTTCTACCCATAATCCTCCCGTTCACTTACACATCTAACCTGTTCATTTGTTACAAAGCAGATTAGAGTTGAGGCTGTTAGAGGACATGATGCTTCATGTCCTGCACTCGTTTTGACTGATCGCATTTAAGAAAAACAACACCTCAAACTGTAATTATGGAGCTCATCTCTGCATTTTAGTGTGTGGGTCTTACCTATAGACCCTGGCAGCTGCGTCAAACCGTTGTTGGACAGCAGCAGATCCTGCAGGTTTTCACAGCCGGATATCTGCTCTTCAACCATCTCCAAATTGTTTTTGGACACGTCCAGGTAAGAGAGTTGCTTCAGTGCCCCGATCATCTGCGCACACACACAAAACACCACTCTCCATTACTGAAACAAATGACTGATTTCTGAGAAAAGTTTGTGTGACTGAGCAAAAGCGACAGCCACTCTGTGAGAAAAGCTCCAGAAAAAAGAGTGCTGTGGCAAAAATGCATTGATCTCAAATCTCAATCAAATATGATGGGTGAAATCAGAGCCATAGCCTTGTGTATATTGCTATAGAGACTAGATGGTTCCTGAGAAGGAAAAAAGGGACAGTGAGGAAGCAGAAACTGATTATTTGAAGAGTTGGAGGAATACAGCTGAGAAAGAGGTCAAGAGAGATGACTGAAGCCAAGCATGAACTGGTTAAATCCATTTCTCAAGCATGAGGGCAGATTGTGGGCCTGTCCTCCTGCTCCCAAACACACTTCATCTTTCTGTAGCTCCTTTCCAAAAAACACAAGTGTGAAAGCACTCAGAAATCCATCTAGCCTAGTATAAATTTGTCACCAGCAATGTCGTGTTACGACACATTTTGTCTGTCCAGATAGGGGTACCAGGGATAGGGCTCTGTTTTCTAGCGCAGGTCCAGAAGAAAACTAGTGCTTTAGGCCATTTTATTGATAGCAAACCTGGAGAGACAACAGTCAGTTTTGATTTGATGATGACTTAAAGTGAGCATCAATTATATGGCACAGGACACAGGAATCTTGAACTTCAGATGCACTTGGGTGACGACCGATTAGATGCGAACTGCCTAAACTGCAATCAGCGGCTGTGTGTGACTGTGACAAACCCTGCTGTTGATTAATCACCGCGACCATGAGCCGCTCTCCTGGGTGTGGCGTAAGAAGCTTAATCAAAAGCACCAATAACCGGAGAGAAATTGAATTCTGCAAAAAGAGAAACATATGGCCGTTCGGCCTTGCACAAGGGCATGCCGTCAGTAAGCTGGTCTCTCGGGTCAGAGAGGGAGAGAGGTCAGGGTGCCGTCCTCATATCCAGATCATTTGGAGGTCAGACTCGTTCAAAAGGATGTTTGGAAAACTTGTGCAAAACTCATCAGACTAATGCGAATCCTGCCAGCGAGGCCCACAATTACTGTCAGTTTGCTCTCAGCGGCAAGCTAATGCCTTAATCACGACCCGTTTAAAAGGATCTGGCAGTCTGAAGAGAAGACCATCCTGAAGGAATGTTTAGGAAGGAGATTTTCACCAGCTTGAATCATTAAACGAATGATTTACATAGAAATGAACTGCTTTTTTGTTTCATGAATAGTGCTGAAGATAGAGCAATTTAGCACTTTACATTAAACATGAACGCAACAACTTCTGTAAGAATGGTTTAAACAGAAATTTGTTGTTTTCATTTTAAATTAAAAGTTATGTTCTGATCCATTACTCTCTCTTACGGTTATATCTTTCAATGAATCAATGACATTACAAAGTAAATCTATTGCAGGTGTTTTTCAATTTAAATTTTTTTTTCCGTTTTTATCATTTTTAGAAAAAAAATTTGGTAGTCAGAGGTGGGGAAAGTTTGAGAACCACTGGATTAACCACTGGATTTTCCACACAAAACATGATCAACAATTTACGCTTGAATACTTTTTACAAATGATTTACACAAAAATGTAACCCTTTTAGCATTATGCACATTCAACTCATGTTTCATGAATGAGGCCAAACGAGTTTATATTTAAATAAAAACAAACAAATCATTTTTATGAGTCATGGTGAACATGGTAAAAAGACAAAGAAAAAGGCAAGAAAACAAAAAATGAATGCAAGACTCACCCCTGGTAAAAACGTCAGCTTATTTCCATCCACCCACAGCTCTCTGATTCCTGTAAGCTGCTCCAACACTTCAGGCTAGACAGAGAGAAGGTAAAACTCAACATCTCATTCTCAGCAAGAGGAAATCTGCCACTAATTTCAATGCCATTAAAGGAGAAAAATGCATATTAGGTGCAATCTAACAGAGAAGGACTCAATGAACGCATCTGCATCTGCCACCCGGCTGCACTGAGAGCTGGAAGGGAAACGCGCGCGACACCTGAACCACAGGCAGGTGATACTCACCACTTCAGTGAACTCGTTACTCCCCAGATCCAAGCGCTCCAGCTGTGTGAGCTTATGCATGCTCCTGCAGACACACACACACACAGAGTATTACTAACATTATTAACCATGGATTAAGCACATTTCAGCTTGGTACACAAACATATCTGCGTGATTATCAGTTTTGCAGGACTGGCTGAACTGCAGATGGAGAGCTTGAAGAAAAATGACAGGATGGTGACAACCACAACTCTTCTTAAAGACTGCACACAATGACTCCCCGCAGAAAACAAAGGGCAAAGACATTTAGCGAACAGCTAGTTACAGCTAATCAATTTTTCATTAGCAGTTTCAGAACACAGTTAGACTTCAATCCCCAGCCTCACATACAATCACAAGCAATATAAACTGAATTAAAATAACACTCAAATATATTCTCCAAGATCATGCCTAGAGGTCAAGCTAAGGATGTTCCACAGTCATAAATGACAAAATATTAAGGCAATGCATCTTTCCTCTACTGTAACTAATACTATATACATTATTTATCCAAATAAAATATACCTTTTCATTTTTTTTTTGTTTACAGATTTTCCACAAATCTAGGTTAATATAAGTCCACAAAAAAAGTAAATAAAAAGCTAAAAAATAAAAATGTTTCCAAACCATACGGTGTTACATAAATTATGTTTTAGCTTTTCTTGCCACTTATATTGATAGAGATAGTAGAGACAGAGAGGAAATGGGAACAGGATTTGGAAATGACATCAGCCGAACCAATTTCTATAACATTTAGCATGATACGGTCATTATATCATTTCACTTCAGGAAAATGTCTTTCAGTCACATGACAGTGATGTGGGAGTCAATGCAATATATTACTTGCTTATTGGATTTCAATTGGAAGCGCATAATTGTTAACTTTATTTATTTCTCTTTACAAAGTCATTACTATTATCTCTATGTTCTATCAGATATTTTACGGTCACCTTGAATGCTTTACAAATCACTTGGGTATCAGGGAATGATGAAAATCTGCCATTACACTTCTAATGCCAATCTTTACAACACATTTCTCCAGGTTCGTTCTCCTCTTCCAAGCTACTCATGCGATATCAATATCTGCGTCCAACCCTAAATCGACATCACTTGGGTAGGTGTGCTCCAGGGCAGGGTGTAACCTCTGCTGACGTGACACCAGATCAACAGCCTACAGGCATATTGTATCCGTGGAAAAAGTTAAAGACAAAATAAAACTCAAAATGATTTACGGCACAAGGAATTGTATAATAAATGGTTATAAACTGAAGGCAGGCTTGTAGGAAATTCGGTGTTGAAAGACACACTGGTAGTTGGCCGACTGTAAGAGGGATTCATTCATCCAGGGTTTGGAGGCGTGCAATCAGTCAATCAGCCAAAAAAACTCGCTGACCCCTAACGAGCAAGCCACAGCTCATTAGAATCTCACACACACACACGCACACGCACACACACACACGCACACACACACACACACACACACACACACACACACACACACACACACACACACACACACACACACACACACGCACGCACACGCACGCACACGCACACACGCACACACACGCACGCACACACACACACACACACACACGAGAGGACTGCTGAAACAACACAGCCATAAAGATATCCGGTCAAAGTGTAATAATGGTAAATGAGTAAGAGATGCATGTGACGGACAGCTTTCAGTCTGTCTTTGATTACTTGTGTCTTCCTGGTATACTTCCTGATCCAACACAGTTCATGCATTTTACTTCTCCTGATCTGCAACGTGTTTTCATTTTTGAAGAAATAGAAATTCGATTTGCTGTCTGGTTGTTTGTAAAGCTGCTTGGTTTGAAAGTGACTTTGTGACTTGTGCGTCATACATCACTACGCTATTGACAATAGACAATGGACCTTTTTTTTGTCTGCAAAAATTTCACCAAATCACGCTAGTGTGACCACAGCTTGAGAGAATGAAAATCATAGATTTGATCCATTAGAAAAGTATTAGCACACCTCCTCCACAATGATCAGCTTCAGTTAAGGAATCATTCATAATTGTGATGCTTTCCTTGGTAAACGCTAGGAAACATGACTCATGAGAGATAAACATTCTTCCTCTCATTTTATATTTGATTAGTAAAGCATGACATTTCTCTTTTGCCATACAAAGGTCAACAGTTTGCTTTCAAATCAGAACAAATTAGGGCTGTCGGTTTAACACGTTAATTGGTTATGGAAAAAATAGCGAGTAAAAATTCATGCATTTAAAAATTCATGCCCGCCCCAACCCAGATCTAAGTAGTTCATCTTATATTTCATAAAGTTGACTGATGAAAAACATGAAGCAGAGAAAAAAAAATAAAAATAAATTCACTGCATGATGGAGCCTATAGAACAGTTATAATATGCCCCTAAAATTCAAGATATACTGGCAAAAATGCCCTGTATGAGTTTTAGTCTCATATTTATATCATATGATATAGTTAAGCAATATCACATGAGTGCTGTTTCTGTCCCGAATGGCAAATGTGATATTGATTTTATAAAACAGTTCAACAAATAAGAAGTTAATATTGTGTTATATTTTAGATACAATAATGTCTGTCTTTGTTAATACAAATATTACATATAAAGCCACAGGAGAACGATTGTGCGTCTCCGAGAAACACAGCAGTGTTTCTGAATGAATCCGCGTTTTGAGCGAATCAATCGGGTGAACCAATGATTCAATGAGCCATTCATAAAGAAAGCCATTTACTTCTTTCCTGACTGGATCAGCCGTTTGAACCAATCAAATGAATGAATGAATGAATGACTCACTCATTTAGACATTTATTGCCATTTTAGTTTATTATTTAGAGTATTATTTCATTAAAAAAAAAATTCATATTCCATATTAATAAATACAAAAACACATTAAAGGTATAGTTCACCCAAAAATGAAAATTCTGTCATCACACCCTCATAGCCTAAAGGTTTGTAATGTCTATTTGACGCTTTTCTCATTCAACACTATAATGACTTTAACTTATCTTTTGCGGTACAATTATCTTTAAATCGCAACATCGTGTAATAAATAAGATTAAAAATGTATTAAAAAACGATTTAACAGCTGATTTACGGTGCTGTAGGTTTTGTGGTTCGTTCATGTGCTCTAAAACAGAGACATTCTGCTCAAGTGGCTTTTGTTTAAAACATTTAGTGCTATAATGAGTTGTTTTGATCTTTGCGGACTAACAGTAACCCAACCACCACACTCGAGACCTGTGTGTTTCAGGACGGAGGAGTCGGAGGCACGGAGATCGCCTCTGTGGCTCTCACACACAAAACCAAACAAACGAGCCCTCACATGATGCAATATTGGCTCCGGAGCCAGAAATGATTATAAAACCTGTCACAGCATGTCACTCCAGAGCCTCTTACGTAAGACTGAACAATATGATGCCGCAGAGACAGAGAAAAAGATGTTTGCCTGTATTTATAATGCGATTATCAGAAGGAGTGCAGAAGCACGGATCATCGTTTTATTATTTTAGTAATTCAAATGAATCCCAGAGCCGCACTTACTTTGGCAACATCTTTAACTGGTTCTCCCGCAGTTCCAGAATCTGCAGTTTGGTTAGTCTGAGGAAACAGAGAAAGAAAAAGTTAATTATATAAACACACATTAATATATTTATAAACGGACATCTACTAAGAGTAATTAATGCTGCTGCAGTTTACACTATGCATTGCAAACAGAACACTACTGTATTTTGTGACTGCTCGGTTTAAAATCAAAGAACTTGAGGTTTCAAATGTACCGTAAATGTTAAGTAATAAAGAATTAAAAAATTTGCACAATAAATGTAATAGCACCTTTATTCTAAAATCCCCTCGGTCACAAACTTTTGTAAGCACTTTACTATTTTATGTCCCTATGCTGGCATACTGACTCGCTACATCCTCAAAATACACTGTGGTCTTTCAGTATGCAGTGGAAGTATGCCGATTGTTGTCCTCAAGTGACCTCAACAGGAACTGAGGGACATGTTGCATGTGCCATTTGATGTCTATTTTAGGCTGTGTGTGCATGATTATATGTCAAAGATACCACTGCACGATCTTTCACAGGAACTGCACTGCATTTTCATAGGAAAGCACCATTTCTGAGCTGTTATATATGATTCAAGCTCCAGGAAATGTTAGGACGTGCTTTATGAGGAAATTTTGCATGTGTCATTTCAATAGATTTACAGCTTGCATAAATCAACAAGCTGGATGATGCACGTTAAACCTGTTTTGAGTGTGCTTGGAAAACCTTTTCAGTGTTTTGTAGAACAGTTTTGTCCATTTTATTTGTTAATGTAGTACATACTTTGGCCAATCTTGAATCTAGATGCTGTCTTATCTGAAACAGGAGACTGGATTATCTTGTTCTCTCCAGGATTGTTTGTGAGTGTGAATCTGTGTGTGTCTGACCTGCCAAAGCTGGCTGGTAGAAACTCTAGGAAGGCATCGTTCAGGTAGAGCTGGGTCAGGCTGAGGAGCTGCGTGAAGCCTTCTGGGAGTCTGTGGAGACACAAGAGCGCTTTCGTTACATCTCACACACACACGCGCACACACACAATCTCTACTAGCTATATACCCACTTTGATATAGGGTTCACACTCGCTTCAACGATGCTCAGGACTTTACAGTTCTTGATATTTTCAGGGAATTCCTGGATGCCTGAAATTTAAAACAAAGAAAAGAATGAACTTGATTAATAATTGCTGGTTTTATGTTGCTCTTTGTGCCTAGGGTATAAAATTACTTCAAATGAACAATTTGCATTCGGTTCAGTTACAACATCTAGAATGACTGCATTTTTGAACACTGTACTAAAATACTCTGATGTGGTGCTGTAGATTCAGAAAACACACCACCAAAGTCAATGGAGCATTAGCTGTCGGGATTAAACACAACAAGAGAAAGACTATTGCACTGCTATTGCTGGTTGCATGAAACAACAAACACATGATGGAAAAATAATTCAGAACGGACTTTCAAATGGCACTTTAATAAATAAAGACCCTGGAAACTTACACTATTACATTTTTTTTTTTTTTATAATTTTATTTCACTGATTTCAACTATTATATCTTTGAGTCCAAAGTTAAAATAAATGTGATGGAATTTGATCTACGCTACCAGGAAAAGTTAGGAATTATTACAATTTTTAAAAAATATATTTTTAAAAAGAAGTCTTTTCTGCTCACCAAGGCTGCATTTATTAGATCAAAATTACAGTTAAAGATTACAGTAATAATTACATTAATTCTGTGAAACTGCATTAGAAACTTTTTTTATTTCGATGTGGATATATGTTAAAATGCAATTTATTCCTGTGATCAAAGCTGAATTTTCAGCATTATTACTGCAGTCTTCAGTGTCACATGATCCTTCAGAAATCATTCTAATATGATGATCATAGGAATAACTTACATTTCAACATATATTCATATAGAAAGCAGTTATTTTAAATTGTAATAATATTTCTCAATATTATTTTTACTGATCAAATTTTGGATCAAATAAATGCAGCCTTGTTGAGCATAATATAAAAGCTTTTTAAAATGTTGACCAGTCTTGTAAAATAAGTTTTTACAATGATTACTGGTAGTAATCGTTACACAATAATTGTTAAGGGGTTATGAAACGAAGTATTATTTGTAATCAGAATTTGAATATGCCAAAATAAACAGCTGCAATTCAAAGAAGTCCCCGTCCCTATTTGTGCCCCACTTAAAAATAATACATACCGGTAATATGTTAAGTAAACATTTCTCAACTAGGTTTTTCTCTAAATGGACTACCAAAGAAAACGCCACCTAACGCTGTTTTTAGAAACAACTCGAGCTCATGCAGCGCTAGAGCTAGACTGCACACTTCCTGTCCTACTAACCACAGGAGCTGGAGTGTGACATCAAAGTTATGTTAAGATATCCTCCTCCAGCGCACTCGGATGCAAGCTAAACCCGTGAGAAGAGACGACCACAGGTGGGTCTGCATCAGCTCAGACACACACACACACACACACACACACACACACACACACACACACACACACACACACACACACACACACACACACACACGCATCAGTGAGCTCTCAGATCTGCACCAGGTGACCCTGCGCTCGCTCTGGTTTACTGTACAGCACTTCTGATGCGTCATTACACCGAGTGGCTATGCTAAAAACAAGCACGTCCAGATTTAGATTTCCTGGAAATGCGGTAAATGTAAGAAATTTGATGAAATTGCCTCAAATGTACCAGCAACGTCCTCACTGCAATGCAGATGTGTAAAACTAAATATAGGCTGGTTTCAGTGCAAGACGCGCAATAACTCAAGACTTCAGTCTGAATGTGTGTGTGGCTGTTGTGCAAATACAGCAAACAATCTAACAGCTGGAGCACAGCACAAAATCATGCTAATTAAAGCACCAGTGCTAAAAGTAAAAAAGAAAAGAAAAAAAAATCACCATGAACTACTCAAAACCCCTACTATTAGGATGTGACCACAAATTAAGAAGGTTTTGCCTGAGCCTCGCTGTGCCGGTCTGAGATTGTCACGTCTGTCATTGCTTTATCAGATTATGCAGCGCACCAGCTGACAGATGAAGTGATGTGTAAACAGAGACTCAGTGATTTCAGTGTGTGCGTCTGGCGTTGCGGTCTTCACTTATGCTTAAAAACAGAATAAATTGTTTCCGTAGATTGCCATCAGTTTACAGGATATCAAAGCTAGTGGGTATTTAACTTTCCAAAGCAGAGCAAGAATAAACAGTGTAATAGTGTAAACAACGGCTCTGTTCCAATCCCTAGAGAGACGCGGTCTACATACAGGTAGGCAGCTACCTTCTTACTAGCGGCGTTACAAAGGATGAAGAAGTGCAGCAACAGGAAACTGAACCCAGGGGTTTAACGATGTTAGCATGTTGCTAAGCTATTAGCACAATATTATGTCACACCTTTTTCAGCAGAGATCTGATCTTAAATGGATGTAATTCATGAAGGCAGGTTATAGCAGAAGTGAAAGTACTTCAAACTGTAAAAAAGTTATAAACTGTAAAGCAAATATACTGAACTAAATATTTTTCATAAAAAAATAAAATTAATATATATAAAACAAAAAATTGCTAGAAAAGCAAGGCCATGTTAACCAAGCCGTTTCAAATTTGAAGTTGATATCAAACACTGAACCCGCTGAAAGGATTTAAAGCACCGTTTCCATGCTAAAGCAATGTCCAATTTCAACTGGAAGGAATCTTGACTGTTTAAGCTGATCATACCTAAATTATGATGATTATTGAATTATGTGATAGGAAAAAAAAAAAAAAAAAAACTATAAAACACGCGCAAAGTGTCACTACCATGACACTGACATAAAACACATTGCACACACAAACACCACATGTTTGATGAGCATGAAAAGCGTTCAGCATTTTTACAGTACTGAATAAGATACATTCATAACTGGCTCTTGTCTTGAATTATACGTCTTGTTTCTGTCTGATAACCACCATACAATTCTAAAGCAATGAACGACACATGAAAACAAAATGTTAATTTACTAGGATTCGCCTGGAATTAATGGTGAATTCTGTGTTGCAGCGTAAACTGGAGCTTGAAGAGATGAGCTGAATTACAGTGGATGAGGGCTCAGTGAGTCCGTATATCAATCTGCCTCTGATTCTGTTCAGAAGCGTAACTGGACTCCGAGGAAGAGAAAGAAACTGGCCGTTCTGCTTACTGTTCTTGCTGACGTCGAGCTCCCTGAGATTGGTGAGGTTGGCGATGGCCGGTGGCAACACCGTTAGGTCATTGTCCGGTAGACTCAATCGGTAGAGCAAACTGCAGTTGAAAAGTTGCTGTAAAGGATTAGAAATGGAGAGACAGACGTTTGAGAAACATTCGTGGAGAACTTTAAGAAGAATGAAACTTCATATTAATATTCCAGCTTTTTGCAGAGGAGTTGGATTCATTTAAAATTGATTTTTTGGTGAATTAGTTCTGCATAGGTGAAACAGTCAAAGCAAAATCAGGTTAAAACTTGATCAGATCTCGATGGACCTTCATGTAATCTAATTCCATCCGGTCTAAGGAAAATAACACGTCTGCAACACAAGGCCATTTCTGATGGAGGACAAGAACGACGTGGATAAACAAAAAATTCAGCCCAGTGGAAACGCTTTATATGAGAAGTAGAGAAAATCGAATCGCTCCGAGACATCCTGCCAGTGAATATCTCACAATTTGTGTCTTTATATTTCTCACAGTTCGGAGTTTATATTTCACAATATATATTTCACAATTCTGAAATTATTCTCAGAATTGCGAGTTTGTAACACATGCCAATTTCATAACATTTTGACGAATTGATGATTGCTGAAAAAAAATGATCACAGATTTTAAACCATTTCAGATCAAAGATGTAAATATTTCAATATATTTATATAGAATACAATCAAAAGGCATAAAATTGCCCATTTACAAGTAACACGAGTTAGGTAATCAGATTACTTTTTCATGTGAATTGTAAAGTAAAACATCACTTTTAAATTTACAACAAAATATCTGATTTTCTTTATCAAATAAGTAACACAAGTTACTTTGTTTTCCCGTTTACTGACTGACAGCTCTCCTGTCCACACGTTGAGAGAAATCGCGAGTAAGTGTAGAGGTGTTGTGTGTGCGCTGTGTGTGTGAACGATGGATAGTGTAGCTCTAAACTAAATGTGAGCACTCATTTACTCACAAAAACACATTCAGTATTCCTCGAAATGAATAAAAACAGTGAAATGCAAATTCAGAATATTACTCAAACCTGCTATAATTAAATAATGATAAATCACACAAATATACTTTATGTATTTAATCTCACTTTATTAACCAATGTCTTTGCGGCAGAACTTTGATGATCCAATTAGGATAAGCAAAACTGACTTTAGTTAAACATCACATTTGTGTTTCAGTGTTTGTTTTTATTGCTGATGTGAGTGTGTTGAACTTTTCCCCCTGCGATCCAGAACGGCAGCGCAGCTGAAAGGGTTTCTCTGAGTTGCGCCCTCTACTGTACAGACGTGAATTTGCATTTCCTTATTCTTTTCACTTTTGGTGTGAAGGGGCCTTTACATTTGCCAAAAATAGAACATTTTATTAAAAACAAACAAGCAAGCCCAGATGAGAAAAAAGAAATGCAACATTACTTTTCATAAAAAGTAACTAAGTAATGCAATTAGTAACTTTTTTCAGGAGTAACACAAAAGCATGTGAATGGTGCGAGTGCAAGCGTGTGAACGGTGCGAGTGCAAGCGTGTGAACGGTGCGAGTGCAAGCGTGTGAACGGTGCGAGTGCAAGCGTGTGAACGGTGCAAGTGCAAGCGTGTGATGGTGCGAGTGCAAGCAAGCGTGTGAACGGTGCGAGTGCAAGCGTGTGAACGGTGCGAGTGCAAGCGTGTGATGGTGCGAGTGCAAGCGTGTGAACGGTGCGAGTGCAAGCGTGTGAACGGTGCAAGTGCAAGCGTGTGATGGTGCGAATGCAAGCAAGCGTGTGAACGGTGCGAGTGCAAGCGTGTGAACGGTGCGAGTGCAAGCGTGTGAACGGTGCGAGTGCAAGCGTGTGAACGGTGCGAGTGCAAGCGTGTGAACGGTGCGAGTGCAAGCGTGTGAACGGTGCGAGTGCAAGCGTGTGAATGGTGCGAGTGCAAGCGTGTGAATGGTGCGAGTGCAAGCGTGTGAATGGTGCGAGTGCAAGCGTGTGATGGTGCGAGTGCAAGCGTGTGAATGGTGCGAGTGCAAGCGTGTGATGGTGCGAGTGCAAGCGTGTGAATGGTGCGAGTGCAAGCGTGTGAACGGTGCGAGTGCAAGCGTGTGAAGTGAACGGTGCGAGTGTAAGCGTGTGATGGTGCGAGTGCAAGCAAGCGTGTGATGGTGCGAGTGCAAGCGTGTGAATGGTGCGAGTGCAAGCGTGTGAACGGTGCGAGTGCAAGCGTGTGAAGTGAACGGTGCGAGTGTAAGCGTGTGATGGTGCGAGTGCAAGCAAGCGTGTGATGGTGCGAGTGCAAGCGTGTGATGGTGCGAGTGCAAGCAAGCGTGTGATGGTGCGAGTGCAAGCGTGTGAATGGTGTGAGTGCAAGCGTGTGAACGGTGCGAGTGCAAGCGTGTGAAGTGAACGGTGCGAGTGTAAGCGTGTGATGGTGCGAGTGCAAGCAAGCGTGTGATGGTGCGAGTGCAAGCGTGTGAATGGTGCGAGTGCAAGCGTGTGATGGTGCGAGTGCAAGCGTGTGAATGGTGCGAGTGTAAGCGTGTGATGGTGCGAGTGCAAGCAAGCGTGTGATGGTGCGAGTGCAAGCGTGTGAATGGTGCGAGTGCAAGCGTGTGATGGTGCGAGTGCAAGCAAGCGTGTGATGGTGCGAGTGCAAGCGTGTGATGGTGCGAGTGCAAGCAAGCGTGTGATGGTGCGAGTGCAAGCGTGTGATGGTGCGAGTGCAAGCGTGTGAATGGTGCGAGTGCAAGCGTGTGATGGTGCGAGTGCAAGCGTGTGATGGTGCGAGTGCAAGCGTGTGATGGTGCGAGTGCAAGCGTGTGATGGTGCGAGTGCAAGCGTGTGAATGGTGTGAGTGCAAGCGTGTGATGGTGCGAGTGCAAGCAAGCGTTTGATGGTGCGAGTGCAAGCGTGTGATGGTGCGAGTGCAAGCGTGTGATGGTGCGAGTTGTTGTGAACTTAGAATCGAAAAAACCAGGAGATTTGGTTGTTTCTTCAGCAGGTTTCTTTATTGAGAACACGAGCTGTCGGTAGCTGCAGTCACCAAGCCTGACGTGAATGTTCGCTTACAGTTTATATACATTTAGGGGCAGGAACCGAAAAAGACAGGTTTAGGAACTGGTTTTAGACTGAGAGCATTGCCCACCCTAGTCCACTCAGCATATCTATTCAAACACTGAGACCCGAGTACAGGACTGGCTGGACTTTCTTGCTAAAACACAAACTCCAAGAGTTTCAGTAAAACAGGACTGACCAGAGTCGTTTGCTAGAAAACCCTGATAATCATAATTTATACCTAACCTTAACATGCTAAATTCAATGTAAACCTAAATTAAACATTTTAACAAATTTGCATTCCCACAGAGTGCAAGCGTGTGAATGAGTGCAAGCGTGTGATGGTGCGAGTGCAAGCGTGTGATGGTGCGAGTGCAAGCGTGTGATGGTGCGAGTGCAAGCGTGTGATGGTGCGAGTGCAAGCGTGTGATGGTGCGAGTGCAAGCGTGTGATGGTGCGAGTGCAAGCGTGTGATGGTGCGAGTGCAAGCGTGTGAACGGTGCGAGTGCAAGCGTGTGAACGGTGCGAGTGCAAGCGTGTGATGGTGCGAGTGCAAGCGTGTGATGGTGCGAGTGCAAGCGTGTGAACGGTGCGAGTGCAAGCGTGTGAACGGTGCGAGTGCAAGCGTGTGAATGGTGCGAGTGCAAGCGTGTGAATGGTGCGAGTGCAAGCGTGTGAATGGTGCGAGTGCAAGCGTGTGAACGGTGCGAGTGCAAGCGTGTGAATGGTGCGAGTGCAAGCGTGTGAATGGTGCGAGTGCAAGCGTGTGATGGTGCGAGTGCAAGCGTGTGAACGGTGCGAGTGCAAGCGTGTGAACGGTGCGAGTGCAAGCGTGTGAATGGTGCGAGTGCAAGCGTGTGAATGGTGCGAGTGCACGCATACTTTGGGCAGCTCCTCGATCTGGTTGGCGTCGAGGTAGAGCTCCTCCAGGGTTTTCTCGAAGCCGAAGATCTCCTTGGGCACCTGCTCCAGGCTGCAGTGAGAGTAGTCCAGCGAGGTGATGGTCTCCTCCTCGCCCCGCAGGCAGCGGCACGGCACCAGCCGCACAAACAGACTCCGCTTGCTGCTCATCCTCACGACAGCTCAGGCACTGCAGGCGAGCAGGAGAACAAGATCAGCATCTCATCAACGTTAATTATTCAAGGAAATGAACACTGGGATACGCGATAGTGCTGCCAAAACAGCTTGGTTTACAGCTTAGTTACACAAGGAATCAGCTTTTTAAGATTCCTAATTGATTTTGAGTAGGTATTGTTTACATCACTTGTTTAATTTTAAATTATTTAAAACACACGTGTCATTTTAGACAGTTTTAGTTGTTTTCTTTTGGCAAAAATGTGCTTTTTTCATCATTAAATTTCAAATTCATTTTTCTACAAAACAACATTTTCATTGACTGTAATGTGTCATATAAAGATCAAAACAAATTTTGAAAAATGTATCAACATGATTTTATGTTTGATATATCAACAAACAATTCAGTGTGAAACATGTCTGCTTATGTGCGTTGTTGCATCAACATTCACAACGTGAGCTACATGTTATGATCAAAGCTGAATTTTACATTTTCTTTTTTTCTAAAAACATTGCTAGTGCATTACTAGAAATTAAACTAAAATCTGCCAATTATCATCATGATGCATTTCTTGACCCATTTTTGGCAGTTTGCTGTTGAAGGGTTTTTTGATTTTGTCAAATGAACAAATGAATGTTTCCTTCAGTAATTTTGTAGGCGAGATTAACACTTTTAGGCATAAACATACTGCGAATAAAGCCGACAATTACTCAATCTACAATAGCACTGGGAGGAGCACATTAACATTCATTAAAACCTTTATATTCACGGTCGGCCTGAAAAACAGCATCATTATACATTTCCCTTCATTCTGTTGAAATGCAAAAAAGTCCTCGGTATGGCATCAAAAAGGGCGGCCCAAGGTTTGCTCATGAATTGACAGGTTTTCACGAGGTGCTGCTCTATTTATCCAAACCCAGTGGCAACAACAATTGCCTGCTGTACACACAAGCATTCTCTGGCGTTGTTTGTGTGTGGACCGTCATGAAGAGCCCTTCAATCTGCATTTAAATGAGGCGTCACAGCTAATGCTATTCAGAAGTATGAGTGATCTGAAATCGGCTGACAGAAATCAGCTGAAAACTATCAAAAACGTTTGTCGTCATAAAACCAGGGCCACTGAAACTCAGTTCTGCACCTTTCACAGGACGTCAGTCGCCATTGACTTTAAAGTCAAGGTCTATTGTTAGTCAACAATGTATTTAACTTTGTGCATCTGACACAGGATATTCAACAAGAAAAATGCAGTATTGAACTTTTATCAAAAGCAGTTGGATCAGGAACAAAGGCCGACTGAATGAAGTAGTCACTCAAGCAATGGCTGAAAGTCTCTTTGGCGGCCTGTGGTTCACATTATGCAATAGGCCACATCACATCAGCGTCACAGGAAAGGTGATTCACAGAACAGAGTCACTACACTTGAAGAAAAGATCACAAAGAAAAATCTTTCTTTCTAGGAATAACATCCATAAAAAAAAAAAAGTTAATCAAAGAGTGAAATCAAAGAGTGTTGACTCTGTACATAGTATGAAATACAGATCAATCTGTAAACAGATTATTTCTATACGTGAGCAATTGCGCACTGATATAAGTGATCCTCTAGATTTAGCTATATTAGGACACGTCAGAGCTCAAAACAATTACGAAATTTAAAGATTGACTGGTTTTGTTTAGAGCGATTGTAAGCGATTCTCAAAAGGTATTAATAAAAATATGACCAGATGTTGCAGGAGAAAAGTCTGATGCTCAAGCAATAATAAATGATAATTTTTTTTTTACATGAAATATATTACATTGATACATTACTTTTTAATAAGCTTCATTACATGAAAAACAGCTTAAAAAAACAGAAATAATGTTTAATAAATATTTACTAATAATTTTATAAGATAAGAATTTTAATACAAATGTAATACGATTTTATAATAATAACTTGTTTATAATTAATTTAGAATAAATTAAATAAAAATACTACTACTACTACTACTACTACTAGTAATAAGTTTAAATAACAAATAACATTATTATTGTATATTATTACTACTACAACAATTTATAATACTAACTATACTCCTAATACATATGTTTTTATTTCCGTAGCCTAATAGTGATGAAGTTATTTCAAAAACAAAGTAAACAATTACAGTCTGTTCTGAATATATCAGTTGCTGGACAGTTGAATATAAAAATAACCTGTGTCTCCATCATAAAACGGCAGATAATCAACAGAATCAGTTCATCCCCTGCAATCTTCTAGTAAGAGGCCCAGATCTTTGACCGCTAAGCTACACTGCGCCAGACAATAGAAGCAGTTGTTTCGGTCATTAGATATTAAACACACTTGATACAGTAATACACTAGTCAAGGTCAGGCATACATGGGTAATGTTTGATGAAAATGACAGGTCAATACTTCTGGATAATGAATGAAGAGATTGGTGATCATCACATTGTATGAATCATTTAGGGAAAGTAAAAGCACAGGCCTCGAGCCTCGTTCCTCTTGGAGCAGGTCCAGGCGCACCATTGTGTTTCCACACACACACACTGTGTGGTGATTACATGGAGTCCTGCAGTATTGTGACAGGGCGTCTAGAGTGTCTGCTTTTAGACATGGGTTTCAGCGCACAGAGGAGACGCGAGCAGTGCAGGAGGACAAACAAGCCCTCTCCGCCTCTGGCTGCACTGCAGCGCGTCAAGGGGAGACGTGAGAGAGATTTCCGTTTCCAACCAGTTGTTACGTGTGCTGTTTCGAGGCCATGTGATGAAGCTGATGAGGAAGAGGAGCGGGATTACATCACAGACAGAGGAATGCGGCTGCATCAATGAGATCCTTGTGGAGGAGTGTGGAGAATGTGACCTTTCTCCTCCTCCTCCTCGGACGGGCGCAGCACATCTTCATCACGTGTGCAGAAGTGTTTGGACCGAGGGCATCCAAACAATCACTCCTTCACTGTGGGCACGCCCGCCGATAGGGGGGGACAAACGGGTCTGTTGTCCCGGGCCCAGAACAGGGCCCTCATTAAATTATGGAATAATTAATTTTTTTTTTTTTTAAATAGGCCTATTTGTGGAAAAAATATGTAATATTTGAGTTACATAAAAGCTTTTTATTTGTTTTCTACCTAATTGTCCTTGAAATAGTGGTCAAGATTTCTTTATAATACATTTTAAAAAAAAAATGAATTTGAGCAGGTATGGGTCAATGACAAATAAAGAGTTTAAGATGAAGCAAAGTAAAAATCTTTTAAAAATCTAGTTTAAAACTTGTGTGCATTCTTGGTCTTCAAGTTGGCTTTGAAAAACTATTACTTGCATGATATTTTACTGCCTGAACTAACCTTGCCTGGTCAAATTATCTGATATTTTAAGAGAGCTTCCTAAACCTTCACACACAGCTGTGAGTCTGCGGAGTCTGTGATATTTCCTGTTTGTATTTTTGTACCACACTTTTCATATGTAAACCGCTCCTGATGAACAGAATAAAGATCATACAGTCTGCATGCAAATCCTTCCCAGCAAACACACGACCTACCAGTTACATAATTGGTAGTTTTTGGTAATTTCATGATTTATGGATTAACAACATAACTACGACACTGCATGCTCGTAATTTCTTTCGCACTTTATTTATAATGAAGTGATATCCAGCACGTGGGCTATAGATTTACAGTGCTTTTGATGTTGTATTTTGGCATTTTCAAGCTCAATATCCCCTTACTGTTGGCAAAGAAACGATGGAAAAGAACAGCAGGAACTTTCTGCAAGAAATCTCCTTGCGGTTCAACAGAAACAGCACTTTCTGGAGTGCAAATGTGTAAGACTAGTGAAACCCTTGGTAAGGCTTTGTAAGGTCATAACAGCCACAGCCGTTCAACTTTCACAACTACTGAGTGTGGCTGTTGCGGAAAGTTTGTGCAGAGAGTGATAGCGAATGAGAACACGCTGCTCTCCAGAGGCCTCCTCTTATCAGGCATAATAAACACGCGGCGGGTGACGTCCACTAGCGGAGGGAAATACTGATGCAATCAGCGTAGCTGACGAGAAGACGACCCGTCGTCCACACACACACACACACAGTGTGTGTAAGAGCTACAGGGAGGGTGAGGACCACGAGCAGTCGAGAAGAGCTGAGATCATTCAGCATCCAGTCCAGGCTGAGGGACTGCACATCCGCTACGGTGCATTTCTCTTACAAATTGCAATTTTTTGCTCTCTTCATTCTAGGCATTTACTCTCCTGAGGTTTAAACACAGGCATGCATAATTTAGCAATTTGTAGTGCATGGGAAAATATGGTTTTACGTCCTATTGGCGCTGAAGGCATCATGTGACGTGTGCCATGCGATACATCCCTCGGAGAGGATGAGGACGTCTCTAAGGAGCAATGCAGCTCACCAAGCCAATGGTAATGAACACCACATGGCCTCTACACGCAGCACAACACTAAACGCATTGAAGGAGGAGCCTGAGCCAAATCTAGAGACCAGGATATCAGAGATCAAGGGCTAACTAGCAACTAGAGATCAACCAATATTACCTTTTTATGGCCATTAGCAATGCGGATAAGACCCCCGTGGCGAAAGCTTTTGATGTTGTTTATGTCTAAGTGGAGTTTTTAATTATCTTTAAGACAAACCAAGTGCAAATTCATCAGTCAACACCATTGATGAGTTTTTTCCTCCCTAAAACTGAAGTGAACCAAAGACGGTCTAAAAATACGCTTCGAAACCGTCACGAACATGTAACCCATCCCATCAATGTGCAGAGCTTTTCTCATGGCTTTCTATGATGTTCAAAGCGTTTCTAAAGACACTGATACAGAAGGCAGCGGTCTGACGCCGAGATGGCCAACGGGAATATGTTTTGTGTAACATTAGCATTATTAGCCGTTTAATAACAAGGCTTTTCAGAACAAGTATCATTCTGAAACATCGACTTGTAGACGAGTCTGTATAATTCACTCTTCCTCTTCAGAATCAGTTTCTGGTTCAATCTTCAAACTTATTTGGCTGATTCAAACCAATATTTCCACTTGGCATTGTGTAGCGTTTACAACAGTTGAGCGAATTGATCAGGTAGAGCTGGTGTGAGTGAGTGGAGGCGGGGATAATTTATATATTCATGGTTTCTGTATATTAAATGAAGCAAGGGTACATTTTCTCAAAACATGTCACATACTCAGTCTACAAAAACACAAGCATTATGAATATTTCATTAATTACTACAATTGTAGCTATTTATGCTTCATATGTTCAGGCAAAGTGGTTTTGCAAAATGAATAGTGGCAAATAAATTTTAATCTTAGTTTTGGGTTGTATAATTGTTAAGCTACACATTTAAAAAATGTATTCAAAAAAATTTAAATTTACACATTTAAGTGAATACTATTTCTTGGTGCTGTTTTTAGAGTCCTATCAAGGCCCTATAATTCCTGCGATGTGGAAAATGCAGACGGCATCACAGAATACAGTCATGGAAACAGAATTTAACACGAATGTCATGGAATTTGGCTAATTTTGGATGAATAAATCAATAGTAGGGATGTGCAATTAATCAAATCGGAATATGAACCATCTTCTGTGAATATTAATGCCCCTCTAAAAATGAAACCCGTAAACCTCTGCTGTGCAGCACTTTGTTTGGCACACAATAACAGGAATTGTTAGGCTAATTGTCAGTTGATTACATTTTAAAAGATTAAATCATTAATGTTTTATGGCTTTCATTGATTACCGTTTTTGATCAATTTGTATCAAATCATATCTTATATCTAGAAACATTAAAACAGACAACACAGAATTTCTGAAAAATTTTTTTTATAATAATTACATATTATTGTATTACTAATTACGAATTCAATTATCATTATGAATTCAATTGATTAGACATGCTTTATGATTGTTAAAATTCAAAACGTAATCCAGTACAATTAAAATGAAAAAACAAAAACAAAACAAAACAAAAAAACAACAAACATTGAGAATTTGAGAAAAGATAAAAACGGATCTTACAGGAGATATTATTGTCAGAGGTAATGTTCAAGAGCCAGTGAGTGAGCTGTACCCGATCATGGGTCTCTCTCCATCAGCACAGCTCATGAACAGCCTAGCAACTGCACAGCAACAGGTTAAAAAACACTCAGAAATGCAAGTGCACGGCAACAGCAGCGCCCTGGCAACCAACCACAACACTCCAGCATAGCGACGGAAAGTTTTACAAGCACCAAAACTGTAAAAATCTAGTTAGAAACTATTCCTCTCACGTATCGTAACTGTGCATGTTGGCGCATCCAAATGTGTGTGTGTGTGTGTGTGTGTGTGTGTGTGTGTGTGTGTGTGTGTGTGTGTGTGTGTGTGTGTGTGTGTGTGTGTGTGTGTGTGTGTGTGTGTGTGTGTGTGTGTGTGTGTGTGTGTGTGTGTGTGTGTGTGTGTGTGTATGAGGGGCAGGGAAGGGGCAAGAGAGATTTGCCTACTGGCACAACTGTCACATCAAACAGACCTCCCACAATCTGTCCTCCCTCTTTTGTGCCCGTGCACACGGCTCTCTTTATCCGGAAAACGCCAGCCCATCGGGAAGCCTTTAACCCTTCGGGTCACCGCCATTGCCATGGTTACAGTGGGAGTATGGTGGGGAGAAAACAGTGGACACTGTGACAGACACCGCAGCACTGCTACACAACGACAGCGCCTCAGGGTTACCGGGATCATGTGGCAGAAAAACAGGACGGAAATGTTCCAGAGAAAACACCTGTGGGGTAAAACTCACACCTAGAGAACCGAGGAGGAGGAGGAGGAAGCCCTTCACACGCATGCTGGCACTGTGAAGCCCAGCCCACTGTCCTGGGGATGGTTTTCACGGATCACTTACCACTGGATTTCTGTGTAAGACAGTACAGGCTTATAGTTGAAAAACAACGTGACTTGAGAAGCTTACAGGAAATGGTGAACGGGATTCTTTAATCCTGCTTTAAAGGAAAAGTGCTTCAAAACTTCAACATTGCTCTTTTCCATTAATCTAGAGCAGCAACAAATAATTAATATAGTCAATAATAATGAGAATGATAATTTAAAAACTCTTTATTGAATAGTTGGATGCGAAAAACTTGGGAAACCGGTGGGAAAAGTGCACAGCGCAATTTACTAAAAGTGGTCGTTTCAGAAGCTAATACGTAGTTTCGTGTGGGTTACCCTGTCGGATAGGCTTATGTTTACAGGAAACAGAAATTACTAAAACAAGTTACTGTGAACTATGATACTGTGTTGCCATACACCGTCACAATACACTGGTATTGACAATCACTGGTGTTAAAAAAAGGAAATATTATGTTAATACTACACATAATAATATGGTAAATAATCCAGCAGCAGAAGCTGACACCCCATTTTATGACGAGTCTATTTTGGCTAAATCAAGTGCACGGAGAAAAGTGTCCGTGTGTGAGCTCAGGATTGTGTGTAATAGATCTGCAGGAAGTTCTGATCAAAGTAAGGTCTTTCATACAGTTTCGGTTCCCTACACTCAAATTTTGAGTGATTAACTGGCTAAAAAAAAAAAGATTAAACACAAAATTAACAAAGATAAAGATGAATTCGACTGCTAAAATTTTTTTTACATTTTAAGATTTCTCAATAATATTGCTGTCGTCACTTCTTTTAGCCATGATAACGGTGTAGTCAACATTTGATATGGCGACAGCCCTATTTCCTCAGTGTCTTGTAAGTGACAGGGTCATGTGTGAATATGCCAAAGAGTTTCGTCTGTTCCTCAAACAAAATTGTATGACTTTGTAAACGGAATAAAAAATTGCTGTAGAAACTAATTTTACTCAGAAATTGCTAGTAAATATCAATTAATTACCAAGAAATGGCAAGTAACACACTGAATTAAGTGTGATTTTTATTTTATTTTATTTTTTTATATATTTCTTTGAATACACATTTTTCTAATAAAACAGCATGAAAAAGTGCACCAGGGACTTTCAGCCTGTAGTTTGGAACGACATAATTGAGTGAGTTTTTGTTTTTTGGTGAGATTTCAGCAAGGCTCTGATGAAGAAGATCAAGGCTGTGAATCAGTGGCTCCGGGGGCTCTTGTGGGAACTCACTGACCCATTTCCCGCAGCTATGTGGACCGGCTCTGATGACCAATTAAACAATGGTCACATTTTAAATACAACAGGGCTCTGCTGGCCTGCACCCCTCCCCCAGTCTGCGGTTATCGAGACTCTCTGCTCACAACAGGAAGAGCTCGTCTGCAAAGCACTGTTGCCATCTCTGAGCCTGCGTAATGCTAACCAGAGCACCCGCGTCGCCAAGAAACGGCCCCCGCTAATATGCGCTAGCCTGTTTGCGGGTGCTGCTGACGTATACAGATCTCAGTTCCTGACTGGGAGAAGGAAACGTTTTCAGATCCTGTCGCACAGCTCTATGAACCAGCGACCGGCGTGTAGCGTGTCAGATCCGACTGAAATGTTCGGTTTCTGACAACGCTGGAGATATTTATAGGCGAGCCGGATTTGGGTAACACTTCAGCACGGAGCGTTTTGATCCAAACCGAGCTCGCCGGAGGAATGCTGGGGCGATGCATCTGAAAATTAGGCCACGTTTGGAGGGAACAGAAAAGGCCAGGGAGAAAGTGAGAGAGAGAGAAACAGAAAACATCAAGCAAAACCCTGAGAATATGCAGTCTGGAGGGAAGAACTGAAAATAACAGGGTGGCTGCGCGTGAGCTGATGATCTGAAGTTTAGTTACAGCTCTCTGGGAAATCTATATCACTTGGCACAAGTAATGTAGGGCAAGTTCTGCTTGAATACGGTAATACTGCAGGAAAGATTATTTGACTCAATACAAGGAAGTCAGCATGGAAAGTCCTGCTCTAGGGGGTTTCAATCAAGAGCATTAATAACTGGACTTCTTAAGGAAAAAGCAAAAATTACATTATGAGTGTAAAGTTGAAAATATAACCTTCAAAACAGAAACGCATCAGAGCGGTTGACTAGATGTCAATCAGGTCAATGCAGAAGTAACCAAAGCCACCCGTGTTTTCTAACCATGTGTTTCCTGATATTCAAATCTAGTGATTTAAAGAGATGGTTCACCCAAAAATGAAAGCTCTGTCATCATTTACTCGCCCTCATGTTGTTCCAAACCTGTATGAATGTCTTTGTTCTATTGAACACACCAGGCCGCTTTGGGGCACCACTGACTTCCATAGTAGAAAAAACAAAATAAATAAAAAATACTATGGAAGAACTGTTCAGTTTCCCACATTCTTCAAAATATCTTCCTTTGTGTTCAGCAGAACAAAGACACTCATACAGGTTTGGAACAAATTGAGGGCGAGTAAACGATGACAGAACTTTAATTTTTGGGTGAACGAACCCTTTTTGTGTTCTACGAATTTACAATTTTATTTATTTTTTTTCTTTTTATTTTTTTTGTCTGAACTACTCCTTTAAAAAAGCATTTAGCAAGTTACTTTGTAATGCAGGAGCAGTGCTGTAATCATGTTGTACTGATCTGGCCTGTTCTTGGGCCAGCTCAAACATGTGTCTGGGCGTAAGCAGGGGTCAGGTGTCCGGTTCACCGGTGAGGTGTGTGTGTGTGTGTGTGTGTCCAGCTCAGAGGTGAGAGGTTGTGTGTGAGCAGCAGGAAGGCTGGATGTGCGTTTCATTCAGCCTCTCGTTGACAAGCACATCTCCCCGACACCGCAGGGGCTCAGGCCACTCAATAATCCAGCACAAGAGATCGCTTTAGAGACACAAACTTACAGGTAGGAAGATCTCTGACAGATGCAATGTGGATTCCTTAGTACAAACATTAACTTGGGAAAGGGTGAAGCCAGGACATAAAAGAGGTGAAAAAACACTGGTATCGGTGACAAAAGCAGCATAACCGGTTTGTCCAGTTCTGCTCCACTGTTTTGGTTTTGGTTCTCACCGTTCTGCACAATGCGCAGTGGTCTTGCAGCAGTAAGGCAAACAAAACCGCTATTGTGCTGGCGGATCTGCTCTGAGCGAAGGGCGGGTAATCTGACCTCGCTGCATGTGCTGTGCCTGTGCCGCATCAGCTTCAATGCAGACGTGTTGTGTGTGGAGACCGTGAGAGGGACCTTTGCACTTGTCCGTTCACTTTCTGGCTGTTTAATTCCTTTGAGACAACTGCATTTGAAAGCAAAAACTGCTTTGGAAGAGAGTGATATCTAGTGCTGATAGCCATTTTTGGCACGTCTTTTGACATTGTAGTCATAATCCAAAGTCTGTACTCTTCTGCCAGCAATGCATACCCAGGAAATGACACTAAAACTAGGTTACCTATTTTCAAAGGTTATTGCTGAGACAAGTACAAAATAGTAGCTACAGTGATTCTACCATGCTTAAAACATTGTAAATAAAGATCCCAAGAGGGAGTTTTTGCACAGCAGAGCCACTGAAGAACCATTTTGGTGTCCACAAAGCAGCTTTCACGCTTAACGCTGGAACTAATGATTATTTTTTCCATTAATCAAATAATCAAACTCATATTTCTTTCCTGTTAATGTACGGTTTATTTTCTGAATGGTTGATTTATCCTTTGGTTAACTTACCAATAAATAACCATAACCAATATATGAACTTTGACCTAATGATACTACTTATGACAAAAGATAAGGTTTATGCAGTGTAGGCCTAATAAAGTTGTTTAACCTAGAAAAGTTGTTTACTATGGCTGTGAATGCAGCCACTTTTTGGGATTTACAGCAGCAATTGCTTACAAGTGTGAATCCTGAAATGATTTGTTCAGGCAGGAGATTAAAGTAGCAGCTTGAATATGTTCATTCAGCTGTAAGATCAAACAGCTGAAGTCACAACCGCACATTCTTACCAACGCTAGCGGTAACCCTAGCGAAGAGTCAAACGTGGCGTCCAGAAAACCGTGGCGGTTTTAAACGATTGACAGCGCGTTATTAAATAAATGAGTAAAATCGAGATGCGAGTTCATCCATTAGATGTTTCAACTAACCAACAACAGCATTAAATGCTTTGTTAACGAGTAAGTTTGAGCCGCGGGTCTCGCACCCACGACAGCTTGTAAAAAAGTGAATGCTGTGTGAACGCAGCCGTATTAAGCACAAAATATTGGACTGGCAACCGTTTTAGTGCCGTGTAAAAATCCACTTTAATAGTCCAAACACTTGTGCTGCAGTCTCGTCGTTTTGAGGTACGCCATTTCAGTTTTACAGAGCACCATTTTATTTGGCCCTTGAGTCGCAGGTTCTTTTAAGAACTCAATGAAGAATTCTTAAAAAGAACCATTTTTTCCTTTGTTTGAAGAACATTTATAGAACCATTTTCCACTATAAAGAACCTTTCTGTGGAATGGAAGGATTCCATGGATGTTAAAGGCTCTTCCTGAAACCACAGATGCCAATAAAGAACCTTGATTATTAAGAGCGTAGACACAACAGCAACATGAGAAGACATCAATATTCAATAAATGATTAAATTAATTTATTAACAGCCATCACAAGCAGCTCTTCAGCTGAGTGAAATAGTCCATTAGCCTAACTGTACTTTATTTACATTTGCCAAGCAACAAATTATATACGGTCACAGGTATTATATCGGTTATTTTCCAATGGCTTCGAAGACTAAATAAATTAAGATTTTGAACTCTTTCATAGTTAAGCAAAAAGATATGAGAGAATGCTTTATATTGGGAATATAAGGCCATGGCTAAATGTAGTTATTAGGCACAGTGGAGAATAAACCTCATCGTTCTCTCTGTGACTGGCCAGATCAGGACGCCCAGGGGTGAGTCAAAAGACAGAAATATGAGCTTGAGAAGACAGCAAATCACCACAAGCCCCCCTCTGTCTCGAGCCCTAAATGTCATATGGAGTTTCAGTTACATCCACACCAGACACATCTAAGAGCTGGATGCAAACAGATCAAGGGATCAGTGTTTAATTCAATCCAATTAAACACACTGAACTAAAGAGTGAAGTCAAATGGACTTTTACTCAAAGCAACAGCTCAAGTGTATAATTGCCAAATATTCTTCAAAATCTCCAGCTCAAGGCAGGCCGTCCTCTCACGACGCTGTGAGGAAGAACATCATCCCCCTTCCTGTGAATAAAAACTGCTGCTGAACACCTCTGCCAGAGCTGCAGAGGGAACGCAGCATGAGCTCATTAAAAAGTCCTGCGCTTGCATTTAGTGGCAGATATCTGACCATTATTCCACACGACCTTATCAATTATGAGTGAGCTGCTGTTTTTAGACGTGCAATCCTCTCAACTCACTCTGAAACACACTCGGGCAGGGAAACGGAGCCAGAGGAAGCCAGCATTAAACCAGCGTCAGCTGCTGAGCTTTTAATTAAATATGAGATTAGCTGAAAATGTGGAAAAACACTGAAAAGCAAATGCCTCTGGGTCCTGTTCATACGGCACCAGGAGCTTCATGTTTCAGTGGCAGTGTGAAGAGCCAGTAATGGGAAGTCAAGGAGCTTGTTATGATGAAGACCCCAGAGTATGTGAAACACACGTCACTCAGTGCATTTGATTTGCTCACAGTTGGGCCGTTACGTGGTGCTTGGCAAGTGTTACTTTCACACTGATTTCAGAGTTTCACATGTGCCACAAAGATGCACACAAATAACAGACTTCACTTCTAAGGTCACTACTATTCCAAAGTTAGTCTATATAACTAATATAGAACTAATATATAGTCTATATAACTAATATAAATTCTTTCAAAAACATTTAAAAATCTTACCAACCTCAAACATTTGTGTATATACAAACGCACACATGTCAGATTGCCTATTAGATGTAGTTGCTAATTTCCCAATATTCTGGTGATTAAGAGCGCGAGTAATAATGTCTGCTTATAAAACGGATAGTTCCAGTCCTTGATTGTGATTGGTTGAGCCGCGTTCAAAGCCGTTGTAAATTACTCAACAAACACACACCTGTGACCGCATTACATTAGTGTTACTGCGCAACTGCCGTTTGTGATGCTTTGTTGCTGCATGTGTTGCTTAGCAACTCTGTGGAAGTACATTGCTCGGCGGAGGAATAAATGTGTTATAACGTTATATTTTTGGTTGCTGGTGTTTATTTTATGAATAAAACAAATATTACAATGAATATTTTTATGGAGTAACTGTTTTATAAAAGCAATAAGCCCCTTGAAGCCGTGTTTTAGAGTGGATTTAGAACAGCTGAGGGGCGTTGTTAGGCACGACGCGGAGCGGGGCTTATTGCTTAAATGTGTGTGGGTGCTTCAGCTACTAAATACTGCCAGTGTGTCAATGTTGAGCCATTCACAAGCTCATGAGTTTTTATATAGACTAGAAGAGATAGCGTGAGGTGTGGGCGTTGATTTGACCTCTGTGCATATAAAAGCCTACTATGGTGCTTCCCAGATTCACTCTCAATGTGTAGTAGTTTGTGTGAGACTTCCTTAACACTTCAGAGAAAAGCATGCACTACTTCTGCTGTTAAAAGGATAGTTCAGTTGAAACATTCTTCAAAAAGGTCACACAGGTTTGGAATGACATGAGGGTGAGTAAATGATGACAATTTTCATTTCTGGGTGAACTTTCCCTTTAATAAACTATAAACTTCCAGATGCATGGTCACTGAGCATCACTCAACACATCCTCTAAACGAAGAGCAAATGTCAGTGTGAAAGCAAAGTCTGCCATCACACTTCTCATGCTGTGTGTTCATGTGCAGCGCTGATGGAGGCACAGATGAAGAGAGAAAAACATTCAGCTTCCTTTGGCGCAGTAACTACGACAGACACATTCAGGTCAGCACATCATCTTCATGCAATCTAACCACTGCTGTACCTGAAGATTATATCATATCGATTCACATTCGTTATAATACACAATCCAGATTAATTCAAAAGAACAGGGCATTTTATGACGACACAGGAGCAGAGAGCAAAGAAAAACACACAAAAAAACTTTAATTTCATTGCAAACTGACTATTGTACAATTAACTAGATTTTTACATTAAGAAATTGCAAAACTCGCCACCATGAGGCTACGGTATTGTGGGTGGTTACCAGGGCGTTGCTAAGGTTTCTAGGGTATTCTGGGGGTGGTTGGTTTCGGTCTCAGGTCAAAAGAGCCCCAAGTCTCTATGATAGTCGGGTCTTTCGGTGTAAGCCTGTGGGATTTCTGCCTCGTTTAATACTGGAGAGACGGAGATAACGAAGTCGTCCCTCATAAATCTGTATTTAAATGTGCTCATTAGTACAGTCATCAGGCCTCATTTCTACCCACAGCACGTCTTTTAAGTGTGTGCGATCAGTTTTATTCACTGCGCTCAAGTGACCCTCAGCAATGGAGATGAAAACACTTATTTCATGTATTTGTTAAAAAAAAAAAAAAGTGCCCCATTTCACTCACACTGCTAAATACACACAGGCCTTGTTGCAGTGCAGTGTATGCTAACATTTGGGAAGTGGGGAGTTTTGTTTTTCACATCATCTCCACTTAATACCATGAACAAGCCAACAAAAACAGACTTGGAAAGTACAAATTCTGTATTGTCAGACTTCTGTGCTGTAATGCAGTTTCCCAAACTAAGCTTCACAAACCCCTGTTGGTTTGTGAAATGTACTTAGTAAAAATAATACAATCATAATTTTTTTGCACCTTTAGACATTTATCTGGAGTGTGAGGCCGTCTCAGACCCTGATGCCAAACACTGGACGCCACGACTGCAGGAATGATAACGGAAGTGAGAGCGAGTCCTCCTGTAAAGGAGACTCAAAGAAAACTCAGGAAGGGAGGATGAGAACGGCCTTGGAGCGACAGACGTAACGGACAACAAACCCTCTATCATCTAAACTGGAACCAAAGGTTAAGACGACCTCTGGCCCAAAGGCAGGATGATCACCAGACACCTCGCCTGCTGATATAGGCCGTTATTTACTTGCACACACATGCTGTTTGACAGTCGTCTTCAGCTCTTTTGGTGTTCAAGCGCAGTTTTTTGGCTGACGAGAGGCGACACTAGCTTTCGACACCGCTAGCTCTGTGGCGTTGGCTTGGTGTGTCACAGGCTTAAGTCAAAGGCCAGACTGATCTCAGGTCTGTGGATACAGTACAACGTTAAGGGAAACTAATAACTGTAGCCTAACTTACCAAACTATACTCATGATTTTTAGTAGTTTTATAGAGACCACTCTTCTGAAAAAGTAGGCTAGTTAGTTACACTAAAATCAAACACAATGTTGCTATTTAAGGGGACAATTTATAAATACATTTAAAATCATAATATAATTAAACTATATTTATAAATGTATAAAATTAATACATTTACAAAAAAATATATATAATTTATAACTATTAAGATTACACATTTAAAAACAAAAAACTATATTCATTGCAGTCTGATTTATGTAATTTACTGGAACACACAGTGATGAATAGCAAATGTCTAGGACTCGAAACTGTGAATTTGCAAATCTGTCTCTTTTTGATTCAGTTCATTTACATTAAGATAGACTGTGCCTAACATGAGAGAATATTTTAGGAGAAAGCGTTATCTCAGCTCGCTCAACTGTAAAGCTGTGTGTGGACAATGTGACAAAAAAAGTAGCACTTTTGTCACGCTACGCCACTACTTGCTGGGAAAAGTATAGTGTTACAGGAAGAAAGCAGGTCTGGTTCCCCCTCAACACTGAGATCTACAGCAGAGACGTGGGACAGGCTGATTAGCAGGAGGAAAACCAGAAGTGCCTACTGGCTTCATTAAGGAACGTCTCTGGTCCTGAACACCATAAACACTGTCATACCACGGCCAGCGCTGCTTTCATCCGGGCTGTGAAACAGTCGTTTACTCAGACCTTCAGGACCAACTCTTTCCAATACAAAACTGCAGTGACAAAACACAACGGGCAAAACCCTTCGATAGCGCGGTGAGTAAAGCACATCTGTTCAGCACCCTCACTCTGCACTTCACCTATACTTTAGAAAAGGAAAATAAAGAAGTGTAAGCTTAATTTGGTAAAGGGAAGTGACAAACGATTTTCTGGGTGGTTGCTAGGGTGTTACTATGAAGATTTTGAGTGTTTTAGACCCTTTTTAAGCTGTGAGAGATGAGTTATGCTGCCGTTCAAAAGTTTGGGGTCAATAAGATTTTTCTTTGAAAGAAATTAATAATTTTATCCAGCAAAGACAAAGGTGACATTAAACATTTATACAAGATTTATACATTTACACCTATAAAATATTTACATTTCAAATAAATGCTGTTCTTTTAAACTTTTTCATTAAAAGAATCCTGGGAAAACATTCGTCACAGAAATATGAAACAGCACATCTGTTTCCAGCACTGGTGGAGGTAATCAATGTTTCTTGAGCATCAAATCAGCATATTAGAATGATTTCTGTAACCTATATTTAATTTCTACAGTGAACAAATAGTGTTATTTTACATTTAGGCAGCTTGAAGGATGAAGCTTGAAGGATGAAGCTTGAAGGATGAAGCTTGAAGGATGAGTGCTGCGTGAAGTGTGAGCGCCAAACAGCATCTCCAGGTGCTCCCTTGAGAACCAGATCAAAAAAAAAAAAGTTATGTGCACCCCTGACTACATTATTTGAAAGAGTTGAGCATTTTGCGAAAAACTGGCTGCAGTTTAGTGTTGTAATGAAATCAGCATATGTTCATGCATTCAGTCCCTGTTAGAGGATCTAATCTGAGCCGCCCACACTAGCAGGAATGAGGAGGTTGACATCATCAGCTCCCACTTCATCCCAAGATAAAACAGACCCTTCTCCCTCTTTCAGCAACATTCTCAACATGAAAACATGGGTATTACCAGTATGTGTTTTGAATTTTAAATGTGTATTTACCCCAAATGCCAAAGAAAAGTTAATTATATCAGTAACATTTACAATTCGACCTCGCTCTATCGCCATCGGTCATTGAAAAAACAACACCAATAACGCCTATGATGTGAACAATGTGTCAGCAATCTATAATTTAATGCATGACCTATTATAGGAAAATGGCAGACTGAAGTAAACAAGTAAACACAGGCTGGCACAGTGATGTTAGCGATGGCGTTCCCTTGCCTTTGAAAAGCGCAGTGTTTGCCAAGCGCGTCCGCAGAGGGAGTTTCTGAGCCTGCGGACTGCACGCGGGGAACATGTCTACCATCTGCCTGGATCTGCAGACCTACAGCAGGAGTCTGGAGGACCAACCCAGCTACAAAATGGTGGTTTGGTACACACACAAAAGCAAGAAGTCAATGCCAGGAAGAGATTTAGGAAAAGAGCTAATAACATATTGCAGAACTAGCGGCTGCATCCAAGCTTTCACACATTCCCATGAGACATCAGCTACAGAAACGCCTGTGGAACGTGTTTGTTGTGTTCATTAAACAATAAATGAATTGAAACATTCTCCATTAGATCTCAGAAAGTTATAGTTACATTAATGTTGTGTTACATTCCTAGTGAATCCAATAGCGGATGGGAACACTACTACTGCAATAAGCAAATGAGAAATCAAACGTCCCGCAGAGCATTATATGAGGCTTCACAGTGCTTGATCAAAGAGGCACGTGTGTGTGTATTTAAATGTGTGTGTCTTTCTGTGGTCTTGGATGTTTTTTCTGGAATCAGGAATTCTATGGGGTTGTTCACACAGAACGCGTTTTTCCATTCGCTGCTCTACTCTTCCATGTTTTTTCAATGTAAACACACCAGTCTTTAACAGTTGTGCTCACGTTTTTGGTGTTAAATGCATTCTGTGTGTGAACCGGCCTAACAGAGGATAACGACGCTCAGTTCCAGGAATGCACTAAGATTTTGTTGGTAGTACCAGTTTGCTACAATTATTAGTTAACACTAAGTTGCTAACACTTCAGAAAAAATCATCTGTCGTTGCACTCCATCCTTATGCATCGCTTTCTGCCAGGACTTTTACATGCTTTTCCCAAATCACTGAAGTGACGTCGGTGTCCGCGTTAGCAGTAGCATGAGCCGTCAGGCAAGTGTTATTTAAATAAACTAATGATGTACTTACAAACTTTCCAATGCCTCGTTTTATGAGTACAGAACCTATTTGTACTACTGTAGAAGTTTGGTACCATTCTGGGCATTATTAGTGGGGTAATTTACGAGATACAGCCTTGGATCCGTTAGCGTCTGCATTAAGCCATTCGGCTGATATCTCTAAATAAACTCTAACTTTAATAATGTTCAACCAAGGGAAAAAAAGGCTTCTGGGGGGTGTTTGGCTTGAGGTCATGGTGCAAAGGACCCTAGGTTGATTTTACTCCGAACCATCCCTTTAAAATCATATCTGAATCGCACACATCCTTTACGCTGCAAACACACGAGAACATTAGCTGTGGTCTGGATTCGTCACGTTACGCCGCTGCTCATATTCACGGCATTACTCAAGCCAGATCTTGAGGAAAAGTGAGGCATGTGTTGTTGCATTACTTATAGCCGTTTTTCTTTTGTCCACAGACATCGTCATTGATCCAAAATACTTGAGGGCAGTAAAAAGTGAAGTTAACTGAACTGGTTATTCGTGATGTCTGAGGTCCAGAGAAGTGGTTTTAATTAGCCCTGAGAGGGCAGAGTTCAAGGCAGCCCTGCGGCTCCGGGCCTGGGAACGACCGCTCGACTGGAGACCGCTCGACTCTGCGCTCTGGCTTCACTTCTGCTTTGTAATGTCTCGTGTCTCCATCAGAAGATAGCGAACTGATAGTGCTCTGGGGACACGAGCTGCTGTTGTGGCCAAGCACTTGTTTTCCAAGAGTCTACTGGATGGGTCATGAGAAATGTTGGCTGAATGGACAGGCGGGTTCTACAAGGAAATGTCTGATGTTCCTTAATGAGTTATAGCGTAGCCGAAAAGCAGAACTGTAGATGTGCCATTTCTCTCACCCTGGAAATACAACCCGTCGCTGAAGATGCAAACGCTGACCGAAGAGAAAACAATCTACCAACAAGCTCATTTTTCACCAATGCAATCTGAACCTGTGATAATGGAAACCACTGTACAATACGGACTGTGATAGCACTTCATTTCCGAATTTGCATTGATCCAAAGCTGATCAATGGCAGTGCAAACAAATCACTCAAACACTGCAACCATTTTCACTGAACTGAAGACTTCATACCTAGTCATTCATGACAGCTGAATACACTACTTTCTTGAACTTATTCTTTACTAAATGAACCACATGATTTGAAATTTGGACACGTTTCAAGTCAAAAATATTTCTTTATTCTCATCCATCTTTGATCTGTTTTTTAGTTTAAATATCTTCATATTGTCTTTAGACACACAACTGAAATATTTGTAATTATTAGGGATGCAACAATACAGTTAGCCCACGGTTCAATACATACCTCGGTTTTTTAACCACGGTTTTCGGTTCGGTTCTAATGGCTTGACACATAGTGTTTTTTTGTTATTTTGAGCTTAGGCAATAGGAACAGTAAGAGGTTAAGGAGAAAAAAATAAAAACGATTTATTGCAATACTCCTTTATTTTACTTAAAAGCCTAAGCAAAGTCCACTACTTCCTAGTGTATTGTATAATATACAATTAACACTGACATCTCACAGCTGCTGGTAACCCACGTACAAACTGGGGAACACACAAATAACTAAATTTTGAAAATAAACATAGGCCTACATGTTAGTAAACATAAAGGGAGTCAGTCTAGGACAACTCGAGGTATCGCACACCGGACGTGCACTTTCTCAGTTTATGGCCAGCAATATTGTTATGTTTATAAGGACATTATGAAATTAAGATAATGCCTGTACTATGTTATGATTGTACTGTACAATTAAATACAATCATTGCTAAGTCTGCAGTCTGAACACTTTACCTCAGAGCGTCCGTTAGCTGAATGAATTGACAATATCACCTGAAAATCCGATAACATCAGCAATTTTCATTCAAGCAGCTGATTTCTGTGAATGAATGTAAAACTAAATGTATATTGCAGCACAGGGTGAAGTCAGTATATACATTAACGACGATTTGAGACAAATAAATGTACATTTAATGTAAAACTATGTAGATGGCGCTCTGTGGCGCGGCACGATTTTGAACACGGTCGGCGCCGCGGACAGACGCCGAAAGGCACCGACGGTGTGTGTAGCGTTACGTACACTCAGAGAATAATGTGTTTGAATGTCCAGTGTGCGACCCCTTTAAATTGACCATTTCAAATAAACATATTTGTGCCTTCAGACAGTGATATTGCTGGGTGATGGCGCCGCAGATGTGCAGTCATGTTGGAAGTGTTTCCGTTTGAGTAGGCAATGCTTGCACAGTTATTTTTATTGTTTACCGTTTTTTCTTCCTAGGCACTATACTCAACGGCAAAACCGAAATGTCCCCACACCATGGATTTGAAAGACGCCGGCGCTTCCTCGTACTGTAGCCTCACTTCACCGCCGCTCGCCATGTTAAAGTGTGGATGATGGTTAAGCGCCCCCTAACTTTAGAGCATAGTGATTGAATATTTACTCGAGTGGAATTTCCTTATCAGCTCGTAGACTTACAGGCACACACAAAGAGTCAATTCGGAGAGAAATAAAACGCACATAAATTATTTAAACGTAAAACCGAAAAAAACGCAATTCACAAGCGCGTATTGAACCGTGGATGTCGTACCGAACGGTTCAATATTATATTGAGAATTGTGGCATCCCTAGTAATTATACAGCCATGCATGTTATTATTTGTGAAATAACGTCGACCACTCATCGAATTTTCATTCCGGTTATGAAGCGCGACATAAAGAACATATGAGCCCTCACAGCTGACTGCACAGCGACTGTGCGTGTGTGAAACAGGAAATGATGCTACTAAAATTAGTCACTATGCAAATTCTGAATTAAGCAGCACAATTCAGCCTGAGTGAAACTTCAGAGGGAGACAAAAGAGTCTTGTGCAGCGTTCTGCAGGCGCTGCCTAAACGCAGTGCGATGTATGACACATATATGCATCATATAAGCGTCTCCCTGGTGCTTGAGGAACCGCAGCTGTGGAGGAGGAAGGGCTGAAGCTGCAGCGATTGGTCTGTCTGACAGTCACTTACTTCTGCTCTAGTTCCTCCCGGGTCCTTTTATCGGCCTCAAAGATTTACTGTCTGTACACACACATACTCCTGCATGGGACACCGCAACATGATTACCGTTGTGGAAACGTGGCTTTACCGTTTCACCTGATTTTGAGAAGGTCTTTACCAAATGAGCATCACGTCACTGACCCACATACGTGTGAGATAAAGACATAAACCTTGAGACGTCCCCATCCGCCTTTCAACCGGAACCTAGCAAACTTCAACGTGTGAAACAAAAGTCAGCATAAACCACAAAACCCTTTCATTACAGAGGCGAACTCCTGTTGTGCATCTTAAATCCGTGCTTAAGGTCATAAAAGTGAGATTGTCACATGAGTGTTTATTTGCTTGTGTTGTATGGCGATGAGAGGGGCTGATAAGCAGGATTTGAGTGTGATGCTGAAACAGTGGTGCGGTGGGGAAAAGAGAGGCAGATGCTGAGGTAAGTGGGTCACAGAAGCAGAGTGTCGTATCAACGGAGCAAAGCTGTCGGCACAGATGTGAGATTTGCCGGACGGACTCAAATGTCAAATGTTACACAAACTGAGGTCGCCCAGTAAATGCTACGGGACTCCCGCAATATAAACAAACATATAAGCAAAATGAGATTATTTTTGCTTCTAAAAATTGCTTTTCACAAAACAATAATGATAAAACACCGAAACATGACTAGCTCAAAAGGAGGACATTTGGCAACTTGGTGATCTAAAAATAACTGTTTACAAGCAAGAGCTTTCATTCTAGATTTTAGAATTTAAACAAGTTTATCAAAAAATTAAAACTGCCATCATTTACTCACCTTCACATCAACAACAGAGGTTTCACAGAATGTCCCAGCTGCTCTTTTTTATTCAATGAAAGTATGTATGCAGTCAAGCTCCAGAAATGAACACAAATTAAAGGACTCAAAGACTATATTTCAAATCTTCTGTATATTGCCTTATGGTAATTTGATCCCGTTCCTGACACAAAACTTTAATCATTATCTGCTGAAAATCTTCCTCTCTGATGCATCTCTCAAATCTCACTTCCTGGTTTTCTTTTGAACTCAACATTGATAATAATCAGAAATGTTTCTTGAGCATCAAATCATCATATTAGAATGATTTCTGAAGGATCATTTATGATTTATGATCACGATTTTGGCCTGTTTGTCACACAGCTCTCGTTTGACTTCAGAAGACATGATTGCAGAGCAGTTCTGGTTTAAACAGCATCTGTCCTCACTTTCAATGAATGGAAAAGGATGACATTGTGAGGAAGAAAACATCATGTGGAATTGAAAGAACGAGAGAGTGAGAAATTGACAATTTTCTTATTTGGATAAACCGTTTAAAAAGAGATCAGAGTGTCCATGGGAAAGATCTGTGTTAGCGTTTTATAATGTTCCATTTAGACACACACACACACACACACACACACACACACACACACACACACACACACACACACACACAGTCATCAGCACAGCTGACCTCATCAAACCTCCTCAGCGCCAACGACAAATGTACACACCGAGGTGCAAACAGAAATCACGCTCGTGACTCCAAACAATATTGATGAATACAAATTACACATCTGACCTAAACATATACATCTGGCAATTTCTTTCTGCCCTCTTCTGATTTAATAATGATATGTTTTGTGTGAAACTGTTTCTAAGCACCAGCCAAAACAACATCTGCCTGAAATCTGTGCATGTACCACACACACACACACGCCTTACTATGGCTTTAACACAGTGCTCCAGATCAGGGCAGCTAAAATACACTGAAAAGCCCTATTCGCACTGGATTAGTATTACCTGGTGACCTCTAGTCTTTTGCAATAATTGCGGAGGTTGCCTGTGATCTTAATCCCGTGTGAATCGGCCATGCCTGTGATTTTGTAAAGTAAAAATTCCCCCACATTTCGCCGAACACCGAGGTCCTGTGATTGTATTAGTCCCGTGCGAATCGCCATCTCTGTGATTTGGAGGGGTCGTATTTAATTTTTTCAAGGTTTTTGTTTCCTGTGCGCCTCTTATCCATCTTTCGTGAAGAATGGAGGCTGCGTTGGAGTGTTTTGATAGTATTTTGGGTGCTGGGTCATATCGCTATACACTATACAATTTGCAGAAAGAGAAAGATAAAAACCATGATTAGATGGAGATGGATGACATGTATAGCAGCATGAGGTAAAGAACATTCTTCTGTTTATGATTATACAGCTAGAACTATAATAACGACAAGACATTTCCAAGCAATAGCCTATTGACATCATATCCAGGAGATAAGTCTGTAAATTCGAGTAAAATCACAGGCTTCGCATATCCTATGCGAATGTTCCACACGAAATTCAGATGTGCCGGGGTAAATTTCTACATCAGGTCCCCAGATAATACTAATCCAGTGCGAATAGGGCTTTCCCATCAAAGTGCGAGTTAACCAAGGCCAGAAACATACTTACAAGCATGCAAACGCAAATGTTTGGCCTACACGTCGTAAGAGAGTCAACAGTGTAAGAGAATAGTAGGCCTTGACTTCAAATGATACGAGCAACATCCCCTGAACAGAAAGCTCAGCTCTACAGGCGAGCAGAGAAGCATCATGTCTTACAGGCATTACAACGCACTGAAAGCAAACACAGCCTGTAGTCGTGTCAGGCACTCAACACTCAATCTTTCAGGGTGTCTGATCATCTTTTGTGTTTGTTCACCCAGTACAGTTGTGCATGATAATGGCCCGAAGAGATGGAGATATGAAAATCAGTTTGGCTGCACATTTTGGCTTTGCATATCACATTTCATGATGTTTAGCAGGATTCATTTAGTTAACTCAGCTACTGACAATATTTAAAGGGGTGATTCACTGCTGGCAACTTTAACTAAAATATAAATAAATAAATAAATAAAAAAAATAGTAGATCTAGTAACAGTACTATACAGAGTAGAAAAACACATAATAATGTAACTTACTGGACAGTGAACATATTCAAAGTATTCATTTTTTACAGTATAAACTCTATGGTCTTTATACAGGAAACAATATAGATGCCTTAAATGTTAGGATGGGGACCCAGCTCGCACGAGGACTATCATATTTGGTGATTGGAAATAGGTGCTAATAGGCGAATCTCAGCAGAACTTTAAGGACATATTACATACCCCAAAAACTGCTTAAAAATATTAAAAAAGGATTCATTTTCTTTATGCAAAAATGTGTTGTGTTTTAGAGGGATTCAACCTTTACATCAACAACCACCTGTTATCTTTAGTAACTAAACAATAGATAACAGATTTTCATTTTCATTATCTGAAATCTGTACATCCAGTCTTACCGCAACTCATCAGAAGTACTTCTCAGAAGAAGCCATTGCAGCAGAATCAAACCATGTCCACAGTGTTGATCATAACAAGCTCTTGGTGAAAGCTATTTGAAATGTTTACCCAACAGCCTGATGGCAACTCGTTCTACATGAGAGGTCGGAGTCATTTAGGACGTAAATGGGATGCGCAATATACAGAGCAGAGCAATCACAGTGTGGGAACAAAGTCTACGGTGCCGTGAGGGACTGAGCAGAAACACTCCCGCATTCTCCTGGTTTTAATGGAAACATTCCATAGCACTGACACGTACTGTATCTCTGTCTCTCACACACACACACACACACACACACACACACACACACAATGGAGCGTATCTAGAATGCATCAGTCTAAATATTTTCTCTGTGGAAGCACACATTTTTTGAAGGGGAAAAGACGGGTTACGTGGAACACAATAAATCTCTAATTGTGCAGTTTGGCGTGAAGAGAATGAGTCTGACTCGAGCGCGTTATTTTCCATTGTCATCTTTGTCATTTCATCTGAATCTATTGAGCTCAACAGCCTTACTAAGGAAATGGAAATGCATCTTTTTTGTTTTCAGACCACAAATGATTCTTTTGAACTGGTAATTTAAATGAATTGATTGAACCGATTCACAAAGCTTTTGCAAATTACTTGCCTAACACCTTGTTATACCAGACGCACGCGGCACGGCACAACAACAAAGGCACACAGAACCCATTATAATCAGTGATGCCGTCTACACTAGACGCAGCTCGGCGTGACACGACAGAAACCTGACAGTAAACTGATGCAGCGCGGTGAACCATACTATAGCATAGTGCTATTGTGATGCTACGATTCAATTAAACAAACATCTGCCCAGTGTGTTCAATACTTATTTATATGCGTGTAGGTTTTGTTCGTCTCAGAGCGGCTCCGTTCATGTAAATGTTGCTCCACGTTATCATTCACATGCTTGAAGCGTCTCAAACTCAGTCTCTGCTTATGCTGTGAGTTTGAGTTGCTTATAACATTCATCTAGGAACACAATGTGCGCCATTTCATCAGATTTGTAAGATAAATCATGTATAAACCCACGCCAACACAGGAGAATACATCGATATCTTTCGAAATATGTGAACTGTTCATCACAATTTCAAAATAAAGGTTTAAACCCTCGCTCTGAGTTTGCATGTTTTGATGTCCACATGTTCTTGTTCAAGAAATTACAGTGGCTGTAGCATTTCTATCATAAAGAAGTGGACAAATATTAAAGATTAAGTGAACATTTGAAATAAATGCCGTTTGGTCAATATTAAACAAGAATTTGATCTGCTGTAGAGTGTAACAACACAGCCATAGGCAGGCATTTGTTATAATACACAAGGATGATTGTTAATATGTATTATATTATGTATTTTAACAGTGTTGTTCTATAAAACCATACGATTACTTGCTTTTGCTTCTTTATTTGAACCATGATTATTGCCTCGCTGTTATTATACATGTATTTAAGTCATTCTAAGGCATTTGAAGAGATCTGAAACGATTGTGTTGCCTGTAAAACAATGCATCAGTGTGAAGCAATCAGTGTGCAGCGGCCTGGCTGAATTCACTGGCTCTGTGGTTCGGTTTGGGTCTCAGATGCATGAGACAGACATCCATGCCTTCATTATAATATTTTGAATGAGAGCATCTCAGGTTCTGCTTTATAGAGGCTTGTTTCAACCGAAGCTCTTGTCCATCAGAAGCAAATAGTTGCTACTTAAAAGGAAAAAGCACTTTTGTTCAGAATGAAATACATACTGACGCTTACGGTGCAGTTGCCTATAAACTGCGTACAAAGAAAAGTATGCAAAAAACATGTGCATTATGCAACTATAAACATAAATCACACAGAGCGTTGATCCCAGAAAACTGCCATATAGGCTAATTTCTAGAGTGCTTTCTGTGCGAACGCAAACACTTCCTGGGATTGATCCCGGGATCGAACACCGAACACACACGCACAAGATATGAATATTTTTCTAAATGAAGTTACATTCAGGTTTCATATTAAACTGAACACATAACCTTTACACCGTTGCACAAGATCTCTTCCTTGAATACAAAACCATCTGAGGTGCACATTTGTTACTCTTTATTTAGACGAGAGAAATCTTCTGTTTGCATTTCTAAAACACCTGCACTGGAGCTCCTGACGAAGCATCCCGCAGACTAAATGGCTTTAAGAAATCACAACCCATAATAAAAGATCACAGGGTAAAAAAACAGCTCAGGCCTGTTACATTACTGCATCCCTGTGACTTATTAATTCATTGAAATGCTCAGAACAATCTGGTGTAACCTACAGACAAACCCTCAGCAGAATCTTTCCTGATTAAAGTTCACACTTGCCGGATTCGTTCAAATCTGTTTGTTGCTGGATGCAGAAAATAGGGATTAGCCATGAGGGAGATGAGCCGAGCAAGTGGCAATAATCTCCCTCAAGCCATCTTATCCCATTAGCTTCATTTATCACCTGCTAGAAGGATCCGCTAGACCAACAGAGAACGCTGTTGATATCCTGGGTGAAATCAATGCAAAGGCCCATAGGAACCCAAAACCACTGAGGAGCGTTTCTCCTTAAGAGCAATGACAGTAAATGGAAGGTACATTTGCTCTCTCCTGAGAAACCTTTGCCAGGTTCCCACATTTTTCATTATTTTTTTACAGTCATTTGTGATAACTGGACCAGTATTTTTCACTCACAAAGTCGAATTTATAAAGAATAATGTAAGGAATTTTTTTTTTTTTTTAATTAATATGTTTATTTTAGAATTAGATAACTATATATAAAACGTGCAAGCTTTTCTGGAAATCACAATTTTAAAATTCCGTCAAATCCTTTGGTTTTCTGTGATCATGGTAACCCCGAAGGTCTCCTCTAGAGTTTCAGAAGAGCCCTTTCTCAAATTATGCTCAGATTTGTCAAGACGTGATGCATTACAGATGGACTTTTCATATATCGTTGAAAAGGTCTCAACTAGCAGAATACAACAAGCATATTTCTTTCAGTTAGAGACAAAACTAAACCAAGTATTTGTATTAAAAAATGTGCCACAGCCACGCATGTAAACAGTAAACACACAATGCTTTTGCACCATGTTTTTTTGTTTGTAGCTTCATTACAACATTAGTAAACCATAGTAGATCACATATTTTTATTTAGAGCAGCTGGTCTTGAACGGGCCCAAACAAAACATGAGACCATAGATCATGACATGCTGCTTGGCTGAAGCTATAGGCCTTCCGGGATCTGATCGCGCCACAATCATGACGCAGGGTTTTCCAACGTCTTCCAATGGAAACTGGATCTCGGCTGTGGTGAGTGGGAATAGTGGGTAGGGACGACGTGTAGAGACCAATCAGACATTGTCTTAACAGCTGAAGTGCGCTTGGATTGGATCGATCGCTCAGATTGACAGGTCTTGAATTACCGTGCGCCATGGAGTAGGAGCTACAGCTGAAACATCGCTGGAAGATCATCAATCATCCACCAGGATCTTATTACTTGTTCATTCTATGTTCTCTTTTTTGTAGTTCTTATGTTCATAAAATCACTTGTTTTATTGACCCATTGCTAATTATGTTTCGAAATAAATGGCTAGCCTACTTAATCCACTGCATTGCTTGAAGACATTCGCTGCTTACTGCGCTTGAACGGTATAAAATCACTTGTTTTCAAACCTCAACGCGTAAAAAGGCAATCAAATTATAAGCTTTTGTGATGCCGCAGAACAGAAACAAGTGCTTTGTCGCTATGTTATGAATCTCTGGCCACACAGATGTCGCTGTCCAACCAAGAGGTTTGCTATATTGGTTAATGATGCGAATTTGCACGTGAAAGTTCAACAAACTTTAACTCAACACAAAATTTGCCTCCAAAAAAGTCTCCCAGGTAAAAGTCCTCATGCCGATTCCAACTGAGATCATGCTAAGAGAATGTAGCTAATCAACAAACAATAAATGTGGCCACAAAGTAAAGTATGTCAACCAATATCTCAAAAGTCGTCATGAAACAGTTGCGCCAGTCTTTTCTTCCCTATTGTCCCGTGTATCCGAGTGAAACGGCTTCTGGAACAAGGACAAATGTAGGGCGGGACTTCATTTTGTCCATCGGGAATTGATTGGATGGTTGTGGTTTGCTATTGGTGGATCTCATGTGAGTGACAGGTTGCTCCGCCCTCTCGCAAGTGAACACGTCACCAGAGAAGAGATGTCAAAGAGGAAACATTCATTTAAAAAAAATAATGATGTGCACGGATAAATCATTTAGAATAAATACTGAAATATTTTCATGCAAAAATGAGAACTGTTGATTTTGATTTCACTGTGACTAAGTGTTTCTATTTCTCCAAATTTATTTTTACAAGGAAACTTGATACGTCAGTGAAAAATTAAAACTGCGAGAGAGAAACATCCAAGTAATGACATTTCCCTCTGGGTCCATTCTGATCGCATTTCTCACAGTCCCATGACAGAGGATGAAGTACACCCATTCATTCCTCTATCATGAGTTTGAATGGGCCTAAAACGAGAGTTGAACCCACAATCATTGCGGAACTCGAGTATCAGGACTGATTCCGATCATTGCACTCTCAAAGCCTTTAACACCACTGACAAACTAATCTGATCAGGATCTGCTCACAGTTATCATCAGGTATCAAACACAAACCCTGCTTTCACCTACAGAACCTGTTCAGAGCAGGAAGTGATTGTGAAACAAAGGCATGAAACGTTAATCTATCTGCGTGATGGCACAATGACGGTATATTACTCATTAAACACAATAAACGAGAGATTGCAGCAGATATGCCTCGTAAACCACACTGTCCTTTCAACAGGAGACAGAATAGAAAACAGGATGTGTATTAGAGACGGTGGTTAATGTAACGTTACTGCACCGGAACCTCATTTGTGTCGATATTGTTAAAATAAGTCATTTTATGCCCATTCGAAAACATTAAGCCTATTAAAATGTGATGTTTTGTGACACATAGCCTACATGGTACAGCTGCCTAAAAACAATACACATACTCACGTCTAGTCACAGTCATGATACTTAATTCGCTACATTGTGAAAACCCGCTGGTTTATGAATATGTACAGAACAGAAACAAAGCCTGAGTCATGTAATGCTAGAGAAAAACACTGGGTTTCTGGGAACTAGAAAACAAATTAGCGTCCCTCGCCGTTCTTAGCATTATCTGGCTAACAGTGAGGAAGACAGAAAACACTGAGGCGAGACGCTGAAGGACAAAATAAAATGTCTGGTACTCACCTTAAACTGAATCTTTTCGTTATTTTCCTTTCATTTACGAGGGATAGAACTCATTCAGCTAATCCATGAAGGTTAGTTCACGACTGGAGACACGGAAAAACATTACAAACCCCCAGGAAACACAGCGCTTGATGCAGGAAAGCCGAAGAAAGCTGCTGCTAGCTGCGCGAGCTCTGCTAATGCATTCTTCACCTCTGCGCGCGACGCGGAAAGTTGCCCACAGCTGCCTCGAAGTTTTCTTGCGGATACAAAAGAAAACGGTTCGACGAGACGATGAAATTACAAAAAAAGTGTCCTTATAATAAAAAGAGCGACCAAAAGGGTCGCCGGGATAATTGGTTTACATTGAGGCGCGGAGAAGCAGTCATTGAAGTGATGGAGCAGTGAAGCAGCGCTGGGATAATCTGCACTCTGCACTACAGTTGTGCTAATGGGGATGTTCGATTCACCAGCGAATCGGTTCTTCTGAACCGGTCTTTTCAATGATTCGATCGACCCGATTCTGTATATCATTCGACTGAAAAAATCAGAACGCTTAGTAATCGTTATAGCTGTGTGTGGACTTTCCCTATTATCATCTCATAAAATAGAAGTATAATATGTTTGATAAAAATTATAGACACAATTAATATTTATTTTACTACAAAGCGAACCCTTAAATTATGGCGTGGGGATTTCTGGGAAAAGTGTGAATCAAATGAAAACCGGTTTGTTGGGGTTAAAACGAATCATTCGAACGAACCGACTAGCTAAAATAAATTAAAACTTATTTAACTGATTATTTAAAATCATAGACACAGTAAAATCGTAATGTTTATTTTACTACAAAAGCGAACACTTAAATTGTCGCGTGAGTATTTTTGGGGAAAGTGAATGTGATACATTCAACGAATCAGTGAATCACATGGAAACCGGCTTGTTGGAATGAATCGTTCGAACGAACCGACTCGCTAAAATGAATCGTACTTCTCAGCGCCGCTGCTAAAGCTGGTGGGGGCCTCCGTCGAACCCCATCAACACAGAGCGACAGCTGATAGGCGTACAGTTTAATCCAATGGAAAATGCGAGTCCCCGGTAACGAATCATTTTCTCCCAATTGAAGGCAAAGGGGGAAGAGCCTCAATCAGTGTCCCTCGCAAGGTTGGCTGGTTTGTGCTGCGTTATAATTTTACAACAGACGAGTGCTCGTCATGAAAAACGTGTGAGTTTTGGTTTTTATCATGGCTTTAAATCTACGAGGGCCAGTGGTAAAAATGTCTTACAAAGTGCTCGTAATTTTTTTTAGAAAATGGCAATATACCAGAAAAGTAGAGGTATTTAGTCTCTAGTTCATATTTTATGTAATAGTGATACAATAGTGAAAAACTGATGAACTTAAATGTCTAAAATTGTTTTATTCAACAACACTGGCTCGTTTAGAGTGATATCGGTTGGTGTCTGTCTCCCCCTGGTGTTCACTGGTGTCACTGTCTCTTTAAATCTTCAATGACTCGGGTCTTCGACTTTTCAGGCCAAGGACTCTTTCTGAATCCGGCATAAAACGAGGCATTATAATTATGTCTGGTTTATAATAACATGTGTGCAGCAACATATTACTGTATTTACATAATTATTAACATAATGTTATGATACCTATATTGCAAATACATTATTCATAATGGAAATACAGATTTATATTTTGCACTTTACAATGTCAATTCACTTAACTTTGGCAATATCTCTTTGAAGTAAGCTTTGAAGTTAACCTAATTTTGTATTTATTATTTCCCCATGAAAAATAATTTGAGACTGCACAGACTTTGAACACTCCTCATGCATAACTCAGTTTGCATAAAAGTTAATAGCTACCTTCATTTAAATGTGTAATTGATTATAAATGAAACAAAACACCAGCAGGAAATACAACTTAAAATGTATACATAATATTATATTCTGTATATCACTACAATTACAATGAAAACTAAGGATGCATGTGTCATTGCATCTCTATATATTCAGAAAAGTTGCTTTCCTGTAGTTCACAGTCCGACATCAATGAGAGTTTTGTTCTGTAATTGTTTGGGCGAGTCCTTTACACTGAAAAAACGCATCCTGGCATGGTTCACGACCCAGGAACGTTTTCAGCATATCCATGCCATCCACTGAACCTCCCGTTTCCAGGACCACGCGCCTGTATTCCCGGCCCACCTGCATGTCAACACACACACACAGTTATCAAACTGAAACATAATCAAAACATATGATTACATTAATGACCAGATGGTGTCATTTATACACTGGAATTTCACTAGTCTAATCTAATCTAAACTACGGCATTGAAACAAGCACTGTCTGTAAAGCTGCTGAAAAACACACATTGTGAAAGCGCTCTACAAATAACCTTCCTCTGAATGCAACACAGACTCATCCTTCAACAATACTATGACTAACTATGACACAACACTCACTCATTTACACAACAATTGTATGAACAATCTATTCTCAGCTAGAACTATTACTGAGGTATCTATAATTATAAATAATATTTATCTCCTCGTGGCAGATAATCCCTCGACAGCAGTTTGACAGAGGACTCACATGTGCGTCACTCTTGATGAGAGTCTGCTACATGCCCTAGATGGACATATGAATGTGGAAATGCTGGCACATCAGTCATGTGGTAACTATCAACTGCTGTTATGACTCAGTTCTCTATTAAAATGTGCTGTGCCATGATGAGACGATCTAAACATCAGTCACATGTTTTCTCCATTCACTCTGACCAATGGAAAGCTGGAATAGCAAGAGTGAAACCTTTGGATTCAAGATCCCCTCCTTCTTGAAGCGAGTGAAGAAGATGTCCATGGAGTAGACTTCGCTCCACAGGTAGCTGTAGTACTGACCGTCGTATCCTCCGGCTAGATGACTGAAGCTGGCCGTCATGTTTGTGCCTGCAGAGAACATGTACACAGACATATGAAGATAATGCTTAAGAGGCTCCAGGTCTTTTGCTTTGAAAGAAATATCATAACATCTTCTAAATAAATACATTAGGGGTGGGAATCATTCGATTTAAATCGAGGTCATGATTCAAACAAAAATCAATTCTCGATTTTGAATCAAATTTTGATTTGATATATGCATAGATTTGATTGTACTTTACTACATCATTTATTACCGTACATTAATCTCACTGAATTAATTGTAAACCTTGAAATGTATTGTTTTTTCTTCTCATTTTAGCCAACCCAATATAATAAATAACTTATGAAATTATATGAATTTGTGCATTTTAATGTGTTTGCAAGACAAAAACCTCCCAAAGACAGTAATACATGGTTAATGTATATACTTAATGTTTTTCATAACTGCTGCCACACGACTAGTGGCTGTTCTGTGCAATTACACAAATCTAAAGACTTTTCGAACATATCATATATAAGTGATAGGCTTTTTTAGACAGGAAAATTTATTTAGAAATTAAAAAAGAAGAATTGGGGAGAAATTATGAATAATTTACTAACATTGTGTAAATATGTAATCAATAAAAAATAAAACTGTAGTATGATTATGAGTGTCTTAAAATGTAATGTAATCTAATTACAAGTACTTCGTTTTTGGAATCTGATTACGTAATCCAGATTACATGTAATCAGTTACTATCCAGTACGGCAGTGAAATGAAAAAAGATATGTTTCTTTCAAAGTTAAACTTCTTTTAATTTCAGCATTGTGTTTTCAGAACGCCATGTCGTGTGTGAGATGCTGCAAAAGACAAGAGTGCAACAGTCAAACATGTCCGTCTAGACTTTTACAATTAAACCTCCAGATTGGATTTAAGGGGCAATTCATTTCAATTCCTGCATTTGTGCATTCTTAAATGCTGTGTCATGTTTACAAAGAAAAACTATGGAAAAGCCATGTAGTGGATAAAAAATAAAAAATAAACACATTCTGTGGCTGTTCACACAGAACGCATGTTTCCTTTTAAACCGTGAGACACCAGGCTGAGTAAAAACGGGTCTAGAGACGTTTGCTGAGTGATATAATTAAATCAATTGAACCCTTTCACACGTAAGTTTAAAATATTATAGCTGACGCCCAGTGCGAGTTATTTTAGAACGTATCACCTTATTATTATAAACGTTTATAATGATCATGTTTGCTGATCTATAACGTGTGATAGTGGTAGTGGAAGTTTGCACCGCAATTCAGAGAATTCTATCTGTCGGATTTACAGCACGTCAATTCATCCACTTCTCACGAATACATGAAAGTAAGTGGCCGGTGAAGTGGGAGAAGAATAGAGTAAACTTTATAGTTATTAACACAATGTGTATCTGATATGAATAAAACACGTCATCAATTTATATAGTCTGTTTGACGCAGAGCGACGTTCTAGTCACACCGGTGTGATCGTATAAAGGGTTAATACAATTTCTTTAAAAGATACTGGACTCTGGCAACAGGGTCATCGCCATGTTTTTAGCCGTATCACGCACAAGAAGATGCGAGACGCAAACGCAACAGTAAAACACAAGTTTAGCACAAGTCTATGTAGAAAAAGAATGTAAAAGCAGCGCCCATATGCAAATGAGCTCTGTGGTGGGTGGCTAAGCTCTCTGCATGTGTAATGAGTGTTCACACCGAGCTGCTGAACACTGAATAGTCGTTGATGTGCTCATTAGACGAGGTGTCATAAGCGTGTTGGGACTGTGTTTATGACCTGGTGTGGCTGGGATTCCCAGGATGTCTTTGCTGTGCTTGGCAAACTCGGCTGCAGTGTCCGCTCTGTCTTTAGTGTGGAGCGTTTGGTCAGCTTTACTGAGAACAATCTGCCTGAGGTTCATCAGACCTGCGGACAGAGACCGGTTTAGACGAAAAAAACTGATATATATTTAAAAAAATAAAATAAATGTGTGTGTGTGTTTAGCCCTTTACCACAAATATGTATAGAAGATATTTAAAGTAACAGGAAAAGCTGTCAGATCAGAGTAATGTGTAAACCAGAGTAATGTCAAAAACCAATAAATATTTTATAATATGGCCAAGAACTAAGACACAAGAGTACTTTGGTGTTAGTCTGAGCACTAAAGATATCGTTAAAATAGTCCAAGTGACTACAGTGGCTCAACCTTAAGTTTATCAAGTGACGAGAATACGTCACAGGGTTGGAACATGAGGGCGAGTGATTAAGTTAATTAAGAAAATGAATCCTATTTTTAAGACCACTGCAATATTTTAGTGACATTCAAGCACATTTCTCTTCTCCCCAAATTTTCATTATTTTAATACAAAAAGATAGTATTTGTTATATAAATAAAATATAAAAATATTATAAATAAAGCATTGCATAACAGTGAATCTAATGAGAATCACCATTGAGAATTAAAAAAAAAAAAAAAAAAAGGAATCTTAATGTTCCCAAAATAGATTTCATTTACTTTATGCAAAATATAATTTTGTACATATTTGTTAGATAATTTTAATGGATAATTTATATATATATATATATATATATATATATACAGTACCAGTCAAAAGTTTGGAAACAGTACTATTTTTAATGTTTTTGAAAGAAGTCTCTTATGCTCATCAAGCCTGTAGTTAAAAAAAAAAAAAAAAAAAACTGAAATATTATGAAATATTATTATTGTTATTTTTGTGACGCAAAGCTGAATTTTCATCAGCAAGTACTCCAGTCTTTGGTGTCTTATGATCCTTCAGAAATCATTCTAATATGATGATTTATGATCAATGTTGGAAACAGTTGTGCTGCTTAATATTTTTTTTATAACCTGAGATACTTTTTTCAGGATTATTTGATGAATAAAAAGTTAAAAAGAACTGTATTTATTTAGAATAGAAATCTTTTGTAACAATATAAACTACCGTTCAAAAGTTTGGGAACAATAACTATTTTTTTTTTAAGAAATTAGTACTTTAATTCAACAAGAATGCGTTAAATTGATAAAAGGTGATGGTAACGATTTATATTGTTAGAAATGTTTTTATTTTTAATAAATGCTGTTTTTATGAATAAATGCTGTTAACGTTTTACTCATCAATGAATCCTGAAAAAAGTATTCCAAAAAAATATATTAAACAGCACAACTGTTTCCATCATTGATAATAACTGAGTATCAAATCAGCATATTAGAATGATTTCTGAAGGATCATAAGACACCAAAGACTGGAGTACTTGCTGATGAAAATTCAGCTTTGCATCACAAAAATAAATTACATTTTAAAGTATATTAAAAAAAGAGAACCATTATTTTAAATTGTAATAATATTTCATAATATTACTGTTTTTTTTAGTTTTTTGTTTTTTTAACTGCAGGCTTGATGAGCATAAGAGACTTCTTTCAAAAACATTAAAAATAGTAGTGTTTCCAAACTTTTGACTGGTACTGTAACTATATATATATAACTTCCCTCTGAATAATCTTCCCTCAAAATAAGTTCAAACATGTTTTTGAACATACAGATGTTGATTATATAGATGTGGTGAATGTGGGGTCAGATCTGACCTGTGTTGGCTACTCTAGATGCTATGAGTTTATCCAGCAGGCCGTCTGGGATCGGGCTGCCATCTTTGTAGTGGCGGGACATCCTCCTGAGAGGCTCTTTCTCCCAAACCCAGTTCTCCAGCATTTGAGACGGCACCTCCACAAAGTCAGTCTCCACCTGCGTCCCACTGAACTCTGCATAGCGCGTCTGGACACAGAAAAGCACATTTGGTACCACCAGTTTTACTTCTTATTGATTTGAGATTTTCATTCAGTGTGGTCTCAGACATTCGGACCCTCGATCTTTATGTTTGAGAATACTGACGTACCCGGGAGCAGAGCTCATGCATGACATGTCCAAACTCATGGAAGAAGGTCTCCACCTCATGGTGCTGCAGTAAGGAAGGCCAGTTGCGTGTGGGTTTCGTGAAGTTGGACACCATGGCGGCCACAGGTATCCTACGATTCCCATCGGGCCGAAGACATCCTGGCTGGAGCCCAAAGCATGCAGCATGGCCGTACTTGCCCTCCCTGAAGAGTCAAACAGACCAATACATCTGGAGGTCATTACATCCATGGCCAATAAGCCAGTTCCTCAGAGAAGCACATGAAGTATTCATCAGATTTCATCTGCATGCTCTTAAGAGACTCAGAACTGCACTGGGGTGCTTTAAGTTAACAAACCTTGTTTAGTTTTGATCAGCATGAATTTCCAGGCTGGTTTCAGTGTTATGTTTTGTATTATTTATGCAGGGTTTCTGCAGGTTTCAACAGACTAAATGTTAGACTTTTTTTAAGACCATTATGAATGCAATTTAAGACTTATTTCATGTCCTTTCACGTCCAAAATTTTATCTATTCACATTCAACATGAACAATCAACTGAATGTGACTACACAGAACTGTGTTTAACCAAGAAATTGATGGGCTGATTTGTTTTTTAAAATAAAAAACAGAATATCAAATAAAACATTAAACATTAAAAGGAAAAAAATAAATAATTCGATGGCTTTGTTCACCCATTTTCCAAATTTGTATTGACCCTGCGTTTCATTCTGAAGGACTCATCCCTATGCCCTAACCCTCCAGAGTGAGAACTGTGAAGAGATGAAGAAGGGTGTAGGCCGGGGACCCAACAACTGTTCCCTGGAACGCACTTGTCACGTTTCCGTTCATGTTTGGACTGTGTTGTCTTTGTCTTCAATTCACCTGTCTCACCTGTGCCTTGTTAATCACCTCGTTTAGTTATCTTGTTTGTTTTGCCCCAGCTGTGTCTATTTCCCTGATCTGTTTCCTTGTGTATTTAAGCCCTGTGTGTTCCTTCAGTCTTTGTCGGTCGTTGTATTGTCAAGGTCTGTGTTGAGTGTTCGTGTAATCTGAGTTTGGGAATAAACCAGATGTATTGAAATCCTGTCTCCTCGTCTTCAAGCTGCAAAACCCTGACAGCACTTCTGCGTTATCTTGCCGAGCCAATTAAGGAGGCACGATTCTCGCACAATTGTATACGCTGCACAAAGGATCATGAAGCAAAGTGTCCATCAGTTGTACTCTTCAAAATCCTTCATTATCCCTCAGTTTTGAGCACTAACGTTAACTTTAAGACCTAAATCAACATTTTAAGGACTAAAATTCAGATTATTGGATTTTAGACTTATCAAGAACCCACAGATAGTATTTATTAATATTTTGAATTCGCTTTTGTTTTATATTTTCAGTTTTCATTTCAATTTTAGTTTAAAGGCAAAATATGTAATTTTCGCCGCTAGAGGTCACTTATTCAAAACAATAACAAAGGTGTAGCTTGATGATGCATGAATGAGCATGGAATCATGGGAGTGCCGTCTTTACCTCCGCAGCCGATGGAAAGCGATCTGACGGGACTCATGTTCATGAATGAGCTAATGTATTAAAGTTTTATAACGTTAATGTGGTACACAACAGGGTGGGGCCGAGAGCCCGGGACATTTTACCTTGCAGTTTTTATCGTGCTTATTTGGTGCAGTCGGCTGCTGCCGCTCTTTTTGCTTGGTTGTTTATGTTTATTTTACAATTAAAGTTACGTTTAACGTCTGAGCTCCTTCTTCCCTGAGCTTGACCTTTGTCTCAGTTTTGTCTTCTGTTTCTTCATGTAATCACAGACAGACTCAATGATGGTGAGATGATATAATTTCCTGTTTTAATTTTTTTTGCATGTTGGTTGCACCATTTGACTTTGCTGGACCAGCATAGCTATTCTGTTTCCTAGCAGAACCAAGTTGACTGAGCTGGTCTATGAACAAATCGTTTCTGCTGAAGCTCGTTGACCGAAGAAAATTTACTAGTTAGCCAAGACCAATTAGACAATCCAAAACATAATGATTATAATGGATCTAGAATGTCTATAATGGTTTACCTGGGATGCAAGTCCAAGTAAAACTGTCCAATTTCATCTCCAGTCACAGCGTCCAGTACTGAGTACAGTTTGACGCTATCGTGCCACACATGGGCGTTCTCCACCTGCTGGAACTCCAGACCCAACAGATCCTGATATATGTTCAGCAGGCCCTCTGTCACCACCTCCAGAGGGAAGTACTCGATCAGTTTGTCCTTATCCACCGCAAACTTCACTCGTTCCACCTGGTTCATGTAGTAGGGCATGTCCCATGCGTGCAGCTGTCCGTCAAAGGCCAAGCCCCGCCTCTCACAGTCAGCGTGTTTGAGTGACAGCAGGTCGTACCGCTCCTGCTCGCCAACTGGTCTCAACCTCGTATACAATTCATCTATTAAGCACCAAAAACAGTTTGGTTATTTAGACAGCTGGAAAACTGTTCAGAGCTAAAACACTATGAGCACCTGCCAAAACCGCTCTGACACCCCTGAAGGTGCCCTGTGGTATCTATCTGGCACCAAAACATTAGCGGCAGCAAAAAAAAAAAAAAAAATGCACACATTTCTATGTGGATATACATTATACTCTTGTGTATGATGTAGATAATATAATGTTGTGAAAATGTGCTCGAATAAAAATATTTGAAACAAAACATTAGCGGCAGACACTTTAAGTCCTGCACATTGGGTGAAGTGACCATGGATGGGATGTTTTGTACCAGATTTTGTACTTGATTTGGATTGAGATCTGGGGTATCTGGAGGCCAGAGTGACACCTGGAACTGTGTGTACTTGGGTGACAGGAAACTTTATCCTGCTGTAAGATGCCCAAGCCATTTCGGCAACATCCCACACATTGACTATGGCAACAGACTAAAGCCCAGAGCTTTACACACACAGTTGATACAAAATAGTCACCATGATTTGCTTCACTTGTGTTGTTGGTGGTCATAGTGTTTGACCCCTTTCTATTCATTAAAGAATCCTGAAAAATATGTATCACAGTTTCCACAAACATTTGAAGCAGTGCAACTGTTTTCAACATTGATAATAATCAGAAATGTTTCTTGAACATCAAATCATCATATTAGAATGATTTCTGAAGGATCATGTGACTGAAGACTGGAGTAATGATGCTGAACATTCAGCTTTGATCACAGAAATAAACTACATTTAAAATATAATTAAATACAAAACAGTCTGGTTACACTTTATTTTAAAGTGTCCTTGTTACAGTGTAATTATACATTTAAGTACTGAATAATAATAATAATTAACTACATGCATTTGCATGTAATTATGCATAATTTATAGTTATTACTACAGTAAGTAACTACAAGTAACATAACAAGGACATTGTAGAAAAATGTTATCAACAGTTATTTTAAATTGTAATAATGTTTAAAAATATTACTGTTTTTACTGTATTTTTGATCAAATAAATGCAGCCTTGGTGAACATAAAGACTTCTTTCAAAAACATAAAAACAAATCTTAGAATCTTATATACAGTTGTAATTGAAATCATTCAACCCCCATTGCAAATCAGGTCTATTGACAAAATGTACAGACTTTCAATGAACAAATCAAACAAAGGTAATTGAAATAGCTCAACACAACAAATCTTTCAAGTGGTTTCAACATTTAATGACTTCTGCAGTTTTAAAAATTATTCAACCCCTTCATGGCAAGAATCTTTAGTATTTATTAGAGCACCCGTATACTGTTATGAGCTGCTGCAAACGAGATGTATTTCCGGACAGCAGCTTCTGGCAGCATTTCTGAAGAATCTTAACCCGTTCCTCATGAGCAATGGCCTCCAGTTCAGTAATACTCTTGGGTTTGCGTCCGGCAACCGCCTTCAAATCCCACCAGAGATTTTCTATGGGCTTCAAGTCAGGTGACTGTGAGGCCACTGTAGACTCTTCCAGGACTTCTTCTGCAACCAAGCCTTGGTGAAATTTGAGGTATGCTTGGGATCATTGTCCTGTTGGAAGGTCCAAGCTTCAGCTTCCTCACTGACGACATGACGTTTTCTCCTTGGATTTCCTGATACTTCAATAAATCTTGCCTTCCACACACTGCAGGTTTCCAGTGCCAGAGGATGTAAAGCAGCCGCAGAGCATCACGAGTCCCAACATGCCGAACTGCAGACAGAGTGATGTACAGCATATGCTTCATTCTTCTTCCTCCAGACACACCGCTGATCCAGAGGGCCGAAAAGTTCCAGTTTTGTTTCATCGCTCCACAGAACAGAATCCCAAAACTTCTTTGGCTTATTTATATGATTTTGAGAAAATTTGAGCCGACTTTTCTTGTGGTTTTGGGTCAGTAGTGGTGTACGGTGCAGTCACTCGAGGGTTTTTCTGAACCTGCCTTCTCAGAAATCTGGTTGCAGCCGTTGATAGTTTCCTTTTTCTGCCCCGTCCATGTAGTGTAAACACTGTTCCTATAACTTTGAACTTACAAACTTTGCTTCCAACGGTGTCTCTAGGAACATTTAGTGCCTTCGCTATCTTTTTGTATCCTGTTCCCTGTTTGTGAAGGGTGATGATATCTTCTCTTAACTTTTTTGACCATATTTCTAACTTGCAGTCAAACGTGACACTCAACAAATATAGCCAGTTCAGATATTTCATGTGCTCTAGCTCAGGCACACCTGGTGCAACTAATGAAGCCCTTGATTAGTTGCATCAGGTGTGCTTGAGGCAACACCTGTTTTGCAGATTTGCACTGTTGTGAGGGATTCTCTTCTGGGGGTTGAATAATTTTGAGACTGCAGAAGTCATAAAAAGTTGCATTTTCAGTTAAATTTGGGGAAACCACTTGAAACATGTTGTGTTGAGCTATTTCAATTACTTTTGTTTGATTTGTTCATTGCAAACAGCAGAAAGTCTGTACATTTTGCCAATAAACCTGATTTGCAATGGGGGTTGAATAATTTAGATTACGACTGTATATCTGCAACATAATGACATCTTGAACATCTCATATAATATATCTTAATGCGCTCAAAGGTTGTACATAGGTGCTCTTTGATTAAAGTTATTTTCAAATATTTTTGAGTGAAAAATCATTTACTGATTGACCAATATTGTGATTACACTATATTTTAAGGTGTGCTTGTTACAGTTTAATTATACATTTAAGTACTGTGTAATATTAACAAACTGCATGTACTTACTACATAATTAGGGTTTGGTTTAGGTTTAGTTATGTGTAATTATGCATAATTTACTGTAACTAATATAGAAGTACTATAGTAATTAATATGTAAGATGTGTAACAGTGTAAAAAGTGTTACCAGTATTTTTACTCAAAACTCACTAAACCGATTCAAAATAATATTTTTTTGTAGACTTTTGAAATAAAGGAAACTACTAGTTGGCGGATTCTTATATATAATGTTTTCTATCTATTATCGTGCATATAATTTGTTTTTCATCAGCACAAGTAAAACTGCCTGTAAAATAGTATCTGTCAATTAATTAATTAATGATTATAAAAATAAACGAAGAGTCAGTAAAGCACAACCAAAAAGCTACAAAAGGAGTCTATGCAACACCACAGACAGACGACAACATAATGAAACTGTCAGGTCACACAACTGAACATGAGGACAAGGGTCACCAAACTGCCTGTCACTCCAGAATTAACCTGTGTGTGCCTGAATGTAGGCCTGAAGATCCTTCACAGAAAGAACTGGACAAAAAGACAAGAAAACATACCAAGAAATCGTGCCACATTCTCTGAATTTTTGGCCATGGTCATTTCCAGCATGTAATTGGCATGACTGCTGTAGCCCAGAAGTTTGGCTAGCCTTGCCCGCAACTCAATCAGCTGTTCAAGAATAGCAGTGTTCACCTGTAAACAATGAACAAACATTAATATTGCATAACTAGGACATGGCTTTATTTCCATGACTGAGTTGCCAGGGCTGGAAAACTATACCCTGATTTTCCACCTGAAACAACAGGTGGAATATGTTCATTCCAGTTGGGCTAATCCTCCAAAGCCTAACTGAACACAAAGTACGAGTTGAACCTACATCCTTGCACCTGCTGTGAAAGGCCATCTCCATCTTCCTCCTGGTTTCAGAAACATGACATCTCTTCATCAGGGGGAAGTAGTGGGGATACGCAAGGGTGACTATATACCGCCCATCTTCTGTTTTCTCCAGACCATTCACGTAGCTTTCCGCAAGACCCACTTGAGAAAGAAAGGAGGAAAAGTGTGTCCAAGATGAGTTCACTAAAGGGGCTTTCATATGGGGTAGTTATAGGAACTACTCACCAGGACGGTCCCCCGGGAACTAAATGTTCCCCTAAGGGTAATTTCCCTGGTTGCATTAGCACCGGCGGTAGGAACTGTGAAGTGACGTAAGCCGGCCGACAGAAACGTCATTTAAGCGCAGCATTCAACAACATCAACAACTCTGTAGCATAAAGGCTGAGAAGTTCATGGCCTCCATCTATCACTGTTTTCCATGTTCCTGGAGTTAGTTTGTGGAGTAAATATATGTAAACTGTGTGCTTGTTTACACAGCTTTTTAAAAATGGCGGGTGCTGGTGTTTCGTATGGCATGCGTTCGGCCAATCAACATACACTTGCGTCACTGGTAGTTCCTGTTGAGTTACACCCTACTGTGAAGTAAGAGCTAATTTAGTGTTACCCGTTCCTATAACCAAAATCGTTCCCAGTTCCCGCGGTGCGAACACGCCAAAAAGCGGGTACTTGCGCCAATATTTACAGGAACTATGAAACCGTTCCTCTGGTGCGAAAGCCCCTTAAAACAGCTGTTATACTACAGATAAACATACTTACCGAGCTCTTCTTGCGAGAACAACAGCACTGTATTTTCTTCATTCAAATTTTGGTTGAAATCTATGGAGAGTTCACTTATTTTCTTAGAGATTGACTTGATTTCCTGGGGAAAAAAAGACACCGAAAGACCAATAAAAATAATTAATAACTATATTTTTATTTTCCAGGGCTCAACAGTGAAGATTTTCTGCTTGCTCAATCGGGACGAAAGTCCAAGTTTCTCCTTATAATTATAAATGTATTATTTTTTATTCATTTAAATGTATTAATTTACATTTATAATTTTACTATTGTTTAATTTTTATACGTAAAATTTTACATTTGCAGTTATTATAACATAAAATAATCATATATATATATATATATATATATATATATATATATATATATATATATATATATATATATATATATACAAAAGCTTTATACATTGTTTTACAGTTATTTTTTATATTTATGAGATTTAAAATTTGTATTTATCCTTTTAAATACATCTCTATAAATGTATTCATAAATGCATATAAATATAAAAGTATTTTTCAATGCTAAGTATTTAAAAAAAAAAAAACATTTATATGTACATTTATCATATTAATATAATGTTTCATAGTAATCATTTCACATTTTACAGATATTATAACTTCAAATTATAATTTTTATATGTATAAAAAACTTCTATACATGCTTTTACATTCATTACTTAATATTTATCAGAATCATTTAAAAATAGTATTTATGATCATACATTTTTCGCACATATAAATGTTTTTTTTTTTCATGCTAAATTTTCTATCGGCAATAATAGCTAGAATAGCAGCTCAGTTTTCTAAACAAAACATAAGAGGTATTTTCCTGTGACAATTTTACTATGATTTTAGAAGCTGATTCTCCGGTGTCCATTTTTCAGGTTTTTGGGTTTGTTCAAATCACTAAAAAGTAAATACTGTACAGCATGAGCAATAGTAATAGAGACACTCTACTAAGAAGAATCAAGATTATATGTGAATTCATCCTCACAGGCAAGTTTATAGTAAACACCAAACCAAACCAAACCAAACCTACTTCTTGTATATCCTTAGACAAGTGCAATCCATTCCGTTTGCCTAATTTAATGAGTCGTCCCAGGAATCTCTCCGACTCAGGCAATAAAACACTGGATTGTTTTTCCTATAAAGATAAAGAGGGAAATGCTGAGACAGCTGAAGTTATGTTTACGGCCGCGGTTCTGACACCAGGCCAAACTCACATGGGCCCGACACCGTACGAGCGTCACATGCTTTCCTGTGAATGGACTCTTCCACAGGGTCAGTGAGGATGCCACACTGGCCTTCGGTAGACATAGCGGGATCACTTTATTACAGCCCAATTAAAAAGGCAGTAAATACCCTGGAGAGAGGACAGCCTCGTCAAATTAGCGTTATTGGAGTAGAAAGTTTGAGTAGGCGCAAAATAGTGTCCAGCTCATTCCAACGGGAGATTTCCACTCAAATAATCATTTTAATTTGAGAAATCTGCAACATGAAACTGTTTTGGACAGCGAACACCGCCACATGCCTCATTTTATTGGTCACCCCTATGAAACTGGACGCGGTTTCCAGCTTGCCAGACGTCTTTTTAGTACCCAGAGATTAAGTTCTCCATTGATGAGTGATGACAGAGGTCATATTGTTTACCTCCAATAAAACAAACAACGCATATTCATTCATTCATTCAAGAAAACTGACCCATAAACTGTAATAAGCAGGTGAAGGCAATGTCATGTGATCAGCTAAAGACAAAAAGAAGGAAAATTACAGATTTATAAACTATTCTCATTACGAGTTGGGAAGATGGTTGGCCTTCTCCAAATGCAAATTATAAGCGTCTCAAACACACAGTATACTGTGAATCGAAACTGAATCTCTGAAACATGCAGACTATATATTTATATAAAGACATCACAACTGTTTGATGATCGCACTAAGCTATATATCACATTCCCACAAACCGGCATCGTCAAAACAAGTCATTTTTATATTTATTTTACTGCATTTAGTGCTTTGAACCCTGGCAAACATGATAATAGTGTCCTGTAATTACTTTTTACGTTTGTGAATAAAGCACTGTTTCCATTCAGTGAGCACAAAATCGTCATATATGATAAACAGGAACTAAATATCACTAAGGAAAATGGAAGTTTCTGTAGTAGGAGATGCGACTGTATAGCCTATAATAATTTTCGTATGCTATAATAAATTAATTAAGCATTTCAGATGCTGTGCAACGAGATCGTCCGGCTGGTTGGTCTAGTTATGCCATCCCATGTTTTGTTTTTTTATGCACATCGAGAATTTTATTCGGTAAATTTCCATCGTAGTGTTTTTTTTCTTATCGGATAAAAAATATTTATTTTAGTTTTTTTATGCGCACTTGTTTAATTATGCTCATCTTGGCATTTCAAACCAGCGGTTTTTTATGCGATATCCCAAAATGCGCATAAAAATAGGTGGATGGAAACATAGCTCTTAAAAATTGTGTTTTGAAGATGAATGAAAGTTCTACGGGTTTGGAACGACATGAGGGCGAGTAAATAATGACAGAATTTTTGGGTGAACTATCGCTTTAAGAATCAGTTTGCATACTGTTACATTCTCATTTGACATAGAAATGTTTGTGTACTAAATAGTGGAGAAGAACATATTTGGATGGAGGGCTAGCCGTGGCAATCATGTTTAATGTGTTTCGTCTGCGTGCTCTGAGACACAATTTATTATATAGCCAACGAAAATGATCATAGGGTATAAAAATTGGATACTCTTTCCACTGCACAATTAATAAAATGAAATAAAATAGCAGAATTATTCAGAATAACTCTACACTGTAATGATCTAAATCCAGCACTGTAGTGTGTGTGGTTGTGTTACCTGCAGGACTATAAGTCTCTGAAACACATCCGCCCTCATGCTCATTTCCACATCGAAATCGGACAGGCGTTTCTCAGCCTCGGTGCTCGCCAATCTGACCTCTTTACATGGAGACACATACTGGGGGAAGTCCAACATATGACGAGAAGCTGAAACAGAGAACGGAAAAGTGAATATGACAGCACATGAAAAAAACTTCACATTAATACAATATGAAAGTTAGGCTATCATTCGCCACTCACAGGCATAATCTGCTTTTGCATCTGCGATGACTTGCAGAGTATTCTCGAAGCACACCTTCCCGATGTCCACGGAGCCCACGGAGTCAAAGACTTGCTGGATCCGCTGGATCAGCTCCTGAGTCCGATGTCGGATCTCCTCTGGGCTCAGATCCCATCGCAGGCTGTTGTTCTTGTCAACTGTGCTGGAGCAGCTGTGGGCGGATATGATTGATCCATTCTGAAGTGTCATCTTGAGCTTTGAGCTAGATATAATGACTCTGCATTATAATAAAGAAAGAGCCAGTATTAATACACTTTCTTTCTGTATGAAAGAAAGAGCCAGTGACAGAAAGCCAGAGCCAGAAAGAGCCAGTGTGCAAATGTAAGCTTGCATGCATTGCATGGGCTCTTCTATGCAGCTTCTTGTAACTTTAGAAAAAGAAAAGCAACACATTACTGTTCATAAAACAGAGAAGAGAATATAGAAGAGAAACTGTGTGCTGTGCAGGGTCGCAAGCTGTGGATGTTTTCCGTACTAACGATGGACACTTTCACATGTCTGTCAAACTAGGGAATGCGAACCTGATCTGCTTGTGATACACTTATACTACTTCACATATGCCAGTTGCATTGCCTAGTTCAGAGCGAAGCTAATGAGATAACCTGACTAAAACCAGATATCCTCCAATACTAAAGCTTTGTAAGGTAAGTTCGTGCATTTATAGCTTGTCTATTTGACCCCAGTCACATTCAAGCATTCGGTTATTAGTAGTACCGATGTCAACCCAGTCAAACAACAACACATACAGCATAACGTGTGTTAAACAACAGAATTCACAATACCTTCTTACCGCTCGGGCCACTGAAATGCCAAAGATAAACATGGCATGCCTATAATTTCATTCGTGCAACGTGCAAAAATAGGATGCAACTCCTACCGTCACTGTCGACCGTAACACTAGTACCACTACTATTACGATGGAGGTTTGACTTTTGAATATTAATTGCGTAAACCGGCGAGGCATTCTGATTGGCTACAAGGGAGACGTTGAGAGCTAGTAAGCTGGCGAATTAATGAATGTGGTGGAAGATTGGCTTATGAATATTAAACAGCTAACAGTGACATGCAATATTTTTTATTGAACAAAGATCACAGGGGATACATGTATCACACAGAAAAAATTGGATAAAAAAACTCGAGGTAGAGCAAGGCAATAAAGTACATTTTCAAGCAAGATACAGTAAGAGATAGTCTACTAAAAAAAGTATTCATAAAACATTTAAAGCAATTGAAATTAAACATACAATACACAAATGAAAATAAATAGAAATAAATAACATGAAACTTAAAAAAAGTAATTTTCAGGAAATCAGGAGGTAACTTATAATGAAACAATAACCTTTTTAACAACCAAGCAGTTTTAGCAGCTTTCTTGTTGGCTGATAAACAAAGAAAGTCTTTAAATCAACACAGAAAAGCCTAAAATTGGGCTTAGAATCATTTATGGAGATGAAACTGCCCACATAGAGTTAGCAGTGACATGTACATACACTGTAAAATCTAATTAGTTGGACTTACTTAAAAAAAGCATGCAAACCGATTACCTTAAAAAAACAAGTAAAGTGAAATAGGAATAGTATGTGGTGCTGACAAATGCTTGGTTAGTATAGTTCACTTACACAAGAGTTCTAGTAACTAAAAAGAGAGTAGGCTACTTGATAATTTACTTTAAATAAAATATAATTGTTACCATTGTTGTGTTTTGCAGGCTGAATGTTGAAGTCTGTGTGACTCAAGTATGCTCAAATGCAAGATTGTCACAAATATAGAGGGATTATATAAACCCAATTAAAAGTTTCACAAGGTGTTTAGGACATAAGTGTAAGCAACAAAATTATAAAAGATCATTAACTGACATAAAATATAGTTATGTTATACATCATTCATATATATACACACTTCTCTTCCTTTGAAACCGAATAACTGATTTCTTGTTGCAATCGCTGCATCAATGGAAAGAGAATTACAATAATATAAATGAAGTTCCAAGTGCCCAACCAAAGGGATCACTAATCGCCATAATGGTGACTAAAAACATTTTAGGAAAATCAACATCAATTTATGAAGTCAGCTTGTGTGATGTTCTCTCAAATTTTTCAGTTGTATTAAAATTTCAACATTTAAGATGACTTTGGGAAATGAGTGAATGCAAACAGAGAGAAATAACTGCAGAAGTGGAGGAAATGAGTGAAAAGTCCATTAAGATTTTCCCCGCCTCAAAAACCACATCAAACCAATCAATTAATCTTAACTTGGGTTTTCTGAGTAAACAAAGCATAGTATGTGAATAGAGCAGATTACTAGATTTTTACAATTAAGTTAAGACATTAAGTAAAGTTAACTAAAAAGTGTTAGTTAGAATCACTGTTGGATTTTACAGTGTCCATGAACAACAACTGAAGAGTTCAGATGCAAAAGCCTCTAAGTGCCATCTGAAATTTTCTTCTTGATCATTTTTATCAAGCTTGTATATTTAAGTTCAGTAATTTCACTTAAATGGCAATGCAAATTACCTATTAATTGTCATTTAAGTGAAATCACTGAACTTAAATATACAAGCTTGATAAAAATGATCATTCTAGAAGAAAATTTCAGATGGCACTTAGAGGCTTTTGCATCTGAACTCTTCAACTCCGAAAGAAGTGTTCCTTTTATTAAACGTTAAAAACATGTTAACAGCATTTATGTGAAATTCCTTCTCTACATGGTTCGGATTTTTTTAATCCCTGTATCCAAAAAAGACAGTGTTTGGTAAGTGAAAAAATTAGGCTAATTAATTACTAGCTACTAATTATTACATCGCCAACATCGTTAGAATACTGTACTAATTAATCTCTAAAAGTATTGCGTTACTTATTACTAATTACTTTCTAAATCCCATATCAACCTCAACCAGTTGAACAATACAATGATAGACATGAAACTGCACTTTTAATAATATAAAAAACAATAATAATAAAAAATTGCATAAATTATTCTTGAACTTGAACAGTATTAAAGATACATTAAATCCCTTACTTTACTTTTTCAAGGGAAAAGTAATTAAATTACAGTAATTAATGGCTTAGTTATACATTATATCTAGCACTGAAAATAGAAACAGACTAAATTAATTATAAAAATGAAAGACAAAATGTGTAAAATATTAAAAGTTCATATTCAAAATTTCAATGTAATATAAAGAGTTGATAATTCAAATCGAGTCAGGTAAAGTCACACTGAAGTGCCTTAAAACACGCAGCATTATTCAGTGTGTTGACGTAATTTCCACTGAAACAGGAAGACAGGGCGGGACATATCTATCGAACACCTTTAAAAAAAATAGCCAATAGTGTTTTGTTTAAATCACAGCTCGGCCAGAGCCGTTGAGCTCAGGTAAAGCCACAGTTTCCTCATAATCTTCTCCATATCGCTTTAAAATACAGTATTCTGTGCAGAATTCAAATGGGTCTGATACGTTTTCTGGTCTGCGCCGACTCGATCATATGATCCGCTCTGTGTATCGTGTCTCTGGACCGGAGCTGTGGTGGTTCGCGCGACAATAACGTGAAACCAGACTTCATTCGCCCCAATGGAAAGCATACCGGTATTTACACTGTCTAAATCGTTCCTTATCCCCTATATAGTGAACAATGTGCAATTCACCATGTAGAAAATAGTAATTGTGTGAACAAGTGACCAATTTCAGTCCCAGCTTCAGCGTCTATTTATAGTGTAGGGGGCGGAGCTTTGATTTTGATCATTTGATTGGACAGAAAATCTGATGAGAAGCTGAAGTGCAGAGTGATGTCATCAAAACCACTGATCTATTTTGGCGGAAGTGAAAGACTGTGAGTTTTGAATGCTTATATCTTCTAAATGTGAATGTTGTCATTGTTTTGGAAAACACTAGTTTATAGATGACAGTAAGACGAACATATTCATACTAAAAACCAAAAAACTTCTTTTCACATTTGATGTGCAATATATCACATGAAATAATGGACACACACACACACACTCACTCTCTCTCTCTCTCTCTCTCTCTCTCTCTCTCTCTCTCTCTCTCTCTCTCTCTCTCTCTCTCTCTCTCTCTCTCTTTTGATAAGTCTTTGCCCCATGTAAACAGCTAAATTGTATTACCTACAAATAAGAAAAGTATTAAAAAAAATCTCTTATTCCGAAAACGTAATCTGTAGAACTTAATATTTTGCGTTATCTTGTAAAATACAGGAAATATGTAAATTGGTCAAAATAAAAGAATGTCTTTTGCAAATATGTGCATGGAGACTTAAAGATGTGTTATATGTATCCTCCACTTCTGTTTGACGTTTTTTGAAAGTTAATAAATAAAAAAAGATAGAATTTAAAAAATATATCAATAATTTTACGCCTTTTGCGTAGTAGGATCCATGAACTCTTCATTGTAGTCCTTGAACAATGCCACTTCCGGCTCGACGGCGCATGCGCTGTGCTGCGCATCCTCATCATCAGTCTCACGACGCGAGTGTTCATGACGCTGTGGCTGGAACGAGCGCTGCGGGCACTTTCTCCAGGTAGGTGGGCGGGGGCGCGCACAGCATCCACAAGACTATAATGTTATTGATATTGTGCGCTGATATGAGATGATATGAGTCTAGAAGTGTATCAGAGACTTGCGTTTGCAAAGGTTTCTCTTTCTGTCCGTTAATTAAACTGCGAATGTCTTCAGCCATTGCCCAACCTCCTGCAATCTCATCTGTGTAAACCAGTGTAAACATAGACCATCTGTGATGCACAGGCTACTGCTCATCTACCTAACAATAGGTTTATTCTTAAATATGCATCCGGCTAAATTATGTTTCATGTTGTAGGGCGAATTTTGATGCCGTTGTCATTATTACATCATAACTGCATCATGTGTTTTGGCTTTTGTTATCCAGGGACATGCATAACAGACTCAATAGCCTATTACAGCTGCACGAAACTATTCTATGTAGGCTAGTCTACAATATGGGACCAGAACAGTTTTAGATTTCAGATCACAGCCATGTGACTTTGATGAGCAGAAGCTGATGAAATCAGAAGACTGTTATGTAACGTTAATTAATTAACCCCTGCAACAACATGCAGCATAATTGATTGGGCATCGTTTGAAATTTAGCGAATCCGATTATCGATTTCCCAGATTTGATTCCAGTAAAATTATTTATTACATGGCTTGGTTGAATTCTAATGTAGAATGCGGTGTGTTATTTCTTGATAACAGTCGCGGCTAAGTATAACACACCGTTGCCATGAAAAACAGAGCGTTGCTATGGACGCAGGATACTAACCGTAGAGACGGAACGGACTATTTTCTTTAGCGGAAGCAATACAATTGTTTTTAAATCAATAAACTCCTTTTTAATTCAATATTTTGTATCAAATTATCGATTTATTTGGTAGGTAGCCATGTAATAAGCGGGATAATGTAGAGCGAGGCGGTTGTTATAGCGAATACAACCCCGACAGGCTGATCAGGACCCCGAGGCGAAGCGGAGTATCGCGGAGTGTTATAAGGGATATGTATCCCTTAGCAGCTACATATAACATATTAGCAAAACGTTTTGTTGCAGCTGATTTCCATGAATAAAAATCTGCAACCTATGGTTTTCCTATGGTTTTAAAAAAGAAATACCACAGCAAAAACAACTGCCTTAAACAAAATACAACTGAATAAAGTTCAGGTAAGTTACAGAAATTTGAATCAAATGTAAAATAACACTGCATAGCTTTCTTTTTATAAATAAAATATAGATTAATGCTTTTTAAAGTTACAAAAGTTATTCAGTCAAGATCAGTGAGTGATTTTCTTTTTCTTTTGTTCTTCGATTAATGTTAATGGTAGCAGGAATATTAGGCTGCTGTCACTTTAAAACTTAATGCAGGATACAATATACTGATTATGTGTTTTGCTTACGTTCAATTAAGACATAATCGACTGTGTTTACTAGGATATTTTGACATACTTTTGTATTTGTGCGTTCAAGCGCAAGAAGACGCGTGTGAGAACACAGTTCAGTCAGTATCGCGCACTATATGGGCCTGTTTAGGCTACATCTTGTCATTTAGGCTACATGTGTTTTTACAGATCGGATAGCTATCTGATTTGCTAAAATGGTTCCATTTACCCTTGTCCACATAAATGTATCTCCGCAAAACGAATATAAATCCGATCTTCAATTCAGCACCGGTAAGATCATTTAGTCTCACTACTTTTATTGAAGATGATTGTGTTTTAAGCTTACTTTCTGTTTTATTTGCATCAGTTTGCACGTTAGTTTGCTGAAGAAATACACAGATTAATTTGCTGCAATGTTTCAGTAGTGCTGTCATATCTGGCTATAACATGACATAGAACCCATAACATGCTTGAACATTTTGGGAGGAGTAAAATTACAAATGTGGTTTCAACAACCAGATGCATTTCCACTTGTCCAGTTTCGTCTGGAATGCGGGCCAGACCCCCTCCTGAAGTGGTTTGAGCGATCGGATTTAAATCCATCTCAAAAGCGTTTCAGAGGGCGTTTACACCTGGTCTTTTCACGACCGGATAGCTGTCCGATCACAGAAAACACATGAAGTGATCAGGTGTAATGATCTATGAGAGGCCGCTTTGGATGTCTGCGCAAAGGAAACAGTGTGCGATGCGAGAGTTGAGTTCTCTTTCATGTCTTCTTGCGCTTGAAAATGGTCTGAAATCACATTACAATGCACACACACAGGAATTGATTAGCGTAAATTGCGGAATCGAAATTTTAATTGTATTACAAGTATCCGATTCTGGATTTGGAATTGATTTTTGATTCCCACCCCTAATTATGTGTCTAAATATGTTTGGAATAATCAGCTGATATCACATATTTTTGTCAGTACAGTCTCTTGTTAAATCATTATTCCTCTTTCAGCTGACCCATCCATGCCACCTTTCCTCTAACGTCTGAATCTATTGAAAAGGACCTTTTTCAACAAATCTTTCCTCAGGTTTCTCCCAGACAAAATGGCAGTGGAAAAGCGCTTGGCATATTCTATCGTGCAGTTCCTCAGAGATCAGACACACTGTGGCTCGCTGAATTCAGATGAACAGGAAAGCCTGGAAGGTAGGTCACCCTCATGTTTAAAACATTTAAAGTCACAGGCGTTTTCTGCTCTTGGACTGATTCTGGACTCTGTCAGATCAGAACGACTTTCTGAAAGTCACCACAGCAAACTACTTTACTTGTCTGTTTAATTACATTATTATTAGTGATACATCGGCGGCCTGATATATCAGATTGATTAACTGACAAAAATGTGGCCATTTTGTGATTTGTAAAAAAATAAGTGTGCTTATTGAAGGGTAACACTTTACAATAAGGTTCATTAGTTAACTACCTTAGTTAACATGAACTAAGAATGAACAATACTTCTACAGCATTTATTAATCTTAGTTATTAATTTCAACATTTACTAATACATTATTAAAATCAAAGGTTGTATTTGTTAACATTAGTTAATGCACTGTGAAGTAACATTAACAATCAATGAACGGCTGGATTTTTATTAACTAACATAAAAAATTAATGAATACAGTAACAAATGTATTGCTCATTGTTTGTGTTAGTTAATACATTAACTAATGTTAACTAATGAACCTTATTGTAAAGAGTTACCATTGAAGGTACACTTTAAGGGCCTCAAAAGTTGGGGCATTTTTAATAAAATCAATAAAATCAAGAGTTTGTTATTTGTTCATTTTCTTGAACCTTTAATTAACTGACAAAAGTACAAAAAAAGGTTTCCAATGTAAAAAAAATTAATTGTATTTTGTAAACACATTTTGGAAGTGTGGATGTAACACACTCCAAAAAAGTTGGGAAAGAGGCCAAATAAAAGTAAAAAGCTTATAGAATATCCAAGTTAAACTCTTTTTGAAACAGTTTAGAAATTGAGCTGTACATATACTGTATGCACATTTCAAAATTATTTAAATAAATGATGAAGACATGGTAAAACATTGCACATTTAAGATATTCATAAACCAATTCAAATTAAAAAACCTCTTCATAAATGGCCACCATTGTTGAAGAAACACCACCATATCAGCATTGTAATATGTAATTAATATATAGCGTTATTGTTTTTTTTAAACAAATACACAATTGTACAAAATTGAAAATATGAATGCATAATTCTCTATTCAAGTTGCCGTACAGTGTCTCGAGACCACTTTCAAGATCAGCTCCAGTGACTGCCATCTCGCCACCCCTCAGCCACTGAGAGAGATATTCCTCAACTCTCTCCTCAAAGTAACCACATTTTATACATATCAGCCTGTCATGCTTTTGATTACTGCTGTTTTAATTCTGCATAATATGCAACAAGCAAGATTTTAGATGCACATTTTCCCCCCGTTTCTTGTCTAATTGTTTCCAGAATGATATTGTGACGTTACCTGAGACGTTTCCATCTGCTGAGGACATTGAGAGAGCTGAGCAGCTTAAAAACGAGGGCATGTCAACCTTTCCTACTGTATTTAGACTCAAGTCATATTGCACGATGCATAATGTATAACTTAATCGTTCTGTCATCACATTGTTCCATTGGGATGATGCAAATAAAAACATGATCAATAATGAATGCATCAATCATTTCCAATGCTCAAATGCTTTTGTGTTTCTTTAGGGAATAACCACATGAAAGAGGAGAATTATAGCAGTGCTGTGGACTGTTATACAAAAGCCATTGAGTTGGACCAAAGAAATGCAGTCTACTACTGTAACAGGTGAACGCTTCGATATCACACTGTGAGAATGCGTCACTCATAAAGACGGATGTGTTGGTGTGTGGTGTTGACTGATGGGGTTGTTCTCTCTCAGGGCTGCGGCACATAGTAAACTTGGAAACTATACAGAGGCTACGAGAGACTGTGAACGAGCGATCGCCATCGACCCTTCGTACAGTAAAGCTTATGGCAGAATGGGGTGAGATGGTTTAATTATTGTGGTATAACCGTCAGTGTTGTTATTGTAGCTGAAACTAAAATTAAACTATTAAAAATCATTTTCGTTCATTGAAATAAGGCTGAAATAAAATAAAACAAATATTAGATATAATTTATAAATATTATAGAAGTTTATATTGGTAACAGTAGTTAACTACATTGGTTAACATGAACTAACAACGAAAAATAATACTTAATCATTTATTAATCTTAATCATTTCAATTTCAACATTTACTAATACATTATTAAAATCAAAATTTGTATCTGTTAATATAATCGAATGGACCTGAGCTGATATGAACTAACAATAGCATTTTCAAAGTTTCATGAGCATTAAATGAGTCTGTTTCGTGAGCTTTAAATTAAATGGTTTCATGAGCATTAAATGATTCAGTTTCATGAAAATTAAATGATTTAGTCTCAAGAGCATTAAATGAATCAGTCTCATGAGCATTAAATCAACGAGTTTCATGAGAATTAAATAAATCAGTTTCACGAGAATTAAATCAATGAGTTTCATGAGCATTAAATGAATCCATTTCATGAGAATTAAACGAATCACTCATGAATATTAAATGAATCAGTTTCATGATAATTAAATGAATCAGTCTCATGAGTTATCCCCAAAGTCTTGAATATTTGGTTACAACTGTACTTTTTTCCTGTTTAATATATAGTTAGGAAGTATATAGTAAATATAGTTATAGTGGCGAGGGCTGAAAATCATAAATGAAATCATTATGAAACTAGCATCCTCAGATGAATCAGAAACCAGATTGGAATTCCTTTTGATTCCCATCTCTGCTGACTTATACAACAGATTTTAAAAGTTAATCTAAAATATTTTTAAAGTAACCAGTATGTTACAGTTATTAATTTACAAAATTACATTACTTTTATCTTCTTTGATCTTTTTATGATTATAGATTGGCACTAACTTCTATGAGCAAGTATCCAGAAGCGATATCTTATTTTAATAAGGCTCTGGTGTTAGATCCTGAAAACGACACCTACAAATCCAACCTAAAGATCGCAGAGCAGAAACAAAAAGAAGCATCCAGTCCTGTGAGTAGAAGAAGCTGCTGTCATATGTAGTTTGATCCATCTTAGTTTTTAATGAATGTATATTGAGTATCCCAGTTGAGTTATTAAATATGAGAACTAGCCAATAATAACTCCTAACTTTAGCTTTTACATGTGTTCTCACAGACGGCCACAGGACTGGGGTTTGACATGGCCAGCCTCATCAATAACCCCGCTTTCATTAGCATGGTATGCGCAAGTGTGTGGTTTCGCATTTCTCTGTTAATAGTATTTATGAAACGGGTCATAAATCGACCCTGCGACCCCTTTCATCTGTCTGGAACGCGGCCCATGCCAGAGTTAAAGGTCCAGTCGCTTGAATCAGACTGAGGGGGAGCGTGGGGTTTCTAGCACACTGCAGCAGTCTAGAAATTGGGACAATTTCATAAAAAGAACAGACTTTTAAGACCTAAATGCACCAAATCTAATGCAGGGTGAGACTGCCTTGCTGTAGAGGAAGAAAGAACTCAAGAAAGATGAATTTGACATGCTCTAGGCATTGATTATGCTACTTAAAGAGCCTGTGGCTATGTTTGGAGCAGCACATTACCATACAGGACTGCTCTGCAGAATATAGTGCAGAGCATTTTATCGGACAAAAACTCCATCAATATGTTAGTCCATTTTCAAGGATCCATTATCGTTTAAAAGTTTGGAGTCTGTCAGAAAGAGTCTCTTTGGTCACCAAGGCTGTATTTATTGGATCTAAAACAGTAATCTTACAATGTCACTGTCATGTATTCTTTAAATTTGATGTTTGTATCCACTCAAACACTCTCTCTTTTGCTCTATAGGCTGCCAGTGTGATGCAAAACCAGCAGGTGCAACAGCTGTGAGTTTAAATAAATCAACTCTGTCTTGCACGTTTGTGCTTCCAAATTAAACCTTTCAATTCATTTAAAGGGTTAGTTCACCCAAAAATGACAATTCTGTCATCATTTACACACCCTTATGTCGTTCCAAACCTGTATGACTTTTGTTCATCTTTTGGAACACAATGAAATATATTTTTGAAAGTCTACACAATCAACATTTTCCAGCTTCAGAACGTACGTGAAGAATGAATTGAGCAGTTTCTCAATTCTTCAGTTTAAACCATGATACATTTTTTTTCCGTGCTTCTTTGACAAATATAAAGTTCAAAATAAATGACTTTACTTTCACTTCTTTGTCAACTTTTGAACAATAGTGTACATCTGCTAAGATTGGGCAATTTGCTCCAGCAGTACAATCTCTTAAATATGATGAACAGATTTTAGGCTTTTATTAAGGCTTCTTATCTTAATTGATCAATGCACGTACATAGAGTACATCAAATATGGTAAACAAAACTCAACCATACTTTCTTGACGTATGAGAACCGATGAGGTTTGTTCTCACGCTACAAACACACACGAACAAAAGTTTTTTGGATGAACTATCCCTTCAAACAGCCAATACCAGGGTTCGTACAAGTACTTTAATTTGACTTTTTAACAATTTAAGTCCTGGAAAACCCTTGAAAACCCTTGAAAACAGCCATATTTACGAAGAGGTACTTGAAAAGTGCTTGACTTATTTAAATACAATATATATATGAAACTTACTTTTTCAAAAAGGCACAAATGCAATCTTTTCACGCAAAATGAACACTGCAGCCCGTTTGATAAACCCCCATCAGACCTTTTCTCGATACGAAGTACGCCAACATTATAATATAAAACATTATTTATTGAACAATAATAGCAATTATAAACTTTCTATTCAAAATATATTATTAAATACGTTGTAAGTTGTATTTTGGAAACCTCATATCTGTAATTTGAGTTTAAAAATGTCCTTGAATTTCTTTTTACTGTATCTGTACGAACCCTGTAAAACTGCAACAGATACACACGCTATATTTAACAAAGTCATGACCAGATGTGTTTGTGATTAACTGTCCAAAACCAGCATGTCAGGCATGATGTCTAACGCAGTGGGCGGACCTGCCGCAGGAGTGGGAGGATTATCTGACATATCCAGTCTCATTGAAGCGTGAGCATCTTCTTGACATCTGATTGACGGGACATGTGTTCCACGCAAGGTTTTAAGAATTATGTGGTGCATAGATATTCAGAGGTGATGTGTATGATATATACCAGAGGCACCCAGCAGAATTACAAACGTGGCAGGATGTATTTGATGTGGCTCATAAACTAGGAGTGTTTGCTGACGTTTCTCTCAGTGGACAGCAGTTCGCCCAGCAGATCCAGCAGCAGAATCCAGAGCTGATCGAACAGCTGAGGAACCACATACGGAGTCGCTCCTTCAGCGGCAGCGCCGAGGAACACTCCTGATCCCAGCAGGTCGTCCTGTTTAAACTACACACTTACTCTCTTTACGGTCACTTCTGTCCAATGTCTTACTTTTTCAACAACACTGAGCTGTGGTGCTCAGTTTGAAACTTGTGACATTCGGTTTCCAGCTGAAATGAAAACTAGTGGCAGTAAAAGACCAACAACTTATTCCTTTTCACATAAATGATGATTACATTAGCAGATTATCGATTAATAAAGACTTATTTTCACATGGTTCCTTGCGCCAAAGAATGCTATGACCTCAAAACACTTTTACCATCGAGGACTTGTAAACTAATACATTTTTGACGCTTGCATCACATAATCAGCTCCATATGTATTTCCTATAATGCTTGACTTTCTCGATAGCTCACTTGTGATGTGAAGCGCTCGAATGCAAGTCACGATAAAAGAGCTTAAACACTTGTAGAAGCAAGCTAAAATGGCATGGCTGGTTTAATCTCATGTTTGTCGGGTTTAGTGTTGGCGGTATATCATTTTCAGATGCGATTGAGCATTAACCTTTTAGCGCCACTCACCGGACATTGTATTTCCGAACTGCCGCGATACGTACAACAACCAGATTCACAGTCATTTGTTTCAGATATAACTGACTCGCTTGACATTTCACTTTTAAAATAGTCGTGAAACATGCAAAAAAGCAACATGATATACATCTGCAGAAATGTCGTTTTCCCAGTGAGCCTGTGTTGGACATTTTCCCAGTGCTCTTATCACTGTGTGTAACTAGCAGGGATTTTCTTATAACATTTATACTGCTGTAAATATATTCCATGGACAGGACTTTTATGTTCACGCACCCATGTGTTCTGCAGAATAATGAAAACTATAAATCTGGTCTGTGCAGGATCAAGAATCAGAGGAGGGCGGCGGAAAAAGAGACGTGAGTGCAATCGTTAAATTCATTCTTCTATTGAATCGAACCCGGGATGGAGGGAATGGCACTTTATACGGAGACGTCAGGAGGGAAGAGGAGAAAACACATCTAAAATCACCTTATACACAGAACATTCTCTTAGGTTTCTTTGTGTTTGTCTGTGTAGATAATGTTTCAGTCCTCTTTATGAATGTAGCTGGTTATGACACATCAGAGTTGACTTTATTTTACTAAACGAATGATTGATCATATGTTTATGCCTATTAACTAGATTCGGGGCCATGTTATTAACATCCGAGGGCATTGTATAAGAATAGTTCTCTGCTAAAATGACAATTGACTCATTGTTTGGAAGGACATGAGGGCGAATAAATGACGACAGTTGTCATTTAGCGTGAACTAACCCTTTAACGCATTCTGATTATTTTTTACAACATATTCTGTTCGTTTTAGGAACAAGAGACATTTGTGTGTGGTAATCACTATATCAGCTGCTTCACCAGATCTGTTTGTTTAGTCATTTTATTCACTGGTAATGACAACAAAATGTTGCTATAATAAGCATATTCATAATCTCAGCATTTGCAATTTTCTTTTGCATGCTCCATAATCTGATATTTGCAGTCAGATGAGTGATTGAAGCCTATGTAATATGCTTATAAAACACAGAGCAGTATAATGTTTTGTCAAAAAACAATGTTAATAAATGTGTCTTGAAATCATTCTGTCGATGTCAGCGTCCTTTGTGGCGAAACATTATGATATTTGCTTATCGCCCACCAGAACAACACACTTTTGTATAGCAAACCTTATAAATGTTTTAACAGCTGATTTTTAATTGACATTTTATTTACATTGACAGTTAAAATCATGAGGAGGGGCTTTAAAAAAAAATGACATTTTAAAACAACAACCTTAAAGGTAAAGAGCAAAAGGTGTTATATTAATAGATGCAGAACAGATGGGAAGTTGGTCCATTGACACAGACAGTGCAAAATGCCACAAGGGTTCAACTCTCTGGACTCGTGTAAGGACACACCACACAGACCTGTGCGATGTCATCATATTCATACGTTCTTTTCAGGAAAGTATCCGTCAGCCTCAGTCCTGATATGCTCTGAAAGAAAAACAGAAATGACATAGATGTGTCATGGATCCTACATCATAATTCATTTCATTTTTGCTGCCGTACCTCTGGTGCTCTTCGGTCATTTTTTTACTTCATTGGAACGGTACGAAACTTGGTCATTTTGGGAGTGCAGCCACACAAAATCTGACTGAAAGCTCCTTTTTTTGAGATATCAATGTCAAATTTGGAGCACAACTTGATTTTCTTGCAGTTTTAGAGTAAAACGTGATTTTGAAAATATATATTTCATATAAAAAATTTAAATAGTACTTTTGTGCATTTTTCATAGCAATACACGTAAAATTCTGTTACTTTTTTTAAGTTCACTTTTTTAAACGTTTTTCACTTCAGCAATAATCTGCCAAGTGTCGTCTTTGAAAATAGATCAAACTTAAGTATTTAACTTCAAGATTTACGACAGTTTAAATTGGAAATTTAATTTCCAGGTCTATGCTCAAAAAGTGAGTAAATGGATTATAAATACAGCGTAAATATAATTTAGTATTAAAAAAAATCCCCTAAAAATACAAAATATCAAATAAAAAACATTATCAAACTAAAATATAGTACATTCATTTCACTGACAAAATAAAAAATACAAATTCGGTCATTTATGCCCGACACGCGAAGAGCACCAGAGGGTTAAGACAAGCCTATCTGTAAATGACTGCTGTTATGATTGGCCCCTTGCATTACATGCCGAATTACTAAATATCGCTAAACTGAATTTGAATTCAAGTAGAAAATTTTGCCCGACTCTGCAATACATCCAATGAAAAGCCCATTGAAATATCATAATGCCGCCTCAGGCCTGCTGGAGCGTACCTGTAAGCCCTGGACGGACGACAGGAGCCTGAGAGGAATGGACAGCGAGGCGCTGGGGCTGAGTTTACCCAGCTGTCTGCCGGACACCCCACACCAGTGGACGGAGCGCGTGTTACACATCTCCAGAACCAGATCCATGGTCCTCTCACTGACAACGGGAACACCAGTGGTTAAAACCCACAGAGTTCATGTGTAACCTGACAGGCTCTCAGCCGTGCTCTGACCTGCAGTTGGTGATTTTACAGGTGATGTCGAAGGGCTCCTCTAGGTTGACCGTGTCTGGGATGAACTCGAGGGAAAGCCTGACGTCACCGTAACCAGGAGCCTAGAAGAGAAGGCCTGAATGAGCCGCGTTCTGTGTAACATACGGATTTGTGTGGTAGATCGTTGGATTAACTATAGTGACTGAGCACTGTACCATTCTCTGTAGCTGGCTGGTCTGTAGACGTCCTCTCTCCCCGAGGTTGGTTTTCCACACAATGTCTAGTTTGCCGATCACCGTCACCCCCTTGATGACCCCGGCCTTCTCCGCAAACTCTGGCTTGGGCTTCAAACAGTACAAATACTGCCTTGTGTCCAAGGGCTGCAGATACGACATCTTCCCAAACGTCGACTCGCTGCGGAAATCCAAGAAAACACTGCGCATAAGTTCAATAATGTCAACAAGTCTGTTGCTGTACCATTTACAGCTGTTTAGCAAACGTCATTTCAATAGGAAGTGAACATGATTGGGAATTTTGGTTCACGTTGGTGGCATGAATTCCCCATGTTGACCAACAGAAAGCAACTTCTGTGTGAGCTGTGCTCTATACATCACTACTCTTTTGACAATAGACAATGGGCCTTTTCTGTCCACGAAATTAAGCCCAAATTTTGCTCATGTGACCACACAACTCTACAAGGTTACACAAAAGAACATTAAAGTTTCATCTATTAACAGGAATCTTCTGGTTTCAGTACAGCGTAAAGGAAATTGACTTAAAAACTAAAGTTATGTGATCATTTATTCACCGTCAAGTTGTTTCAAACCTGTATGAGTTGCTTTCCTCTGTTGAACTCAAAAGAAGATATTTTGAAGAATGTCAGTAGCCAAACAGTTGATGGACCCCATTGACTTCCATAGTATTTTTTTTCCTACTATGGAAGTCAATGGGGTCCATCAACTGTCTGGCTACTGACATTCTTCAAAATATCTTCTTTTGAGTTCAACAGAGGAAAGCAACTCATACAGGTTTGAAACAACTTGACGGTGAGTAAATGACGACAGAATTTTCAGTTTGAAGTGAACTATTCCTTTAAACTCTATTAACAACAACTGTGACATGCTGTCAATTACCAAAGAAATGTCCCTCAGTTTATAAAAGCAAACAATCGTGTCATTTACAGTGATGCACTTACAATAGAAGTCTATGAGGCGAGACGTTTTAGAGAGTTTAAAAGCAGATTTGTGTGGTTTGTGTTTTCGGAATAGCGAGAGCTGAAAGATTGGATGTAATTTTGTCACACTAGTCTCAAGTGTTCGAAACAGTACGCATTTTAACTGTATTTAACTGTAAATATGATTTTTATTTGTTTTTTACAAAATGTCAACATCATACAAGTCAACATTATTTTCTGTGCCAATCTACAGCATGTCACAAATTAAAACAATCATGAAAATTGTATTGAACCCAATACATTCTTTTATAAACTTATACTACTGTTCAAATGTTTGGATTGAGTAAAACTGGTAATGTTTCTGAAAGTCTCATGTTCACCAATTTATTTGATCAAAAATACAGTAAAAACAGTAATATTGTGCAATATAATTATTAATAAAAAAATAAAAAAAAAATTCTATGTGAATATACTGCATGTTAAAATGTAATTTATTCCTGTGATCAAAGCTGAATTTTCAGCATCATTACTCCAGTCTTCAGTGTCACATGATCCTTCAGTAATCATTCTAATATGATGATCTGATGCTCAAGAAACATTTCTGATTATTATCAATGTTGAAATCAGTTGTGCTGCTTCATATTTTGAGGAAACCGTGATACATTTTTTTTGGTGAATAGAAAGTTCAAGTTTATGGTCGCTATTAACAGTGAGGCTCACCTCTCGTCCGCAGAGGACACAGCGTTGAGCTCAGTCACGTTGTACATCATAGAAGGTTCCAGAGACACTTTCTCCATGAACATTGGGGACGTAGTGATGTTCTGGATCTGTGCCTCTAGGAACACCTCATCCGTCTGTAGGGTCAAAGGTCAAACACGTCAAATCTGGGGTGCGTTTCCCAAAGCCAACTATGGTCGCAAGTTACCAATAGAGTTCAATGGAGATTGCGATCATAGTTGGCCTTTACTCAGCCCTGGTCAGAATAGTATTGTACTGTATGTATATAAATTAATATTTTATACACTTTATCCTGGAGTGATACTTTATTTGAAGGGCTTTGCATAAAGACTTAATGCATACTAATGAATTACAATTCAGTAATATCACAATAAACAGGACTATCTCTTCGGTTGTGAATGGCACTGAATTGAATCATCGTTGTTTCAAGGTCTTGTGGCCCATCAATTTTTTCAGAGAGGCATATAAAGCAGCTGTTTGCCCATTAGTGTCATCTTGAGTTGGAGGTTAGTTCATGCCTGTGGATCAACAGCACCGTTTGACAGAAGTGTTGTTATTGATACAGCATGAAGCAAAGATCCCATGCCAAGCCGGATTCATTCAATAGCCCAGAAATCAAACAGTTTAGACTAATTAGACTATATCATGTCACTCTAAAGAAGTCTTTTAACTCATCACACCATTATTATTGATACTAATGTGATATAAAACTGTTAACATGTGGTTTTTGAAATTTCAAACCAGAAGTGATTTAAATCTGTCAAAGAAAACATCAATTGGTATAAAGATGATTGAAAACAAGCATCAGTGTGTCCCAGCCTCAGGAAAAGAGTGAGTTGCTTCAGTTCAGCACTGTGAGCGAGGGAGCAGTGAAGCAGAAGCAGTGAGAGGAAACAAGTCAAGGAAAACACACAAATAATATTTCTCTCATCTAATTTTTGGTTTACATATTTCTTTATTATTATTATTATTATTATTAGATTATGTGGATTGCCAATTAAAAAATGATTATTGCTTTACGCATTTTATTTTCAATTATCATTGATTTAATTTATAAAAATAAACACTGTAAAAATAAATGTTGTTACTGTAGAGGTTTGATCTTTCTATCTGTCTGTCCATCTATTTATCCATCCATCTGTATCCACCTATCTATATCCATCCATGCATCTATATCCATCCATATACACTGAACAAAATTATAAATGCAACACTTTTGTTTTTGCCCCCATTTTTCATGAGCTGAAATCAAAGATCTAAGACTTTTTCTATGTACACAAAAGGCCTATTTCTCTCAAATATTGTTCACAAATCTGTCTAAATCTGTGTTAGTGAGCACTTCTCCTTTGCCGAGATAATCCATCCACCTCACCGGTGTGGCATATCAAGATGCTGATTAGACAGCATGATTATTGCACAGGTGTGCCTTAGGCTGGCCACAATAAAGGCCCACTCTAAAATGTGCAGTTTTGCTGCATCCTATATCCATCCATCCATCCATCCATCCATCCTCTATCCATTATCCATCAATATCCATCTATGTCCATCATCTATCCATATAATATCCATCTATCCATCGTCCATCCATGTCCATTATCCATCCATCCATCCACCCGTCCGTCCGTCCATCTATCTATCCATACATACATACATCTATATCAATCCATCCATCCATCAATCTATCTATCTGCCCATCCATTGATCTATCTATCTATCTATCTATCTATCTATCTATCTATCTATCTATCTATCTATCTATCTATCTATCTATCTATCTATCTATCTATCTATCTATCTATCTATCTATCTATGCATACATAGATCTATCCATCCATCCGTCCGTCAAGTCCGTCCATCCATCCATCCATCCATCCATCCATCCATCCATCCATCCATCCATCCATCCATCCATCCATCCATGTACCGGTATCTATCTATTATCTATCTATCCATCCATACATACATCTATATCAATCCATCCATCCATCCATCCATCTATCTATCTAAACATACGTCCATTGATCTATCTATCTATGTATCTATCTATTATCTATCTATTATCTATCTATCCATCTATCTATTATCTATCTATCCATACATACATGCATACATACATTGATCTATCCATCCGTCCGTCCGTCCGTCCGTCCATCCATCCATCCATCCATCCGTCCATCCTTCCATCTGCTCTACCTTTTGAAACAATTTTCCATTTTGGCTAATGCCTGGTTTCTCAGGTTATTGCTTAGTAATAACCAATAGCCAAAAAGCTATTCAGGCCTTCTTTAGGCTACTGCTGTAGGTAACGTAGCCTTTCCAAAATCTTGCCAACAGATAATACAGTAACTTAGTGTCATTTAACACAAATTAAATAAAGGTTTTCGCAAAAAATTATTCGCAATAAATTATTTTTACTAATAGCACAGGTCTGGATTTCTCAACACAATCTCGTATTTTCCATCTCAGTACTGTCCAAATCAAATTATCAAAATACTTTTCATATGTTTTCCCCTTGCTTGTTTCAGAGGCTCAGAAGAAGAAAAGAAACAGGTTATGCTGAAAAAAAAGTTGCAATGAGAAAGAAAAACAATTACCACGGAACTGAGGTCACTCTAATGGAGGAATAAAACACAAAAATAAACATTAGAGAAGTGAAGGTTACATGCACCAGAAAATGACAATGTCAGTTTTCTTCTTGAGGCAGCATAAATGTGAACAAAACAGTGAATTATGAATGAAACACACACACACTACTTACAAAAGGGATATCAAATGAAACAAATGAAAATGTATAAAATGGGATCTTAAAAAGCATAGCCTCACTATAAATCATTTCAAAAGCTGCGAGGCAGTGCAGAGAGGAAGATAAACAGTATGACCATGGAAAATACTAGAGACTATAAGTGAGTCATTTGCTTTTGTATATTTATTCTCTAAATATTAGGGGGGGAAACACATAGGAGCTCAAACTGGTAAATGTAAACTTACCTCAGCATTGTAGAATTTGGTCTTTACATCTAGAGGCTTGAGAACCTGGTTCAAAATAGAGTTAAAACTGAAGTTTGAGCTGCAGTTTGATTCTACTTCAACAGAATCCATATCAAATTGAATTTATCACACAACTCAAGACTGCTTTCAATGACCTAGCTTCAGTTCTTCAACTCTGCGGACTGTTTGCAGGATGTGTAAAGCAGCATGAGATCTCATGCACCAGTTCAAATGTCAAGCTTTAGTGTAAATTAAAAGTCTCGGCTCTGTGCAAAATGGTTTGCGTAGAGCTGGCGTCCAATCACAGAGCAGGAGGAAATGAGCTCACCTGAAATTTGAAGAACTTTCTAAAGTACAGCTTCTCTCCAGTCTGAGTGGTGTAACTGACAGCACAGACCAAGCTGGAATCAGAAGATCAGACACAAATATGGTGAGGACAACAGCGTGCTGTATACATCTCTTATTCTTGATGGATTTTATCTATTTATGGTAGAAACGTGAACATGCAACAGCATTTGCAACCAATTTACTCCAGTAATTTGAGTAATTTAGAGGATATCAAACCCAAAAATGTTGGGGTGGGACTTGAATTTACCCATTGGAGTGGGGGGGAGGGGGCTGCAGAGACGGTTTTGATTTTTAGCGGCGTGTTGGGGTTCCGGTACACCAGCCATGTCAACGAAACGAATGAATGAAAATTAGCTTATCAATGCATATCTAAATTCACACCTACGGTCTCTTTGTAGAACTTAAAAAAAAAGAAACAAAGAAAGATGCTGCGGCCGGCGGGGGCTGCTGGACCACTCAACCTCCACGGACATTTTTTAATGTTTTATCAGACAATAACTACTCAAGATTTTGCTTTAGTATAATTTTCGGGACAATTATGGCCGGATTCAGGACAACAGCTTAGATTTCGGGACGTCTGGACACCCTAATATACACACACATATATATATATACACGAATATATTATATAAAAAATCTTTTGTTAGATGCGATTAATCATTTTTGAAAACACTATTTTTTAGATATTGTAGTATTTATTACAATTTTGAAATATCTTTTTATTTTACGTTTTTATTTTTATTTTCGTTTAAGTTATAGTAATTTTGTTATGAGTATTTGTAATTTGTATATTTCCATTCAGATCATTTTTATTTCATTATTTTAGTACTTCAACTTCAACTTATTTACGTCAGTTAACTGCCAAGGAAATATTTCAAATTTTCCATTTCAGTTGTTTTTTTGTTGTTTTGTTTTTAAGTTTAAGTTTTTCAAGTAATATTTATATTTGATTTCATTTCAGCTTTATTTAAATTCCCTAAAACTACTTTTAATCGTTTAAATTTTTCTGTTAACAACATAAGATTGTGGAGGACTACTCCATTTGATTCATTATATTAACGCTACCCAGCATTAAAAGACTAGGAATGTTTGGAGTGTGTCAGAATTACGCACATGTGTGTCCCGATCTCCTTGACTTCATGATGGATGACATCATCAATGCAGGACTCTGGCTTGAGCTCTGAAACGGCCGAGTTTGAAGCGGACAGATTTAACCTCTGGGAGCTGGTCTGCAGGTCTGCCTGCGAACAGAGACAATCGTGGGATAGTAGTGAGACACCAAAACCAACACAACTACGTTAGGCTTTTATTACTTCACCTGAGCCGTTACCTTTACGAGAATGTCTTTGACCACTTGGCTGCTGTCGTTGTGCACGCTGATGTAACTGGAGAAGGTCTCGCCAAGGAAAATATTTCTGTATGGGGAATGGTGAGAACGCATTTTTCGCATCACTGGAACGTTTTGGGATTCAAATGGGCATGTGGCACTTTCCACTAATAGGACACAGAAAAGGACCTGAGGTGCTTGATCTTCACCTCTTTATTTTTTTTTACAGTTTGGTTTGTGTGAGCATTTTCCTAACAAAAATAAATACAATTCTGTTTTTTTCCTCAGAAATTTCAAAATTACCTGTGATTTAGTATGGGATTATAGATATTTGATGAGTTTAAAACTAGCTTATGAGAAGGGTTTTTAGGTGATAGATAGATAGATAGATAGATAGATAGATAGATAGATAGATAGATAGATAGATAGATAGATAGATAGATAGATAGATAGATAGATAGATAGATAGATAGATAGATAGATAGATAGATAGATAGATAGATAGATAGATAGATAGATAGATAGATAGATAGATAGATATCAATAATGATAGAGATAGAGAGATAGATAGATAGATAGATAGATAGATAGATAGATAGATAGATAGATAGATAGATAGATATCAATAATGATATAGATAGAGAGATAGAGAGAGAGAGAGAGAGATAGAGAGATAGATATCAATAATGATATAGATAGATAGATAGATAGATAGATAGATAGATAGATATCAATAATGATAGATAGATAGATAGATAGATAGATAGATAGATAGATAGATAGATAGATAGATAGATAGATAGATAGATAGATAGATAGATAGATAGATAGATAGATAGATAGATAATCAATAATGATAGATAGGAGATAGATAGATAGATAGATAGATAGATAGATAGATAGATAGATAGATAGATAGATAGATAGATAGATAGATAGATAGATAGATAGATAGATAGATAGATATCAATAATGATATAGATAGAGAGAGAGAGAGATAGATAGATAGATAGATAGATAGATAGATAGATAGATATCAATAATGATAGATAGGAGATAGATAGATAGATAGATAGATAGATAGATAGATAGATAGATAGATAGATAGATAGATAGATAGATAGATAGATAGATAGATAGATAGATAGATAGATAGATAGATAGATAGATAGATAGATAGATAGATAGATAGATAGATAGATAGATATCAATAATGATATAGATATAAACATAGATGAAAAACTCATGCGATACCAAAGTGTACCGTGTTTGTGGAAAGTGCCATGAACTCATTAATAAATTCAAAAATAAATCAAACAATTTTAGATCATAAATCTATACATTACCCAAAATTCTGAGGCAGTGTGAGCATTTCCCCAAGGATGAGTGTTTCTGCCCCCTTTACAGTAGACGGATCGTCTTTCATAAGTCGTATAAACAAATCACCTGCAGACATGTGATATGCAGAGCTGTAAAACCTCTTGACTGACAGTCTAGACCCCCACAGACATCTAAATCAACACAGATTTTTATTTGTGCCTTAGTTATGTATAGTCAAGACTTTCAAGAAGGCCACACATGTTGGGCACAGGCCATGATTTGCCAACATGCATGTATGGCAAAATATAACAATAATATACGAGTCATCAAATTATGAATAATAATAACCAAACAAAACTATCTGCAAGCCATGATTCAGCTGACTATTCATACAAATAAGAAGCATAACAAGAGATGGTGTCTGATGAACTCTGTTCACTTCATGTTTTCAACATTACAATCTCATTCATGCAGATTAATAGGGGAACATATTTCTGCCGCTTTTATATATAGAAGTGCCACTCAGAAGTGTCGTCGTGACACGCGGTTCTGGAGCGCAGCCGCTGGCGATCGCATTTCAGAGCATTGGGTAATGCAAAAGCACAGAGACTGAGCAGCTGATAATAGCTTTCAGAGAAACTCAACACTGGACTCAGCAGGGGTTTCATGTGTTGCATTATAACAACAAATGTTTCAGTGCATTTACAGTGTTTTCCACTGGATTTAGTGAGACTGTGGCGGGTGGACCCCGGTCCCTCTAGGTGTAACATTTTGTACATTTTAAAGTTCAATTCATCAATCTGGTGCACTTTAAGAGTTCAAACGAAGAGCTCCAACCAGTGTCCAGTGTTCAAATTGAACAAAGAAAGAAGTTGATGAATTGATGTGCACCTGAACTTTAAAGGGACTCAAACCTCTTTTTAGTTGTGATATAGTGTATATATAGCTATATACTATATATATACATATATATATATATATATATATATATATATATATACACACTAGGGCTGTAGTCAAGACCACCTTTGTCGAGTCCAAGACAAGTCCAAGACCAGGACTAGTCGAGTCCAAGTCAAGACCGAGTCCAAAGAGGTTCGAGTCCGAGTCAAGACCGAGTCCAAAAAGGTTCGAGTCCGAGTCAAGACCGAGTCCAGGACAGGAAAAAAAAAGTCTTCTAAAAAATATAGGCTAGCCTATAGAAATTAAATCATTATGTAATAATGAAATAATGAATAATTTTAATTTTATTTAAAATAATTGACTAATTCAAAGAACAACAAAAAAATAATAATTATATAGCCTAGGTCTAACACATTCATTTCGACTGTCTGATCAGCCTTACATTCTGTTCCTGTCAATCATACACGCGATGTCAACCAATTAAACTGCATGAGGGAAGACCGAGACAACTCACAGACACACACACACACACACACACACACACACACACACAAGAGATGCGGATAAACCGCGGATTGGGCGGATGACGTGACGAAAAATAATATTTTAATTAAATTCGGGCGGGTGGCGGCTGAAGCAATCAAATGAAAAAAGTTTGCCACTAAGCAAACCTGCAGGTTATGAGCTGGGTTATTTTGTTTCGATATTAGCTACTGTATATTTTAAAACAGCCAGTCATTGCGCCTACCACTCGTGGAATAGGCAAGGAAAGAAAGGTAAGGAAAAAAGTCGGAAAACTTTGCCCATTAATTAGATGTGCAAGCAGGCTAGTTTTCGGGGTGTTATGGACAATTAAAAATGTGAAAACATTTATTTTTTAAAGAGCCGTTTGTGAGTCAAAAGAGCCGACTCTTTCAGTGAGCTGAGTGAAACGAGCCGGCTCACGAAAAAGAGCCGAAATGCCCATAGTTATTAGGTGGCCAGTGTTTCACTTTCCCTCCAATAATATATTGTTTTAATATCGCGGCGATGTATGTGTGATTACTGGGAACATAATAAAGAAACCTGGACTCGGTCGAGACCAAAAGCCATATTTGGCAAGACCAGTGGCCGAGACCGAGACAAGTCCGAGTCCGAATACCAGCGAGTCCGAGACAAGTCCGAGACCATAGAAAAACGGTCTCGAGTCCGGACTCGAGTCCAAGACCGGACTCGAGTACTACAGCCCTAATACACACACACACTCACCTAAAGGATTATTAGGAACACCATACTAATACTGTGTTTGACCCCCTTTCGCCTTCAGAACTGCCTTAATTCTACATGGCATTGATTCAACAAGGTGCTGAAAGCATTCTTTAGAAATGTTGGCCCATATTGATAGGATAGCATCTTGCAGTTGATGGAGATTTGTGGGATGCACATCCAGGGCACGAAGCTCCCGTTCCACCACATCCCAAAGATGCTCTATTGGGTTGAGATCTGGTGACTGTGGGGGCCATTTTAGTACAGTGAACTCATTGTCATGTTCAAGAAACCAATTTGAAATGATTCGAGCTTTGTGACATGGTGCATTATCCTGCTGGAAGTAGCCATCAGAGGATGGGTACATGGTGGTCATAAAGGGATGGACATGGTCAGAAACAATGCTCAGATAGGCCGTGGCATTTAAACGATGCCCAATTGGCACTAAGGGGCCTAAAGTGTGCCAAGAAAACATCCCCCACACCATTACACCACCACCACCAGCCTGCACAGTGGTAACAAGGCATGATGGATCCATGTTCTCATTCTGTTTACGCCAAATTCTGACTCTACCATCTGAATGTCTCAACAGAAATCGAGACTCATCAGACCAGGCAACATTTTTCCGGTCTTCAACTGTCCAATTTTGGTGAGCTTGTGCAAATTGTAGCCTCTTTTTCCTTTTTGTAGTGGAGATGAGTGGTACCCGGTGGGGTCTTCTGCTGTTGTAGCCCATCCGCCTCAAGGTTGTGCGTGTTGTGGCTTCACAAATGCTTTGCTGCATACCTCGGTTGTAACGAGTGGTTATTTCAGTCAAAGTTGCTCTTCTATCAGCTTGAATCAGTCGGCCCATTCTCCTCTGACCTCTAGCATCAACAAGGCATTTTCGCCCACAGGACTGCCGCATACTGGATGTTTTTCCCTTTTCACACCATTCTTTGTAAACCCTAGAAATGGTTGTGCGTGAAAATCCCAGTAACTGAGCAGATTGTGAAATACTCAGACCGGCCCGTCTGGCACCAACAACCATGCCACGCTCAAAATTGCTTAAATCACCTTTCTTTCCCATTCTGACATTCAGTTTGGAGTTCAGGAGATTGTCTTGACCAGGACCACACCCCTAAATGCATTGAAGCAACTGCCATGTGATTGGTTGATTAGATAATTGCATTAATGAGAAATTGAACAGGTGTTCCTAATAATCCTTTAGGTGAGTGTATATATATATATATATATATATATATAATTCATGCTGGTACAATTAGAATATAATAATAATAATTATATTTTTATATTATTATTATTTCTATGGCTAGTTATAGCCATATATTTTAAAAGAAATGCACTGTAAAATAAATTTATTTTATTTCACTTTAAGCTACAGTATTGAAATTACAATACATTTGTCCTAATTTCTACAATTGCAAGAGATAAACCCTTTTATTTTGAAGGAAACTTCAGACAATTGCTTTAGACAATTAATAATAATTAATTTATGAATTATGAAATGAATTTCTTTCCCAAAGAATCAGTATCTGATTTCACAAAATGTGTGTATTCTTCAAATGTTTCCTGATTAGTGTGATTGGACTGTACCTGGAAGATCTCGGTCCTCACACGTCACCGGCATGTTTGTGAAAAGCGTAGGTTTGGTCAGCCGCATCACTGGAGGGAGAAACATAACATGAAATCTTTACAATACTTCAGTATCAAACACACATGAAGTACAGTTAACTCTTGGAGGGTCTAGTTGCTTTTGTTTAGATTTATTTAAGGTTGACCAGTGTAACAACAGACAGTAACAGCTCATGTGTAGACACGAATGTACCATTAGTTCACCGTCTTAGTTTCTTGTGTAACTTTAAATGCTCAGTTGATGCAGTTGATCCAAAGACCAACATAGCCATAAAGTGATATTTACAATATAAAGTTAATAATATATATATATAGTTAGATGTCTTATTCCATGTATGTCATGAATTCACAACCCTGTCATACAGCACCAAATGATGATCTGATAATATTTCACTTGATTAGCATTGTGAAATTATTTCATGATCACAACACGCAATTTATATCCGCTAATTTGTCCTTGGAGCCCACAGTACCCTATAACAATATATAATTGTATGGTTATTATTATACCTTAGTATATTATTACTAGTCCTATGCAATTTATATCATACAATTTTGAGGAAAAAAAGTATAAATTGCGAGATGTAAACTTGCAATTGCAAGAAAAAAATAAGAATTGTTTTTAAGAATAAGAATAAGTTTTACATTTTTATTCCATGGTGGAACAAGCTTCCATATCGGTAAATTAGACCAAAACATTTTTTACTTCCTCAGAATGGTATGAAACTTGGGGACTTTTGTGGCACTTGATGTATGAACACACACACACACACACACACACACACACACACTTTTGATCTTAGCATTCAAAAATACCAACATAGGAAATGAATGGGGAAGAAAGTAAAACATGAAAATACAGAGCAATTTCTTCTTTTGCGATCCAAAATAAAAAGGTAACCAGGTTGACTAATTATTTACAGAGTTTAGTTACACTTTCCCATAGACAAGTTGTGAAGAGGTAAATAAACTACAAGCTATGAGAGAGAGAGAGAGAGAGAGAGAGAGAGAGAGAGAGAGAGAGAGAGAGAGAGAGAGAGAGAGAGAGAGACATGGCTGGTGTGTCGGGGCCGCAGACCCTGAATTTGCTGAGGGCCCTGTTTCTATTACATATGATTTACTTTATTTTTCCCCACCAGATGACGCCAATCTGCATTCGATGCATTGGATATTAAATCATTTAAACACTGTATTAACTGAAAATAATATTTTTATATGTTATTGTTATTATTATTATTATTATTATATATGGTGTATAATTTAGAAGTAAATATATTCTTGTGACATGAAATCCCCTCAAAATACAAAAAAATAAAGAATAAATATAATTGAAACAAAATTAATTAATTTTGTTAATTTTTTTGCTGTATACTTAGTCTGTTTTGATCGCCAAGTGTGACCTCTGATAAAATAAAAATGCAAAGATTCTTAATGACTCCAAAAGAAAGGCTTCATTTTCTTTATGCAAAATATAAAGTCTTGTTGTCCTACTTGCACACGTCCTGAAGCGCAATATTACACTGCACTGAGTCACTCTGTTCTTTAACTAAGCAGTTCAGTCTGACTATTGAACATGAGCTAGATTTAATCCATTTAATACGCTCTCTGTTTTAAAACACATGCTATACCAGTTTCAGTAACCTACCAAACATACCAAAAAGAACAAAATTGAAAATTACTGTGGGGAATTAATTCATTTATTGTTTTGTCAGTCTGAAAATTATGCCAAGACAAGTATAGTAAGTATATGATAAATTTAGGGTTATTTGACATTAAACCCTTTAGAGATTATGTAGAAGACTAATAAAGCATCACTTCAGAGAGCTTTTCTGTTACTAGACTCAATGTCAACACTAGAATCAATGAAAGACAGAACTCTGTGTATCTGATGATGCCACAAAACAGCAGCTTCCTACATTTGTTTCCCACAGCAGCAGAAAACTGCCAGACACAGACTCTTACAGTGTGTGACTCTTACACTAGTACACATGTACCAGGGCTCAAAGCCAGTGAGCAGCAGTAACGTTAGATCTGAGACTCAGCAGAAGTGATTAGCATGCAGCTAGCAGGGCGATCGCTTCGGCTACAGCGGGGTTTATGAATGAATGAATACAAGTAAGCAACATTGTTCAGGCATTCAGCTGCTCTTTCGCTACTAGAGTAAGAAAAGGTTGAACCCCGCAATACCTTTTAATGCGAGCAGATGCTCTTGTTTTGCCTGGTTGACATCCATCCTGTCTGCTGCACTGGACTGACCTTTCACCTGCATATCAGCTGCTGACGGAGACTGCAGAGGGACAAACCGCGTTTCAGCGACACCAGAGCGCGACCGCAGGCGTCTGTAAATACAGCACATCCACACAGACACAGTGTGTGATAAATGCACATCATGTAATACTGCAGTTCAACACCTCTTTACTGTTACCACGTTACTATACACTTCAAATAGGACGTAAAGTGCTGAATCATAAACTAATTGGCACAGATTACTCGTTTTATTATACGCAGATATTAACTTTTTTTTGTTGTTGGTTGTGTATCGTCACTCTCACTCACCCACCCCATATTTTAGACTTCAGAGATGCATTGACACACACACACATAGATGCACAACTCTACCAGCAGATGGTAGAGCAGCTCTCGTGATTTTCTCAGCAGATTTTCTCTCGTGAGAGCGATTGTTTTTGCTGCATCTTTTTTTTCCTCCATAATTATGATTTTATAAATGCACGTACATTATTTATATATGATTCTTAACACTTCATTATTTATATATGATTCTTAACACAACCACCAGTGAGAGGCGATTATAAATATTAAAATATTTTGAAATTACAAATATTTTGCTGTTGGTGTATTTCATGTCATGTGATGTCATGTTGGCAGAGTTTTGGCTGAATTCTTATGTTGATTTTTTTCTAAATGAATCTTTTTTTACATAAAATTTTAATGTTTACAGTTGTTGTTTTTTAAGAAACAAAATTGCATTCATGTTTTACATAGCAATTTTAATACCAAATTAATTCAATATGTTTACGGCATTTTTTTTTATTGGACAGGTGCAGGCTGTTAATGATAATAAATAAGGATATTAATGGTACACTATGTAACTTTTGGCGCTCTAGTGGTTAAAGGTCATCATTAACTCACCCGCATGTTGTTCGAAACCTGCATGTTTTTATTTCTTCTAATGAACACAAAAGAAGATATTTTATAAAATGTTGGTAACTGCACAGTTGACGGTAGCCATTGACTTCCATAGTATATATATTTTTTTCCTACAATGGAAGTCAATGGCTACCTTTAACGGTCTGATTACCAAAATTCTTCAAAATATCTTATTTTTAGTTCAACAGAAAAAAGAAATTTATACAGGTTTGGAACAACTTGAGGGTGAGTTTCACACTCATTGCAGTATTTTTTTTTTCTTTTTTTTTCCAAAGAATACCTCTTAAGGGGATTCACATTTGAGGTCCTTGGCATTAAAAGGTTTGAATCCAGTAGCCCGTAGAGTGAAAAACTATGGCAAGCCGTTTTAGCTTAAATTGGACCCAGCGTTACTCGTCGTAATTGCATTTTTACTAATAACAATTCCGATTAGAGAGCTCTACAAATGAATTTTTACTAGTCATATGTCTCCATTGACTTCCATTCATTTTTAATTATGGAGCTCTACAATTGAATTGTTACTAGTAAGAATGCAATTGCAGAGCTCTTTAATTCAGTTACAGAGCTCTTTAATTATAGATATCTTTAATTCGTTTTTTTACTAGTAAAAATTAAATTAGAGATCTCTCTAATTGGAATTCTTACTAGTAACAATTCAGTTGTAGAGCTCCGTAATTAAAAATGAATGGAAGTCAATGGAGACATATGACTAGTAAAAATTCATGTGTAGAGCTCTCTAATTGGAATTTTTACTAGTAATAATTTAATTAGAGAGCTCTCTAATTGTAATTGCTACTAGTAAGAATGTAATTGTAGAGCTCTCTAACTGAATTCTTAGTAAAAATGCAATTACGACGAGTAACGCTGGGTACAATTTAAGCTAAAATGGCTTGCCATACAAAACTGCTCCCAAATTAATCAGTGTGAATCATTGTTCAATCTTCTCAAATGATTCAAACTAATTCAAGCAGTTTGACCTATTCATTTAAAAGAACCGACTCAAAAGAGTCAATCATTCGAGAATCAGACATCCTTTTGCTATTTTTCCATTTTACCTTATCGCAAAAACCTTAAACTATTTTATAACAACTAAAATATCAAAATATTCTAAACAGTATTTTTAAATAAATTATTAAACAATCTTTTAAACAAATATGCCAGTGACTTTTAAGTTGTCCTGTTTCGCTGCGACAAACTGTCGCAAACGGGCTCCCAGTTCCTTACGACGCTGGAAATCAGATGCCGTAAAGTGATTTGTCTGTACACATGGGTGAGTAGGAAAACGTGTCTCGTCGTTTTATTAAAGAACAACAAAATTGCCTCTCAATTACGACGAGAACTCGTCCAGTATGTAAATATATATGTAACATTTATTAGACTACTTGCCTGTCATTATTTTTAGGCTATTGTATAAGCCACTACAGAAACTTAAATTGCCACTGTTTGATTCTTTACAGGGTGTCGTTCAGACACAGGAGATTCTCTATTGTATCGTGATTAAAATTCATGCATTCCAGCTTCCAGAATAAAACACAATTGTAAAACCAGTAATCAGACAATTTAATCAACCGTTTCCAGTCCAGAATGGAGGCTAAACCGAGAAAGAAGTCATTCACGCCCAGAGACGGCAAGAAAACACCATTCAAGCCGAAAGGTAACCTCTTTTACATTATTATTTTTTATATTATGCTGTAAGATCTCCACATATTCTTAATTATTAGTTTAGCAGTGTTGTAAAGAATCCAGACCACAGCTTATGCTCAGGCAAATGCTTACAATGCATTAATATCAGTGTTTTCCTTCACTAGGTAAAACTGGAGGAAAACCACAAGGCAAACGGCCATTCAAACCTTACAACACAGACAAAGCAAAGAGTTTTAAAAAAACAGGGGCAGATGGAGGACCAAAGACATTCAAAGGAAAACCAACAGGTGGAAAGTTCGCAAAGAAGAGGAAATACCCTGATGGAGGCAAACCGGAGGAAGGTACAAATGTCAAAATATGTCCTGGAGTGTCTTACCTGGGAGCCGCTGTAATAGTGTGTTGTGAACTGATGTGGGTTTTGGTGTAAATGAATCAATAGAACGTTTTCTTTCCAAGGCTCTGAAGGGAAGAAACCGAAATGGGATGAATTCAAACAGAAAAAGAAAGATTTGAAACAGAATCGTCAACAGAACGAGAGAAAGGACAGCTACCAGATTGTAAACCGAGCCAAACAAGTGTGGGAAATTGTAAGACGGTAAGTGGTTATGGTTATTACATGCAAAGATTTTGTTTATGGGTTTTTCTTCAGTCATGGGTGTTTAATAAAAAATATAATGTAACAATAATAACAAGCTGTCATAAAACACTTTTCAGTTGTCACACTCAGTTTAATTGTCTACTAGAAATGTCGAACAATAGATATACATGCATCACAGTAGAGTTCTGTCTTTTTCAATCATTTCAATCTCATCTCAAATCAGTTCATTCTGTGGCGAATCAATTGTGTTTATCCTAATGCATGCAATTAATGCAGGATAAAAATATTGTTCGCAAATAATATTTATCATCTCAAGCATGCTTTGTTTGCTTTGGGTATCTCCTTGGTAATCAAGTACACTAACTTTTGAAAAAATGAATGGACAAAATTGATGTAAATAGTTTTGACCGTAAATATTGAAATGGCCTGTGTGTGGTTCTCTTTGTATAGATTGTCTTTAGTAGTAAAGTATTATAATATTCATATTATTCCAAGAAACTTTTAATTTCAAGAATGTGACCTTCATAAAACCAAATCAGCTAATTTTAATAAATCTCCAAAACCTGGGAGATAAGTGCAAAAGCTGAAGAAACGCTCATATGTGTGTGTTTTGTGGAAGTACAGGAAAGACTGTGACAAGCAAAAGAGGGAAAAACTGATGAAAGAACTACAGGATCTTGTGAAGGGAAAAATTAAAACCGTAAGTAAAGACTCTTCTTTGCGCTGAATTACTGTATTTCTTAAACTGTGAAACAACATTCTTTTGTGGTTGTCTTTTTGCTAGATTGCGTTTGCTCATGATTCCACACGAGTGCTTCAGTGTTTTATTCAGTTTGGCAGTGAGAGCCAGAGGCAAGAGGTCTTTGAGGAACTCAAAGGTCGGTCTTATCATCAGTGTAATGAACTGCGTGTGTTTATGTGGAGTGATCGTCTCTCATCGCCCTTCTCTACCTTGATATTTCACTTTTTAGAGCACATTGTGGAGTTGAGTAAATCGAAATACGCCAGAAACATTGTGAAGAAGTTTCTAATGTATGGGTAAGTCACATCCATTTCTCATGAATCTCTTTAACGGTTGGGTTCAGAGTAAGTCAATTATGACGCGGTTACTTGAAAAACAACATTGTATGAATTGCATCCTTTAAGTGTTTGCTATGTTTGACTTTAGGCTTGGTTCAGAATGACGTTTTAATGATGCATTCAACCAAGAATGGTTTGGTAATGAACTCTTTTGTGGTGCAGGAGTAAGCAGCAGGTGGGGGAAGTGATGCTGGCCTTTAAGGGGAAGGTCAGACAGATGCTCAGGCACTCCGAGGCGTCTTCAGTAGTCGAGTACGCTTACAACGATAAGGCCATCCTCTCCCAGAGACTCATGCTCACTGAGGAACTCTATGGAAACGTATTCCAAGTCTGCAAGGTTTGTGTGCTCTCAGCTGCCGGATAAGAGACCTAGAAGATTCATGTAAACTGAAAGACAAGTGTGTTTGTTGTCCATAAAAATGGTGATCAATTTGCTTTTCTTTTTTTTTTGCCAGTCCCCAATTTGTCCTACGTTAGAGAAGGTTTTGGAAGCAAATCCAGAGAAAATGGAGAGCATCATGGATGAAATGAAGCAGATCCTCACACCAATGGCACAGAAGTGAGTTATTCTTAAAGCTGACATGTAGGGATGGGAACCTCACGATTCGATTACGATGCTAAAACGATTATCGATGCATCTTTTCTGTGTGTGTTTGTGACTACATGGTACTTTTAAAGCAAAGTATTTATAATGACCCATAAAGAATTTACTTCCAATATCTTTTATTAATGAAACAAATGGAAGTGATTTGGCAAGTCAACTGTAAGGTTACATTTGCCAGCATATGTCACACTGCAAAGAACCAACAGGAAAATAAATGTGTGCCTGTACTAGCAGCGTACTTGTTGTCAATGAATACAAACGTCAGCATATTCTGAATCTCTAACATTTAATAATAGACTTCTAACCAACATCCTCCTGTTATGTGCAATGAGCAATATAATCCTTCAAAAAAAAAAAAAAAACATTTTGCTGTAGCAAAATCACAAACAGCTTTCATTCAAAAATATAGAATGATGTACCAGCAGCTCTCATATAATGCTTGTGGACTTTATTCTGAATATTTAGTAACATACAAAGCTGCTCTTATACACAACTAAATAATAAAGAGTCTAAGACTTGTGACTTGAAATTGTTGCTGTATAGCACAATCAAAAACAGATTATACAAAAAAAGTAAATCTTTAAAAACATCTGCAGAGAGCAGTCAAAATGTAACTTTTTGTGACTGGTGTTGCACTGATACACTGTGACTGTGGAGGATCATACGTATAACGTACGTATAACGGATCTGTTTACAGCGTATTGATGTGAAAACTAAACAATACAGAAAGCAGCTCTCATACAAAAATACAAAATAGGCCACAATGAAATTATGAAAAGTTTTCCAAAAAGTTTTCCATACGTCAGCTTTTAACGAAGAGGGTGCCGTTCGGATTTCGCGCTCAGCCATCATTATGCGCACGCCACAGACTGTCCGGGCGCTGCGCGTCCGCGTTTCAGGGTTCCGCCTGTTGCGTTCCCTCAGTATTACGTTATTAGAAGAAAAAAAAACATTTAGAAAATCGATTTTTGACATTTGTAAATCGATTCAGAATCGTCCATGTCCGCATCGCGATGCATTTAAGAATCTAACCCCCCCCCACCCCTAATGCGCAGAATGACCAAAATATGAGGAATCCATTTAAGTTTTTTTTATTTATTGTTCACAGTTTATTTTTAATTTTGCTTTAATTTGCATCTATCTCTGTACACATGGTGGAATTTAAACAAACTAGTGCAAAATGCCCGTGCAAAATCAGTTTTTGTGTGTGTTTTTAGTAACTGTTGGTTTGGTGCCCGTGAAAGAGACTGTGAACGCATTGAATTCAGGGAGCAGGCTAGGTTACTACAAATGATGGCTGTGAATAAAATATAATTCAGAAGTAAACAGTGTAGCTGACAGAGTGTTTGTGTCAGAATGTTTATTTTTAAACCACAACCTTTTTTTTACCGATATATTTAAGAAAACGCTATGCTTGAGCAAACAGCTTGTGAATAGGCAACTACAAATGATGCCCGTGAAAGAGACTGTGATCGCATTGAATAGGATATGTTTAGTTGGTGAATAACATAGGCTACTATTACACAGTAGCGATAACGTTAGCGCACCAGAATCTATCTATCAATTACAGAAGTAAACAGCATAGCTGACTTATAGATTCAGTTTACATCCACAAATGAATATGAATTACATCCACAATGAATTACATCCACATCCGTCGATTCAGGGAGCAGTGCAAAGTGCCCGTGCAAAATCAGTTTTTGTGTGTGTTTTTAGTAATTGTTGGTTTCTTGGTAAAGAAAACTATAATATTCAGAAGTAAACAGTGTAGCTGACTGAGTGTTTATGTCAGAATGTTTATTTTTAAACCACAACCTTTTAAAAATGATATATTTAACCATATCTTTAGCATTTCTCATCCAAACAACGTCAAACTTGGCACTGCACTTACTCGTGACCGTAGCGAGACACCTGTCAAATTTGAAATCCATCGGACTAACGGTTCGAGAGATATGTGGTACACAGACACACAGACAGACAGACAGACGTTTCTGTAATTTATAGATAGACTAGTGCAAAATACCCGTGCAAAATCAGTTTTTGTGTGTGTTTTTAGTAATTGTTGGTTTGGTGTGATTGAATGCTCATTGTTACAATTGCACAGCAAAATGGGCTACTACAAATGATGCCCGTGAAAGAGACTGTGAACGCATTGAATAGGATATGTTTAGTTGGTGAATAGCATAGGCTAAGCGCACCAGAATGAAACATAATATTCAGAAGTAAACAGCATAGCTGACATATCCTCCTGGGACCCAGAAAAAAAAAGTTTTTTGAATTTAGTTTTTTTCCATGTCATCACACTGTTTAGATCACAATAAACAAATGGTAAAAAAACATTTTTGCAAAATAATATTTTATTCATAAGTTATGCTATGTCCTCTGTAGTGGACGCCAGGACTAAGTTGTTTAAAAAATAAAATGACATGAAATTATCTGTATAGGCAAAAACAATGGGATTTTTTTTTCAATCACCAATAAATTTGGGGGTTTCAGGATTTTTTCAACCAAAATTTGTATAAAGATTATTCTCAACTATGTTATGAAAGAAATAACGTAATGAATTGATACACCATTTTACATTATGCAATATGTGGGTAAAATGTCCATAAATTAATATTCCCATTCAATGCAATGTATATATAAACTGTATCTAATTTGCACCTTAATGTGTTCTTGGAGCAACATTTAATGAAAAAAGAAGTGTAATAATTGGAGTAATAATTGGCAACATTTTAATAATAATATCTAATATTTCATAGGAATATTGATGTATAATTTATTTCCATATTCACTTGTTGTGTCTCACAAAATGCCTGATAAACATGATTTAAGTCCTGGTGTCCTCTACAGTGGACACGTTTGAAATCAACGCCCTGTTCTATAACAGAAAATATTTTTTTTATTTGAAACCCCTTAACATTTTCCTGAGATGTTGTTTTATGAAATACAATTTGAAAAGTATTCCAATTTAAATTATAATTACAATATATTATCATATTTCCATAAGAATGCTACATTTGATCACTAAATTAATGTCAGACATTTTTAAAGACCAATGAGAAGTTGTTTTCATGGTGAAACCTCAAAACATTTGGTATCTCTGAAAAGTCCTGAATGTGCTCTTTACAGGACACCCAGGTTGTGTCATGTGACATGTATGACGTCAGAGAAATTCACTAAAATATAATGTCCACTACAGTGGACAAAAGTCTATTCTTGGGTCCCAGGAGGATATAGATTCAGTTTACATGCACAAATGAATAAGCGCGTCGATTCAGGGAGCAGTGCAAAGTGCCCGTGCAAAATCAGTTTTCGTGTGTGTTTTTAGTAATTGTTGGTTTCTTGGTAAAGAAAACACATTTTTACTCAAATTAATCAAAATGGATTTATCACATTTTGGAACCAAACTATAATGTCCAGAAGTAAACCGTGTAGCTGACAGATTGTCAGATTGTTTATTTTTAAACCACAACCTTTTAAAAATGATATATTTAACGATATCTTTAGCATTTCTCATCCAAACAACGTCAAACTTGGCACTGCACTTACTCGTGACCGTAGCGAGACACCTGTCAAGTTTGAAATCCATCGGACTAACGGTTCGAGAGATATGTGGTTAACAGACACACAGACAGACAGACAGACAGACACACAGACAGACAGACACACACACAGACAGACAGACACACACACAGACAGACAGACGTTTCTGTAATTTATAGAGAGATAGAGAGATGAATGATAACTTTTGCATCACTGCAAAAGCAGCCTCACATTATGTAACACCTGAATTAAAAACAATTTAATCATAATAAAGCTGAAATATAAAAATAAAAGGCAATTCAAAATATAGTATAGTATTTTAATAATACTAAAATAACCCTGATGTATCAAAAACCTGTTGTCAATTTTATTACACAGTTTATTTTCATAGTTTATTTATTACAGGTATTTATCATCATACTGCCCATTCCTACTGGCATGTGATGATAGAGTCTTGGTATTTTATTTCTGAGTGAATTAATGCATTACGTTCCGTCTACAGGGAGGCCGTCATTAAACATTCATTGGTTCACAAGGTTTTTCTGGACTTCTTTGAGCACGCTCCCGCCAAACAGAGAACGGTGAGTGTTGTGCCCAGTTTGACTGCTGATGTTACCGTCTGCTGTCTGTACTGATGTCTGTTGTGGGCTGTCCTTCAGGAGATGATCGAGGCCATCAGAGAAGCGGTCGTGTACATGGCACACACTCACGATGGAGCCAGAGTGACCATGCACTGTTTATGGCACGGCACACCTAAGGTTAGCACTCCTTTACACTCTCCAAATTACACTCTTCATGATTGCTGGCGTTTGCTTTTAGTCTGACATGGTTTTGTCTCTGCTCTTTCTTTCAGGACCGCAAAGTTATAGTAAAAACAATGAAATCATACATTACAAAGTTTGCAATGGTAAGCTGCCTTTCTAATCTGTGCAATCTATGAATGGGTGAATCTAACTGAAAACATTATATTTCACCCTAAAATCCATATATATATACAGTCCTGGTAGAATTATTGGGATCCTTGGTAAATATGACCAAAGAAGCCTGTGAAAACACATCTGCATGGTGAATCCTTTTGACCTTTCATTCAAAAAGTACACAAAAATATAATTTTTCATTGAAGTAAAAATGGGGGGAAAATCTAATTATGAAATTTCTTTTCTCCAAAACACGTTGGCCACAATTAATGACACCCTTTTATTCAATACCTCTTGCAACCCCCTTTTGCCAAGATAACAGCTATGAGTTTTCTCCTATAATGCCTGATGAGTTTGGAGAACACCTGACAAGAGATCAGAGATCATTCCTCCATACAGAATCTCTCCAGATCCTTCAGATTCCCAGATCAGTGTTGGTGCTTCTCCTCTTCAGTTCAGCCCATTCACTTCCCATAGGGTTCAGGTCAGGGACTGGGACGGTCATGGCAGAAGCTTCATTTTGTGTTCAGTGACACATTTCTGTGTTGATTTTGATGTTTGTTTTGGATCGTTGTCCTGATGGATGATCCAACCACGGCCCATTATAAGATTTCTAGCAGAGGCCGTCGGGTTTTGATTTTTTATCTGTTGGTATTTGCTAGAATCCATGATAGCATGCATCTGAACAAGAAGTCCAGGACCTCCAGCAAAAAACAGGCCCACAACATTAAAGATCCAGCAGTGTATTTAACCGTGGGCATGTTCACACATCAGAACTATATTCTTTGGTTTTACTCATCTCATTGTGATGGATGATTAAGGGAATTTGGCCTTCATGTTTCCTCATATTTATACTCCTGTTAAAGAAGTCATGGCTGAATTGGATAATGTCATGTTCCTAGTCACCCTGGTGTGCTAAACAATTTAAATATGTATCTTATGTATGAATTTCTTGGGTGCCAAATTATGTGTGGCCAATGTGTAATAGAGAAAAAAAATCATAATGTGATTTTCCCCCCCATTTTCATTTGTTTTTTTGGCCTGGATCTACCATATGGGCAATCTGGGCACGTGCCCAGGGGCACTTGCGCAGTGAGGGGCCCTCTGTGATGGGAGTTTTTTTAATATAAAAATATAAAGGTGAATGAAAATACCTTTTATTTATAAAGGTATATCTCGAGAATATAGGTCCAACTCGCCCGGGTCCCTGAGTTATAGCCGTTTAAAGTCGGGGGTCCCAGCGAAAAGCGATCTGGTAGGGGGCGTCCCTGTCCCCGTGGGACGACCTCACCCGAATTTGAGCTCTCTGGGTCTTCGCGTTGCTGAGATATGAGCGATTTTCTTCTGAGATCGTGACGTCGCTGGCGGCCGCCATTTTGAAGTGCGCCCGGTGGTTTTCGGCTATTATCTCAGAGAAAACACCATCAAAAATTCTGAAATTCTGGTGCCTCCTTTGGAGGGAGTGGTTGTCAGGTAGGGGATGGGGGCCCATAAGCTTCAGTACCCAGAGGCCCCTGGGGGTACTAATCCAGCCTGGGTTTTACTTCAATGAAAGGTTCAATTTTTGTGATTCGTTTTAAATTAAATATTAAAAGGATTAACCATGCAGATTTATTTTCACACACATCTATATAATAGTGAAGAGTGTGTGTGTTTGTGTATTTTTAAATTTGTGGAATTTATTTAAACTACAAAAAATTATGGAAATAGTTTACCCAAAATAGTGTTTTCTTTAAGAAAACGGTTTTCATTTGATTTTCGTGGGGGAAAGTTGACCTAGACACATTAATAACAAACCTCAAATAATTTGTCATTTTAATCATTTTAATTTATTTATTCCATTAAATGTTTCACGGAAGTAAAAATGAGTTTTTATTTATTTTCAGGGTGAATATGCTCATCTTGTCTTATTGGCTGCATTCGATTGCATTGACGACACCAAGTTGGTTAAACAAATTATCATCTCAGTAAGTCCTCTTTAGTTAGATATTTCTTTATTGGGAGTTTTTCTGTTGTTTTTTTTCTCCAGTATTTGGATGATTTAATATTTCTTATATCATGTCTTATTTTGCTCTCAGGAAATGCTTAGTTCCTTATCTGACATAATCAGCAATAAACATGGTAAAAAAGTGCTGCTTTACCTCCTGAGCCCAAGAGACCCCGCACACCTCTTACCCGAGATCATTCAGGTGCTTGAGAAAGGTGACGGCAATGCACACAGGTATGGCGTATGAGAAAATGTCCACTTTTCTATGAATGTGCATGCCATTTGGATCAGCCGTGTCAGATGGACGATGAAGAAATGCTCCACTCAAACGCTGAAACATTTTGTGTTTGGTGTTCCAGTAAGAAGGATGTAGCGATCCGGAGGAAGGAGCTGCTGGAAGCCGTGTCCCCTCCTCTGCTGGAGCACCTGTGTGAGAACGCCCAGGCTATGGTGATGGATAAAGCCAGCTGTGTGGCTGTGAGTGACATCCTGGGGGCCGCCATTGGAGATCTCAGGCCTGCCATGGAGGCGGTGGCGGCTCTGGCGGCCGGGCCCCTCGTACCAGGTGGAGAAGACGGCCAGGTAACGCATCTACAAGTTTCAGCCTCAGATATTTGCAGTGCTGTCAGTAATACCAGTATTAGTATGTGATGTTGTTTTCACTGCAGAGGCAAATGCGCTGTTATTGGCATTGAAGTTTATTGAGATTTCTTCACAAAAGGGTTTTTTAATAATAACTGATTCAAAGTCATGTCTTGAAGCATTGGAATCTTTAAAAACTGATCACCCATCTTCACAACTGTGAAGATTTTAATCAAATTGTCATCTCTTGAATTAAAGAATTGTAATATTATTTTCTGCTGGGTACCTGGCCATTCGGGAATCTCTGGTAATGAGCAAGCAGACGGTGCTGTGAAAGAAGCTTTATCTACAGAACCAGTTAAATGCTCTATACCTTTCACAGATCTGAGAACGATCAGTGCTTAAAGGGAGACTTCACTGATTAGCATTAAGCTTTGTATCAGTAGAAACCCGGTAGTATTTTCGAATGACCGTGCTTCCCCCTGTCTTTCATCCACATAAGCCAAAAATACATTTTCTGGCTTTTCTCAGTCTAGAAAGCACCAACTTTTAAAATAATTTTACATTTCTACTACATAAATGACCCAATTTGAATACACAGTCATTTTTAAAGCGGTGAAATATCCCTTTAAACAACAATACTACATGAAATAAATCTTGATGTTGGGAAAAAATATATATTCCATATAAATAATCGCTGGGATCAAATCATTTACTCACGATGCCGGATAGGACACTCAAGACTCGCATATAATATTTTACCATCAAGAGAAAATTCACCAAAGTGTTCATCTTGTTAGAATCCACTGTCCATTAAACATATGTTGCTGGACTATAATACTTCTACCCCTTTGAGAAAATTGTTTTATTCTGTTGATACTTTTGAAAAGGTTTGTAACCAAGTAAATCCAGACAGGTTAAAAAAAAAAAAAAAAAAAAAAATTAATCTCAAATAAACATCTTTAGTTTAATTTTTTTTTCATAACTATACCTGGCTCTCGCCATGAACACATGGAGTGCACTGCAGTTTTAAGGAGAAAATACTAAGCAATGGTGTTGACTTATGCATTTGTACATTGTTTGTTTGTCTTAAAGCATATTAAAAACCTCACATAGACATATAAACATTAAAAGCTTTAAGGTAATGGTTTGATATTTATGTTTCTTGTAGCTGCATATGGCAGAACACCCCGCTGGTCACCTGGTGTTGAAATGGTTGATCGAGCAGGACGCTAAGATGAAGGAGGCAGAGAGAGAGGGCAAGTACAAAATGTTAAACCCTGACACATTCATTTTCTTGATACTTTAGGGTTTCCTTTTCTATTTTAAAAGGTCACTTTGCTCTGTGTAAGCCTGCTAATAAAAACAAAGTGAGCAGTTTTACATGAAAACACAAGTTTTACTGTCCTCTCCTGCCTTATTTTTGTCCACAGAGCGTTTTTCCAGGATTCTTCTGGAGAAGGTGGAGTTGAAGGACCTCAAGACGTGGGCTTCAGTCAACCGTGGTGCCATTGTTCTTTGTTGGTAAGTTTATGGCTGCCACAAATGAACAGATCTAGAAATAACAAAATGCCTTCCTTTTTGTGTACTCTAGTAAATTGCTTTCGGATTGGTGGGCGTAAAGAATAGCACAGCAGCCTTTGTTGTTTGAGCGTTAAATACGTTGAATATACTCCCAGAAGAACATGCCTGTACATTCATTCATGTTTAAAGCCTCTGCTTCACAAAGCCTTAAAGTGCTTATCCTATGACATCACAAGCTCACTATCGCAGCAAATTTGCTGCTTTTCCATCATACTGTCGATTATTAGCTGGAGGAATTGCCCACAGTTCGCTTTGGGTTAAGCACATCTTCCACAGTGCTGCTTCATTATGCCATGCTGTTGTCTGTATGCTAATAAAGGGCTAAATTGTGGCTCGCAGCTGCAAACCCTTGAGTTACACCCCGCAAAGGATTATGGGTTTTTTCCACTCCCCGTCTCAGCCTCAGTCTTTGTGCATGACCTCTTATAATCTCCCTAAGACTTTAAGCAGCGAGAGATTTATTTCTTTATATTCTCAGCCTAGACTCTTTGTTTATTCTGATGTCACTTCTTTTTTCCACCAATCAAATTTCACAAATTTGAAGCCCATGCTGCATACAGAGAAGCACTTAATCTATGAATGGATCTTTGCATTGGTTGGTTGCATGTGATTCAAGTTTCAGCTGCTTTATTGGGTTTTGTTTGTGTTTCCACAGCCTTCTTCACAGTGCAGATGAAAGTGTTGCTGAAGAAGTGAGAGTTATGCTGAAATCCATCCTTCCTAAACTACAGAAGATCCAGAACTGTAAAGGAGTTGAGGTTCTGCTGGAAAAACTGGCCTAAAAGAGGTTGATGTCCCAAATCAATGTTATTTTGTTTTTTCTTTCTTCTGGATTTTTAATTGTGAATTTATATGCTGATGTATGTAAATACAAAATACACAAGAATACCCGGACCTGTGTTTGAGTTATTTATTATTCTTTTTAATGTCTAATCTTGTAAAACAAATCAAGGACATGTCTTCCCCCCCCATATATATATATATATAAAAAACATATTTATACATCATAATTATATTTATTGTAGTACATTGAATATATGCTGTTAAAAAAAACGATTGTCAAGACGAGGGGATTATTTCACTTTCCAATTTCAGGAGGAAATGTTTAATTGGCATGAAAATCACAATGGTCATATAAATGTGCTTTTATTTTGCGCTATATAAATATGACTCGGAGATTTCTATGAGAGATTCATTTGTTATATATAAAAACATCTGAAGTCTTCATACATGTATATGGTAGCTATGCGGATGGAGACATGCAGGCTTGCAAATTAATTTTGTTTCCCTGCTCTACTTCCATCTGTCCTTGGGACTTCAATGATCCCTAAGGATTAATCTTTCAAGGATTATCAATGCTTGCATGAGCATGCTTTTCAGATTTAATTACATTCTAGTTGTCTGCATTCTTATAGACGTCACAATGGCCACACTTTATTAAGTCAACAAGTTTTTGTAATTGTAAGTCACATACAATGCAAAGCTGTTGTAATGAGGATGTCATCTCTGAATTCATTTTAACAGGTTAACCTCTGTAAATTGGCTTTAAGTAATGAAATAGCCCTGCCAATACAGCAGTTAACCTCATAGGAGATCTTTTTCCAATCTGCCCAGCTCAGAGTGCTTCCAGAGGAAACCAGTTGATATAAATCGGCTTTTCTTGATTGACACTAAATGCCTATACAAGATTGTAAAAAGTACTGATGATGAGCTTGTGCTTGGCCAGATGTTAAAACCTTCAACTGATTATTTGAAGCAGTGTTTGTCTACACTGGATTATTTGTCTTAACATTGCCTTTAGCCCATATAAAAATATATTGACTTTTTTTTTTCTTACTATTACTTATGGCACAGTAAAAATCAATGTTTTTAACAGTTGATATCTGACAAATAAATTGGTGTTCCAAGAAGAGTTTTTATTAAACTCCATTATAACCTGTAAGAGCTGTCTAAATGCAGTGATTCAGCATTAAAAAAGTGCTGCTTATGTGTAGTACAAAAGATGTTCAATATAAATGTATCCCAGCAGTTGGCTAAGTTGTTTGAAGACAGTTACTTGGGTGTTCTGGTTGTTTTGAATTTTTTGTTGCCCATGAGTTAATCAATCCATGAAAAAAAAAGTAGGTCAGCGCATCGCACCCTAAAAACAATCTGTGAATGTCTTTGCAGCCCTTTTCACAAACCTCACTTTCCCGCGATTCTTTACAGTGGAGGTGTATTCATAGGCTTTCAGCTTTGCATAGTAGTCAGAGAATTTATTAAACAGGATGGAGATTGGCATGCCGTTGAGAATTATTCCAAACGAGATGCACGCAAATGCAAAAATCCTGCCCAGAGCGGTCTCTGGAAACATGTCGCCATAGCCCACAGTGGAGATGCTCACCTGTGGAATAAATGGACGAGGAATACTTCAGTGTGCAGTAAAATGACAAATGATCTTTTTAGATTTAAAAAAATCAGTCACGAATTCTCAAAACGCCAGAAATGTCATTAGAATTGAATAAAACTAGAGTTAAGAAGAGCAGTTGTAAATTATGCAGAGTGAGGAAGCAACACAGCATTTAATAGCGTTATAGCTGAAAGACACCAGTAAGTCTTGCTCTGTCAGTTCTCTACACAAAAAAGTACTATGACATTACCATGTTTTTTGGACGTGTGCCATGGATATACCATCATAATGTTAGAAGTATTTTGGTGCACTATGTACATCCCATTGTATATGGATATTGTCAGGACCACGATATATTAAAGTATCTTTGCATTATCACCTAATCCCATCCCTTTACCATGGTACAACCACAGTACTTTTTATATCAGGCATAAACCTGAAAAAGCATGTACTTACAGCTGCCCACCACCATGCATGTGGAATGCTGGTGAAGTTTGTGTGATGCACATCATGCTCTACGGTATAAACCATGGCAGAGAAGGTGAAAATTCCCATCGCAATGAAGAGGAAAAGACAGCCTACTTGTTGGTAACATTGCCGGAGCGTGAAGCCGAAGGCTCGAAGTCCAGTAGAGTGACGTGCCAGTTTTAGGATACGAAATATTCTCATGAGTCGCATGATGCGGAGAACTTGCCCCACTTTACCAACCCGTCCCACAGTCTCTATATCGCTACCATGTCTCCCATAGTCGTCACTCTCGAAACTCTCTAAGAGCATCTGAAGATATAATGGAAGGATTGCAATCAGGTCCACAGCATTCAGCACGCTCTTTGTAAAGTGTGTGAGGTCAGGTGTGGACACAAGCCGGAGAATATATTCCATGGTAAAAAATGCAATGCAGAGCATCTCCACATACTCACAGTAGGTCTTCCCACTCACGTGGCTGGTGGTCATCTTCTGCATTTCCTCTACCGTATTGAGAGTCATAGCCACAAGTGATACCAGCACGAAGAAACTGGATGCTACTGCCATGAGCTTGGCTGTGACCGATGAGAAGGGCTTCTCCATCAAGTTCCAAATGAGGAAACGTGTATGACCAAAAGCCATATCCTGAAACAGGTCCTCATGTTCCTCAGTTTCCACCTCTGCCTCAAGTTCTCTTTGCACCTTCAGCTGTTCGTTGAGTTCATCTTGCCGTTCCTCGAATGAAATGCGGCAGCAGCGATGGGTGTTCTTGATACGAACGCCCCAGTAGTTGATCTCCTCCAAGAAGTTGCGTGGGCACAATTCATCTTTAATCCAGAGAACTCCAGTCCTATAGAAGTTGAATATGCTGTGGAAGATGTCTGGATCCCTGTCAAAGAAAAACTCATTGTTCTGGACAATGTAATCATCACAGAGGTCAAGTTTCCTGTTGTGGTCCGTATACGTTGCAAGACGGCCGATTCTTGTTTTGGGATATTTTGCTGCTACCCTGTAAGAGATCTGGTAGACCTTCCCTCCTACGTTGATGTTGAGCATGTAGTTCTTAGTCGGAGAGGACAGTTTACTAGGGGTGGACTGCAGTCTCTCCTCTTCATCGTCTTCATACTCTGCGTAGATGTCATAAATATCCTTACTTAATTCCTGCATCGAATTCCATGGTTTCACCCAGTTTTGCTGGCCGAAAGGAAGCTCGGAGTCCTCTGGATCCTTGGGAGCAGGGGCTGTGACCCCAAGTTTATAGTTGGGGAAAAGGCTTTGCCTCCTGCCTTTAAGCTTGATCATGGTGCCAGCGTCCTCTCAGCTTGGCAGATGCACAGGTTACTGGAGGTGTAGAGGCATTAGATGGCTCTAATACCTCTGTGCTGCTTCCCGCAGTTGCTCAGGGTTCTGACTCAGACTAATGTTGCTGACAGAGAGGATATGAGTGCTTAAAGGTTTAAATACTATGATCCTCTTCCAGACTTTCTCTACCAACCGTGATGTCTTTCATTTGCCATACATTCACCAATCTCCAACCGAATATGAGGATATTGTAGCTTATGAACTACAGCAATAGAGGTTATCTTTTGACATACCCTGGACCAGGCAGAGCTCTGGAATATGGATGAGAATAATTTTGCAAGGGATGGATATCAGACCACATTCTAACCCTCTCCTCCTTTGACTGAACATCGCAAAAACATCGCAAAGTAATCACAAACTCAAAATGCCAATATTTCATTAAAACAATAAGAATAGTCAGTGTTTATTAAAAATTATTTATCTGTGCACATCATTTTTTTTAAATTCCTGAAATAACTTTTTGATAACTTCCCCTCCCTCTAGCAGAGACATCTCATCTCTTCTCTTCTCTGATAACGTGTTTCTCTTCTCTTCTCTTCTCTTCTCTTCTCTTCTCTTCTCTTCTCTTCTCTTCTCTTCTCTTCTCTTCTCTTCTCTTCTCTTCTCTTCTCTTCTCTGATGACGTGTTTCTCTTCTCTTCTCTTCTTCTCTGATGACGTGTTTCTCTTCTCTTTTCTTCTCTTCTCTTCTCTTCTCTGATGACGTGTTTCTCTTCTCTTCTCTTCTCTTCTCTGATGACGTGTTTCTCTTCTCTTCTTCTCTTCTCTTCTCTTCTCTTCTCTTCTCTTCTCTTCTCTTCTCTTCTCTTCTCTTCTCTTCTCTTCTCTTCTCTCTTCTCTGATGACGTGTTTCTCTTCTCTTCTCTTCTCTTCTCTTCTCTTCTCTTCTCTTCTCTTCTCTGATGACGTGTTTCTCTTCTCTTCTCTGATGACGTGTTTCTCTTCTCTTCTCCTCTTCTCTCCTCTTCTCTTCTCTTCTCTTCTCTTCTCTTCTCTTCTCTTCTCTTCTCTTCTCTTCTCTTCTCTTCTCTTCTCTTCTCCTCTTCTCTTCTCTTCTCTGATGACGTGTTTCTCTTCTCTTCTCTTCTCTGATGACGTGTTTCTCTTCTCTTCTCTTCTCTTCTCTTCTCTTCTCTTCTCTTCTCTTCTCTTCTCTGATGAAGAGAAGGTTTAAATACTATGATCCTCTTCCAGACTTTCTCTACCAACCGTGATGTCTTTCATTTGCCATACATTCACCAATCTCCAACCGAATATGAGGATATTGTAGCTTATGAACTACAGCAATAGAGGTTATCTTTTGACATACCCTGGACCAGGCAGAGCTCTGGAATATGGATGAGAATAATTTTGCAAGGGATGGATATCAGACCACATTCTCTGATGACGTTCTTCTCTTCTCTTCTCTGATGACGTTCTTCTCTTCTCTTCTCTGATGACGTTCTTCTCTTCTCTTCTCTGATGACGTTCTTCTCTTCTCTTCTCTTCTCTTCTCTTCTCTTCTCTTCTCTTCTCACGTGTCAATCACATGAGATCGCAGCAATAGCAAACAACAATCCAATGATCCAATCAATTCCAGATGATCAAAATCCAACAGCTTTCTTGTTCGAGAAGCTGTTTCACTCAGAACTACGGTGAACGTGAATTCACCAAGTACAACATGTTCCTGGATCAACATCTTTGTTGATCCTGGAAGAACGTTCTAATCAACCAATCAGATTTCAGGGACAAGTTTACAGTTTGTGTCAAGTTTAGGCTTACAACCAGGGTTTGGTGCTTCTGCATCAGTGTTATTCACCTATCATTTCCCTCTGATTTTTAGGGATAACTTATGGGTAAGGTTAGGTTTAGGGGGAGGGATAGGGTTAGGACTAAATTTTTGGACAGGAATGTTGTTCCAGGATCAGCAGAATATGTTGACCCAGGAACATGTCTTGCTTGGCAAAATCATGGTGACCCAGAACTACTTTGAACCTGATTTCACCAAGTGCATCATGTTCCTGGCTCAACATCTTTGTTCATCCCAGAACAACATTCCAATCAACCAATCAGATTTGTGGGATAAGGTTTGAGTTTGTCAAGTTTAGGCTGACAGACAGGATTAGGTACTTCTTCATCAGTGTTGTTCCCCCATCATTTCTCTCTAATTTTAGGGATGATATATGGGTCGGGTTAGAACTATGTGTTCGGACAGGAATGTTTCAGGATCACAGGCAAAATCAGTGACCCAGAAATATGACACAATAGGAGAAAGAATATTGCAACTTCCCTTTCATACAGTCTTTAACGTCATCAAGCCTTCCAAAGAACATGACATGATTTAACAATTTATCTTCTCTCTCACTTCACACCAAAAGACAGGAAGCTAATTTTAGTGCTGGTATGACAAAATAAAAAGCAAATATACACATTAAGTCAAGCACACACTGTATTATTTTTTACAATTATTGTTTGTCACACTATATAAAATGATCCCAGTGAGATCTTGGGTAAAGCCCAAGTGCGACATCAACTTATTTCGTGTCAGACTCCACAATACACATCACAGCCAACACTTTGGTCCCAACAACCGGACACTTCTTTGGAGCTTAATGTTTATCACGAAGGCAGTTAATTACTGTAGTGAAAATAACATTACGCATTTAAAGACAATAGAGTGCCTTAGATGAGAAATCTTTTACAAACGTGAAATGGCTCTCAGACAGCAAAATTGTAATGTGAACCCAGCTGTAATTGAGGTTATATCTACACATTTCATTATGCTTGTGCTGCCACTGCAAATATAAAGTTATAAATATCAGTTTGCATCATCATCTTTAATTAACACTACCTCAAAAAAGTAAGGACTTAAAAAAAAAATCTGGAGTTCACCAGTAATTATCACACTGATGGTAATTATGTGATGAGTGCATATAAATGCTATTATTCTGCATTATTATATAACATTATGTGCAGCGACCAGAATTTGAGTCTGGATCAGATCCTGGCCTGTCTAACCTAATCTAGTCTCAAAGGAGCCTATAAAACTATAAAAAATGTTTTTATATAATTCTATGCAATTAAACATTCAATCACAAGGTTAATTTTCATTCTGACCAATAAAGAAACTTACTTTAAACTTTCATTTTATTTTACGTTTGCAAATGTTTCCTTTTCACAATACAGAGCATTTTGTTCCCCTGTACACTGCTATAAAAGGTCACAGGAACAGCACACAAACATACAAAATAGTTTAACAAACTTCTTTTTTTTTTTTTTAAATACATTTTCCTCTACCCCAGTACAGTGCCCAACCATAGCAAAATTGTCTCAGTCAAATGTATACAATCTTATTTACAGAGGAACATTTGATCAAAGTGCTTGAAGAATCCTGATGATGTTTTCCAGAGAGGGATATATACAATGTTTTACAAATGTTGTAACAGCACTTTTCCCTATAAGCTTTTTTAACCCAGAAAGACACAAGAAGCTTCATAATAATGTGTCTCTGGGAAATAATGTTCATTTGGAAAACAGAAAGAAAGAAACTTACATCTTAAAGACATGGCCATCTAAAATATGCATTTTCATTTAAATATTTCAGGCATCCACACACACACTACTGGCCATCTATTCTTGATTCTGGTTCTCCAGCTATGCCATCATCCTTGGAAGTGGGAAAGTAAGGCTGTTGAATCATTTTGGGACCGTTATGGTGTGAGTGAAGGTAAAAACCCAAACCCTCAGAATTCCTTGATGCTTTGAACACACAAGCGTGAGCAGGATGCAAATACTTTCTGGTACCACAAATGACATCCTCTTATTGGGTGGAAAAAAACCTTTGAAATGCACTTCAGAAGGCAGGTGGTTGTGAAACCGTTGAAACGGCAGCAGTTGCCATTGGTGCCAAGTGGCTAGTAAATAAACTGGAGCATTGTAGGGGTTTCGGGTTATGACAAGTCATCTTCTGTGTTTACCACTGAAATCTGCAGGAAAAGGACAAAAAAATGAGGGGGCTGAAGTTCTAGATGCATTATAGCTTGTTAGGAAAACGTGAAGCTTTTAGAAAAATGAAACTGACTTCTGGGCATAAAATGTAAAAGGAGCACAACCACAGGCCTGTTTACACCTGGTATTAAGATGTGTTTTGGTCGAACGGATCACAAGTGGACGACGCTAAATACAGGCGTTAGCGGGGTCTAAATGCTTTGAGCTTATCCACTTTCAGAGGTAGTTGTAAACGCATCAGACCGCATTGCTTTCAAAGTGTAAACGCTCATGCCTACTCTCCGCCTACTGACCTAATAAGTAAACATTATGGGAAGCGGCTAGCAAGAAGAGATTTAAACTGTCGGCTGAAGACCCAAGTTTGGTTTGAAGATGAAAAAACGTACCAAGCACAATGTTCTCTCACCATTCCTGATTTCTAACACACACTCACAGTGTTCGGCTGGTCTTGAGCTGTCAGAGCAGAAATGAAATCTGATGCTCGCCGTATGTTTTTCCATCGTCTCAGGCCGTGTTCATATGTAAATTGTGCAAGCTTTTTTCGTCCATTAGATCGAAAGATCTGAAAAAGCCCATACATTTACCCCATAGACCCTCCCCTCGAAGAAATCAGGACAGAAGTGGTTGAAAGTGGACAAGAGAGACAGATTAAAACACCAGGTGTAAAAGGATTTGCGTCTCCTTGTGATCAACCAAAGCGTATCTTAAAGGAATACTCCACTTTAAAATGAAAATTCTGTCGTCATATACAGTAACCAGGCAGTTTCTGGTCTCATTGACTTTCATAGTAGGAAAAAATATATACTATGGAAGTCAATGAGACCAGAAACTGTCTGGTTACTGATATTCTTCTAAATATCTTCCTTTCTGTTCAGCAGAAGAAAGAAATTCATACAGGTTTGAAACAACATGAGGGTGAGTATATGATGACAGAATTTTCATTTTAAAGTGGAGTATCCCTTTAATACCAGGGGTAAAAAGGGCCACAGAACTAATCCATTTTTGGCATTATGGCATAGCAGAGAAACATGTGCTTTTAACAATGAGGTAGATGAGAAAATCTATGGTTTCATTAATTTCAAACCGCAGATAATGATTATGCATTACTCACAGCAGGATATGTGTGGCCTACAGAAGCACTGTGTCTTGTGATATCGATATTGAGGTCTTCCTCTGTGGTCTTGAGATATACTGGATTATCGAAGTTCATGCTCTTCTTATTTTTGATCTGCCAGTTGCGCCACATTAAGTAACCACCCGCAGCAGCCATGGCCAGTAACACTGCAGGCAAAGAACAATGAATTTAATAACTAACAATTCATCTGTAAAAACAGTGAAAATGTGCTAGCCAGTGTGTAATATTAAGAGAAGAAACGTGTTAAAACTCCAAAACTATCCTGACAAAATGTAGTTTTCTTTCCTGTGTGACATATGCCCAAACTTTGTTTCAATATTAAACGGCTCATAGACTTTATTACAAGCTTAATGGCTGTAGTTACGTCATAGCCATGAAACATGATTTGCTACTTGCTAGTTGGTTGAAGGTGGTATTATCAGGAATGACACATTCATTCTACAGAGCATTTGATTGGTCAACAACCGGCATAGTGCAAAACTTTTGGTCCAATTTCCCTGGAAGAGGAAGTATGGATTTCAAAAGGATTCACCTGGTAAAGATTGGTCAACTTTTAGGAATACATTAACACATACAGTAGAGGACTTCAAAGCTAACATACATGGAATAAATCAATTTGAATTCACCAACAAACACAGAATTATAAAATCATAAATATTACACAATTGCATACAGCATAACATTACAGGAGCAGAAACAATGTACTTACACACAGGTAGAATAGCCCAGGCAGCAGCGGATCCTTTGGCCGATGAATTTACTTCATGTATGGAGGTGCTTATGTTTCCTTCTAAAAATAATTTAAAAAAAGTAGTAGAAAAGGTCAAATCTAAAGACTATGAAACAAACTAGATCAAGAGTCCGCAAAGCAACATAATAATGGAAATGGCATAAATGAAGTTTTGATTTGAGGGCAAATAAACAAGCTGCAACAAAAAGGAATGGGAGGTGGGGGTCTATTCTAAATGCAGTGTTAAAGACTATGGCTACAGTTTTATTTCCAGATTAAGATTCAAGAAGATGGGAGGCAACTAGCCTTACCAGTATGAACTGGTTCAGAGGCAACCTTTGATATTGCAGATGCTGTAAAAAAAATTAGTATAAGTATAATAACTGGAGGCTCCTTTTCCATATAACATTTTTCACAAGTATGTTCTTAAAGTGCATGCTTCAAATAATCCAACCACAGTCAATGTTATCCACCTTATTTTTAACATGGTGCAGCCATTTGTAAATATCTGGCTCTGGTATCACCCACTTCCTTGTTAAGCGGCTTGATTTTGCAAACTGGTATTTCTTATCATATTATTGTAATGTTTTGTCATAATTGTAAACACTATTTTGTAGTGCAAATAGTTTTACCATTTACTGTACTTTGTTATTCTTCTAGTTCTTTAATTATAGCGGCTAATGAATCGAAAGTCTCGCACATTCACAGAAAAAAAAGGAAGTTTCACATAGCAAAATAAGGTAGATAGGCTAAATGTAAAACAATCTGCAAACTTTCAGTCTGGCATTTGTTAATCTAGAGATTAAAGGGACACTTCACCCATTTGCATTAAGCTTTGTATTGTTAGAAACCCAGTCATATGCCCGATTCGAAAGTCTGATGCCCGATGGCTCCCTTTACGAGCCGCAATATAGCGAAGAGCAGCTGAGGCTGATGGAGGAACAGGAGGCGGCTGCTGCGACCGAGGCAGAAGACCAGCCAATCGCGGATGCGGACTGAACATCCCAGCACCATGCAATAATTCACCATTTCGAAAGAAATACAAACGAGGAGTAATTCACTAATGAGTTCACCAACTAACTAGAAATTTTGTGTGAAATGAATTTCAAGCTCTGGTGGTAGCTAGCCTTGTAGACGGAAGAGTGATTTCTCTGATAGGCAGATACCTCATAGGCGGTGTTCTGGATTAGTGGGAGTGGCTTGTGGAGCTGTGCAATGTGGTGCATTGTGGGAGTTGTTGTCTTCCATACAAATGTGCCCTAAAGTTACTTTCTGTCTTTCCTCGGTCAAGGCACCAAATTCGAAATTTATGTTACATTCATATATGACCCACTTTCAATAAAGATTAATGTTCCCACAGGTGAAATGCTCCTTTAAGGGGAACAAAATCAGCAGATCTTAGTTGTGACCAGTAGAAATTCAAGAAAATATGTGAATATTTGAATATCCCACATCAATCTGTGCTTATGTAAGGAGGGACTAGCATTAGATAAAGTTCCCAAAATCACAAAGCAGAGCTTTTATTAACAGGTCAGTCATCACACCAATCAGTCCACCTCAATGCAAGCTTGAAGGAAATGTTAACGTGCCACTTCTACTGACTTCAATTGTGAAGCCAACTATCATTATTGCAGGAAGCAAATCAAAGACATTGATCTCCATGCATGTGCAGTTCTCATAGTAACTGCTTTACCTTTAGGGTGAGTGGGGTGAGGGGTCAGCCTCCCTCCATCTCGAGGGGCAGCAGTAGGTGCCTCTATCATAAGAGAGCATTACAGAGCCGTAGCAATAAAACGGCTAATTCTTAGCTTTATGGTAATTTGCAATTGTTTTTAGCACTGCAGTCAGAACGGGCCAAAGATGACCACCAAAGACGGATCATGAATGACAAAAATATGGATGGTACACATTCAAAAATGTAACCGAATGCAAATGCTTGATCAGCAATACACTGACAAATGTTACGAAATGAAAGTTACGTGCCTGGTCTGCAGCGCAGGCCATCCGAGGAGAGTGTCTGGCCTTGCGGACACACACAGGTATATTTAGGGGAATGTTTGTTAATTTGTGGAGCTGGCAGACACATGAAGGAACAGCCTCCATTCTCCATCTTCTCGTTACACCAGTTGGTCCCTTTTGAGAAGACAACAAAACCTGGTTACTACCAACATCTCCCCAGACTCTTCAAGATCAAATCAGAGCTCAAAGTCTTCAAGGCTTCTGTTCTTTCCAAACAATGGAGACGTTTGTGAGTCACAGAATCAGTAAAACATTAAAGAAAACTCTAGATAAATTCAGGACACACCAGACAGCTGAATTAGCTCATGGTACACAATGATGTCCTGTGGTTCATTGAGGTTGCTGGCCAGCACAGTTACATCAGATCCTGTGAACTTGTTTGCGCCATAGATGGCCTCATTCTCACCGTCTGTCCAGAAAACTCGATCCTGCGATGGGAAAAACAGTGAGGATAAGAGAGAAAACAAACTTGGTTTGTTAAACCAAATAAAATCAACAAATGCTCACGTACTGCTATGGCACAATTTGATACTTATATTGATCCATTTTATGCCGGGTTCAGGCTACACAATATAAGCCAAATTTTGGCATGATCCGTTTGACGTAGGGTGTCATGGTGATTCATAAAAGACAATGGGCATCGGGACTCAATAATTGATCGTTTTTATCTCTTAAAGTGTGTCATACTGAACGACAACTCTGCTGCATCTGCGGCGCTTCATGACGTCACAAGACTAACATGTTTCTTTTTTTCCGGTCGTCCACAACAGGTTCCGTCACATCTGTGAACTTACGGAAGATCTTTTGTGCTCTTATTGGTCAGATAGCTTTCAAACATGGCAAAACAAAAGCGAGACAATGGTATTGGTGCTGCTAGGTAGAATTATGCAATGGAAGAAAGGTTCATAGAGCTACAGTAATGGCAACAATACTCCTGCCTTTATGATGTTTCCTCGAGGGACGAACACGACCGAGTTAAACAAGATAAATTCTGGTGAACGTTAGTGAAGGCTCTTCAGCAACCCGGTGAGTACTGGAATCAGTATTAGGCTAGTCCAACCTTTGTTTACACTCTTGTGAAGTCAGTCACTAGTTCGGTCTTCTCGATGACATCACGCACGTTGTTAAAGACGGCAAGTGATGATTGGTCGGGAAGCAATGTGTAGTCTGACATGTTTCTTGTCTATGACAAGAATTCAGGATGAACCCAGCATTAGTTGTCAGGTGTAATTGATCTAGTTGGTATACCTCAAAAACAGTAAGGGCAAAAGGGTGGGCCAGGTATTCTGACGACTGCAGGACCTTTCGACGGTTGTCTCCATTCAAGTCTACACTACAGAGCATGTGCAGCTTGGAATCCACCCAGTAGAGTCTTCCCTTGATCAAATCTATAAGACAAGAGGCATGATCAGGGGATAATTCTGTCTGGTTGATAGTTGGTCAAACAATAATCAAGTCAAAAGAGCCCAACTCCCGTTCAACTGAAGCCCTTCAGAGTTTTGCTCCAACCCTAAATAAACAGACCTGAACCAGCTAGGAAAGGCCTTCAGAATTACTTGAAATCTAATTCTGGCATGTGAAAGGCAGGTATGTTGGAGCAGTGTCACATCTAAAGTCTGCAGGACTGTGGCCCTACACTGAGATTTACCAGAGGTGCCAAACTCTGCTCCTGGAGGGCCACCGTCCTGTAGTGTTTAGTTCCAATCTTCCTCCATCAAAAACTTGTAGTTTTCAAGTAATCCTGAAGCACGTTATTAGCTGGATCAGTTGTGTTTGATTAAAGTTGAAGCTAAACTCTGCAGGACTGTGGTCCTCTAGTTCGGCGGAAATTGTCCAAATGTCCAAACTGAAGTCCAAATGCTTCTACAAACCCCTAACCCACAGATGTCTTACTTCATTCATGGTGGGCCACAGTCCTGCAGAGTTTAGTTTCAACTCTGAAATTTGCTAGAGAACTACAGGCTGGTGTGTTGGAGCAAACTAACTTTGTAGGACTCTGGCCCTTTCAAAAGCCAAGTTTGACACCCCTGCCCTAAACTGGCAATTACCACTAGTTTCTGGGAAAGCAGAATACCCTGGAAGCCAACCTTGCTCTTCGAGAGCTAGAATCCTGCATGTGACCCTAATCAAACACACATGAACCAGCTAAAGCAGGGTTGGAGCTGAAGTCTTCAGGTAGCCTTCTGGTTCAACTATTGAAGTTGGTTCAAAAATAAAGTAGGTGAAACATCACAAAACTTCACACACCAAGAGTGATTCCATTGGGCCACTGAATGTCTGTATCAACTAGGACCTGTCTGTCAATCCCGTTCATACCAGACTTCTCAATCTTAGCTGGCTCGCCCCAGTCTGACCAATACAGGAATCTGTAATTGAAGGACACGTATGCAATTATTTGAAATTTATACTAGCTCAAAACAGATGATCACCTTTAAAAGGTTTTAAATGAGCAAATTTGAAAACTTTTAGAGAGCAGTGGAAATGTTTTGATAATACCCATTCCAATCAATTTACCCTGAAAGAGGATCCACAGCAATAGAGGCTGGTTCTTTTAGGCCACTGTTAAAGAGCACCTTCCTCTTGGTCCCATTGAAGTTGGCAACAGCAATACTCTTACTGCCCAGGTCTGACCAGTAGATGTTTTTGTAAATCCAATCCACTGCAATCCCAACAGGAGTCTGAACATTGTCAATCACCTTCGTATGGCTTGCTTCCTGCTTATCCAATACTGTGCTGTGAAAAAACAACAACACACCAAATCATCAGGCAAATATAGGTTTGTAAGCCATCCAAGTAGTAAGAGAAACACATTTCTAACATTTATGCATGAATACCTATTCATATAGTAGTTACTATATGACTTTAAAGTGAGGAAGAGGCAACAGAGAGCCAGCGGTTACCTAAAAATTGCCTTCTGCCCCAGGTCAGCCCAGAATATCGTCTGCTGAACAAAGTCAGCATCAAGGGCAACTGTGTTCCGCAGCTGCTCCACAATCTGAGTATATTCACGGCGCTCCAGGCCTAGTTTGCGGATGTCTCTTCGATTAGTGAAAATCAGGCAGGGCTCTTTACCTGAAAATGCAAAAAGAGGAGTACCATAAATGCAGGAGTTCAAAGTTATCAGGGTGTCTGCAGTTCAGTAGAAAGTATTAAAATATCTTAAATTTACCCTTCCCAAATTTAAGGTCATTAAAAGACTTAAAAGCCACATGGAAATATCTGCTGGTCCAATGTATGATTTCAATCCGTGTTCAGACTCAAATATCGAGCGGAAGTTTACACGCGGCTGTGAGGTATCTGGAAAAAATAGTTCCACTATAGCAAATAACACGGATTGAAATCATACATTGCGGCGATATATTTGTTTTTAATCATCAACGAACACCACTAACCACCACTAGAAAAGAGCCTCAAAGTGCTAAATACCGGAATTATCCTTTAAAAAAAGTTATTAAATTGACACCTTATCTTTACTTTGGGAATTCAGGCCAAAGCTTGCATCTTGTTATTGTGTGTATATAAACAATTATATAGGCTGGGTAATTTTTTACTGTGTCATACACACATACACACTCTACAGACATAACCCAAAGCAGAGGAATTCTAGCATTGAGCGGAGTTCTGCTGCTGCAGTATAAACACACCATAACTCTGGCTTGGGCTGTTTCAAAGCAATCTATTTAATTTTTATACTTTAAAAAACTGAAAAAAAAAAAAAAATGTCTTGAGAAAGACATGTACAGTACCTGATGAATACACTATGTTGGAATTACTGAAAATAAATTCCACTGCCACCATTGGTATGCATACAATTTTCAATAAATCAAGTCTGTCATCAATTATTCCTTACTTGTTTGAATGTGAAACCCAATGTTTAAAACAAATCACCATTTGTTTAATTCAGTCAAGCTACAAAACCAAGGGTGGAACCTCAAACGAAGCACAGAACTTGACAAGCGCTTACCTACAGCCTTGCACACTCCAGTGGTGGGGTCCATCTGATAGCCATTGTGACACTCACATTTGTAGCCTCCCTTAAGATTTATACAAATTTGACTACATATACCAGGGTTGAGGCACTCATTGACATCTGTGGAGAAACAATCATAGTCTCAGTTCCTATTGAGGAGCACAGTCACAAAGATCCATTTTTTAGGAACCATAATAATCAATACTAAATTCATTTTTGGGCTATATTTGAACAGTACGTGTGGCTATTCATACCACCGCAGGTCTTGCGATCGATGAGCTGGAGTCCTGGCGTGCAGTCGCACTCGTAGCCAATCGTCAGGTCGCGGCAGATGTGCGAGCAGCCTCCGTTATTGAGCAGGCATTCGTTCATATCTGAAACAAAATGTGGATTGCTGCGTTACACACTTGGAATATCAATGTGGCACATTCACAGGAGACGCATGGATGCAACATGCTGACATTTGCAAGGATCAATAATCCAGAGGGGTCCCACATGATGAATGTCCCCAAGGTGGAACCATGTCCTTGAATCAGGTTTGAAAACATGGAGCGTGCTACTCTATATTGACTCCATGCTGGACAAATGTGCCATAACACTCAGTGTTTTATAGCTTTGATGAATGATGTTTTGAGCCCATGTCAACTAGTCGTGGATTACAACATAAGCTGTGCTTGTTCTATATGGAAAAAAAACTGTAAAAATTCCTGTCCTCTGTCCACAAACTGTGTATTTGTGCATGGTATCCTATAACAGCCAAAAAAGAGAAGCTAAAATATTTTCTGTTCTCTATTTTTTCAAGCATTGTGATGAATGGTGTGAAAAAATAATATAAAAAAAATGTTTTGGACCAACAAATGCAATCAACGCTGACGTAGAAAGTGACAAGACAATATCAGGTCTTAAGGTCTTGTATATTAAGATACAATAGCTGAAGTTCTGCTCACTTCCTCTGTGAAGGCCTTTTTCCAACTTGATTCACACAGAATGTGCATCAAAAGTCAAAAATGGATCAAAATAAAATCGGATTTCACTTTTAAAGGTTCACCCAAAAAGATATTTTGAAGAATGTTGGTAACCAAACAATTCTGATGACCACTGACTTGCATGATTAAATTACAACAAATCTAATTTTTTGGTGTTTTAAGCACTGAGATCTGGATTATTTTGACTAGATTCACATTGTGATCCATTTCAAGGTCTTTTAGCGAAGACTGTTTAGTCACTGTTTTTCAGAACTAAACTGATCCTGTAACAGACACATCAAGAGTGGGGCAGAATTCCTATTTGGCATCCCTTTTATCCGTCCCCACGGTCCATTCACACCCCAAACATCTGGAACAGTTTAAGCATTTAGGTCAAGACGTACAGCTTGAAACAATTTTCCCATGCTAACTTTTAGACTCAACAATGCTGTCTAACAGACTACTGTTGCTGTGTGAACTAATTATACAGCAGGTTCTCCCTCCTGATGCACCCATGATGCTTCAGCCTGTATTTAACCAAGTCAGCACACTACACACAACAGAAACATTTGAGTAAACTGTTCTAAGATCAAAGTTCGAAAAATCTCCCATTGACACATATTACAAGAATGTTTGCTGAGGTCACTTTAATAGTCACAAACTGAATAATGATTGGTGTTCTTAAAGGGTTAGTTCACACAAAAATGAAAATTCAGTCAAATTCTGAATTTCTCACTCTCATGTCATTCCAAACCCATAAGTTTTTGTTCATCTTCAAAACACAAATTAAGATCTTTTTGATGAAATCCGAGAGCTTTCTGTCCCTCCACTGACAGTTTACACAACTACCACTTTGACGCTTCAAAAAGTTCATATGAGTTGAGCAGTTTAGCAGCACGTTTGAGCTTCAAGAACCAATGAGGTTCATTCTCGTGTTACGCAACACGTTTGAGCTTCAGCAAGAACCAATGAGGTTCACTCTCGTGTTACGCTGCACGTTTGAGCTTCAGCAAGAACCAATGAGGTTCATTCTCGTGTTACGCAACACGTTTGAGCTTCAGCAAGAACCAATGAGGTTCATTCTCGTGTTATGCAGCACGTTTGAGCTTCAGCAAGAACCAATGAGGTTCACTCTTGTGTTATGCAGCACGTTTGAGCTTCAGCAAGAACCAATGAGGTTTGTTCTCATGAGGTTTGTTCTCATGTGTCAAGCAGGTTCGGTTGCACTTCTGTTTATGTTCGCCGATCAATGTTTATATGTGACTAAAAGCCTAAATTAAGTCTGTTCATCATATAAAGCGATCAAGTCTCATCAGAAAATGTGGACAATACCGCTAAATTCATATGGATTAGTTGTACAATCTCTTTATGAGCTTTTTGAAGCATCAAAGTGTCAGTTGCATAGCTGTCAGTAGAGGGGCCGAAATCTCTCAGATTTCATCAACAAGATCTTCGTTTGTGTTCTGAAGATGAATGGAAGTCTTATGGGTCTGGAACGACATTAGGGTGAGTCATTTATCATTTTTGGGTGAACTAACCCTTTAATTGTGTTTATTTGCATAGTGAATTGTAATTTTTTTTTTTTTTTATCCATTTAAGTATTTATAGAGAACTCTACACTGCAAAGACAGTGTAACTTTACAGAACTGATGATGCAATTCAGTTATGCAGAATTAAAAACTAAGCTTTTTGTAGCCCTTTTATACATAGCCACTAGACTTCATAATTTATTGTCAATTCTAATGTTGGGGAAGTTGGAAATAATACATAAAAAAACAAACATTAAAAACTAATATGTAATTATGTAATACACTTAGGTGAACCACATTTAATTATTTGACACACTATTTGACAAGATATTTAATTCAAAGTGATAGACCTTCTCTGACATTTTTAGATGTCTATAGAAAACAGTGATGTCAGAAAGCCAAGTGGTCTTTTGTAAGGAGAAGAACAGCAAAACACTTGTACGTACTGCACTCTTTGATGGGTTCATCACTCCAGTCAGGACAGTCACGGACCTTATTACACACTTTACTCATCTCAATGCACTCTCCACTCCGACACTTGAACTGGTCAGGACCGCTACACTGAGTTACTGAGCAAACAGACAATGAGAACATTAGTTTCAGTCCTTGAAATAAATCAAACACAAAAATATAGGATGTGAACCAGTCAAAACATGTAAAATGATACTGTAGAGAAGCAGTTGGTGGGTTGTGACAATATAGGATAGCAATTCTGTTTATAAATGCAAATAATAATAGTAATATTCATGCAAAGATAAGATAGCAAAATAGGCTTAATTAAAATAAATGCACTACTTGGACTTTATTAATCGGTCATTTGGTAATATGGCTAATACTAATTCAATATTTGGTCCAGTGTTTGTTACATGTTTTATGCTGGTGGATAAATTATGAAACACTGCCATTATATAAAACTGTCTACTATCATATTCAGCCAATGTCATAATCTTTCATATTACTGGGCTGTTAATGGTAATATTAAAAACTTTCTTGGGTTTTAAAGCTACACTGTGTAGGATTTTCTCCCATCTAGCGGTGAAATTGTTTATGACTACCAACTGAATATTACTTTCTAGCCCCTCCCATTCCGAGGGCTTTTTAACTCCTACGGTGGCCGTATTATTTCAAACCTGCCGGCAGTCGCGAGTAATCTCCCCCTCGCATTCGTCACGGCGCCACTGAGTGTAAAAACGCGAAAGGCGAAGCTTGAATTTCCAGGTATGTCCCTCTTTGGCTAATGTATTTTCAAGATGGAGGCGCAACATGGCTGCCGCCATTCGAGCGACCCGCTCGTATGTATTCTGAATGGCAGATTCTACACTTTCGAGAATACTTGATTAGTTGGTAGAAGTAATTACACATTAATGAGCACATATCATTTTGAAAGAACAAAGTGTTTTTTGCTAAGAATCAGCTTAAAAAAAATGACACAGTGTAGCTTTAAGGATATTTTGTTAATGAGCTCAACGGACTCACAGTTTTTGCAGTTGACTTCATCTGTGCCGTCTGCACAATCTCTGAGCCCGTTACACTGTCGGCTGCCATGGATGCAGGTGCCGTCATCGCACTTAAACTGGTCGGGCCTGCAGGTACGGGCCGCTGCAAATGAAGCAAACACAGACCTGTTAGTTAACCAGAAGCTGGAACATGCAGAAAACAAAAGGTCATGTTTCCATGACAAGAACAGGAACGCGCAATAAACTCCAGCCATACACTCCAAAACAAAACAACCCCAACAAAGAACTTACAGCAGTTTTTCTCGTCGCTGCCATCCTTGCAGTCCGGGTCCCCGTCGCAGCGCCACTTTCTGTGAATGCATTCCCCCGAGCCGCACTGCATCTCACTGGGCGAACACTTCGCTGGCGGCGTTGGGTGTCGACCGCAGCGCTCCGGCGACTCGTCCGATTGGTCCTGGCAGTCCACGTCGTCGTCGCACAGCCAGCTTCGGGGAATGCAGGTGTTGTTCCCACAGGGGACTTCACTGGGGCCGCAGGAGGCAGGAGCGCAGTCCTGTTCGTCGCTGCCATCCCCGCAGTCATCCTCACCGTTACAGACGAAATTACGAGACACGCAGCGGCCACTGGCACAGGTGAACTCCAGAGGGGCGCAAGTAATGTTCCCTAATAACACCACACAGGAGAAAGTGTGTGATGCAGCTGACAAAAGGGCTCGACAAATGCTTCAGGGTTTCAGAATAGTCTTGTGGACACTAATAATGGCAAATCATTTCACAGAGATAGTATAGCTTTAATATAAAAATATAGCTTTAATAGTGCTAAATTTCCCTCAACAACCGTCAGCTTGTCTTACTGTCTGCATCAGTGTTGTAATTGGTAACTAAAACTATTACAAAACTATTACTTCTCTGGTTCATTTCTTCTGTTCAGTTCCTAGAGGTCAGACGTCCACAAGTAAAATCATGAACACACTGGAGAGCTGCTTTATAGTAGAAAATGAGGTTGTAATTCTATTTGAAATACACTGACATGGTTTTTTTCATGTTTAATACTTTAAAGCTGCTTGATTTATTGTGATCTATTGTATAAAGTGCTATATAAATAAACGTGACGTAACTTATATTTTTGTTATTGAAATGAAAGCGTGCAGCACATATTTACACATTCATTTAAACCTTGCTCTCATCAGTGTGTGTTCGGCTTCAGGATGTTTGCTAACAGTGTATCACTGCTCACGTATTCCAAAAGTGAAGAATGAAAAAGAACTTCACCGTGAGTAAATCTGGGACTTGTATAAAAAATTAATTACTAAAATGTCAACTAATAAAATATAAAAGCTTATTCAAAAAATTAAAAAAATTACTATAATAGTATATAGAATAAATAAAAATAAAACACTGGTCTGCTTTTATTCAGTCAAAGAGCACTTACCAAAAGTAGTTTCATGCAAGTACCTTTCATGCAAGTTCTACATTCATTTTGAACAATACTCGTTTTAGGACAACTTTGATTAACTTTTTTTGATCCACTTCAGATGTTGACTACTGTACCTTGTAACCAATCAGGTCAACGTGTGATCATCAATGAGTGGATCTCTGAGCTGGTGTGAGTGAGCGGAGACGGGGCTCATTTGCATATTCATAGAACCGGCTATACTAAACGAGGCAAGGGTGTAGAGTTACATTCAAGCTATTTTAAGGAATGAAGAACTTTTTCTTCAAGGAAAAAACATTTAAATATGTACTTTTGGTGATCAAAGAGGAGTTTTAAGGGATACAACTTTCAACAGGGGGACCTTAAAGAAACTTTAAGACTCTATTACTCTTTTATTCAGGACAAAAGCACAGATGTATTTGATTGGGACGGCATTACAAATCAGTCTGTAAAACACAAATGTACCTATCCAAGCATAATTCAAACAGGGCTTAAAAGAAAAAACTGAGATAATTCCTTAATTCCTCAGAGTTTACTTTGGCTCTTGATGACTCGTTTCCAATTATTGGCTTTATATGCAAAGCAGGAGATGAGGAAACCGGGAACTGAAACTGATTGTAAGAGGCGTGATTGTAAGAGGCGTTGTTGTGTCTAGTGACTCACCACAATTAATCTCGTCCTCTCCGTTGTCACAGTCTTTCTCACCGTCACACTTCCAGAAGACGGGAATGCACTGCGTGGAGCCGACGCCACAACTGAACTCGTTCACTCGACAGGTTCTCGTGTCTGGGAGGAAAAGCCAGGCAGGACCATAAGACAATTCACCTTAAACATCCGATTTTACAACTCTACAGACAATTTGGTGACCCATACTTAGGCCAGTAACGCCTTCTGAACGGTAACCTTTACTAGCTGCTTCCCACAGAAGACATCACTTTCACATAATTGGTGAAACTGTGTAAAATAATCTATTCTAAGTGCTTGCCAGGCTTAGCATAAACAAACATTGTTGTACAACACGTAACATGGGTGTAAACCTTCACAAAGAAACAACCTTTAGACTGATGTGAACAATTAGGTTGAAACATTTATCCCTTTGGCAACCCTCCAATGGTTAAGAGAGGTTGGCGGCTCAAACACGACAGGAAACTTAATATCAAAAGGAAGGAGGGTGCTGTTGCGTAATCCATGAAACCTTTGATATTTTACACCATAAGGCTGAACTGTACAAACGTAACATATCCTTCATATAAACGACCTGCTGCATGAGAAAGCAAAAACCAAACGGAAATATTGAACATGAGATCTAGTATCTTTAAAACATCACATGTGAGTTTATAGCCACCCATGTGCAAAAGTTCATGAACACACACACACACATTGTTGGTCCCTTTCCATTGACTGCTGACTAACTTTCCAACAGCTGGTCAAACAAGACTTGATATAGAGCAGCCACGCATAACTGCACGTACACGGTACTTCTGCTCTCGACTGTATAGCTACAGCAGGTTATTAAAGCAATAGATCATTTTTTAAGCCCCTGTCGTAATAAGAGCTTGAACTTCAAACTAATCTCATCATTCTATGCATCAGAACAAAGACATGCTGAGAAGATATCCATGTGCTTTTGTAATGGATGTCATGTAAAATCTTAAACTAAAACATATACTTCACAGTTGAGATAAGACTCTCACACTCAGGTTAAAAATAAACAGGTAACTGTATGGTCTAGCTTTCAAGGTTACCCACTCAGACAGTGAACACAAAGTCACAGCGAAGAAGGTGAATCAATATGTGTTAAAGGTGGAATCTGACTTTAGACTTACGGCACATTTCGATGCTCTCGTCCGAGCCGTCCTCACAGTCCGGTTCACCATCGCACTGCCATCTCTTGGGAACGCACTGTCCACTGCGACAGACGAAGTCCACCTCGGCACAGGTCTTCCTCACTGAAACGGTCAAGAAAACACAACCGTTACAAAACCTACTTTTTAGCAGAATCAGCTTCAAAGGGAGGGAAAAACAAGCCATGCACAAACATGTCAATTCAAGAGTGCTTGAAATACTTGCTAATGACCCCTAGGTATCCAAGCAAAGATTTAGAAATGCTGTACGAGTTGCAAATTTGACACTTTTGGCACAGTTTGATCACAATACCACCCTGGTAATCCAGAGTTCTCGCGAGAGCACAAGTTGAATTTGCTCAGCGAGTTACTCTGGTGTCGAGTAATGATGCTCATTAAATATGCCCCTCGATCTGAGCTGCACCAATCACATCGGGTTATCTGATATAGGCGGGCCAGAGGCGAGCTAATCAGATGACGACTGCGCTGTGACGTCGAAGTCATTAGAAAACATTGCAAGATGGCTATGGATGAACACCAGTTGTTTGAAACGGCTTTGGCCGCTACAATGAACGAGTTAGACTTGGCTTTTTATCTAAAAGAGGAACAGAAGACGGCGCTCGAATCGTTCCTTTGCAAGAAGGGCGTTTTTGCTGTTTTGCCGACCGGATACGGCAAGAGTCTAATCTACCAGTTAGCTCCGCTGGTAGCTAAGCGTATGGGGCTTGTTGTGATTGGTCGTAGTGTTATCCAATTGCGTGCAGTGAGATTTTCAAATGCATGCTTGGTGCCGCCCCTCGAGCTGGGCGATTTTCATTGGTCGATGCCAGACTATTAATCTTTTAGATTTAGGTCGGGATTTCCAGGCTATCACAATAATGCAATGTGGAACCATTTCAGGAATAATTTAGGCCACATTTTCATTGATTTGTTAACCATTTGGAGTTGAACACCACTTTGTCTTGCCAAATTACAATTTTTTTTTGGCTAGAGGCCAGGTTCGGCTCCAGATGTAAAATGAAAGGTGGGCCAGGTGATAATCCTAGCGGGACGCGGGGGATACTAAAGTGTGTAGTAGTAATACACTTCACTAATAGTTGCTTTGTATATCGCTACGTAATTCAGAACATCCGTTAACCTCAAAGGTAGCGTATGAGGCAATTATCGTGACAGCCAAAAAAACAAAAGGGAAAAGAAAAATATCTGGAGCTGAACTGAATATCGCAACAACTGCTGTGATTGGTTGTTATGTGGTGTGGGGCCAGGGTGGGCCAAGCTCCTGATTGGATCCCACCATAAATTAATTTATGCTTTTTTAAAAAGACGCCACAGAGTGACATCATAACACGCCCGTTGCAGAAACTTCGCCTGCTCAACGTCTAGTGTGACCACGGCATAATTCTGCTCACATCTATTATAATGAAAAGCAATAACATCTGCTGAGCTCTCATAGCCTGCACATTTTTGCTTAATTCAGCACTGGATATTGATTGAAAAGAAAGCCCTTCAACCCTAGAGTGGCACTTTGAGATGGGGGCTCTTCGAATCCGCCGACATGAAGTAAAGAGCAGCTCTCTCTCCGTCTCAGACACATTCACAGTCTCTTCATGTCTCCTCTCAGCACAAGTGCTCCTCCGAGCAGGAGGCCTCCTGCCCACAGAATGGCAATAGGAGACAGAGCTACGCAAACTGACAGGACACACATTCTCAACACAGGGCCGAGTGTTTGCTGCCACTGCTGGGATACAGTCAACCATGCAGCGTGTGCTGATTTATGAGATGGAGGCGAAGCCCCTGCTCTTTGCTTTTAGCTTTATTTTTTTATTCCGGTTGGTGTAAAATCATGTTAGATTAGATGTTCACATAGTAAGGCCAAGTAAGGCTTGTGGTGCAACCTTTACCCACACAGTATCAACAAGAAACCACCTAATATTTACCTAAAAGAATCTGTCATGTACTTACACATATTATATATACACACACCTAGTTTGGAATAAAACGTTTTGAATTAAGATTTCTTAAATGCTTTTTAAAGCATTTTGCATTTTTTTTGGATCCGATTAAAACCGTATTTTTTTTTAATATTACCATGATTTAAAAATAACTGCCTTTTATTTAAAAAAAATGTATTTCCTGAGTCTTCAGTGTCGCAAAATCCTTCAGAAACCATTATAATATGCTGGTTTGATGCTCAAAAAACATTTATTATTATTATCAATGTTGAAAACAAGCGCTGCTTCATGTTTTTGTGCAAAAGATGATGGATTACCATTCAAATGATTTAAAAAAAGAAAGAGATTAATACTTTTATTCAGTAACAATGCATTCAATTGACCAAAAATAACAGTAAAGTAATTTGCCTCATACAAAATATTCGATTTGAGATAAATGCTGTTATTTTTAACTTTGTTAACCAAAGAATCCTGAAGGAAGCCAATATATATATAGCAAAACAGTTTTAACCCTGATTAGCACCATTATTAATAATTAAGCACCCATAAGAATTCACAATAGCTGATCATCTTCAGAATGATTTCTGAAGGATCATGTGACACTGAAGACTGGAGTAATGATCCTGAAAATTCAGCTTTCATCACAAGAATAAAGTAAAGTTTAAAATAGTTATAAAAATCATTATATTATAGTTTTTACTGTATTTCAGATTAAATGATGAGCATAAGTGACAAAAACAAATAAAATAAAAACTATTCCAAACTTTATCAGTAGTGCATATAATATTGATATGATGCATGATCAAATATCTAAAATATTGTACATATTATATGATTAAATTCAGTTATAAAGTATATTTACACTACAATAGTGATCATAAGCATCTATTGATATATAATTTTTACTGTATGTTTGCAATTCCCATTTACTTGTGTAATGTGAAACATGATATTCAATGGGGGGGGGGGGGGGGTCTCTGCAAAAGCAAAAGTGGTGCTTCTGCCCTCTGACACTTAATCAGATTGTGTCACTGTTTTAAAATACCATTTCATTTCAGATTTCAAAACATGTTTCATTCTGTGGATTATTCCATTCTCCCGAGTAAAAGGTGAAGAGGCCTAAATGAGAACACTTGGATCCAAAAAAAGCTCATCATATCTGTGCCGGCCCTCGTCTGCAATTTCTCTCGCATCAATGACCCAGTTATCAGATGAGCGTTAGATCACCCAGTGGGAACAATCTTTACACATAAAAAAAATACTTAGTATGCAGACATAGGGATGAGAGTCAAACAAGCAACTGTAGCTCATCAATATTTTAATTCTGCTGTGCGTTGTCCAACTGCATGCCAATCACTTTATGCAGACATTATGACAGATTAGCCAAGAGTTACATCAGCTCTCAAGATCAAGACTAGTTTAACTGTGGATCAGGGGAATCACATGCTGGCATTACACTAGCTCGCAGGTGTGGTTATTCTGGCACGCATCAAGACAAACACGTGTCAGAGAACAATGACGGATGTTGTGCATGGAGCGGGTGTCATTCTCAGATGACTCGAAACTCACCGCAGGACGTCTCGTCGCTCCCGTCGGAGCAGTCCATGTCTCCGTCGCACTGCCACACAGAGGGAATACACCGGCCGTTCCCACACTGGAACTGAGACTGCTCACATTCTGTCCGGGAACCTGTGAGGAAGGAGGAGGCAGAGTCAATGGTGACGACTCGATGTACAGAATTTGATTAAAAAAAACAAAAAAATCCTGCATAGAGGTGTGTGATATTAATAAAAAAATATTTTCTGTGATTTGTCAATTTTCTCCCATCCCAGATTTGTACGCGGAGAAATCTGCAATCTTTGCTCGAGGGCGCTCAGTTCCGCAGCCAAATTGTTTTGAGGCAATGACCTGAGCTGTAAACACCATGTGACTAACTGGAGCCACAGGAAAACAAATGTTGAAATGAAACATTGTGATAGTCTTTTTTTCCCCTATTGTGGCGTATATCCGAGTGAAACGGCTTCTGGATCAAGAACAAATGTAGGGCGGGACTTGATTTTGTCAAGTGGAATTGATTGGATGGTTGTGGTTTACTATTGGTGGATCTCATGTGAGTGACAGGTTGCTCCACCCTCACGCCAGTGAACACATCATCAGAGAAGAGATGTCACTGCAAGAGGGAGGGGAAGTTATTTTAATTAAAGATTAATGATTTCTCGGCTAGATTTCTCGGATAGTCTCGGCACATGAATTTTTAAAATATAGTGCACCAAATTATTTTGAATAAATACTGCAATATTGCAGATTTCCATTTATTACCCATAAAATGTGAGTAATGATGTCATCGTTAAAACAAAACTCAGAACTGTCATGTAAATTTTGGTGTATCAAGATATCTGCCTTTCAACCATTTCCAAACATATGGGCCCAAGATGCCATTAGTGCCGTGCAAGAGCCGATACCCTCTCTCATGGCCTGATCAAAAATATAAAGCGTTATTTTGGCTTTAAACTCAAATTACATTTTCATGATTGCAAATACATATGCCATAAAGCATTTCTATAATTGCCAATCTGGCACTGACTACCCATAAGACGTTTCGATGGAATTGCTTTGTTGGAAAACCTACCGACATCTACCAACAGGGCCATGTTAACTAGCTAGACACTGAATCAACTACTACTGGTTTATCTGGCCAAATGCTGAGTCTGACAGGGCCATCGGCAATTTACAATTCTGTTTAGTGCCACTTAGTGCTGTGAAAGTCCTCAGTATTGAATCTGTGAACAGACCAACATAACCATTGACAACCAAAACATTTGAAAGGTCTCTGCTAACCTGACCCGTTTATAAAAAATTCTGACTGAGTACATGATTTGATCAGAGCTGCAAGCACCTAAAGCAGAGTTATAATGCTCTCTGTGGAAGATCGGACTAAACGTGATCAAAAGTGTACGGTGTAAAACTTACAGTTCAGTATTGAATTAATCAATACAGTTCAGTAATAATGCAATGGTGCATTAACTGCAAACCGGATGGAAATAGCTTTTGGCAAGACTAATGGTCTTCAATTACAGTGTGGATTAAATCTGGAATGAGAATTTAGTCAAAACCACCCGTAAAATAGCAGTAATCTCTTAATAAAATGACCTGCATGTCTTCTGAATGAGGGACAGCGCAGCCAGTCCTTCAAAACAATGCGGTCACTTCATGGGCACCAACTTATGACACATGACATAACCCAAAGTCAGCCGCTCATGTGACCCGCCTGCCATTCAGTCCGAGATCAGTCAGGAACACTGTCAAAGCTGGTTAAATCTCCATCAACCCACTCAAAATGAAAAGAAAATGGCATGGTAGATGTCTCTAAACTAGCTATAGGGTTTAATATGCGTTTTACAGTTTCAGATTACCGTTATCAGGCTGTGTAAATGCAGGACAGCTGTTCTTGACCATGACCGCATTTGAGAATCTTCTCACAGCTGCATGTGTGCTTCCAGACAAACTACTGATGGAACACTGACACTGCGCAGTCTATATACGCTTTAAATGCAATATAATAACAATAACCAAAAGACATGCAGGACATTTATTAATAGCAATAACATTTTCTTTAGATTAAAAAGCACAAGCATATTTAGAGTATATATATATATATATATATATATATATATATATATATATATATATATATACATATATATATTTTTTCATTTTTCTTACAGTGGAATAGCATTTATACCAAATACCAAAGCTTCTACCAAATAAGAAAAACAAATCCTAATTCAACTAGAGTGCATTGCGCAAACCATTTGGCATTTCAAAATAATTTTGATGTTTACAAAATGCAGCACTGACACTCTGCAAACATTCCTTGAAGAAAATGTCAGCTCCGAGATTCACTTTTAAGCTGTGAAGACGACTTACAGAGACTGAGCTTGCCAAAGGCCCAGAAGCTTTCTTCTTTCATATCTGTGCAAAACATTTACCACATGACTCCCAAAGCTCTGATTCATCAGAATATCTTTGCTCCATCGCTGACAGATGCTGAGAATGCCTTAATCTAAAGTACTCCTTGGATCCCGTTTGGATCAGCTGGACCTTAAATCTCAAAACCAAACCTCATATCAGCATTACATATTCCCTTTTGAGGCAAATATCAAGTAGTATTTCCTTGATTTGAAACCCATTTATCTTTCCTCATCAGCAGAATGACACCAATTACTTCAAAACTGTCATTTAGCAAATGCTTTCATGCAAAATTATCTTCAGTAACTCATTACAAGGTTAGGCCCTAATGGAGTAACGCGAGGCTATAAGGACCTTTCTCAAGGGCACAATGGAGACATGGAGATCAAGGATAAACTGCTGGGGTTTAAACCAACAACCTTTCAGTTACCAGCCCACTAGGCCACAGCCTCTCCAACCTTGTTGTGCTTGCGGTTCAAGCTGAGATGTTGAAGCAAGCAAGCATGAAGCTTTACCCATAAAATAACCCGACCCATAAACCTAACCATCTGTGCGAGTAAGCGGAATCTACAAAATCGTACAAATGATACTGTACAAGTTCATTCAAATTACCCGCTAATCCCCCAAAATGTAAAACCATTATGAATTTCCATTTGTTGGATGAGTGTTGGTGTGGTCTGACTCTTGAATGAATAAATCTCAGGAGTCAGTTCTTTTTAGTCAATTACAAACACTTATGAATCAAAGTGGTTGCTTATTTAAAGTCCCACTGAAGTGCCTTGAAATGTGTAGCATTATTCAATGTGTTGAAGTGGTTTCCACTACAACAGGAAGACAGGGCGAGACATATCGAACAGCGTTTAGCCGCAGTTTCCTCCTAATCTCGATCCGTTTCTCCTCCTGATCTCCTTCACATCGCCTTAAAATACAGTATTCTGTGCAGAATTCAAATGGGTCTGATACGTTTTCTGGTCTTCGCCGACTCGATCATATGATCCACTCTGTGTATCGTGTCTCTGGACCAGAGCTGTGGCGGGTCCTGTGACACTAACGTGAAACCAGACTTCATTCGCCCCAGTGGAAAGAATATTTACACTGTCTGAATCGTTCCCTATCCCCTATATAGTGCACTATGTGCCATTCACCATGTAGAAAATAGTAAAAGTGTGAACATGTGATCAATTTTAGCTGCAGCTTCAGCGTCTATTATAGTGTAGGGGGCGGGGCTTCAGATTCTAGAGAGCATTTGATTGGACAAAAAAAATCTGATGAGAAGCTGAAGTGCAGAGAGATGTCATCAAAATCACTGATCTATTTTGGATGAAGTGAGAGACTGGAAGTTTTGAATGCTTTTATCTTCTGTGTCATTGTTTTGGAGCACACTAGCTTATAGATAACAGTAAGACGAACATATTCACTAAAAGCTAAAAATATTTCATGGGGACTTTAACTAGCCTAGAACAGTAGCTCAAGTTACTTGACTGAAAATTAACTCAAAAGTACGGCTGCTTTATGTATACGAGAAATCAATGTAGCTTAATTACTGAATAGTCCTTAATGTGACATAAGCACAATATGAGTTATGTTGTAGTCTATTCAGAAATGATCTAGCCTAAAAGAATCGTTAAACCATTAAAAAACAGAATCGTTTAAGAGGAAACAGAATCGTTCGGTTCTTTAGGTTCGCAAACCTAATGTTAACATAGGGTAGGCTATTAATTTCAGAAAACGCGTCGCATGTACACGCCCCCATATTGCCCTCAGTCATTGCGCAAGAACGCGTCCAACCCATTGCTTGGATTGTGTAGATCGCGCATATATATCATAAGCAAGTATATCATAACTCTTAAAAGTTTAATTCACCCCGAAGCTAATAAACGGGCCACGCAAACCGTGCCGGAATACAGGCTGGTGAGCGCGTTTCACACGCGCTGCAACCGGAGTCACCTGTTTAATTACCGCAACCAAACACGCCTCGCGACGCGTCTTTACTGAGCGTGCGGACTGAGACATTAAACAAGCAATCTGAACGAATAGTGGAAAGCCTATACATGTATGTTATAACACAACAGGCCTATACTATGCATAAATAAACGCTCAAACCTTAGAAGGCGTTGGCGCAGATATATTCAGCTACGCGTTCAAAACGCACATGATTATGTTTAAAAAGGGGACATCACATCAATTAAAAAAATAACACCATCAATAATGTGAAATGTATGGTGGATTGCTATAAAGCTACCATTTGCAAGGGCCTTACATTTAGACGCATTTTAAATAAGCGATCAATGGCCATCCAATCAAACACATTTTGCACTCAAATACCATACACGAACACATTTTTCCCATGAGATAAAGTACGAATGATACCAAGAAGCCCAGGTTAATACAAGGCATTTAAATCCCCTCTGAGAATTAGATTGGAAACACTGTAACCACTGACGTTGTGAGAACGCGGTATTGTTCTATATGATCTTCCCATGGCAACCATTGTTACATCAGCGTTCTAAACACTCACCGCGCGCAAATCCACACAGCTGAAGACATACTGGCAGGACGAGAAGCCCCAGGATAGACGTGACCATTTCGCGCTAGAGAACCTGAACCCCGTGCTGTCTGTCTGTCTGTGGCCTCGTCCCTGATATTGTAGCGCAGCCGATATGTCTTCGTGTGGAACAAACAGAAAGCAGTGTGAACCGAGGGCTTTTATCTCATTTAGGCAGTTCCCCGGTCAGTCTCCCCACACTAGCGAAGCGGTCAAGGAACAGCAATCCATGTCCTAATTTAATGATAGCGTGAACCTGCAGCGAATAACCGCTCCACTGCCGAACACTGGCGTGTTTTTTCACCCTCCAACATGTCATTTACACATTGTTAACCCTTTCTTTACCATATCTTCCACTGAAACTGCCTTATACGCGTATGGTGCAGTCTCTCTTTGCCTTTATAAGACATGTGAGGAATAAATAAATCAATAAACCATATTTTTTATCCTGTGTAAGTTTCAGTCAGTTTAAATAGAAGGATAGACCAATGTTTTTGGTACAATACAAAGCTGTTTAGGAACTTTTTAACGCCACTAATTATGGAGAATTAAAGTTTTTAATCTGATGAAGAAGCACTGACTGAATTCATTGTTGGCTAAAATACAACAACAAAAAAAACCCCTATAGCAGCTACTCTTTTAAAATAAGTCTTCCAAAAGAGTGTTTTCACAGTGAAGCTATTAAAGTCCCCATGAAATAAATTTTTTTTGCTTTAAGTATGATTAAGTTATCTATAAGCTAGTGTGCTCCAAAACAATGGGGAAAAAATCGCTTTTAGAAGATATAAGCATTTAAAACTTTCAATCTCTCACTTCCGCCAATATGGATAAATGATATTGATGACATCACTCTGCACTCCAGCTTCTCATCAGATTTTCTGTCCAATCAAATGCTCTCTAGAATCTGAAGCCCTGCCCCCTACACTATAAATAGACGCTGAAGCTGCAGCTAAAATTGATCACATGTTCACACAATTACTATTTTCTACATGGTGAATGGCACATTGTTCACTATATAGGGGATAGGGAACGATTCAGACAGTGTAAATATGCTTTCCACTGGGGCGAATGAAGTCTGGTTTCACGTTAGTGTCACAGGAACCGCCACAGCTCCGGTCCAGAGACACGATACATAGAGTGGATCATATGATCGAGTCACTAGACCAAACATATCAGACCCATTTGAATTCTGCACATAATTCTGTATTTTAAAGCGACATGGAGGAGATTATGAGGAAACTGCGGCTTTACCTGAGCTTAACGGCTCTGGCCGAGCTGTGATATAAACTAAATGCTATTGGCTATTTAAAAAAAGGGGAGGAGCTGTTCGATATGTCCCGCCCTGTCTTCCTGTTTCAGTGGAAATTACCTCAACACATTGAATAATTCTGCGTGTTTTAAAGCAGTTCAGTGGGCCTTTAAAGAACTGTTTTTTCATTGTGTGTAGAACTTTTTTATTAAGCTAAAAAAACAAAATTTCACTGTTAAAAACCCTTTGTGGAATGAAAAGAACCAAAGATTGGTCTCAATAATAATTCACAAAGTTACGAGTTTGTTACTGAATATGAATGTGCAAATCGTCATCCATGTGTGAATTGACTTGGATTTGTGTGTGACAATGATGTAGGCTATTAAAGTGAACTACAGTGTATTACTGGAGAAATGTAGGGAATGGTGAATGAGGGTTTGGGGCGATTTCAAACCACAGCCGCTGTATTATTCATGCCAGACCAGTAGATGGCGATGTCACTTTGTGAAGAAGAACTACACGCCTATAAACTGAACATGTAATACGCATGCGCATGACATCAAAGTTTTCACTAATTCGCATTTCTGTAGTTTACACAGAGACGACAACGGTATCGTTTTTAAAACCTTGCACTTTGAAACCCATTTTCAAAAGGCTACGTTTTTACAGAAAACAGTGACGTCATTCGCATGCTCAAGTGAGGGCGTACATACCTGGATGTTACGTCATGAGCTATATTAATATAAGAATGTAAGAAAATAATATAGAATAAACTGTGTTGACTGGAAATCTAATAAAATATTTATTTAAAGGGGTGGTATAATGCCCTTTTCACAAGATGTAAAGTAAGTCTTTGATGTCTCCAGAGTGTGTGTGTGAAGTTTTAGCTCAAAATACCCCACAGATATTTTTATATAGCATGTTAAAGTTGTCACTTTTAGAGGGTGAGCAAAAACGCACCGTTTAGTGTCTGTTCCTTTAAATGCAAATGAGCTGCTGCTCCCGGCACAGAGGGCGGAGCTTCAACAGCTTGTGTCATTTTACCTCACACAGACATGCACTGAAAATTTCAAAAACTTTTAGCCTTTTATGTTCAAACCGGATTCAGAAAAAGATGGAGAGACTCGAGAAGAAGTGACAACATGTAGAATGCAACAGGACATTTCTGAATGGTTAGTTGCTGAATTTATGTAGCTAATGGTGTAGTTATCTTCTTGTCATTGATTATAATATTCTGTCTTGATAATCTATAAATCGTGTTCAGGGGGCGGGGTTTATGTAAATTTTAGGGTTCGTGATGTCACTAACCCGGGAGGAAGCTCGTGTAGTCCCTATACCAGCCGTTTGTTGTAGTCCAGTTACTAAAGTTAGAAAAGTGAAATCATAATCAACCACCCCTTTAATGCAGTCTTTTTTGACAATTATCTTTTGCATAATCCTTTTTTTCCTTTGACAAATTTTGACAGATCAGCTGGAATTTTGGATCATTCCACCCGAATCCTTATGAATTCTTCAAAAGTACTTATGCAATATAAAATATCCTGCAGCCTACATTTGATTGTACTGGATATGGTCACTTTGAAAAGACAGTGTATCAAACATCTGAGGAGAAGAGTAGTGATCAAAGATCCCTTTCTAAAAAACAGGATTACATGAACAGGAGCAGATCAGAACATACGCTGGAACCTTTCATGCATATTGATCCTTTATTCAGAGGAGATCAATGTTGTCAGCAGAATCCAGACAGATCAGTGAGCAAGCACTATATTTACTCTGTTCATTAATCACCAGTCCTGACAGCTCAAGTCTTCTCTTCTCATTTGCTCTCGCTACATCTTCGCCTCCTCACATCTGATTAAAGCTTTGAAGAATATTCCATTAATATCCTGTTTATCTTATGAGGTGATAACTTGATTCGTTGTGCATGCTAGGGGATGCAGGGAAGCTGTGGTAAAATTAACAGTAAAAATACAGTGAAACTGTAATATTGTGAAATATTATTACATTTTAAAATAACTGGTTTCTATATTGATATATGTTAAAATGTAGTTTATTCCAGTGATCAAAGCTGAATTTTCAGCATCATTACTGCAGTCTTCAGAGTCACATGATCCTTCAGAAATCATTCTGATATGACGATTTGATGCTCAAGAAATGTCATGGCATCACATTAAGGCTCTTTGCAGGACGTCCTGCTATTACAGCTCAGTTTTTCTTTGCTTAAGAAAAAAAATCATGCTAAATTTTAATCAACATCCATTATAATCATTTATTTAGCAGCCTCTCTTTAATTTAGTCACTCTGTTGCATATTAAATCTCTGCCTTAATCATGTTTGAATCCAACATGGCTTTCTGAATATAAATCTAAGACTAGAATGAATAAAAATGTAAAGTAGTTTTTTACAGATTTAGATTTTTAAACAGATTTAAAATAGTACGGGAAACATATTAGCTTGGGACACTGAAATACTCAGGTCGTTAATTATGTAATTTGTAAAATAAGCTTTTATGAAGCCTTTAATGCATTGCTCAGTTAGGTTTCACATAAATGATGTAACAGATTAGCATATATGGGGCCATTTTGAATTCTGTCGTCATTTTCGAGCGGTAGATCTGCCACAGGTCCAGTTTTGTCATTTCTGAAATCATGCAACTTATAAAATATTGTGTCATTACTATTCTTATGATTTCATTTAGGCCTACATATGTAAATAAAACAGGCCTTTTCCAGTGCTAAACTATTTTTATTTTCAATAATCCACTTTACAGCTGTGTACAGTGTTATATTATAAACATAACAATAACATCCAGTTATTAAATGACAATTATATAATATAATGTACAATATAATACAACATTTCTACAATAAAGTAACAGATGAAATACTGCAAGAACATTCATGTTGGAATTAAAAACAACCATGTGAATCTATCTATCTATCTATCTATCTATCTATCTATCTATCTATCTATCTATCTATCTATCTATCTATCTATCTATCTATCTATCCATCTATCCATCCATCCATCCATCCATCCATCCATCCATCCATCCATCCATCCATCCATCCATGATTTGGGCATGTTCTTGACAAGTTTGCTTGGTTACTGGCTTCAAATCTTTGAAAGATATTTTACTGTATCTCAGAAAACTCCTCCCCCAAATGCCACATATAACCAATGCAATCTGTGATTAATCACATCACATGTCAGTCAGGTGACTCTTGCTTTCTAACTGAGCGACTCTTAGCCAGAATAAGCTGCATTATACTAGCATTTGTGCACTAATGTACACATTTGCTATTCAATACTGTTTAATTCACTGGAACTCAAACTAAAACTGGAGGTTCCCTGAAAATCCATATTAGACTTACTAACAATGTGTCCATGTGGACTCACTGGACTTAAATTAAGAGTTCATTAGCACTCATTTATAATCCGTATGATATTCAGAGTAAGACTGGCACAGATCCTCATGAGAGTGTGATGGTGACTCCAGCCAGTAGAGGGAGCTGTCTGCCGTGGGTCCAGGGCACATGTTCACACACAGAGCGGGCACATGTAGGTGTTTCAGCACAGGAGAGGAGGCCGAGGTCACCTGGGTGGGATGTAGCCGTATGGTATATGTAAGCACAGGGAGTAGTTGGGCAGAGAGTTGTTGCTGCTGGGCAGTGGGTGATTGTGGTAATGTTCAACCAGGGCAGATAAAGTGGGGAATGTCAGATCTGACTCCAGGTAAACCCTCTGCTCCTGTAAATATAAAAGGGACATTTTTTGGTGAATTACCCAGAAATAGGGTGCGACAGTGGCATTTCCTTAACATTCAGTAACATTGGCATCCCATGATAGGACAGCATAGAACAGTTCTATTACTATTATTATTTTAGAAGTTCCTTATTTTCTTTTGGATTGCAGATTACAGCATAATTTCTCTTCAGACAGTGTCTGAAATCGTCTACTCTGCTCTGATTGGTCAGATGACCCAGTCTGTTGTGATTGGTCTACTCTGGTCTGATTGGTCAGATGACCCAGTCTGTTGTGACAATGGGAGTACTTTATATATGGTAAATATTCTAAACTTATTAACACAGTCTCCCAGGGTGTTGCTATGCAGTTGCTAAGGTATTGTAAATGGTATTTGCATGTTGTTTTGTGGTAATTAGGGGTTCCTAAGTGGTTGCTAGATGTTAAATTACTGGGCCTGTATTCTTAAAGCTTCTAAGAATTCTCTCAGAAAACTCCTAATTTAGCTTAAAAACTTCTACGTAGGAGTCTTAGCTTAAGAGCGATTCGGGAGTCTTAGCTTAAGAGCGATTCGGGACTCACACACACACACACACACACACACACACACACACACACACACACACACACACACACACACACATTATATATATGTATATAATTTTTTTATTTTTTTATTTACCATTCTGTTCATTTCCTATAAGGTTGGCTTATAATGATAAAAATTGTTCCACTCTTTCCAATTACACTGATTGCTGGCATGTCTATTTAAGTGGTGGTTTGAATGTTGGTTTTAATGTAGCAAACATGGAATCACAAACAAGAAGGACGAGAAAGCCCGACTGGACAGAGGAACACTGTTTACTGTTAGCCCAGTTAGTGGATGAACACAAGGCCATCCGTAAAGGAAAATTCGGGCCAGGTGTCACAGCACGGGGCAAGAAGCAGACGTGGGAGCTTATAGTGCAAATTATTAACGGTTCATTCCCCCTGATTGTGCGCACCAGGAAAGCCTGCTATATTCATGAATTCAGTTTTTTGAGCCTGCAAGGTGGGAATGTCCAGTGGAAACGAAATGAACTGCGACTGTGTGATCACTCTGCTTACAGAAGGTCGTGACAGACCCAAATCATCAATGCTGCATTGTTGCATTTTCCCAGTGGCCAAATATCTTAATGTAGTGATTACTTTAATTTCTGGCACTATGGCATTTCTGCGCTGTGTCGGAGATGTTAGCGTGTCTCTAATAAGATCTGTCACAAACATGATCCCTGCACGATCTCACTGTCACCCATTGTCTGCAACACATTTCTTCTCCTTCGTCTTTCTGCCATTTTCTCCTCTGCTAAAGAAACTCTTAAGCCTCTTAAAAGTCCTCGTCCATACTCCTAACAATTTTGACCTTAAGTCCTCTTTTAAGGGTTAAGATGCTTTCTGAATGACTTTTTTCTTTACTAGGATTTTTATTTAATTTTAAGAGTAAACGTCCACATTTCTAAGAATACTCCCTTGGTAATAGCAAATCTTGTCTTGGTAAACAACTTTCAGCATGATAATATTATAAGAGCATAGCCTACTTGAAAAAATACTAACCTCTTCAAAGAGCCTGTAATTTCTGGCTTTGTTGATACCCGTGTCCCAAACAACCAGCACCTGTGTCAAACAGGAAAAAAGTGCAAGCACAGATAACTTAGATTATTTTATTTTTTTAAGGAAAACATACTTTATTATTTTTAATATTTTTAAAAACAGAAACTATATATATATATATTTGCCAGTCTATGTGTATTATGCATATTATGTTGACAGTACCTGTGATGTTTTCCCTGTTCCTGATTTTCGGATGCAGTACAGACCGTTCTGTGGGAGGTTGTACATCTCCTTAAATATTCTGTAATCAGTAAGTAAAGACACAATTAAGAATGTATTCAAACAAAGTGATGCATGGACTAGATCAGTGGTAAGGTCTGGGTCCTCGAGTAAAAGCAGGCGAGAACAACAGTTGTCTAAACTCTGAAGAGAGAGTACTGATACTGGTGCAGTTTACAGTACAATTACAATTCATTTCCACTAGAGGGCAGCAAGACATAGAAAACTAACTATACACACAAATATTTCATTTACCTTTCAACATTACAGGTTTCCAATGTGTCCACGAAGACAGAGGGAGGCAGCTGCACCTGATGAGAAAAACATGTGAACAAATTATTATTATTGTTACGAGAAAAGGAGGTCAAAGGTAAGATACCCTTCCGATTTTAAAAAATAATTTATCGTGGTAAATGTTGCAACAGCAAAACAAAACGGAGAGTTTGAGAAATTAAGTCAAATCCCACACAATCTATTTTGGTTCAGCGTGTCATTGAGGAAGTGACATTGAGGAAGTTACAACTATAACAGACAGACAGACAGACAGACAGACAGATAGACAGACAGACAGACATATAGATAGATAGATAGATAGATAGATAGATAGATAGATAGATAGATAGATAGATAGACATATATATATATATACAGACAGACAGACAGACAGACAGACAGATAGACAGACATATATATAGATAGATAGATAGATAGACAGACAGACAGACATATATATATATATATATATAGACAGACAGGCAGACAGATAGATAATTTAATTTAATTTAATAATTTGATTATTAATTTAATTTGTACATTTAAATTTAAGTTATGTTATAATATTTTATCATTTTGATGTCTTTATAATTATTCTTTGTATTCCAAGCTTTGGCAATATTGTATTATGTACAGTCATGCCAATAAAGCAATTTTGAATTGAATTAAAATGAATACTTAGATATACAGACAGACAGACAGACACCCCACTAACACAGAACGTTTAGGGAACGTTAGGGAACGTTAGTTTATGGTTCTCTAAAGGTTAGTTCGAACCAAACCAAAAACTAACGTTTAGGGAACGTTAGTTTATGGTTCTCTAAAAGTTAGTTCGAACCAAACCAAAAACTAACGTTTAGGGAACGTTAGGGAACCAACCAACTAAAACGTTCTCCTGTAGTTGCACTGTACCTCCACACAACGTTCCCGTTTGGTTGTTTTTAGTTGTTTTTGAGTGCGGTTTTTAAATGTTTATTTAAACCAGCTCCATTTACATTTAAGTAGCATATAAAAGGTTTGCAGTCACTTGATTTACACTCTAAAAAATGCTGGGTTATTTAATTTACCCAACCGCTGGGTTATGAAATTCTTTACCCATTATGGGTTATTAATATGGAATTTGGGTTATTTTGTGCAACTCATGTGTTGAGCATAAACTGTAAAGGTGTTGAGTCAAAATCCATCAACCCAACATTATCGTTTGATGTCTATGGTTTGACCCAGCACGTGGGTTGTTTGTGCTTCGAACGTCATCATATCATCACCGCCAGAGTCCACACACCGAGCGCTCGTCACAGCAGAGAACCTGACTTATCATCCAGCGAGGCAAACAAATAATAAAAGGTATGTGTACGCTACATGTCTAATTCACATTGTCTGTGTTGCGTTACCTATTAAAGTAGTATCTGTATATTGTCGAGGCTAGTTGGTTGTTTGGTTTGGCAAACAACGTAGCTAACGTTAGCCATTTAGCTGTTATCAGCACGGATAGCCTGCTTATTCGTTTGGTCTGAATTACATTTTTGTAAAGGTGTTAACATTAAGCAAAAGTTTCTTTTTATTCACGTGGAGATGTGGGACTTGAAAGTAAATCATTACAGGATTCGTGTAAGAATATAGTCTTGTGGTGAGAAACCGGGACAATTTTGAAAACTGAAAGGAGGACTCTGTGCGCGCCTGCGCCCCCTCACATCTGCTGAGGATTTGGTGCGACGTGATGCGGTGGCTCCTGTTTCATCAATTTGTCCTGTTATTTTGCAGGTACTATTGTTACAACAACTTGATAATATGCACACGAGATCTGTAATGTTCATACCGCAGATATTTTTCGGGTAATGACGTTCGGGGTTGTGAATATGTTGAATATAGGTCTATGCAGGCTGTCCGCCATTTTGTGAACGCTGTAGCACACGAGGTGACTGAAATGCGTTTAATTCGATTCAAATGGACTCCAGTTACAAGGTTATAGTGTTCATTTTGAGTTTACTTTTATTTGTGTTTGGTTTATTAAGTTATGTATACATATAAAGATAGGATGCACTTATTTTGCAGAACTGTCTTATCTCTCTAACGTTACTTGGCCTTCTGCGCGGGGCCTGTAACGTTAAGAAATATAATATATTTCTGTGCCCTATGCAGTGAGCAGCCACACATATTATTGTGCAGTAAAAACAGACAATTTACATGTAACATTTTGCAATTTGTCATATGAATTGTATAGAGAGAGAGGGAGGATTGTTTTCTATATATTTTGTATAACTTAACTATGATGGCGCTCTTGCAAGGGCTCTCATACCAGGTAATTATTAAACAGAATAATTATTTGATGAAGCAAAACAATCATATTTCAGTGACTGACAACTTTGTTCTTTTTTACAGAATGTACCATATCAGATAGTACCATTACCCGCATGGCACAGCGGATGGACGCATTTGAGGAGAAGATGGAGCAGAAGATGGATGAGCTGCTCATGCTCTTAAGGAGCTCCCAGTCACCTCCCTCTGCTCCAGTCGATGACCTGTTGCTGTCGCCCTGCTCAACAGTCACAGAGCTGGAGGAGTTCGACAGGAGTCTCGGTCAACAGGAGAGGAGGGACAAAATGGTAATTAAGTGGCCATAGTCCTGCCCTATCCTGCCTTAAGATTACACTATATAATTACATAATTTCAAATATCATTATAACTGAACTGACGGCTCTTACAAAATGAGATTGTACAAGCTCTCTACTTTGTTCTACATGTATAATTTGTATTTCTATATGTTTTACAGCCACTTTTCCTGACCACCCTTGGAGGTTCGACCGGAGGTACTGCCATCCGTCGCATGCTACGGCGAGTGGCAACCAACGACGTGCTGAAACATTATAGTCTGCGGGGCAGAAAGGCAAAGAAGGCCTTCCAGGACTTGACAATCTGCAGGGTTATAACAGGCATGTGTTATTTCATTAACATCAGTATTTTGCTTAGCTTGGAGGTTTTAATTTGACTTGTAACTTTGCTTCATTTTGACTTCTACTCTAGCGGCCTCCCAGAAAAACTTCCCTGCGCTGACTGCAGCAGACGTGGAGGACTTGATTGGGCAAGTGCTGAAGTTTGCCCCACACAGATGGTAAATTGAAATTTGTCGATGTGATGTTCATAATAATCAAAGGAATGGGAAAACTATCAATAATTGTGATCATAAAAAAAAAACAGGGTTGTTAGTAAGGCAATTTGTCTTGCTTTTCATTTTTAGTATGACATATAAACGTTTGTTTTGTTTCTTTCTTTTTAGGCCAGCTGAGAAGGGATTATAGAGCCTTCAAAACCATGGAGCTCTACTTGTTTTTTTTTATCTTTATGTTTTGTATTTTTATTAAAGCAATTGTATTTTTGCCACTTTGGCCATTCACCTAAACATTACATACTTTATCATTCCAAAATGCATCTTGCACACTACATTTGCACTATTACTTTGCACTCTTCATCCCACTCCATTTGTACTTGTATTGATATTATGTCTTATTTGTATACCGGTAGTTGTATACTAAAACTGTATAAAATTGATTCTGATTCTTGTATTATATTTTTAGGCCTTTTATTGTTAATTTTATATTGTATATTAAAGTATTATATTTAAATCCCATCAAGTTTGCTTATTCATTCCTGCTAATATATAATAATTCGATCTTGCTCATGCACAGACAGTTTAAAGTAATAATAAAATTGTTAAAGTTTTTTAAAGGTTAGGGGAATGTAAAAAAAAACGTTAGGGGAACCTTCCCTAAAGGTTGCAACGTTAGGGGAACGTTCCCTAAAGGTTGCAACGTTAAGAGAACGTTATGGGAACGTTACATAAAGGTTGCAAAGTTATGAGAACGTTAGGGGAACGTTCCCTAAAGGTTGCAATGTAACTAAAAACTAACGTTCCCTGAACGTTAAGAAAACTTTCCATGGGAACCAAAACCTAACCAAACTCTAACCTTAAGGGAACGTTCCTGCAACCAAAAACTAACGTTCTGAGAACGTTCTGGGAACCATAAATTGTTAGCTGGGCAGACAGACAGACAGACAGATAGATAGATAGATGGAAGGAACGCTTTAGAGATTCTGAACATCACTCCTAAAAATGATGAAACTCTGAAGCAGAAACCGCATATTAAGAAGAATTAGCTCAAAGATCAACACATGCTGAGACTTCCAGACCTCAGATGCACCATCAACACATTTTGCGTCACATTGTCTTTTATTAAAAATGCACTTTATCAAAAACAGAATGGATAATGTGTCCACATTATCAGTTGAGGTAAACTTACATTTTCATAGTCATCATCGTCCGAGTCTTCGTTAATTCTGCTCGGCACTCGTTTTTTATAAGGTTTCTCTTCAATAGAAGAACGAAAACTTTGTCCATCTGGCGATTCTCTTCTGAGGAGAAAGGCACAGACAATATGTATAAATAACCTCCCTAAGTCTAAATATTACCAGACATACGTGAAAGTTCTTAGGTTATACACAGGTTATATGTGTGTGTGTGTGTATCCTTTTATATATGTGTGTGTGTGTGTGTGTGTGTGTGTGTGTGCAAGAGAGTGTATATGTGTGTGTATATATATATGTGTGTGTATGTGTGTGTGTATGTGTATAATTAAGAAAAAGCCATAATGAACAGATATTGCATGTCATAATCTTGGAGAAACACAATGGGCATTTAGGTCGTGTTCACAGATATTCAGTGTGTGGGAAGGAAAGCTTTAAGGTGTGACAGAAATCATGGCTCTCTATCTCACAAGTAACGCCTGTAATCATAAAGAAAGAAAATATACTAAGGTCAGTGGCATAACGCTTTTTTTTGGTATTTTATTTGTTAATTTTTTTTACATTTGTTCTTAATTTTGTTAAAATTCTGAAAAACTAAAAATGCTATTCAGACATACAGTCACTTGAATACACCTCTTCAGTAATGAGCATGTCTTTCATTTAAAAATGAACATTATTTTAAGTAGTTGATCTATTATTATTATTTCTTAGAAGAAATATATTTAATATTCAATAAATAAATGAAATTTTATAAACAAACAAACAATGCTTCACATCAAAAACTTTTGTTCACCAAATCAGAGTCATGTGGTACGACCAAAACGCAGAGATATGGAAGAAAAAAATGAGAGATCGTATCATATAAATGAGAAGGAAATGTTAGTTCTGGTTTCAAAATATCACGTGCTGTGAGTTTCCAAAAACGTATTGTTTATGAATTTTTCTTTGCAAAAAGTTTGCATCAGATAAAATATTTCTTCAATATTCAGCTTATTAAAAATATTTATAATAATGATTAAGGTGTGTAAACTCACATGTATTCAAGGTGTAAAGAAAATATATGATTCATTTTTATTTGACGCTTAAACCGTATGACATTTTTAGATTCATTACATTTCTTGACAATTGTAAAAATGTTTTTCAAAACCATTTGAAAACCAACATGAATATAATAATACAAAGAGTAAAAGTGTTTTTATTTTCTTTTATGTGAACATGAAGACTGTATTATGTCATTAAGTATTTTTAATTTAAGATATTTTGATAACACTTTACAATAAGGTTTCATTTGTAAACATTAGTAAACTACATTAGTTAACATCAAAAGACAACAATGAATATCAAAAAGCATTTATTTATCTTAACATTTAAGACCAAATCAGATGTTGAATCTGTTAACATGTTAATGTACTGTGAACTAACATGAACATTCAAGTTTAATTAATGCTGTAAAAATATTTTGCACATTGTTTCATGTTAGTAAATGCATTATTTAATCTTAACAAATGAGACCTAACTGTAAAGTGTTGCTGATTTTTATTCTAAATGTTGAGGTATTTTGCGCCAGTCCTGCTGCTTTCGTGCTCTCACATGTCACGTGGTCTAAACTCTCACACATGTGGTTAAATAAACTAAGTTACAGAATGCGGTTGTCGTTCTTGTTTTATAACTGGACTGTGCATGAACACAAATTTATTTAGACCCGCGAGAGTGTGTGCGCTTCATCTCAACAAAACACAGAGTGTAAGAGTAAGCGTAAGACACTTACTGGAAGGAGGGTCTGCTGGGCTTGGGTTTGGTTGGTAAGGGAGGTTTGGGGATCTGTCCCATGCTCCTGTTATGAGCAGCGGAGGACAGGTGAGGCGAGACGGGACGGTGCTCAGGTGTGGGCTTCACTGTCAGGTGCTGGTTTCCACTGTTCAGAATCACCTTCTGCAAGTTCTCAATGATGGGTAAAGTAGCTGGCGTATTCCCAATGAGAAATGCGTTCGGCTTCTTCTCGCAAGCGGGCATTGTGGAGAACGGGCCTGATATGGTCTTCATGCTGTTTGGTGGGGGTAAAGGAGGCATGGGACCAACGGGGCTTCTGGCGGACTGGTGCGAGTCTGGTTTCTCTAGATGTGGGGCGTACGGGAGGGGCGGAGGAGGGCCTTTGGATGAACACACAGGCTTTTTGAATGGAGGGGGCAGTGGAGGTGGAGGTCCTTTCGTGTGACGGGTTTCTCTAGACGGCTGAAAGGGAACAGGGGGTGGTGGGTACGGTGGGGGTGGGGCCGTGGGTCGACCTGGAAAAGAAAACATCAAACGGTTATTCCACTCAGTGGGTTTTGTCTAAGGTAGATCTTCTCAGACAATCTGAATGCAACCACAGTGGAATCGCTAAATATGCAGAGAAATGAGAAAGAATCAAGCATCTGTACCTGCTGATGCTGGAGACCCGTCCTCTCCATCGCTGTCTTCATCTTGTGTCATGTAATCTAAAATGAAATTAAATTGAATTTGAATATACCTCTTCTGTAATGAGTATGTTTTTTATTTCAAAATTAAAATTATTTTAAGTTGTTGAGCCTAAACTTTCATCATTATTTCTTAGAATTTGTTTTTAATATGTAATAAAAAAAAAAAGTTTAAAAATGCTTCAATTCAAAAACATTTGTTCGCCAAATCAGTCACGTGGTATGACAAATGCATGAAAAATTATGTGAGAAATGAGAAAAAAAATTAGAGACCATATCATACATAGATGGGAATGCAATGCTAGTTTTAAATGAAATGAAATTTCTCATGCATGATTTTTTAAATTGTATTTATTTTTATGCAATTTTATTTAATTACAGACTACAAATCTTTGTGTAAAAAGATGATTTGTCAATACATTATTAAATACATTGTTAAATAAAATAAAATCATATATGTTTAAATTGAATGTGTATCATAAAATTTAATATAATTAAAAAAAATACATTTATACAGATTTATACAAATAATTTTTACAGCATTTGTTAATCTTTGTTAATGTAAGTTAATAGAAATATAGGTCATTGTTTGTTACTTCACAGTGCATTAACTAATGATAACAGATATACTTTTCTTTGTAAACATTTCTAATGATGTAAATATTGAAAAAAGGTTCTATATAGAACTCTAGGGTTCTTGACTCAATTTTATGCCAAACAGCTTCTATATAAGGATAATTCTTTTTCTAGAGAAGTTTGTTACGAGCTGCTTAATTCATAAAATTTCATTAAAAAAATGATTGAATTAAATCCGTCTGAACATTCATTGAAAATATTGTTCATTGTACATTTATTGTACTAATTTAGTTAATTCATATGAACGAATGAGACCTTATTGTAAAGTGCATGTTACCAAATTTTTATATTTCTAAATAAACACATTTTTGTAGACCTATAATTTGCTATATAGTTAAACATTGCGCTTCAATTTAAGGTGTCTGTGTTACTGTGTAATTATACATTTAAGTACTGAGTAATAATAATTAACCACATGTATTTACTATAGGGTAAGGGTAGGATTAGGGTGCGATTTAGGGGTAGTTGCATGTAATTAATCACAATTAACAGTAATTACTATAGTAACTACATGTAAAGTTTAACAACTGTAATATAAAGTGTTACCACAAAATAAATGTAGGAAGACGCATCATGGTCATATTCCAGGATGACAATGTCAAGATTCATCAGGCTCAAGTTGTGAAAGAATGGTTGGGAGGAAGCATGAAGAATCATTAATGTTGTGAAATTAATGTTGTGATATTAATTCCATCAAGAGGTGCATCAATGTTTGGTCGAGATCTTGTATTGACAATGCAAGAGTCCAGCACTCTGTAAAGTCTCCTCCAGCACATCCCAAAGACTTTCACTGAGTTTAAAGTGTGAATGAATTCATGTGTGAAAATGATTCTTCATGCTTCCTCCCAACCATTCTTTCTCTGTTTGATCCTGATGAATCTTGACATTGTCATCCTGGAATATAGCCATGATGAACATGGTTGTTTAAGAAATGAAAAGCTACACACTCCATCTATTAGGGTTAGAAGAACTGTTGCCAAACATATGTTAGAAACATAATCATCACTGCAATAATGATCCAATCATAGACTCTTAAGCATTTGCCTAATTAAATCCAAACTTTTGGACTATTTATTTATTTATTTTTTTTGGCTGGGCAGTGTATAATAGGTCCGTATAAAAGCATAGTGATTTTGAAGCCCTGCGTGTCACTCATACCTGCTTCAAAGTCCTCTTCAACAGGACTGATCTCCAGCGGTTCCTCTAAATGCCCATATATGCTCTCAGAATCCAAGTCATCACTATCAAAACACACAAGAAATTCGTGAGAAAAGTGACACAGACGTATTACACAGACGTGCTGTGATTGAAAGAAAGAGGAAGAGACATGTGACGAAAAAACCCTAAGAAAACGAAGGTACAAACGAGGGGGTAAAAACCATGTTGTGTAAGCGTAATGCGTGAAATGTGACTGAGCTTTTCAGTGGTGTTTGTTTAATGTGAGCAGAGCTTTACCTTGGAAGCGGCACGTCTCTTTTATCATTATAATGGTTGATTTCTTTTCTTAAGTTCTTCATCCATTTCTGTCAGAATTGAAAAATACACATTTAAGTTTCACTGGAACTGATCAAAGAAACACACATGTTCAAGGTTGCGCAGTGCTGTCTGATGAGATCTCACCCTTCTCTCATCCTCACTCGCTGCTGAGAAATACCACGTCCGGTGTCTCTTACTGAAGTGGACGATCTTGAAGGGGAAAACGTTGCTGGATGTCGTCTCCTCTGCTGCCCGCAGAACTCTGACGAGCACAGAAAGCAGTGTTGGGAAGATAAACTCATGGTGATGGATAAGAATAAATCAATTTTGATTTTAATTTAAATGTACACTACTGTTCAAAAGTGGTCTGTAAGATTTTTTTTATCATAACACTTTTAAATTGATCAGTAAAGACATTTATAATGTTGCAAAAGATTTAATAATTCAATTGTTTTTTGACTTTCTGTCTATCAAAGACTGGAGTAATGATGCTGAAAATTCAGCTTTGATCACGGGAATAAATTACATTTTAACTTATATTCACATAGGAACCAGTTATTTTAAATTGTAGCAATATTTCACAATATTTCTGTTTTTATTGTATTTTTGATCAAATGAGTGATGCAGTCTTGATGAGCAGAAGAGACTTCTTTCAAAAACAACAACAACAACAAAACCCTTAAACCTTTGAACTCAAGTGTTTCTGTGTATGCAAAGTGTCATAAAAAAACTAAAACAACACACAACACGTTTTAACCTTTTGATTGCTGATTATTAGTGGTGCTTTCAATCAGGATTATATGGTTTTACTGTATCCTCAGTGTCAGATACATGGCTAAAGGGTCCAGAATTGCAATGAACATCCAGTTAAGTGTCCGAAAACATCACATTCAGTTCACAATTAAGAATATTCTTATGTTAAGTATATTCCATAATAAATATATTGTTATTATTATGGTAGCACTTTATTTTACAGTCCTGTTCCGCATGTACATACTATGTACTTATTGTAGTAATGACACAAACTGGGTAATAACTAATGACCCTGACTCATTAAATTACTCAGTATTTAAGTACACTGTAATGTACTGTAAAATAAAGTGTTCTTCTAGGTCTTGCTCATCCGCGAACACACCCTGTGCTCTGCTGTATTAATTCAGAGGGCTATTTTTACCCAAGCACAGCCACACAATAATTACATGTTCACCATATGGCACAGTCAACCTGCTTAAGAGGAACTACTGCAGAATTCAATGCCCTTTCCATCACATTAACATCACGGAACAAATGATATTAAACAGAACATACAACACACACGTGAACGCTAAATTCACATGCACAGGAAACACATATGAAGGCCAATCGCAGAATCGAAACTCTTGCACCTAAAAAAGTCTGCGTGAGGAGCGCACAGCTGTGGACAGGATGTGGCCTGCGATCTTGACGAGATGGTCACCGGTTAACTTAACTCACAGACTGCGAAACTTAGCACAGAGGTGGGCTTCTGAAACTTTCTCTGGCTGAATGACCACAGATGCAGCGGAGCTTCACGTGAGCAAATGCAGGGTTGTAAGGGAAATACGATGCGAGCTGGTGGAAATAACCATTGGAAAATTAGCAGAATAACCAACCTGTTGTAGCCATTGAGGGAGAAAGCTCCTTGCGGTGAGGGAGAAGTACTGCTCTTGAAATAGTAGAGGCAGCCTTTGTGGATTATAATGAAGCGAAGCGGCCCTGTGGAATTGGCAGACAATCAATATGTTTCTCTTCAGCACATAAATGAAAAGCAAAAGTGTTTTTACACTGCCCGGCCGAACAAAGAAAAGAAAAAAAGGAAAATAAGTCAAAGAGTCTATGACTGGATCATTGCTGTGATTATTATGTTTCTGGCATTTTATATATTTGGCAACAGTTCTTCTAACCCAAAATGATGGCGTGTGTAGCTTTTCATTTCTTAAACAACCATGTAAGACGCATCATGGTCATATTCCAGGATGACAATGCCAAGATTCATCAGGCTCAAGTTGTGAAAGAATGGCTGGGAGGAAGCATGAAGAATCATTAATGTTGTGAAATTAATGTTGTGATGTTGTTTCCATCAAGAGGTGCATCAATGTTTGGTTGAGATCTTGTATTGACAATGCAAGAGTCCAGCACTCTGTAAAGTCTCCTCCAGCACATCCCAAAGACTTTCACTGAGTTTAAGGTCTGGACTCACAGGTGCCAATTCATGTGTGAACATGATTCTTCATGCTTCCTCCCAACCATTCTTTCTCTGTTTGATCCCGATGAATCTTGACATTGTCATCCTGAAATATGGCCATGATGTGTCTTCCTACATGGTTGTTTAAGAAAAGAAAAGCTACACACTCCATCAATTAGGGTTAAAAGAACTGTTGCCAAACATATAACATGCTACAAATATAATCATCACTGCAAAAATGATCCAGACATAGACTCTTAAGCATTTGCTATTTAAATCCATACAGTGACTTTGTTTGCAACATCTGTTTTCACCCTCTTTCTTACATTTCCGACACACGCTCTAAAGCGGCACAACAGACTGGGGCCGAGTGACCAATCAGAGCAGACTACGCTTTTCGGAAAGCGTGTTTTAAAAGAAACCACATCTAAAACAGAACCTTCAGACAGAGTAAAAACGGGTGCTGCAACAATGTAAATTATGAGAAACATAAAGCATTCTTTGAAAATTAAATCATGTAAAACCTCTAAACCCTCAAGCAGGCCCTCTAAAAAGTATAATAGGGACCCTTTAACAAACTGAGCCTTATTGTAAGGTTATACAGAATATTCCAGGTTAGTCAACATGAAAAAGCATTGTCAACCTATTTAACTCCTGCATGGTTTAAACCTAATCACTATTAAATTACTGGGTTGAAACATTGTATTACCTACAACATTAGCCTAAACATTGATCTATAAAGCTGTGTAAAACAGTATGAGTAGGTCCTACTTTTCTGCATGGATGAACTTCTGGACATAATTCCTGAGGGTATTTCCTAAAACTTTACATTCCAAACCTGCATGAATTTATTTCTTCGGAAATAAAGAACAGGAAAGAAGATATTCTGAAGAATGTTTCTGCCCTTAAAATAAAAGTGAATGGGGTCCAAACAAACATTTACTTTCATTGGGAATATATATATATATATTCTTTCCCAAAAAAATCTTCTTTTGGGTTCCACAGACGAAAGAACGTCATACAGGTTTGGAACAACATGAGGGCGAGTTTCCTTTTCTCTAACAGATGTTAATGTATGTTCGATGTTTAGTCTATTGGCTGATGGATTCCAGCGAGCTGCAAAACTCACATTTCATCAGGCTGAACTGGCTGCCTCCTTTCTTGTGCAGATACCCAGACGATGTGACTCCTCCCGGCATGGTGAGCAGATTCTGAGCTCCGATAGCCCTCATGGGAACGGGCCAGGAGACCGCTGGAACAGCCATGTTTCTGTAAGTAAGGAAAGGCCATGTTGGTTAGCTATGGGGAAGGCAATTACCTTGCTATGACAATTACCTTGCTATGGGGAAGGGCTGGGGTGTCTTATTTCATGATCACCTACTGCAGGGGGTGAAAACATCTGCACAACCACCACCTAACAACATCCCAACAGCCAGCCAAACACCTGCGGCCCCAGGCCTAGGGCCAAATCACAACTGTGCTGAAATTCAACACAATATTATCTGTATAAAACACTATTCAGGGCAAAAATAACTATCAAAATCAAATCTCTCTTCACGCTGCACAAATATTAAAACCATTAAATTTGAAGGTTTATAACCTACATTAATGAACTCTACTTTTCAAGTTAGTGGGCCTATTCTGAAGATCTCTCTGTACTGCTGGTTATCTCGACATAAAGGTAAGCCTACATGACAGAGGATTTCTCATTTCATTTTTCATTCGAAAGAATTGTTGAGCCAAATAATCTGTGTTCTTGCCCTACTCCAACTCACTATGGTAAACCTACAAATAACTAAAGAAAAGAAGGCCTGACTACAATGGCAGAAGATAGGCTTACTCAGACGACATATTTCCAGATAAACATCTGGTAGAACTTATTATCAGCGATCTTGCTGTAATCGGATTCATTCTGACATGGTGTTGACGGGCAGCCATGGTTAAACCTCAAACCCTCAGATTCACCAGTGCACTTCTGAAGCCCAGCTGATGTAATAAACCCAAACAATGTTCCTCCGGAAGTAATGTTATATTTCTAACACAGAAATGGGTGATTTGAATGAGTTTTTGGTTAAATGCCTGAAATGAGGTCTGGGGTGAACACGTTTTATTCTACAAAATGTGGTTGAAAATTGAAAAATGTGGTTGCTAACAACTCATTACTCAGTAGTCATGTCATTGTGTTTATAACCGTGCTCTTGCAAACTCTTCTAACTCAAACCTTGAGGGAAAATGTTTGGTTACACTTTATTTTAAGGTGACGTAGTTACATTGTACTTACTCAAATAAGTACTGAGTAATATAAATTAATTACATGTACTTACTATAGTGTTATGGTTAGGGTTAGGAAAAGGGTTTGGTTTACGGTTAGTTAGTTGTAATTGTGGATAATTTACTGTTATTACTATGGTAAGAACATGTAGTAACATGTAACTACATCACCTTAAAATAAAGTGTTACCAAATGTTTTTAAGGAAAGACTGAAAGAGCTGTCTGAAGCTTAATGATGGCGAACTTGAAGTCAAGCAAAGGTGGTGTAGTTTGCTTATTTACGCTTCAAAATTCATGAAAGTTGTGTTCATTTGTGAAGACTATCAAGATGAACAAAATATGTCTGAATTATAAACTTTTGTTGGTCATAGAGCTTATTTTCTGGTATAAAACAAAAGCTAATGGATTTTTTTTTTTTTTTTTTTGTCGAGGGTACCAGGGTGATGCGACCTTACGGGTTTGGCCTACAAAAATACATCACTGTACACTTAAGTACTAATTTTGAAAATACTGGACCAGATGTTTTTCGTACGTCTGTATATATTGATGGAACTAGATAATGTTACTTGAAACAAAGTGCTAAACCTGAATATATGAGGTATGAATTGTGAGTGAAAGCATTTTTAAAAACCCTTATCCTTACACATATCTAGAAAATCATGAACAACTGGAAAAGTCAAGCCTTTGAATATTGTGGGGGGCCTTGGAGGAAAAAAGGTTGAGAACCACTGTGCAAAACTCAGCGATAAACAAAAACCTTCGGCATCTAAACTGATAATACTGAAACCAGACATAACAAATTACAGACATAACAAATTACAGACATAACAAATTAAAGGACATGCTTATAAACACATTGAGCAAACCCAGTCAAAACATGAAGATGAGACAGTCGATAATAATAAACAATGAAAAAACACAACAGCCGTCCAAAGAGACCTATCACAGAAACCCTAACAAAATTCCAGCTATAGATCCACAATTTCCAAATAACATTAGTGATATCAAGAGAATTCTTAGGAATATGACTACATAATCATAAACTCCACATAATTAAGAACCCAACTCCAAACAAACTTCTCCAAACACCCACCCACACTGCCCCATGATCCTCAATCTGCTCCCTGACTCCACAATCGACGCTTACCTTCTGCTGACGCATCTTCTGATGCTCTGCACCGCTGGACTCTCGCTGAACATATCGCCAGACGAAACTAGAGATCACAGAGAGCTTGAGGACGTACTCGTCTCCACCACAAAACTTCCAAACCTCCAGCAAAAACCTTGAATCTGGCCGGGACACTGAAAGGACAGGAAACTCTACGTTTCCTTTGGAAAATTCGAGCCCTTCTGGGCTGTCGAGCGCACAGAGGAATTTGCTTATCCGGCACGGGACGTCTGAGTGCCAGTCAGCAGATATAGATGGGAACGGAGGAAAGTCCATCTAACACTGGGTGGAGTGGCGAGATTAGAATCCCATGGGACAATTTTGCCCTAAATGAGAAGTCTAATGGTAGCGTAGTGTAATCTCATCATGACTTTATTATATCCAACCAAAGAATTATGGTTCAGGAGCGAGCTTGTGGCAAGAGGATCCTATTTTTAGGAGTTAAGTAGAAGTTTAGTGTGGCACTGTCAGCAAAGTGCTCTTGACCTTCTTGCATACTTCACTTCAAGGAAATTAAAATAACTAAACGTCACTGTGTTTAAGAAGATTGCGCAAGAACATATAAATTATCCACCAAATCAGCGAAACGTAAAATGGTTAGGCCTACAAATTGCAATGAGAGTGTGTAGTTTTTTTAGTGGTGTTTCATAACCAGCCTCACTATTACTATTTTAACATCCTCTTGAGCCAATGTATTAAAAAAGTCTGCATTACTGATCCTGCAGTGTTTGTGCTACGCCAAAACAGAAATATATATTTTGAATCTAAAAAATCTAAAATTCTTGTACACTTTATGGCAATCTTTGTATTTATGTTTGGTTTCATATGGTTTAAAAAAATTATTTATTATCATTTTCAACAAAACTTTAAATGTAATGCCTCAAAAAATTTGCCGTACATATCATATATTTTCCCTACACTTCCTTTGTTACACTAAAACATACATTTAAAAAAATATAAGTAGGATGATTTTTTTTTCATATCATGAATTATTAATTTCATATCATGAATTATTAATTATTAAAATGTCAAAATTAATTAAAATGATCAATTAAAACATGTTAAAGTCTTTGTTTGCAAACATTAATAGGGACAAAAATGTCAAACCTCTTCTCATCAACATATTTGGCTATTTTCCCCACCCACATTATTATGATAATGTCAGCGGAAAAGTACAGTTGTTTCAGAGTCAGAGCAAGTTATTTTGATATGTAATTTGAAAAGTAATTTTTTTCTTTGGAATATATTATATAATGGAAACAAAATAGTAAATATCAAGCAATGGGCAATGGGTTGTTTACATTATGCATGCCCATGTGATAAATTCCTTCTCCAAAAAAATAAAAAATAAAAAAAATAAGCAAAAGCCTTTTTTTTTAAGTAGCCTATTACTCAGAATGACCCAGCAATGCCCTGCTACTGCAAACAAACACATGGGTTGCTCTAAGCTATGAAGTATTAATCTTAAATCTCCAAAACACCACAGTGATAATGTCATGCTCTTGGAACTGCAACAAAATAGCAGGGTGGAGAAGATTTCAGCCTTATTCAAACAACTTCCCGATCCTGCGGATGTGACCTCATGTGCTCAGCATGAAGTGATAGGAGGTCAAACACAGTTTACAAGTGCATTTATTTTTTAAATGTGATGTGAATTTCAGAGGGTAAGAATGTAGCACAGATCTTGATTATCCATCGGGAATTGATTGGATCATGAAAAGCAGGCATTTCATGCCAGAATGGAGCCACATGATTGGAGAAGAGGCCGCAATGATTTGAATGAGGATCAAATTATTACATTTAGATTAAAAAAAACAAAAAACTCTGTATAATAACTTGAATCATTCAGAAAAAGACTACAAATGTGGGAACTGAAGAAGTAAAAATGGGATGAAAGGAATGAAAACTGTGTCCTTCTCTAATGATCTTGAAAGAAGATTCAAGCCAACCAGTCCGCAAGAACAAGAAAACGGGCACTGAAACACATTTGTCTATTTTCCCCACCCACGTTGTTACAATGATGTCAGAGGAAAAGTTAAGCTGTTTCAGAGGAAGAGCAAGTTATTACATTTTGATTAAAGATTATCGATAAAAAATGTTTTCCGCTTTGGGATAACATTATTTACAGTAAGACCAGGTGTGTGTATATGTAAAGTGAGTAGTATCAATTTCCTCTGAAAGCAATATAATATATCATGCCACAGTGGTGTGTCAGAGTTTCCACACGAAATTGTTTTCAGCTTGTGACATTTTAACAATGTTTCCATTCACGAGTCAGTGACCAGAACTTAACCTGCTCTTAAAGTGTGGGTGAATATGTAAGAAATAACCAACGACTAAGCCATTTTAATGCACGACAATGGGGCAAAAAAAAACAAACACCTGACGCGACCTAAACAAGCCAGACTGACTGCTGAAAGCCCCTTTAAACTGACTGGATAACATACCTTATCTAGCAACCATACAATTTTGAGTAATAGAAGTGACAAATGAAAGTCAATTTGATTTCATACTAAATCTAAGATGTCACCCATCCAGTTAGTGACGCCAACAGCTTGCAAACATGCTCAGATATCTTCACTTTTGACTAAGTGATGAAAGTGTGTCACTCAAGCAATGTTGTGATAGTCAACAGTGTCAGGTTGTCTAATCTGGAAAGCCCTGTAAAAACTAGAACAAGGGTTTAAATGTTAATAGCACAGCTAAACGCTCATTAAAACACCTGTTAAAACTGGACTGCATATTGTATGGTTAACCATTTGTATGAAAAGTCAGATTTATTGGGTACAATGATCCAATGAGCGCTTCTGAGAATGAGCTAATCAGGATTTTCCAGGTTAGTGGTGTGAAATGTCAGCAGTACAGTAAGTACACCAGATGTCTGGTTGATGTGACTGCACCTAAACCGGCGTTTCTTGGCCAAAATGGACTTTCTGCTGCTACAGTCTGATTATACATGAATGATACACTTACACTCGCTTTAAGTATAAACTAACATTAAAGCATACATTTTGAATTTATTTATCACAAGCTACTCAAGGTTTTCTCACTGAAAGGACCATTTCCTTATTATGTTAATATTACAAACCAAAGATAAGAAAATAATCTGTGGGCAACAGTTTCAGTTATTATTTTTGCTCTGCACGTACGTACGTCCTTCCTTCATTTCCTGCACTTCACCTAAAATACAGCTTGAGCCCTGCTTTTAATAAAGCAGAACATGATGCACAGCCTCCATCAATGGCACATGAAGTTTTGGTAAGGCTTTAGAATAATGATCCGTCATTAATAAGTAACTATGCAGTATTACATTAACACTTCAGCTTCTACTATTAACTATTATGGAAACAAGCTTAACTAATGAGTAAGTACTGTAATATCAAATTTAGGACTAAGATAGTTCCATCTACTTCCAAAAACATCATTTTCACTTTAAAATAGAGGTCCAGATCACTAGTAGTTCCTGGTAACACTTGAGTAATTAGTGATGCATTTTATGACTATATTCAGAGTAAAAATGATGACTGATTACGTCTCTGACACACGATAATGTTCTTTATAATTTGTCAGTTAGTTAATATCTATTAATGATACCAATCTCATTCAGTAATTATCTCCTAAATTTCATATTACTTACTGATTAGTCAAGCTTGTTTCTATATTAGTTAATAGTAGTAGGTGAAGTGTTAATGTAGTACTGCATAGTTACTGATTAATGAAGGACCATTATTCCAAAGTGTTACTGAAGTTTTTTCAAACATCTGCCCACAGATGTTAGTCAGAACATCATTTCATAGTCTGCTGGATATGCCCCCACATTATAACGTGTAGAAATGCAAAGTGTATCCTGTCTGAAAAGGTCATGTGAACACCTTGAACACAGGGTAGGAGTTTAGTGGTAAAGGTGTAGTGTAACATCCATATTGTGACCTTGAGTACAGCATGGGGTTTTCCCTGCAATCATTATGAATGAAAAACATGTACATTTGAAACACGTTTAACTTTACATTAAATCTGCAACCTAAATTTTACCAGATCCACATGACTGGAGATAAACTACAGATTATGTGCGAACAACACTCATAGGTAGAACTGTACTCTGATTCACTTCAGTCGAGCACCACAAACCACCCACCTTCTCAATTGTCTTAAAAACGAAAATAAATCAATGATTCCCATTTACTTTCTTAATACACATGGTCTACCACAGCACTAGCTCACAATACTGTAGTAACCCTCAAACTTGTGAGAATTACTTTCACTTTTCAAACAAAATACTCTTTCATACATCAATGTTGTTGCAGACATTCAAATGGACAAAGACACAGAAGTGAAGAGACCCGCATACTTACTTGTTACAGAAATCCTGGATGCACATCTTCGCATGCGACTGTTGTAAATGACTGAAGGAACGATTTTTTTTCATCGAAAGAGCCATTCGTACTGGCTGGTTTTTGTCACCATGTTTTACTGGTTGATGTTTAGCGTACGGTCGGAAGTTGAATGAGTTGGTTGAGGGTTCAGGCAGGACCAATAGAGCGAAGACGGCCTGTGATCTCAGGCTCACGCACAGTGCAAGTCATTTCCTCTCAGGGCCCACACTGGCGTGTGCTTTTTCTGTGTCACAAAGTCACTTCCTTCTGTTTGCTGTATGGACAAACTGATTGGCCAAAGTTCTCGGGACTTGAATTCACTGGTAGGGACTTTCCACCTCTTTTAACATGAAATTACGTCGTCGAGACGGCTACTCTGACAAACTTGCAACAGCGTTTGTTGATTTCTAGAAATGGCTCAAAGCTCAATTCTAGGACACCGTGTTGATTTATGTATCTAAATGACCTATACAACTACCAAAGCCTGAAAACAGATAATTTTGTGTGAAACTTAATAGTTTCATCATGGTTGAGTGTAGGCTAGTGTCAATATTAGTATGAACCATTGAACCATTCCTTAATCCTAATTAATCAACTTTGGGTAACACTTTATTTTGATGGTCCCTTTTGAACATTCTGTTGACTATTAGTAACTTTGCAACTGCAAATCAACTAACTCTCATTAGAGTATTAGTAGACTGTCTGCTTAATATCTGCTAACTCTTTATTGTGATGATCCTCAACAGACATTACACTGACTATAAGTAACTTTGAAACTACATGTCAACTTATTCTACTAACCCGAACCCTACCAGCCTAATACTCTACTAATACTCTACTAATACTCTGATGAGAGTTAGTCGACATGTTGGTGCAATGTTACTTATTGTCAACAGAATGTGTGAAAGGGGTCATCAAAATAAAGTGAAACCAAACTTTGATGTGTAACCTTTGAGGTTTCTGCTACATGAATGATACCTCATATGTGTGCTTTTACTTTTCTGAATAATCATACATACAATTGTCATGAAAATGGGCAATACAATCCTTTGGTCTTACACTGATTTAAGGCCCAAATCAAATCTTGGGTCAGAAACTCTTTGACCCATTAGTAGCCCTGGAAATTACCCAGAACAGATGGCCAATACCCAAGCAACCTCTTACATCGCGGCGGCATCTTTTTCCACAGGTATGAGCAACTCATTGTAAAAGAAAAAAGTTTACATTTTGAACACCAGCATTTAGTCAAATATGGTCAGCTTCCTGAAGGTAAATACAGGTATTTACAAAAGTGTTTTCTTACTTCCCTATTACATGAACACAGTTGCCTATGTAATACACACCAAACTACATAAACTCTGTAATCAAGACAGATCAGAATGTGTAACACAAACTTTTTTTTTTTTTTGCATCAGACTTTACAGAGAATTAAAACTAAAACTCAGGTACCTCAGTTATTTCGAAAAGTGTAACCATAGAGTTACTAAAATACTACATTTAAGCTTTCAAATAAAAACATAACATTTATTGTAAATGACCCATCAGTGTCAAAAAGCAAAACAAATTTCAAACTCTAGTTAATATATATATGCATATATGACACCCAACATAATCTAACTGATCTTCAACCCAATGTACATACAGTGGTGGTCAGAATTAATGGCACCCCTGGTAAATATGATAAAAAATGGCTTTAAAAAAATAAATCTGCATTGTTTATCCTTTTGATCTTTCATTCAAAAAAATCGCAAAAATCTAACCTTTCATTGAAGTAAAAGAATTGAAATTTGGGGGTAAATCACATTATGAAATAAATGTTTTTCTCCAAAACACGTCAGCCACAATTATTCACACCCCTAGATTTTTTCAGAGTAAAATATCTCTGAAGTATATTCCCATTAATATTTACTTTTATTTAGCACACCAGGGTGACTAGGAACATGAAATTGTCCAGCTATGACTTCTTGTTTCACAGGAGTTTAAATATGAGGAAACACAAAAGCCAAATTTCTTTAATCATCCATCACAATGAGTAAAACCAAAGAATATAGTTCTGATGTGCAGCAAAAGATTGTTGAGCTTCACAAAATAGAAAGTGGCTGTAAGAAAACAGCTAAATAATTGAAAATCCCCATTTCCATCATCAGGGCAATAATTAAGAAGTTCCAATCAACTAAAGATGTTACGAATCTGCCAGGAAGAGGACGTGTGTTCATATCGTCTTAATGGGCGGTGAGGAGGAAAGTTTGAGTGGCCAAAGACTCTTCAAGGATCACAGATGGAGAATTGCAGAGATTAGTTGAGTCTTGGGGGTCAGAAAGCCTAAAAAAAATGATCAAACAACTCCTACATCCCCACATGTTGTTTGGGAGGGTTTCAAGAAAAATCCTCCTCGCTCCTCCAAAAATAAACTCCAGCATATTCAGTTGTCAGACATGACTGGAACTTTTAAAAGGGACCGGATTCTGTGGTCAGATGAAACAAAAAAAGGGCTTTTTGGCAGCAAACCCACCAGATGTGTTAGGTGCAAACAGGGATAAAAAGTCCCCCATGCCTAGGGTTAAATACACTGCTGGATCTTATATGTTGTGGGCCTTTTTTTTTTGTTGGAGGTCCTGGACATCTTGTTCAGATGCATGGTATTATGGATTCTAGCAAATACCAACAGATAAAAAAAATTAAAACCTGACAGCATCTGCTTGAAATCTTATAATGGGCCGTGGTTGGATCTTCCATCAGGACAACGATCCAAAACAAACATCAAAATCAACACAAAAATGGGTAACTGAGCACAAAATGAAGCTTCTGCCATGACCGTCCCAGTCCCCTGACCAGAACCCTATAGAAAATGAGTGGTGAACTGAAGAGAAGAAGCACCAACATGAACATCAACATGAACCATACAAGATTCTGTATGGAGGAATGATCGCTGATCTCTTGTCAGTTATTCTCCAAACTCATCAGGCATTATAGAAGAAAACTCAGATCAGTTATCTTGGCAAAAGGAGGTTGCAAAAATTATTTAATAACAGGGAGCCAATAATTATGGCCAGCATGTTTTGGAGAAAACCATTTATTTTATACTGTGATTTACCCCCCACTTTCAATTCTTTTACTTCAATGAAAGGTTAGATTTTTGCCAATTTTTTGAATGAAAGATCAAAAGGATAAACAATGCAGATTTATTTTTTTACAGCCATTTTTGATCTTATTTACCAGGGGTGCCATTAATTCTGACCACCACTGTATTTCAAAACCACTAAATTATCACAGAATTATTTTTGAAATATTCGATTATATAAGTAACGTTGCACCTACATGTCAACTAACTCTCATTAGAGTATTAGTAGAGTATTAGTAGACTGGTAGGGTTAGTAGAATTAGTTGACATGTAGTTGCAAAGATACTTAAAGTCTATAATATAATATAATGTCTGTTGAGGAGCATCACAATAAAGAGTTAGCAGATTTTAAGCAGACAGTCTACTTATACTCTAATAGTTGTAGTTAGATAATATATAGATAAATAATAGAAATAGATAGTTGACATGCAGTTGCAAAGTTAGTCAATATAATGTTCAAAAGGGACCATTAAAATAAAGTGTTACCAAAGACTCAACTAAAGTAGGCTGTCATGGGAATTACAACACCGGCACTGCACTTACTACGATGATATACCTACTTTTTGGTTTCATTTAGGAAAGGAAAGTATTCCTTCTACAACATCCTCTAAATATAAAATTGAGCAGAAATCCCCTGCTAGAGGATGTGAATTCAAACGATTTCCTTCTCCTTTTCATCTGTCCGGTGGTAAGTACACAAGTTACGTTGCCTCTCCAGATTCCCATGATCAACCACAATATTTTAAAGCAAAATCAAAATCTATAAAGCCTCAAATAACAGAGTGCCTTGCATGCACCATGACGATGAATTTCTTTTAAAATAACAAAAGGACTTACCCATTGAGATGATCTAATGAAGGCTTGGCTTGCACGCTTAAAGTGAGTGGTTAGTAGTGAGCACAAGTCCACTTCCTCTCTGCTGCACTTAAAAATGTTATGATCCTCCCTTTTACAACTCTGCCTTTGTTCTGTTGCTCATCAAGAGCTGGTTCCTATCAGCCGTTCTGCCCTGAATATCTTAACACTAGTCATTCTTTGCACTGCATAATTAACGCAGTTTCTGAGATATTCACTTCTAATTCTAATAATTTAGTTTGATTATCCACTTTAGACATTTTACTAACTATATGTACTGTACCTTTGCGAGTTCATTTCAACTAACTCTCATTAGAGTATTAGTAGACTGCTTAAAATCTCTTTATTTTGATGCTCCTCAACAGACATTATACTGACTATTAGTAACTTTGCAAGTACATGTCAACTTATTCTACAAACCCGAACCTTACCAGCCTACTACTCTAATGAGAGTTAGTCTACACGTACTTGCAAAGTTACTCATAGAAGGAAGAATGCCTGAAGTGGATCATCGAAATAAAGTGTAACCATGTAAATTCTTGTTTCAAAGGTTTTTACGTGTCTAGCTATGAGAAGTATTGTCACATCTATCTTTTACAGTCGAAAATATTTTTTGTGTCATGTCACATTGATATTGGCATTTCCTGAAAAAAAACAAGAAAAAAAAAAAAACACCAGTGGTTGCAAGATAGCTGAAGAATAGAGTTAAAGTTTTCACTAAATTTAGGTTTTAGTTCTGCATTAGTTGCATCAGACATGCACTGCTTGTTTTCTGCTGGCTGTGTATTATGAGAATCCGCTTGTAATGCAACAACTCTGTAAAAAGTGTTACTTAAGTCAACTGATCACTTTTTACAGTGAATGTATTTGGTTTATAAAAGGTGGCTATATAGTTAAATAGATGTAAGAATAAAATTACCAGTTACACTTATGCAAATAAATGCAATAATGATAGTCAATGCTAGATTTTAAAACTTGAATCTGTTTTGTCTTGTTGGCAAAGGCCATTTACACAAACTCCACCACCATTGTCTGGTTAAGCCACCATTCAGATGACTAAAGCAGCAGTGCGAACTATAGCGGCTTTAGCTTTTGACATGTTTGAATCCGCCTTTTCCAGTCCCATTCTTCTCCTTATTTCCATCACACATCAACTCAGTTTATTTTAAATAAAAATTAAAGAAAATATTCGAAAAGTTGAAATAAAGGGTAACACTTTATTTTCGATGGTCCACTTTAGACATTCTACTAACTACTGTATAAGTAACTTTGCAACTACATGTCAACTTATAACCTCTAACCCTACCAGTCTACTAATACTCTACTAATACTCTAATGAGAGTTAGTCGACGTGTAGGTGCAACGTTACTTATAATCAACAGAATGTGTTAAAAGGACCATCAAAATAAAGTGAAACCACATTAAGTGCCTAATGGGTTTTTAATATACTTATAACTGAAACTGGATTTAGAGGTGGACTATAGGGACAACTAATGTCCCAGTAAGGCAGCATCCATGACATTAATAAATAAATATGTTGCTATTATTGTATTCTGTTTCATTATGTACTGCAAAACACTGAGGTGCAAATAGTATCTGCCACTTTTTTTTCACTAAGTATAAATAACTATTGGCATCTTACTGTAACTTACATGTAGAGAAAATAGACTCTGCATTAAAATAAAGCCAGTAATATCTGATTAAAAACAACGGTTGACTGAAAAACGACACAAGCCCACGAAGAGAGGAAGTACTATAGAGGCTGTGTGGTTGTAGGCTTCCAGAAAGTGGCATGTAAATGAGCACAGTGAAGTGAGAACTGACTGCGAACGTTGTAATGTCTTATTGTTTGTTTTCCATGTAACTTACCACTGTCGTCCACCCACACGGGGCTATTCGAGAACATTTCCATAAAGAACAGACAAGAAAAACACCAACAGAAAGAGAAATGTAAGAACAATAAACAGATTTGTATGTAAACTTTACCACAAATTGTTTTATATAAACAGTTCTGTCCATTTTCGGGTCTGTATGTTTTCCTAAACAAATCTTATAGCAATGAAAAACGGTGAGCGAACGGTGAGACAAATTTTCCACTTGAAAGATGTTTACGATTTTCAAGCCGCATTCACGTTAGCCGTATGGAAATGCTACAGAATGCAGAATCAGCAATGCATCTTTTGTTGCTAACCTCTGACTATTCCTAAAAGTGATCTTTGCACATGAAGAAGCGGTTTCATTTGTAGACGACAGAACCAAAGACTTTATATATACAAAGACAGTACACTCACATGGGAGAAAGTGCAACGCAAATATGGCGGAATAAGTCCCGCCTTTTAAATAAAAGAGCCAATCACCGGTTGCTATAAAAACAGTCAGTGCTCTGAGACACACACTGCGCATTTGCTTGTCCCGCCTGAAAAACACAGTTTTTTTTTGGACATGATTTGAGTGTTTAGAAACTAAATTTATGAGACAGTTTCTGTCAGATTTTATTGGTGATTTCAAATATGAAATTTAATCATAAGCTTGGTGAACAGCTTTGGAGACAGAGATTGTTTCCCCACAGAGATTCAAGAGCTGTGCTTGTAGAGAGGCGTTTCAAAGATGGCCGCCGAGTGACTTGCCTTTGGCGGAACCAACCAGATCACAAGTAAGACGCATATTAGCGCTTTTCCTAACATCAAAGGTAAAATATATATTCCTATTGATAAGTATGTTGCTGAAGCCCCAACTTCATTAAATATCCAGGACCAACAAGCATGATGCCACGGGCTCAGGGTTTGGTTGACTAGCATCAGCACTGGTAGAAGAGGAATCTAGTATCAAAAAGTATGATTATTGCATCATTCGCTATATGCCAAATGCCTTTAATTTGTTTGTCTTTCACTTGTAACCGGATAAGATCTAGAAAAAGACCTTCATTCAACTTACTGTGTGAGATGCTATTTTTAAAATATTCAAAAATATTTTATATAAAAGTTTGGGGTCAGTAAGATTATGTCTCTTATGCTCATCAAGGCTGCATTTATGTCATAAAAAAAATACAGTAAAACAGTAATAATGTGAAATATTATTATATTATATATATAATAAATAATATAATAAGATTATAAGATTATATTATTACAATAAAAAAAATTGTTTTCTATTTGAATACATTTTAAAATGTAATTTATTCCTGTGATCAAAGCTGAATTTTCAGCATCATTACTCCAGTCTTATATGATGATTTGATGCTCAAGAAACATTTCTTCTTATTATTATCAATGCTGAAAACAGTTGTGCTGCACAATATATTTGTGGAAACTGATACATTTTTAAAGGATTCTTTGATGAATAGAAAGTTCAAAAGAACCGCATTTATTTGAAATTAAAATCTTACCATTTTTTTTGTTTTCAACAGTAGTGTATGTCTGGTCAAAAATTAGATTACTTTATACAACTTCCATGAAGTTAATGCTGAATTTGCAAATCTATGAATCTCTTTTCATAGATTTCTTGGTGCTCTCATTATTGTAGCCGTTTTTAACATAATATTTAGGGTTAAATACCAGTCTGATAGCAGTTAAATATCAAAGTGGTTTCATTGTGCGGCCTACCAAACAAAGCCACATCACAGGAGCCCTTGACTTCTGCAGATTAATGAACATCAGATGGTGTATTGAAGTAGGTCATGTAAGCAGAACCACTAATTACTCTCCATTAAAAGTAGTTAAGTCACAGCAAAGGCACTTTGAGGTAGGAAGATACAAACGAATCTGACAAAATGCATCTTCTTTGATAGAGCTTATTCTAGATGATTCTTCAGTGTTTCTTCTTGTTTTGATCTGTTTGCTTCGTACTGAATAACTGTGTATGATTATATTGTTTTGAAAGAGATTCAATAACACCTGAACTGATGCAGAGAGGAAGTGAAAGCTGGTCCGATGCATTGTCTGCCACATCTCAGTGTGCGACTGATGCAAGTCTTTAGCCCACGCATCTGGGACCAGTTTCTATTATTACCTCCCATTCAGCGGAAATATTTACAATGACTCAAAAGTTCAATGACTCTTTTTTTTGTCAGAAAAAAACATGGTGTGTCAATAAAAAACAAGTAATTCAGTTTAAAGTCCCTTTTCTCTTTTATCCAATGGAATTTAAAAAAGACAAAGCTTGGGATTTATTCTGGATTTATGTTAAAACATAATGCAAACATAAAAAAAAACTTTTTATTTAGATCATCTGTACCCATACATCTGTATTTGTGTAGAGTATTATTGCCATTATAAACTAAATACTTCTAGATATCCCCCTCTCGTGTATATATATATATATATATATATATTTTATTTTTTTTTTCTCTGTCAAAACAAAGTGCCATAATACATGACAAGCAATCACACTTCACAGCACTGAGAACAGGAGTCCCCTACACAGGAGACTTGGGTTGGTTTGGTTGATTACACACCTTCTTCTAGTCAATGCCGCCACATGCTGTTGGAGACACATACTGCAAAAAAGAAAAAAAAAAAGAAAAAAAAAGTGAACCTTCCAAACACAAAACAGAGACTTGTTTTGGCAAATTTAGTAAGGGGTGTTTATAGATGAAGTTTGAAACTGCATTTTTTCCTTTGTTTACCTGTTTTAGTGGTATTCAAACAACATTGGACCCCATTGACTTTGTATGGAAAGAAAGAAAGAAAAAAACATCTCCAATTTTTTATTTTATTTTTGTAATCCACAGCAGAAATTTTTCATATTTACGCTTAACTAAAAAAGAGAAATGCCTCTAAACAAAATAATGCAAATAAAATAAAAAAATGTATTTGTAATAATTATGTTTTGATTATTGCAATGTAACTGTTTTAAAGTCCCCCTGTAGTCAATCATTTTATCCCTCAAAACTCATCTTTGATCACTAAAATTAGATATTTAAACGTTTTTTCCTGTGAAAAACAAAACAAAAAAAACCTTCATGCCTTAAAATAGCTTGAATGTAGTATTAGTATAAGCGGAGTATGAATATGCAAATTAGTCACGCCTCCACTCAGCCAACTCTCTAAACGCTGCACAATGGTATCGCTCTTTACAACGTCGCGGGACACATAACGATGATTAACATGATTAGCCTTTTGCTTGACTATGTTATCAAATAGATTTTTATTGATTATGTATCAAACAATAAGCAGACATAAAGGACAGAACAGATAAAACTTCTACAGGAATGGAATTATATCAAATATATGTAAAGTTTCACACACACACAAATATATATATATATATATATATATATAGCCTACACAAAGGAAACATTATGCATCAGTGGTATTACCAAAACAAATCTGCTCAATTACATTTATAGCCTTGGTTAATTGACACTTATCTTTTAAAAAGAGAGTCGTGCCATCAGCCAACTGGGAGATTTTAATTTCCCTATCAAAGATGGATATACCTTCCAAGCTTTGTTCATGGATAATACACAAATAAATAAAAAGGGGGAAATTGGACAGCCCTGTCTGACACCGCGGGTAATGAAAAATATCTTAGAACTATTGAGGCTAATTAAGACAGAGATGCTAATATCTCTATTAAACATTTCAATAACATTACCAAAAAAAGTCACCAAAACCAAATAACTTGTGAGTCTGCAAAAGAAATCCATGCTCAAGGGTGTCAAAAGCTTTATAAAAGTGTAGGAAAAGAATCATGGCTTTAGAATGTATAAAATCTGCATAGTCCAAAAGATCTAAAATAAATCTTATATTATAAAACCTGATTGTGTCTCTGCAACCAACTGATTAAGTTTGACATTTAATCTATTAGCAAAAACCAAGGCTAACATTTTATAATTGATAGTCAGGAGTGTAATTGGACGCCAGTTATCTATTAAAAGAGTGTCCTTGTCCGGTTTGGGAACAAGGGAGATTACGCCTTGTTTCATTGATTTTGTCATTTCCTTTGAATCAATACATTCTTTATACATACAAAGCAATGGCTGTTTGATTATAGTTCCCAATAATGAATATAAAACTCAACAGTTAATCCATCACTGCCTGGAGATTTTCCTTTCTTCATTGAGTGAAGCGCTATTCCTCAATAGTCAAACCAGAATGACAGAAGGCTTTGAAGTCAGTATCAATAACTGGAACATGAGCTTGATCCTTCTTTATAAAATTGTCACAATTGTGTTTATCAAACAGGATGTGTAAATGTTTTTATAGAAGGCTGCGACAAAATTAGATATCAAATTAGGATCTGTGCAGTTGACACTATTAATATTAAGAACAGTCAGAGAATTTCATTTGCAGTTCCTTTTCTCTAATGCAAAAAAATACTAGAATTCACCTCTCCTTCTTCCAGCCCTTTAGCCCTGGACCGGACAAAGGCACCTTTGGCAATATCTAGATATGCTTGATTCATTTGTAGATGTAACTCCCTTAATTCTAACTCCTCTTCCTGAGACAGATTACCTATCAATAAAGAATTATTTTTTTCCATTTGTTCAGTTATTTTTTTATTTTTGGATGTTTTTAAATCTTTACTTCTTTTTACAGCTATTTGTCTAGCTCTGTATTAAAAAAATTCCCAATTGGCTCTATACTCGTTATGAATTTGATCAGAAAACATATAATTATTTTTTTTTTTATATTGTCATTGAAGATGTTATCATTTAAAAGAAATTTATTACATTTCTAATAACCACGTAACTTCGGACTCTCATCATTACATCCTAATTTTAACAAATTGTAGGGCTGATGATGAAACTAAACAGAAATCAATTCTATATTTCAAAGACATTTTACCATTTGACCAAGTAAAGTCTTGTGTGTCAGGATGAAAAAAACGCCAAGGATCTGTGAGGGAGAGAGAAGAACATATTGATAAAATATTTTTAGAATTATGATTAATATTGAGACCTTCATTGCTTCTAGGAGGAAATCTGTCCAGTGTGTTATCTAACCATTCATTAAAATCACCGCCTAAAATTAGAAAGGAGCCCGGGTATTTATTATGCAATTCTGTTAATTTACAAGTAATTTGAGAAAATAATATTTTGTTAGCAGAGAGGGAATTACAGCCATATAAATTGCAAATAATAAAAGTTGAGTTATCTTGCTTAAGCGACATAATAATCCATCTGCCTTCACTTGTTACCTCCAGAATTTGCCCCTTAAATTTGTGCAAAAGAATAGAAACCCCAGCAGAGATTAGAACCATGACTTCAAAAAAATAAATTTCCCCATTGATCTTCCAGAATTTAACTTCCAACTCACAAGAGTGTGCTTCCTGAAGAAAACTTAAATCAGTTTCACAGCTTTTACAAAATAGCTTTCCTCTTTACCACATCACGCATACCTCTTACATTTAAGGACATAACAGAGAATGAACTAAACTTGAAATCCATAACAAGTAGAAAAAGACAAAAAGGAAGGATAAAGTACTGTATATACCAACAACTGAAGAAATTGTACGGAAACTTTACTTTAAAGGAAGGAATGATATATTTCTCTATAAAAAAAAAATGCCAAAAAGAACTGTCAAAATGTGCCATTAATCAGTGCTAACGAAAATCAAAACATATCAGACTAAACAAGAGTCAAGTCTAGAAATTAGCATTGAAGACTGGAACATAGATAAATCAGTCTCTGGCCAAATATGAGGCACTAATTTACCAGGGTAATCAGCTAAAACAAAACAGCTGAATACCACCTCAGCCCGGAGAGAACAGAAGAATGCATATATACTACTTCACATTGGCAAAATCAAATCTCTTCCCGTCAATCAGAGCAAACGATCCACGGAAAGAAGCCTTTTTCCCTTTATCTCGGGCCTTCTTGACCAAGGGCCAAAGTTTTTCTCTTGCCACCCTGTCCTCTGGGGATAAGGCCTCAGTGAGTCGCAGCTTGTTGTCGCGGAGGAACTTACAACCTCTGGCAGCTTGCCAGACAGCATCTCGGTATCTGTATGTACCATCATTTCTCCACGGGCCGAGACGATGGGCGATATCCACTGCATCCTCCATCCTCTCACTGATGCCATAGGACCACCTTGCCAGGGATATTGATTGCAACATGATGGGCATCCTCTCCATCCTTTTCCTGTTCCCCGTGCAGCTTCAGCGTCCACCTCCGACTGTACCGCTTGCAATCTCCAACCTCTTCTTTCAAAGTTGTGTTCACCTGTTTAAGATCCTGAATCTCAGCAGACACGACTTTCAACGCCTCCTTGTGAGCAGTCACCTCAGTAACAAGCTGATGTACGGTCGAAGACAAACTTTCAATTTGCTTTGTAGTAACGGCAGTTGTCTTGTCAATTGTTGAAATTTTTTGGAAAATCTCATCGCGAAATTCGCGAATGGCCGCCAAAGTTTCAGTGGATGTGTCATAATGCTCACTGTACTCGCACTTAGACTTTTTCAGACTGTGTCTTATGGGGGTGTCAGGAAGAGGAGTAGCAAGGAGATCACAAAGTTTGGGTTGAGAGTCAAACCATTTGTTCGTTGTCTCTTCCATCTTTGATGCGTTTTGGTTCTCGGATGAAAAGGAAGCTTCCAGGGTAACGTTACACACACTTTGAACAGGATCCATCTTTGACTCAGGTGCAGGCACTGACACGGTAGCAACTGGAGCTTGTTTATGTTTTCTTTTGCCCATAAATTTGCCTCAAAGTGAGAGATTAATCCCCAATCTCATTTATTTGTTCATTCACATATGTGAGCTATGTTGGTTGTAATATCATCCAGCCTAAAACTTTCCCGACGACACTTAAGAAACACCTCCTATCTCGCCGCCATCTTGGCCGAACCCCCTTCTAACAATCATCAGAAACGCTTTGAACAACTCAGAACGTTAGTGGAGAAAGGCATACAGTTCATCATTACATCATAATATACATCATACCCATTATATTGCTAAATCCACCCGACTGTTCATATTAACAGAAAAATATAGCGGGATATGCTGTTGATGATATGCTAAAGCCCGTCGGCACGTTGATCTGATTGGTTACAAGGTAGTTTGTGACGTCAGAAACACCAGCGATTTCAAACCGTGTTTTTGAGACTGTCTTTGGTTCACTGCAGTTTTAAGGAGAAAATACTCAGCAATGGTGTTGACTGATGAATTTACACATGGTTTGTCTTAAAGCATATTAAAAACACCACATGGACATATAAACAACATTACAAACTTGATTTTCACCACTGAGTGACTTTAAATAAATATAAACAAATGGTTTCACTTTATTTTGATAGTCCCTTTAACACATTCTATTGACTATAAGTAACGTTGCACCTACATGTCGACTAACTCTCATTAGAGTGTTAGTTAAGTATTAATAGACTGGTAGGGTTAGGGTTAGATTAAGTTGACATGTAGTTGCAAAATTACTTATAGTCAGTAGAGTGTCTGTTGGAGGAACATCACAATAAAGTGTTTGCAGATATTAAGCAGACAGTCTACTTATACTCCAGTGAAAGTTAGTTGACATATAGTTGCAAAGTTACTTATAGTCAACAGCACGTTCAAAAGGGACCATCAAAATAAAGTGTTACCAAACAAATACATAGAAATTAATCAAATTTGTGATAGGTCTACAATTACTTTTGAATAATTAATAATTATTTTATCAGCAATCACTTTACCACAATTTTTCATTTACATTTTTTTATGATATAGGCCTATTGTTATCAATCAAAATGAAACCCCACACATAGACAACACAGAAAACACAGTCATACTAATATAGGCATGTTACTCATTCTAATTTTTTTTTTCAGATTTCTGTTTAAAATTGTGGGTGTAGTGGCCCACTACATAACTATCTAACTGCACCAGTGAAAACGTGTGTATTGCAGCTAAGGCGGTCACTTTAACTCACAGGGCCTGAGACAGCCCTAATTACAGCAATTTGCAATTTGCTGAGACATCAACACCTTTTATTTCTTTGACGTCAACTGATGCAGGTCACTGTGTTTCCTCAGTACTCTCTCAAACAGAGATATGTACGTAGTTTATGAACAAACATTAAAAACAAGCAGAAGACCACTGATAATTTCTTTGGCACAAGGATATGGATAATATTGTTACACCAGAAGGCAATATTAAAAAAGAGACAAAGTATTTTTGCACTGTGTGAGAAACCGACAGCGCTGCTCCATTGCTCCCTCCTCAGCCCTTGTAAAGTCCCTCAAAACAGACATTTTACAGGATTCACATCTCTGACAGGAAATGGAAAAAAAGCATGTCAGAAACCCCTGCCACGGTCGCCACTTAAAATAGCCGCTTCTCAAGACAAGTATAGCATCAAATAAAAGATACAATCCTATTAAAAGAACCAAGAAGGGCTAGAGATTCCTATACTTAAAACTCTTGTGAACTACTTAAGAGCACACCAGAACATCTGTTGATTTAACAAAATATGACTTTTTTTTAACCAAATGTTTTTAAAGTAAGGTTAAACATGTACAATAAGTCAGCATGAAATTAAATCTGACCCTATTTACTTCCTTGCACTACAGAACTTTGGACAATAAAATTATGTTACTTGCGGAGTATCTCGTTTACATTAATTGTGCTGCTGATCTGCTGATGGATCAGATGGTTTGAGGAATCGCTATGCTTACCTGTGAAGCAGATCTGTGACGCTCGCTCTCGCTCCACTGATAGTAAGCATTTCCAACAAAGCTTATATCAGAAAAATATGTCACTTAAGCAAGTAGGCCTATCACATCTGCCGCTGTGGTTCTAATTTTGTTCTGCCACGGGCTCTGTCACTTTCTCTCCACAGATCGAAGTTTCTATGTTTTTACAATAGGTGTAGGTGGTTCCCCTTAAGTTAACAAGGGTTGACGTTTACATTTGTCCATGTTAAATGCTAGTTAGCTTACTATTCCTAATTCTTAGCAACAACTATTTATTGTTGCTACAAGCCTCACGCCATATCAGACCTTATTCCGTTTCAAAGTGGAACTCAACACTGTGTCTGGATCTACGTTATAGGTAACGCCATCAGTGTGACCAGTGTCTGAAGCATGTGTAAACACACAACAATTTCATTGGCCGACGACAGTCCATGATGTTACTACCAGAGCACCTGTGAGTACAAGAGAGCGCCTGCAATGGACATCATCAGCTGTTTGGTCTTCAGGATCCGTTTGTTTGTGTTAGCGCATGTGAAGGCATTTATCATGGATAAGCACTCGAAAAAGTTTTTCAGGAAGTGTATGCCACCGTGTGCTAGGTTTTTGTCAGCTGAGGACACACACTAAAGACTTGTGCATTATGTGTTTGGGTGAGGAGCATGCGTTCAGTTCTTGGGGGAGCTGAATGCGCCCATTGTGAGAGATTCACAATGAGGAAGCTCCATTCGCGCTTGGCCCAATTCTCAAGGAATGTGGGACAAACGTCTAGGGCACGGGCCCTGTGGTTGCTGAAGCAAAGCGGAGACCTACGTTGTTGGGTTCACAGGTCGAGCTGGCTGAGGAGTTCGAGAAAGGTATGTCTCTCGCATTCCTCAGTCACTAGTCAGGCCAGTGGTGCCTTGCACACAATGGCAGAGTTGCAGGCATACCAGGCAGACCTGCTTAAAGATTTGGATCAGGGGCAGGGATTGTCTCATGAAGCTGTCGCTGAGCTGCGCCGCACCACAGATCTAGCACTCCGGGCCAACAAACAAATAGACGCTGCCATTAGTCGTTCAATGGTGGCCTCAATGAGGTATCTGTAGTTGAACTTGGCAGACATCAAGGAGAAGATGAGAAACTTTCTCCTTGATGCACGGGTCTTGCCCTCAGAGCTTTTTGCAGCGTCTATAATGATGGTAGTCGGGAGGTTTAGTGAAGTGGGTGTGGTTGGCGGCTTTCAGGAAGTACATCACGTGCCGATCTAAATCTTCGCCTGGGGGTCCTGGTCCATCACAGTCTGAGGACTGGAGGCAGGGCCAGAGGGAGAGTGCGGCCACTTGTGCTCCTTCTCCTTCGAGGAGTAGAGCACAGAGGAGGCGGGACGCTACGAGGAAGAGATCTTAGGGAAGTGATCGAAAGAAAGCAATTTGGTAAACAGGACTGAATCGCTGACCGAATCCCTCCTTGTTCTTGTCACTGGCCAGTGCTGATTGAATCAAGTATGGGTTATAGCAGGTCCTAGATGAGTGTGATAGAAGGGTCGAGCTGCCTCCCCCAATTCTGGGGTCTTTAAGTAGAATAGATCCCTGGTGGCTCCCTTCTAGAAGGGCAGCTCTTTAGCAGCTCTTCTTGTTATCAGACACCTTTTTTAGGTGTTGGGAGTCTTGGGACCCGGGACAATTTCGGGCAGTCCTTCTGGGTTAAGTGTATAGTAGAACCCTCCCCTACTAGTTTTAAAGTCCTCCACTCCATGGTGGAGCCTAAACCGATCCCTTAAAACCAAGCAAGTAGAGGTTAATTTGCCTTTTTAGCAGCTCTTCTTGTTATCAGACACCTTTGTAGGGTGCTGGGAGTATTGGGGTCCTGGACTAGTCCAGGCAGGGTGTAAGCGCTTACCCTGATCGTTGTGGGGTAGTAGAGCTGAAGCTCCCCTGCAGCTTCCTAGAGGTTAGAGTTATTTGTAGCAAGGAGGGTGAATAGTTATTCTAAATGGAAACCCCCATGTTTGCTCCCTCTAGTGGTAGTGATAGGTCAGGGTAGTGTATTAAAATATGTCTCCCTGGGCCAGAATTCCCAAATAGCTGTGTTAAGCTAAAGAAGCTTAGAGCTCTGCTCCTGGGCCGGTGGTTGAGGCTGGGCCTACAAGGAAGGGAGGTCCTTGTCACAGGGAATATGAGCTTGGGTAAAGGTCGAGGGAATATTATCACTAGATGGTCAAGTGAGTCTGTGCCCTGTATGATTGACGCTTTGTATGATGTATACGCATGTTTTAGACACTGGTCACACTGATGATAGCATTCCCCAAAGCATCGATCCAGACGCAGTGCCTCGTTCCCCTTCTCAGGGAACCATGGTTACAGTCGTAATCTCAGAAGTTTTCTGTATACAGACATGCAAGAGCGAACAACGGAAGCCTGCTATTCCCCACGAAATCTGACCAGACAACTCAAAATATAGCAGGCCATTTGAGATGCCAAACACCTTGCCTTGAAAGTAGATGAGAAATGAAAATTTTCTGGTGGAAATTTTAATTTATAAATTTTTTAAATATTATTATTTTTTTTTATCCCAGCAACACGTTTTACATTGATATTACATATTGACAACAAATAAGCTTGTTCTATGTGTTATGAATGAGTCATTGCATCGATTTGTACCAAAATGCAACAAGCCATATTATACTTTATTAAAATGTGTATGTCAACAAAATCTATACTAAGCGGTTTCCTCACAAATGACAACAAAATATATATATTTTTCCTCATTCACTTAAGCAATAAACCAAATATGAAGATATGTTCAGTTTTATGTTGATACTCTATTATACTCAAGTATCCTTATTAAAATGAAATACAGGCCCATGAAAAACGTTACATCGGTGTTTTAGGAAAAAAGAGTGCAGAGGAGGACTTGCTACCAAAAATAGACAAACACATAGACAGACCACACTCCTTGAAAATACCACACTTTCCTGACCTTTCTTAAAACATCAACAGCATATGGCTGTGATGTTTGGCACAGTGGCCCGTGTCTGAACAGGTCAACGCAATAGGCATCGCCCAATTGTGACCATCTAAGTCTACTTCCTCCTCAGAGAAGGCTGAACTTATGCCGATCTCGCAGCCTCCGTGTGACTCTGTAATTACCTTTGAAGAGGCCCAGTAATGGGTGAGCGTTGGCGGCGACAAACCAACACCACATGCAACTTCCAGGAAGCTTATGCTACAGCTTTACCCACTTTCAGTGTTTAGAGAAATTCATCATATTGGTTTGCCAGTGACATGTTTGACTATTCAAGCTCTTTGGGCTACGTGTGACATAAATGTTTTGACTGGACATATAATTGAGAATTTGTTAAAAATCTTATATTAGATGACCAACTGGACTTAAAACAAACTTTTGCCCACTATTATTGACATTTCTGTGGTCTGCTATTGTTTGTTCGTTTCTTTTTAGAGATGTTTGTCCCACAGAGGACATATTTTTCATGGCAAGTTTAACAGTAGCCAGGAATTTTTCATGTACTGTATATATGGAATAGATTTCCGGGTGTACGCCTACATGCATGATCTGACTTTTAAACATGAATATAAAAACAGCTAGCAAAAATAACAGTTTTAAGTCCATCCATTATGATTTTTAAATAATATGTTTTATTCTGTTCAATTATGTTGTCATTAAAGCTAAATGGCGAACCAAATACTTTTTTGCAGTGTATGCATATTTCATTAAAAGTATTATTTTATTTTATTAATTTTATGTCCTGGGGACGATTTTCTTTTTAACCAACCTTTTTCTTTTTATTTATCCTTTATTTTACCAGGATAGTCCCATTGAGATAAAAAATCTCTTCTTCCAGGGAGTCCTGGCCAAAATGGCAGCACAAACAGTTTCACATAAACAACATACAAACATAAAACTCAGAATTAATGAAACCTTTATTATCTGAAGGTTCAAATTCCTTTTACAGATTTTATTGTTATACCCAGACATCCAATTTTAAACTATAAACATTCATCATTAAAAAAAGAAGTTTAAATATTATGATCTAAAAAAGAGTGTGTATAGATCATATTTCTTTAAATTATTATTGTGTGGAAATGATTTATATACATTTTTCCAAAAACTTTGGTTGTCCCACTGCCATCATTTTCACCACAACAAACATATTTACTTGTGTAAGCTTGTAATAAAGCTTGTGTACATTAGAAATGGAAAAAAAAATCTACTTGAACAGTAATATTTGATTGTGTCATTTCAAATTAAACTATAACTTTATAAAATTTTGCAAATGAAAATGTCACTTAATTGTATTTAGTACGCTAACTGAATGCAAGTCTGAGAAATTGGCCATTTATCTAAATGTTTTAAATGTAATTTCCATTATTAAATGCTATTAAACAAAATACATGATTTTAGATGTGGTCAGAATTCTACTGATATGTGTATATTTTTAATAAACAAATTACATAAACTGGTGAAAATGGATACATTTTATATACAGTAGTGACCAAAGGTGATGTCCGGAGAAGATATATTTTTTTTAATATATTTTAAATGCGAGGAAAGAATAAAACACTAAACTTTGTGAAGGTATTTATCTGACAAAATGATTTGGCAAAACTACAGCTACAGGTTTTATTTTGTTATTCACACTGCAACAGTATAATCAATTATTAATATTTTGTTGGTTCTCTCTTGTTTCTGCATGTGTTCATAATTTCTTTGTATGACAGCCTGGACAAAAATGATGTGCATGTTTCATTGCGTTACAACAAACAAAACAAAGACTCCGAGCACAATGTGTTTACAAAATCTTTACAATTTCTTTTAATGATATTCAAATAAAGGGTGAAGAAGTCAATTTTCGTAGGTCAGACATCACTTTTGGCAACTACTGCACTGAAAAAAATTATTCTGACCCCTTGTAAATGTTACATGTTTTTATCTGGTTAATTTTACTGATTATAATGTGTTATTTAATCCTACTTATTTTTTATTATTAATTTTCAAATTCACTGCTCTTGTTTAAAACAAGTTAATTTAATTCAATTAAAAGTAATTAGAAAAAAATAAGTTTAATTTAATTTCCATATATACTGTCAAATGAATACGCTATATCTACTCAATAAAATTGTGCAGATTACAAGCAATATTATTAATTAAATTGAACACATTAGAATTGAGTAATAATTAATTAAATTAATTCCTTAAAAGTTAACCATTTAACAATTTTTAAACAAAAATATCTGAATAACCGACAGACGTCAAAGATGAATTAAGAACTATTTATTTTGTATTGCCAACATTGAAGACACCTGATGTTAACAAGCAGAATCACTGAAGGAGAAAACTGTAATGTTACAACCGTAATTTTAAGTTACCATCATGGGGATCAGTGTGTGTTTTAGTTGGGCTCTTTACCCTGAAACCATAAACTTTAAATTTTGTTTGGCTGCTGTACCTGAGTTATAACAGCCAGATGAACAAAGAGAAAAGGTGATCTGATGGTGTTGGTTGTGTTTTAACATAATCATTATTTCACAATCATTTGACCTGAAACACTGAAACCGATCACCTCTGAACATAAGCTCATTATTTATTCATGCAGCAATGCATGATGGGAGCCATGAATGAGTTTTGATTGGTGGCACCCAGAATGCACTGCAACATGCTTTATAATTGTCACCATTGTTGAGATTCACAGGCTGATTCTTGAAAAAATGTAGTAAATTCAACTTAAAATAGTTTAGCTAAAATTATGAATATTATTAATCTGAAATTACTTATAAAATATAAGTACAACCAATTTACAAAATACAAGTACACTCAACTTAAAAAATATATCTGGATTTAAATAAATTAATTTCGTGCAACCCCTTGACGTAATAAAATTAAGTAAATTCAACATAACATTTTTTTCAGTGTGTATATAGATATAAAATAGATATAGATAGATATGTGTTTCTCTATGACATCTTCTCTTGCCATAGGCAACACATTTTAAGCTGCACAAATCAACTAAACATTCACAGTTACGTAACAAGTGTGCCAAGTGTCTTTAAAGTTTCAGCATTGTGAAACAAGTATTCTCTCAGACAGAAAACTGCTCCCAAAGTAAACAGACTGCTGTGCCAGAGGTTTAGAGAGCCCGGGGAGCTGATTTGTGTGGTGTGGGGCTCCAGCTAGTTGTGGAGGATTTACTGTCGACCGCAACAGACTTCTCTCGATGAACACCCTTCTCCCACACACTGCCCCGGCAAATAGGCCTTTTTTGCTGGCCTTTTTCCCATGTTATTACTGAATACAGACTACCTTATAACACACTCATATACACAAAGTGGTCTCTAATGTATGTCTGTGGGATTTTTATTTATTTATGTTTGTTTTATCATACTGCAGGATCGTAAAGAAATAGCACACCTTTTCCTCAATAAGCTGTCACTCTTCAATGACGCCTGACTTAGTAAACATTACAAATAAACGGCCACAGTTAGTTTCTGCACGCCTGAGCTCTCCTGTTAGTCACTGTAAAACAAGACTTGTGTGGGAGGAATTTAAGTTTGTTCACATCTTTTTCTAAATTCCTAGAAATTCTGGGAAGATATTTCCACATAATGGTCATGCACACATTTTTATATATTTGCTCATTTGTTTGGTCAAGTCTTTGAGGCTCTTTAGGTGACAAACATGGTTCAAAAACATATTTTATAAGGGCAGAACTTTTTTGTATGTTCCCTTCACTGGTGTTTACGTGTTTGAAGATTTCCCTGGCACATCTTGGATACAGAAATGCTATTTGAATCCTATTCCTTGGACATTGTGTACAGAGTTTGGTTTTAATTTACTTAAAATATGTAGAAGCTGTGCAAATTCTAATTACAAAAAATTATAAATATTATTTTTGAACTCATAAATCATAAACATAACAGTGGTTGACAAATGTGTAAATATGCGTTACATCTTTTGCATACATAATTAACAAATAACAATATACAATGAATTGTCTAAAAGCATGATTTATTCACTTATTACAAAATTATAAGGAACAATATGAATATTTTCCTTCAATAAAATAGCCCCTCTGCACAATATTTTCTTGTTCAAAACAAGCATGCAGTTTTGCAAGTGCTGTTTGAGCTTTTATACATAATCATATAAACCATCTGAATTGGAGGTCAGCATACTTTATAATAAGTCATAAAATTATGAAGCTATGAAGTAATAGTGCACATTTGTGTATGTGTTAAACAAGAGATCATAACTTTTTAAAGCTCTCTGAGGTCTCATTCTCTTGGGAATTTCCATTTTTCTCAGTTGTTCCATTGGCATTCTGATATGAAATTTATGACTTCTAATTTCTCAATACGTTGTCTATCTGGTGGTAAATTCATTAACTAGGACTTTTACTGATAATCATTTTCCTCTTATGAAAAACGAACATTTACAGTTTTGTTTAATTGGACTTTTATTGCATGTACTGGTATGACCACATCTATTAAAACATTTTGTTCATTCTGCTATAGAAGAATAGCCTACTACATACAAAAATAGGCCAGTGGAGAACTTGACATGTTTAAAACAGCAACATTTTTCAAAAACAAGCATCTCATGGCGTTGCTATACATTTCCTTACCTGGAAAAGTACATGAATATATACTTTCTGAATGGATTTTTCCTGTTACTACTAGTCACTCACATTCATTCCAAGCATCTTAGAGACATTTATACATAGTGTTGAAATTCCTCATTTGGTAAGAGAACTCATAGATTTAAATATATGAATGTATTTCTCAATTTGTAACTAAAATGCTAGTTTGTGGATAAAATGTTGGCTGTACATTTTGTACACCTTGTTATAGCACAATTAAATATTGAGACTTCTTGTGCCTGAAGAAAACCCACACTAAAAACCGAGCCCCAGACAGTTCCACATTTAGCGTATGGGACATTTGATTCTGTTGGAAAAAAGAATGACTCACCCTACCATAATTATGATGAACATAATGTATGTACATGAAAAACATGTTATAACATTTTACTTTTGTGCAAACTAAGTAAATACTTAGTGGAGATGTGGAGATATTCATTCTTTATGCATGTCCAACTTAAGCAGGTTCGATATTCCTGTCATTGATTTATTGTGTGAGTGAGATATTCTCTTAGATTATCTATTGAAGAATGGCTTTTCTCTTTTTTATCTGATGCCAAAATGTCCTGATAACCCAAATAGCATTCAGTTTATGTAAATCTTACATATTTATCACTAAGGTCATAAACGAAAAAGTAATGACAGGTTCATGTCCCACCTTCTGAACAAAATTTACTATAAATGGAAAGAATAGAAATGGAAAGAATTCATTTTCAAGACACAACACCAACTGGCCACTGGTGTTCCACAGGGCTCAGTACTCTGACCTCTTTTGTTCTTCATTTATCCCAAATCAAAGTAAAATTACCACCTGTAAATTTATCATTTTTAGATGATAAATAAGTCAGTAAAACATCATCCTATGTCTGCCAGACATTTCAGCCAGCCACCTAAAGCTGAACAAGTAGAAAACAGATGTATGGATGCTTGCCATATGTTGACTACAAGAGCTTGATCAGTTTTGTACTCTGGATAAGAACGAACCAGGTGCCTGAAATGTAAATAATAGTGATGTAGTACTCGAGTCCGGTCTCGAGACCGATTTCTGCTTTCTCGGACTCGACTCGGACTTGTTCCTTCAAAGACTCGGTCTTGACTCGGACTCGACCCTTCAAAGACTCGGTCTTGACTCGGACTCGGCATAGGCGGTCTCGTCCCCATCACTAGTCCACTAGAATACATACCACTAGAAAATTTTAATTTGCTCTGCATGTCCTAACTATGATTAAAAAAGTCAGGGTGGGTTTAACATGTTGATGACAGAGCAGCACTGTTGAAGCAGTTTAGAAAAATAGGCAGAAGATGATGCATGTGCTAGGGATTTTTTTAATGATAGTAAAAGCATAGTCCATATTAAGATGTTAAGACTGCTCCTCTAAACAATTCCCAATCTAGCTTAGTCTGTAGGCCTAACTGTTGATTATTAACTGGGGTGATATTAAATCATGAATATGAAAACTGACTGTTTTTATGGTCTTGGTCTCGACTCCTAAAGACTCGGTCTCGACTCGGACTTGCTTCCTCAAAGACTCGGTCTTGACTCGGACTCGACTGAATTTGAAAACCAACGGACTCGGTCTCGACTCGGACTCGACCCTTCAAAGACTCGTTCTTGACACGGACTCGGCATAGGCGGTCTCGTCCCCATCACTAGTAAATAATAAAGTAAATGCTTTTTAAAGATAAAAATGAATAGAATTCAATGATGGAGGAACTTTTCTGGTTATAAAAATGTTTATAGCAAGAGTAAGACTTCATCACATCCCTTCTTATAATCCATTTAACGTGTGTAAATGTGTGTCCTTAGTAGAAAATGTTAGACATTGAAACACATTGAAAATACTTCTCTAAAGTCTGAAATCAGGGGTGACCAGACAAAAAAAAAATAAAACACCTAAGACTGGGTGTCTACATTTACTACATACACCATTATGTCACATGGTGTGTTGCCTTTGGCAGAGTTTTAATGGTGTATGCGTGTTTGATGTATATGTGTTGACATGTTTAAGATAAAATTGCGTACATACTGAGCCTGACAAGCTGGATCCTGATTCTGGTTCTACATATGTGGTCTTAATGACCTTAAGGGAACTGAGCAGCAATACAACAGTAAAGTTTTCTTAGAATGATTGACATTTTGTGGAGCTGGTTTTGAAAACCAAGTAACAGTAGACATGGACATGGACAGACAGTATTACATAATAGGCAAAGATGTTTTTGTCCATGAGTCAGGCAAAAATGGTTTTAATACTATCCATAAACTCTGTTTTTACCCAAGTAAAAAATTATCGGTGAAACCTTAAGAGACTTTTAACAGGATGTTTTAGTGTACATTTAAATGTTTTGAAGGATCCCTCCATATCCCACCCATTTACCCCATTCCCTATGAAGTGTTTTTCCTCTTCAGCAAGTTCTTCAGATGTTTGTTTCCATGTTTATATTTTTTTATACTGGGAAACTACATACCATACCAATACAGTGTCTCATAAAACTGGCAGCAAGCCATAACATGTCATATATTTTAATTGTTAACCAAACTCAACCAACATTGTTAAAAGAAAAGTATTTTAACAATAATTTCTTACAATAAAATTCTATATTCAGATTTTTTTTTAATTTTACTGTCAAATAAATTAAACTTAGTTCAAATAGATATGAGATAAATATAATATACAATAGATTATGCTAAGAAGATAACAATGTCATGCCGCATGTATTGTGGGGTAATTGTGTGTTTTGTGTGAATTTATTTTTTCTTTGAACCAGTGCAATAGCGATACAGAGCACATTTAGTTGCATTGTCAGATGAAAAAAAAGGCTGTTTGTGTAAAAGTTAATTGCAATTTGGAGCAACAGCAAAATAAACCAGCAAATAATAAAGAAAAGTGCTTAAAATATTTATGCCACAGTGCATGTTGGCAAAAGTGGACATAGTAATAATTATAATTCTACAGTACAATGCTGTACATTGGCCTGGCCCTATACAGTGTATGTCAAATAAATAATGCAACTACTACAGTAAATTCAATTTTTTAAACTACATTTTTACAATACGACTTCACTACCCAATTATCTTTTGTGACCTCTGTTGTAAGCTCATGAATGCCACACTTTAATAAATTACAGCTATAATGCTATTATGAAAGTCATCATGTGCTAATTACCATGTTCTCCAGTATTTTCTGTTTGAAAAGAATTCTTTTGACATCTGAAAAATCTTCACATTGCACATATACATCAATGCAACATTCAGTTGCTTTTTTTAACAAGTACGTTTAATGTAGTTTTGCGGTGAAATTAATGAGCTTGTTTTTTAATGATAGTGTTGACTTAATGTTGGCATGAATGAGATTAAATGTTGGCCTGGATGGACAAACTCACATTTCACAAGTCATTAAACTGAACAGTTACTTTTAGATGACCACAGCAATGGCACCTACAATAGTCCAGCGCTTAAATTACTGAAATTGGAAGTTAGAAAGTACTATAAGCTTACTAGATACACTCAGATTAGTGGTTAAATGCCTTCATTGATGCTTTTATCTTCAACTGTAAAGGAAACATGTCTAATACCTAATCTTTCCGAGGGGTACTTGGTACAGTTATCCAAGGTCTTAAAAAATGAATCATAAGCATTTTAACTATCATGCAGTTTTAATATAAAACATTTCATCAAGTTCAATTAAAAAAATGCACTGTTTATTTTCAAAATCCAGTTCCATTTTTTAATAACACCTACATAAGAAACTATAATAACAAATGATACTATGTTTATACAATGTTTAAATGTTTAGCAGTGCACTACTTGAAAATAATAGGGGGTTCCAATAGGGGGGATTCACAGTGAAGCCATTGAAGAACCATTTTGGGTTCACCAAACAACCTTTCAGTGAACAGTTCTTAAAAGAACCCTAGTTTTACGAACATTAAAAAAAAAAAAAAAAAAAAAAAAAAAAAAAAAAATATATATATATATATATATATATATATATATATATATATATATATATTTATACAGATAAAAAATATATCTATTATATATATATATAAATATATATTTTTATACAGATATACATTTTTTCTTTTATTTTTCACCATAAATAACCTTTTGTGCAATGGAAATGTTCTATGAATGTTAAACTTTCTTCATGGAGCCATCTATGCCAATAAAGAACCTTTATTTTTAAGAGTGTAACGTTATTCCATAATTAATAACAATAGCTGGTTTGTCAAATAAAAGAGTCAAAAGTCTTTATGAGTCAAGTAAAATGTGAACGAATAATGGGATTGACTGTATAGCAGAGTATATACAAAATATCCCACATTAGGTAATTATTGATCTTCTGATAGCACATTGTAGAGATATACTTAATTTTTGAAGTGCCTGAGGCAAATAACTTCTTGTATGGTTTGTGAGACAGTAAAGAACAGCATCTTCTTCAATGGTTTTAACACACATTCTTCTCAACTGAGAGGATGTGTAAATTGTTCAAACATGTCTGGCCCATACAGATGCTTAGCCATGTGTGGAGGCGCCTCAAATCTGGACTAGTCACATGAGCGGAGGGGGATTGTTTAGTTTAGTTTTTATTCGCTTTGTCTTTTTCATTTATTTAGTTTCCTTCAATTAAATTGCTGCAGTGTTCATATAAACATAATAAAGTATTTTTTTCTGGAGCTTTAAAAGAAAGCAGAAAATAAGATCTGGGGCTGTAGAAGAAACATTTGGAGCTGTAGCCTTAAATCCAGGGCCCATTCACACCCCTGTTCGCCCGATTGCAAAAAAACACAAACTAATAACAATAGTGACAAGTCTACAGGAAATGTTTTATGCATTTTGAGCTGTAACGTTAAACACAACTCAATCCAATTATGTTTGTAGAACATAGCTTTTTTTTTTAGCTAATCATAACAAAATTAATTTTGACATTGCTATACTAGTTTGAACAAAAGTCTGCAAAGCCTGTTGTGTCAATGACCGTATGATAACCATTAAACAATTGACCACATGACTGATTTTTTTTTCAGTATTTAGAACATGTGCTTCTTATTGCACATCTATTACATAATATTAAGTTTTTCCATTACACCAGAAGACAATTGAACAATTTAGGTACTTTTTAAGAATGATGCATGAATTGCCTTTACAAAAGAGGTGTTTTGGGCTGCCAAAAATGCCTCTCTTACAACATGGTTCATGGTTACTCATGGAGTCTAATTATGAACTAAGCACTTGAGCTTTTTGAGACACCATTGAAAACCATCATGCCAGACAGGAAATGTACCTTCAATTATAGACTATTTCCATCCTGGGTATGAAACGCTACAGACTGCGTAGGCGATACACTATTACTAACTGCCAGAAACTTAATAAGTTCAATAAGCTCTGCATTCTCACAGTTTCTAAATGAATAAATTGTCTACGTGTATTATTGCTAAAACTCCTGTGTTCTGTCTCTGCACTTGTGATTGTTTAGATTTGTTGCAGTCAAACAAAGCAGTGACATGTGGATCCTCAGTCGCTTTTGAAGAAGTCAGCACAGTTCATTGAAACAGGAAGTAAGGTTCTGTAGTCATGGTGGAAAATGGGGGTGGAAATCAAAATACATGTAGACTGTATAACATCCGAGCACACACAACCTGGGTAGAGACGTGTGGGATGAGAAAAAACAAAGACTTCATGAAAGACATGTGCCATGTCACGTCTTTCTGACCAAAACACAACGATTTACTGTAAAAGATTAGGTTTTGAAGAGTTGTGGCTCTTAAATTGCAGTAGTATTACAGAAACAACTGATTTAGCAATGATAGTGTAAAATGCAGTACTTTTGCATGTTGTTTACAGAATGGATCATACTGAACATTTCCATATTTAATATTGCATATTCAAAATAAATACTGAAAAATATAAGTTCAGACATTAGTAAAAAATATTCTGAGGTTGTTTGTATTTAATTAATAGAAATAAATATAGAGTTATTTCTGTTGAATTCATCTACTTAAAGCTGCATTATGGAACTTTGGCTAATCAATTGGCATGTTACTTGCAAAGTGGCTCATTTTGGCAGTTCTTGTTTTTCGTGGATGAATTACGTGGTTTGAGGATTCACTATGCTTACCTGTAATTGCTATAGAGTGCAACAGTGCAATATTTTCACCTTTCATTTTTCCCAGAGGGATTTTTAAAAGTCATTGGTAAAGAGTTATAAGCCATGGACCAAACCAATTAGGTAGGAAGTGAATCACCACATTACAAACTTTGATTTGAAGCCAAAAAGTATTTGAAAATCGCACAAGACTGTGTACTAAGCTCAAAGTATACTTTGTAAAGTTTGTAATGTGGTAAAAATCCCTCTGGGAAAAATGAAAGGTGAAAATATTGCACTGTTGCGCTCTGTGTGTGTGTACAGTGTTGGGGTAAGTTTATCTTAAAAGTAATGCTTTACAATATAGCGTTAATCTCTAAAAAAATAACTAATTTTGTAAAGTATAAAATATAAAGTAATGTGTTACGTTACCTTTTCTAATCTGGGCTGGGCTTGCTTGTTTGTTTTTTAATTAAAAAAAAAAGTTATATTTTTTGGACAAATGTTAAGGTCCAAACATGTCTGGCCCATACAGATGCTTAGCCATGTGTGGAGGCGCCTCAAATCTGGACCAGTCACATAAGCGGAGGGGGATTGTTTAGTTTAGTTTTTATTCGCTTTGTCTTTTTCATTTATTTAGTTTCCTTCAATTAAATTGCTGCAGTGTTCATATAAACATAATAAAGTATTTTTTCTGGAGCTTTAAAAGAAAGCAGAAAATAAGATCTGGGGCTGTAGAAGAAACATTTGGAGCTGTAGCCTTAAATCCAGGGCCCATTCACACCCCTGTTCGCCTGATTGCAAAAAAACACAAACTAATAACAATAGAGACAAGTCTACAGGAAATGTTTTATGCATTTTGAGCTGTAACGTTAAACACAACTCAATCCAGTTAACACATTCTGTTGACTATAAGTAAAGTTGCACCTACATGTCGACCAACTCTCATTAGAGTGTTAGTAGAGTATTAGTAGATTATTAGTAGCCTGGTAAGGTTAGGTGTTAGTAGAATAAGTTGACATGTAGTTGCAAAGTTACTTATACTCAGAAGAATGTCTGTTGAGGAGCATCGTAATAAATAGTTATCAGATATTAAGCAGACAGTCTACTTATACTTTGATGAGAGTTAGTTAACATGTAGTTGCAAAGTTACTTAGAGGTCAACAGAATGTTCAAAAGGGACCATCAAAATAAAGTGCTACTTTTTTTATTGCTGAAGAGTACAAATGCTCCAAAGTGAGGCAGGAAGTGACACTGATGGAATCCCGTGATCCATGCATTGCCCAAATATTTCCTGGCCTCAACACTGGAAGGAAGTGGACTCCATCCACTGTTACAACAGGCTAAGCCAGCCCTTAATCACTGAGACATCATTGGCCATGTGCAGCAAGGGAGAGGAGGCCTTAGCCTTTGATATAGTAACAACTCAATCTCAGTGTCGAAAACTTTTGGTTGAGGAGGTGCGCCGGCAAGAGCAAGCAACGAGATGCGTGCAAAGGCTATTTCCCAAGCAAAGCAAGGGCAGTGGATGAGATGGGAGGGAGTTGAGAGGCGAAAGTTCTTTTGGAAGGAGCTGTGGGGCATGGAAGGATCTCAAATTGTCCTGCCATCTCCAGTGAACCTCAGCCAATGGTACGGAGAGGATCCTATGTGCCCCCTCTGCTTATCTCAAGCGAACCTGAAGTAAGCTTGACACATGGCCACTATATGTGGAGGCACAACCAGGTGTCTTGCAGCGTCATTGGACTCCAGACGGACCTCCATCAACACCTTAACTCTTCCGTTATGTCTTTGTGCTCCAGTAAAGGAGTTTGTGGGGGAAGGGGCAAGGGAGGTCAAAGTGAAGACCCCAGATACTGGACAGTTGGGTGAAGCTTGCAACTGAAAGTTTTTAGCTGACCTGAATCAGAGGCTTTGCTTCCCATCCGAAATTGCAGCTACCAATCTCAGACCAGACCTTGAGCTTTGGTCCTGCTCACATCGCACTGTGTACATCACAGAGCTTACTGTGCCCTGGGAGGATTCTGTAGAGGAGGCCTACGAATGTAAGAGCCTTAAGTATGCTGAGTTAGCAGCTGACGTGGAACAATGTGGCTGGAAAGCAAAGGTTTGCCTGGTCGAATTTGGCTGTTGAGGCTTTGGATAACAGTACATCTGTTATCAAAATTCTTAAGGATTTAGAAATTCGAGACCAGGCCCATCAGCTAGCTGTTAAGGCCAACAACCAGTGCCGCTGAATAAGCGAGTCGATGGCTCTGGATTTAGAGGAAGAACTTTGGTTTGGCCCAGCAACAAGAGTGCAACAAGCAACAAAAGAGGCACAGAGTGGTGGATCCCAGATGTCGCCAATGAGCCATCTGGGCATACAGTGCATCCGGAAAGTATTCACAGCTATTTACTTTTTCCACATTTTGTTATGTTACAGCCTTATTCCAAAATGGATTAAATTAATTATTTTCCTCAAAATTCTACAAACAATACCCCATAATGACAACGTGAAAAAAGTTTGTTTGAAATCTTTGCAAATGTATTAAACATAAAATTTTTTTTAAAATCACATGTACATAAGTATTCACAGCCTTTGCTCAATACTTTGTTGATCACCTTTGGCATCGATAACAGCCTTTTTGAGTATGATGCTACAAGCTTGGCACACCTATTTTTGAGCACTTTCTCACATTCTTCTTCGCAGAACCTCTCAAGCTCCATCAGGTTGAATGGGGAGCATTGGTTCACAGTCATTTTCAGATCTCTCAAGAGATGTTCAATCGGGTTCAAGTCTGGGCTCTGGCTGGGCCACTCAAGGACATTCACAGAGATGTCCCGTAGCCACTCCTTTGTTATCTTGGCTGTGTGCTTAGAGTCGGGTTGTTATGTACCTTTTACTGAGGATTGGCTTCCGACTGGCCACTCGACCATCTAGGCCTGATTGGTGGAGTGCTGCAGAGATGGTTGTTCTTCTGGAAGTTTCTTCTCTCTCCACAGAGAAACGCTGGAGCTCTGTCAGAGAGTGACCATCGGGTTCTTGGTCACCTCCCTGACTAAGGCCCTTCTCCCCCGATTGCTCAGTTTGGCCAGGCAGCCAGCTCTAGGAAGAGTCCTAGTGGTTCCAAACTTCTTCCATTTACAGATGATGGAGGCCACTTTGGTCATTGGGACCTTCAATGCTGCAGAATTTTTTTCTGTACCCTTCCCCAGATCTGTGCCTCGATACAATCCTGTCTAGGAGGTCTACAGTATGCTAGTATACTAGGACTAGATGTTAGAATCCCTTGATATTCAGCAAGCGCTGTTGTTGGAGATGTCCTCTTTGGTGGGGTTGGATTGGGGGATGACTGCCTGGTGCCTTCAATACCCCAGCCTCATTGGGTGTTTCAGCCTTTTATCACAATACACCCTCACCCAAGGCTGGCCCACCACAGGCTGATCAGACCTGGGTGTGTGTCGCACCGGAGGCTCCATGAGCCAGTGACTGCTTCTTTCGGCAACAGTTGCAAGGTCTTTGATGGTCTTCCGCTGAGCCTGTCCTCTGATTCCAACCTCCTTTAGTAGCCTTGTGGTGGAACTAGCTACAAAGCCCCTGCAGCCCACTTCCACTGGACACACATTTATCTTCCAGCACCGATCCTTTGCTTCGGCAGCCAAAACTGCATATCACAACCTTTTCCTTTCAATTGCCTCATCGATGGCTTCCTCCCACGGGACTGTCAGTTCTACTATAAAGACACGTCAACAGGATTTGGACCAAAATACCAGGTCTGGGCGGAGATTGGTCTCTGCAATTTTGGGTGGGAAGGTGAGGCTCTGACTTAAGTCTACCCGCACTTCCCAGTCCCAGGCTGCATTCAGTGAACATGAGTTTGGAGCCGATCGATTGGTCGACCATTTCTCCCCTTACCGGATGAATAATGTTGGTTGGCGGAAGGTAGTCTAGGCTTCCAGGGGCATGGCATTGATGGTTACCCTCTTACTCTCCAGTGTAACAGCCAGGCACTTCAGCACTTGGTTGTGGCGCCAGGTGTATCTTGCATAAGGCTGGTCTTGCAGCCCACCAGGATGTGTTTCAGGGTTGGTGGTGCAAGACACTGGAGGCAGGCTGGATCCTCTCCAAACCAGAGATGTAGGTTGGTTGGAGAGGGCAGGACATCATATGTGGCTCTGATTGTAAAGCTCAGCATATTGGACTCCGTGTTCCACAGCTCACTCCAAGTGATCTTCCTCCTCTCCACACCTTCCCACCTCATCCAGCAGCCTTACTTGGCTTGGGACACCGCTCTGGCACACCTGTCCGCTTCCTCCTGGTGGCGCACCTCCTCAACCACCAGGCGCCAGCGTTCAGCTGGAGTAGCCTTCTACCATGTGGGTGTTGTTGCTCCCAGCCCTAGGCCCCCTCTGCCTTGTTGGACTTGGCCCACTATGTCCCAGTGTCTCAGAGCGGACTTTGCCTGTGCCACTGCTACACCTGACCTCCACCTCCTCCCTGTGGCTAGGGCGGGAGCAGCCCCTCTGACGAAGGGATCCCAAGATTCTGTGAGGGTCATTTCGAGCCTTGCTTTAGAGCATCTGTACTCCTCCACCAGGCTTGAGATTGGCAGAGAGAGGGATCCATTGCCGTACAGTCCTATGCTGCTGAGGCATCTGGGTAGTCCAAGCCACTTTCTCACCTGCTCATTCACCAATCGCTCCAACCGATTGGCATGGGATAGGGTGACCTCATAGATGGAAATTGGCCCGCCTACCACTGACCAAGGCTTTTGATGGGCTTCTTCAGGATAGTTGGTATCGGCTTGTCATTGATGTGGATCATCTCATTTACGATCTGGCCCTTGACAATGGAGATACTGGGGATTTGCAGACCGCTCTTTAGACGTTCCCCTCCAACCACCCATTGAGATGCCCGAATTATTAACTCCACTGTCATGGTGAAGGCCAGTGGTGAGATGGTGCAGACGATTCCTTGGACTTCATGGCTTGGTTTGTGCTCTGACATGCAATGTAATTAAAATGTTTATTAAAAAAATAAGTTGAAATAATGCACACTTCAACAAAACCATCAATTAAAAACCTCGTAGCTCACAGTAGGTTTGTCTTAGAGTTATTGTTAAAAATCAATTGTCCTACACTCTTAAAAATAAAGGTTCCAAAAGGGGGTTTTCACAGCGATGCCATAGAAGAACCATTTTGGTTTCCAAAAGAACCTTTCAGTGAACTGTTCTTAAAAGAACCATGTTTTCTTAGGGTGTATTCACACCAGGAAAGTCCGATAGTTCACTTGCTTTGGTCCGGACCAAATAGAATGTTGATTTTTTTTGTTTGGTACGGTTCGCTTTCACACTGCTCTTTTTGCAAGTGAACCAAAATGTGTAAACAAAACCACACGTGTGCTAAGGTCGTCCATTTATTGGACAGTAATCCTCAAGCAGGGAAAAGCAGGAAGTGCACAAACAGGCTCAGCTTACTGATTTGGTGTTATTCTCTACACACGCAATATAAAGAAACTTTATGGTATAGATCAGTGGTTCTCAACCTCTCCTGCAGGGACCCCCTGACAGGCCATGTTTCTGTTTTAACCCTGAAATGGCACACCTGATTCAAATAATTAAAGGCTTAATGAGTAGTTGACTAATTGATTAAGTGACTAATTCCTACTCTTCCTATACTCATTAATTGAATCAGGTGTGCCATTTCAGGGTTAAAACAGAAACATGGCCTGTCAGGGGGTCCCTGCAGGAGAGGTTGAGAACCACTGGTATAGATAAAAGCCCGCCCGCACCGACAATTGATTGCTTGAGTCCTTACATGCGCTTCGTGAGGCACACTAGCGCACACACACACGCAAGGTCTCTCGCTCCCTCTCTCTCTGCAGTGCGCGCGCTCTTGCTCGCTCGCTCGCTTTAGACACCATTATAACAAAATGTCCGTTTTGTTAAGTATCCTCATAAGAGCAGTCAAATAAAAAGACGCAGTTTTCTGTAGTTGGGTCGGTTCATGTTCACACCGTAAACGAACCGTACCAGAGTTCGTTTGGAACCGTACCGAGACCACCTCTTCAGCTGGGTCTCGGTTCGATTGTTTGGTCCGCACCCGAGTTCGATTGCTGTATTCACACCTGCCCAAAAGGTCCGCACCAAGGGGGGAAACGAACTAGAGTTCGATTCAATCGAACCAAACGAGGCAGGTGTGAATACACCCTTAGTGTGAAGAACATTTCAGTAATCTAAAGAACTATTAAGAACCTTTTGTAGAATGTAAAGGTTCCTTTTATGTTAAAGGTTCTTGATGGAGCCATCGATGCCAAATAAAGAACCTTTATTTTTAAGAGTGTATGTAGAAAATGGATGGCATTTTTACTTCTGGGATTTAACTGTTGCATACTATTTCAGAGTTTACATTTATTTATTGTTACACTGTTTATTGTAGCTACAAACCATACATGAGCCAGACTTTGTTTTCATTATTTCTGGACATGACGTAATCACTCAAGAACAAATGCAGTAACAAATCTTCTCAAAGTAAACAACTAAAAATATTAACTGAACCTAAAATATTAAGATGCCATGACTCGAACTCCAAACTATATTTGTATCAATTTCCAATGTAAATTAAGATGTCTTTAATTGACAACAACATCAACAACTTGCATATTAATGAAAACATCACATTATTTGTGGCAAATTTTGTCCCTGAAAGTTCAAAGTAGTTACAATAAGTAAACCCAAAAAACCTACAATAATCATTATATCTAAGAATATTATTTTTACAATGTACTGCAGAGTCTCTTAAATGTACAATCCAAAAGTCAATAAAAAAAAAAAAAAAAAAAAAAAAAATGAATATAATGCATCGTTGTTGTTCTGCCTGCCCCAGTTTTTGTCGTCAAACGTTGTTTTGTTGATGGAAGAAGTTCCTTGTTTTAAGAGGTTTCCACAAGATTAATTTTATTATTCTTATTGTGTTACTGTTGGATCTAGACAGTAAAAACTTTTGAGGTTTTTATGTTCAAACTTCATCTAAAGTGGGAAAGGCAAGTATATAAAGTATTTTTCCCTTTCCATGCCCCATATAACATTATATAACATACAAAACAAACAGAAAGGTTCTTTCAAAGCTTTGTATGTGTTTACACACTTTAGGTTATGCTGTTTCCAGACTATGGATGACAACGCTATTGTTTTTGACCAAGTATACAGTATGTGGTTCAGTTTCAGACAAATTTTGAGTCAGTAGGCTCCTCCACTATCCTCCAGTTTCAGAAAGTTCCAGTTTCAGTTTCCTGTTTATGTTTTCACATCACTTTCTTCCAATCTTCCCAAGAATTCCCAAAATATTTCATGCCTAAATTGATCCAGACTGAATTTTACATCTGAAGTTCCCTGACAGGAAGCCGAGCATGCATTTGACATGTCTGCTGAACCTTTGGGGTTAAGAACCTACTACTTAAACCTACATGCTTAGTGGTTAACATGCGCTGACAATTTTTTTTAACTTTCACATATGGATATACTGTACATTTTCTGACACTGTATAGCTGATGACTATATCGGGTTACATACATAGTGCATGACAGATTTCCCCACATTGACTGGCTTATGCGGATTTTCCATTGCCATAGCCATAAAAGAGTCTCAATGGTTTGTAGGTCTTGATCATGTTATTCCCCAGTTATAAAACAGTGTAATCTAGACCACATCTGATATTAATGGCCTAATATAGTTTTAACAGTTCAGAAGCTGATAATTTAATTCAATGGTCCTTTAAAAGCATGTTTGGGAATGTATAATCCGTATAGGTAATGTGTTCCTACAGAATGTTTCCAAACAAATTGACCTCAAAGATTAATGGTTTGGGGCCTATTTAATGGCACATGACTTGGAACTTCATTTGTTTAAGTCTTGTAAAGGGTGACATCAACTTCATAAACTAATGTTTTGGATCAGGGCTGAATTGAAGCCATGTGGTCTTTTTAAAAATATATTTTTTTACTTAATTTCCAAAGCCACCAAACCGCAGTACAGAAGCAAAGACTAGGCTGATTAGAATGCAGTCCTGGTGCATGCTTCACTGAGTTCATAAAGTCCATCCCTGCATGAAACACAGACATTGTGGAGAAAAGATCACCACACACAGACTTAACATTGATTGAAATGTCATTGGACAGTCACAATTCTGTCTTGTGTCTGTGATGGCTTCATCCGTTAAAGCGGGGATAAGTTTAATACTTAAACATATTTTCTAATGTTAGCCTTGATCCTGTTAGTGAACATTCACACTTATACCAACATGCCAGTGACCATTTGGGATTCAACAAAGTTTAAGTGAGTTTAACTTAAATTAAGATTCAAACATGCAAATTCAAAACGGTTTAAAAAAACATACACAAAACTACATTGTAAAAAAAAACAAAACAAAAAAAACAGTCTCACTCATGGTTCAGTGAAAACACTTAAATAACTTGTTTTCTATTAAGCTAGCAATCACTGTTCAGCTTCACAAAGAAAAATTCAGTTAAGACTACTTTGTGTTTGGCGAGAGCTCCTTGCAGTTCACAAGATCTCATTCTGCTGGACTTGTTTGAAATTTTCAACACTTTAATCATCAGATCCTCTTGTCTGCCATCTCTACAATTGTTATCACAGCACTCGGCTGGGCTGAGTCTCACCTCACAGGTAGATCTTTCAAGGTTTTGTGGAGGGAAGAGGTGTCTAAGTCACTTCAGTCAATGGGGTACCTCTGGGATCTATACTTGGCCCCCTCCTTTTCTCAATGTACACAATGTGACTATGTCCTTTTATCCAGCACTTGAATTTTCCTACCTCTGCTACACAGACTATAAGCAGCTCAACATCTTATCCCAGCCAGAGGATTGCAATAGTGGCTACATGGATCGCCAGAACGCCACCTCTAACCGAGTGAAGACAGACCTCCTTGCCTTCCAAGTTCCCACCCAGCTCAGCTATTCATCATAACATCGATAATGGCATTCAGGTAAGGCCTGAACTTGAAAGAAGTGTTTTACGAAAATATAAACTTCAAAACTAGACTACTGTCATTTCTTGATAGAAAATACTGCAATGCTCTTTTACCGACCTTTCTGAAAGCAAAATTTGGTGGCACGTTTTGTCTTAAATGAATCCAAGAGAGCTCAAATTACACCTGTTTTCGTTTTACTTCACTGGCCGCCGGTCACCGCCCGCATCAAGTTTAATGTCTGCTACAGACTGTGCGATTTCGGCAATACTATAATATCATTACAAATCACACTGTATGACACTGATCTAATAAACTTGGGTATGACATGTATGTATACTGTACGAAGATGACATCTATTGAATCGTAGGCTATGATACAAATTAGTATAGAAGAATAAAATGTCATCAGCATGCGCTAGTGCTAAACAAATTGAGCAAGATGAATCGCACTTTGGCAATTGTGTTTTTTATATGTGCTGAAAAAAGAGGAGGAAGCGAAAGAGTAGAATATGGAGGCGGTCATGGCTAGGTAAAGAGGCATGCCAATTTTGCAAATGGTGCTTGAGGTAAGCAGTTTTAAGTTTTAGCACCATTTCAGGTTGCATTTTTATTGGCTAGTCAGTAGACGTAGGTTGTAGCAGCAAACAGCTATCTTGGCTATCTTTGGTCGCCGTCTTTGAACCTCTCTCATTGTACGATGTAGGACCACCGTTTTAGGAGCTACGACCACAGAAATCACTATGATTGGTCATCTTTCATCTGGGACAGCCTAAAATCGTACATTGTGTACCGGTCATAAGATGCTGACATTCAGAACAGTCACTGGATCTGCACCTGGATCTGCATCAAATCTATATGCTCTGATTGGCGTTGATTTTGTTGTGTCATATAGTATTTTTCTTTTCAGTGTGGACTGACATTAACTTAATTAACCTAAGATATTTTGTTAGTGTGACTCATTGATGAAGAAAAAAGAAAAAAAACCCTTCTCAGTCATTAATTTGACTGATATTTACATTTGGAAATAGGTAAGCTATATGGTGTGAAATCGAACACCAGTCCGTGTGATTATTTCTAACAGAATTGGGAAAGTTTCTGTAATTCTGTGGTGTTGTGGTGGTGTCTCTGAGTTTTTTTGTTAATCCATCCGTGAGCCACAGGTGGTTCGGCCGCCATGCATGACAGCAAGACACTTATTTTAACATAAAAAAAAAATATAAATCCAGACGCCAACTGTAGACTTCTTACAACATTTGCCTGAGTGAAGAAATGAAAAACATTTCACTTCTTACATGAATGGTGGTTCAATGCTGCATGTCTTAACACATGTGTTCTCAAGATGATGTTTCTAGATGACAACCTACGATTAGTATGTCTGATGCACTTTATTTCCCCATTTACTTGCACTTTAAAGTCCCTTTGACTTTTTTTGTCTTCACTTACATAAGTTGGTAGAATGATTCTTATATAGAGTGATGTATGATGTTTCAAGTCTATAAGCTGCCTGTCAATCATAAGCACTGATATTCAGTCTCTTTAATTGCTGCCCTGAGGTACACCTCACAATATCTTAGCAAATCATGAATCATGAACACTAACTATCACTTTCAGTAGCTTATTTATGTTCATGTGCTGCACATTAATGGTGAATAATTCTATAGTAGAAGTAAGGGAATGCAAAATCGTCTCGTCTCCTTAACATACAATAGTCAAAGACTACATATTCTGTAAATGAACAGAATAACACAGAAGGAGGCACAATTTTGAGCATCTGACTTTATTTCTCTAAACAGACTGTGAATCATAGGAATGATACAGACTGATGGGAAATTCATGTGATTTTGGTATGACACACCATCACCCTACTCAAAATAAACTGTAAAATGTTTTTCTTCCTTTTTATGTGAAAAACATGGGTGCAGTGTACATAAATCTCACCTAAATAACAATATGATTAACTATTATGTTAAACCGTGAACCTATTTGATCATATATTAGTTACTACTGAAATTTGTAACATAATAAGAAGAACATGAACATCTAAGTGATTCTTGTACAGTGGTTTAGGTATTTGTACACGTGCACATCAACCACCATCCCCCAAAACACTCTCTCTCTCTCTCTCTCTCTCTCTCTCTCTCTCTCTCACACACACACACACACACACACACACACACACACACACACACACACACACACACACACACACACACACACACACACACACACACACACACACACACACACACACACACACAGGCTTATAACATGATATTAATATATACAGTGAATGGCTTTTCGGTATTCATTCCAATGTTTATTTGCATGCTGTCATTCATTGCAGATGTATGAGTAATTCAGTTATTTGTTTAATTTCTAATCTGTTTATTGATTTAAAAAATCCACACAAGGCTCAAAATTTGAGGTATCATTCATGTTCATAGCAAAAAAGGTATGTGTGGGAAACTTGAATCCCAAAACAACAGTAATAGTGCCTTGCAAACATATAATATAAACCAAATATAAACTTCAAATATATTACAATAAACGGCTCCTTTTGTGATTTTCTGTGACACACTGTTCCCTACCAAAGTTTGAACTGATTACACACTTAACACTTCATTCTGCTTTACAGCTAGAGGCCTTAAACCCCCTTAATTGAAGCTATTAAATATTTATTTGCCCTGTTTTATTATACAATAACAATTATAGTGGACATTGAGTCTTTCCATGGTATATGCATAATATGTTAGTAATAATAATAAGCATGACAACATTATATCAAGGATCCTAAGAGCAATACAGGATATTGGTTTTATTTTTTGTGCTTGTCATGCCTGGCTGTGAATGTTTGCATTGCCTGGCCATATAAACCACAGGAAGAGTGGGAGCAAAAAGGTGGGACAGCAGCGGTAAACCTCATGACATCACAAGCTTCACAGCCATTGGCTGTTTCCTGAGGGAACATGGTTTAAAAGCCAAACCAGCAGCCATCTCTCACTAGCATCAAAACATTGCAAGATCTCATCTGATAAACAGGACCTCAGTCTATCCTCTGACAGTCAAAGGACTTCAAATTTCTCAAAGAGAAAGAGGTAAGTCACAATTAAACAATTCATTTGTTTTTATTCTTTAGGGTGTTGAGGTTAAAAAACAATTGCCGTCCGAGGATTTAGTATGCAGATGTTGGAAGAAATATTATGTGCAATGTATTTACTTGCTTGTAGTCTGCAATTGATCAGGTTCGTCAGGCATTTATCTGTATTTATAGCACGTGAAGGACTTAGTTTGGGATCATGTAGCTACAGCCTATTTTAAACTTAAATCATGAATAAATTCATTTTATGCATTGATGCTGCTCTAAGTTAAAAAAAATGCAGTTCTTTTTCAGCCTCAATGTAAGTACAAGACTGAAGTTATGAAGACTTTTAATGATTCCAACCACAGTTTATTATAGGCAGAGATGATTAACATGAACTTGTCAGACGAAAGAGGAAGTTGCGGCTATGGCACATAAAGGCCTTACTAATTTGTCAACTGAGTCATTTATTCCAGCGACACAACCACTAAATTAAAGTTCCATACAAAAGAATAATAATACTGGCTGACTGACAGTTGCCACCATTACTTCTGCCGGCAGCCTCAACAAAACGCTTCCACGCTTAGTGTTCTGTGCTGCACTTCACATTTCCTTTGACGCCACAAATTTTAGTCCTTGGCTCACAGCAACAAGGATTCAAATGAGAAACTAAGTCTGGAGCCATAGGCGTGCTATTTCTTGGGATTGCGGCTGCTACATAGGCTACATATAACTTCTGGAATTATACACCAGAGGGAGATCATTATAGGTATCGCCAAGCACACGCTGCCTCAACTTATACTTTATGCACTGCAGTTGTAGCTGAAAATAAATGAGATGTTTCATGGTGAGGAAGTTCTTTGGCATTTGCCAACGTGATTCTGAGTGCCCTTAAAAGGCATGCTTCCTTCCGAGTCGGTTTGCCTTGCAGTAAATACCAAAAACACACATTCTTGAGGCAGTTTATAGTTAGAACATTAAAGTAAAACAGAACAGGCGATCCTCTTTGCAATACATGTCTTAGTTACATGTCTTGTCTTGGCGTAACTTTTTAATGGCCATTCTAACATACTTGCATTTAGAAGTTCAAAATTGATGTTCATTGCAACTGTGCATCTCTTTGTTTTTCTCCCTTTTTTAGAGTATTTTGCACAAAAATGAAGACCGTTATCGTTTTAACCCTCCTCATCGCCACAGTCTTCTGCCTGCCTGTAAGTTCATTTTAATTGTGAAATCTGGGCTTTAAAATTTTACACTATGATTTTTTTCTTCAAATGTGTAAATGCACTTTTTTTTTTCTCAGGTCAAGCGCTCAGCCAGCAGTTCAGAGAGCTCAGAAGAAATGATTGCTGTTCAACGGGCAAGTATCTTATTTGATATGGGTAAAATTAAAACTGTGTTGAAATGAATAATTTGTATATAAACTATACTGCTATTTTAACAAAACATCTGTCCTATACAGCCACCTCCTATTCTACAAAAAGCTGATGCTAATATGTTCCAGGCAGAAACTACACAGGTAAAACCCGTCCTCCATAGCCTCTAAAATGTCTATAAGAGAAAAGTTAACCCCTAAAATTCTGTTGTTTATTCAACCTTGTGCCATTTCTTTCTTTTGTGGAGCACAAAATGTGAAATGGAGTAATATCTTGACTACGTCTTTTCAATAAAATGAGGACTAGGGCTGTCAAGCTGAGAAATTACAAAAAAAAAACAAAAAAGAACCAATTTGTTCTTTTGAGTCAGATCTTTTCAAAGAGTTGGTTGATTCAATTCATTATTTAAAAAAAAAATGGTCTGAATGACTCGTTGACTCACTGGTTCAGTTGCAGTGGTTAACAGCTCACTGTTCCTCACAAAATCAATAATGTACAATACTTTTATGGTGATATTGCATTGTCAGTGCATGGACTAAAATAATCCACTGAAGAAAGAAAGTCACAAGTGACAAATGATGGGTGAACTACAGGAAAATTAGTGAACTATTACTAAATGTCAAAGTACTGATATAAACTAGCCCATTTTAGCTATTTAAATTCAAGGATGTGGTAATTAGCACATGCATGAGCAATACAGTATTGTTTTATTAATGGCAAGACGTTTGGTTGTGTTTCAGACCACACCAGCAGATTCCAATGAAAGCACAAACAGTGAAGATGACACTGAGGTAAATGAAGACTCATCCTCTGACCACATCACACGTCACTGCACTCCCACAATAGCCAATAAAAGGCAACAGGCTCTAAAAATACCATTCTGCTGGTCTAGACGCACTGTAAGTGACCCTGCTGCGAGTCTCAATATTGTTTTTTGTATTTGCAGGAGGCAGATGAGAAATCTGAAACAGATGAGGATGAGGAGAACGTGAGTCACTCTGATTATGCTAAAATACTTATGTTTTCTGTCATGTAGAACCATTGTGCCCAGTTGCTAAAAAGTGGACTAAGCTAACTGGGTTTGGTTCAAAACCTAGAATTTAGGGTATCAAGTGGCGACCTTTCTGTAGCTCAAACAGCTACTAGCAATGCCAAGGTCATAGGTTAAATTCCCAGAAAAAGAAACAACCGATAAAATGTAAAGCAATGTGAGTTGCTTTGGATAAAAGTGTTTGTTAAATGCATAGTTGTCAAGGCAAACACAGTATCAAAATTGTTAATCATAGAAAAGTAAACAAAAACATGATTAAATCCAAAATAATACTGTCTATGGTACTATGGTTGATGCACAGACGTTAATGTCAGCAATAAAATATACATGAAGTTTCTCCTCCCTTATTTATTTTAATATCGTGATTACGCACGGTTATTTGGCTATGTGCAATTAGCATTTCCATGCTGTCCATAGACCTATCAGACCAGACCTGGGACCCATTTTTGGGTCTCAACTCTCACTTTGAGAGCAACTGGACTAAACAATAGGCAGGAAAGGTTTTTATCATTATTATTAAGCAATTGGCCTGTTCACAGAGAATGCAAAACTGCTGTGGGATGTGACAGTCACAGTGAATGAGAACGTATTTGATGTTTAACACACAATTATGAGAAGCAGGATTTTGGAACAATGAGATTTCACAATGTGCCAGCCAGCATGACGCCACAAAAAATATAATCCACCATGATAGCAAGAAAACCAAAAAAAATTGTATTGTCAGTTATATTGTGCATTAACATATATTGTCCATTTAGGAGACTGACTCCAGTGAGAGTAATTCTGGAGAAACTCAGAGCACCGTAGTCCCAACCACAGTCGAGCCCTCGCTGGACCCCATCATCAACACAGGCCGGGGAGACAGCATGGGCTACCCAAGCGACTACAAAAAAGCCATAGTCTATGTGGACGCAAACAACATTGAAAAACTACCTTCACCATACAAGTCCTACAGCAGTGACAAGTTAGGCGGTTTGACATTTGTGAGCAAGAAGATGTCTGCTTACGATGATCAGAGCTTCAATGACGTGGAGAAAGAGATTCAACTGCACAAGGTAAATAGAAAGGTTACTTTTTGTTTGGAAAATGTGCCCATGTGCAGGGTGGACAAGTAATAGAAAAGGAAAAAAAAGATGTATTTACAGCAGAACAAATGTTAGAAGAAAGTACTGTGGCAGACCCATATGCTATCAGATGGTACGTACTTGGTAATTAGGGGCAGTGTTCCGGGTGACTGACTAAGTAGCTATGCTACTAACTTTACTACATGTTTCACTACCATGCCAGTAAATCAGATATTTTCATAATAGTGTTGCTTTTCCAGTAACAACCTTTATTTTGCTAGTAGCAGTATAGTGCTGTGCTGTTTTTTTGTCCTTACTTCGCTGAGTGAATAGTCAAACGCACTCACCTCAACGGTCCTCTCGCTTCCCTTCTCTCGTAGGAATGTGCGAATCATTTCAGTGAATCGATTCATCCTGAACGGGTCTCTCTCGTAGCATGTAGCGTTGGAAAGTTGGAAAGTCTGATTTGTTCTAGGGAGTCGGTTCATCCTAAAACGATCTCTCTCAGTTTATAGTGATGGAAAGCCCAATTCATTCGATTGAATCAGTTCATTAGGACGATTCATTTAAATGAACAAGCTAACAAAAATGATTCACTAGTTCGCCTCCCTGTTTTATGTAGGCCTACTTTTTTTTTTTTTTTACTCAGTTATGCAAATTAGAGTTTTGTTGTTGTTGTATAAGTTTGATACTTCGCCACCCTAATTGAGATTGCTTATTCTTTTAAAACCTGTCACTGTTTTTGAATGAGCTAAATACGGCTCTAATTAAATGATAAATTATATCATTGAATAGTCAGCTATTTTTTCTAACATAGGCTATTACCCTCCTAAATACCTTTAATGTAGTTAGCTATGCTATAAGTTAAAACAACAAAAAGCTACTTTTTCAAAGCTTTAGCTTGACTGTAGTTTATCTTCTTTAAATTTTGACTAGCTTGTTACACTTTTAAAGTAGCCTATAGCTTTCCCGACACTAATTAAAGTCTACATGAAACTGTGAAAGTTGTGATAATCTTTTCTTCCCTATTGTGACGTATATCTGAGTGAAACAACTTCTCGAACAAGACAAAATGTAGGGTGGGACTTGATGTTGTCCATGGGTAATTGATTGGATGGTTGTGGTTTGCTATTGGTGGATCTCATGTGAGTGACAGGTTGCTCCGCCCTCTAGACAGTAAACACATCATCAGAGAAGAGAAAATGTTGCTGCAAGAGGGAGGGGAAGATATTTGGATTAAATATTATGAGGGCATATACATTTAAAATCATGTTGTGCATGGATAAATCATTTATAATACATAGCCTACTGCAATATTCCATAAAAACAAGAATTGTCCATTTTAAACCATTTTCCCGGTGACTTCAAGGGTTTTTGCTTTGACAAGTAATGTTAAAAACAGTTAAATACAGTATTAGTCTTTGTGTAACTCTCCTGTACCATTAATGCAACAGACAATGAATGATTCCTCAAGTTAACAACTGAATGATATAACAAAACGAGAATGACTTTTGTTTCTCAGGCTCTACAGGTGCATGATCTTCTGGAGGAGGAGGGCACCAGCACCCCCGAGATGGAGAACATGGAGCCAGGAGACCGCCAGGCGGCTCTGGGAGGCCAAGAGATCGTTCCCGCCGGGAACCAAGAGTCAGACAGCGAGGGGGCAAGTGCTGGAGACACTGCCACCGACAGCGCCAGCGCCAGCGCCAGCCAGGAGGAGAATGAAGAGCAGTCAGATAGCAGCGAGGAGACCACAGCCACCCCTGGAGCTGCAGACAGCGAGAGCGACTCCTCACAGAGCACAGAAAGCCAGGAGAGCGATTCGGTTGAGGAGAACACACAGACCACCGAGGCTCCCATCATAAACGCAAAGTAATCACAATCAAGCACAGTCGACACAAACGAATGCAAATGTATTAATTGTATGGTGCTTGGTGACTCACGCCACGTGGTGTTAGTGTGAGTTCGACGACAAACGCAGAGCACAAAGACACGGTTCATACGAGTTCTTGAGCTGCTGCTATGCAGTTTAATCTCAACAATGTCTTCCTGTTCATTGCACAATTATTTACAAACCTAATGTAAATGTAATTTTATACTGCTCAATGTAATGAATGATCATTTATGAATAAATTTTGTCCTATATCAGTTATGCAGTGTTTCTTAGCGCACCAAAAATACACAAGATAAAGCAGTGTCTAAATAATACCAAAGCTACCTTAAAAAATAATTACAGATACAAATCTAGTAAACCATTTAACATGGACAGAGTTTGCCTTTGGAAGAGTACAACACAATTTTTGGTGGTGTAGATTTAACACTTGGTGAATAAAAAAATAAAATAATTTATATCTAAACCAGCCTAAACTGGTTTGCTGCTTAGTCTCCCTGGTCTGTTCATTGGTTTTGGGTACATTTTAGGCTGGTTTAAGCAGTTTTTCCTGCAGCCCAGCCATATGATATAGAACATATAGAACAGTGTTTTTTTAAGTCAGCATGAAACGGAAGTTTTGATGGTCTTTTCTTCCCTGTTGCGACACATATCTGTGTGAAACAGCTTCTCAAACAAGAGGGTGGGGCCTGATTTTGTACATGTGGAATTGATTGGAAAGTTGTGGTTTGCTATTGGTGGATCTCATGTGAGTGACAAGGTTGCTCCGCCCTCACGCCAGTAAACACATCATCAGAGAAGAGAAGAGATGCTGCCAGAGGGAGGGAAAGTTATTTTAATTAAAGATTACAAGGCACATGAATGAACACGGATAAATAATTTATAATTAATACTGCATTATTTCTTTAAAAAAATAAGAATTGTCCATTTAGATTTTTGGTGACTTTAAGCTTTTTGACTTGAAGGCCCCTTATATTGGCTCAGATATACCAGCTGAGATATTTCCTCTGCCATTTCTGCAGGATTTTCTACATAATTTTGTTTATTAGAAACTTATGACTTGGCCCAGTAACACCCAGGCAATAACCAAGCATCTTGGCCTGACTTTCCAGCAACCACCTTGAACACTTAAACCACATATAAACTGTATCCACTTTTGAAACATTTCCTTTGATAAATAACAGAAGGGGGAAAAAAGGAAATACCTCTCTACTACAGTTACATCAATGCAATGCCTGTTTTGAACGCTATGATGTACCGTCTAAATTACAAGACTTGCCTGGAGAGATGTCAAACCCTCTCTTGATTTCTAAAAACGTATCACACAGCTCTGTCTTTCTTGTGCCAATGTCTTGATGTGTAGGCTTCAGACAAATATTTGTCAAACTTTGAAGTTTGAGTGAGTCTCTAGTGCTCTGTAATTATCCCACTCTGAGATCGCAGATAGTCTGTGCCATTTCAAAAACTATACTAAATAAAATAATTTAGTTTAATTCTTTACAATTGACATTGGTGTTGACAAAATAACAGCATGGTGCACATAACTTCTACTCCACTAATGTGACGTTCTTCTCAACGTACAGTAAGTTTAATTACATCTCTCAAATCAAATCCCTCAACGTCTGGTAATGTTTGCAGACGCTTTCCATTTATAATTAACCTAACAACAAAAACACACATTTTGATTTAGGTATGAGGCTCAGATATAAAATAAAGCACTGTATAAACTGTTTAATGCTGGCAAATCTGATTAAAACTTTATAAATAAAAACTAGAGTTAATTATTATATACATTTATTATTTTTAATTATTTACAATCACTGGCTGACCTTACGCAATTTGAGATGTGCAAATAAATGCTTGACTTTCAATTTCCATGTGTAACAATGATAAATTGATATCACTATTACTGGTCATGTCATAGACCATTAAGTTACATTGTAACTGTATGTGTACTGTATGTGCTTCCAATCCCAAATTGCCTTTTCATTATCACTCATCAGATGCACCTTTTGACTTTCAGTATAGTCTGTAACCATGCTAAATGAATGCAATGTGGCATGATGTAAATTGTTTAGATCAATTGAAGTTCTTTAATACCATAGGAGGCAGTGTTGGGGTAATGCATTACAAGTAACGTGAGTTATGTAATCAGATTACTTTTTTCATGTAATTAGTAAAGTAACACATAACTTTTAAATTTACAACAAAATATCTGAGTTACTTTATCAAATAAGTTACTCAAGTTACATTGTTTCTCAGCTCTCCTGTCCCCATGTTGAGAGAAATCTTGAGTAAGTGCAGAGGCGTTGTGTGTGAACATGACGGTTATTGTAGTTCTAGACTAAATGTGAGCATTTACTCATCTCACTTGCACAAACAAACGCAATATTGTAACCCATTACTTTTAAAAGCAACTTTCCCCAACCATGCTAGGATGATGCTGTCAATCTTACTTATTTTGACCTCATTGTGCATTATTGAATAAGAAAAAATCGTATCTACAGGGTACATGTCATTTTTTCTTACATCATAAAACTGTTTTTGTTTTTTGTTTTTCTTAAATAAAAAAAATGAACATGACACCGTAATGTGGACATGCGATTTTAATCTTACTTAGTTATATTATTCATTAGTATCAAGACCTTCATTATCAACGCATAAGCATTATGTTACACTGTAGACTATAATCAGTTTTACAATGTTATTTGTACATTCGTTTTGCTTGAAAATACAGCAATATTGTAAGTTATTAGCAGTTATTATCACCCCTTACACATGGCGTGGTGTTACTGGTCACATTCTGCGTAACCCAGGTTGTAGTGTCTTCTGTCATGGTGATTGTGGATTGTGTTGTCTGGTCAGTGGTCGGCGGATTTGTTGTTCTGCTAGTTGGAGTGGCTGTCGTTATGATTGTGGGTTTTGTTGTCTGGTCAGTGGTTGACAGATTTGTTGTTCTTCTAGTTGGAGTGGCTGTCGTGGAGATTGTGGGTTTTGTTGTCCTGACAGTGGTCGGCGGATTTGTTGTTCTTCTAGCTGGAGGGAATGTGCGTGGCACAATAACTTCCTCAGAAGATTCAGATTCACTTGATTTAGACTCACTTGATTCAGATTCGGAGTGTGAATCCTCTCTGGAACTGGATCTTGAGTCTGATGAATCAAATCTTCTGCGCAAAGGAAACTGAGGATTCAAACAGTTGAAAAAAATATTATTATTAATAGCACTGTATGCTTTTGAAAGAAATTGAAGTAGCTATTAAGTAACTTTCATATATATAAAAATAAACGGTAACACTTTATTTTGATGGTCCCTTTTGAACATTCTGTTGACTATAAGTAACTTTGCAACTACATGTCTACTAACTCTCATTAGAGTATTAGTAGACTGTCTGCTTAATATCTGCTAACTCTTTATTGTGATGCTCCTCCAACAGACATTATACTGACTATAAGTAACTTTTCAACTACATGTCAACTTATTCTAACCCTAACCCTACTAGTCTACTAATACTAATACTCTACAATTTTTTTAATGAGAGTTAGTAAACATGTAGGTGCAATGTTACTTATAGACAAGTGAATGTGTTAAAGGGACCATCAAAATAAAGTGAACATTTAAAGGAAAACATATAACCTGATACTTACTCTTTTTGAAAAGACAGATGCAACAAAAAGCATCAGTAACATTGCCTGTATTGACTTCATCCTGCTAAACAAAGGCATTTAAAGAGATTAATGTGAAACATTTATTCTCTAAATATTGTTTATCACAGAATAATTTTTTTTAAAAATATTTTTAACACATTTTGCTTGCTCATATTCAGTGATTATTCAGTTACCAGTAATAAACAGATTCAAAAGCCATAAATGTAGCATAACTCAAGAGATGAGTGAGTTACCTTGCGCTGATGCTCTCGTCCAGTTACTGTAATGTCACAGTCTGTATTACTCTGGCAACTGTGATAATGTGGCTTAAATACTGGATGGATGTGAATAAACCAGGGCTTGGTCCAGTGAATTCCCATGTAGATGACGTGACAATAAGTCAACATTTGTGCAACTTCCGGGTCTACCAAAACTTTCAAAATGCCTTGCAAAATCCCTTCACAACTCATTGTGTAGTAATCCAAACAAGACGGTAAATCATGCAACGCTACTTTCCCAATGCATTGTTCAGACAAATTGTCTGCTACGTGTTTAGCTTGTAAAAGGCTCAGAACTTAAGCGTACTCTATTTAACTTATTTACAGGATTTACTGTACTTTACATCTCAAATCCACGTGTGTGAAATTATGGCCTTTAACTTTACATTTAATACACAGTCCAGTGCTCGAAACACAGCTTGAGGGAACTTGATAATTTTTTTTTTTTACTATACACATACTGCAAATTGTCAAATTACTTAATAAATAGCAATCTGAATAAATTTTTAATGCCTGACATTTAAATTAACTAATGTTGGATAACATAAATACAGCATAAAATCTGAGATGTAAATAAGCCTATAAATGGCTAAAGTGTTGATCTATGACACATAAGTGTGTCCCTGGGGAGTGTCTCTTGGAAATCTACTGTAGTTCAAAACATATGTGGCAAGTTCTTAGAAATATACAATTTGTATTTATGGTGGTTTCTTATTGTTTTAAAAAACATTTATACCATTTACTAGAAAAAATTCAAAGCCATGGCGGGGACTGTTCCGGACCACCGACTCAACGGCGGTACCAAAGAGGGCGAGAAACCGAGGCATCTAGGAGGAATGATTAGCTAGGCTGCCTGCTTGGTAGCACGAAGGGCAAGGTCATTGGTGCGGCGAAGCTCTGTGACTGTGTCTGCTTCTACACGCTCCAACATCAGCGTCCCTAAAGATGGCAGCATTTAGCACGTTCAAGAAATGTGCCGCCCCTTCATAACCCGCGAGATCTACTCAGATGTAAATATTAACGGTCGCATCAATTTCATACCAATCGAGCCCGATTCAGACCCTGACAATGTTAACGAAAAAGAGGATTGTGCAGAACGAATTTCAAGCACAGACTTTGCAAGCACAGATTTCACAGGACGTTTCAGAGTGGTATGTTTTTATTTTTATTTTCTTATAGATACAATGTTATCCACCATTTATTCATATTTGTCGGAAAACTATGGTACAAACAATACAAACAGTAATCAATCACAAAATCATGGATAATTTTCCTAAGGGGCGGTGAACAGTCTTACAAAAGCCAGAGCTTACAAAAGCTACAGTAAACTATATCAATACTGTAATGTTAGTTAGCAGGCTAGCGGAGGCAAAGCTTTGCCCTTCATTTACATCATAGCTATCATAGCAACTACATAAAACTTATAATCGGAACTATTATTAGAAAACACAACTACAAATAATAGGACATACTTATAAGTTATGATTCTTAAACAACAGAGTCTTGACAAAATGGGAATGGCTACGTCTTTCAGGAGAAGCTTTTGTGTGTATAGCCTGCATTGTACTCTGTCTGTCTGCTGTTCTCCATAAAATGTGCAGCGCACAGATAAACGTTGTGGTTATAATCTTCAGGAACAGTGTTAAAAATCAATTTCAAAGTTCATCATCCTTAGGAAAAACTTTTTCAGTGGGTGGAAAAAACAGTGACAACACTCTTCATCTTCTCTAGCGCAGCTTGACCAGGCCTCACCAACTTTGTTTGCGTATACTGTGGGCGGGGATTATTTAAATGAGGAGAATTATGACATCATAAGATCCGGAAAAAGTGTATTGTAGTCCAAACGAGCCATTCGTTGTAGTTCTTGAAAAGTGGATTCTGTTAAATAAAATTTCTCCCTTTGGAGTGGACTTGGAGCTTTGTAACCTTGCAGATAATTTTTATGCTCAAACAGCAACATTACAGAAAAACTAAAGTTGAAAAAGTGAAAAAGCATAATAGGACCCCTTTAAAGAACCCTCGCAAATATATATAACTTTAATATAATTCTTTTGTCTGGGTTACACCCTCCCTGCTTAAATGTATGCATGTCCCGTTGCATAGTCTTTTAAAGCATCAATTTATACATGCGTATAAACACCCATATCATGGGTATCAGCATACCCATAGTGCGCAGATCTTCGTGCGCAGACGCTACCTGGAAAGTCATTGCCTGATAGGGCTGGGTGGCAACAAGTCACTGCCTACGTTTTCGGACACAGCCATGATGACATGATTGCAAGATACATGAGGAGCAAGGGAAGCACATGACAAACAGGAAGCATAACTAAGGCCTTGTCCACACTAAGACGTTTTAGTTTGAAAACGCATCTTTTTCTCTCTGTTTTGGCTTTGCGTCCACACTGAGACAGCGTTTTTATTAATGAAAAAGCTCTACAAAGTGGATCAATTAGAAAACGCTGTTGTGTGGACTGTCAAAACGGGGGTATTTAAAAACGATGATGTAAGTTTAGTCATGTGACGCATATTGTACCAATAGATATTCATGTTTATACCAGTATTGTGCCTGTTATCTGCTATTCACATTCACACTGTGGCTAAAATGTTACTTTGCACACTCTTCATACTAAAGTACTGCAAAAATGACAAAAATGAAAATTGACTCACATTTGCTGTTCTGCAGCAAAACATGAGAACAGTGGCGTTTTAGACCAAACATATGGTAACATAGTGACCGGGACGCATCAGTGAATGGTGAGATATTTTTCTAAATAAAATGATCCTGTCAAAGAATTGCACGATAACTTTATTTATTTTTCCGTCTGTATCATCTTAGTGAGATTTTGTGAGGTTTACTCATGCGCAGTAAGGTGAATTTAGCGTTTTCAGGCGTTTTCCAAAAGTTTCTCAACCACACTGAAACGTCGGTAAACTGCCCGAAAAAGCTAGTGTGGATGGAGACCGTTTTTTAAATGAAAACGCCGTTTTCAAATGTATCCAGATTAATTAGCTGGATACATTAGCTACGTCCTTGTTTCAGGTTAAATGATTCTGATTGGCTAAGAAATAGATAAACATAGTAATTTTCTACACATACAGATAGACTGAAGCATATCTCCATCAATTATGAAGCTGACACTCGGACCCTGAAGTTAGGCACGTCGTGACCGTCCAGGTCACAGATTTGGGTTGCTGGGGACCAGCCTGTCCTGGGACATGGGACATTTCATGTAATTTTACAGTAAAATACTGTTAAATGTACAGATTTTGGAAGTACACTGTGAAAAAAAAATGCAGTTTTGCATTTACCGTAAAAAATATGGTAGCAATTTTTAGATTTTACATCATTGAACTAAAATTTACTGTAAAAAACTGGAAGCTGTGGTTGCTATTACTTTACCGTAAAAATAAAAACGGTAGAAATATGTATGTTTTACGGCATTGAACTGAAGTTTACAGTAAAAAACTGGCAACTGGTTGCAAGCGATTTACCGTAAAAAATATGGTAGTAATATTTTAGGTTTTACGGCCGTGATCTAAAGATTACGGTAAAAAACTGGCAGCTGTGGTTGCCAGTATTTTACCGTAAAAATACAGTAGAAATATTTTAGTTTTGATGGCATTGAACTAAAGTTTACGGTAAAAAACTGGCAGCTTGTTGCAAGTGCTTTACCGTAAAAAATACGGAAGTAATATTTTAGGTTTTATGGCAATGAACTTCAGTTTATGGTATAAAAAAAACATGCCAGCTGTTGTTGCCTGTAATGTAAAAATATTGTATTACAAACCAATTTGTCATAAAAGTTATTACTGAGAACTACCAGAGGTTCAGACGTTGATGTTTTATTGAAAATAATAAAGTTTGAAGTCACCATTATGGAGATCAGTGTTTGCTTTAGTTGGGCTCTTGGGACTCTGTGCTCCTTCATTATATTAATATGTGCCTCAGCTTGTGGAAAACTAATAGTGGTGAACTTTGAATCATCATGTGGTTTTCTTTTTTACCACCTGTGTTATTATGGTGGTTATCGGTATATTACAAATATATACAGCAGATTTGAATACTTTAGTGAAAATAAATGAAAACGTTTATTGGTTAATGAAGTATAAGGGTTGTCCCGTGAAATCGAAAAGGTTACTACTGTATTTTTTATGGTGGAGTACTGGGAACCACAGCTGATGTTTTTTACCACACATTTAAGTGTAATAGTGATCCACTGGAGGCAAGTTGTAAAGAGAACCCAAGTGCAGCTTTATTTCAAATAAAACAAAACATGAAACATAAACATGGTGTGGCATGAAAACAAAAACTGTGGCATGATCTAGAACTTACACAACAGCAGATTACAGGGAACAATACTTGACAAAGACACATGGCAAACAAGAGGGCTTAAATACACACAAGACTAATAACTAGACAATGGACACCTGTGAACAATGAAACAAAAAAACAATGACAACATGACACATCAGACAAGGGAACACATGGCAGGATCACATGACTTACAAGGGTCACATGACAGACAAGGAAACATGAAATGACACAGAAACATGACAAGAACAAACCCAAAATCGTGACATTAAAGGGATAGTTCACCCAAAAATGAAAATTCTGTGGTCATTTACTCTCCCTCAAGTTGTTCCAAACCTGTATGACTTTCTTTCTTCTGCTGAACACAAAAGAAGATATTTTGAAGAAAGTCGGTAACCAAATGTCTGATGGACCCCATTGACTTCCATAGTAGGAAAAAAAATACTATGGAAGTCAATGGGGACCAGCAACTGTTTAATTACCAACCTTCTTTAAAATATCTTCTTTTGTGTATAGCAGAAGAAAGAAAGTCATAAAGGTTTGGAACAACTTGAGGGAGAGTAAATGATCACAGAATTTTCATTTTTGGGTGAACTATCCCTTTAAGTCCTGCTGATGTTTTTTTGTTTGTTTGTTTGTTTGTTTGTTTGTTTTTGCCGTAAATGTAAGTCCAAAGTAAGGTTGCTACCATATTTTTTATGGTAAAATACTGGCAACCAAGCTGACGTTTTTTTTAACGTAAATATCACAGTTTTTTTTACATTGTGTTTTTTTTGCCCGTAAATTTAAGTCCCGTAAAACATAAAAGGTTGCCACCATATTTTTTAAGGTAAAATACTGGCAACCACAGCTGCCGTTTTTTACCATAAATAAAAAAAAAAAAAAATTAACAGTGCACTGGTTCATTAACCTGTAACCAAAAAGACTAACACACACACCAACACACAGCTTCTTCAAGGTTGGATTTGGCCAGGCTCTAACTATAAACACTATGAACGAGATAATATGTTCTTTCTTTCAAGGAGAGGACACTTTAATCTGATGCAGTAATAAGTATTCACACTTATAACTACTATAACAAAGTAAAATCTCACAAGCCTAGAGAAGTCATTCAACTCATTTGATATTTAAAAGGAAAATTATTGATTATTATTATTGACCTTGATTATAATCACTCATTAGATATACATTAAAGCAGCAGTGGATTCCAGAATCCACCCTTCAGTGTAGAGCATTGAATACAAAATTATTTTGAGTATATATATATATACTCAAATACTCTCATTGAGCCTAAGAGCATGAATACAAAATAAAAAATAAAAAAATCAGAAAAATCTCCAGAGCACTGTCACTACCTTCCGCCATGTTTTCTCGTACAAAAAAAACCTGTAAGTTTCTTTTACTGTTTATCAGGTGTTACTCGCTGAAGTGTAATTATTAGGAGTCTAGTGGTTTTTACAGAGTATTTATTGGTCAATTAATATCATATGATTCAGCGTTTTGTTGTTGTATCGTTTGCTTACCTGTTGATTTCTGCTGTGTCCTGGTTCATTCCGGTAGTGCGCGTAACCTATAATAGCAGTGGCAGTGGTCATACCATTTTATGTAACCCTGGTGCTTCACATGTTATAGTTCTGATGTTTATGTGTTGAATGTATGTTTATTATTGTAATAGTTTACTTTGGTTAATACTGTGCTGTGCTTAGTGTATTTATTTAGCTAGGCAAAAAGTTATTGTTTTGATGACATTAATATAAATGTGCATTGTTGAAATATGGTTACCTTGCTAAAATGGTTGTCCTCATATCTGTTTGGCAGGAAAATTACTTATTTAACCAGAGTGTTCGTTTGGTTAAGGGAGGTGGGGAGGCTGCTCTGGCCATTTTCCCTTGTGTTTGCCCAGCAAACTTTAGTTTTTAAATGTATTTATTTTGTAAAATAGTATTATTTTGTAATGATGTACTTTGTACAGATTGCACAATTATTATTTATAAATTATCTTCTTTTGCTTCGGAATCCATCTTGTCGTACGATCTCTTCCTAGCTCGTCCTTAAAAGCAACTTTCCCCGACCATGCTAGGATGGTGCTGTTAATCTTACTTATTTTGAACTCAAAAAAAAAAAAAAAAAAGAAGTGAATTGTGCATTATTGAATAAGAAAAAAACATATATAGAAGGTTTCATGTCATTTACACTAATGCTATGTTAATACTACCACAACTACTGATAGTAATAATATTAATACTTGTATACTATTATTATTATTTCATTTGGTTACTGAAAAAGGTACAAGAAAAGTTAATGATTTCACATATTAATATGCTGATATGAAATCGTATTTTCTTACTTCAGAAAAAAGTACTACCGATATTAAATCCCATTTAAAAATGATTATTTTTCTTACATAATAATTTTTTTTTTCTTAAATTGAAAAAAAGAACACTTAAAACCATAATAGGGACATGCTAGGGACATTTTAATCTTAATTAGTTACATAATTCATTAGTATCAAGGCCTTCATTGTCAATGCATAAACATGATTTTATACTGTAAACTCAATTGTCAATCAATTGTCAATCAATCAATCAATACAAATCAATTGTATACTGTTATGTGTACATTAATTTTGTGTGAAAATATGATTAAATAGCAATATTGCAATATGTGCAATATGTGCTGTCATGACAGTGGTCGACAGATTTGTTGTTCTGCTAGTTGGAGTGGCTGTCGTGGGGATTGTGGGTTTTGTTGTCTGGTCAGTGGTCGACGGATTTGTTGTTCTGCTAGTTGGAGTGGCTGTCGTTATGAATGTGGATTGTGTTGTCTGGTCAGTGATCGACAGATTTGTTGTTCTGCTAGTTGGAGTGGCTGTCGTGGGGATTGTGGATTGTGTTGTCTGGTCAGTGGTCGACAGATTTGTTGTTCTGCTAGTTGGAGTGGCTGTCGTGGGGATTGTGGGTTTTGTTGTCTGGTCAGTGGTCGACAGATTTGTTGTTCTACTAGTTGGAGTGGCTGTCGTTATGATTGTGGATTGTGTTGTCTGGTCAGTGGTCAACGGATTTGTTGTTCTGCTAGTTGGAGTGGCTGTCGTGGGGATTGTGGGTTTTGTTGTCTGGTCAGTGGTCGACAGATTTGTTGTTCTACTAGTTGGAGTGGCTGTCGTTATGATTGTGGATTGTGTTGTCTGGTCAGTGGTCGACAGATTTGTTGTTCTGCTAGTTGGAGTGGCTGTCGTTATGATTGTGGGTTTTGTTGTCTGGTCAGTGGTTGACAGATTTGTTGTTCTGCTAGTTGGAGTGGCTGTCGTGGGGATTGTGGATTGTGTTGTCTGGTCAGTGGTCAACGGATTTGTTGTTCTTCTAGCTGGAGGGAATGTGCGTGGCACAATAACTTTCTCAGAAGATTCAGATTCACTTGATGTAGACTCAAAGTTTAATTCAAAGTTTAATTCAAAGTTTGAATCCTCTCTGGAACTGGATCCTGAGTCTGATGAATCAAATCCTCTGCGCAAAGGAAACTGGGGATTCAAACAGTTGAAAAAAAAAAAAATATTATTACAGTTTTTCTCAAATGCTAAAACACAAAAGCCAATCCTCTAAACCAAATGACCAGTTGTCTAAACACATTTACTAAATCTAGCCATCATTTTCCAATATCATAAACACATTTCACATGAAGACACAATTCACAAAACACAATCCTCCGTTCTCATAAATCTTAACACATTTTTCCTTGCTAAAACACAAGTTGCAAAAGAACTCTGCTCATATTCTCAAATGAAAGCTCATGTGATGCAAAATGCTTGCCACAGTCAGCAATATTTGAACACAATGAACACACCTGGCGTCATTCATTACACACAACGACTCAAAATTGAAGACACTTGTTGCTAATGCTGTGACCACATGTATAAAAGCAAGTTCAGAGTGCACAGTTTGCTGAAGATTCCAAACAAACACAATGGATGAAGGCAGAGTCAGGGGAAGAGGAATTCGAGTCAGAGGAGGGAGAAGAGCTGGCCATGGAAGAAGAGGAGCAGGCCAACGAGGAAGAGGAGCAGGCCAACGAGGAAGAGGAGTTCAAATCAGAGGAGGAAGAGGAGCAGGCCAACGAGGAAGAGGAGGAGGCCAACAAGGGAGAGGAGAAGGTCCAGGAGGGAGAGCAAGACAACCTCGCACCATCATTACGGACGAGATGCGAGCAACAGTCATTGACCATGTCATTGTCCATGGCATGACAATGGCTGAAGCAGGACTAAGAGTCCGTCCAAACCTGAGTAGGTTCACCGTGGCCACCAATATCAGGGCATTCAGACAACACAACAGGTATTGTACTCTATTGCTTTCTTTGTCACAATACAATTTTACAAGCCTGTGAAAGTAGTCTATTGGTTTCAAATCAGTTGTTACTGTATTGTAAAACATGTCAATTGACAACACATGTTTCTTTCTTTAGAGTTGAAAGAATGCCACATAGAGGTGGGAGGGTTGCCATTTTTACAGCGGCACAAGAAACCCTCATTGTGGATATGGTTCGTGAGAACAACCTCATCAGACTCCGGGAGATCAGAGACAAAGTCATTGCCGATAATGTCAACTTTGAGAGCATTGATGTCAGCTTGGCCACAATAGACCGAGTTCTCCGGCGCCAAAAGATGCGGATGAAACCGGTCTATAGGGTTCCCTTTGAGCGCAACTCTGCGCAACACAAAGACCTACGTTACGAGTATGTGCAAGTATACATCCATGTTCACAGTACAGTTAGTGGACATACTGTGTTGCTCAGTGGCCTACATTACTTCTGGACAATACTGTGCTACCTGATTGACTGTTGTTCTGAACACCTGTGCACTTTCACATTTTCACAGAGGATATTACAGTTGGATGTGATGGCCAGACCTCATGAGTACCTCTTCCTGGATGAAGCTGGCTTCAACCTGCAGAAATGAAGGCAAAGAGGCCGTAACATCATTGGCCAAAGAGCCATCACTGAGGTTCCTGGCCAACGGGGGGGTAATATTACTCTTTGTGCGGCCATGGGTTCGGAGGGGCTTGTCCACCGGCATGCTGTCCTTGGGTCTTACAACACCCAACGTCTCCTCACCTTCCTAGAGGAGCTAAAAGACATCCTCCTGGACCGCCAACAACACCATCCTGGGCCTGCACATCACATTTATGTGATCATTTGGGACAATGTACGCTTCCACAGAACAAACCAAATCAGAGAGTGGTTCACCACCAACAGTAACCACTTTTTAAACGTCTGTCTGCCACCCTACTCCCCTTTCCTGAACCCTATAGAGGAGTTCTTCTCATCGTGGAGATGGAAGGTTTATGACAGACAACCATACACTAGAGAGAACCTCCTAAGGGCAATGGAGCTGGCCTGTGTTGACATCCCAGTGGAGGCCTTCCAAGGATGGATTCGCCATTCCAGGGCGTTTTTCCCGCGGTGCCTGGCAAGAGACAATATAGCCTGCGATGTGGATGAGGTGATGATGCCGCACAGTGATTGTGGTGTGAATAAAGTAAATAAAAAAAACTTCACACCCTGATCATGTTTTCAAGAGTACTGTTGTGTGCAATAGATTCTGTTTTTGCATTGAGTTGTGTTACAGTAGTTTACATGCAGAATTTACTATAGATTTATACTCTTCATATGAAACTCACAAATCTAAATGCCTAATCCTCTGCAGAGATCTAAGATCCATTACTGTAAAGTTTCTAAAAATATGCATTGGCAGTTATGAAACAAAGAACCTTCTCACAAATTGAGCATTGTGTTTTCAATTGTTTTGCTGTAGTGTGTAATGATGTGTATAGTGTTTACATTTTTGAAAGCTTCGAGCTGCTCTTTTGGTGTGAAAGTTTGAGTTTTGAAGTGAGAAGGTGTGGTTGTTTATGTAGCTTTAGAAAAGGGTGTTGTGTTTAGACATTGGGAAACATGGAGGAAACGTTTGTGAAATGTTTTAGCATTTGAGAAAAACTGTAATAGTACTGTATGCTTTTGAAAGAAACTGAAGTAGCAATAAAAGTAACATTTATATATTGTATATAAAAATAACAATTTTAAATAAAACAAATAACTGATACTCACTGTTTTTGAAAAGACCGATGCAACAAAAAGCATCAGTAACATTGCCTGTATTGACTTCATCCTACAAAACAAAAGCACTTAAAGAGATTAATGTGAAACATTTATTCTCTAAATATTGTTTGCCACAGAATAATATTTTTTTTATTTATAGCACAATTTGCTTGCTCATATTCAGTGATTATTCAGTTACCAGTAATAAACAGATTCAAAAGCCATAAATGTTGCATAACTCAAGAGATGAGTGAGTTACCTTGCGCTGATGCTCTCATCCAGTTACTGTAATGTCACAGTCTGTATTACTCTGGCATCTGTGATAATGTGGCTTAAATACTGGATGGATGTGAATAAACCAGGGCTTGGTCCAGTGAATTCCCATGTAGATGACGTGACAATGAGTCAAAATTTGTGACACTTCCGGGTCTATATCAAAACTTTAAAAATGCCTTGAAAAATCCTTTACTTAATCCTCTTCATCCCCAATGGGACATAAAGCTGCCCCTTCAGTGTGTAGTAATCCAAACAATAGTGTAAATCATGCAACGCCGCTGTCCCAATGCATTGTTCAGAAAAATCACATTGTCTGCTACGTGTTTAGCTTGTGAAAGGCTCAGAACTTAAGTGTACTCTATTTAACTTATGTACAGGATTTACTGTACTTTACATCTCAAATCCACGTGTGGGAAATTATGGCATGCGACTTTGGACACGCTCCAGTGCTCGAAACACAGCTTGAGGGATCTTGACGGATCACTGGTTTTTATACTGTATAATACACTGCAAACTCACAACTGAAATGCATTATTTGTCAAATTATTTAAATAGCTATTTGAATATGTTTAATGCCTGAGATTTATATGAACTAATGTTTTGTAACATAAATACAGCATAAAACCTGAGATGTAAATAAGCCTATAAATGGTTAAAGTGTTGATCTATGACACATAAGTGTGTCCCTGATCAAGAAAAGGAAAAATCTTTTGGAAATCTAATTCAAAACACATGTGGCAAGTTCTTGGGGCAAGGTTGGTGGTGCGGCGGAGCTCTGCGACTGTGTCCCGACATCAGCGTCCCTCAAGAGGTCAGCTTGGTAGCTGATTTCACCAAGTACAACATGTTCCTGGAACAAAATTCCCATCAACCAATCGGATTTGAGGGTTTTACAGTTTATTCCAAGTTTAGGCTTACAACCAGGGTTTGGTGCTCCATCAGTGTTATTCACCTATCATTTCCCTCTGATTTTTAGGGATAACTTATGGGTAAGGTTAGGTTTAGGGGGAGGGATAGGGTTAGGACAAAAGTTTTGGACAGGAATGTTGTTCCTGGATCAACAAAATATTTTGACCCAGGAACGTGTCTAACTCGGCAAAATCAGGACGTACGGCTTGGCACGCCTGCAACACCACCAGGTTGGCCCACTACCGCTTTGCCCACAAGTTTAGATGTAAACTGGCAAGGCTTTAAGAGCAAAGTGGGAGCCTCGCCGGATGAGAGATAACCAGCTAACGATTCCTTCATCCAGGGCATCTTCACATACCCATGTTCCTCCAACCCCTTAACGTTAGCGTAGTTGGACTTGCTGGGTGGGAACATACAGGCAGAAAAAGATTTCCCCCAAGACCTCAACACCTCATCGTAGAGGTCTGGGAGAAACGTAAGGCTTGCAGGAGACGAATGTTTGTGACCTGCCATGAACTACTCGCCTAGCCACCGTCCAGTTAGATTCAGTCTGACGCTGGTGCAAACAATTACATCCAGTAACTCCTCGTATGTGGGTGACAAGGAAGAGGTGGGCTCAGACAAAACATCCACCTCAACTCCAGTTCCTCTGAACTACAGCGGCCAAGCAACAAGCTCTTCGCCGGACCGGAAGAAACCAGCGAGTGGGCTTACGGATTCAGAGCAAGAGCCTCAGGAACTGGCGACAGAGGATTGGGAAAGGGAAAGACTTGCCCAAGCTCGTCAGCCAAATCAAGCTGCGAACCCCATGACCATAAACACCATCCAAAAGGTGGGAACGAAGCTTTCTCACTGTGAAGTGATCAGAGTGAGCACAGAGCCCCCTCGAGGGCTGACCGCTCATGCTCCACTCCAAGACAAGATCGTAAGTGTAATTTGGTATGAAATATCATTCACACGGAGGCGTACATTTCCTAAATCTGCATTCACTCTTTTTGTTTTTTTGAGTTCTCTCACACGTACTTATAGCACATGTACACACAAACAAACAGCTTCCTGAAGACAATTCTCTTTCTACAAAATATAACTCTTGATTAGTTTGGTTGTATGAGCAAATGAATTAATTACAAAACAAGTAGATGTTTATTCTCTGGAAGACGGGCTAAATGAGTAAACACTGTAACTGCATTCCACACACGGGTCAGACCCTCAGTCACCTCTCAGATACCAAATACAGACATTGCCTGTAACATAAAGACCAGAATAGACGCACTGGTTTTTAAGAAAACCACTGGCCTACATGATCAATGGCATGTATCACATACTTCAATGAAAGAAAAAAAACATTGTTTTTAGAATTTCATTGTTCATTGTTGTAAAATGTCAGTGGCATGACGTCTGACTGCTGATCCATAATGATGGATTTTCAGATTTTATCATGGGATTTTTTGTCTTTGGTATCGAATGAGTGAGTGTAACAGTTCATATGACCAGAGCAAACAGGTTTAGCAACTCAGACAGATACTTCACCAACCCAAAAGACGTCAACGATGACTGAGGATGTGAAACTGTCAGAAATGTAATTTTCTACATGGATGATCTGACATAATCCCATATATAAGCCCCTACATGAATGGTAGAAGTTATAAATAAATGACAATGAACGATAAACTCCATTTATAATGTAAAAGTCTCTAAAACAAAATTCATGATTATACAGAAGTATAAACTGCTAAAATGCATATTTTAGCGTTTTAATAATAATACACTTGACATGCAACATCATTTTGCAAATAAAATGGTGAATTTTATAAATAGAGTTCATTAAAAAAGTAGAACATTGCTTGTTTTTGTCAGTCTTTCTGTCTTCAGTCTTCAGAGCTTTTCTGCTTCTTTGGGCGTACAGGTACAGATTCTCCTGTTGTCTCCACTGGTAAAGTACAATAAAACTTGCCTTTTATTGTAAAATTTTCGCTCTTACACTACCAAATACACTACAACACTGTACTAGCGAATCTACAGAGGCGGCAGCCAATGAGTGTGAGGATTCTCTCTGACGTTCAGACAGTGGCAGCATTTACAATGCATGACTTGATGCCCAATTCAGATTTGTTGATGTAACACCTATTTCAATTGTTACTCAGTTACTAAACTAACTCAGTATATTAATTTGGACCATTGTTGTTAGGTTCAGCTAAGGAGACGAGTGTTATGTAAAACAAAATCACAGAAATGGGATGATTAAAGAAATTAAATTAAGCCGGCTTTACTGACAAATATTCTGAATAATATTCTCTAGTTTTTCAGTCCTGTTGTATGTGGTGTGTCTTTTAAGTCTTCTTTCCCTTTTGTGGAGGAAGTCAAGAAAGTTCAATCCTTATTTCAAACAAATCAAAGACAACAGTAATCTTTCCACTCTGGTTGAGGCCTTAAATGAATCACTTCCGTTCTTGTCTTTGTTCTTTCTTTAAGGTTCTTTAGGTTCTTTCATGGAGTTGACTCGCCATCTCAAAAAACTGAAGAAATCCATTGATGCAGAGATAAGGGAAGAAAAAACCCCCTAGCCAATCAAATGAGACAAAATGACAAAATAGATTCTGATAGTGTGTCCAGTGAAAAGAAGAAAATAAAATTGAGGGAACTTCTATAAACCAAACAATCTTTTCTGTTCCTCTTAAATTAACAACTTCGTTTTAATCGGAGTTGGGGATATTTTGGGGATATTTAATTTTATTCTATCAATCAATAAATTCCACTAGAAACAAACTTTGTTGTATTATTTTATTTTAATACTGTGAAGCTGCTTTGATACAATCTGTATTGTGAAAAGCGCTATACAAATATACTTGATTTGATTTGATTTGATTTAATCACATTTTCATCAAACTCTCTATGGATCCATCTTGTGCAGGGTGGCAGAACTTAATTTAACTACAGCTCTGATTGGATAGCTGCCATTGCTCTCTTGAAAGGCTCCTATTTGTGTTTGGGGTGTACTAGAATATGTTTTCATGCTTGATTGTTCAAAAAACATTATTTTTCACATATTTTACACTATTACAGCTCTTCTCTATCTAGTCTGGCTGAACGCGTCGTTTTCGATGAAGCCCCTCCTTCCGAAATATGGAATGTGCTGTAATTGGTTAGCTGTGTTGTGATTGGCAGCGTTTAGCGCATGTTCAAGAAATGTGCTGCCCCTTCATAACCGCGAGATCTACTCAGATGTAATTATTAACGGTCGCATCAATTTCATACCAATCGAGCCCGATTCAGACCCTGACAATGTTAACGAATAAGAGGATCGTGCAAAACGAATTTCAAGCACGGACTTTGCAAGCACGGATTTCACAGGACGTTTCAGAGTGGTATGTTTTTATTTTTATTTTCTTATAGATACAATGTTATCCACCATTTATTCATATTTGTCGGAAAACTATAGTACAAACAATACAAACAGCAATCAATCACAAAATCATGGATAATTTTCCTAAGGGGCGGTGAACAGTCTTACAAAAGCAAGAGCTTACAAAAGCTAAAGTAAACTATATCAATACTGTAATGTTAGTTAGCAGGCTAGCGGAGGCAAAGCTTTGCCCTTCATTTACATCATAGCTATCATAGAAACTACATAAAACTTATAATCAGAACTGTTAATAGAAAACACAACTACAAATAATAAGATATACTTATAAGTTATGATTCTTAAACAACAGATGACAAAATGGGAACGGCTACGTCTTTCAGGAGAAGCTTTTGTGTGTATAGCCTGCATTGTACTCTGTCTGTCTGCTGTTCTCCATAAAATGTGCAGCGCACAGACAAACGTTATAATTTTGTCAAGGTTATAATCTTCAGGAACAGTGTTAAAAATCAGTTTTAAACTTTCTAAGTTCATCATCCTTAGGACAAACTTTTTCACTTGGTGGAAAAAACAGTGACAACACTCTTTAACTTCTCTAGCGTAGCTTGACCAGGCCTCACCAACTTTGTTTGCATATTCTGTGGGCGGGGATTATTTAAATGAGGAGCATTATGACATCATAAGATCCGGAAAAAGTGTATTGTAGTCCAAATGAGCCATTCGTTGTAGTTCTACCAGAAAGACACGGAGAATAGATATTGTAAAAATCATACATTTATTAGTGACCCAGCAAGCAAAATATGCGATAAAGTATTTGGCGTAGGCCCTGTCCGTAACTCGCAATCCGAGGGTACGGATTCAGCATTTCCTGCCTGAAGATGAAGGCAGGGGCGCAGCCGACCCCCCGTGAGGTATTGGAAGGGACCAATGGTGGTGGGGAGGTTGGAGGGGAAGGGACCATCCTGCGGTGGTAGAGAAGATGGAGGGAAGAAGCCATCTTGTTGGTGGAGGGAAGAAACCATCTTGGTGGTGGTGGGGTGGATGGTGGTGAGTGAGTGAAAGCGTTCAGCATCTGCAAACTCAGACAAGTGTAAGTATGGGTCCTTTATACGTCTAGTATTAGAACATGATTGGATAGATGAGAAGGTAATAAGTGACGCAACAATTGAGTCTTCCCGGCAGAACTTACACTAAAGCTTTCATTTCTTGGAAAGTGGATTCTGTGGATTCTTTCATTTCTTGGAAAGTCCGCAAATTTTTGTATGGTGCCCTGGTGGCCTGTATACAGTAGCATCACAAATCTCAAACGTGATTTATTGTTTACACTATATATTTTTACATTAAGCACCAACACTTCAAAAGAAGTATATTTAAAACTTGATTTCTTAGTGGTTTTGAAAACTATAAATACTATACTATACTATACTATACTATACTATACTATACTATTGTCACGGTGTGACAAAAATTAGAAAAGAGACTAAAGCCCTTGTGAATACAGTGTTATTTGGAGACCTCCTGTGGACACCCGTCTCATGGCACTGCAAATCTGTTGCCATGGCAGCAAGGCCAATTGTCCGATTGACAACAGGTGTGGAGTAATTACTGAGAGCGTTGTGAGAGGGACACGTATTCAGATGGGGCTTTAAAAAGAGAGAGGAAGCAGACTGTCGGTGTGGTTCTCCTCCCGTGAGATACTGTGTTTTGTCGGTGGGTTGTTTGTATTTGAGGCTGAGCTGTGAAGCGGGTGAAGATTGAAGCTGAGAAGTGGAAAGAAGAGAGTGAAGTATTTGTCAACGAAAACCCAAGGGATATCGCCAGCAGTGGGAAAGACGCAAAGTGATGAGTATTGGATTCGTTGTTTATATGCACTAACACTGAAGTGGTGTGGAGAGTTTGGAAAGCGTGTGGCACGAGTGAACTAGTACACCGAGTGAATTATTGATCTGTCTCCAACTTTTGTTCTTCCTTCGCTGAATGTGACGATCGCTGCACCCGTCTTCTGCTGTCTCCGGAGAGAAGTTGAGCCCTTGCGAGAGACGAGGGTTGATCTGGTGGGAGAAAGACCGGTGGGTGAGTGCTGGCCCGAATGCACGGTGTGCGAGTGGAATGCAGTGCCTGAAGTGACGATTCACACGGTTTGTGTTATGGAGTGAAGTTTATCGTGTGGAGAAGTAATAGTAGTCTGCTGTGCACTCTTCTATAGTCTTTCACCCGCTGTCTCCAAGGAAGGGTTTGACACATCAAGCGCCCAACTTACCATTTTGAGACAGCCCGGCTCTGTTAATGCCGAATGTTATATATGCTGTTGAACCGGTAAATCCTGTTGCATTGTTACAGTGTACAGCTGAAGTGGAGTGTCTCGCTTAAAGCATCCTCCCCGTCTGGTGGTCTCCACATGCTCCTATTGAAAGCCGCTGCCCTGTTCAGAACGAGAGAAGGTATTGCAGCTGAATGTTTCATCTACTGTTGAATGGTTAAATCCTGTTGCATTGTTACAGTGTACAGCTGAAGTGGAGTGTCTCGCTTAAAGCATCCTCTTCGTTTGGTGGTCTCCACACGCTCCAATTGAAAGCTGTTGCCCTGTTCAGAAAGAGAGAAGGTATTTCAACTGAATGTTTCATATGCTGTTGAACAGTTAAACCCTGTTACATTGATACAGTGTACTGTTGAAGAGGAGTGTCTCGTTCCAAGTGTCTCCCCCGTCTGGTGGTCTTCACACGCTCCATCGAAAGCCTCTGCCCTGTTCAGAAAGAGAGAAGGTATTTCAGCTGAATGTTTCATATGCTGTTGAATAGTTAAACCCTGCTACCTGGTTACAGCGCACAGTTGAAGTGGAGTGTCTCGCTCAAAGTGTCCCCTCCGCCTGGTGGTCTCCACATGCCCTATTGAAGGCCTCCGCCCTGTTCAGAAAGAGAGAAGGTATCACTGTCGAGCGCTTGTATTCTGTTGAACCCTGTTGTATTGTTGCAGTGCACAGCCGAGGGGGAGCGTCTCGCTCAAAGTGTCCTCCTGCCTGGTGGCCCTTCATGCCCGCGTTGCATGCCGCTGTTGAGAAGGAAAGGGAATAGCTGCGGCACGTACTTCGATCGAAGTGTCTTCCTGTTGTCCAAGGTTCCCTCACGTCTCGGCTAAAGGCCCCCGTTCTCACTGGTTTGGCATAAAGGACACTTACCGGGATATACTCACCTGTTTCCCCTCCTGGCCCGGTCCGCTCGCCACCTGCGTCCCTGGGCTCCGTCTGAGGCCACCGCTCCCTGGGTACTTGCCTCTAGACAGCATCCGAGACTTGTTCCATCCCCGCCCGCGAGTACTTGCCTGGTTCCAGTCCGAACGGGGTCCGTATAACCACTATAAATTACTGCTTTTAACTTAATAAAGAAACTGTTATTCTTTTATTCCCTTGTCTGTCTGGTCCTTGACACGTTCCTCGAGGTGGTACCCGGTCTCCAGGGGTGGGTGCAGTCTGGCTTGGCCCACCCCGACCTGTGACACTATACTATACTTTACTATAAATTACAGCAACACCTCCCCCTTTGTGTTTCAGACGAGGCTCATGTTTATAACAGTAATCTTGCGGGGTGGTCTCATTTAAAGTAATGTAATCGTTTGGTTTTAGCCAGGTTTCTGTCAAACACAGCATATCTAGGTTATTATCTGAAATCATATCATTAACAATGAGTGCTTTTGGAGTAAGGGATCGAATATTCAGCAACCCAAGCTTTATCATTTGCTCATCTGTATTATAGCCGTTTTTTATTTGTTGAACAACAATTACATTTTAGATGGGTTTGGATGTTTTTTGGATTTCCAAATTCGGGGAACAGACAGTCTCTATGTGATATCTTCTGTAGGTGAAAGAGGCTCTATGTGATGGGATTTATCTGACCTTGGTGACGCGAGGCCGCTAGCAGACGGTCAGTTTAGCCAGTCTGTCTGCTTCCTGACCTGAGCCCCAGATTGTCATGTTTGAGCTCAAAGACTGAGCCATATTACTAGAGAGAAGAGCAGCACCATCCCAGGAGGGATGAATACCATCTCTTTTCAACAGGTCAGGTTTGCCCCAAAAACTTTTCCAATTGTCTATGAATTCTATATTATTAAGTGGACACCACTTAGACAGCCAGTGATTCAGTGAACACAATCTACTAACTATCTCATCACTCCTGCGAACAGGAAGGGGGCCAGAGCAAATTACAGTGCTTGACATCGTACTTGCGAGTTCACACACCTCCTTAATATTAATTTTGGTGATCTCCGACTGGCGAAGTCGAACATCATTAGTGCCGACGTGAATAATGATCTTAGAGAATTTACGATTAGCATTAGTCAGAACTTTTAAATTTGCTTTGATGCCAGGCGCTCTGGCTCCCGGCAAACATGTGACTATGGTGGCTGGTGTTCCGTGTAATAGAATCGCCAATTACTAGGACACAATCAACAGAATTCTCAGTGAGTGTTTCACTGAGCGGGGCAAATCGATTTGTTATGGTAATCGGAACGGAAGTGTGTTTTTTTGATCCGCAACTAGAGCGATCGCTCACTGTTACCCATTTGCCCTGCTGCATGGGCTCTACTTCAGCCAGAACCGATTCATGTAAAGAGTTCACTATGCTAGGCGCATCCAAAGCATCTAAAGCTCTAGCACTCTTACTATCATTAGAGAATACATGAAAAGAACAATTCAATTCATCTCACAAGCCTAGAGAAGTCATTCAACTCATTTGATATTTAGAAGGAAAAATATTGATTATTATTATTGACCTTGATTATGATCACTCATTAGATATACATTAAAGCAGCAGTGGATTCCAGAAACCACCCCTTCAATGTAGACGTAGCCTAAGAGCATGAATACAAAATAAAAGACATGAACACGAACAAAATCCAAAACCAACTGTGAAAAAAGCCACACACTGCAAACTTTTCTTTGTGGAAGCTTCACAGTACAAGTGAGAAAATCTTTTTTTTTTATTTTTATTTTTTATAAAAATACAATTCTGAAAATTACAATATTTTGTGTCCATTTATTTCCCCAACTTAGTTTTGATAAAGTCTTAGATAGATAAAGTTAATTTATCTTAAATTTGCCACACAAGCTGTTGGTCACGAAGATGATTTAAAGCAGCATTATGCAGCTTTGCCGATTTCTTCGCTGTTTTCTCGCTTTTTGCTCGCGGGTTTCTCTAGAGCTCCCCCTACAGCTTCGGAATAGATATTTGACAACAACTCGTCAAAACTCGTTGGCGACTCTCCCCCCTCCCATCTTCTCCCGCTGGTCATGTGCATTTGTTTTCAAAGAAGCCGGCGAACGCACGGAGCCATGTCCACTGAGGTATGTATGATACACAGAAGACTAGCAAATAAATGTATAGATAGTGTATGTGTGCAGTGCCGTAAAGCAATTCGTTACATCGCAAGACCTGATATCACGCAATACTTCCTGATGCTGAGGCTGGCAACCCGCCGGTGTGGTGAATTATCCGGTCACTTTGGTGTGATGAGTCCGGGCTTAGGACCCCAGTAGTACGAATTGCTGTGAATACGGTAAGGCAGTATCAGTGCAGTATAAGCTCAGGTAAAGCTCATAGCACGATCATCGGATAACATTAGCTGTATGCTATGCTATTATCTAAGCTAACTAAAAAACACTAACAACGAGAAATATTTAATTTCACAATCTATAGCTTCGGTTAAATACTAGTAAATGAAACGTATAATTTAAAATACATAAAATACATTAATGACTCGTTATAACGTAGTACAAACATCTTCTATAATAAAATAATTTTGTATGATTTGTAACCAGGCACTAAAGCGATTACCCATAAAACGTGCTTTGAACCAATCGGATTGCTTGGGTCCTAAGCCCGGACTCAGCCCGGACTTCGGAGCCCAAGTGACCGGATAATTCACCACACCGGCCCAAAGTTGCAAGTGTGGTTTTTCCGCTCACAGGCGCTCGGGGGGTGCGAGACGACCACCATTCAACCCGAAAAAAGTCATATAACCATTCCAATGACTCCGAAGCTGTTCAGTTAAGATTAAAAAGTTACTTAGTTCACCTTTAAAGTGTTTCGCTCTTTTGCAGCAACTTTCTTTGTGCATGTTCTGCAGACAGGGTGACCATCCTCCATTAAGGTTCCCCAGGACTTTTGTAAAGGGCAAAATATGACCACATCTCAGATTTGGTCCTCTTAGAAGGCTGAAAAATCTTTTTTTTTTTTTTTTTTTAAATTATAAGGAGTCTTGTGGTTTTTACAGAGTGTTTATTGGTCAATTAATATCATATGATTCAGCGTTTTGTTGTTGTATTTGCTTACCTGTTGATTTCTGCTGTGTCCTGGTTCATTCCGGTAGTGCGCGTAACCTATAATAGCAGTGGTCATACCATTTTATGTAACCCTGGTGCTTCACGTTATAGTTCTGGGCTGAGTTTCCCGATAACGTTGTCTCTTAGCGCGCTATGAAGACTCTTAAGGTATAACTTAACTGAAGGTATACCATTTCTAGGTGTGTTCCCTGAACTATACCTTAGGAAGCTGCTTAAGATATACCTTCTTACGTGCGACATTACCCGGTGCTGTCCGTGGCGATGGTGCTGAATTGGTTGATATTGATGACTCGAGAATCAATTATTCTCTCGTGCAGGGGCTGTTTATGTGAGAAAGCGGTGTTCTTTATAAAATAAGCACTTCAGAAATAGTTTAAATTGCATTTATTAGGACTCATGGGATATTTTAAAAAATAATCCAAACTATAATAGCCTATAATAGCCTTACCTACATATTTTAAAATTGTAGGCTATCATATATTGCTGCCATAATAACCATTTTAATTTTTTATGTGCTTTCTTCTCTTTCCCATTTTTGTTCGCTGAGGTGGAGCTGCGATGAAATATTTTTCTTGTAAATACTTTCTAGCATTTCAGTAAATAAAAGTGTACATCACGTACGGTGCTCGGCAGTGATCAAAAAGGATTTAAACAGTGGATTTTGAATCTCTTCTTGTAAACTAGGAGATGTGGATTCAGACGGCAATTAAATTACCACACGACCTGTTTGTCACAAAATAGTAGGTATAATTTGGCCAGGGATTTTTACGCGGGTTGGGTGAGAAAAAAACACTGATATGGATTCGGACGGCACTAAAATCACCGACTTACCCCTGTAAATGTTTAAAATACCGGACGAGCCCATGAGAAACAATATTAGCATCCGAATAGGACTTAACTGACAGTAGCATATGCTTTCACTGGCCTTTAAAAGCGCTCTTTAATTAAAATAAATGTATAAAATTGTATTATAATAATATAATTAAAATTCTAACAACAATCAGTGTAATGACAATTTTATTCTTTGCATGAAAACACTTGAATTAGCCTAACTGAATACTGTCTAAGTGTATTAAAACTTCTGAATAATATTCATAGACCTGCAACAGTGATAAGGTAAAGCTAAGAGCGCTCCAGACCAACCTTCCGAAAGTATGACTTACAGAAGATATACTTAACTAAGAACGTTTCGGGAAACACCTATTAACGATTAAGGTGTAACTTAAGAACGACGTAACGTTAAGAAGGTTTCGGGAAACCCAGCCCTGATGTTTATGTGTTGAATGTATGTTTATTATTGTAATAGTTTACTTTGGTATACTGTGCTTAGTGTATTTATTTAGCTAGGCAAAAATAAGTTGAGATGTCATTAATATAAATGTGCATTATTGGAATATGGTTAAAATGGTTGTCCTCATATCTGTTTGGCAGGAAAATTACTTATTTAACCAGAGTGTTCGTTTGGTTAAGGGAGGTGGGGAGGCTGCTCTAGCCATTTTCCCTTGTGTTTGCCCGGCAAATATTAGTTTTTAAATTTATTTATTTATTTATTTTTATTTTTAGTTTATTGTTATGATGAACTTTGCACAGATTGCACAATTATTGTTTATAAATTATCTTCTTTTGCTACAGAATCCATCTTGTCGTACGATCTCTTCCTAGCTCGTCCTTAAAAGCAACTTTCCCCGACCATGCTAGGATGGTGCTGTTAATCTTACTTATTTTGAACTCAAAAAAAAAAAAAAAAAAAAACTGTGAATTGTGCATTATTGAATAAGAAAAAAATCATATATAGGTTTAATGTAATTTACACTAATGCTATGTTAATACTACCACAACTACTGATAATAATACTACTAATAATTTTATACTATTATTATTATTTCATTTGGTTACTGAAAAAGGTACAAGAAAAGTTACTGCTTTCACATATTAATATGCTGATATGAAATCGTATTTTATTACTTCATAAAAATGTTCTACTGAAATTAAACCCCATTTAAAAAAGATTCTTTTTCATAATATTATTTTACATAATATTTTTTTTCTGAAATTGAAAAAAAAGAACACTTAAAACCATAAAAGGGACATGCAGTTTTAATCTTAATTAGTTACATAATTCATTAGTATCAAGACCTTCATTGTCAATGCATAAACATGATTTTATAATGTAAACTATAATCAATTGTCAATCAATACAAATCAATTGTATACTGTTATTTCTATATTAATTTTGTGCGAAAATATGATTAAATAGCAATATTTCAAGTTATTGGCAGTTGTGCAGTGGCTGGTGGATTTGTTGTTCTTCTAGTTGGGAGTGGCTGTCGTGGGGATTGTAGGTTTTGTGGTCCTGACAGTGGTCGACGGATTTGTTGTTCTTCTAGCTGGAGGGAATGTGCGTGGCACAATAACTTCCTCAGAAGATTCAGATTCACTTGATTTAGACTCAAAGTTTAATTCAAAGTTTAATTCAAAGTTTAATTCAGAGTGTGAATCCTCTCTGCGCAAAGGAAACTGGGGATTCAAACAGTTGAAAAAAATATTATTAATAATAGTATTGTATGCTTTTGAAAGAAACTGAAGTAGCAATAAAAGTAACTTTTATAAGCTGTATATAAAAATTTAAATGTAAAAGAAAACAAATAACTGATACTTACTGGTTTTGAAAAGACTGATACAACAAAAAGCATCAGTAACATTGCCTGTATAGACTTCATCCTACAAAACAAAAGCGTTTAAAGAGATTAATGTGAAACATTTATTCTCTAAATATTTTTTATCACAGAATAACATTTTTTTTATTTATAACACATTTTGCTTGCTCATATTCAGTGATTATTCAGTTACCAGTAATAAACATAGATTCAAAAGCCATAAATGTAGCATAACTCAAGAGATGAGTGAGTTACCTTGCGCTGATGCTCTCGTCCAGTTACTGTAATGTCACAGTCTGTATTACTCTGGCATCTGTGATAATGTGGCTTAAATACTGGATGGATGTGAATAAACCAGGGCTTGGTCCAGTGAATTCCCATGTAGATGACGTGACAATAAGTCAAAATTTGTGACACTTCCGGGTCTTTATCAAAACTTTAAACATGCCTTGCAAAATCCTTTACTTAATCCTCTTCATCCCCATTGGGACATAAAGCTGCCCCGTCAGTGTGTAGTAATCCAAACAATAGTGTAAATCATGCAACGCCGCTGTCCCAATGCATTGTTTAGACAAATCACATTGTCTGCTACGTGTTTAGCTCGTGAAAGGTTCAGAACTTAAGTGTACTCTATTTAACTTATGAACACCGCCCAAACGCCAGGTGTATTATTCAATGCGCCACAGCTCGATCCGCCAGCCAGCCAGCAATCACACACCCACTATGTTAACTGAGATCGCATACAGCCACCATTCCTCACAATGCCTATGCCACCAGTAATGCTATAAATCAAACTATAAATAGTACAAATTACAAGAGAGCAATCCACCTCATTACAAAATACTGCTAGCCTTAACATACCTGAGGATAACAGAAACGGGGAAAGCAAATGCCAGGGGGGGAAAAGCCCAGAACCCACCTCGGGTTACCCACCTCGGTAGACATAGCTCCACACGATGAAATTGGCCGGCTCCAATAATAACAACATAACATAGCGGTAGAAAGGGGGACGACGGTGCCGCAAGTGATTTTTTTTTATGACAGTGTTGTGAAATATACGCCCCACAGCTGTAGGGGGAGCTCGTTGAGAAAACATGCGACAACAAAAGTGAAAATCAGCGAAGAAATGGCTAGAGTTGCCGTTTTCCCCTTTTAGATTTCATTTCATTTCATTTCATTTCATTTTATTTATTTATAAAGCACAAATAAACACAACAGATGTTGACCACTGTGCTGTACAAGTTAATAAATATAAAACAAAACCACACACAATACATTAATAACAAACAATAAAACACTATAGTTAGGGTTTAGCGAGATCAAAATTATGAGTGATATGCAAGAGTAAATAGATAAGACTGTAGTTTAGATTTAAATTCATAAACAGACGTAGCAGACCTCACAGATAAGGGAAGACTGTTCCACATCCTAGGACCGGCCACTGAAAAAGCACGATCGCCTCGCAACTTCAGTCTTGATCTTGGAGCTGTCTGAGGATCGCAAGCATCTTGTTGACTTTTTCACATTTATAAGATCTGACAAATAGGATGGTGCCAGACCAATCAAAGCCTTAAAAACTAACAACAAAATTTTAAATTCAACTCTATAACACACTGGCAACCAATTTAAAAATGATAGTATCGGAGTAATGTGTTCTCGTCTACGAACCCCAGTTAAAAACCTGGCCGCGGCGTTTTGGACCATCTGAAGCCGTGACATGGAGGATTTGGGTAATCCCATATACAGAGAATTACAATAGTCCAAACGAGATAAAACAAAAACATGTGTGACAGTTTTAAGATCGTTAAAAGATAAAAAGGTTTTGACTTTGGACAGCAGTTTAATATGGAAAAAACAAGACTTTACCACAGAATTTATATGTTGGTCAAACTTGAGAGATGAATCAAAAAGAACTCCTAAATTTTTCACAGTGGGTTTGATATAAGAGTTTAAATAATCATAATCAGTTTTCGGGTTTGCTTTCCCCACAGAGGGGCCAAAAACAATTACTTCAGTCTTACTCTCATTTAAGTGCAAGAAATTCAAAGACATCCAAGATCGTACATCAGTTAAACAGGCAAGCAAAGTTTCTAGGCCTTGCTTGTCATGTTTCAAAGGGAGATAGATTTGGGTGTCGTCTGCATAAAAATGAAAGGACACTCCATGCTTCTTAAGAATTGAGCCTAGTGGTAACATATATAGTGAAAATAAAATGGGAGCCAGAATAGACCCTTGAGGAACACCACAGGCAACTTGTGCTACAGATGATACAGCGCGACCAATACCCACTGAAAAGGTTCTGTTACTCAGATAAGATCTGAACCAGCTAAGGGCAGTTCCTTGAATACCCACACACTTTTCAAGACGCGTTAAAAGAATTTCATGATCAACTGTATCAAATGCTGCGCTCAAATCTAATAGCACCAAGATTGCTGAGTTCCCGGAATCAACAAATAATAAAATATCGTTTAAAACTCTTAGAAGTGCTGACTCAGTACTATGTTTTTTCCTAAATCCAGATTGGAATTTTTCTGCAATATTGTTTGTTTCTAGAAAGCTCTGCAATTGCACAGATACAGCATTCTCTAAGATTTTTGCCATGAAAGGTAAATTTGAGATTGGCCTAAAATTTGATAAGATATTTATATCCAGACCTGTTTTTTTCAACAAAAGTTTCACCATAGCATGTTTGCAAAAGGATGGAACAATCCCAGAAAGAATGCTCTTATTTATAATTGCTAAAATCCAATCCCCAACACAATCAAGTACCAATTTAAAAAATTGGGTCGGAACAATGTCACATGCAGAGGTGGTAGGCTTCAGCTTAGCAACTAAATCCATCATACCCAGCAATGTGATCGGCTCAAATGAGTTAAAAAACTTAGTAGGAATTAAAAAATCAACAGGGTCGTCAGTACCAGGAATAATGGACTGTCTAATTGTATCGATTTTATCCTTAAAGAATATCAAAAAATTTTCACACAAAGTTGAGGACTCCACTAAACAAATTTTGCCGTTTGGATTATAAACAGAATTCAAGATATTAAATAAAGCCCTGGGACTATTTGTACTTTAGCGGACAATTATCTAAAAAAGTTGCGAAATCTCAGTATTTTTCTGAGATAATTCGCAAAAGTTTTTCAGTCCTGTTGTATGTGGTGTGTCTTTAAGTCTCACAAGCCTTTTGTGGAGGAAGTCAAGAAAGTTCAGTCCTTATTTCAAACAAATCAAAGACAACAGTAATCTTTCCACTCTGGTTGAGGCCTTAAATGAATCACTTCCGTTCTTGTCTTTGTTCTTTCTTTAAGGTTCTTTCATGGAGTTGACTCGCCATCTCAAAAAACTGAAGAAATCCATTGATGCAGAGATAAGGGACGAAAAAAAACCCTAGCCAATCAAATGAGACAAAATGACAAAATAGATTCTGATAGTGTGTCCAGTGAAAAGAAGAAAATAAAATTGAGGGAACTTCTATATACAAAACAATCTTTTCTGTTCCTCTTAAATTAACAACTTTGTTTTAATCATATTTTCATCAAACTCTCTATGGATCCATCTTGTGCAGGGTGGCAGAACTTAACTTAACTACAGCTCTGATTGGATAGCTGCCATCGCTCTCTTAAAGGGGTCCTATTTGTGTTTGGGGTGTACTAGAATATGTTTTCATGCTTGATTGTTCAAAAAACATTATTTTTCACATATTTTACACTATTACAGCTCTTCTCTATCTAGTCTGGTTGAACGCGTAGTTTTTGATGAAGCCCCTCCTTCCGAAATACGGAATGTGCTGTAATTGGTTAGCTGTGTTGTGATTGGCAGCGTTTAGCGCATGTTCAAGAAATGTGCTGCCCCTTCATAACCGCGAGATCTACTCAGATGTAATTATTAACGGTCGCATCAATTTCATACCAATCGAGCCCGATTCAGACCCTGACAATGTTAACGAATAAGAGGATTGTGCAAAACGAATTTCAAGCACGGACTTTGCAAGCACGGATTTCACAGGACGTTTCAGAGTGGTATGTTTTTATTTTTATTTTCTTATAGATACAATGTTATCCATAATAATTTTCCTCAGGGGCGGTGAACAGTCTTACAAAAGCAAGAGCTTACAGAGGCTAAAGTAAACTATATCAATACTGTAATGTTAGTTAGCAGGCTAGCGGAGGCAAAGCTTTGCCCTTCATTAACATCATAGCTATCATAGCAACTACATAAAACTTATAATCGGAACTGTTATTAGAAAACACAACTACAAATAATAAGACATACTTATAAGTGATGATTCTTAAACAACAGATAGTCTTGACAAAATGGGAACGGCTACATCTTTCAGGAGAAGCTTTTGTGTGTATAGCCTGCATTGTACTCTGTCTGTCTGATGTTCTCCATAAAATGTGCAGCGCACAGACAAACGTTATAATTTTGTCAAGTTTATAATCTTCAGGAAAAGTGTTAAAAATCAATTTTAAACTTCCTAAGTTCATCATCCTTAGGACAAACTTTTTCAGTGGGTGGAAAAAAACAGTGACAACACTCTTTAACTTCTCTAGCGTAGCTTGACCAGGCCTCACCAACTTTGTTTGCTATTCTGTGGGCGGGAATTATTTAAATGAGGAGCATTATGACATCATAAGATCCGGAAAAAGTGTATTGTAGTCCAAACGAGCCATTCGTTGTAGTTCTTGAAAAGTGGATTCTGTTAAATATCTCCCTTTAGAGTTGACTTTGAGCTTTGTAACCTTGCAGATAATTTTTATGCTCAAACAGCAACATTACAGACTAACTAAAGTTGAAAAAAATAAAATAAATAAACAATTAACATGTACTGTGTTAGATTAAACTGAGAAGGGTCATAGCACTTGCATATTGTTGTCCTACTGTTAGTTTAACTGCTTCTATTGTTCTCATTTGTAAGTCGCTTTGGATAAAAGTGTCTGCTAAATGAATAAATGTAAATGTAAATGGTAACACTTTCCAATAAGGTTCTAGCCTGGCTAACGTCAGATCAAGTCTCATTTGAGACTTGGTCTGGGAACTACGTGTTCATTTTCTCGTATTTGAGGCGTGGTTTACGAATGCCCAGAGACGTTTATTGGGCGCTATGAATGTCTATCAAATGCGCCTGTACGTAGCTCATAGCCAATCGCTTCAATTATACCAGATGACGTATGTAAAGCGACAGAAATTCGACGAGGAAAAAGACGATGGGTCAAAGATTTATTTGTACACGATGGCGTTTAGCGAATATTACCGTTTGTGCAAGATAAACATGAGGGTAGAAGGTAACGTCGAGTCTGATGCCATGTTGGATCCATAGATATAAATAAACTGCTTCAGTGTCGTCATCGTCTTGCTGCTCCCTCCCCGTTCTGTGATTGGTTCCCTTTTTCAGGGGAAAATCTGGTCCATGGTGTCCAGACTGCCTAGCAGTGTGAATAAAATCGCGCTGCGAGCAAGGCAGTATGGGGAAACCCAGGCTAATAAGGTTCATTAGTTAATATTAGTTTACTACATTAGTTAACATGAACTAATAATGAACTGCATGTATACAGCATTTATTAATCTTTGTTTATGGTAATTTCAACATTTACTAATACTTTATTAAAATCTTGCTAACATTAGTGAATACACTGTGAACTAACATGAACTAACAATGAACAGCTGTATTTGTATTAACTAACATTAACAAAGATTGACAAAAACAGTAACAAATGTATTGCTCATGGTTAGTTCATGTTAGTTAATACATTAACTAATGTTAACTAATGAACCTTATTGTAAAGTGTTACCATGTAAATAGTCTTTTAAATTACCAATTTATACATGCAAAATATCATGGGTATAAGCATACCCATAGTGCGCAGACCTTCGTGCGCAGACGCTGCCTGGAAAGTCATTCCCTGATAGTCCTGGGTGGCAACAAGTCACTGCCTATGTTTTCGGAGGCAGCCATGATGACATGATTGCAAGATACATGAGGAGCAAGGGAAGCACATGACAAACAGGAAGCATAACTAAGGCCTTGTCCACACTAACACGTTTTAGTTTGAAAATGCATCTTTTTTCTCTCTGTTGTGGCCTTGCGTCCACACTGAGATGGCGTTTTTATTAATGAAAACAAAGCTTTTTGAAAACACTCTATAAAGTGGATAAATTTGAAAACGCCATTTTTAAAAATGTATTTTTAAAGAGGTATTTAAAAACGATGATGTAAGTTTAGTCATGTGACGCATATTGTACCAATAGATATTCATGTTTATACCGGTATTGTGCCTGTTATGTGCTATTCACTTTCACACTGTGGCTAAAATGTTACTTTGCACACTCTTCATACAACAGTACTACAAAGATGACAGAAAATTGACTCACATTTGCTGTTCTGCAGCAAAACATGAGAACAGTGGCGTTTTAGACCAAATGGTAATGGTACTATGGTTCTGAGTGACCTGGACGCATCAGTGAATGGCAGTGTTGGGCAAGTTACTTCGAAACTGTAATGCGTTATTTATTACTTGTTACTGTCATTTCAAAGTAATTCGTTACATTACAATATTACTGTATTTAAAATGTAAGGCATTACACTACTATTGCATTACTTTTAAGTTACTCTCACCAAAATAACTGCAAACATGGATTTGGCAATCTAAATGTAGCGTATGATGCTCAATTAGCTCATTACACATCCAGTAGAAGGTGATGTGGTATCCGACTGAGCTTGGCCCATAAGAAATTTTACCATGATGTACTATAGTACATACCATGGTATACAATAGTAGTACCATGGTAGTACCATGGTACCTTACATCTAACCATGGTACATACTATATAGTACTTCAGATATTATCATGGTACCATGGTACATTGCATGGTACTGTAGATGTTACTATGGTACATAGTATGGTAACTCAGATTTACCATGGCACCTACCATGGTACATACCATTACCATACATGGTACCATGATAATATCTGAAGTACTATACTGTACAGTATGTTACTATGGTACATAGTATGGTACCTCAGATTTACCATGGTACATGCCCTAGTACCTCAGATATAACCATGGTACATTCTGCCGTACATATTACCATGGTACATACTACCTCAGATATAACCATGGTACCTCAAATATTACCATGGTACTTTGCATGGACGCATGGTACAGACATCTTTTTACTTTAAGCCCGGGGTAAACTTTAGGCTTAAACTTTAGCAAAAATAAAAATAAATAATGAATAATAACTAAGCCAAATCTTTTTATTTTATTTTAATTATTATTGTGAGTGACTGCAGTAGTGTGGGCATAGGTCATTTGGTCTATGAACGAGTCATAGATCTCCAAAATCAGTTTTAAATGTATAATTTAATATTAATGAGATTTTTATTTAAGTAATGTTCTAATTCTAGATGTTTGTAAATGCTGCATGATTTTGACGTGGTTTAATCAATGGCCGTGCGCGTGAACTTTGAACATTCATGTCGCTTTCAAACACTGGAGCGGCCGCGGCGCAGAGTTGCCATGGAAACGGCGCTGGACCACTGCGACTGGTAAGCAGGAAACGTACTCGGTTACTAACGTAACCTCGGTTCTCTCTAGAAGAGGGAACGAGTACTGCGTTGAAAACGCTAGGGGAAAATCTCTTTTTCCACGAATACTGAAGCAAAAAATTATCCTTTAATTTTGTAATAATGTAAAACGCATTGCAGCAGCATGCCACCATGGGCGAGACGGCTCGCTCGCTCATTGGTTGCCCTGCGGCAACTGCATAAGCCTATCGAGTGAGGCCTGTGGTGACGTCAGGCCAATGAGGGCGCTTCGCGCCCTCCTTGCCACTTCCCGCCGAAACGGGCGTGGCTTAGCCCTATAAAGGAAGCTCGATAAGGCTGATTCACTGATTTTATTCATCGCCGAAGCGAACCAGAGTGAACCGTACGCACGGCTAGGAAACGCAGTACTCGTTCCCTCTTCTAGAGAGAACCGAGGTTACGTTAGTAACCGAGTACGTTCTCTTACGAGAGGTCTCTCGTACTGCGTTGAAAACGCTAGGGGAACCAGTGCAAAACGCCGTGCGTACTGTGATTAATCACCCATAAACCTGGAATCCAGGATTTATAAGCACAAATCACTAGAGGGACTCACAGAGAGTCCTGGGACAGGAAGGGAACCCCTGTGCCCCTATATGGTAGCGTCCATAGACGCGGTAACATGACATCACATAGACAAGGCGCTGAGCCTGAACTAATGTGGGAATTTGTGGGTCTTACGCAATACCGCCCATATGGTAGCCGGCAGCGCACTGCGCTCGCGGCTTCAGAGTCCTAATCAGACCACTGACTGATTATACCGACAATAGTTTAGCCTGTAGAGCGGGAACTTCTAGGTTATAAAACCTGATAAATGTAGAGGGCGAGGCCCAGCCTGCCGCCATACAAATATCTTGTAAGGAAATCCCACTAGACCAAGCCCACGATGAGGCAACGCCTCTCGTGGAATGCGCTCTGACACCCAACGGGCACTGAAGACCCTTGGCAGTGTAAGCTAGCGCTATAGCATCGACTATCCATCTGGACAGGCTTTGTTTCGAAACAGCCATTCCCTTGGAACGTCCACTGAACGAGACAAATAGCTGCTCAGTCTGTCTAAAGACAGAAGAGCGAGACACGTAAGCTCTCAAGGTCCTAACAGGGCAGAGAAAACTTGAGTCCCCTTCCTCGTCCGACACCGGCAGGGCAGACAGGGAGATAACCTGAGCCTGAAACGGTGTGTTGAGGGATTTTGGCACATAGCCATGCCTAGGTTTGAGTATGACTCTCGAGTCACCTGGACCAAACTCTAAGCACGCTGGGCTCACCGAGAGCGCGTGCAGGTCACCTACGCGCTTAACTGAAGCGAGAGCCAACAGAAACACTGTTTTGAATGACAGGTGTTTGAGGCTAGTCGTTTGGATGGGCTCGAAAGGGGGACCTTTCATGGCCTCCAAAACTGTAGAGAGGTCCCACATAGGGACCGAGGGGGGCCTGGGGGGATTCAGCCTCCTAGCTCCCCTGAGGAAGCGGATGACTAGATCGTTCCTCCCTAATGACTGACCGAGCGTTGTTTCAGAGAACGCTGCGATAGCCGCCACATAGACTTTGAGCGTGGAAGGGGCTCTGCCCTTATCCAACAGCTCCTGTAGGAAGGAGAGAACCTCCGTTACCCCACAATCGGGGGGTGAAAAACCCCGAGCCATGCACCAGCTGGAGAATACAGACCACTTTGCAGAGTAAAGCCGTCTAGTTGACGGTGCTCTAGCCTGAGTGATAGTGTTTAGCACCCCTACTGAGAGATCAGCGGGTACCCGTTGAGCGCCCACACGTGGAGGGACCACAATTCCGGGTGAGGATGCCAAATGGAACCCCTGGCCTGCGAGAGGAGGTCCCTCCTCAACGGCACTGGCCACGGGGCAGTGTCTGCTAGCTGCATCAGGATTGGGAACCACGGCTGGTTCATCCAGAGCGGCGCTACGAGCAGCACTGGGCATTTCGTTTCCCTGATCCGTTCTAACACCTGAGGCAGGAGGGAGACCGGGGGGAAAGCGTAGAGCGGACAGCGCGGCCACGTTCGGGACAGCGCGCTCTCGCTCTTGGAAAAGAACGCGGGACAGTGAGCGTTTTCGTGGGACGCGAACAGGTCCACCTCCGCTCTGCCGAATCTCTCCCACAACAGCCGGACTGTTTGCGGGTGTAGAGACCACTTGCTCGTAGGAACGTTGTTCCTGGATAGTCTGTCTGGTCCCAGATTCTGGATCCCTGGTACATGCACTGCTCTCAGCGAGCGCAAGTTGCGCTGAGCCCATAACAGGAGGCGTTCCGCCAGCCTGTACAGGTTTGGGGATGTGAGACCGCCCTGGTGATTTATATAGGACACCACAGACATATTGTCCGAACGGACTAAGACGTGTTGGTCCTTGATTTGGGGATGAAAACGCGTCAGCGCGTTGTCCACTGCCATCATCTCCAGGCAGTTGATATGTTGGAGCTTTTCGCGTTCTGACCACAGGCCGAAAAACGCTCTGCCCTCGAGCAGCGCTCCCCATCCCTATCACTCTCGAGGAAGTCCCCAGGCTTACACCTGATTGGTACCAGTCGCTCGTCTTCCAGGGTTTTAGAGCTTTCACACAGCTCTGATCGACCCTGAGACGCAACGAGCTGGATGCCCACGCTCTGCGCTGCACTCGCTCTTTCAACCAGAACTGCAGAGGGCGCATGCGGAGCAAGCCCAGCTGGAGAACTGACGATGCTGAGGCCATAAGACCTAGCATCCTCAGAAATTTCCTGAGCGTGACGGTCGCGCCGCAGCGAAAGAGTTTCGCCATGCGCTGGATGTCTAGTACGCGCTGTGGTGACAGCCGCGCTATCATAGACTGCGAGTCCAGAACTGTGCCCAGGAACGAAGTCGTTTGACTGGGGTTCAGTGAGCTCTTCGCCCAGTTGACTCTGAGACCAAGATTCTCGAGGTGATCGAGTAAAATGGCCCTGTGCTCCGCGAGTTCTGATCGCGATTGAGCTAGTACCAGCCAGTCGTCCAAATAGTTCAGCACTCGCATGCCTCTGAGTCTGAGGGGTGCGAGCGCTGCGTCCATGCACTTCGTAAATGTACGAGGTGCCAGGGACAAGCCGAACGGCAGGACTGTATACAGGTATGCCTGGCCCTCGAAGGCGAATCTCAAGTATCGTCTGTGACGTGACGCTATCTGTATTTGAAAATACGCGTCCTTCAGATCTATCGACATGAACCAGTCTCCTCTGCGAACTTGCGCGAGGATTTTCCTGGTCGTGAGCATTCTGAAACTGCGTTTCACTAATGCTTTGTTCAGTTGTCTTAGATCCAGTATGGGTCTGAAACCCCCGTCTTTCTTGGGGACCAGAAAATATCTGCTGTACAGCCCCTCTCCGCTTTGAGCTCGCGACACGGGCTCTATAGCCCCTTTGCTCAACAGTTTTGATATTTCGTCGCGAAGTAGGTGTGCTACTTCCGAATTCACCGTAGTCTCGACGCGCGCTGTGAAGCGGCGAAGACGTCGACAAAACTGTAGCGAGTAGCCTCTCTTTATAATGCCTAGCACCCATTCCGAAACCTCCGGAAGCGCTGCCCATGCATCTGCATGGGTGGCTAAGGGTTGGATGCGAAGCGCGCTCTGTTCGTTGGGCGACAGAGGTGCTTCGGTGTGCTGCAACATAGGCGCAATGCCTGTGACATTCGAGGCGGGGGGCGCGCTGATCACAGCGGGCAGAACGCTCGTCCTCAACCCGACTACGGTGCTTAACCGAGTGGGGGAGGGCTGAGCGGGTCCCAAAGGACTCATGGTGTCTGTGAGTAAGTGTGGGCACGGGGAAGCGGGCACATTTACTGCTTTGGATGCGCTGTCTGCCTGGGCAGAGCGAGCGCGCACCGGTTTCGTTTTTACAGAAACCCTGTGACATGCATGACATAGTGTTTGTGGGCACTGGGGAGTGGGCACGTTCACTATGTTGTTTGCGCGATCGACCTGAGTCGATTTTATGGGCGCGCGCCCTGTGTGAAGGGCTGTGCTTGTGTGTAGAGATGGGCACTGTACAGTGGGCATCAGTACTACATTTATTGCACCATCGGCCGTGGCCGGAATACCAGAAAATACACTCTTTACAGGATTTATCTGGGTAGCCGTAAAAACGGCTTTTGTGTGCAGGCAAGCGGGCAGCTGTATGGGCTTGCGTGTTGCAGAAGACGCTGAGACAGTCGCAATTCCTGGAACTGAGACAGCGGTGCGCTTGGGTGAGGGTCCGGCCGCAGCGGGACTTACACACCGGCGCTTTCCTAGGCATGCTAGAATGTTTTCGGGGCTTCCGGTTTCACCGCAATCCTCGGCCGCGGCCCACGCGGAGCGGGGCGGCGGTTGGCAGAGCGAGAGCGGGGTCTCGAGCTGCGTTGTTGTCGGTGTTGTGACGAAGCAGCAGGAGGAGGAGGCTGTGGCTGAGAGCTCCGTGGGGTCGGTTTAGCACGACTCGCTGAAGAGCTAGAGCGCTTCGGAAGGAAGTGCTTAAAAGCTTGCAACGCTTTCTGGGCCTCGGCGAATCTCTCTACGAACTCGTTGACAGAGGATCCGAAGAGGCCATCAGGAGACAGCGGGGCGTCGAGGAACGCGGTGCGCTCAGACTCAGCCATATCCGAAAGCGTTAGCCACAGGTGTCTCTCAGCTACAGTGGCGGAAGCCATACACCGTCCCATGGCTTGAGCAGCGGACTTAGTAGCGCGGAGAGTGAGATCCGAATCGCTTCGTAAGTCCGAGAGGCAGATCGCATCAGGTCCCATCTCGTCCAGCTTGCGGAGGAGATCTCCCTGGAAGATCTGCAGGGTAGCCATGGTGTGTAGCGCAGACGCGGCCTGCCCAGCGGCGGAAAAGATTCGCACGAGCAGCGTCGACGTCGTGCGGCAGGCTTTGGACGGCAACACCGGTTTCGTCCGCCGTCCGGCAGAGGGCGGGCAAAGGTGGGTCGCTACCGCTTGTTCTACCGGTGGAAGAGAATGGTAGCCTCTGTTTTTAGCCCCGTCCAGGGTAGCGAATGCTGGCGAAACCGAGGAACGTGTTCGGGCTGAAAAGGGAGCACTCCAAGCCTTCGCAACTTCTTCATGCAGCTCCGGGGCGGACCACTCGAGGCAGAGGCTCGCCGCGGCCCGCGAGAGTACGCGCATCAGCTCCCTCTCGATGTTAGCTCTTCTGTTAGGTGTACGAGCAGAAAGCGCGAGATCCGCAGAGCTCGCCCAGTCTTCGCTGCCCGAGGCTAACAGAGAGCACGAGTCATCATCCCCCGACGCGGCTTTAGAATCAACTTCCTCCGCTGAGGCGGCGGCAGACGGCGGTCGCTGAGCGTCAGGAAGTGATCCAGGCGAAGCCGGTGAAGCAGGCGGGCGAACCGGCGAGCTTAGTCGGGTTGGAGAAGGCTCCGGGACCCGCTGAGAGCGGCGCTTCTTGCGGCGCGGCAGTGCAGCGGGAAATGCAGGCTCGGAGAATACTGCCAGGCGAGTCCTCAGAGTCACCATAGGCATAAGCTCGCAGTGAGGGCAGCCGCCGTCAGCGAGCGCGAGCGCTGCGTGGTCTTCACCCAGGCAGGAGACACAGATGACATGACGGTCTCCCTCGCTGAGTGGGGCTCGGCACGAGCCGCATTTAGAAGGCATCTTGAAAAAGACGCGAGCTCTTTTACGAGTGTGTGACGCAAGGCGAACACACACACACAAACACAGAGAATGGTAAAGGATATGGGCGCCGGAAAAGCGCAGCAGGAACGGCAGTCGAAGGCGGCGTGGCCGGCAGCTTCCGTGACTCATCCCGCTGAAGTGCTATCAGACGACGCGTTGCTTCTTCTCGTGATCCAACGATGCGTGCGCTTCGCTGAAGAGATGAAAAATCAGTGAATCAGCCTTATCGAGCTTCCTTTATAGGGCTAAGCCACGCCCGTTTCGGCGGGAAGTGGCTCATTGGCCTGACGTCACCACAGGCCTCACTCGATAGGCTTATGCAGTTGCCGCAGGGCAACCAATGAGCAAGCGAGCCGTCTCGCCCATGGTGGCATGCTGCTGCAATGCGTTTTACATTATTACAAAATTAAAGGATAATTTTTTGCTTCAGTATTCGTGGAAAAAGAGATTTTCCCCTAGCGTTTTCAACGCAGTACGAGAGACCTCTCGAAAGAGAACTCCCTCTCTCGCTGTTGAGAATGTACTATCCGCTGCAGGCTCACTCATCTCGGCTCTGTCTGATTAACGTACAGGAAGTAAAACATTTTGCACGGACGTTTCTCCTCTGCTCATCTCGCGGTGATTTTGGCGAATTTGTATGAAGAAAAAAAAAACTACCACTTTATTCCAGGTTAAAGGGATAGTTCGCCCAAAAATGATATTTAAGCCATGATTTACTCACCCTCAAGCCGTTCGAGATGCATATGTCAATCTTTTTTCAGACGAACACATTTTCAGTTATTTTAGAAAATGTCTTAGATCTTTCAGTGGTTATAATGTGAGGCAATGGGGTCCAGCTGATTCACGTTCGAAAATGTACATGCATCCTTCTCAAAAATAATCCATCCGGCTCCAGGGGGATAAACGAAGGCCTTCTGAGGGTAATCCGTGCGGTTTTGTCATAAAAATATACATATTTAAAACTTTATAAACTAAAATAACTGGCTTCCGGTGACGGTCGGTGCGCGTTCACAGAGATGGAAAGCGTCGTGACGTAGAACGAACGTTGAGTTTTGTTTTGCTCTGCTCTCTGGCTGCGCTGTCACGTTCGTTCTACATCACAACGCTTCCTACGTAGCGTTTTACTCACTTCCTACGTAGCGTCTTACGTCATATGCCAGCAACCATCTCTGAACGCGCACCGACCGCCACCGGAAGCCAGTTATTTTAGTTTATAAAGTTTTAAATATGTATATTTTTACGACAAAACCGCACGGATTACCCTCAGAAGGCCTTCGTTTATCCCCCTGGAGCCGGATGGATTATTTTCGTGAAGGATGCATGTACATTTTCGAACGTGAATCAGCTGGACCCCATTGCCTCACATTATAACCACTGAAAGATCTAAGACATTTTCTAAAATAACTGAAAATGTGTTCGTCTGTAAAAAGATTGACATATGCATCTCGAACGGCTTGAGGGTGAGTAAATCATGGCTTAAATATAATTTTTGGGCGAACTATCCCTTTAACTAACAATGCTTGTAACGCGCGTTACTGACATTTGTACAGAGTAAAATATTACTTTTTTTCCCCCTGTAATGCCTTACATTACCGCGTTACAGCAAAAAGCAATGCATTACAGTAATTAATTACTTTTGTAATGCGTTACTCCCAACACTGGTGAATGGTGAAATATTTTGCTAAATAAAATGAGATGATGTTTTATTAACAAAGTTCGGGAGGAGCACGTTCAAATAATCAAGCAATCAATCAATCAATCAATCAATCAACTCATCAAACAATTACCATGTCTACCCTATCAGCATGAGAGGAAGCATATATATATATTCACTCTGTCAACTCACCTAACTTCCTTGACAGTTTTCAGCATCCCTCCACCACCCCGACTCCTCACTCTTGGCTTGTTCTTTCACAGCCAGGAATACGGGGGGAGTACTCTGGGTTCGGGCCAAATACCGAGCCCGGAGCCCTCTCCTCGGACAGCACGCCAAATACGCATTTATTCTATCTGACTTATTTGTAAGTGTGAACTCGTGAACCTGTTGAAGAATTGTACTTTATTTACGATAACTTTATTTATTTTTCCATCTGTATCATCTTAGTGAGCTTTTGTGAGGTTTACGCATGCACAGTAAGGTGAATTTAGTGTTTTTAGGCGTTTTCCAAACGTTTCTCAACCACACTGAAACGTCGGTAAATACTCGAAAACACTAGTGTGGATAGAGAGCGCTTTTAAACGAAAACGCCGTTTTCAAATGTATCCAGATTAATGTTGTAAGGGGATTTACAGTCAAAGACCCAGAACTAGATATGATGAATGAAGACCCGGGGTCAGAATTATAATAAACTGAAGAAAAGTTTACTGAAGATAGTTTGCTGTTTCATGTTTGCAGTTTCATCAGCAGAAGTCAGCTTTAAGACTAAGGAGTTCGTAGGCCACCCCGTTTACAGTTACAAAGATCACAGCAATTATACCCCTTACCACGGTCTAAGCTACGTCCTTGCTTAAGGTTAAATGATTCTGATTGACTAAGAAATAAATAAACATATAGTAATTTTCTACACATATACAGATAGACTGAAGTACTTGTATATCTCCATCAATTATGCAGCTGACACTCGGACCCTTAAGTTAGGCACGTTGTGACCGTCCAAGTCACAGATTTGGGTTGCTGGGCACCAGCCTGTCCCGAACAACAACTCAGTCAATCTCCAATAATGCCACACTGTTAAAAAAATTGTTATTGTAACAGTAAAAAACTGTAAAAAAGCAACGGAAAATACATGTTAATTGCTTAACAGTATTTACCCTTACAATAGACAGTAAAAAACGTACTCGTACTCGTAACCTCGGTTCCCTGAGACTTAGGGAATGAGTATTGCGTAGCTATACACAGTGGGGAAACTCCTTTTCCTCAACATTCTGAAGCCTAAATTGTACAGCCTCATTGGCTGTGCTGCGGCAACTGCAAATCCAATGGTGCGGGCACCTCTGACGTGTGTGCCAATGAGCTAGCATCACGCCATTACACGTCAGATCCCGCCAAGGGGGCGTGGCCCGAGCCTATATTAGCCCCCGAAACAGCCATTATAGCAGGTTACATCGACTGAAGCGACATACTGCCATGTTACTCAGGCTATGCAATACTCATTCCCTATCTCTCAGGGAACCGAGGTTACGATAGTAACCGAGTACATTCCCTTTAGAGAACGGTCACTTCGTATTGCGTAGCTAATATATATATATATATATATATGTATATATATATATATATATATATATATATATATATATATATATATATATATATATATATACTGTATATATATATATATATATATATAATGCCCATACATCCATATTCAACCTAATATACCAATAAGACCCCTTACCAAGAGTAGGGAGCGTGCCATGTTTTCGACAGTTCTTCGTGTACCTCAGGAAAGAACGGTGCGGGTCTATGACGAGGAGCCTGCTTGGGCCCCGGCAGGAACCAGCCATCCAACCGACTTCGAGGAGGCTCCTCGGGCGAGGACCACTCGATCCCCTGAGGTCCGCGATGGCCTTTGTGACCCTCGCCGTCGCCATCTTACGAGAGAGCTAGCCGCGACCGCAGTGTCGAGACAGGCATGCTTTCACAGACCGAGCATCCCCCGGCGGAAAGTGCAGCTTGAGCATGGGCGGTTCCCAGGCATGAGATACACTTAACATGTCCGTCGGCCTCATGCAGAAGACAGCCGCACGTGACACAGGAAGAGCGAGGCAGCTACGCAATACGAAGTGACCGTTCTCGAAACTGTAATAACTCTCATGGGACATTTCATGTCATTTTACAGTAAAATACTGTTAAAAAAAACCTTGCCATTGCATTTACCATAACTTATCGTAAAAAATACCGTAGCAATTTTTATATTTTACATCATTGAACTAAAATTTACTGTAAAAAACTGGCAGCTGTGGTTGCCAGTGCTTTACCGTAAAAATAAAAACGGTAAAAATATGTATGTTTTACGGCATTGAACTAAAGTTTACGGTAAAAAACTGGCAGAAAATATTTTAGGTTTTATGGCATTGAACTTCAGGTAATGGTACAATAAAAAAATAATAAAAAAACATACCAGCTGTTGTTGCCTGTAATTTAAAAATATTGTATTACATACCAATTTGTCATAAAAATTGAGAATTACCAGAGGTTTAGACATTGATGTTTTATTGAAAATAATAAAGTTTGAAGTCACCATGGAGATGTTGCTTTAGTTGGGCTCATGACCCTTGACTTTCTAACTTTAGAATTTCTCTGACTGCTTTAACTGTGTGTTTATAAAACACATTTGTTATGGCATAAAAATCAGAGAAAAAATGTGATCAGGTGTTGTTGGCTATTTATTGATGATAACATACTCATCATGTAGTGGCCTGATTCACTGATCTCATAAAGAGTCTATCATTGTATGAGGAATGTTTAATACTAATATATTTCACATTTTTGAGTATAATAGCTCTATGACCCTACCACATGCGAGTCAGCAGTGACAAACAGATCATCTGAACTTTAAAAACACATTGTATTGTATACAATAAAGGACCAACAGAGACATCAAGAATCAGCGTATGAATCTCAACAATGGTGACATTCAAAAAATAATCAGATAAAACTCTGAACATCACAAAACAAGCAACTAAAAAGTTGCAACAAAAACAACAGCCAAAATAAAAGCAGATAATAATAATAAAATAAAATACTAAGGCAATTCAGCATAATTTATTCATGCTGCAAAATGATGGCTCCCATCATGCACTGCACTTTTATCATCACCGTTGTTGAGATTCATATGCTGATTCTTGATGTCTCTGTGTGTCTGAAAGATACAGTAGTTCAAACCTTTATTGTGCACAATATTTCTTTAAATTCTTCAGATAATCATAACACTAATGGATCACATGCTGTAGAATCATAGACTCATATTATCAGATAAAAGACTCTATATCAGTGGTTCTCAACTCCAGTCCTCGGGACCCACTGCTCTGCACATTTTGTATGTCTCTCTTATCTGACACACTCAGTTCAGTTCATGGAGTCTCTCTTAACGAGCTGATGATCTGATTCAGGTGTGTTAAATAAGGGAGACATACAAAATGTGCAGAGCAGTGGGTCCCGAGGACTGGAGTTGAGAACCACTGCTCTATATCATCTCAGTGTATCAGACCACGACATGATGATTATTATGTTATCATCAATACATGCCAATATTAACTGACTCATTATCTCTCTCTGATTTTTTTGCCATAATCAATGTGTCTTCTGATCACAGAGTTACAGCAGCCAGAAATAAACTAATATTGGGAAGTCAAGGGTCAAGAGCCCAACTAAAACAGTCACTGATCACCATCATGGTGACTTCAAATGAACAATAAATCATCAACATCTAAACCTCTGTTAATTCTCAAACAGAACTGTAGTTGTATGACAGAAATGAAGTAAATCTGGTTAATAAGTGAAGCTGGTATGCAATTTGTAGAGTTGTTTAATCATCCTCTGCTGAGATCTTCAGAGATTTAATGTTTTTTATCTTCAGTTGATTTCATCTAAGGCTGTGTCTGAAGTCAGTTGTAGTTCTTGTGTTTCTGCTCATCTCTTCTCTTTTTTCTGATCTTGTTGTTTCTCTAAATTGACATTCCCAGAATTCCCTGCGTGACACTTCACATTTGATGTTATTTCATTTAAATAATTATGTTTTATTATATTACATCATATATTGTTTAATGAATGTTTATGGCACTATTTGGATTTATGTGTGTGTCACCATGATGGTGTTTTGTATTTGTGTGTATGACTCTTCATTACACTTATATGTGTTTCAGCTTGTGGAAAACTAATGGTGGTGAACTTTGAATCATCATGTGGTATTATGGTGATTATCGGTATATTACAAATATATAAAGCAGATTTTAATTCTTTACTGAAAATAAATGATATAGTTTAATGGTTAATGAAATATAAGGGTTGTCCTGTGAAATCTAAAAGGTTGCTACCATATTTTTTATGATAAAATACTGGCAACCAAGCAATTTTTCTTTTTACCGTAAATATCACAGGTTTTTTTTTTTACATTTTTTTTTTTTGCCTGTACATTTAAGTCCTGTAAAAAAACAAAAGGTTGCCACCATATTTTTTAAGTCGTCAGGGTATAGTCGTCAGGGTACCCTAGAAAAACAGATGTATGTATTGACACGTTGAAGACCTTTTTCAAACACAAAACTTCCATTTCTGGAAGCCGGGCTAAATGAGCAAGCACTGTTATTACATTCCTGGCATTTGAACCAGACCCTCAGTCACCTCTCAGATACCAAAATATAGACATTAGAGAATACATGAAAAGAACAATTCAGTATTCACACTTATAACTACTATAACAAAGTAAAATCTCACAAGCCTAGAGAAGTCATTCAACACATTTGATATTTAGAAGGAAAAATATTGATTAATACCTTGATTATGATCACTCATTAGATATACATTAAAGCAGCAGTGGATTCCAGAAACCACCCCTTCAATGTAGATGTAGCCTAAGAGCATAATACAAAATAAAAGACATGAACACAAACAAAACCCAAAACCAGCTGTGACAAAAGCTACAAGCTGCAAACTTTTATTTGTGGAAGCTTCACAGTACAAGTGAGAAAATCTTATTTTATAAATTTTATATATTTTATATATTTTACAATACTGAAAATTACAATATTTTGTGTCCAATTATTTCCCCAACTTAGTTTTGGTATTGAGGTAAAAGTTAATGGTAACACTTTACAATAATCATGTACTAATGCCTAAATTAATAGTTACTTTAACATGAACTCATGATTAGTGAAGATATGAACTAATCATGAACAAATGAAGAGCTAACCTTAACTACGACAGGAGTCATTAGGATTCATGCATGTATAACAGCAGCCTAAACTAAATGTTAGTACATGTTTGATAGTTAATGCATTAATAAACATTTAGGGGTAAACAAAATCAATTCGGCTTCATAAGAATAAATAATTAATCTGAATTTGAATTAAACAAATTATTTAATACTGCCATAGTTTAAACTAATATCATAATCTGCCATCTGCAGCTTTGTGACAAATAATTGGTATGGTATGTGATTATTTAGCCATTAATTACACAGATCCATCAAACCAAACATTGAAAATAGACTAAAATAACTACTACTAATACATTTGATTTGTTTTTTTGTTTTTTTGTTTTTTTTTATAGTTCATTTATGACTATGTTTAGTAATGGATACGTTTCCCGGAACTACAGTATGTGGGATTTGTTTCTGGTGGGACACTCAATAGCATCAACTAATGGCTTGTTAATGCATGACTGTGTCATGACTTTACTTGAAGGGGCACATTATAATTAACTAATTATTAAATAACCATACACTAACATCAACTAATGGCTTGTTAGATCATAATGTCATGACTTTACATGAGGGGGCACATCATAATTAATTAATTGTTAACTACTTACCAAATTCAGCTAATAATTTATCATAAACTTACTATCCAATACACATGTACTACAACTAGTATTCAGCCCAGATAAGTGATGTTGTGTGGCTTTTCAAAAAGTCAGAGAACGGAGGTACAGTATCTTCACAGCTTCTGTCTGGATGGAGAGTGAACTACTGATCCCAGCAAACGTTCCCCTGACCGTGTTCATGTTTCCTGTTTGGTTATTTTTTTGGGAACTGATTCCTCAGGAACTGTTGTAAGTCATAGTAGGTTTAGTTTGATGTGAAAAAGAATTTCACAAAACAGATTAAGGCCTTTTAAGATGAATTATTAGTGTGTTTAGTATTTTATGTTTGATAAGGAGGATCAGTGAAATTAATGACAAACTAATCCCGTGCCTCTCAGTAATGTTTATGATGAAGCTGCTGGTGTCAATAGTTTAAATTATGACAGTAATAAATTGTTTAAATGTATTTCAAAGTCAAAATATTTCTTATTCCATCTTACGGAGCCTGATTGATTTTGTTTACCCCTAAGTGTTAATTAATGCATTAACTATCAAACACATGTACTAACCTGTTGTTAAGGCTGCTGTTATTCATGTATGAATTCTTATGACTCCTGTCGTAGTTAAGGTTAGCTCTTCATTTGTTCATGATTAGTTCATATCTTCACTAATCATGAGTTCATGTTGAAGTAACTATTAATTCAGGCATTAGTATGTCACGGGTGAAGGAGGCGGAACCTTTAATTGCAGGCGAGGTTTCCCCTGGGGAGTACTTCCGGTGTGGGACCCGTGAAGACTCCGGTTCCGGTTACTCCTGGCAATGACGCAAATTATCATTGAATGATTGAAAACAGGTGCGGGAAGAGAGTGAGTGCATTAGCGATTGGGACGCACAGCAATTGAGAGTAATATAAAAAGGCTTTGCATTCTAAACAGGTCATTCTCCCCGCCGGGGTGTCTTCCAGCCAGTGTGTGGCTCAGCAGTCGGGTGCTCAGGCCAGTTTTGTGTTCCAGATGTAATAGGAGACCGGAAGCCGGGAAAAAGGGCGAGTTTGACGGGCTGAGACCTAACTAGAAGATTGGAGAGGAGAATCATTGTCGAGGAGGGATAAGTGTTGCACATTGCCTGGATTGTGATATGATGGATGCCCTTGGGAATGTGATGAAACTTCATGGTATGTAAAATTGTCTTTTTGGAGAAGGTTTGAATACCCTACGCTTTATTATGGTTAAGGAGGCTGTATTGACGAGCAGTAGACTGGACCCCAGGCCAACGCCCTATACTGTGAGTGACGAGGCTTTGCAGTGCTGTATATTGATATAATCACGTGTGATGATATGTGGAACACGAGTGTGAGTGCATCGCGACGGTGTTGGGAGAGCCAGTTCCGCTATGGAAGCATCATCCTTCTCTCTGTTCGCCTGAGCCCTGTGAAGAGAACCAGCCAGCGCCGCTGAGAAATCCTTACCTTCTCTCTCTATCCGTCTGAGCCCTGTGAAGAGAACCAGCCAGCGCCGCTGAGAAATCCTTACCTTCTCTCTCTATCCGTCTGAGCCCTGTGAAGAGAACCAGCCAGCGCCGCTGAGAAATCCTTACCTTCTCTCTATCCGTCTGAGCCCTGTGAAGAGAACCAGCCAGCGCCGCTGAGAAATCCTTACTTTCTCTCTATCTGTCTGAGCCCCGTGAAGAGAACCAGCCAGCGTCGCTGAGAAATCCTTACCTTCTCTCTCTATCTGTCTGAGCCCTGTGAAGAGAACAAGCCAGCGCCGCTGAGAAATCCTTACCTTCTCTCTATCTGTCTGAGCCCCGTGAAGAGAACCAGCCAGCGCCGCTGAGAAATCCTTACCTTCTCTCTATCTGTCTGAGCCCCGTGAAGAGAACCAGTCAGCGCCGCTGAGAAATCCTTACCTTCTCTCTCTATCCGTCTGAGCCCCGTGAAGAGAACCAGCCAGTGCCGCTGAGAAATCCTTACCTTCTCTCTATCTGTCTGAGCCCCATGAAGAGAACCAGCCAGCGCCGCTGAGAAATCCTTACCTTCTCTCTCTATCCGTCTGAGCCCTGTGAAGAGAACCAGCTAGCGCCGCTGAGAAATCCTTACCTTCTCTCTCTATCTGTCTGAGCCCTGTGAAGAGAACCAGCCAGCACCGCTGAGAAATCCTTACCTTCTATCTATCCGTCTGAGCCCCGTGAAGAGAACCAGCTAGCGCCGCTGAGAAATCCTTACCTTCTCTCTCTATCCGTCTGAGCCCCGTGAAGAGAACCAGCCAGCGCCGCTGAGAAATCCTTACCTTCTCTCTATCTGTCTGAGCCCCGTGAAGAGAACCAGCTAGCGCCGCTGAGAAATCCTTACCTTCTCTCTATCCGTCTGAGCCCCGTGAAGAGAAAAAGCCAGCGCCGCTGAGAAATCCTTACCTTCTATCTATCCGTCTGAGCCCTGTGAAGAGAACCAGCCAGCACCGCTGAGAAATCCTTACCTTCTCTCTCTATCCGTGTCACGGTTCATGAATCAGCTGTCTCATTACTGATGTGTGTGTGTCTGTGGGTGTGGTTACTCATTGTGTTGATTGTTGTTGCCAGCTGTGTTCAATCCCCGTTCCCTTTATATGTGCAGTAATTCCCATCTCATGTTGTCAGATCGTTGTGGCTTCCCCGGTGTCGTGTCCTGTTCCCGTGTTTCGCTCTTATCTCCTCGTGTGGATTCCTGTCTTCGTGGACCCGCTTCGTTGTGTTTCACGCTGTCTGGATTGTTTATTGTTTCCTGGTTCCTGAGCACGCCGATCACCACACATCATCACCGGGTTGCCCATTGAAGTCCCTGCGTCATCTCGCCATCTGAGTGTTTGTTTCCCCGACCTGTGTTTCTGTGACCATCTCAATAAACATTCTTTTACTTGCAACTGTATCCGTCTCTGTATCACTACAGAACGATCTGACCAATCATGGATACAGCAAGTGCGGCCAGTTTGAATGACTTCCTCACGCATAGCGTCACAAGAATGGATCAACAAGGAGAGGAGATCGCTAACACAGGTCGCGCGGTTCAAGCACTCGTGACGCAGGTGTCCGAGCTCACCCAACAGCTACAACTTCTTCGAGTTCCCACTGCGCCGCCCACACCGCCCGTTCAGCCCCCCCCCGCCTCTGCAAGAGAATCAGCCGGAGTCTCGTCTGCCCACGCCAGAGAAATATTCAGGTGAGCCTGAGTATTGTAGGGCTTTTCTCACAGCATGTTCTCTGCACTTTGCATTGCAGCCACGGACCTTTTGCACTGAACAGTCTAAAGTGGCGTTCGTGTTGACACTACTGTCGGGGAAGGCGGCTCTCTGGGGAACGGCGGTGTGGGAGAACCAAAACATCTGCTGCGCCTCGTTCCAGGCACTCTCCACGGAGATGAGAAGAGTATTCGATCGAGCGGTGGCGGGTAAGGAGGCGGCCAGATTACTCGCTGATCTACTCCAAGGAAATGGCTCGGTGTCGGACTATTCCATCCAGTTCCGCACCCTGGCTGCAGAGTGCCAATGGAACGAGGAGGCGCAGTGGGACATGTTCCTGCATGGGTTGGCTGACCGCGTTCAAAGAGAGATTTACATCCTGGACCTTCCCAAGACCCTGGATGGCCTGGTGGAGCTTGCGCTGAGGGTCGATGCTCGTCTAAATCGTATGACCTCTCATGTACAGCAGAGTCGACTCCAGTACCACACTGAGGATCCACGGGCCAGCGGCGGGAGCGCGGTCAGCCCAGTTTCAGATCATGAACCCATGCAGGTGGGGAGAGCTCGGCTTTCCCGGGAGGAGAGGGAAAGGCAGAGATCCCAGGGACTCTGCCTTTACTGTGGCAAGCCTGGCCACTTTCTCTTTTGCTGTCCGGTAAAAGAGCAAGCCCGATAGTAAGTATGAGGCTACTATCGGGTGGGATCTCCGCCGAGAAGACCTCATCACCATCATCAACCCTCCTCCCGGTAAGACTGAAATGGGCAACCTCCAAGCACCGCACTCAAGCACTGCTGGATTCGGGAGCAGAGGGTAATTTTATGGACTTTGGACTTGCACACAGACTCCAAATCCCCATCACTTCTCTTTCTCACAAGATTTCAGTCAACGCACTCAATGGACAAGAACTTCCAGGAATCTCCCACTCTACTGAACCCCTCACACTCATCACTTCTGGCAATCACACTGAGATCATTTCCTTTTTACTTATGGACTCACCACTAGCACCAGTGGTTTTAGGGCACCTGTGGCTCACTCAACACAACCCCAGTATCAACTGGCACAATAATTCTGTTTCCACTTGGAGTAACCATTGTCATGAGTCATGTTTGGTGTCTGCCTGTTCGTCTGTGTCTGGTTCTGTGTTTCAGAGTGAGGCAGCGGATTTGTCTAACGTGCCCGCGGAGTACCTCGACCTGAAGGAGGTGTTCAGTAAGTCTCGTGCTGCGTCTCTTCCTCCGCATCGTTCCTATGACTGTGCGATAGATCTACTGCCAGGTAAATCTCCGCCTAAGGGCAAACTTTACTCTCTTTCTGTTCCCGAGAGGGAAGCCATGGAGAAATATATTTCTGATTCTCTAGCCTCTGGGTTCATCCAGCCTTCCTCTTCTCCTGCGGGGGCGGGGTTCTTTTTCGTTGGGAAGAAGGATGGCTCTCTGCGACCTTGTATTGATTATCGAGAGCTGAACAACATCACGGTAAAGAATTCTTATCCTTTGCCGTTGATGTCTTCAGCTTTCGAGAGGTTGCAGGGAGCATCCATTTTCACGAAACTGGACTTGCGTAATGCATATCATTTGGTTCGCATCAGGAAGGGGGATGAATGGAAAACCGCTTTTAATACCCCTAGGGGGCACTTTGAATATTTGGTTATGCCTTTCGGGCTTTCCAACTCCCCAGCGGTTTTCCAAGCACTCGTCAATGACGTGTTGAGAGACATGGTAGATCAGTTCATATATGTTTACCTGGATGACATATTGATTTTTTCTTCGTCTCTCCAGAAACACGTTCAACACGTCAGACGAGTGCTCCAGAGATTGTTAGAGAATGGGCTTTTTGTCAAGGCGGAGAAATGCGCGTTTCATGCACAGTCTGTTCCTTTTCTAGGGTACATCATCTCTTCTGAGGGAGTGCGCATGGATCCTGACAAGGTTAAGGCTGTGGTAGATTGGCCAAGTCCAGATTCCCGTAAGGCCCTACAGCGGTTTCTGGGGTTCGCCAATTTTTATCGGCGTTTCATTCGCAATTTCAGCCAACTAGTCGCACCTCTGACTGCCTTGACCTCCCCCGAACGACGTTCAGGTGGTCGAACACTGCCGAGGTGTGGCAAGTGCGGCCAGTTTGAATGACTTCCTCACGCATAGCATCACAAGAATGGATCAACAAGGAGAGGAGATCGCTAACACAGGTCGCGCGGTTCAAGCACTCGTGACGCAGGTGTCCGAGCTCACCCAACAGCTACAACTTCTTCAAGTTCCCACTGCGCCGCCCACACCGCCCGTTCAGCCCCCCCCGCCTCTGCAAGAGAATCAGCCGGAGTCTCGTCTGCCCACGCCAGAGAAATATTCAGGTGAGCCTGAGTATTGTAGGGCTTTTCTCACAGCATGTTCTCTGCACTTTGCATTGCAGCCACGGACCTTTTGCACTGAACAGTCTAAAGTGGCATTCGTGTTGACACTACTGTCGGGGAAGGCGGCTCTCTGGGGAACGGCGGTTATCTCCTCGTGTGGATTCCTGTCTTCGTGGACCCGCTTCGTTGTGTTTCACACTGTCTGGATTGTTTATTGTTTCCTGGTTCCTGAGCACGCCGATCACCACACATCATCACCGGGTTGCCCATTGAAGTCCCTGCGTCATCTCGCCATCTGAGTGTTTGTTTCCCCGACCTGTGTTTCTCTGACCATCTCAATAAACATTCTTTTACTTGCAACTGTATCCGTCTCTGTATCACTACAATCCGTCTGAGCCCTGTGAAGAGAACCAGCCAGCGCCGCTGAGAAATCCTTACCTTCTATCTATCCGTCTGAGCCCCGTGAAGAGAACCAGCCAGCGCCGCTGGGAAATCCTTACCTTCTCTCTATCTGTCTGAGCCCTGTGAAGAGAACCAGCCAGTGCCGCTGAGAAATCCTTACCTTCTCTCTCTATCTGTATGAGCCCCGTGAAGAGAACCAGCTAGCGCCGCTGAGAAATCCTTACCTTCTCTCTCTATCCGTCTGAGCCCTGTGAAGAGAACCAGCCAGCGCCGCTGAGAAATCCTTACCTTCTCTCTATCTGTCTGAGCCCCGTGAAGAGAACCAGCCAGCGCCGCTGAGAAATCCTTACCTTCTCTCTCTATCTGTCTGAGCCCTGCGAAGAGAACCAGCCAGCGCCGCTGAGAAATCCTTACCTTCTCTCTATCTGTCTGAGCCCTGCGAAGAGAACCAGCCAGCGCCGCTGAGAAATCCTTACCTTCTCTCTATCTGTCTGAGCCCCGTGAAGAGAACCAGCCAGCGCCGCTGAGAAATCCTTACCTTCTCTCTCTATCTGTCTGAGCCCCGTGAAGAGAACCAGCCAGCGCCGCTGAGAAATCCTTACCTTCTCTCTCTATCCGTCTGAGCCCTGTGAAGAGAACCAGCTAGCGCCACTGAGAAATCCTTACCTTCTCTCTCTATCCGTCTGAGCCCTGTGAAGAGAACCAGCTCAGCACTGTCCAGCTGCAACAGAATGCATTTTAAATGAGTGTTTTAACTTCAATAAAGACCTTTTATACAAACTTGTATCCTTGTCTGTCTGTGGTGTCGGCTCCTCACGGTGGTGCCCAAGTCAGGGGTGCGGACGGTCATCGTGGTGCCCACCCCGACCTGTGACAAGTACATTATTCATGTACCCTTATTGTAAAGTGTTACCAAGTTAATTTATCTTGAATTTGCTACACAAGCTGTTGGTCACGAAGATGATTTAAAGCAGGGGTGTCAAACTCAGTTCCTGGAGGGCCACAGCCCTGCAGAGTTTAGCTTCAACCTAATTAAACACACCTGATCAGCTAATCAAGCCCTTCAGGCTTATTTGAAAACTGCAGGTGTGTGTGTGTTGAAGCAGGGTTGGAACAAAACTGTGTAGGGCTGTGGCCCTCCAGGAACTGAGTTTGTCACCTGTGATTTAAAGTGTTACGCTCTTTTGCAGTGGTCATACCATTTTATGTAACCCTGGTGCTTCACATGTTATAGTTCTGATGTTTATGTGTTGAATGTATGTTTATTATTGTAATAGTTTACTTTGGTTAATACTGTGCTTAGTGTATTTATTTAGCTAGGCAAAAAAAAAGTTATTGTTTTGATGTCATTAATATAAATGTGCAATGTTGGAATATGGTTAAAATGGTTGTCCTCATATCTGTTTGGCAGGAAAATTACTTATTTAACCAGAGTGTTCGTTTGGTTAAGGGAGGTGGGGAGGCTGCTCTGGACATTTTCCCTTGTGTTTGCCCAGCAAATATTAGTTTTTAAATTTATTTATTTATTTTTAGTTTATTGTTATGATGTACTTTGTACAGATTGCACAATTATTGTTTATAAATGATCTTCTTTTGCTTCAGAATCCATTTTGTCGTACCATCTTCTTCTTTTGCTTCAGAATCCATTTTGTCGTACCATCTCTTCCTAGCTCGTCCTTAAAAGCAACTTTCCACAACCATGCTAGGATGATGCTGTTAATCTTACTTATTTTGACCTAAAAAAAACACAAAAAAAAACCTGTGAATTGTGCATTATTGAATAAGAAAAAATCATATAAGGTTTCATGTAATTTACACTAATGCTATGTTAATACTACTACTACAACTACTGATAATAATAATACTTTTATACTATTATAATTATTTCATTTGGTTACTGAAAAAGGTACAAGAAAAGTTACTGATTTCACAAATTAATATGCTGATATGAAATCGTATATATTCTTACTTCAGAAAAAAGTTATTACCGATATTAAACCCCATTTAAAAATGATTATTTTTCTTACATAATAATTCTTTTTTCTTAAAAAAAAGAAAACAAGTAATAAAAACTCGGTGAGTGTTTTAGCGCAATTTTCTCACCTCATGGGATCACAACACTAAGAGATAGTAAATCTTTTCCGTTTTTTTTTTTTTTTTTTTTTTGCGTTCCCGAGATTAGACCTTCCTTAACATAATGCCGAAAACCCGAAGTCTCTAGGTGGTCTGGTTGAGGAGTAGATAGAAGTGCAAGATTGGTGCGCACAGACAGAACAGAAATCATGAGTTAACAATCGCAATTTTGTCCTTTGGAAAATTGCGCTAAAAAAGAAAAGAACACTTAAAACCATAATATGGACATGCAATTTTAATCTTAATTAGTTACATAATTCATTAGTAATTCATTAGTACCTTCATTGTCAATGCATAAACATGATTTTATACTTTAAACTATAATCAATTGTCAATCAATAAATCAATACAAATCAATTGTATACTGTAATGTGTACATTAATTTTGTGTGAAAATATGATTACATATAACAATTTTGCAAGTTATTAGCAGTTGTCATCATCACCCTTTCCACAGGTCGTGTTAAGACTGGTCACATTCAGCATAACAGTTTGTGGGTTATTATGTCACTGGGGAGATTGAGGATTGTGATGTCTGGTCAGTGGTCGACTCATTTGTTGTTCTACTAGTTGGAGTGTCTGTCGTGGGGATTGTGGATTGTGTTGTCTGGTCAGTGGTCGACTCATTTGATGTTCTACTAGTTGGAGTGGCTGTCGTGGGGATTGTGGATTGTGTTGTCTGGTCAGTGGTCGGTGGATTTGTTGTTCTGCTAGTTGGAGTGGCTGTTGTGGGGATTGTAGGTTTTGTGGTCCTGACAGTGGTCGACAGATTTGTTGTTCTTCTAGTTGGAGTGGCTGTCGTGGGGATTGTAGGTTTTGTGGTCCTGACAGTGGTCGGTGGATTTGTTGTTCTTCTAGCTGGACGGAATGTGCGTGGCACAATAACTTCCTCAGAAGATTCAGATTCACTTGATTTAGACTCTCTGGAACTGGATCTTGAGTCTGATGAATCAAATCTTCTGCGCAAAGGAAACTGGGGATTCAAACAGTTAAAAATATATATATATTATTAATAGTACTGTGTGCTTTTGAAAGAAACTGAAATAGCAATAAAAGTAACATTTATATATATTAGAATATCATAAAAAAAAATGTAAAAGAAAACAGATAACTGATACAGTACTTACTGGTTTTGAAAAGACAGATGCAATAAGAAGCATCAGTAACATTGCCTGTATTGACTTCATCCTACAAAACAAAAGCACTTAAAGAGATTAATGTCAAACATTTATTCTCTAAATATTGTTTGCCACAGAATAATATATATTTTTTTATTTATAACACACTTTGCTTGCTCATATTCAGTGATTATTTAGTTACCAGTAATAAACATAGATTCAAAAGCCATAAATGTAGCATAACTCAAGAGATGAGTGAGTTACCTTGCGCTGATGCTCTCGTCCAGTTACTGTAATGTCACAGTCTGTATTACTCTGGCATCTGTGATAATGTGGCTTAAATACTGGATGGATGTGAATAAACCAGGGCTTGGTCCAGTGAATTCCCATGTAGATGACGTGACAATAAGTCAAAATTTGTGACACTTCCGGGTCTATATCAAAGCTTTAAAAATGCCTTGCAAAATCCTTTACTTAATCCTCTTCATCCCCAATGGGACATAAAGCTGCCCCTTCAGTGTGTAGTAATCCAAACAATAGTGTAAATCATGCAACGCCACTGTCCCAATGCATTGTTCAGACAAATCACATTGTCTGCTACGTGTTTAGCTCATGAAAGGCTCAGAACTTAAGTGTACTCTATTTAACTTATGTACAGGATTTACTGTACTTTACATCTCAAATCCACGCGTGGGAAATTATGGCGTGTGACTTTGGACACGCTCCAGTGCTCGAAACACAGCTTGAGGGATCTTGATGGATCACTGTTTTTTATACTGTATAATACACTGCAAACTCACAATTGAAATGCATTATTTGTCAAATTATTTAAAGGTAAATTATATTTTAAGTTCTTGGGGCAAGGTCAGCTCTTCGACTGTGTCCCAACATCAGCGTCCCTCAAGAGGTCAACTTGGTAGCTGATTTCGCCAAGTACAACATGTTCCTGGAACAAAATTCCCATCAACCAATCGGATTTGAGGGACAAGTTTACAGTTTATTCCAAGTTTAGGCTTACAACTGTAAGCCCATCTATTGGTCCAATGGAGGTTTCCAAAAATACGGGGAAGGTTTCTCTGCGTGTTATGTCTTTCCCTTTTCGCAACACAACAAGGTTAAATGCAGTATATCTTCTCACATGCAATTACTCGTTTCATCTGACTCCATAAATGAAAAAGATTTTAATGATATCTGTGCATCATTAAAATGAACGAATATTTGATTATTCTTTTAAACTCTGATTTTATTTTACCCGCTTAGATCAGGAAACTATATCACTTCGAGTTCCTTACCAGGTCTCCGGCACAAGGGGCCAGTACCGAAGATCAGAAACAGAGGTTAATTGGCTAAATATCTAGGATTTGCCGTAATTCCCACATGCATAATCGAAGATATATTCTATTCTATAGCCCCCTTGGATGCCCTTCAGGAACTTAATTCAATCGTTTACTTTAGTAGCATTTTCTGACCACCATTTAAAGACGTCAGTCGATCAACTTTTCCTTTCTTAAAAATGGTTTTGTTTGGCCAAACTTGTGGCTCGTTCCACGTATACTTATCTAAAGTAACATTAAATTAGAACAGAAGTCATCGGACATGTCCAAGCTAGATTGATCAACCAGCATCTTGCTGATTCTAGACGGACAAACCCATCCTCTCATCCAAGTACACTTATTTTCTGATATCAGTTATTAGCCGTCGCTAATCTCTGACACAACCTTGTGGAAATATGCGGATCCGTTAATCTACTTGGGGAAAAACAAATCTCAGAGTCGTTCAGAATAAAATCAAACGTTTACAATTTATTATGAAGCAATAATTCAAAATCCAATTCATAACTCTATCTGTCTGAGCCCCGTGAAGAGAACCAGCCAGCGCCGCTGAGAAATCCTTACCTTCTCTCTATCTGTCTGAGCCCCGTGAAGAGAACCAGCTAGCGCCGCTGAGAAATCCTTACCTTCTCTCTATCTGTCTGAGCCCCGTGAAGAGAACCAGCCAGCGCCGCTGAGAAATCCTTACCTTCTCTCTATCCGTCTGAGCCCCGTGAAGAGAACCAGCCAGCGCCGCTGAGAAATCCTTACCTTCTCTCTATCTGTCTGAGCCCCGTGAAGAGAACCAGTCAGCGCCGCTGAGAAATCCTTACCTTCTCTCTATCCGTCTGAGCCCCGTGAAGAGAACCAGCCAGCGCCGCTGAGAAATCCTTACCTTCTCTCTATCTGTCTGAGCCCCGTGAAGAGAACCAGCCAGCGCCGCTGAGAAATCCTTACCTTCTCTCTATCTGTCTGAGCCCCGTGAAGAGAACCAGTCAGCGCCGCTGAGAAATCCTTACCTTCTCTCTATCCGTCTGAGCCCCGTGAAGAGAACCAGCCAGCGCCGCTGAGAAATCCTTACCTTCTCTCTATCTGTCTGAGCCCCGTGAAGAGAACCAGCCAGCGCCGCTGAGAAATCCTTACCTTCTCTCTATCTGTCTGAGCCCCGTGAAGAGAACCAGTCAGCGCCGCTGAGAAATCCTTACCTTCTCTCTATCCGTCTGAGCCCCGTGAAGAGAACCAGCCAGCGCCGCTGAGAAATCCTTACCTTCTCTCTATCTGTCTGAGCCCCGTGAAGAGAACCAGCCAGCGCCGCTGAGAAATCCTTACCTTCTCTCTATCTGTCTGAGCCCCGTGAAGAGAACCAGCCAGCGCCGCTGAGAAATCCTTACCTTCTCTCTATCTGTCTGAGCCCCGTGAAGAGAACCAGCTAGCGCCGCTGAGAAATCCTTACCTTCTCTCTATCTGTCTGAGCCCCGTGAAGAGAACCAGCCAGCGCCGCTGAGAAATCCTTACCTTCTATCTATCCGTCTGAGCCCCGTGAAGAGAACCAGCTAGCGCCGCTGAGAAATCCTTACCTTCTCTCTATCCGTCTGAGCCCCGTGAAGAGAACCAGCCAGCGCCGCTGAGAAATCCTTACCTTCTCTCTCTATCCGTCTGAGCCCTGTGAAGAGAACCAGCTAGCGCCACTGAGAAATCCTTACCTTCTCTCTCTATCCGTCTGAGCCCTGTGAAGAGAACCAGCTCAGCACTGTCCAGCTGCAACAGAATGCATTTTAAATGAGTGTTTTAACTTCAATAAAGACCTTTTATACAAACTTTTATCCTTGTCTGTATGTGGTGTCGGCTCCTCACGGTGGTGCCCAAGTCAGGGGTGCGGACGGTCATCGTGGTGCCCACCCCGACCTGTGACAAGTACATTATTCATGTACCCTTATTGTAAAGTGTTACCAAGTTAATTTATCTTGAATTTGCTATACAAGCTGTTGGTCACGAAGATGATTTAAAGCAGGGGTGTCAAACTCAGTTCCTGGAGGGCCACAGCCCTGCAGAGTTTAGCTTCAACCCTAATTAAACACACCTGATCAGCTAATCAAGCCCTTCAGGCTTATTTGAAAACTGCAAGTCTGTGTGTGTTGAAGCAGGGTTGGAACAAAACTGTGTAGGGCTGTGGCCCTCCAGGAACTGAGTTTGTCACCTGTGATTTAAAGTGTTACGCTCTTTTGCAGCGACTTTCTTTGTGCATGTTCTGCAGACAGGGTGACCATCCTCCATTAAGGTTCCCCAGGACTTTTGTAAAGGGCAAAATATGAACACATCTCAGATTTGGTCCTCTTAGAAGGCTGAAAAATCTCCAGAGCACTGTCACTACCTTCCGCCTTGTTTTCTCATACAAAAAAACCCTGTAAGTTTATTTTACTGTTTATCAGGTGTTACTCGCTGAAGTGTAATTATTAGGAGTCTAGTGGTTTTTACAGAGTGTTTATTGGTCAATTATTATCATATGATTCAGCGTTTTGTTGTTGTATCGTTTGCTTACCTGTTGCGTGTAACCTATAATAGCAGTGGCAGTGGTCATACCATTTTATGTAACCCTGGTGCTTCACATGTTATAGTTCTGATGTTTATGTGTTGAATGTATGTTTATTATTGTAATAGTTTACTTTGGTTAATACTGTGCTTAGTGTATTTATTTAGCTAGGCAAAAAAAAAGTTATTGTTTTGATGTCATTAATATAAATGTGCATTGTTGGAATATGGTTAAAATGGTTGTCCTCATATCTGTTTGGCAGGAAAATTACTTATTTAACCAGAGTGTTCGTTTGGTTAAGGGAGGTGGGGAGGCTGCTCTGGACATTTTCCCTTGTGTTTGCCCAGCAAATATTAGTTTTTAAATTTATTTATTTATTTTTAGTTTATTGTTATGATGTACTTTGTACAGATTGCACAATTATTGTTTATAAATGATCTTCTTTTGCTTCAGAATCCATTTTGTCGTACCATCTTCTTCTTTTGCTTCAGAATCCATTTTGTCGTACCATCTCTTCCTAGCTCGTCCTTAAAAGCAACTTTCCACAACCATGCTAGGATGATGCTGTTAATCTTACTTATTTTGACCAAAAAAAAAACCAAAAAAAAACCTGTGAATTGTGCATTATTGAATAAGAAAAAATCATATAAGGTTTCATGTAATTTACACTAATGCTATGTTAATACTACTACTACAACTACTGATAATAATAATACTTTTATACTATTATAATTATTTCATTTGGTTACTGAAAAAGGTACAAGAAAAGTTACTGATTTCACAAATTAATATGCTGATATGAAATCGTATATATTCTTACTTCAGAAAAAAGTTATTACCGATATTAAACCCCATTTAAAAATGATTATTTTTCTTACATAATAATTCTTTTTTCTTAAAAAAAAGAAAACAAGTAATAAAAACTCGGTGAGTGTTTTAGCGCAATTTTCTCACCTCATGGGATCACAACACTAAGAGATAGTAAATCTTTTCCGTTTTTTTTTTTTTTTTTTTTTTTTTTTTTGTGCGTTCCCGAGATTAGACCTTCCTTAACATAATGCCGAAAACCCGAAGTCTCTAGGTGGTCTGGTTGAGGAGTAGATAGAAGTGCAAGATTGGTGCGCACAGACAGAACAGAAATCATGAGTTAACAATCGCAATTTTGTCCGTTGGAAAATTGCGCTAAAAAAGAAAAGAAAACTTAAAACCATAATATGGACATGCAATTTTAATCTTAATTAATTACATAATTCATTAGTAATTCATTAGTACCTTCATTGTCAATGCATAAACATGATTTTATACTTTAAACTATAATCAATTTTCAATCAATAAATCAATACAAATCAATTGTATACTGTAATGTGTACATTAATTTTGTGTGAAAATATGATTAAATATAACAATTTTGCAAGTTATTAGCAGTTGTCATCATCACCCTTTCCACAGGTCGTGTTAAGACTGGTCACATTCAGCATAACAGTTTGTGGGTTATTATGTCACTGGGGAGATTGAGGATTGTGATGTCTGGTCAGTGGTCGACTCATTTGTTGTTCTACTAGTTGGAGTGGCTGTCGTGGGGATTGTGGATTGTGTTGTCTGGTCAGTGGTCGGTGGATCTGTTGTTCTGCTAGTTGGAGTGGCTGTTGTGGGGATTGTAGGTTTTGTGGTCCTGACAGTGGTCGACAGATTTGTTGTTCTTCTAGTTGGAGTGGCTGTCGTGGGGATTGTAGGTTTTGTGGTCCTGACAGTGGTCGGTGGATTTGTTGTTCTTCTAGCTGGACGGAATGTGCGTGGCACAATAACTTCCTCAGAAGATTCAGATTCACTTGATTTAGACTCACTGGAACTGGATCTTGAGTCTGATGAATCAAATCTTCTGCGCAAAGGAAACTGGGGATTCAAACAGTTAAAAATATATATATATTATTAATAGTACTGTGTGCTTTTGAAAGAAACTGAAATAGCAATAAAAGTAACATTTATATATATTAGAATATCATAAAAAAAAATGTAAAAGAAAACAGATAACTGATACAGTACTTACTGGTTTTGAAAAGACAGATGCAATAAGAAGCATCAGTAACATTGCCTGTATTGACTTCATCCTACAAAACAAAAGCACTTAAAGAGATTAATGTCAAACATTTATTCTCTAAATATTGTTTGCCACAGAATAATATATTTTTTTTTATTTATAACACACTTTGCTTGCTCATATTCAGTGATTATTTAGTTACCAGTAATAAACATAGATTCAAAAGCCATAAATGTAGCATAACTCAAGAGATGAGTGAGTTACCTTGCGCTGATGCTCTCGTCCAGTTACTGTAATGTCACAGTCTGTATTACTCTGGCATCTGTGATAATGTGGCTTAAATACTGGATGGATGTGAATAAACCAGGGCTTGGTCCAGTGAATTCCCATGTAGATGACGTGACAATAAGTCAACATTTGTGACACTTCCGGGTCTATATCAAAGCTTTAAAAATGCCTTGCAAAATCCTTTACTTAATCCTCTTCATCCCCAATGGGACATAAAGCTGCCCCTTCAGTGTATAGTAATCCAAACAATAGTGTAAATCATGCAACGCCACTGTCTGCTACGTGTTTAGCGTGTGAAAGGCTCAGAACTTAATGTACTCTATTTAACTTATGTACAGGATTTACTGTACTTTACATCTCAAATCCACGCGTGGGAAATTATGGCGTGTGACTTTGGACACGCTCCAGTGCTCGAAACACAGCTTGAGGGATCTTGATGGATCACTGTTTTTTATACTGTATAATACACTGCAAACTCACAATTGAAATGCATTATTTGTCAAATTATTTAAAGGTAAATTATATTTTAAGTTCTTGGGGCAAGGTCAGCTCTTCGACTGTGTCCCAACATCAGCGTCCCTCAAGAGGTCAACTTGGTAGCTGATTTCGCCAAGTACAACATGTTCCTGGAACAAAATTCCCATCAACCAATCGGATTTGAGGGACAAGTTTACAGTTTATTCCAAGTTTAGGCTTACAACTGTAAGCCCATCTATTGGTCCAATGGAGGTTTCCAAAAATACGGGGAAGGTTTCTCTGCGTGTTATGTCTTTCCCTTTTCGCAACATAACAAGGTTAAATGCAGTATATCTTCTCACATGCAATTACTCGTTTCATCTGACTCCATAAATGAAAAAGATTTTAATGATATCTGTGCATCATTAAAATGAACGAATATTTGATTATTCTTTTAAACTCTGATTTTATTTTACCCGCTTAGATCAGGAAACTATATCACTTCGAGTTCCTTACCAGGTCTCCGGCACAAGGGGCCAGTACCGAAGATCAGAAACAGAGGTTAATTGGCTAAATATCTAGGATTTGCCGTAATTCCCACATGCATAATCGAAGATATATTCTATTCTATAGCCCCCTTGGATGCCCTTCAGGAACTTAATTCAATCGTTTACTTTAGTAGCATTTTCTGACCACCATTTAAAGACGTCAGTCGATCAACTTTTCCTTTCTTAAAAATGGTTTTGTTTGGCCAAACTTGTGGCTCGTTCCACGTATACTTATCTAAAGTAACATTAAATTAGAACAGAAGTCATCGGACATGTCCAAGCTAGATTGATCAACCAGCATCTTGCTGATTCTAGACGGACAAACCCATCCTCTCATCCAAGTACACTTATTTTCTGATATCAGTTATTAGCCGTCGCTAATCTCTGACACAACCTTGTGGAAATATGCGGATCCGTTAATCTACTTGGGGAAAAACAAATCTCAGAGTCGTTCAGAATAAAATCAAACGTTTACAATTTATTATGAAGCAATAATTCAAAATCCAATTCATAAGAATAAAGAATAGAGCTGTCAGCACGCAGACTGTGTCTATGAACCACAATATGGATAACATCTTGGAGAAGCTTACAGCTTTGCAAAGGCAAATGGATCGTTTTGGAGACCCAAATGGACCAGGAGTATAGCCGTGTAAATTGAATGCGGCTACTCGCCCCAAGACCAAACAATCACAATCTTATCTGCTTTCAGCCCTCTCAACCAGCACTGGCCTTGGCCGAGGCCGCTGGTGGAACAACAACTCCCTCGGAAGAGCACTGCAGCGAGACGCTCTTGTGTTCCTTCCCCCACTCCCCACAGACACCTGCTGATTGTTGACTCTGTCTGGGACCTGATCAAGGTTGACTCCATGGCAACTGCTGTGTATCGCTATGACAATCCTGCGGACTGAGGCACCTAGATTATGATGCCAGGCGTAGCGACTCTCCAGGCCTACACATACACAAACTCTTACATATATACAGATATGCAATACAGATTGCATCAGAGATGCAAAATTTGTCATCAAGGGAGGTATCAAACACTCATGGAACTCAGAGCAAATGGGTTTTGGGTTATCGGTGGCTGTAGATCAGTAGCTAAATTGATTTACAAATGTGTACAATGTAGGAAGCTAAGAAGGCCAGTAGAGGAGCAGCGAATGGCTGAACTTCCTAAAGAATGGATTGAAGTCTCTGCTCCTTTCTGCTACACTGGTATGGACTGTTTCGGCCCATTTATCATAAAGAAGGGTCGAAAGGAGTATAAAAAATATGGTCTTCTCTTTACGTGCCTTTCTTCTAGAGCCGTCCATATCGAAATGTTGGAAGATTTGTCCACAGACATGTTCATTAATGCTCTAAGATGTTTCCTGAGCCTCCGTGGAGCTGTTCGTCAACTTTATTGTGATTGTGGCACAAATTTTGTTGGAGCTAGAAATGAACTCCGAGAAGCTCTTAAAGAATGTGACGCAAAGACATTGGAGGCATTTCTTGCTGAAAATCAGTGTGAGTTTGTTTTTAATGCTGCTTCAGCTAGTCATTCTGGTGGTGTCTGGGAACGCCAAATCAGGACTGTGCGAAATGTGTTGAACGCCACACTTTCTCAGTGCCCAGGCAGACTTGATGACTCTTCTCTTAGAACATTGTTTTACGAAGCGATGGCTATCGTTAACAGTCGACCATTAACTGTAGATGGAATAAATGACCACAAGTCACTGGAACCCATAACACCAAACCATCTTATCTTAATGAAATCCAAGACAGTTCTTCCTCCTCCTGGGAACTTTTTGAAGGAAGACATGTATGCTACAAAAAGGTGGCGTAGAGTCCAGTACTTAATTGAACAATTCGTTGGAAAAGGGAGTATCTCCTGAATATTTCCACACGTCAGAAGTGGCACGTACCTCGACGTAATCTCGAAGTTAATCGAAGTTAATGACATAGTCATCATCAAAGAGGACATGCTGCCAAGGAACCAGTGGCAGTTAGGTAGAGTAGTTGAGGTCACTCAAGGGAACGATGGCTTAGTCAGACGAGTTAAAGTTCAAATAGGAGATCGAAAACTAAAGACTAAGTTAGGACAACTCTCTAAACCTTCAATCATTGAGCGACCAATTCAAAAATGTTGGTGTTATACTTGAAAGCGAGTAATTTATTGATTTTAAGGTGAATAGTGTATTAGACAATTAGGTTAAATATAAGGTTTACATTCATTTTGCATTCTGTTGTATGTTAAAAGGGTCATTAAAGTTTGAAATCATGTATGATATTTGTATGGTTTTGTTTATTTATCATAACATGATTGGTGGGAGTGTAATGGCCTTCCCCTTTAATTTGTATTGCTTGGCATCACCACTAGATGGCAAAGTAGACATATTGTGGATATAAGGGAAAGGAACCAGAGTAAGAGTATTGTCACGTTTGTTCTCGAGCTAACCAGCTTGAGAAAATGGTTCAAGCTTTAAGCTTTAGTATCCCTTTGGCAAGCAGAGCGAGGTATGTTTAGTTTGTTTTCCCTGTATTTCTTTGGTACCATTTGTTGATTTCTTTGAACACGGTTTATTTTGTGTATGTTGTTTGAGTTTATTTTGCTTTGATATTTATGTATTGTTTCTTTGTTTTCTTTGTAGTTTTACGGTGCCACCGTGCTGTGATGCGATTGTTATGGTGCTATGAAGTCAATGTGTAAACACAGTGTTGTGATGCATGGAGAACGTTTGCAACAAAGAAACGAGACAATGAACGCTTCAGCAATGAAGTTTATTGCATCTTAACAAAATAAATCGAAGGCACCCGTCAATAACTCTCTGCCTCTTTTCTACGAAGCTGAAGGGCCGCTACATATGACGTCACCTGACTTCAGTAACCAATCAAGATTGGCGTTTAGTACACGTGCTTCAGACACCGGCTCACAAGGAGCATTCCCATAGAAGCAACACTATGATACAGTGCAAGTTTCACTTCGAAAGGGAATTTTCCACAAAGCACGTGAACAACAAGTTCACAAGTTTCGGTGCTTAAGGAATATAATATTCGGTGCCACTATGAAACTCAGCATGACGAAAAATACAACATCTTGCATAGAGAACTGAGAAGACAGAAGGTAAATGAAATGTTGGTGGGTCTGAGGAAAGGCCAGTGATGCTGCAGTGAAAGCCAGCTACCTAATTGCTAGCGAAATAGCATTAGCATCAAAGCCGTACTGTGAGGGGGAGTTCGTCAAAAATTGCATGCTGAAGGCTGTTGAAATTGTGTGTCCTGAGAAGCAACAAGCTTTTGCCAATATTAGCTTAACGAGAAATACCGTGGCAGACAGGATTTCAGAACTATCGGCAGATTTGGACAGCCAACTGAAACGCAAATTGGAGTCATTTCTGGCATTTTCTGTTGCAATTGATGAGAGTACTGATATTACGTATGTCGCTCAACTGGCCATATTGATTCGTGGAGTTGACGAGACTTTGACTGCCACAGAGGAGTTTCTTGAGTTGGTGCCTATGACCGACACCACAACAGCTGAGGACATTTTCCGCTCCGTCGTTGGAGCGCTGGACAGAGTCGGGGTGGACTGGTCCCGCGCCGTAAGCCTGGCTACAGATGGTGTGCCGTCAATGATCGGGAAAAAGGCAGGTGTTGTGACAAAGTTCAGAGAGAAAGTACAAGCCGCAAATGGAGGGGGTGATTTTTGGACATTTCATTGCATTTTGCATCAGGAGGCATTATGCTGCAAGTCGTTAAAAATGGATCACATCATGGAGGTGGTTGTCCGAACTGTTAATTTCATCCGAGCCAGAGGTCTCAATAATTGTCAGTTTGACAGCCTTCTCAGTTCAATTCAATTCAATTCAAATTTATTTGTATAGCGCTTTTCACAATACATATTGTTTCAAAGCAGCTTTACAGAAAGTGCATTTCAGAAATGTACATATAAAAAAAAAATAATTACTTAAACATGCATTAATTTAGGGCATAATTGTACATAGAAAAAGACATAGAAATGTACATAGAAAAATACAGTTAGTTAAACATGCAATAATTTAGGGCATAAACATATCACCAGCGTCGAGTCGTCTCTTCACAGGCTTCGAGTCGTCTCTGCACGGGTGTTGGGGCATCTGTAGTTTCCATGGGAGGCTGGATACAAACTGGAGCTGACAATCTGTATTTACCTCGGGACTAGCGTCCCGAGATAACAAAAGAAAAGCAGAAGGAAAATAATTAGCGTAGCTGCTGTTCATAACAATAATGCATTCATTCTGATTCACCTGTAGTATAAAAGGTAAATATTATGTGAATGCTTGGTTAAAGAAATGCGTCTTCAATCTAGTTTTAAACTGGGACAGCGAGTCTGAGCCTCGAACAATTTCAGGAAGGCCATTCCACAGTTTAGGAGCTAAATGTGAAAATGCTCTCCCTCCTTTAGTGGACTTAGATATCCTAGGAATGACCAGTAGCCTCGAATTTTGTGATCTTAAAGAGCGCGATGGATTATAGGGTGATAGAAGTTCCGTTAAATACCCAGGAGCTAAGCCATTTAGGGCTTTATAGGTCATTAGTAATACTTTGTAATTGATACGGAACTTTATAGGTAGCCAATGTAGAGATGATAGAATAGGTGTTATATGATCATATTTCCTCGATCTAGTAAGAACTCTAGCAGCTGCATTTTGGACTAACTGTAGCTTGTTTATTGAGGATGCAGGACAACCAGCTAATAAAGCATTACAGTAATCTAGTCTCGAGGTCATGAATGCATGAACTAACTTTTCTGCATCAGAAACAGATAGCATGTTACGTAGCTTAGCAATGTTTCTAAGGTGGAAAAAGGCTGTTCTTGTAACATATGAAATATGATTTTCGAAAGACAAGTTGCGGTCTAATATAACACCCAGGTCTTTTACTGTAGTGGATAAAGTAACAGGACATCCTTCTAAAGTAAAGTTGTATTGTAAGAGGTTTTGTGGGCAGTTTTTTTGACCAATAAGTAATACCTCCGTTTTATCTGAATTTAATAGCAGAAAATTACACGTCATCCAGTATTTTATATCATTAACACACTCTGTCAATTTAGATAATTTATTGTTTTCATCTGGTCGTGATGAAATATATAATTGAGTGTCATCAGCATAACAGTGGAAATTAATTCCATGTTTTCTTATAATATTTCCAAGCGGCAACATATATATTGAGAATAGCAGAGGGCCTAACACAGATCCTTGCGGCACTCCATAGTTTACTGGAGTTATCTTCGATTTTTCCCCATTTAAACAGACAAAATAGTAACGGTCTGATAAGTACGATCTAAACCAGCTTAATGCTTGTCCATGAACACCAGTGTAGTTTTGTAGTCGATCTAATAGTATTGTGTGATCTATAGTATCGAACGCAGCACTAAGATCAAGTAAAACTAGTATTGAGATACAGCCTTGGTCAGAAGCTAGAAGTAAATCATTTGTAATTTTAACGAGCGCAGTTTCAGTGCTATGATGCGGCCTGAATCCTGACTGAAACTTTTCATAGATGTCATTTTCTTGCAAGAAAGAGCACAATTGAGTGGACACAACTTTTTCTAGTATTTTAGACATAAAAGGTAGATTTGAAATGGGTCTGTAATTTGCTAGATTATTATGATCTAATTGTGGTTTCTTAATAAGAGGTTTTATAACTGCCAGCTTGAATATTCTTGGAACATGACCTAAAGATAAAGACGAGTTAATAATATTGAGAAGAGGCTCTTCCACTACAGGTAACACTTCCTTCAGTAGTTTAGTTGGTATAGGATCTAATAAACATGTTGTTGGTTTAGATGCAATGATAAGTTTATTTAGCTCTTCCTGTCCTATAGTTGTAAAGTGCTGTAGTTTTTCTTGAGGAGCGATAATTGAGGCTGAATCATAAGACACCATTAAGGATTGTACATTTACAATTGTGGTTCTGATGCTTTCTATTTTCTCAGTGAAGAAATTCATGAAATCATTACTACTAAACTGTAACGGAATATTTTGTTCAGGTGACGTCTGTTTATTTGTTAGTCTAGCCACGGAGTTAAATAAAAACCTTGGATTATTTTGGTTATTTTCTATTAGTTTGCGGAGATGCTCAGCCCTGGCTGCTTTTAGTGCCTTTTTATAACGTGACATACTGTCTTTCCACGCGATTCTAAAGACCTCTAAATTAGTTTGTTTCCATTTACGCTCTAAATTACGAGTTTCTCTCTTGATAACATGCGTAGTATTGTTATACCATGGTGCTTTAGTTTTCTCTCTAACCTTTCTTAATCTAATTGGTGCAACCATGTTTAATGTACTAGAGAAAATGGTGCTCATAGTGCTAGTCATTTCCTCTAGTTCATCTGTTTGTTTGGGTTCACTGAGCAGCTGAGTTAGATCAGGTAAGCTATTTGAGAATCTATCTATAGTAGTTGGAAGGATTGTTCTGCCTGGTCGATAACGCGGTGCAACGTGACAAATTTCAGCAGTACGCAGTATGCAAGTGACCATGTAATGATCAGTGACTTCATCACTTTGTGGTATAATATCTATATCGGTTGGATTGGTTCCATATGATATAATTAAATCCAGCGTATGATTAAGACGATGAGTGGGACCAGTGACGTTTTGCTTGACCCCAAATGAGTTTAATAAAACTGTAAACGCAGCCCCTAACGCATCATTTGTGTTATCTACGTGTATGTTAAAATCTCCGACAATTAATGCTTTATCAACATTGACCAATAGATCTGAGAGAAAATCTGCAAACTCTTTTATGAAATCAGCATAGGGCCCTGGAGGTCTATATACGGTAGCCAAGGCTAGAGATAATAGGGATTTCTTTCTTACATCTAAGAGAGTAACATTTAGCACAATTACTTCAAACGAATTAAACCTGTGACCTGTTTTCTGAGTAACATTAAGAATATCTCTATAGATTGTCGCAACACCGCCGCCACGACCAATCAGACGGGGCTCGTGCTTATAACAGTATCCTGGAGGAGTAGACTCATTAAGACCGAAATAATCATTAGGTTTAAGCCAGGTTTCAGTAAGGCAAAGTACATCGAAACTATTATCTGTGACCATTTCATTTACAATAACCGCCTTAGGTGTGAGCGATCTAATGTTAAGAAGACCTAGCTTTATAAATTGTTTTTGTTCACTAATATTGAGATTTTCTGGTTTAATCACAATTAGATTTTTCCTGGATCCTACAGTAGATTTAAAGTTTGACCTCACTAAACGAGGAATAGACACAGTTTCAATATAATGTTCTACATTGGTACTTATATCAATTAAGTTTGGACAGCAAAGAGTGTGATTTGGACTTTGGACTTTGGATTTGGACTTCTCAGTGACTGTAACATTACCCATGGTCTGCCATACCACACCGAAGTAAGATGGTTAAGCAGAGGTGCTGTGCTGAAGCGCTTCTTTGATCTACATGGGGAAATCGGACATTTCATGGAGGGAAAAGGTAAACCTGTTAAGGAATTACAGTGCCCACTATGGCTGCAGGACCTTGCATTTATGGTTGATATTACAGAGCACTTGAATAATCTGAACAAAATGTTGCAAGGACGCAAAAAAATGTAACAGTATTATGACAGCATACGTGCATTCAAGTTAAAGCTCACGTTATGGGAGACGCAGATGGCAAGCGGTGACCCTGCTCATTTTCCCTGTCTAAGAGATGTGTGCACAGCAAGCGTTAATCCTGACGTGAGACAGTACAAAGACAAGATTTCAGGGTTGCTGAGGGAGTTTGAGAAACGATTTCAGGTCTTTAGCGAACTTGAGACAGAATTCAGTGTTTCGCTCACCATTCACAGTCAGAGCTTCTGATGTGCCCGTTGACATGCAACTTGAAATAATTGATTTGCTGTGTGATGTAGAATTGAAGGACAAATTTGCCTCTGTGGGCTTGGACACATTTTATCAGTATCTCCTGCCAGGCTATCCTAAATTAACAGCACTGGCTGCAAAAATGTTGTGCATGTTTGGGACTACCTACCTTTGTGAGCAAGTTTTCTCAGTAATGAACATTAATAAAACGAAGCTGCGCTCAAAGCTCACACATAAGCACTTAAATGAGATTCTAAAATTGGCTGCTACTCAGGACATGATGTTGATGCACTTGTGCAGGCTAAAATATGCCAAGTTTCAGGGGCAAATTGATAAAGTAAATTTGTTTACTTTAAAAAAAACTCTGTTTTAAAAAAAACATACATACTTATGTATAAATTTGCAAATTTTACAAAGATTTTCTTTTTAAAACAGCTGCCACTTAAAGGGATAGTTCACCCAAAAATGACTCTCAGTCACCTCTCAGATACCAAATACAGACATTGCCTGTAACATCAAGACCAGAATAGATACACTGGTTTTTAAGAAAACCACTGGCCTACATGATCAATAGCATGTATCACATTCTTCAATGAAAGAAAAAAAGCACTGTTTTTAGAATTTCATTGTTCATTGTTGTAAGATGTCAGTGGCATGACGTCTGACTGCTGATCCATAATGATGGATATTCAGATTTTACCATTTTTTGTCTTTGGTATCTTTGGAGTGAGTGTAACAGTTCATATGACCAGAGCAAACAGGTTTAGCAACTCAGACAGATACTTCACCAACCCAAAAGACGTCAACGATGACTGAGGATGTGAAACTGTCAGAAATGTAATTTTCTACATGGATGATATCATCTGACATAATCCCATATATAAGCCCCTACATGAATGGTAGAAGTTATAAATAAATGACAATGAACTATAAACTCCATTTATAATGTAAAAGTCTCTAAAAAAAAATTCACGATTATACAGAGGTATAAACTGCTAAAAATATTAACAGAGATGCATATTTTAGTGTTTTAATAATAATACATTTGACATGCAACATAATTTTGCAAATAAAATGGTGAATTTTATAAATACAGTACATTAAAATAAGTAGAACATTGCTTGTTTTTGTTTTTGTTTTTGCAGGTACTGATTCTTCTGTTGTCTCCGCTGGTAAAGTACAATAAAACTTGCCTTTTATTGTAAAATTTTCGCTCTTACACTACCAAATACACTACAACACTGTACTAGCGTATCTACAGAGGCGGCAGCCAATGAGTGCGAGGATTCTCTCTGACGTTCAGACAGTGGCCGCATTTACAATGCAGGACTTGATGCCCAATTCAGATTTGTTGATGTAACACCTATTACAATTGTTACTCAGTTACTAAACTAACTCAATATATTAATTTGGACCAGTGTTGTTAGGTTCGGCTAAGGAGATTGGCTGTTATGTAAAAAAAAAATCATAGAAATGGGATGATTAAAAAAATTAAATTAAGCCGGCTTTACTGACAAAAAACAAACAACATAATCAAACAAAGAATCAACATACAATTGTCAAAAGAGAGTATACCACTTCCTTTAAAGGGGAACTTGGCAACTATTTCAACTTAATAAAACCATTTAGAAATCATTTGGATGGTTAAATAACCTGTTCTGGTGAGAATGGTGACTTTCCCCGCTCCCCCCAGCATTCCAAACTTGCAACATAGGGACTAACATCCCGGTAAGTTGGAAATAGGAAGTCTTGTGAGAAGCGAGAACGAGCGAGAAACACAAACTGCTTTACGGCAATTCGACATAAACACAAGGTTCTATGATACTGTGTATGATGTATTACCCACCTCGGTAGACATAGCTCCACACGATGAAATTGGCCGGCTCCGATAATAACAACATAACATGAGCAGCGGTAGAAACGGGGACGACGGTGCCGCAAGTGATTTTTTTTACGACAGTGTTGTAGAATATACGCCCCACAGCTGTAGGGGGAGCTCGTTGAGAAAACATGCGACAACAAAAGTGAAAATCAGTGAAGAAATGGCTAGAGTTGCCGTTTTCCCCTTTTAGATAATTGTCCGCTAAAGTTTTTCAGTCCTGTTGTATGTGGTGTGTCTTTAAGTCTCACAAGCCTTTTGTGGAGGAAGTCAAGAAAGTTCAGTCCTTATTTCAAACAAATCAAAGACAACAGTAATCTTTCCACTCTGGTTGAGGCCTTAAATGAATCACTTCCGTTCTTGTCTTTGTTCTTTCTTTAGGTTCTTTCATGGAGTTGACTCGCCATCTCAAAAAACTGAAGAAATCCATTGATGCAGAGATAAGGGAAGAAAAATAACCTAACCAATCGAATGAGACAAAATTACAAAATAGATCCTGATAGTGTATCCAGTGAAAAGAAGAAAATAAAATTGAGGGAACTTCTATAAACCAAACAATCTTTTCTGTTCCTCTTAAATTAACAACTTTGTTTTTAATCATATTTTCATCAAACTCTCTATGGATCCATCTTGTGCAGGGTGGCAGAACTTAACTTAACTACAGCTCTGATTGGATAGCTGCATTTGCTCTCTTAAAGGGGTCCTATTTGTGTTTGGGGTGTACTAGAATATGTTTTCATGCTTGATTGTTCAAAAAACATTATTTTTCATATGTTTTACACCAGGGATGGGCAACTTCGGTCCTGGAGGGCCACTGTCCTACAGAGTTTAGCTCCAACCCTGAAAAAATCACCTGAATCAAATTTTCTAGTAATCCTGAGGACCTTGATTAGCTTGTTCAGGTGTGTTTGATTAGGGTTGAAGCTAAACTCTGTAGGACAGTGGCCCTCCAGGACCGAAGTTGCCCATCCCTATTTTACACTATTACAGCTCCTCTTTACCTAGTCTGGTTGAACGCTTAGTTTTTAATAAAGCCCCTCCTTCAGAAATACGGAATGTGCTGTAATTGGTTAGCTGACCCAGTGTGTTGTGATTGGCAGCGTATAGCGTATTTTCAAGAAATGTGCCGCCCCTTCATAACCGCGAGATCTACTCAGATGTAGACATTAACGGTCGCATCACTTTCAAACTATTTCGAGCCCGATTCAGACCCTGACAATGTCAACGAACAAGAGGATCGTGCAGAACGATTTTTTTTATTTTCTTTTAGACCCTTTTACAGTTGGTAAACATGGTGACGTATTTGTGTGGGCGGGGCTTAGCTGGAGGCAGAAAGAACCCTCTGGCCGCTTCACTAACGTTAGTTTGCCAGTTTTGTTAGCTTGTTTTTTAACAATGACTGGAGAAAATTCAATTTTATCTTAATGTGCAAGGTCACTCACTGTCCAGGGCCGCGATTGTTATTTGCAAAAGTTAATTTTAACAGACGGAACCAGATGACCGTACACGCTCAGTCATTGGACGATCTGACAGGATTAACGTTAACGCTACCTCCGGTTGAGTGGCCTGACTTCTACACCTACCCGATAGAGAAACCGAGGGTAAAGAGAAACTGAGGGCATATATATTTAGATGCCTATAACTATGTGCTGAATGGTCATGTGAAGACTTGTGTGGTACGATCCGCAGTTCTGCCTAGCCAGCGCCAAGAAGACGACAATGTAAAGAGTGACACTACGGTTTCTAGAAAAAAAATTCCAGATACAGCATACAAATTTTTCATCGATTCTTGCACCCAACAACACAACAAGATGACATTTAATAATAAAAATAATAATTTAAGCTCCTTATTATGTAGCCGAATGTGTGCTGGTTTGTATTTGCTGCCTCCAGTTTTCCGTTTGTTTTGCCTCCAGCTAGCGCCGTGACGTAACTGTGACGTTGGCGCAAAAGGGGTCTATAGATACAATGTTATCCACCATTTATTCATTCATTCATATTTGTCGGAAAACTATGGCACAGACAATACAAACAGCAATCAATCACAAAATCATGGATAATTTTTCTAAGGGGCGGTGAACAGTCTTACAAAAGCAAGAGCTTACAAAAGCTAAAGTAAACTATATCAATACTGTAATGTTAGTTAGCAGGCTAGCGGAGGCAAAGCTTTGCCCTTCATTTACATCATAGCTATCATAGCAACTACATAAAACTTATAATCGGAACTGTTATTAGAAAACACAACTACAAATAATAGGACATACTTATAAGTTATGATTCTTAAACAACAGATAGTCTTGACAAAATGGGAACGGCTACGTCTTTCAGGAGAAGCTTTTGTGTGTATAGCCTGCATTGTACTCTCAATGCTTAAAGAACCCTCGCAAATTCTTTTGTCTGGGTTACACCCTCCCTGCTTAAACGTATGCATGTCCCATTGCATAGTCTTTTAAAGCACCAATTTATACATGCAAAATATCATGGGTATCAGCATACCCATAGTGCGCAGACCTTCGTGCGCAGACGCTGCTTGGAAAGTCATTGCCTGATAGTGCAGGGAGGCAACAAGTCACTGCCTACGTATTCGGAGGCAGCCATGATGACATGATTGCAAGATACATGAGGAGCAAGGGAAGCACATGACAAACAGGAAGCATAACTAAGGCCTTGTCCACACTAACACGTTCTGGTTTGAAAACGCATCTTTTTCTTTCTGTTTTGGCCTTACGTCCACACTGAGACAGCGTTTTTATTAATGAAAACGCAGCTTTTTGGAAAAAGCTCTACAAAGTGGATAAATTTGAAAACGGCGTTTTCGTGTTGTAGTGTGGACTGTCAAAACGGGGGTATTTAAAAACTATGACATAAGTTTAGTCATGTGACGCATATTGTACCAATAGATATTCATGTTAATACCGGTATTGTGCCTGTTATCTGCTACCGTTGCGGTAACCCTTCCTTTTACAGTCCCCTAATTACTAGGTATTTACCTGGTAAATATATGGTAAGTTATAGTTGGTTATTGGTAATTACCACAGGTAACAAGAATGTAAATGCAGAGAAACTACAAACTAATTACTAAGTATTTACCTGGTAAGCATATGGTAAATTATAGTATTTTAGTGTGTAATTACTTAAGGTGATTAGTATGCAATTACAGAGAAACTACCAGGGGAAAAAAACACCACTGTTAAATATTAACTCAACAAAGTACTGTGTACTCGTTACCTGTTTAGGTTGGTAATAACTCAGATTTAATTGTGTACTTCCTCAGAATGTAAGCAGCCATTTTTTAGAAACACCTCCAGTATTACCCATCAATTCAAGTTAGGTTTGTAGTTATCCTAGGGTTATGTTGGTAACAGTCCATGTTTATTACTATCTTGAAATTAAGACGGTAGTTTCCAATAAATTACCTTGTCTTACATAGTTGTTGTTCATTGCTACACCCATTTATAGAGGGTTTATCAAATAATTTACCTTACACTTACCTGGTAACTACCCCGCAGGAACAGTTTTCCCTAATGTCATAGCACATCTTAAATACTGGGTATTGTCATGGTAAAGGATGATGGAAGCAAGATGCAAGAAACTCAGATTTTAATGTAGGCTAATTGAAGCACAAATAATCTTCAAACACACAAACAAACAGTCCAGCACACACAGCAACTGGCAACGCAGGGACTAGATGGTCAGTGCAGAAGAAGTGATCCAGGTGATTTCGTGAGTGGTGAAACAATGAACAGGCAGGAACACGAAACAGGAACACCAACGAGCAACACAGGATCTCAGACACGGACATCAAACAACGATCTGACAATGAGAGGAGATAAGGAGTGAGTATATATATGGATCGCGAATGAGTTGCAGCTGTGTGATGGTGATGAGATGATGGGAATCAGCTGGAGCGCTGATAACTGAGCGCGAGTGGAAACGCCCACTCGCGCACACCCACACACATGTAAACAACAGTGACACGAGACAAGAAGGACACAGTGAATTTACAAACCGTGACAGGTATGTTCTTGCAGATGTTTTTACAATTTACTCAGTAAGTAAAGTGCAAGTGCACTGTACTGTAAAATGAAGCCTTGTTTATTTCCATGGTATTACCGGAATTGTACCATATAACCTGATCATTCCCTTTTCCATATAGTCACAATTTTTTACCTCGTATGTCCTGCAACGTTACCAAGGAAAACATGACAATTTACTCAGTAAGTAAAGTGCAACTGTACTGTAAAAGGAAGCCTTTTTATTTACATGGAATTACTGGGATCTTACCCTATAATCTGTAATAGCTACGTAACTGTAGCTATTACAGATTATTGGGTAAAATCCCAGTAATTCCATGTAGTGCAGCAGATTAGTAAAAAAATCATTCACTTTGGTATAGAAGCATGACATTTGGCACAGATACTCTCTAAGGGCCACTATTTTGGAAAAAGGCGTTGGCCACTCAAAAATTCAATATATTGCTATTCAGTGCTTATTATATCAATTATTCAAACAGTGATCTAAGCATAAAATTTGATACAAATATACTCTCTAAAGGACATGTTAATAGAAAAAGATGCTTGTCCCTCAAAAATTCAAGATGGCCGCCATTTTTAAAGATGGTCACCATTCCTGTCGAATATTAAGGCGAGACACGGCAGGCAAAAACATTGTTGGTTTTTTTACTGGTCAATTTTGAGATTTTTGGATATTTGTCTTCAATAACATCCCAGCTAACAATTTATGGTTCCCAGAACGTTCTCGGAACGTTAGTTTTTGGTTGCGGGAACGTTCCCTTAAGGTTATGGTTTGGTTAGGTTTTGGTTCCTATGGAAAGTTTTCTTAACGTTCAGGGAACGTTAGTTTTTAGTTACATTGCAACCTTTAGGTAACGTTCCCCTAACGTTCTCTTAACGTTGCAACCTTTAGGTAACATTCCCCTAACGTTCTCTTAACGTTGCAACCTTTAGGTAACGTTCCCCTAACGTTGCAACCTTTAGGTAACATTCCCCTAACGTTCTCTTAACGTTGCAACCTTTAGGTAACGTTCCCCTAACGTTCTCTTAACGTTGCAACCTTTAGGTAACGTTCTTTTTTACATTCCCCTAACCTTTAAAAAACTTTAACAATTTTATTGTTACTTTAAACTGTCTGTGCATGAGCAAGATTGAATCATTATATATTAGCAGGAATGAATGAGCAAACTTGATGGGATTTAAATATAATAATACTTTAATATACAATTTAAAATGAACAATAAAAGGCCTAAAAATATAATACAAGAATCAAAAATCAATTTTATACAGTTTTAGTATACAACTATACAAATAAGACATAATATCAATACAAGTACAAATGGAGTGGGATGAAGAGTGCAAAGTAATAGTGCAAATGTAGTGTGCAAGATGCATATTGGAATGATAAAGTATGTAATGTTTAGGTTGGATTTGTACACTGAACCAGAGAATGTCTAATAGGAAGAGAATTGGCACTCTCTGCTTACTTCCGGTTTCTGGACTGGCTGCAGTAACACGTCTCTGTCCATGCGGGGGCATTCACAGGCGAGTGCAGAATGAATGGAGGTCTATGGCGAAATACCCATCAAAATCCACTTTTCTCAGGATATAATTTTTTGTCTAGTAATTTGAATGTTGTATTTCAAAGGAGATGCAAAGAAATTACACATTGCTGGGTGTTAGATTTTTTAGAGTCACTTATTTACTTTAAAAAGTTTTTTAAAGTGTCAATGACGTCATACACATCCTCGACCAGAGATACTGCTTTACGGCAATCCTTCAGTCACTATGGTGCTTTCGCGCTCTGCACTTTCTTTTCTCTCGAGGCATCGAGAACACAGCTGACACAGGTAAATACACGTGCTAGAAGAGTTTTTGTTTTGTTTTGTTTGTTTCTGTTCCCTCTTCGGATGCCACGATACCATCAAGCGGTATCTCTGGTCGTAATCAGTCCTTCACTGGCCAATCAGCGTTCATTAGCAGAATGCTAGCGTGTTATGGGCATCAACAACTCTACCTGTAAGAAATCGAAAGGACATAAGTACTCGTTCATTCAACCTTTCGACCTATAACCCATGTTGAACTTGCAAAACCTACAATAAAATCTGAGATTTCTCAACGGCAATCAGGTGAAAGAGACACATTTAGCCGCCTAGCCACATAGACTCCCATTCAGTCTGCACTCGCCCCTGATCACCTCCAGTGGAATTCTAATGGAACTGCAACCAAGATCGATACAATGGAAGTGCCAAGGCTCTCCGTAGACGGGCTCTGACTGAACTGAGCCACTTGTTAGAAGCGGTTGTGAAATGTGAAATGAAAGAAGTGAATTTACGTAGTTGTGAAAATCGTTCTATTGATAGATTCTTGTTTTAAGTATTTTCACCTAATACAGTTAAAAAAACGAAATCAAGCACAAAAGTATTGTTTTTAGCTAAATTGATATCAGCCTAAAAATAAATATATTCTCTTGCTATGCTGTTTATCTTACTTCGATTTCATAAGACCAATCATTTTTGAGTGAATCGAAATCAAGTGACTGTAAACCTTAATATGCTACGTCAAAAATTTAAATGGAGCTGGTTTAAATAAACATTTCAAAACCACACACAGAACAACCAAAAACAACCAAACAGGAACGTTGTGTGGAGGTACAGTGCAACCACAGGAGAACGTTTTAGTTGGTTGGTTCCCTTAACGTTTAGGGAACGTTATAACCCTGAGGGAATGTTCCCTAAACGTTAGTTTTTGGTTTGGTTCGAACCATAAACTAACGTTCCCTAACGTTCCCTAAACGTTCTGTGTTAGTGGGGATGTCTTCTTTCAGACTGTGGTGAAAAAAAGTCCGAAATACACATTTAGGTCTTTATTTTACTACACTTTGTCTGTTTGCGTCTGTAGATTTCGCGTAAATTCAATAAAAGTTGTAGTTGTAAATCCTCCTGCCGATCCGCGATCTCTGTCTGCTCTGTCATCACAGGCACCGCTGGAAAGCTCTCTCTTCACTGTACAATGCTGTCGGATCCAAATATGGTCATTTCCTTTTTATCAGCAACCAATCGCGAAAGTAAAAGTGCTGAATGCGCAATCTCATTGGCTGATGATAAATCTTTAAAGCCCGTTTTCTCAAAATGACCTTTCTCTCATACTCCAAGTCTGAAATCTCCACTTCAGTAGCACCTATATACACCAATCTTTCCAGTCTTGTACCTAGTTATATTATGAAGACATTTACAGAGGGATTTGTAAATATATTATTCCTAGCCTGATTTATATAACATTTTATTCCAAAAAACATGGCGAAAATCATTTTTTTAAGGCTATTGACAGTATATTATGATTTACAGGATAACAAAAGTAGATATCCATAAATGCCTCTGTAATTTTTTCCCCATCTAATATGTGAACACAATGAAAATTTTTTTTTTAATCTGGCTTTATCCAATACTCAGATTTAGTTTTTTAAAATATATACAAATTAACGCATATTTAATTAGATATTGCCTAATTTGCATATTTAAACATTAAATTACAGAAAACTTGTAATACATTTTTTTCTCATCTTAATGTAGGTAATCAACTGGGAAAGTTTCATGGTGATATCTGCTAGTTAAAATTTTTACCCTATTCACCTGTAGTGTCTCGCCTTAATTATTTGAATTGTTCAAATGGTGATGCAAGCATAAAATTAGGCAGAAATACTCTTCAGGGAACACTCTTTTGGAAAAAGGTATGTGCCACTCAAAAATTCAGGATGGCCACCATTTTCAAGATGGCCACCATTTCTGTCAAATAGTCATAATGTCTGCTTTGTCTGCCTCCTCTCCTTTGACCTGTCCAGCTTAGTTAAACTTGCCAGGGATATAAAATCCCCGCCGGCATAGCTCTCAGGTTCATTGGAGTTCATACACAAGCCTCTCCACCATGGCAAGGTGTAGTCCACAGAGAGGAAAGGGCCACTGTTAGAAAAAAGGATACGCTGCTGGTACAGGTTGCACATACAGTGGGGAGAACAAGTATTTGATACACTGCTGATTTTGAAGGTTTTCCTACTTACAAAGCATGTAGAGGTCTGTAATTTTTTATCATAGGTACACTTCAACTGTGAGAGACGGAAACTAAAACAAAAATCCAGAAAATCACATTGTATGATTTTTAAATAATTCATTTGCATTTTATTGCATGACATAAGTATTTGATCACCTACCAACCAGTAAGAATTCTCACAGACCTGTTAGTTTTTCTTTAAGAAGCCCTCCTGTTCTCCACTCATTACCTGTATTAACTGCACCTGTTTGAACTCGTTACCTGTATACCTGTCCACACACTCAATCAAACAGACTCCAACCTCTCCACAATGGCCAAGACCAGAGAGCTGTGTAAGGACATCAGGGATCAAATTGTAGACCTGCACAAGGCTGGGATGGGCTACAGGACAATAGGCAAGCAGCTTGGTGAGAAGGCAACAACTGTTGGTGCAATTATTAGAAAATGGAAGAAGTTCAAGATGACGGTCAATCTCCCTTGATCTGGGGCACCATGCAAGATCTCACCTCGTGGGGCATCAATGATCATGAGGAAGGTGAGGGATCAGCCCAGAACTACACGGCAGGACCTGGTCAATGACCTGAAGAGAGCTGGGACGACAGTCTCAAAGAAAACTATTAGTAACACACTACGCCGTCATGGATTAAAATCCTGCAGCGCATGCAAGGTCCCCCTGCTCAAGCCAGCGCATGTCCAGGCCCATCTGAAGTTTGTCAATGACCATCTGGATGATCCAGAGGAGGAATGGGAGAAGGTCATGTGGTCTGATGAGACAAAAATAGAGCTTTTTGGTCTAAACTCCACTCGCCGTGTTTGGAGGAACAAGAAGGATGAGTACAACCCCAAGAGCACCTTCCCAACCGTGAAGCATGGAGGTGGAAATATCATTCTTTGGGGATGCTTTTCTGCAAAGGGGACAGGACGACTGCACTGTATTGAGGGGAGGATGGATGGGGCCATGTATTGCGAGATCTTGGCCAACAACCTCCTTCCCTCAGTAAGAGCATTGAAGATGGGTCTTGGCTGGGTCTTCCAGCATGACAACGACCCGAAACACACAGCCAGGGCAACTATAAGGAGTGGCTCCGTAAGAAGCATCTTAAGTTCCTGGAGTGGCCTAGCCAGTCTCCAGACCTGAACCCAATAGAAAATCTTTGGAGGGAGCTGAAAGTCGGTATTGCCCAGCGACAGCCCCGAAACCTGAGGGATCTGGAGAAGGTCTGTATGGAAGAGTGGGCCAAAATCATACAATGTGATTTTCTGGATTTTTGTTTTAGATTCCGTCACGCACAGTTGAAGAGTACCTATGATAAAAATTACAGACTTCCACATGCTTTGTAAGTGGGAAAACCTGCAAAATCAGCAGTGTATCAAATACTTGTTCTCCCCACTGTATCTGCGAGATGGAAGGTGGAAGGACCATCAGAATTGAGACTGGTTTCAACAATATAGGTGACCAGTTCAGAAAGAGCCATAAGAAAGATGGCTGGTTGAATCGTTTCACTCTGTGACTCTTTCTCAAGCCTTCTGAGGTGGAGTTTCTCTCTGTTGTAAAGATGAATGAGACACAAATGATGGTATTTCAGCTCCTGTGCAATGGCATCAGCACCACTTAGTTGAGACAATAATTTAGCATCATTCAGTGTTTGTGCACATTCATGTAGTCTGTCATTCAGTTGCAGTGTCATTACCTGATGTAGGTCAGATTCAGGAGATATGTTATCACAAAGAAAGCAAACCTGATCATCTAGACTTTTCTGCATCATGGTTCTGCAATGCTTTGTTTGGCCTTCATCTGTCTCACTACATTGAGCATCGGATTGTTGCTTCTGGGCACTAAGTAACTTTGTGTTGTTGAACCGAAGTCGACAATTGTAGTGATACTTTGCTTGGTTCCTTCTCAAAGTAGCTTCTATACCACCACCTTCATCCAATCGTTCCAGGTCCAGGGTCATTGGCATTTTGTTCATCTTGTGAAAGAGTGGAATGTTGGTGGCAATCATTTTATAGCCATCATGTTGAGAAACATGATGGGTAGGTGGTGATTGGAGGGGTTCCTTTGTGTCTGTCTGACAAAGACAACATTTCATCCAATCAGTTGGCCTCTTGGCTGACATGGGATTTTCATTTGCCATTTTGGAGGTTTGTTGTCTGATTAAGGCCGAGGGGTTATCCTTTTACCACCTCAATCATAGACATAGTACACATTCAGGTATGGGATACAACTAGGTACGGGTCACCTACACCTAGCCCAATCATTCATCCAGTGCCATTTAAGTCCCGTGTGATCTGTACACCTTCCAGGTAAGCATACATGAACAAGTCATGTATTACCCTTGGCTCGGCTCTCCTACGCTGGCACAACCTGTCAATTCAGGTGCGGCTATCTAACTACATCTATTACTAGCTAATTGATGAGGGGCTGTTAGACAGCATTTGGGACACTAAACTTAGCTATACTATTACTACTAGTCAAAAACTACAGTGTAAGTAAAACTAGATCAGCTGACACTGAACCCCATGCTGAGTTCCACAGCAGTGAATTCACCAGTGTGCCCTGGTTGTGTAATGACATTCACTCTATTAAACAAAACCTTCCTTAACACTTTAAATTGAGCTCTGACAGAAATAGTGGCCATCTTGAAAATGGTCGCCATCTTTTTCCATGATAATGTTCCTTTAAGAATATTTGTACCAAATTTCATGATAGCATCACCATTTGAAATTTTTTTTTAAGGATTCAAGAAAAATGGCGGCCATCTTGAAAAATGGTTGCCATCTTGAATTTTTGAGGGACAAGCACCGTTTTCCAAAAAAACATTCTGAAGAGAGTATTTTTAAAAAATATGTTATGCCTACATCACTGTTTGAACGATTGGCATAATGAGCATTTGACAGAAATACCGGCCATCTTGAAAAAATGGCCGCCATATTGAATTTTTGGATGGCCAACGCCTTTTTCCCAAAAAGTGACCCTTAGAGAGTATCTGTGCCAAATTTCATGCTTTTATACCAATTTGAACGATTCTCTTGAAATATGCCATTAATCTGCTGCACTAATGGAAATAAAAAGGCTTCCTTTTATAGTACAGTTGCACTTTACTTACTGAGAATGTTCAACGGGATCTCATGAGAATACGTGTGTATTTTTATGTAAAGTGTAATTCTACCATACATAGCCTACATTTACTTACGTTTTATACACACAGAAACGTAATACTGACGTACACAGCACTAAAATGTTTACGTATTAAAAGCACAAAAACGATTAGCCTACATGCAGTTAAACAAGAATACACTTTAAAACCTTAAAAATACCTTATTTAATCGTTTAACCATTTTAATATTTAGTTTATTTACAGTGAGACACAAAATGCGTTTTCTCTAATAGAACAATAATACACCAACACCCAACATAAATTCATAAAAGACATCAATTTTATTATACTTGATATAATCCAAATCTTTAGAATCCATAAGTTTGCAAGAAAGAGATCCAAATTCAGCCCTTTATCCAGTGAGTGATCTTCATCTCCATTTCACAGGCTATCACAGCAGCGCAGTCCGTAACTGTCAAATCCCGCGCTCGTGATGAATTCAAATTCAAAAATTGCGCCCTCAAGAAGCGTTACGACATGTTTTACGGCAGTGATATCAAACGCTCATTGGCTCTCGCCTGTTCGTCCATGTTCGTCACAGATTGTAGTAGTCGTAAACTACATTTGAAATGGAGAAGCGCGCGTGCCTTCACACAGAGCGAAGCCGGATTAATAACTTAAATTCTGCTCTGTACCTCATTCAAAACTATTATATACTGAAAGAGAGGACTGTGACTGCAACACATCGTCATGTGAATGACTTTTGGTACTGGTTGTGACATTTTCGCAATAAATAAATGATTGTAATTACACATATGTTGTTTTTCTTCAGAATTGTAGCCTATGTAGTTTTCTATGGGGTTATTATTGTTGCAATATTCCAAATAAATAGATTAATATTCACAAATAAATGTAAAGAGATTCACAAAAATGTATCGAATTCACAAATAAATAGATTAAGATCCACAAATAAATGTAAAGAGTTTCACAAAAAAGTATAAAATACACAAATAAATAAAATGAGATTTGCAAATAAATAAAATATTTACAAATGTTTTATTATTTTACAAACACAACTCTGCCTGGCATTTATTTGTGAGCCGCTTTCTGTGCATTTGTAAATCGCTGCACACATTTGTGAATCCTCAAGCATTTGTGGATTTTGAAACACTTCTAGCGTCAATGTGCAGACAAATCCACAAATAAGTAGACTCCACCCACCGTGTACTCAGGCCAATCAGATAACGGCCACATTGAGCTGGCCAATCGTAGCACATTCTCACTTCAACCAATCACGTTTGGCTTTACACTGGGTGATCTTGCTCTGAAATAATTGCTCATTCATCATTCATCTGCATTTGCTCAAATAGGAAATGTACGCGTAAAGGCCCATAAAATATGTTTAAAATTTGGATTTTGTTAGAATTACACCATTAGACTGCTTGTCAAGCCAAGCCACAATTTTTATGAGCCTTGAAAAAAGCCAGAGAAACAGCACTTTACATCTCTGTTATGGGAACAACGTGTTATGGACGCGTCATGTTTTCAAGATAGAACAGAAAAGCATCAAGTACCTGACTAATGAATAACTGGGTTCAACCCATAAATAGCTACACAAGTTTTTAATTTGCATTGCAAGATTTTTATCTTGCAGCATCGACCTCAGTAGGCTACTACACGCTGATGCTGAGGCTCGTGTACTGTTACATATTGGGTGGTCATTTGGGCTCATATTTGGTATTCTACATGACATTTATTTATGTCCTATTTGTCACCGCGATTGTGCTTTAAAAGGTAAAATCGTATGTTCTGTAATTTCTTGCATCGTGTCTACCCCGTGAGAGGCTATCTACACTGGGCAAACTGAATGTGCAAAACATTTACATCAGAAGAAGTGCGGGCATCCGTTTACTATCATTGAATGCCCCGAAATCAGGATACTATCATGAAATATGATTTTTCAAGTAACCAGCACTAGTCAATAAGTAGGCTACGATCAGAGCCATACACGATTATGCAGACATGTACAGTAGCTAAGCAGACGTCACATAGGGAATATGTGTTAAAATTTCAAACGTGCTAGTTTTACATTATTTGAAACTGCTACAGCAGCAGTGAATATAGTGCCTATTTGCTTTTGACACGCTGTGTCGCGCCTCTTGCCGGTGTAGAGACTGTTCATGATGTTTGGGATCTCTGATTATCATAATTCCCTGAGTGTATCCTGATGGAAATATAAAGAGGCCTTAAACTCCAACAATCTTTTGAAAACAGAGTGTTTTTACCACACAAACAGTTCAGCGCTACTAATGCTCCTTTGCCTTTCAAGGATGCAAGAATCATTTCCCGCCCTGAGTGTAAAGCCAAACGTGATTGGTTGAAGCGAGAACGTGCTACGATTGGCCAGCTCGATGTGGCCGTTATCTGATTGGCCTGAGTACACGGTGGGTGGAGTCTACTTATTTGTGGATTTGTCTGCACGTCGACGCTAGAAGTGTTTCAAAATCCACAAATGCGTGAGGGGATTCACAAATGCACAGGAACCGATTCACAAATGTGTGCAGCGATTTACAAATGCACAGAAAGAGGCTCACAAATAAATGTCAGGCAAAGTTGTGTTTGTAAAATAATAAAACATTTGTAAATATTTTTTTATTTGCAAATCTCATTTTATTTATTTGTGAATTTTATCATTTTTTGTGAAACTCTTTACATTTATTTGTGGATCTTAATCTATTTATTTGTGAATTCGATACATTTTTGTGAATCTCTTTACATTTATTTGTGAATATTAATCTATTTATTTGGAATATTGCAATAATAATACCCCCATAGTTTTCTATCTTTGAAAATTACGTATTAATACTACGTATTAATGAGACCAGGCTGGAATGTTTTAGTTAAGTTGCAGAACACACATGGTAAAAGTTTGTGATTTCAAAAATGTTTAAGCAGTAGCAAAGGATGTGGTAAGAGTCTGGTAATACAATAGAAATAAACAAGGCTTCCTTTTACAGTACAGTTGCACTTTACTTACTGAGTAAATTGTCATGTTTTCCTTGGTAACGTTGCAGGACATACGAGGTAAAAAATTGTGACTATATGGAAAAGGGAATGATCAGGTTATATGGTACAATTCCGGTAATACCATGGAAATAAACAAGGCTTCATTTTACAGTACAGTGCACTTTACTTACTGAGTAAATTGTAAAAACATCTGCAAGAACATACCCAGTATTTAAGATGTGCTATGACATTAGGGAAAACGATACTTGGTTACTCACGTAACCTCGGTTCTCTCTAGAGAGGGAACGAGTATTGCGTAAGGAACTTACGCTACGGGAAAAGTCATCTTTTCTCGAGATACTGAAGCCAAAAATTATCCTAATTTTTCATATTTTGTCAACGCAGTGCTGCAGGCGGCACAGCAGAGCTAGAGCGGGCAATACTGCGTGCTCATTGGCTGCCGCGCGGCAACTGCTTAAGCCTACCAGTGAGCCCCGCGTGACGTCACGCCCAATGAGGGCGCGTGCGCCCTCGCGCGTCACAGCCCGCCAGAAGGGGCGGCGTCAGAGCGTATAAAAACAGGGCTCGGAGGCTTAACTCTCTGGTTTCTGTCGAATGAAGCGACATGAGCTCGGGGCGCAAGCACGGCAGGGAACGCAATACTCGTTCCCTCTCTAGAGAGAACCGAGGTTACGTGAGTAACCAAGTATCGTTCTCTTACGAGAGGTTCTCTCGTATTGCGTAAGGAACTTACGCTACGGGAACCCTTTGTCAACGCCGTGCGCGCCATGCATCCACACACAACTCCAGGGGGGGAGCCCGGGGAGTGAAGAGTGGGGAGAGAGGTGGCCAGCAATGCGGGCCAACACATGTACATAAGCACCCATAGGGAGAACAGAGCGTCACAGCCGGTCTGTATATAAGAGCTTTCCCTGAAAGTGCGGCTCGACCAGGAAAGTCAAATCTAATATCCAGCCTGCGAAGAGCAGTGCATGAACATGATTTTAGACTGCGAGAAGTTTAGCCTGCAGGGCGGGAACTTCCAGGTTATAAAACCTAACAAATGTAGACGGGGCGGCCCAGCCCGCTGCCGTACAAATGTCATGAATGGAAATCCCACTGGACCATGCCCACGATGAGGCAACGCCTCTGGTGGAATGAGCCCGTATGCCCAGAGGGCACTGCAGGTTTTTGGACGCATATGCTGTCGCGATAGCATCCACTATCCATCTGGATAACGTCTGTTTCGAGGCGGCGAGACCCTTGGTGCGCCCACCAAACGAAACAAAGAGCTGCTCTGAGAGCCTGAAGGCTGCAGAGCGCGTAATATAAAGCCTTAACGCCCTGACGGGGCAAAGGAGATTATTATCGACCTCGTTGGCTGCCGGCGGCAGGGCTGAGAGGGAAATAACCTGTGCTCTGAAAGGAGTGCCCAACACTTTAGGGACATAGCCATGTCTGGGTTTGAGAATGACTAACGAGTCGTTAGGTCCAAACTCGAGACACGACGCGCTAACTGATAGCGCATGTAAGTCACCCACGCGTTTTACTGAGGCAAGGGCCAGCAGAAAAACGGTTTTGAAAGTGAGGTATTTGAGACCCACAGAGTCTAGCGGCTCGAAGGGAAAAGCTTTAAGGGCCTCCAGGACCAAAGACAGATCCCATATCGGAACCGAAGGCGGGCGCGGAGGGTTCAGCCTCCTGGCGCCTCGCAGGAAACGGGTGACGAGTTCGTTTCTTCCAAGTGCGCGGCCGCGCGCCGAGTTGGCGAATGCAGCAATCGCCGCAACATACACCTTGAGCGTGGAGGGGGACCTGCCCGCGTCCAAGAGCTCTTGGAGGAAGTTCAGAACCTGTGGAACCTCACAGGACTGAGAGTTCAAACTCTTCCCTGTACACCATTTATTAAACACTGACCATTTAGACGCATAGAGCCGCCTCGTCGAGGGGGCTCTGGACTGCGAGATCGTGTTAATTACCCCTTCTGGCAGATCAACGAATATTCGTTGATTACCCACGCATGCAGAGACCAATGCTCTGGATGGGGATGCAGAATTGATCCTCGTGCTTGAGAGAGAAGGTCTCTCCTCACCGGGATCGGCCACGGGGCTGTGTCTGACATGTTCACCAGCTCCGGGAACCAAGGTTGGTTTTCCCAGTGCGGGGCTATGAGGAGCACTGCGCAGCGCGTTTCCCTGATCTTCGCTAATACCTGAGGCAGCATAGAGATCGGGGGGAAAGCGTACAACGGGACCCTGGGCCAGGCCTGGGCCAGCGCGTCCTCGCTCTTCGAAAAGAACCTTTTGCACTGAGCGTTCTCGCTTGTGGCAAAAAGGTCCAATTTCGCTTCGCCGAAGCGGAGCCACAACGTCTGTATCGTCTGGCTGTGTAACGCCCATTCCCCTGGGGGAACATTGTCCCTGGACAGTCTGTCCGGGCCGTCGTTCAGGTGCCCGGGCACGTGCGCGGCTCTCAGCGAGCGCAGCGAGCCCTGAGCCCAGACCAGAAGGCGTTCTGTTAGAGCGCGCAGGGCTCTGGATCTGAGTCCGCCCTGGCGGTTCACGTAGGACACCACTGACATGTTGTCTGAGCGAACTAGCACGTGGTGTCCCCGCAAGTATGGGAGAAAATGCTTCAAAGCTTTCTCGACCGCTAACATCTCCAGACAGTTTATGTGGAGGTCCCGCTCTGGACCCGACCAGGGGCCGCAGATTGGTCTGCCTTCGTAAAGCGCTCCCCAACCCATGTGGGACGCGTCTGTCGAGACCACTTTGCGGTGTGAGATGGCTCCCATTGTCACTCCCTGACGGTACCATTCGGGCGCTAACCAGGGCTGCAGGGCTGAGACACAGACCTGAGTCACGCTGATTCGAACGCTGCCCGAAACCCACGCTCCGCGGGGTACTTTCGATTTCAGCCAGCATTGTAGCGGGCGCATACGAAGTAAACCCAGCCGTAGGACCGCTGCGGCTGATGCCATATGGCCTAACAGCCTTTGGAAACGTTTCAGAGGGAGGTATCTGCCCTTTTGGACGGATGCGGCGAGGTGTCGAACACAGCGCGCGCGCTGTTCTGACAGCCTGGCAGTCATCGCCACCGAGTCCAGTTCTATTCCCAGGAAGGAAATAAACTGACTGGGGATGAGTGAGCTCTTGTCCCAGTTCACCGAAAGACCCAGGCTTTCCAGATGACTGAGAAGCGCTATCTTGTGAGAGATGAGCTCCTCTTTCGACTGCGCTAGAATGAGCCAATCGTCCAGATAGTTCAGGATTCGCATGCCCTGTTTTCTCAGGGGAGCGAGAGCTGAGTCCATGCACTTCGTAAATGTGCGGGGTGCTGTGGACAGGCCGAACGGCAGAACGGTATATTGATACACCTGGCCGTCGAAGGAGAATCTCAAGAATGGCCTGTGACGGGGTATAATCTGGATTTGAAAATACGCGTCCTTTAGATCGAGAGATATAAACCAGTCCCTCGGGCGAACTAGCGCGAGGATCTGCCTGGTTGTAAGCATTTTGAACGGCCGTCTCATGAGGGCTCTGTTCAAATGTCTCAGATCTAATATGGGTCTGAGCCCGCCGTCCTTCTTGGGCACGAGGAAATAACGGCTGTAAAAGCCCGCCTCGGTCAGAGAAGGAGGGACTCTCTCTATCGCCTTTTTTCGCAGCAGCTTCGCTATCTCTGCGTGCAGCAGATGGGCTGCTTCTGCGTTCACTTTCGTTTCGGTCCGGGCTATAAAGCGCGGGGGCCGGCGACTGAACTGTAGCGAATAGCCCTGTATTACCGTGTCCAGCACCCATGTCGACACACCCGTAATAGCCTTCCATGCATTCGCACTCATAGCTAGGGGTCGAATGGCCTCTGAGTCCCGACCGTCGCATAGCGCGGGACGAGGAATCTGCAGTGGCGGGCGCGCACTGTGCGCTGAGACAGTGCCGCGGGACGGGGGCTCGCTGATAGCAGTGACCAGCCGAACTGCGCTGGGAGAGCGCGCGTGAGTGTTTACAACAGAGTGTGAACGCGGGGGAGCGGGCACAGGACTCTTTATTAAAACACGGCCGGTGGCGGTGGCGATATTTGAACCCTGAATGTGTGAGACAGAGCGAGCAGTGTGTAGTTGTGAGCACTCGTGAGCGGGCACATTTCCTACACTTATTACTCGAGCGGCAAGAGCGCGCTTTATGCGAGTGTGCTCTGTGGGGTACACAGGGGGATTTGTGCTTGTGTGTAGAAATGAACACTGGGTTGTGGGCATATTCATTACACTCATAACACTGTCGGCCTGAGCCGAACGGCCAGATATTATGCTCATCTTGTGATTTATCTGGGTCGCCGTAAAAACGGCGTTTGAGTGCAGGCGAGCGAGTCGACAGACTGGCTCGTTGGCTGCTGAAAACACTACTGCAGTAGCCTTCTTTAAGGGGACTGGCAGAGGATGACAGATGAGTTTTGACGGCGGTCCGGCCGCAGCGGGACCCGCCCGTCTTTTCCTCCCGACGAGTGCTAGGAGGACTTCGCAGGCTCGGGCTTCAGCGAGACTCGAGGCCGAGGCCCTCGCGGGGGCGGCGGCCTGCGCTGGCTGGATGAGCGGGACCTAGGACGGCCGCGCTGGCGCTGCTGTGTGGTCGGAGGGCGGGAAGTGCGCTGGTTAGAACTGCGTGCAGGAGGCTCTGTGCTAGAGCGGCCTGCAGCGGAGCTCGAGCGGCGAGGCAGGAAGAGGCTCATAGCCTGTGATGCCTTCTGCACCTCCGTAAACCGGTCCACGAGGCCACTCACTGCTGGTCCGAAGAGGCCGGTGGGGGAGAGCGGGGCGTTGAGGAAGACGGACCGCTCTGATTCTCCCATATCGGCTAGCGTCAGCCACAGGTGGCGCTCTGTGACGGTGAGCGAGGCCATTGAGCGACCGATAGCTTGTGCAGCTACCTTGGTAGCGCGGAGAGAAAGATCTGTCGCGCTGCGCAGGTCGGTCAAGGTGGTCTGGTCGGGGCCCTTCTCGTCCAGCTGGCGGAGGAGGTCGGCCTGAAGGACCTGAAGGACCGCCATAGTGTGCAGGGCTGAAGCGGCCTGTCCGTTAGCCGAGAAGGCGCGGTGGACGAACGCCGAAGTAGTCCTGCAGGCCTTGGACGGGAGGGCAGACTTTGAGCGCCATCTCGCGGATGGGGGGCAAAGGTGCGCTGCGACCGCCTGTTCGACCGGAGGGATGTTGTTGTATCCCTTCTCCGCGGCTCTGTCCACCTGGGAGAGAGCAGCTGAGGCTGAAGAGCGGAGCCTGGCCGAAACCGGAGCGTTCCACGCTTTGGAAAGTTCCTTGTGGAGCTCGGGCAGAAAAGGCGCTGGTCTGGAGGCTGTAGACTGGCGGCGGTTGGGCAGGAAGCATCCATCTAGCCTGTTCGGTGGAGGCACCGCAGGCGGGGACCACTCGAGGCCTAAGCGCTCGACTGCCGTTGTGAGGAGGCGGAGAAGCTCGGCGTCCACACCGGTATGGGTCCTGCCAGACACTCTCGAAGACGAGGCGGAGCGGAGTGAACCGGACCACTCTTCGCTGTCTGACGCCAGAAGAGAACAGCTGTCCAGAAGCGCGTCCACTTCCGCTTCATTGTCAGAGGCGACGGCATCGCGGGCCGTAGCCGGCGGCTGCGCGTCGGGAAGCGGGGGAGGCGAGGGAGAGAGCGAGGCTCGCGGGAGGTGTTCCGGCGATGGCCTGACTCGAATCTCCGGCTCCGGTGGTCTCTGCGAGCGGCGTTTCTTCTTACGCGGCCCGGAGACAGTTGGAGCGGGCTCTGCATTGAACAAGGCGAGTCGAGCCCGCAGGGTCGACATCGGCAGTTCCTCGCAGAATTCGCAGCCGCCCGTAGACAAGGCAACGGCTGCATGGTCTCGTCCCAGGCAGAGAGCGCAGATCACGTGGCGGTCTCTGTCGCTGAGCGGAGAGCGGCATGAACCGCATGAAACTCGAGGCATTTTGAAACAAACGCCTTGCTCTTTTAGTGAGTGCTGCAAGAAAAACACACACAAGGCAAGCGAGAAAGGATATATCGCCGGATAGCTGAGCTGGCACGGCAGGCTGAAGGCGGCGAAGATTCGACCTGCTTCCTCAGGCTGTCCTAGGCTGGCTCGTTGCTGGTTTCGACGGCGACGGCTTCTCTCAGAGTGCAGCGATGCGGAGAGCTTCGCTGAAGAGACAGAAATCAGAGAGTTAAGCCTCCGAGCCCTGTTTTTATACGCTCTGACGCCGCCCCTTCTGGCGGGCTGTGACGCGCGAGGGCGCGCGCGCCCTCATTGGGCGTGACGTCACGCGGGGCTCACTGGTAGGCTTAAGCAGTTGCCGCGCGGCAGCCAATGAGCACGCAGTATTGCCCGCTCTAGCTCTGCTGTGCCGCCTGCAGCACTGCGTTGACAAAATATGAAAAATTAGGATAATTTTTGGCTTCAGTATCTCGAGAAAAGATGACTTTTCCCGTAGCGTAAGTTCCTTACGCAATACGAGAGAACCTCTCGTAAGAGAACTGTTCCTGCGGGGTAGTTACCAGGTAAGTGTAAGGTAAATTATTTGATAAACCCTCTATAAAAGGGTGTAGCAATGAACAACAACTAAGACAAGGTAATTTATTGGAAACTACCGTCTTAATTTCAAGATAGTAATAAATAAACATGGACTGTTACCAACATAACCCTAGGATAACTACAAACCTAACTTGAATTAATGGGTAATACTGGAGGTGTTTCTAAAAATTGTCTTCTTACATTCTGAGGAAGTACACAATTAAATCTGAGTTATTACCAACCTAAACAGGTAACGAGTACACAGTACTTTGTTGAGTTAATATTTAACAGTGGTGTTTTTTTTCCCTGGTAGTTTCTCTGTAATTGCATACTAATCACCTTAAGTAATTACACACTAAAATACTATAATTTACCATATGCTTACCAGGTAAATACTTAGTAATTAGTTTGTAGTTTCTCTGCATTTACATACTTGTTACCTGTAGTAATTACCAATAACCAACTATAACTTACCATATATTTACCCGGTAAATACCTAGTAATTAGTTTGTAGTTTCTCTGCATTTACATTCTTGTTACCTGTGGTAATTACCAATAACCAACTATAACTTACCATATATTTAACAGTTAAATACCTAGTAATTAGGGGACTGTAAAAGGAAGGGTTACCTAAATATTTTAGGTTTTACGGGCGTGATCTAAAGATTACGGTAAAAAACTGGCAGTTGTGGTTGCCAGTATTTTACCGTAAAAAATACGGAAGTAATATTTTAGGTTTTATGGCATTGAACTTCAGTTTATGGTATAAAAAAACATGCCAGCTGTTGTTGCCTGTAATTTAAAAATATTGTATTACAAAACAATTTGGGGGGCGGGGCGCATGCGGGCAGTTCATGGAGTAGTCGCCTTTTACAGAGCTCTTCTCCGCTGACACTAGATTTTGAATGTTTTTGTAATTTAAGTACCATCAATTCACTTTACAGGCGATAACGACTTTTTGAGAGTTACCAGTTATCAGTTGTTTTGAGTATTTTGTGAAATTTAAGTGCATTGAGCGCGATTTTCGTTATTCGCTAATTCATTTGGTGTGCGCAAAATGGCGTAGAAGAAATATTCAAAAACCGTTGCAGCTATTAAGGAGGACGCCAATCCAAGTGATCCTATCGCACAGGGAAATGTGAACGCGATACTTGCTGCAATCAAATGGAACAAACGTTCCGTTCATCTAAAGCTCAGAGTGACCTTAACGCTATTCTTAAGTTGAAATATGAATATAACTCTATTTTGAGCGATCATGTCTCTAATTTGTTAATTAAACTTAGGCCCCATCCACACTACTGCATTTTAGTTTAGAAACGGAGAATTAAAACGAATATGATCTCCGTCCACACCAGCGTTTTAGCTGCGTACTAGAATTGATCTCCGTCCACATTAAAACGACTGAAAACGCAGATTATGTGACCATTCACCAACACTGGGCAACACTCTGCGTCATCGTTTCTAAAGTCCTTCGTTTTGACCCGTCTTCACTAAAACGCCCTCCGGAGATTCAAAACGCAAAACGGGGTCGGCAGCGTTTCTAAACTTCTCCGTTTTAGGTCTTCGTTTTTGCCGTTTTAGTCTGGACGGGAGGTGCAAACGTAGCAAAAGGTCTCCGTTTCTAAACGAAAACGCAGTAGTGTGGATGGGGCCTTAAACAGAAACGGTTTGAATTGGGAGATAAGGCAGATAAGCTTCTTGCCAGGCAACTAAAAGGTGTGCAGGCTAGTAGGGCCATTCATCAAATCAAATCTCAGAATGGTAACACATCCTAAAGAAATGAATAATCGTTTTGTTGAATTTTATAAGCAGCTTTACTCGTCCAGCTGTTCTGAACTGAACATTACAAGACAGCAATTCCTTGATTTGATATTTGGACTTTCCAAAACTTAATGAATGTGCTAGAGAGGAATTAGAGGAACCGTTTACTCTCTGTGAAATTTTGGAGGCAATTAATTCCTTTTCTAATGGTAAAGCCTCAGGCCCTGATGGGTTTGGTGTGGAATTCTATAAGGCTAATGCAAATGCAATTGCTCCTTTGTTACTTAGAATGGTAAATCATTCGATTGATCGATATTTCCCGACTCTTTTTATGAGGCACACGTATGCCTTTTGAAGAAAAAAGACAGAGATGTTATGGAGTCTTCTTAATTGCGATCAAAAAGTAATTGCCAAGATTTTGGCCACCCGTCTGAATAAGCATGTGGCGTCGTTAATTCACCCACACCAAACTGGCTTTGTCCCAGGACGATTTTCATTTTTTAATTCACGTCGCCAGCTAAATATTTTGTACAGTAATCAAAGTAAGAGCTCTAAGGCAGCTGTTCTTTCTTTAGACGCTGAAAAGGCCTTCGATCGAATAGAATGGAGTTATATGTTTTCTGTGCTGGATCGGTTTGGCTTTGGTGAGAATTACAAACAAATCATAAAAATGCTTTATTCTATTCCTAAATCTGCAATACTCACTAATTCGGATAGGTCTGCTTTCTTTCCTCTTCAGGGCTGTTGTTTAAGCCCATTGTTATTTGATCTAGCTTTAGAACCCTTGGCCATCCATCTTTGTAATCATTCTGAGATTAGGGGTATATCATGTGGTCATTCTGAGGCTAAACTTTCCTTATATGCAGACGACCTGCTTTTATATTTGAGTGATCCATCTTCTTCTTTGCCATTTTTAATGGAATCCCTTGAGGTTTTTGGCTCTTTTTCTGGTTATTTTGTTAATTGGGAGAAGAGTGTTTTCATGCCCTTGGGTGAAGGGTTGAATGCTCAGTTTCGGAGGTCATTACCCTTTAGAGTAACAGAGGATTAGTTCACTTATTTAGGGTTAATCATTCCGAAAAACAAATTAAATTTAAACAAATTTTCACTCTAAATTTTGCAGAAGCCATAAATAAGTTAAAAATATCTATTGATAAATGGAGGGTGCTTCCGTTATCTTTAATTGGTCGGGTCAATGCTACTAAAATGGTCTCTCCTACCTTGCTTTATCTTTTTCAGAACCTGCCTATATATTTGCCACATTCTTTTTTTAAACAATTAGATTCTGTCATTTTGCCATTTATTTGGGGTTATAAAGCACATCAAATTTCTAAGGACCATTTGCAGAAGCCGAAAGAGTTGGGTGGTCTAGCGCTACCTGTTTTCCGTCGTTATTATTGGGCTGCTAATGCCAGGGCTATGATGTTCTGGTGGCTTAGTGATCAATCTGCTGATAAATTGATGGACACCCAACCCAGGTGGCTGTACATGGAGGCTTGGTCAGTTGTTGGTAGCTCTCTTGCTGCTATTCTTTTTTCGAACCCTGTACCTTTAAAGAAGTCACAATGTAAAAGTGTTGTTGTGCTCAATTCCATTAGAATTTTAAATCAATTGAAGACTGTTTTGAATATCACGTGTCCTTCAGTGCACCAGTCCATTTGTGATTATTTTTTGAAAATACCAGATAAGGTATTTTCACTGTAAAATTTATAAGGAAGGACTGACCATGATTAAGGACTTCTATATTGACGGAAAATTTGCCACTTTCGAGCACTTGTATAAAACCTTTGATCTTTCCCAATCACAATTTTTCCGATATCTACAGGTGCGCCACTACATTAAACATTCTTTTACTGAGTTTCAGGAGTTACCTCAGGATCATTATTTGTATGATCTTTTTGGTCAACCCCCTAATGCCAAACAGTTGGTGACTCGTTTTTTTCGAGTCATTTATCTAATTTTTCAGTCTCTTCAGATCACATCAAAGCAGCATGGGAAAATGAAACCGGAATTAATATCTCAAATGAGATTTGGGAAGAAGGACTGAAGCGAATCCATACCTGTTCTGTTACAGTAATAAGATTACAACTTATTCAGTTTAAAGTGTTGCATAGATTACACTATACCAAATCTAAACTTAATAAAATTTACCCTTCAGTTTCCCCGTTATGCGATAGATGCAAGAGCTCTGATGGGACGCATGCTCATACTTTTTGGTTTTGTCCTGAGATTTCTGAGTTTTGGAAGAATATTTTTCTGTGGTACTCAAACGTCGTTGGAGAAGATATCAGTCCAGATTTGGGGTTAGCTTTGTTTGGATGTTCTGACCCTATATTAGCATTGACACATTCTCAGCAACTGTCTCTTATGTTTGGTATGGTGGTGGCTAAAAGGGTGATCATGGCTGGCTGAAATGGTTGCTGCCCTCAAGCTCGAAAGGATTCGTTTTTCTAGAGTGGATGCTTCTAAAAAATTTGATAAAGTCTGGGGCCCCTTCCTTAGGCATCTTTCTAAGAGTTGAAATATGTTTGAGCCTATATGTAATATGTATAACTTCTCTCTTTTATCTCTTCACTCCATTGTTAATGTTTTGTTTAAGTTTATGTATGGCTTTAAGGTGTAATTTCTCTTTCTATCTGGTGCGGGTTGGGTGGGGGGGCGTTTTTTCTTTTCTTTTTTCTTTTTTTTTTCTTTCCTTTGTTTGTTTATTTTATATATAACATACTTTTTGTATACATTTTGTGCAACTTTGTTTGTCATAAAAGTTATTATAGAGAACTACCAGAGGTTCAGACGTTGATGTTTTATTGAAAATAATAAAGTTTGAAGTCACCATTATGGAGATCAGTGTTTGCTTTAGTTAAACAAAAAGTTTGCCACCATATTTTTTAAGGTAAAATACTGGCAACCACAGCTGCCGTTTTTTACCATAAATTAAAAAAAATAAATAATTAACAGTGCACTGGTTCATTAACCTGTAACCAAAAAGACTAACACACACACCAACACACAGCTTCTTCAAGGTTGGATTTGGCCAGGCTCTAACTATAAACGAGATAATACGTTCTTTCTCTCAATGAGAGGACACTTTAATCTGACGCAGTAAAGGAAAGCTTTAACAAAGAAATGGTCCCTTAGACTTCAATGGCCCCTGTGACTTATAGGGCCCTATCTTGCACCCAGCGCAATTGACTTTGTACACCGACTCATGTATCATTCCTATTTTGCACCCGCGCAAAGTGCGCTTTTCCCTCCACAGAAGCACGTCGCTAAACTAGGGAATGAACTTGCGCTCCCTGGGCGGTTCAGCGCAAAAAAGGAGGCGTGTTCCGGCGCAAACGTTCCTTCATGCTATTGTGCAGGTTTAGAAAACAATTGCGCCACTAACCAGGAAAAAATTGTTTCAAATTTAAAAATGTTAATTTGGGTGGGTTTCTCCATTTCAATGTAACTTCTCTCTTTTACGGCCGTGACAAGAGCGTTGCTCTCCTTGGCTGTGAACCGCTCCTGGTGTGCGCCTGGCAAATCCGCCGTTACAATAGCAATCCGCTATGGAAAAAGCGCGTCTGCTCTTAAAGGGAATGTGAGATGACGCTCTGATTGGTTTATTTCACGTTACACCCAAACCACACCTATGAATAATGAAGCTACTTCAGACCAACCCATTTTAGATTTGCGCCTGGCGCAAGAGTCATTTATCCCGCCAGGAAAATAGCAACAGCGCCCAAGACCCGTCCACAAAGTTACTTGCGCTTTGTGCTTGACACTTGCGTTTCAGACCGTTAAAATAGGGCCCATAGTCTTCAGGGTACCCTAGAAAAACAGATGTATGTATTGACACATGTTGAAGACCTTTTTCAAACACCAAACTTCCATTTCTGGAAGCCGTGCTAAATGAGCAAGCACTGTTATTGTATTCCTGGCATTTGAACCAGACCCTCAGTCACCTCTCAGATACCAAATACAGACATTAGAGAATACATGAAAAGAACAATTCAGTAATCACACTTATAACTACTATAACAAAGTAAAATCTCACAAGCCTAGAGAAGTCATTCAACACATTTGATATTTAGAAGGAAAAATATTGATTATTATTATTGACCTTGATTATAATCACTCCTTAGATATACATTAACCATAATTCCAGAATCCACCCTTCAATGTAGACGTAGCCTAATGGCGCTTTTCCACTGCATGGTACGGCTCGGTTCGGCTCGGGACGGTTCAACGCGGCGCGGAACGGTTCGGCTCGCTTCGCTTTTCCACTGCGTGGTACGACTCGACTCGGTACGGCAAGGTTCGGTTCGCTTTAGCTCGGTTGCTTTTCCACTGCAGTTAGTACCGCTTCAAAGTGGGTGGGACTGATCGTTATAGTTGCCTCTACTGCCATGACATCATCGTAAACGCGAATTTTTCATTCCGTGTTGCCCCATCCAGCTCCTCGGCAACCAACGAGAAGAACGTCTGCACCTCGTCCACTGACCACGATTCAGCCATTTCTTTTTTAAAAGTTTTTTACTTCTTTTTTCAAGCAAATACTTATAAAAACAGGTGCTACAGCGTTGGCTGCTGTCTACTGGCTATTTAAATCTAGCAGATTTAGTGTCTCGTGTCGCAAATACAATGACGCTGGTAGTGGCGATTCTGTCTGACCAATCAGTGATCTGCAGTGTTTTCACATCACATTTTAGTATCGGTACTGTACGCTTGGAACCTTAACAGTACCATTTAAAGCTAGCCGAAGCGAGCCGTACCATGCAGTGGAAAAGCGCCAAAGCGCGCCGTACCGAACCGAGCCGAGCCGTACCATGCAGTGGAAAAGCACTGTAAGAGCATGAATACAAAATAAAATAAAAAAATCAGAAAAATCTCCAGAGCACTGTCACCTTCCGCCATGTTTTCTCGTACAAAAAACCCCTGTAAGTTTCTTTTACTGTTTATCAGGTGTTACTCGCTGAAGTGTAATTATTAGGAGTCTAGTGGTTTTTACAGAGTGTTTATTGGTCAATTAATATCATATGATTCAGTGTTTTGTTGTTGTATCGTTTGCTTACCTGTTGATTTCTGCTGTGTCCTGGTTCATTCCGGTAGTGCGCGTAACCTATAATAGCAGTGGCAGTGGTCATAGCATTTTATGTAACCCTGGTGCTTCACATGTTATAGTTCTGATGTTTATGTGTTGAATGTATGTTTATTATTGTAATAGTTTACTTTGGTTAATACTGTGCTTAGTGTATTTATTTAGCTAGGCAAAAATAAGTTATTGTTTTGATGTCATTAATATAAATGTGCATTGTTGGAATATGGTTAAAATGGTTGTCCTCATATCTGTTTGGTGAGAAAATTACTTATTTAACCAGAGTGTTCGTTTGGTTAAGGGAGGTGGGGAGGCTGCTCTGGACATTTTCCCTTGTGTTTGCCCAGCAAACATTAGTTTTTAAATGTATTTATTTATTTATTTTTATTTTTTTTGTTAAGTTGTACTTTGTACAGATTGCACAATTATTTAATACATTTATAAATGATCTTCTTTTGCTCCCAGCTCGTCCTTAAAAGCAACTTTCCCCAGCCATGATAGTGCTATTAATCTGAATTATTTTGACGTCACAAAAAAAAAAAAAAATCATATATAGAAGGTTTCATGTCATTTACACTAATGCTATGTTAATACAACTACTGATAATAATAATACTAATACTTGTATACTATGAAATCATAGATTCTTACTTCAGAAAATAACTACCGATATTAAACCCCATTTAAAATTGATTATTTTTCTTATATAATTTTTTTTCTTAAATTGAAAAAAAAAATGAACACTTAAAACCATGTAATAGTCATGCAATTTTAATCTTAATTAGTTACATAATTCATTAGTATCAAGACCTTCATTGTCAATGCATAAAAATTATTTTATACCGTAAACTATAATCAATTATCAATCAATCAATCAATCAATAAAAATCAATTGTATACTGTTATGTGTACATTAATTTTGTGTGAAAATTTGATTAAATATAGCAATATTGCAAGTTATTAGCAGTTGTCATCATCACTCTTTCCACAGGTTGTGTTAAGACTGGTCAAATTCAGCGTAACACAGTTTGTGGGTTATTATGGTCTTGGGGACATTGTGGATTGTGTTGTCCTGACAGTGGTCGGTGGAGGCGATGTGCGTGGCACAATAACTTCCTCAGAAGATTCAGATTCACTTAATTTAGACTCATTTGATTCAGAGTTTGAATCCTCTCTGGAACTGGATCTTGAGTCTGATGAATCAAATCCTCTGCGCAAAGGAAACTGGGGATTCAAACAGTTGAAAAAAATGATTATTATTAATAGTGCTGTATGCTTTTGAAAGAAACTGAAGTAGCAATAAAAGTAACATTTATATATATTAGAATATCATAAAAAATAAAAATGTAAAAGAAAACAAATAACTGATACTTACTCGTTTTGAAAAGACAGATGCAATAAGAAGCATCAGTAACATTGCCTGTATTGACTTCATCCTACAAAACAAAAGCGTTTAAAGAGATTAATGTCAAACATTTATTCTCTAAATATTGTTTATCACAGAATAATTTTTTTTACAGAATACACATTTTGCTTGCTCATATTCAGTGATTATTCAGTTACCAGAAATAAACAGAGATTCAAAAGCCATAAATGTAGCATAACTCAAGAGATGAGTGAGTTACCTTGCGCTGATGCTCTCGTCCAGTTACTGTAATGTAGTACTGTAGTACTGTAGTCTGTATTACTCTGGTATCTGTGATAATGTGGCTTAAATACTGGATGGATGTGAATAAACCAGGGCTTGGTCCAGTGAATTCCCATGTAGATGACGTGACAATAAGTCAACATTTGTGACACTTCCGGGTCTATATCAAAACTTTAAAAATGCCTTTCAAAATCCTTTACTTAATCCTCTTCATCCCCATTGGGACATAAAGCTGCCCCTTCAGTGTGTAGTAATCCAAACAATAGTGTAAATCATCCAACGCCGCTGCCCCAATGCATTGTTCAGACAAATCACGCTGTCTGCTACGTGTTTAGCTCGTGAAAAGCTCAGAACTTAAGTGTACTCTATTTAACTTATGTACAGGATTTACTGTACTTTACATCTCAAATCCACGCGTGGGGAATTATGGCATGTGACTTTGGACACGCTCCAGTGCTCGAAACACAGCTTGAGGGATCTTGATGGATCACTGTTTTTTATACTGTATAATACACTGCAAACTCACAATTGAAATGCATTATTTGTCAAATTATTTAAAGTTAAATTATATTTTAAGTTCTTGGGGCAAGGTTGGTGGTGCGGCGGAGCTCTGCGACTGTGTCCCGACATCAGCGTCCCTCAAGAGGTCAACTTGGTAGCTGATTTCACCAAGTACAACATGTTTCTGGAACAAAATTCCCATCAACCAATCGGATTTGAGGGACAAGTTTACAGTTTATTCCAAAGTTTAGGCTTAAAACCAGGGTTTGGTGCTTCTGCATCAGTGTTATTCTCCTATCATTTCCCTCTGATTTTCAGGGATAACTTATGGGTAAGGCTAGGTTTAGGGGGAGGACAAAAGTTTTGGACAGGAATGTCAGGAACGTGTCTAACTCGGCAAAATCAGGACGTGCGGCTTGGCACGCCTGCAACACCACCAGGTTGGCCCACTACCGCTTTGCACACAAGTTTAGATGTAAACTGGCAAGGCTTTAAGAGCAAAGTGGGAGCCTCGCCGGATGAGAGATAACCAGCTAACGATTCCTCCATCCAGGGCATCTTCACATACCCATGTTCCTCCAACCCCTTAATGTTAGCGTAGTTGGACTTGCTGGGTGGGAACATACAGGAAGAAAAAGATTTCCCCCAAGACCTCAACACCTCATCGTAGAGGTCTGGGAGAAACGGAAGGCTTGCAGGAGACGAATGTTTGTGACCTGCCATGAACTACTCGCCTAGCCACCGTCCAGTTTAGATTCAGTCTGACGCTGGTGCAAACAATTACATCCAGTAACTCCTCGTACGTGGGTGACAAGGAAGAGGCGGGCTCAGACAAAACATCCGCCTCAATTCCAGTCACATCTAGTTCCTCTGAACTACAGGGGCCAAGCAACAAGCTCTTCGCCGGATCAGAAGAAACCAGTGAGTGGGCTTACGGATTCAGAGCAAGAGCCTCAAGAACTGGCGAAAGGGAAAGACCCGTCCCAAGCTCGTCTGCCAAATCAAGCTGCGAACCCCATGACCATAAACGCCACCCAAAAGGTGGGAACGAAGCTTTCTCACTGTGAAGTGATCAGAGTGAGCACAGAGCCCCCTCGAGGGCTGACCGCTCATGCTCCACTCCAAGACAAGATCGTAAGTGTCATTTGGTATGATATATCATTCACACGGAGGCGTACACTTCCTAAATCTGCATTCACTCTTTTTGTTTTTTGAGTTCTCTCACATACTTATAGCACATGTACACACAAACAAACAGCTTCCTGAAGACAAAGAACCTGTGTATGTGTTCTCCTTTATACAGTATAGCCAGTTGGTGCACCTATGACTTCACCTGACTTCAGTAACCAATCAAGATTGGCGTTTAGTACACGTGCTTCAGACACCGGCTCACAAGGAGCATTCCCATAGAAGCAACACTATGATACAGTGCAAGTTTCACTTCGAAAGGGAATTTCCCACAAAGCACGTGAACGACAAAGTCATTTTTGCGTCTTCTTGCAGTGGAACATTTACATTATCAAGGGTTAAACTTTTGTGACGATGCAGCACTGGCCCAACTGTCCCGAACATCATTCACATTTTGTTTAAGTTCATGTTCTCATGACATTGTAATGTTAGAATTGATAAAAATGTTACCGGCCTCCTGGCGATTGACAACACTTTATATACTCGCCGATCTTTACTCACATTTGGTGCTTTCAGGCTCATGATAATAAAAAAACCCTGCAAACACAATTAAATAAAATAACTTTCGTCAGGACTTCACTGGAACAGAACATGAAAACCGCATCCACACGGCACAGAGCACTGATACAAACTTCTACACATGATTCACTGCCATAGTTTAAAGCAACACTAAGGAACTTTTCCTGGTTCGGTCGCCCTACAGGTTGGAAGCGGAATTGTCCATTACCGCTGTCATAAATTATTTCATCGCCCGCAGCCTACTGTCGCACGCACGCTCGCTGTTTATCCAGCACCGGCTTTGAAATGAACGATGTCCACAGACAAGGTAGAATATGTTGCATGATTTCATGAAAGTATGATGTATTGCGACATCAGAAACAAAAAAAATCTAAATAATGACTATTGTAACGCTTGATGTAAATATGTCTCATTCGAACTACAGAAACACGACCCGGTTTGGCAAACTTGCATTGTGCATAGTGTGGTTATAGCAGATATAAAAAAAAATATTGCTGCAAAGCGAATCCAGAAATGCCTTTCACCTTGTTACGACTTAATGAACAACTGATATGATTTTGGAAACATTATTTTAAGGTAAAAAATGTTCCTTAGTGTTGCTTTAACATATAGTGACAAACTGTGCTATAAATCCTAAAAAGAATTACACATGCTAAGTATGCATATGTGTTAGTGGATACATTTGGTGTGTTATTGACCTTCATGACCTTAGACACAGTTGTCTTTACATGTCTCATACAGCTATGATGAGAAGAGCAGAATAAAGTTCAAACTGACAATTCTCTTTCTACAAAATATAACTCTTGATTAGTTTGCTTGTATGAGCAAATTAATTAATTACAAAACAAGTAGATGTTTATTCTCTGGAAGACGGGCTAAATGAGTAAACACTGTTACTGTATTCCACACACGGGTCAGACCCTCAGTCACCTCTCAGATACCAAATACAGACATTGCCTGTAACATAAAGACCAGAATAGACACACTGGTTTTTAAGAAAACCACTGGCCTACATGATCAATGGCATGTATCACATACTTCAATGAAAGAAGAAAACATTGTTTTTAGAATTTCATTGTTCATTGTTGTAAGATGTCAGTGGCATGACGTCTGACTGCTGATCCATAATGATGGATATTCAGATTTTACCATGGGATTTTTTGTCTTTGGTATCGTATAGAGTGAGTGTAACAGTTCATATGACCAGAGCAAACAGGTTTAGCAGCTCAGACAGATACTTCACCAGCCCAAAAGACGTCAACGATGACTGAGGATGTGAAACTGTCAGAAATGTAATTTTCTACATGGATGATCTGACATAATCCCATATATAAGCCCCTACATGAATGGTAGAGGTTATAAATAAATTTGAACGACAATGAACGATAAACTCCATTTATAATGTAAAAGTCTCTAAAAACAAAATTCACGCTTATACAGAGGTATAAACTGCTAAAAATATTAACAGAGACGCATATTTTAGCATTTTAATAATAATACATTTGACATGCAACATCATTGTGCAAATAAAATGGTGAATTTTATAAATAGAGTACATTAAAATAGTAGAACATTGCTTGTTTTTGTCAGTCCTTCTGTCTTCAGTCTTGGGAGCTTTTCTGCTTCTTTGGGCGTACAGGTACAGATTCTCCTGTTGTCTCCGCTGGTGAAGTACAATAAAACTTGCCTTTTATTGTAAAATTTTCGCTCTTACACTACCAAATACACTACAACACTGCACTAGCGAATCTACAGAGGCGGCAGCCAATGAGTGCGAGGATTCTCTCTGACGTTCAGACAGTGGCCGCATTTACAATGCAGGACTTGATGCCCAATTCAGATTTGTTGATGTAACACCTATTACAATTGTTACTCAGTTACTAAACTAACTCAGTATATTAATTTGGACCAGTGTTGTTAGGTTCGGCTAAGGAGATCGAGTGTTATGTAAAAACAAAATCACAGAAATGGGATGATTAAAAAAATTTAATTAAGCCGGCTTTACTGACAAAAAAAACAAACAAAAAACTAACAACACAATCAATCAAACAATCAACATACAATTGTCAAAAGAGAGTATACCACTTCCTTTAAAGGGGAACTTGGCAACTATTTCAACTTAATAAAACTGTTTAGAAATCATTTGGATGGTTAAATAACCTGTTCTGATGAGAATGGTGACTTTCCCCGCTCCCCCCAGCATTCCAAACTTGCAACATAGGGACTAACATCCCGGTAAGTTGGAAATAGGAAGTCTTGTGAGAAGTGAGAACAAGCGAGAAACACAAACTGCTTTACGGCAATTCGACATAAACACAAGGTTCTATGATACTGTGTATGATGTATTACCCACCTCGGTAGACATAGCTCCACACGATGAAATTGGCCAGCTCCGATAATAACAACATAATATGAGCAGCGGTAGAAACGGGGACGACGGTGCCGCAAGTGATTTTTACGACAGTGTTGTGAAATATACGCCCCACAGCTGTAGGGGGAGCTCGTTGAGAAAACATGCGACAACAAAAGTGAAAATCAGCGTAGAAATGGCTAGAGTTGCCGTTTTCCCCTTTTAGATAATTGTCCGCTAAAGTTTTTCAGTCCTGTTGTATGTGGTGTGTCTTTAAGTCTCACAAGCCTTTTGTGGAGGAAGTCAAGAAAGTTCAGTCCTTATTTCAAACAAATCAAAGACAACAGTAATCTTTCCACTCTGGTTGAGGCCTTAAAGGAGAAGTTCACTTTTAAAATGAAAATTCTGTCATCATATACTCACCCTCATGTTGTTTCAAACCTGTATGAATTTATTTCTTCTGCTCAACAGAAAGGAAGATATTTAGAAGAATATCAGTAACCAGACAGTTTTTGGGTCCCATTGACTTCCATAGTATATTTTTTTCCTACTATGGAAGTCAATGGGACCCAAAAACTGTCTGGTTACTGATATTCTTCTAAATATCTTCCTTTCTGTTCAGCAGAAGAAAGAAATTCATACAGGTTTGAAACAACATGAGGGTGATTATATGATGACAGAATTTTCATTTTAAAAGTGAACTTCTCCTTTAAATGAATCACTTCCATTCTTGTCTTTGTTCTTTCTTTAGGTTCTTTCATGGAGTTGACTCGCCATCTCAAAAAAACTGAAGAAATCCACTGATGCAGAGATAAGGGAAGAAAAAAAACCTAACCAATTGAATGAGACAAAATTACAAAATAGATCCTGATAGTGTGTCCAGTGAAAAGAAGAAAATAAAATTGAGGGAACTTCTATAAACCAAACAATCTTTTCTGTTCCTCTTAAATTAACAACTTTGTTTTTAATCATATTTTCATCAAACTCTCTATGGATCCATCTTGTGCAGGGTGGCAGAACTTAACTTAACTACAGCTCTGATTGGATAGCTGCATTTGCTCTCTTAAAGGGGTCCTATTTGTTTTTGGGGTATACTAGAATATGTTTTCATGCTTGATTGTTAAAAAAAACATTATTTTTCACATGTTTTACACTATTACAGCTCCTCTCTACCTAGTCTGGTTGAACGCGTCGTTTTCGATGAAGCCCCTCCTTCCGAAATATGGAATGTGCTGTAATTGGTTAGCTGACCCAGTGTGTTGTGATTGGCAGCATTTAGCGCATGTTCGAGAAAAGTGCCGCCCCTTCATAACCCGCGAGATTTACTCAAATGTAAATATTAAGTACAAATAATAAGACATACTTATAAGTTCTCCACATCAGAACTGTACATCAGTTCTCTGATTCTTAAACAACAGATAGTCTTGACAAAATGGGAACGGCTACCTCTTTCAGGAGAAGCTTTTGTGTGTATAGCCTGCATTGTACAATGCTTAAAGAACCCTCGCAAATATAATATGGAATAACTTTAATATAATTCTTTTGTCTGGGTTACACCCTCCCTGCTTAAACGTATGCACGTCCCGTTGCATAGTCTTTTAAAGCACCAATTTATTCATGCAAAATATCATGGGTATCAGCATACCCATGTGCGCAGTCCTGATATGGCGCTGACATCTTGGAACTTGAGTCTGCGCAGTAGCGATCTCGGGACCAGACCTGCGCAGTAGTGAGCAGGAAGTAAAGCCGCGAAATCAACGCTCCGCCCTCACTCTCGCAGAATGCACTCTCCCTGAGTGCACTTTTTTAAAAATTGATAGTAGTACGACAAGAGTCTTGTTAAAATAAAGTAAATACAATCTCCTCAGTCCTCCGAAGATCCCGAAAAAAATGTCCGTTGGTGCTTCAGTGACTACTTCCAGAGCCGTTGAAAAACTGACTACTTCGCTCAGAGAACCCGTCAATCACAGCTGTCAATCATGACGTTACACCACCGTTTTTATAGCATCACGTAACTAAAAATCAACTTATTTTTGAAACAGACACTTGAACTTACATCAGCGTGATAAAAACTATTTAGAAACCACCTTTGGAAAAAAAATATTTGAAGTGTAATTTAATTGTTTAGTTGGTCTCACGTCCTGTTGAATAACACGGGGAGGCGGGGCTTATGACCTATACTAGGACCAGTCACCGGGGGGCGATCGAGACGTTTTGGCTTCACTTTTCAGGGCTTGTGCGGCACGCTTGGGTTTTACACATGCGCAGTAAGGTGAATTTAGCGTTTTCAGGCGTTTTCCAAAAGTTTCTCAACCACACTGAAACGTCGGTAAACTGCCCGAAAAAGCTAGTGTGGATGGAGACCGCTTTTAAATAAAAACGCCGTTTTAAAATGTATCCAGATTAATTAGCTGGATACATTAGCTAGGTCCTTGTTTCAGGTTAAATGATTCTGATTGGCTAAGAAATAGATAAACATAGTAATTTTCTACACATATACAGATAGACTGAAGCATATCTCCATCAATTATGCAGCTGACACTCGGACCCTGAAGTTAGGCACGTCGTGACCGTCCAGGTCACAGATTTGGGTTGCTGGGCACCAGCCTGTCCCAAACTCAGTCAATCTCCAATAATGCCACACTGTAAAAAATGTTCGTAATTAAAACTGTAAAAAAGCAACGGAAAAGACATGTTAATTGCTTAACAGTATGTACCCTTACTATGTACAGTAAAAAACTGTAATAGCTCTCACGGGACATTTCAGTAAAATACTGTTAAATATACAGATTTTGGAAGCACACTGTAAAAAAAAACCTTACTGTTGCATTTACCGTACCTTATCATAAAAAATATGGTAGCATTTTTTAGATTTTACATCATTGAACTAAAATTTACTGGCAGCTGTGGTTGCCAGTACTTTACCGTAAAAATAAAAAAGGTATATGTAAAAAAAAATATGTATGTTTTACGGCACTGAACTAAAGTTTACGGTAAAAAACTGGCAACTGGTTGCAAGCGATTTACCGTAAAAAATATGGTAGTAATATTTTAGGTTTTACGGCCGTGATCTAAAGATTATGGTAAACAAGTAATAAAAACTCAGTGAGTGTTTTAGCGCAATTTTCTGACGTCATGGGATCACAACACTAAGAGATCGTAAATTTTTTCCTGGATTTCTTTTTGTTTTTTTTTTTTTTGTTTTTTTTTTGTGCGTTCCCGAGATTAGACCTTCCTTAACATAATGCCGAAAACCCGAAGTCTCTAGGTGGTCTGGTTGAGGAGGAGATAGAAGTGCAAGATTGGTGCGCACAGACAGAACAGAGATCATGAGTTAACAATCCCAATTTTGTCCGGTGGAAAATTGCGCTAAAAACTGGCAGTTGTGGTTGCCTGTATTTTACCGTAAAAAATATGGTAGAAATATTTTAGTTTTTACGGCACTGAACTAAAGTTTAAGGTAAAAAACTGGCAGCTGGTTGCAAGTGCTTTACCGTAAAAAATACTGAAGTAATATTTTATGTTTTATGGCATTGAACTTCAGTTTATGGTATAAAAAAAAAAACATGCCAGCTGTTGTTGCCTGTAATTTAAAAATATTGTATTACAAAACAATTTGGGGGGCGCATGCGGGCAGTTCATGGAGTAGTCGCCTTTTACAGAGCTCTTCTCCGCTGACACTAGATTTTGAATGTTTTTGTAATTTAAGTACCTTCAATTCACTTTACAGGCGATAACGACCTTTTGAGAGTTACCAGTTACCAGCGATTTTCGTTATTCACTAAAACATTCGGTGTGCGCAAAATGGCGTCGAAGAAATCTTCAAAAACAGTTGCAGCTATTAAGGAGGACGCCAATCCAAGTGATCCTATCGCACAGGGAAATGTGAACATGATACTTGCTGCAATCGGTGCCCAAGGAGATGATTTAAAAAAACTGATAGAGGACAAGATGACAGCTCTAAGTGTTCGTTTGGATGCGTTGGACGCCACGCTGGTTAACTTGCAGTCAGAACAGGCCGGCATTAAACAAAAAATGGCAGAGATAGAAGGTGCCCTGAACGGTACTGATTTATGCCTCGGTGCGGTCGAAAAGGTGTGTGAAGATTTACGTGCGGAAAATTAATCTCTCTGGACTAAACTGAATGACTTGGAAGGACGCTCTCGCAGGCTGAACCTCAAATTTGTGGGAATAACCGAGGGTGAGGAGCGGGGACGCCCCTCTGTGTTCATTTCAGACTTGATCACTGAGCTCTTCGGTCGAGACAACTTCCATAAACCTGTGAAAATTGACCGAGCCCATCGGGCTCTGCTACCCAAGCCGTCTGAAGGCCAGAGACCTCGCACTATTATCGCACGGATCCACAATGATCGGGATAAAGATTTAATCCGTCTGAGCTGTGAAAAGTTTCCTCTGGAATATAAAGGAAAGTGGATTCACATCTTCCCTGACTATACTCCGGAGGTGAAGATTGAAATGGTCCCTGCGTTTTCCAGCGAAACTGACACTGCATCACAACGGGCGGGAGTGCTCTTTTGAATCTCCTGAGGAGGCTAAGAAGTTTGTGGATAACTTGTCGAATGACTCAGCGTAACTTCTATGTGTGACTCTACTCAGCTTGACCTGAGTATGGTCCTCGACTATCTGAAGTGGACTATTTTTGAATCATTTTGTAATTTTCATCGTGGTACGTAATTCAGTTGAATGGTTATTTGCGCGGCGGAGAGCAGCTTTCTTTCTGTGGGTGTGTGTTAGCCTACTCCTTGTGTGTTTCGTTATTTCCACTCTTTTTTGGGCTAAGGTAAGCTAAGTTAGACTTTGCACTCTTGTTGTCTCGAGTTGATGGGGAATACTTGCTGCTTCGGTTCTTGGAGCAGCTGTGGGGAGTTCGTGAGTTCTTTTTTTATGTTTTGTGTTGCACCAGATAATGCTACTCTTGCTACGATTATTACTATTTTTGTGTTTATGTTTTTTAAGATGTTGTATGACTAGTGGCACTATTACTAATAGCAATAGCGATGCTGAAATGAATATTACATTTGTAAGTTGGAATGTAAGAGGAATGGGACACCCGATTAAAAGGGGAAAAGTTTTTGCACAGTCATTGTTGTTGAGTCATTGTCGGCTGATATTATTTTTCTTCAGGAAACCCATATTAGACCCAGCGAACTGTGCGGCTTAGGGCAAATTGGATCTCACAAGTTTATCAAGCCACTTTTTCCTCTAAAGGAGGAAATCTATCACCTCCGGAGTATAGTCAGGGAAGATGTGAATCCACTTTCCTTGGCTATACTTTTTAGGAAATCTATTCCTTTCCGAATGCAATCTGTGGTGTCTGACCCTGCGGCAAGATATATTATTGTATCAGGATGCATTAATAATTTCCAGATTACATGTATTAACGTTTATGGACCAAATATAGATGATCCTGCTTTTTTCAGAAAATTATTTGGGCTTATTCCAGATACTAACTCGACTAATGTGATAATTGCTGGAGACTTTAACTGCTATTTGGATCCTCATCTTGATCGTCATTCTTCACAAGTTCCTCATCCTATTCAATCTGTTGGTGTTTTAAATAATTTGATAAAATCCATGAATCTTGTAGATGGAGATTACTTAATCCAACTGCTCGTGATTATTCTTTTTTTTCTCATGTTCATAAATCCTATACACGTATTGATTATTTTATTATTGACTCCAAACTAATTCAGGGGGTGACTCAGTCCAAATATCATAATATTTTGATTTCTGATCATAGCCCTGTTTCTATGGGTCTGAAAATTTCACTACCAAAGGCGCAGTATTGTTGGCGTTTTAATCCTCAATTATTAATGGATAAACAGTTTCAGTCTTACATGTCTGAGTGTTTACACCAATTTTTGGAGACTAACGACAAGGGGGATGTTTCAGACTCTTGTCTGTGGGAAACATATAAAGTAGTGTTAAGAGGTCATATTATTGCATATGAATCCTCTTTGAGGAGGGAGAAGCGTAAGCGCCTGGCTGAGATAGAATCCACACTTCCATCTTTAGAACAAACGTTCCGTTCATCTAAAGCTCAGAGTGACCTTAATGCTGTTCTTAAGTTGAAATATGAATATAACTCTATTTTGAGCGATCATGTCTCTAATTTGTTAATTCAACTTAAACAGAAACAGTTTGAATTGGGAGATAAGGCAGATAAGCTTCTTGCCAGGCAACTAAAAGGTGTGCAGGCTAGTAGGGCCATTCATCAAATCAAATCTCAGAATGGTACTTTAGTAACACATCCTAAAGAAATTAATAATCGTTTTGTTGAATTTTATAAGCAGCTTTACTCGTCCAACTGTTCTGAACTGAACATTACAGGACGGCAATTCCTTGATGAGGTGGACTTTCCAAAACTTAATGAATGTGCCAGAGAGGAATTAGAGGAACCGTTTACTCTCTGTGAAATTTTGGAGGCAATTAATTCCTTTTCTAATGGTAAAGCCTTGGTGTGGAATTCTATAAGGCTAATGCAAATGCAATTGCTCCTTTGTTACTTAGAATGGTAAATCATTCAATTGAGAAGGAAATATTTCCCGACTCTTTTTATGAGGCACACGTATGCCTTTTGAAGAGATGTTACGGAGCCTTCTAGTTACAGGCCAATTAGTCTTCTTGATTGCGATCAGAAAGTAATTGCCAAGATTTTGGCCACCCATCTGAATAAGCATGTGGCCTCGTTAATTCACCCAGACCAAACTGGCTTTGTCCCAGGACGATTTTCATTTTTTAATTCACGTCGCCTGCTAAATATTTTGTACAGTAATCAAAGTAAGAGCTCTAAGGCAGCTGTTCTTTCTTTAGACACTGAATCCCTTGAGGTTTTTGGCTCTTTTTCTGGTTATTCTGTTAATTGGGAGAAGATGCTCAGTTTCGGAGGTCATTACCCTTTAGAGTAACAGAGGATTATTTCACTTATTTAGGGTTAATCATTCCGAAAAACAAATTAAATTTAAACAAATTTTCACTCTAAATTTTGCAGAAGCCATAAATAAGTTAAAAATATCTATTGATAAATGGAGGGTGCTTCCGTTATCTTTAATTGGTCGGGTCAATGCTATTAAAATGGTCTCTCTACCTCGCTTTATCTTTTTCAGAACCTGCCTATATATTTGCCACATTCTTTTTTTAAACAATTAGATTGTCATTTTGCCATTTATTTGGGGTTATAAAGCACATCAAATTTCTAAGGACCATTTGCAGAAGCCGAAAGAGTTTGGTGGTCTAGCGCTACCTGTTTTCCGTCGTTATTATTGGGCTGCTAATGCCAGGGCTATGATGTTCTGGTGGCTTAGGCCCTGTTTACACGATGGGAAAACGCCGATATTTCCCTGCGTTTTGGCCTGTCATTTACACGAAAACGCCGTTTTTATCCCTGAAAACGATTATTTCTAAAAACTCCGGCCAAAGTGGAGATTTCTGAAAACGCCGGTTATGTGTTGCCGTGTCAACTGGGAGAAACGGGGTTTTAGGTTCTCAAACGTCACATTATGCGCCAGAAAATGCTTATGTCATGTGAGCGCCCTATGTTTATAGTTTGTTTGGCTACTGTTTGATCATGGATGCTGTTAAGGTGGTACTCATTTTTACTTTTGTGAAAAAAAAAACGAAAAAAAAAAAAAAACTTTTGTGCAAACGCTTTTGGCCTGTTTGCATTTGCAAAACACAACTGCTGAACTATATCGAGGAGCAGAGGCGAAGGAGTACACGAAAATCAGCATTTTTACAGCAGCTTTTCCTTCCAAGACACCGGTACATTGCCTCCCAACGTCTGTTGTTTTGAAAGGAACTGGAAGTCGCTCGTGCTATTTGTTGTTGTCGATTTTGAGGATTCTGATTGGCTTGCATGGCTTTATCCTTCTCCCTACGCTCCCTCCCTCCGCTGCCCATGGGTTATGATGGCGCTCGAAGGCGAATTTATGCGGGTTGATGTAAACGACAACTTTTTTGAAAACGATGTTGTGTGCACAATGTTATTTTTGAAAACGGAGGGGGGAAAATATTCGTTTCTCTAAATACCCGGCTATGTGTAAATGTGGCCTAAGTGATCAATCTGCTGATAAATTGATGGACACCCAACCCAGGTGGCTGTACATGGAGCCTTGGTCAGTTGTTGGTAGCTCTCTTGCTGCTATTCTTTTTTCGAACCATGTACCTTTAAAGAAGTCACAATGTAAAAATGTTGTTGTGCTTAATTCCATTAGAATTTTAAATCAATTGAAGACTGTTTTGAATATTACGCGTCCTTCAGTGCACCAGTCCATTTGTGATAATCGTTATTTTTTGCCTGGCCAGTCAGATAAGGTGGTGATCTTTCCCAATCACAATTTTTCCGATATCTACAGGTGCGCCACTACATTAAACATTCTTTTACTGAGTTTCAGGAGTTACCTCAGGATAATTATCTGTATGATCTTTTTGGTCAACCCCCTAATGCCAAACAGTTGGTGACTCGGTTTGTTTCTTTGTTTGTATCTAATTTTTCAGTCTCTTCAGATCACATCAAAGCAGCATGGGAAAATGACACCGAAATATATATCTCAAATGAGATTTGGGAAGAAGGACTGAAGCGAATCCATACCTGTTCTGTTACAGTAATAAGATTACAACTTATTCAGTTTAAAGTGTTGCATAGATTACACTATACCAAATCTAAACTTAATAAAATTTACCCTTCAGTTTCCCCGTTATGCGATAGATGCAAGAGCTCTGATGGGACGCATGCTCATACTTTTTGGTTTTGTCCTGAGATTTCTGAGTTTTGGAAGAATATTTTTCTGTGGTACTCAAACGTCGTTGGAGAAGATATCAGTCCAGATTTGGGGTTAGCTTTGTTTGGATGTTCTGACCCTATATTAGCATTGACACATTCTCAGCAACTGTCTCTTATGTTTGGTATGGTGGTGGCTAAAAGGGTGATCTTGATGGACTGGAAGTCCACTGTACCACCCAGCTTTCATAAATGGCTGGCTGAAATGGTTGCTGCCCTCAAGCTCGAAAGGATTCGTTTTTCTAGAGTGGATGCTTCTAAAAAATTTGATAAAGTCTGGGGCCCCTTCCTTTGGCATCTTTCTAAGAGTTGAAATATGTTTGAGCCTATATTTAATATGCATAACTTCTCTCTTTTATCTCCTCACTCCATTGTTAATGTTTTGTTTAAGTTTATGTATGGCTTTAAGGTGTAATTTCTCTTTCTATCTGGTGCGTGTTGGGTGGGTGGGGGGTCGTTTTTTCTTTTTTTTTCTTTCCTTTGTTTATTTTATGTATAACATACTTTTTGTATACATTTTGTGCAACTTTGTTTGTTTTGTGTTTGTATAAAAACTGTTATAAATAAAATGATATAAAAAAATAATACAAAAAAAATTGTCATAAAAGTTATTATTGAGAACTACCAGAGGTTCAGACGTTGATGTTTTATTGAAAATAATAAAGTTTGAAGTCACCATTATGGAGATCAGTGTTTGCTTTAGTTGGGCTCTTGGGACTCTGTGCTCCTTCATTATATTAATATGTGCCTCAGCTTGTAGAAAACTAATGGTGGTGAACTTTGAATCATCATGTGATTTTCTTTTTTACCACCTGTGTTATTATGGTGGTTATTGGTATATTACAAATATATACAGCAAATTTTAATACTTTAGTGAAAATAAATGAAAACGTTTATTGGTTAATGAAAAATAAGGGTTGTCCCGTGAAATCGAAAAGGTTACTAACCTGGGAACCACAGCTGATGTTTTTTTTACCACACATTTAAGTCCTGCTGATGTTTGTGTTTGTTTGTTTGTTTGTTTGTTTTTGCCGTAAATTTAAGTCCCAAGCTGACTTTTTTTTACCGTAAATATCACAGTTTTTTTACATTGTGTTTTTTTTTTGCCTGTAAATTTCGGTCCCGTAAAACATAAAAGTTTGCCACCATATTTTTTAAGGTAAAATACTGGCAACCACAGCTGCCGTTTTTTACCATAAAAAAAAATAAAAATAAAATAACAGTGCACTGGTTCATTAACCTGTAACCAAAAAGACTAACACACACACCAACACACAGCTTCTTCAAGGTTGGATTTGGCCAGGCTCTAACTATAAACGAGATAATACGTTCTTTCTCTCAATGAGAGGACACTTTAATCTGACGCAGTAAAGGAAAGCTTTAACAAAGAAATGGTCCCTTAGACTTCAATGACCCCTGTGACTTATAGGGCCCTATCTTGCACCCAGCGCAATTGACTTTGTACACCGACGCATGTATCATTCCTATTTTGCATCCGCGCAAAGCGCGCTTTTCCCTCCACAGAAGCACGTCGCTAATGAACTTGCGCTCCCTGGGCGGTTCAGCGCAAAAAAGGAGGCGTGTTCCGGCGCAAATGTTCCTTCATGCTATTTTGCAGGTTTAGAAAACAATTGCGCCACTAACCAGGAAAGAATTGTTTCAAATTTAAAAATGTTAATTTGGGTGGGTTTCTCCATTTCAATGTAACTTCTCTCTTTTACGGCCGTGACGAGAGCGTTGCTCTCCTTGGCTGTGAACCGCTCCTGGTGTGCGCCTGGCAAATCCGCCGTTACAATAGGAATCCGCTATGGAAAAAGCGCGTCTGCTCTTAAAGGGAATGTGAGATGACGCTCTGATTGGTTTATTTCACGTTACGCCCAAACCACACCTATGAATAATGAAGCTACTTCAGACCAACCCATTTTAGATTTGCGCCTGGCGCAAGAGTCATTTATCCCGCCAGGAAAATAGCAACAGCACCCAAGACCCGTCCACAAAGTTACTTGCGCTTTGTGCTTGACACTTGCGTTTCAGACCGTTAAAATAGGGCCCATAGTCTTCAGGGTACCCTAGAAAAACAGATGTATGTATTGACACATGTTGAAGACCTTTTTCAAACACCAAACTTCCATTTCTGGAAGCCGGGCTAAATGAGCAAGCACTGTTATTGTATTCCTGGCATTTGAACCAGACCCTCAGTCACCTCTCAGATACCAAATACAGACATTAGAGAATACATGAAAAGAACAATTCAGTAATCACACTTATAACTACTATAACAAAGTAAAATCTCACAAGCCTAGAGAAGTCATTCAACACATTTGATATTTAGAAGGAAAAATATTGATTATTATTATTGACCTTGATTATAATCACTCCTTAGATATACATTAACCATAATTCCAGAATCTACCCTTCAATGTAGACGTAGCCTAATGGCGCTTTTCCACTGCATGGTACGGCTCGGTTCGGCTCGGTACGGTTCAACGCGGCGCGGAACGGTTCGGCTCGCTTCGCTTTTCCACTGCGTGGTACGACTCGACTCGGTACGGCAAGGTTCGGTTCGCTTTAGCTCGGTTGCTTTTCCACTGCAGTTAGTACCGCTTCAAAGTGGGTCGGACTGATCGTTATAGTTGCCTCTACTGCCATGACATCATCGTAAACGCAAATTTTTCATTCCGTGTTGCCCCATCCGCTCCTCGGCAACCAACGAGAAGAACGTCTGCACCTCGTCCACTGACCACGATTCAGCCATTTCTTTTTTTAAAGTTTTTTACTTCTTTTTTCAAGCAAATACTTATAAAAACAGGTGCTACAGCGTTGGCTGCTGTCTACTGGCTATTTAAATCTAGCAGATTTAGTGTCTCGTGTCGCAAATACAATGACGCTGGTAGTGGCGATTCTGTCTGACCAATCAGTGATCTGCAGTGTTTTCACATCACATTTTAGTATCGGTACTGTACGCTTGGAACCTTAACAGTACTATTTAAAGCTAGCCGAAGCGAGCCGTACCATGCAGTGGAAAAGCGCCAAAGCGCGCCGTACCGAACCGAGCCGAGCCGTACCATGCAGTGGAAAAGCACTGTAAGAGCATGAATACAAAATAAAATAAAAAAATCAGAAAAATCTCCAGAGCACTGTCACCTTCCGCCATGTTTTCTCGTACAAAAAACCCCTGTAAGTTTCTTTTACTGTTTTATCAGGTGTTACTCGCTGAAGTGTAATTATTAGGAGTCTAGTGGTTTTTAAAGAGTGTTTATTGGTCAATTAATATCATATGATTCAGCGTTTTGTTGTTGTATCGTTTGCTTACCTGTTGATTTCTGCTGTGTCCTGGTTCATTCCGGTAGTGCGCGTAACCTATAATAGCAGTGGCAGTGGTCATACCATTTTATGTAACCCTGGTGCTTCACATGTTATAGTTCTGATGTTTATGTGTTGAATGTATGTTTATTATTGTAATAGTTTACTTTGGTTAATACTGTGCTTAGTGTATTTATTTAGCTAGGCAAAAATAAGTTATTGTTTTGATGTCATTAATATAAATGTGCATTGTTGGAATATGGTTAAAATGGTTGTCCTCATATCTGTTTGGTGAGAAAATTACTTATTTAACCAGAGTGTTCGTTTGGTTAAGGGAGGTGGGGAGGCTGCTCTGGCCATTTTCCCTTGTGTTTGCCCAGCAAACATTAGTTTTTAAATGTATTTATTTATTTATTTATTTTTTTTTTTTTGTTAAGTTGTACTTTGTACAGATTGCACAATTATTTAATACATTTATAAATGATGTTCTTTTGCTCCCAGCTCGTCCTTAAAAGCAACTTTCCCCAACCATGATAGTGCTATTAATCTGAATTATTTTGACGTCACAAAAAAAAAAATAAAAAAAATAAATTCATATATAGGTTTCATGTCATTTACACTAATGCTATGTTAATACTACTACAACTACTGATAATAATAATACTAATACTTGTATACTATGAAATCGTAGATTCTTACTTCAGAAAATAACTACCGATATTAAACCCCATTTAAAATTGATTATTTTTCTTATATAATTTTTTTTCTTAAATTGAAAAAAAATGAACACTTAAAACCATGTAATAGACATGCAATTTTAATCTTAATTAGTTACATAATTCATTAGTATCAAGACCTTCATTGTCAATGCATAAACATGATTTTATACCGTAAACTATAATCAATTATCAATCAATCAATACAAATCAATTGTGTACTGTTATGTGTACATTAATTTTGTGTGAAAATTTGATTAAATATAGCAATATTGCAAGTTATTAGCAGTTGTCATCATCACTCTTTCCACAGGTCGTGTTAAGACTGGTCAAATTCAGCGTAACACAGTTTGTGGGTTATTATGGTCTTGGGGACATTGTGGATTGTGTTGTCCTGACAGTGGTCGGTGGAGGCGATGTGCGTGGCACAATAACTTCCTCAGAAGATTCAGATTCACTTAATTTAGACTCATTTGATTCAGAGTTTGGATCCTCTCTGGAACTGGATCTTGAGTCTGATGAATCAAATCCTCTGCGCAAAGGAAACTGGGGATTCAAACAGTTGAAAAAAAATATTATTATTAATAGTACTGTATGCTTTTGAAAGAAACTGAAGTAGCAATAAAAGTAACATTTATATATATTAGAATATCATAAAAAATAAAAATGTAAAAGAAAACAAATAACTGATACTTACTCGTTTTGAAAAGACAGATGCAATAAGAAGCATCAGTAACATTGCCTGTATTGACTTCATCCTACAAAACAAAATCGTTTAAAGAGATTAATGTCAAACATTTATTCTTTAAATATTGTTTATCACAGAATACATTTTTTTTACAGAATACACATTTTGCTTGCTCGTATTCAGTGATTATTCAGTTACCAGAAATAAACAGAGATTCAAAAGCCATAAATGTTGCATAACTCAAGAGATGAGTGAGTTACCTTGCGCTGATGCTCTCGTCCAGTTACTGTAATGTAGTACTGTAGTACTGTAGTCTGTATTACTCTGGTATCTGTGATAATGTGGCTTAAATACTGGATGGATGTGAATAAACCAGGGCTTGGTCCAGTGAATTCCCATGTAGATGACATGACAATAAGTCAACATTTGTGACACTTCCGGGTCTATATCAAAACTTTAAAAATGCCTTTCAAAATCCTTTACTTAATCCTCTTCATCCCCATTGGGACATAAAGCTGCCCCTTCAGTGTGTAGTAATCCAAACAATAGTGTAAATCATGCAACGCCACTGTCCCAATGCATTGTTCAGACAAATCACGTTGTCTGCTACGTGTTTAGCTTGTAAAAGGCTCAGAACTTAAGTGTACTATATTTAACTTATGTACAGGATTTACTGTACTTTACATCTCAAATCCACGTGTGGGAAATTATGGCATGTGACTTTGGACACGCTCCAGTGCTCGAAACACAGCTTGAGGGATCTTGATGGATCACTGTTTTTTATACTGTATAATACACTGCAAACTCACAACTGAAATGCATTATTTGTCAGATTATTTAAAGTTAAATTATATTTTAAGTTCTTGGGGCAAGGTTGGTGGTGCGGCGGAGCTCTGCGACTGTGTCCCAACATCAGCGTCCCTCAAGAGGTCAACATGGTAGCTGATTTCACCAAGTACAACATGTTCCTGGGACACAATTCCCATCAACCAATCGGATTTGAGGGACAAGTTTACAGTTTATTCCAAGTTTAGGCTTAAAACCAGGGTTTGGTGCTTCTGCATATTCACCTATCATTTCCCTCTGATTTTCAGGGATACCTTATGGGTAAGGCTAGGTTTAGGGGGAGGACAAAAGTTTTGGACAGGAATGTCAGGAAAGTGTCTAACTCAGCAAAATCAGGACGTGCGGCTTGGCATGCCTGCAACACCACCAGGTTGGCCCACTACCGCTTTGCCCACAAGTTTAGAGGTAAACTGACAAGGCTTTAAGGGCAAAGTGGGAGCCTCGCCGGATGAGAGATAACCAGCTAACGATTCCTCCATCCAGGGCATCTTCACATACCCATGTTCCTCCAACCCCTTAACGTTAGCATAGTTGGACTTGCTGGGTGGGAACATACAGGAAGAAAAAGATTTCCCCCAAGACCTCAACACCTCATCGTAGAGGTCTGGGAGAAACGTAAGGCTTGCAGGAGACGAATGTTTGTGCCCTGCCATGAACCGCTCGCCTAGCCACCGTCCAGTTAGATTCAGTCTGACGCTGGTGCAAACAATTACATCCAGTAACTCCTCGTACGTGGGTGACAAGGAAGAGGCGGGCTCAGACAAAACATCCGCCTCAACTTCTGTCACATCTAGGTCCTCTGAACTACAGGGGCCAAGCAACAAGCTCTTCGCCGAACCGGAAGAAACCAGCGAGTGGGCTTACGGATTCAGAGCCTCAGGAACTGGCAACAGAGGATTGGGAAAGACACGTCCCAAGCTCGTCTGCCAAATCAAGCTGCGAACCCCATGACCATAAACGCCACCCAAAAGGTGGGAACGAAGCTTTCTCACTGTGAAGTGATCAGAGTGAGCACAGAGCCCCCTCGAGGGCTGACCGCTCATGCTCCACTCCAAAACAAGATCGTTAGTGTAATTTGGTATGATATATCATTCACACGGAGGTGTACACTTCCTAAATCTTCATTCACTCTTTTTGTTTTTTTGAGTTCTCTCACACGTACTTATAGCACATGTACACACAAACAAACAGCTTCCTGAAGACAAAGAGCCTGTGTATGTGTTTTCCTTTATACAGTAAAGCCAGTTGGCGCACCTATGACGTTACCTGACTTCAGTAACCAATCAAGATTGGCGTTTAGTACACATGCTTCAGACACCGGCTCACAAGGAGCATTCCCATAGAAGCAACACTATGATACAGTGCAAGTTTCACTTCGAAAGGGAATTTCCCACAAAACACGTGAACAACAAAGTGAATTTTGCGTCTTCTTGCACTGGAACATTTACATTAGCAAGGGTTAAACTTTCGTGACGATGCAGCACTGGCCCAACTGTCCCGAACATCATTCATGTTTGTTAAGTTCATGTTCTCATGACATTGTAATGTTAGAATTGATAAAAATGTTACCGGCCTCCTGGCGATTGACAACGCTTTATATACTTGCCGATCTTTACTCACATTTGGTGCTTTCAGTCTCATAATAATAAACAACCCCTGCAAACACAATTAAATAAAATAACTTTTGTCAGGACTTCACTGGAACAGAACATGAAAACCGCATCCACACGGCACAGAGCACTGATACAAACTTCTACACATGATTAGCCGCTTTCCGACCAAGTAGTTATAGGAACTTAGAACTGTTTAGAAGTGGACAGTTCCTAGAACTAAGAACTACTCTCCCCCAAACTCGGTTTTGCTGTTTGCGTTCGCACTGGCCAAGTGGCCATAGGAACTGGTAGGAGGAGTAAGGGAGTGACGCAAGCACGGTGACTTTTATTTTGACGGCGCGACAGACTTTTATTTTGGCGGTGCTGAGAAGAGAGCCAGAGCAAATAATGCTCGCATTCTCTGTGTTTATTAGTTAGCGATCTGTCTAACAGTACTGTTTAATATGTTATTAGATAGAACTGTTATAGAAAGTAGACAGTATATGAAAAAAGGTTATTAGCCTATGCCGTGTGGTTGATGTCCAGTGTTGCTAGCTGGGCAGATAAACATAAGTTAGGCTTGGTCCCCTCAAAGTTGCGTTGGACTTTCTCTTCAGCATAAAGGTTTAGAGACCCATCTATCACTGTTTTCCATGTTTGTATAGTTAGTTTATGGAGTAAATATATAGGTTATAATCTGTGTGTTTACATTCTAGCTGTTTTAAAAATGGCGGGTGCTGGTGTTCCGCGTGCGTTCGGTCAATCAGCGTACACTAACGTCACGGGTAGTTCCTATAGTGCTGGTTTAGACCCTACTCTGAAGTAGGACCTAAATTAGTTCCTACAAATGGAGGTCCTAGAACTAAAATCGTTCCTAGTTCCTGCGGTGCGAACACGCCGACATCCGGGTACTTTAGCCAATAGTTCTAGGAACTGTGAAAAGGTTCCTCCGGTCGGAAAGCGGCTATTCACTGTCATAGTTTAACATATAGGGCCCTATTTTAATGATCTGAAACGCAAGTATCAAACGTGAAACGCAAGTAACTTTGTGGGCGGATCTCGGGCGCTGTTGCTATTATACCGGTGGGATAAATGACTCTTGCGCCCGACGCAAATCTAAAATGGGTTGGTCTGAAGTAGCTTCATTATTCATAGGTGTGGTTTGGGCGTAACGTGAAATAAACCAATCAGAGTGTCATCTCACATTCCCTTTAAGAGCAGGCGCGCTTGTTCCATGGCGGATTGCTATTATAACGGCGGATTTGCCAGGCGCACGCCAGGAGCGGTTCACAGCCGAGGAGACCGACGTTCTCGTCAGGGCCGTAAAACACAGAGAAGTGACATTGGGGAAGGGAGAAAACCACCCAAATTAGCTTCGGTTAAACAGGTGTATAATAATTTGGGTAAATGTGTAAGCTAGATTTATGCCTATTTTTTCACATCTTTATGGACACAACAATGCTTTCCCTCGTGTGTTAATATTTTTCCTTGTAATAATGTATGATTTGCAAAAATGAAAACTGCTGCGTCTGTGTAGATGAGAGAATGAAAGTTTATGCACGTAAAATAGCATATGAATAACATGCGCAATGCGCCACTGACTTTAGACTAGGTTTCTCCTGGTCAGTGGCGGAATTGTTTTCTAAACCTGCAAAATAGCATCAGGGAACGTTTGCGCCGGAGCACGCCTCCTCTTTGCACTGAACCGCCCCCGGGAGCGCAAGTTCATTCCCAAGTTTACCGGCGTGTGTCTGTGGAGGGAAAAGTCTGATGTGCGCGGGTGCAAAATAGGAATGATACATGCGTCGGTGTACAAAGTCATATGCGCTGGGTGCAAGATAGGGCCCATAGTGACAAACTGTGCTATAAATCCTAAAAAAAGAATTACACATGCTAAGTATGCATATGTGTTAGTGGATACATTTGGTGTGTTATTGACCTTCATGACCTTAGACGCAGTTGTCTTTACATGTCTCATACAGCTATGATGAGAAGAGCAGAATAAAGTTCAAACTGACAATTCTCTTTCTACAAAATGTAACTCTTGATTAGTTTGCTTGTATGAGCAAATTAATTAATTATAAAACAAGTAGATGTTTATTCTCTGGAAGACAGGCTAAATGAGTAAACACTGTTACTGTATTCCACACACGGGTCAGACCCTCAGTCACCTCTCAGATACCAAATACAGACATTGCCTGTAACATAAAGACCAGAATAGACGCACTGGTTTTTAAGAAAACCACTGGCCTACATGATCAATGGCATGTATCTCATACTTCCAGGAAAGAAAAAAACACTGTTTTTAGAATTTCATTGTTCATTGTTGTAAGATGTCAGTGGCATGACGTCTGACTGCTGATCCATAATGATGGATATTCAGATTTTACCATGGGATTTTTTGTCTTTGGTATCTTTGGAGTGAGTGTAACAGTTCATATGACCAGAGCAAACAGGTTTAGCAGCTCAGACAGATACTTCACCAACCCAAAAGACGTCAACGATGACTGAGGATGTGAAACTGTCAGAAATGTAATTTTCTACATGGATGATATCATCTGACATAATCCCATATATGACCAGTTATAGTTTTAGTGCTAGTAAGCCTATTTAGAGGTGCGGATTAATTAAGGTACATATTTTATTATGTGTATTATGAGGTGGTCCGCGAAAATTCTTGATTCTGCTCTTTGACCAGCTGGAATGACTTCTGGTGTTTTTCCTTTTAACCTCACCAATCCAAGATTACGAATGGTCAATTGTTTGTCTCTGAGATCAAGGGTTTTTAACACATCCATATAACCATAGGGTGCTTGGCTAGGTTTCAAGGATTTAATTTGACTGTACATCAAAACATCAAGAGTGTTGGTCCCTATCAACATCTGGGACTGATTCTTCGAGTGCCAGTCAGGGACAACTAGTGCTAAGGTATCAATTGGAACCTCAGTCCCACAAAGCACTTTGGGGAATATAACACTGAGATCAATTTATCCTTCATATGGGACACATTGCCCATTTTCTCCTTCAACCTCAAGAAGATTACTCAAGGGAGAAACTGTTTGCTCTGACAGGTGTGTCTGATAGAAAGACCATGGAATGGTAGTCACCTGTGATCCTGTGTCCAGCAGACAATCGCAATTTTTACTTGAGCAGTGCATTTTGTTCTAATTAGACCCTTGGGCAGGGGCATTTCTGATTCCCTTAATCTGGCTTTGATGGAAAAAACTTTTTGTTCAAAATACTTGGGACACTCATTATGTTTTCCAGTTCCCATCAGCCCCATGATAGAAACCACATCTAGTTTAATGGGTATGTCATTTGTGAACCTGACATAGCCTTAGACACACCAAGATATTGCTTCATACATTTTGCCAATCGGTCTTCCTCTGTGTGCAAAAGCAGCAGTAATTCAGAGAAACAAGGAGGGTTAACTTTCCTTTGCTCTAGCCGTAGTTCCGCTAGAAGAATATCATCTCCCAGCAGTCATGACAGAACTGTTTATATATATCATCATTATCAATATCATCCCAGCAGAACTGTTTGAGCAGCAAGCGATTTGGTTGACTATCCAAGACTCCAGATATATTTCCACATATGAATGAGGCCTGAAACTGATCTGAGAATATCATTATCCATGTGCTTTTTTTCTGCTTACATGTTTGTGGGTCATGACCGATTTGTGCCACTTGGGAGGAAAAATTCAGAATTAATTAATTTGAACCATGTAATGTAAATGCGGCCAGTAAAACAACATCATTTCAGCATGGCGAAATATAGGCTACTAAGTGGGGCGAGTCGGGAACGTTTCTACAGAATGCACCTTTACAAATTTTTATTAAAATGTGAAACTCTAGGATTAATATTTATTATCATGTGAGCTTCATTAATGTTAATGTTCACCAGTTCATTATCAGCACTAAGCTTTTTGCACTATCACAAGCTTTTTGACTTAAAGGATCAAGTCAAGAAGAGGACAAAATCTGCTCAGAAATTTCAGCCCAGAAAAATGTTCTAAACTGTGCTAACAAAACTCCACAAAAGATCTGTTAATGCAACCTGTGGTCGGCACTGAAGCAAAACACACATAAACATCATGGTGTTTAGGGGAAATTCATTTACACAATCTGCCTCGTTTGACGCAATTGTGACACAACCACTATGGTGAGGTTTAGTAAAGTTTCTTTGAGTTTCTCTGGCAGTCTCAGCTTTGTCTTGATGAAATAATTCACCCAAAAATAATACTATTAAAATAATTACTCCTGTTATATTCCAAACCTGTTTGACCTTCTGTCTTCCATGCAAAATAAAAGTCCTTTTTCTCCAGAATTTGCCACATTTGCTGCATTGACTCCTTGGACACATTCATTCTTAAAAGTAAACGTGATGTCCAATTTTGTGAACATTCCTTAATGTTTTATTTTTAAATTCCAATGAATTATTCCATCCACTTCACAAAAGCAGTCTAAATGGTTTGTTCGCAATCGGACTGATCTGGTTCTGATCAACTCACTGATTCAGTGATCCAGTGGAAAACAACGGCAGTGGAGGGGAAGTTCATCAGCGAACAACAACTTCAGCCTTTACAAAAATCTCTCTTTTTGTTTTCCAGAGAAGAAATAAAGTCATTCAAGTTTGGAACAACACAAGAGTGAGTAAATCATGACCGAATTTACATTTTTAGCTGTTCCTTTAAAAGGTCATTCATTTCCAGTTTCCAAAATCTAAACAGGTAGATTTTATCATTGGTAAAAACTTAGGATACTTGACAGCTGATATCTGATTTCCCCCTGTGTACACTATAACTTTAAAGTGAAAATCTAAATGCATATGATACCATCTCATAATATTATTTTTAGACAGTGGCCCCAAAGGGTATTTGGACCTAAGACACACCTAAAACTGTCTGAATGCCATTGTGTTATAAAACAACAAAGTAAATACAGACAGCACAAGTATTGTTTTCAAGTGAAATATTTCACCATGACTAGTTAGAAAGGTTTTAAGTGATAAACAATAGAAATACTGTTGAAAATACTTCATTGAAAATGAAGACAAAAGGTATTGTGACACTTTCTGAATGTCAAACGTCAGCGCCGGTATGGTTAATGTGAAAGAAGACCTGTGAGAACTTGAAGACTTCATACATCTAGTAAAAATCAAACAGAGACCAGCTGGTTAAAGAAAGTGGACCTCTAGCAGCATTTGAGCTCAGATGACACTTGGTTTAATGTTTTGTTAGCTAATGTAAAATCTTTAGTTACCACAAATAAACATTTCCTCAAACAACAAGCCAAGACGTGCAGACTGTGTGCGGTTAACTGGATCAGAGACGGAAAATAATCAACTTGATTTCTTCATAGCACTTACACTGTTGTGAAAGTCATTTGGTGTGGTAAATGTTGTTGCGCAGATCAGTACAGGAACAAAATGCATCACAGATACATACGCACAACAACATCATAAATGGGCTTTTAATTATCAGAATTGTGAATATCTTTTAGATTAAATTTGGAGGTACAGCTGTAAATGCCACTTGTCCAGTTTGTCCCTTATATTTCTGTGGGTTGTAGTATGTGCCCTGTAGCAGTATATTTCTTAATGCCTTTAAAAACAAGCATATATCATTACAGATCATAAAACGAATCTGAAATGCTAGTGGTTTCAGATCACCACAGACCACATAATAAAAAGAAAGAAAGCACCATGCATTTTTAAATGATCAAATGATTTTTAAGGTCACGAGTGAATTTTGAAGTATGTTACACCACTATTTTCTATACATGCAAGCTGGTTGAACACCACTAACCACTCAGTTGCACAGTTTTGAAAACGAACGTTAAGGGTTGTTTTAAGGACATGTTTGTGCATGCCCGTAGCCAGCCACTCTGAAGCGGTCAAAGGCGATTCTAAAAGTCGAGACAGGACCCATCGTCAAAATTTCTGTGTCCACCACTCTAGTTCATCCAAAACAAACCAGAAAAGAGACTCAAAGTGCTAAATACCGCAATTATCCTTTAATTATTGCAGGTTTGAGTAATATTCTGAGTTTGCAATTCACTGTTTTTATTCATTTTGAGGAATACAGAATCTGTTTTGTTCAAGTGAAATGTATGTTCACATTTAGTCTTGAACTGCAGTATCCATCATGTTCACACACAACGCCTCTACACTCATGATTCTCTCAACATGCGGACAGGAGAGCTGTCAGTCAATAAACGGGAAAACAAAGTAACTTGAGTTACTTATTTCACAAAAGTAAAATTAAATTTAAATTTTCTGTAAATTTAAAAGTAATATGTTATTTTACTAGTTACTTGAAACTAATCTGATTATGTAACTTATGTTACTTGTAATGCGTTACTCCAAACACTGGATGTAAAGATAAATAAATATATCTGCTATAAAGGAATTAAAATACTCAAACCAACATTTATAGGGACGTCTGGTTGCATATCCTGTCCATGCTAAATATTCAAAAACAAATATGATCAATAACCACACACAAGAAAAAAACATAGCTCAAGCACTATATTCAAATGCTCAAAATGTTAGTTGTCGACATACCTTACATTTTAATTTATGCATTAGGCAGACGCTTTTATCCAAAGCGACTTACATTGCATTTCAAGGTACACATTTACACTCTTACCAGTTCTTGTTTTCCCTGGGAATCGAACCCATGACCTTGGCGTTGCAAGCACCAACACTCTACTGTTTGAGCGGATCTCTAAAAACACAAAAGAATCCAAAGAAGAATGTTTTTCATTTATATTTCTTACCCATATTAAGGTTTCTGAACTCATTGTCACTCATACAGTAGGAGGCCTACATGCAAAATATTGCACATGCATTAGTGAAATTAGAATAAAATAACTCACCTCTTTAACTAAATTGAAAGACCAAGTTATGGAAGAGGGTAAAAGATGATAAACCTTAGTGTACTGGTTTCTTTGGAAGCATTTAGTAAATGACAAGTAACCATCTTTTGAGTGCATATTAACGATTTGTCCAACCAATCAGACGAGGGCAGTGCATCATGTCTTTAATCGACATAATATGATTAAAAATGATGAATTATGCTTTAATTAAACAATATCAACTTAGGAATGCAATTATCACTTTTAGTCCTATTACAACAGTGGTTTTCTATCATTATACTATCATTATACTATCAATATACTATCATTATACTTGTTTCAGTCCACCGTAACCATTCCTCATGATGAGATCTAAAACAACTCTTAATATTAACACAAGGACGACATGTTAGTTACTCAACATGATCCACAATGATAATTAATGTACCAAATTATAGAAACATTATAGAACATTATAAGTGACACTTAAGGGGTTAAAGTCATTTGTAAAAGTGTGTGTCATATTTTGGTTATATTTTGTTGGGTGTAACAGGTATATGATCTGGGTTTACCAAAAGTCTGAGGTTTATTCCACATTTTTTATTACGTTTTTATTGGGAAGTCCTAATGAGCTGATGTTGCAATTTTAATAGGTGTGTGATTATTTCACAGAATGTGGTCTCACAGGTTGATCAGATAATGAATTGTTTGTTTTTCCAAATAAAAACATGAATAGCAGCGTTACACAAGACCTGATTATTTATTGCTTAAAGGTACTGTAAGTTCACAACATTTTATGCAAATTTTTGATAAGCTGATCCTGTATATGTGATAAAAACAAGTGTATCATTTTGTGCTTTTTAGGGTAAAACCGAAAGACGTTTGTTTGTAGTGTTGTCACTGGTTTGTGCCACTAAAATAATTCGGTTCACTGATTAAAATTAGTCCTGTCAAATTGATTAATCGCGATTAATCACATTTAACACAAAAGTTTTTGTTTACATAATAGATGTATGAGTGTATGTATTATTATATTTATATATATTATATGTCTGTGTGTGTGCATGTCTGCGCACACACACACACACACACACACACACACACACACACACACACACACACACACACACATACATATATATATATATTAGATGCGAATGTTTGGTACAATTGTGATGAATTTATTTGACAGCAGAAAATACAAGATTTCTGACCAAATATCTCTTCAAACAGGTGGAGTGATAAAGAGCCAATCTTTGATGAGGTGAGCAAAGTTTGATCGTTTCTGCATACAGTCTGGTCAGAATAATAGTGGCCTCATGTTTTTAATTCTGAATCCTGAAAAAATAAATGATTCTGTTTGTTTGCTGATCTGGGTCATCAGTTCACTGGTCCTCCATTGGCTCAGATGGAAAAAGCATCATGGCTAGAAATATTACTTTCCTTCTTCAAGACTTGATATTGATAAGATGTCGATTGTTAATATTTTGTGTTAACTGATGTCAAATAATTTGGTGTCTGTGATCTACTGTTTTGTGTGTATGCAACTACGAGTTAACAGAGAGAGAGAGAGAGAGAGAGAGAGAGAGAGAGAGAGAGAGAGAGAGAGAGAGAGAGAGAGAGAGAGAGATGCTGACCTCTACTGGTTCAAATCTGTCATTGAAATAGGATTTAAAAAAATAATTCTGCACTGTAAAATGGAAAGTACTATTTAATAAAAACACTTAATATATATGTTACCGTATGATTTGAGATCATGTGACAACATTTTTACAGTGTAATAATTCACACAGATATAAAAAATAAAAATAAAATCACAAAACATACCTAAATTTTAAAATTTTCAACAAAAAAATCAGAATCTTTGAAAATAAATGATTTCTGAACTAATGATTTCAGGACTGTTGTGCGAACATAGGATATATAAAAAGCTAATGTATAAATGTTTCTACATTTGTGAAATTGGACAAATAAAAGTGAAAACATGATACACTTTGTGGCTTGGTGTAAGCCTATAGTTAGCCACTTTGGATATATTATTTGAATAATTAATCAAGTAATTTTTATCCCTGCAAGTAAAGGGTGTGCTACTCGTACTTGCGTATAGCCACTCAGAATAGATCATCTTACATAGACCTCATAACTGACAGTAATATAAAAAATACTGAATGTATTATTCTAAATATAAAGTGAAAAATTGTTACTAAATTTAATTAGTTCTGCTATGACTTCACTGTGGTCACGTGTGGTAAAATCTCATTGGACAGATTTTTGATGTACTACTCATAAAGTATTTAAAAGTATCTATTGCAATAATAAAGCAGAACTGATTGTTTCTCACTTGATGGTAAGTTTACAATTCTTTTGCATGTATTCCTATTCAACAGTCAGGTATTCAGGACTTTGTAACTTCGAAGCATACAGTGCGTGACATCTGCAAAGGACTATGAATTATTATGACTGACATTCAGATAAGAACTGCATCTATACACTTTAAACACTCAGTGACTGGTTTATCAGGCATGCATGATATAATGTTTAGATGGCCTAAATTTGAGTAGCAAATGGCAAGTACACATTTAAAGCTCTTCTCCATTTAGTTTAACTGTACTAAAATAACTAAACCTAAAATAAAAATTTGTAAAACATATATAGACATATTACAAAATAAATAAAAATGACAAAAAGCAAAATGACAAAAAACTTTACAAAAATAAATATAAAATAAAAACTAAATTAAATAACACTGGTGCTAGCCAACTCTGAAATGTAAACATGTCAGCATTATCTTAGTAGGCATAGTGATTATGGTTGTTGTGTTTTTTAAAGATATTTGATGTATACTATGTATAATCTTAGTGTTTGCCCATTTGATCTGAGTGCAGTTTTTGGCACCATTGATTACACATTTCTAATTGACAGACAGAGGCAATGTGTCAGACGGCATTGCTTTCAATAGCTGTACGATAGCAGGTGTCTTGAGCTTCATTAATCACTTGTGGTGTGCCTCAGGGCTCAGTGCTGGGGCCAGTGCGGTTTTCACAGATACCACTTTCTTCAGCAAAATGCAGATAAAACAGATATTGTATTAATCATTAAAAGTTATCAAAATGTATTAAGTTATTCTTTTGGAAAGCTTTAGGTCATATGGTTAACAATCTTGGGGGTCTTTTTTGACAAACTGAAGCTCTGAGTAAGGAAGTAGTCTTTGAGGTTGGCACAAGACTAAATGTGCCAAACCATTGCCCTGCTGATTTTATTTCATAATAGTCTATTCTCAAGTATGAATGTATGGTCTGCTTATTTACTTTCATCTATTTTTAATTATTTTTTAAAACATTTTCTTTATGCTTTGTGAAGCACTTTGTAAACACATATTTGTTATAATACCTATTATTGTTGTTATTATTACTATTATTTTATAATTAAAACAAATTTTTTATCTGCTTTATGTAAAAAAGTGTTTGAGGCTTTACAAATGTTTGTGCATTTTAGGGTAAAACTTCATTTCAGGGGCTGCATCCTTTGAAGGCCGTGGGGATGGAAATTAACCAGCGGAAAAAATGTTTACCCGCGGCAACAACTTAAAAGTAGCCCAATTCCGCAGGAAAACCTCAGACTTGGCAACACTGACGCTAGGCCGCATTAGAAGGATCCTTCGACTTGGGACAGCCTTCGCCGCACCGCTGTGACGCAATACTCCTTCAAATGTGGCCTTCGGAGGATGCAGCCCCTGAATTGGGACACAGCTGAAGACAGTCATTGTAGTGTTGTCTATCCTGGGTCTTTGTCTCAGTGCTCCAGTAAGTTCCTAAAAAATCAATAGGTTAAATAGATTAAACAAGAATTAAAATAAAATCATTCTGAACAGCGTTCTCTGTCTTCATACAGGCGGAGCAATACGCAGGTGGAGATACTGAGCAAGTAACTGGTGAGGTGAGAAAATCATTTCTGCATAACAACATCCCAAAACAATATTTACAAGTCTGTCTACATCTTTCTGTGAACACTGTGTTTACTGATCTAGGGTCAGCAGCTCATTGGTTCTCTGCTTGCTCAGACAGACCCCATCACCAGGAATATCTTCTTCCCTATTCCTAGAGCTGACAACATCCCTACAAACCCTTATTTTAGCTACCAATACCCATACTACCCATACTACTCTGCCTACACACACTTCCCCGAGTTGTTATCAGTCTCCCTCTGAGAAATCCCTGAAACTGCCTGAATCATTACTTCAACAGCTTCAGTGGCAGATGGCACAGGTGAAAGCTTTTCATTATGTATATTTCAGGCTGATGCTCGACAAAAAAATGTCCTTCATTCAATTCTTAAATAAATATACCTTAAGTGTGCAATAATGTGATCTGTTTCCAATTTACTGTGTGTATCTAAAAAGGTTTAATTAAGCTATATCACGACCAATAGTGCACTTCGTCCAATTATTTTGTCCATACTTGTAAAATTGTTTTACATAAAAGATGTAACATTGCACTGACTGTAGTGAATTTATTGTTGCTTCTGTATTATATTCATGAAATAAATAAATAAACAAACAAATAAAGATGATACTTAATAAATAAATAAAAGTGCCAACTAAATAGAGGAAATTAGGTTTGTTTGGATATATGGTTTGGTCAGGGTTAATTTCGCCCTCTTTGACACACATGACATTAAAACAGTAAAACCAGTTGAAATGAGGACTACTCATTTTATATCAAAGCAAAAAATAACTCCCACAACTAAATATTATAAAACAATCTGGAAAGAAATTAATTTCATTAATCACTTGTGGTGTACCTCAGGGCTCGGTGCTGGGGCCAGTACTGTTGTAAAATAACATTGTAGTGAAATTATTGTTCCTTCTATACTACATTCAATAAATAAATCAATAAAAAGTGCCAACTAAATAGAGGAGATTATGTTTGGTTGGATATATGGCTTGGTCAGGGTTCATTTTATTCTCTAACCCACATTACATTAAAACCAGTTGACGTGAGGACTACAAATTGTTATGTCAAAGAAATAACTTCCCCAGCTAAAATATTGTGTTACTCAATAGATAGAACACTGTTATATTTTGATATAAGATTTGGATACCTGTGATTGTGTATGTAAATGTAATAATTATGTAAATTAGGAAAAAGTTTAAGTTAAAAAGACAAAAAAAAAAATTATATATAAAAAAAATTAAAATAATAATAGTATTACGAGGCATTGCAAAGGCTAAAATAAACTCAATGTTAAGAGGTGTTGAAGTAGAGAGAATTCTGGAGCTTTGCGAGCACAGTTTGACATTCAGTCATCAAAGCAATCAGCTCTCAGCTGTGTGTTAATGACAGGCCCACTCATTATAGCCTATTACAAGAGCACACTGAAAAACAACCCTTTGTGAGCATCACACAAACACTGTACAGCTGAATGAGAACAGCATGAGAGCAAACTCTGCTCATCTCAACAGATTGCTGAAATTAAGAGGAAATTAGGTTCAAATGAGATTTGGCTTATAATGTTAAAAATGCTAGATTGATCTGAAAGAGGGAATCTCCATTTATCAGCTGGAATCGCTTTTATAATGCCTTGCATTGCAAGGTGCAGTCAAGAACAAACAGTGCTTAGGTCTGCCAGATTTTAATCAAGTTTTAATTTCTTCAGATTTAGAATCAGTTATTTGAATGTTATTTGTTTAATATGTGTTCAGTGCGCAATGATTGTTTATCCTCCAGTAAAATGAGGTCAGGTTTCTGATAATCGAGGTCACAGAGTCATATTTCAGAGGGTATGAACTGCATGGTCTTAGCATAGAAATGCTACTTGAAACCCTCAATTTTCTTAGAACAAAATAGGAAGTAGTTCATCCTTTTAGGCAACAAATGGTCTGTGAAATCAGGTGCATCATCTTCAGAAACCTCAGGAGGACAAACTACATTTTATATGAACTGTTTTGTTTTCCATTCCATTTAGGACATTGTCTGAACATAGCTTGTCTAAAACGTCTAAAAAGTCCATTTTTATGTTAGATATTATATATGTTAGATAACTTAGATTTATAAAACATATCTATGTCTCATGACAAAAAAAACAAACAAACAAACAAATACTTAAAAAAGTGCACCACATTCATGGATAGTGACATGAAATTTTAATCAACATGAAATCATTTGATTTTAAACACAAATTCTGTTGAATAAAGTATTCATGACATACGTAAAAAAAAATCGAAATATAACTTTATATATATTAATGAAGTTTAATATGATAATTTTTCATACACATTGACAGTTTTACAATCAGTCGCTTCTGCTCAAGACCAGTGATTTAGACAAAGCTGCTGTGGTTTGTGCCATTCTAGAAACTAGGGCTTTTGCAAAAACAGGAAACAGTGGTTGCTGTTGAACAGGTGAGAAAAAACTAGGGGAGGAAACAACAAGAGTGCTTTTAAACATTCAAAAAGAAATTCCTGGATGCAAAAAAAATAAAAAATAAATGCAGCACTACTTACTGAACCCGATCTCAAACAGACCAGAACAGCAGATAATGTGCCTCCATCTGCTCGATGGCTTATTTTTAAGTCTCTAATAACAGTCTTGACTGTTTAAATGCTTAATTGCACGCTGAACGTAGATCCCTGCCATTACAATGACAAGGGGGAAAAATCTGGTATTGTTAAAGCTACAGAAATGTACAACGTTCTTGGTGTTAAAACAGAGACTGTGTTCAGATGAATAGTGGAGGCCACAGCTGAGGGCAGAGCTGTAATTATTCTACATGATAAGGTCACTCTCAGAGACCGATAATGAACACAAGTGGACTGTTTGAGATACGAGGCTCGGATTTAAAAAACATTACAGCTAATGTTATTAATGTGGTTTATTCACACTGAAAAATAGGATCATGAGATGAACAGTTTGCGCATATAATAAGAGCAAACTAATTAGTCAGAAAATATACCCAGTACAATTAGACGATACATTTCACAAACGAAAATATCAATAAAAAAAAAAACATTTCTAGGACATCACTTAATTTCCATTTCCAGGCTTCATAGTAATACTTAGAGAAAGTCTCGCCACTATTAAAAATAAAGGTTCCTTATTGGTATTGATGGTTCCATGTAGAACGTTTAATGTTCACGGAAACTTTCCATTCCACAGAAGGTTCTTTATAGTGGAAAAAATATTTTTTTAATGTTCTTTCATGGATTTGGATTTTCATGCTTTAAGGATGTTCACGCTTGGTTCGTTTGGTCCGGACCAAAAAAACCCCCAAAACATTTAGTTCTGGTCCGTTTAGCGTTCATATTGGCATTTTAACACCGAACCTAAATGCATAGGGATACGTTCTCAACCTGATATTTCGCGTCGGAACACCAAAACCAATGCTGTGATCTGTGATAAATGCGCTTGTTGTATGTGCACAGCAACACATGATGGTATTTTGAGCAACTGAGAACTCGTGAAGAGCTTATAAAATGTGTAAAGGAGTCAAAACAGCGTCAGGAATCCCTCAGTCACACAAACCAAGATCTGCTGCGAGGAGACGCGGTTCTGACGCCTGTGATGTGCAATATCACCACTATGATGAGAATAAACAGATATACTTGAGCATTCTGTCTTTTTTGGGTCGCATCTTGTGACATCACGTCCTGTTTTTGGTTTGTTTGCATGTCTTTGGTCTGTGTTGTGTTCATATTTCATTTGAACCGCACCAGAGCTACCGTTGAGTTCGTTTTAATCCAACCAAACATGCCAAGTGTGAACACACCCTTAAGAACTGTTCACTGAAAGCTTCTCTGTGGAACCAAAACTGTCTCTTCTGGCTCTGTGAGAAACCCTTTTGGAACCTTCATTTTTAAAAGGGTAGTTCACCCAAAAATGAAAATTCTGTCATCTTTTACCCACCCTCATGTTGTTCCAAACCTGTATGAATTTCTCTCTTCTGCTGAACACAAAGGAAGATATTTTAAAGAATATGGGTGACCAAACAGTTGATGGACCCCATTGACTTCCACAGTACGGGACGGAAAAAACTACTATGGAAGTCAATGGGGTCCATCAACTGTTTGGTCACCCATATTCTTTAAAATATCTTCCTCAAAAACTTGAGGGTGAGTTAATTATGACATTTTAATTTTTGGGTGAACTATGCCTTTAAAAGTGTACATTCTAAAAACTTCTTGATTCTGGTCAGCGTATGATCTATACTTAGACTGAAGTGGCAATTTTGAGGCCAAAATACAGAATCTGCTGCTACCGTATTCATTGCTAAAGAAATGTGTGTAGGTTATTTCTCAGAAATGAATGTTTCTTCATGAACACTTCCCTTTTTAGCCATCAAACATTGGGTTGAGAAAATTCCCCACAGTGCTGTGATCAGTGTCATCCAAAAGACGTCCGTAAGAAGAACGTCTGCAACACACAAACAAATCATAAAGGCCACTGACAATTCATTTAGCAATAATTGCGAAAAATAAAATGTGAATTTACTTTATTGCCTACTACTTGATTTAAAATGAAAGGGTCGAACTCTTAATATTCACCCCAAAGTTTAAAGACAAAAATATGAAGTTATATTTTGCATGAAGAAAATAGCATATATTTTAGCTTTTATTTTTATTTTCATGCAATTTATGCACATTCCCTCACAACTACAGTAATGCAAAATGTTGTCCTTCTCATTCATCATTTTTTAATTACAATCAGCAAATATTAAACTCACTACCATGATGTATGTATAAATACTTTTATTTTATTATTTTATACTTACAATTTAAGTATAATGCAAGAAATGTATATATTTCTATTTTTCATCATATTTCTTAATATGTAAAAATGACCAGCTCTGTGTGATTCACCCTAAAATGCTTTGGCAGTAAAAATAAAGGAAGATATCAACAAATAACAGCACTTGACTCACCGTATTTTGAAGTAGTACGCCCCACCAAGTAAGATTAATACAATGGCAAGGAAGCAAATTACAATGGCAACGACACTCCCTAAAAGGAATGAGGACAATATTTAGTTTCCTCAATCATTTATGACATACAGTCAGTCATGAAACCTATTTTAAGCATATTAAGAATAATTACTATATTGTTTGTATCATTTATTATTCATATCAAGCAAAACACATACAAATCATGTACAAAATGTATACTGAAAAAAGACAAATCAAACTGCAGCTGACTGTAATTTTCTCACACTCTTTCTTTTCGCAATCAGTGTCCCCTGGAACGAATTTAGAAACTTTGGACATTTGACTTTGAAATTACAGAACAAAACTCATAGTGTTCAAAATGAATACAGAAAGTATGGTTCCACTTTGTGGTTGCCATGTCCATAGTTCCTGTGCTGAACTACACCTGTGGTTCCTCTGCTACAGTATGTGTGAATTCGAGGAGAACTGGCTTCAGACATCCACTCAAAATCACTGCGACACCAGCTAAAAGTCATTGAGCTAAAATGTTAGTTCTGAGAGAAGCTCTAGTAGCATTTGTTTGCAGATGACACTTGTTTTGTTTGTCTGACACTTGTTCAGTGCAATGACATTCAGATAGTTTTAAGCCTGGCTGAAGTTTCCAAATGCCACCGTTTGAGTATAAAGTACAAACAACACCTTAGATGCTATAAAAAGGGTAAGGGATGATATAACCTTTACGGAAAAAGGCTAGGTAACTGTTAAAAGTTCAATCACTTTGGATGTGTACAAAATAATCAATCCAGTTGCTAAAAACACAAACCTGTTTGCGAATGCCTTGATGAATAGGCTATCCAAGGATTTTAGTATTTCGCAATACTTTTTAATTACAGACTTAAGGAATAAAAAATGGTAATATCTTGAGAAAGTCATCTTACTTTCTTAAATTTCATACTAAAATCTCATCTTTTAGAGTCACTTTAGTTGATAACCTCAATAAATTAGTTTCAATTTTAATTTAGCTGAACTAACCCGGTTTATGAAAACCATATAGAAGACTATAGATAAAGTCTAATAAGGAAAGAAAATACACTCTTGACCTACTTAAGATCTGGAGCAGAAGGTCATAAAACAAAACTTTTGTGTTTTTTCAACTAGATAAATTGGTCAACAGGAACTGAAACACACTATTAAAGTGATTTATAATAAAATGAAACTCATACCTGAGCTCAGGGCCTCTGGGTGCTTCTTTTCTTGTCCAACAGTAGATTTGTGTAATTGTTCACCAGTATTTACAGTAGAAGAGGACACATGGTTAGTTGTAGGCTTAGTTACCGTAGTAGATGTAGTTATTACACTGGTAACATTCACTGTCGTGTTTGTTTTCTGTGAGGTAGGACTCTCTGAAGAGGATGTTGTTTGAGCTCCAGTCACCGAACTCGAGGCTGTGGTCGATGCGTTTGTCGTACTGTTGACGACGCTGGTGAGATCAGCTCCTGAGGAGGTAGTATTGCAGCCAGAGGTTGTATTTGATGTTGTCTGAGCTGATGTAGAGGCGTTGGTGGTGCTCGAGGTGCTCGAGGAGGAATTCACAGGTAAACCAGTCGTTGTTTCATTTGTACTGAGGACCTTGGAGGAAGACCGTGGAGGATTCGTCGTGACATCTGGAGATGTTGTGAAAGGAGAAGTCAACGTCGATGAATGAGACGCTGTAGTCGCTGCTGCTGTAGTCACTGCTGCTGTAGCTGTTGCTGCTGTAGTTGTTGCTGTCGATGTTGATGTTGATGTCAATGTGTTACCTCCAATTATCATCCAACCTTCATGCCACAACACACAAAAAAACAACCAAAAAGGCACAAAAAGTCTACATTAACTTATGCACAATACATAATGTCAACACTAACCACCTCTTGCACCAAAACTACATCTTCTAAACAAGAAACACTTAGGTGGAGTTGCTTTAAAGGGATTGTTTACCCAGAAATGTAATTCTGTCATCATTTACTCACCCTAGAGTTGTTCCAAACCTGTTGAACACAAAAGATATTTTGACGAATATTGGCAACCACAGTTGATGACACCCATTATTGACTTCCATAGTATTTTTTTCCCCTACTATGGAAGTCAAAGGCTACCTGTTGTAGTACAAGCAAAAGATTGACAACATTCTTCAAAATATCTTCTTTTGTGTTAAACAGAAGAAAGAAACTCTCACAGGTTTGGAGCAACTTGAGGGCGAGTATGTAAATGACAAAATTTTCATTTTTTTTTTTTTGGGTGAACTTTCCCTTTAATGTCCAGTAGTTGTGCATTAAATTCAAATCATTGCCTTTATTACAGCTTATAAAACTAAAGAAACACACATGAGCTAACGTTACACATACAGTGACGTCAAAGGGTAATTTTAGTAGCGCATGTTAAGCCTAAGTTATATTTGTTAAACCTAATACATAGGCCTATATAATAATACAATTTCCATTTCACGTGTCGCTTACATGTAAATATAGTCTAATTAATAACAAAAGCAATTTAAAGGTCCGTAAAATAATTCTTGACTAATATGTTGCGAATATGTTGTTGATAACTTATAAGTAGCTGTGACAGTGAGTAAACAGTTTAATGTGTGAGTAGAGGTAACCATTTTAATCATACCTGCTAATATCACCACCGCTGAGAAGTACATCTTCATTTTCCTTCCTCTTTCGTTTCTAACGCAGCGAGTGTCTGTTAAACAGTTTCTCTATCGCACTGTAACACATGTGAGTGACAAGAGGGAAATTCACGCGCGTTTGTCGTGAGCGCGCAGGGGACACGTGCACGCCTCCGGTCTAATAATGACATGTCAGATGAGCGCAAAAACAGGCGGGCAAATGTTTCTAGGCAGATCAAAAGCGGAGTGTAGGCTAATGGGACGAATTATAAACAGTTCATCGTAAGAGACCATAGAAGTGCAATGACCAAAACTCAACACTAGGTCGAAGCAAATCATAGATTCACTGAGACCTCTGTGCACAGTCACCATGAAATTATGGAATACCACAGTGTTTATTATAAATTGTTTATCCATGCACACTGTTTTCCATGTTTTTTTGTTTTTTTTAATTTATTCATGTGCCTCCTAATCTTTAATCAAAATAACTCCCCCTCTCCCTCTTGCAGCATCTCTGAGGGGGCGGGACAATAACCTGTCACTCACTTGAGATCCACCATTAGAAAACCACAATAGCAGCAGCTATAGCCTTAAAAGTCACTGTTAAAAAAAATATTTAAGTTATGATAACATTACATTGCTTTAACTCTCCTTTAACTCATCAAAATAAGTTAAGCAATTTTAAACTTTTTTTTTATAAGTTATACAAGATTCAGCTTTTTTTTTTAAGTCAGTTTAATGTAATTTAAGTTGAAATGACTTAAACATCCAAGTTGATTGTACTTGATTTAAGGTAGCAACATTATTTTACAGTGTTCTGTAAAATAATACATTATTTTATTACATTATTTTATAATGTAAAATAATAGTTTACATTATTTTACAGTGTCAACATTATTTTACAAGCGGATGCGAGAAGACCGCTTTTCCTGTTTGTTCTTGACGTTTGACATAAAGCCTATACTCTTTAATGTTAATGTGATGTTTCAATATGACATTATGACCATTCTAATATTAAAGACGCAGGATATTAAGATCCATTACTGAATGTAATAATAAAATCACTGTGATTATTGCTCAGCTTTTTAATTAATATATTATTCCACAAAATATATTATTGGTGTATTTTTTACATAAATTGCAACTGCACGCCATTACAGATACTTACTGTCCCCATTGTGCCTTCGAAGAAGTTATTGTTTCTCCAATAAGCTTACTGTAAGATAATGATAGGCTATTGAAGGTAGTTTCAAACATTTTATTTTTAAATAATTTGGTCACTTGTCACAATATTGACAAAGTAAATAAATCCACGTGTTATAGGCTATATTACCGTTCCACCTAAAAATCCACCTTTTCTGTCACTTTATTTTATGGAATAATGCACACCTCGTGTAATAATCTAAAATATTCTGGCAGTAAAATGTAATCACACCTGATGCACTGCCATCACTGTAATATCTCACTAACAATAGTCAAATAGCTGAAACATGCGCACTTATATGATAAATAATTAACCAAGATCAAATGTTATAATACTATATTACAATTGTTATTATTACCAGCAATTTATTTCATTATTTTATCTTAATTTACAAATAAAAACGTCACAATTACAGCCTACTGAGCAATGTTGCAAACCGTCTCTTTGCGCCACCTGGCGGTGATTTCACGAACTACCTCCTGTTATAGCAAGACTACAGGCGGAAACAACATGCTGTGGTTTTATCATCATATGCTGAGACTTAGTCAGGTTTATCCTCATTCCTAACCACATTCCATGATGATCTGTCAAAATACGTGTAGATAGTCATAGGAGCTCAGTAGGAGCAAAGGGCATGTTGACTTTGTTTTGCAACTCACAAGTGCACCATGGAATATTATGGCGATGATAACAGTATCAGTAATATCAATGAGAAATAGTACAAAGCAGAAACCTGTTGAAGCATAAGGCGGTTCGCTGGTCTAAGCTGGCCAGTTGGTTTCCACTGCTTTCAGATTAATCAGTTAAACACCGGACTAGGCCAGATAAACTATCTTAAACAAACCAGAGCAGCAAACCGACTTGAGCTAAGCTGGTATTTTGGGTACATCAAAAACATTGATTCTGTCAGCACATTAGTAGTTTAATGTGGTGAAAGAGGAAAGAATATGTATACCTTTTAATCAAAGACTCTAAACAGAAAGCAGTGTCATCGAGGCGCTTGTTCTGGGAACAGCTGTAGTTTCAGAGTAACATTTCAAACATGCTTTCATGGTTTTGAGAGTTTCAACATACGCAAAATGATGCAACAACCTTCCCACGTACAGAATACAATGTGCCAACACTGTGGAATGGTCACAATGCAGAACTTAATGCATTTTAAGCAGCAAGAACTCTTTACGGAGCAGTGTTGTTTTATCATTTAGGTACTACTAGAATTAGTGTTTATTTTATTTCGAGCAATTGAAATGTTTTTCGATGGTTTTAGTTAGTTATAAGTTAAATAACCCTGTTACAGAGTTTCTCATACATTAAGGACAGAATGCACCCAAAAGCTGAATGTTGATTCCAGATCTGGTTTACTTTCGGCTAGCAGCTTTTGGGCCGACCGTGGGCCGTAATTCAACCTTGATTCGGCTCAGAATCAATTTGCTATATCTGGGAAGCGGACAGAAAACAAGACAAGCACTGATTGACAATAGCAAAGTTTTACTGATTTTTTAGATGACTGAAATTCAGAAAGATTAAAAGAAAACAAAAAGGTAAAATAAAAGATCTAAAAATAACACACAAAAAATATAATTAGAACAATTATAAGTTATTTTTCCTTTTTCTTTTTTTTTTTTCTGCTTTCATTTCATTCACTATAAGATATATGATATCTGGGTCTCTGGGTCTTGTTTCATTCAAAACGTTGAGTAGAAAAAAATATAGGCTACCATATGAAATTAAGAAATTGACAACATATTCCAATTATCTGTAACATGTATAACTTTATTAACAAATAACTTATTCGAGATGACCACCAACATCAGCACCAGTCACCCCTACAATGTTTCGTATCGCATGTGACGTAATGCCGAGTGGGCGTGGCCCTACAGGTGTGCCGAAACTTGGAGCAGTTTTGATGTTGACGAGCCCGACAGTCACGTGACTTTCAACAATAGTCAGATTTAATGGGATCCTCCCACCAGAAGTTTCTACAGCCCTTATACTTTTTAAACACACGAAACAAAGTAATTGATTTTCAGCGGGGCTACTTTTTTTGTGTGTGTGTGTGAACTGCCAAATCTATCATGAGAACTCCTGGGATTTTTATTTTCGGGATGGTGCTCGCGCCTTGCGGGTGGATTCTGGAGCTGGTCAGCACAGTGGCGCCAGGCTGGCGCACGATCAACAACATCCCCGGAGAATCCATCGATCTGGTCCTCCAGCAAGGATTATGGGACATCTGCAAGACTTTCTCGTCATCCCAGAATATTCAGTGCAACCAGCAGGACACTCAGTACTTCAGCGCGCAGATCATCCAGATCGCGCGAGGACTGATGCTGGCGTCAGTCATCCTCAATGTCATCGCCTTCGGCGTGGCGTCGGCCGGAGTCCGGTGCTGGAGGGACACCCCACACTGGACCATCGCGGGCGTCGGAGGTGTCCTCATCTTCATCTCGGGGGTCCTCACCATCATCCCGGTGGCGTGGTACACTCACATCATGACCTCCATCTTCTCCACGTCCACCGACATTCGTGTGGGATACTGCCTGGTGCTGGGCTTCATCGGCGGGTGCATGGAGGTGCTCGGGGGTTTGGTGATGTCCATCGGGTTGTGTCGGCGCTGTGACGGACGGAAGCCGAGGACAGACACGCGCAGAGTCCCGGTGCCCAGTGTGATCAGCGGGAGCAGTGTCCCGTACTATTCCAAACAAACCGAGATGGACCTCACGCGAGCGAAGACGCAACCGGACCGTCGACCAGTGAACACGGCGACTAAAGCACGACCTTACGACTCAGATTTGTAAAATAGCCTACAAAACTTTTAACCTTGTGAACGCAAGACCCTTACGACAAACACCACTGTTACCATGAAAAGTCCGTAGTTTATCAGACAGATTGATCAAATCAGTCTTTCCAATCCCTGAAAAAACAACAACAACAACAACAACAACAACAACAACAACAAAAACACAGCTAAAACCAGCCTAGGCTGGTCTCCCAGCCTGGTCAGTGGTCAGCTAAAAAAAAGTGTCCAAAACACTTAGTTTTGCTACTGACTAAGTTAATTTTAAACTTAGTCAGTGTAAAATTTACAGTCAAAGCAAGCAGTAAAAGTAAGGGGCCTAAAGCTTATATAGTTTTTATTTTTATTGTTGGTTATATTTTGTTACATTTTAGGTTTTTAGTTAACGTTGAACATTGTGTGTGTGTGTGTGTGTGTGTGTGCGCACGCGCGCGTGGAAAGGCCTTTTTTGATTAACTATAATTCATCATGTGACCATCTGTTTTACCACCTGTATTATCATTGAAGTTATCAGTGTAAGGTCATATCAATAGTGGGGGAAATCATGGGTACCGTTATAAATGTTGTTAAGGGAAGTGAGGGTTTGAGGTTATATAACACCATCAGTTTGGTTTTATACTTTGCACTTTATAATGTAAAGCCCTTGTAATTTTATTGGCAGTACCTTCACTGTCTTTTTGTAGCACACTGGGCTCTAATGTGTAAATACAGTAACTTATCAGGAACCGCTGAAGTTTGTGCAGTTATACCAACTGCAAAAAGCAAACACATTCTTCTGAAGTAAGCTAATATTTGCACTGCACACGGTACAGAAGTGTATGTCTCTGGACATAACCATGTAAAATATCTTAGTGGAAGTTTTTTTGTTTTTTGTTTGCACAGTAATGTTGTAATTGACGTCCATCCATCAATTTTAATGCAAATGGTTGAAGGCTTGTAATTTTTCTGTATTTTTATTATGGTGATGATGAACACTGTTAAGAGCTGTGGCTCATACATTTACCTGCATGAATATAATAAATGATGAAGCTAAAAATTGCTCATTTGAAACAATGTTGGGTACAACTTCATGCGTCCTAATAATAAATAGTATCCTCTTCTTGCATTTCCATCAATAATCTATTTTTAAATGTGATTACATTAAAATTACATTTTATGGAAGTCATAATTATGACATTACATAGAAATTATATAACATTAAGCCATTTAGTATGTCTTATGACATTGAAATTATGACATACTTCATAAGTAAAAAATAAATAAATAAATAAAAAAAGGGAAAATAAATGAGATAGCCAAAATTATGACTTATTAATGTCATAATTATGACCTTTTAAGTCAATTTAGACTTAGTATGTCTTAATTTCAAATTTCCATCTAATAAATATGACTTAATTGTGATTTAAAATTGTGATTTCTTTCCTTATGTGGCAGAAATGGGCTTCCATAATTTTTCATTATTTATAAGCATATATTTTATATTAAAAGTAATTTCTCCTAGAATGACAAAAAAAACAACAACAACAAAAAAAAACAACAACACCTGTAAAGCAGTTATTAAACAAACCCCATCATGAAACAGAAAATCTGGGCAAAATGTATTTAATGCATGAACTGTATTAAGTTACAGCATGTAAAACAAGAATGAGAAGGCATATAAATACGCTGAAAAAATGTTTTCATTCATCCAATTAAACAAATTAGGGTAATGGTTCACATCTATATTTTATAACTTGAGCCAATGAAAAATAAATAACTTAATAATGTGTCTGTCTATGAAAACCATTTCATGAGAATGTATGGTCACCATCATTGTGATCAGTGTTTCCTTTAGTTGGGCAGTTTGTGGTCTTTGTAACAATGTATAGATACAAATGTGAAACATCTATTATGAAAACACATATTTTAAGACCATCATTGAACTGATTGAAAACTGATTGATTGAAACCAACACAGACTAATGTTTATGCAGACGAACTTCTGACCTGAAACCTCATTTACGCAGGTATAACCACTGTAAACAGCTTTTCTCTGTAATAGCTTGCCCCAGTCAACCCTATTTATCCTCTAGCCCTTGCATACTGGTAGTCCAGGTATTAGCTGAAACATGGCATGCAGTAAAAACCAGTTTTGTCTGAGTTTAAACCAGGCATTCGACACCACACCCTTCAGATGCTAATCACACAGATCCACCTCCTCCAGGTTTCAGTGTGTTTCTTCTTAAGCACCAGAGACACTTGACTCGTTTTAGACGGGGACGGCTGCTCAACCCTCAACCATGCGCACTCCGGGGATCTTGATATTCGGCATGGTCCTGGCCCCCTGCGGATGGATCCTGGACCTGACTAGCACAGTTGCGCCCAATTGGCGCACCGTCAACAACCTGGCTGGCCAATCTGTGGATCTGGTGGTGGAGCAAGGAATCTGGGACATCTGCAATACCTTCACAACGTCTAGATCGCAACAGTGCAACCAACGCACCAATGACCAAACGTACTTCAACAACCAGATCATTCCGATCGCTCAAGGAATGATGGTCGCGTCGTTGATCGTGACCCTCCTTGGCCTAGCGGTGGCGATCCCTGGAGTCAGATGTTGGAGGGACCGACCGAGATGGATCCTGGCTAGTATCGGCGGGCTCCTCATCTTCTGCTCCGGAGTCCTGACCATTATTCCCGTTGCTTGGTACACTCATCTTCTCAACGGCCTCAACTCCACCTCGGTCAAGAGAGACCCATTGAGAGCGGATGACATTCGTGTGGGATACTGCATCGTTTTAGGCTACATCGGAGGCATCATGGAGGTCCTCGGCGGTTTGGTGATGTTCGTCGGGATCTGCTCCTGCTGCGGTGGACGGAACCGCGGAGAAAAGCCTGGAACCAACACAGGAAGACCAGCGACCAGATCAGCGACCAGACCAGGGACCAGAGCAGCGGACAGACCAACGCCTCTGCCCAGGGTCAACGTCCCGAGAAGCTACACCAGTGAAAGCAGCGTACCGTACTCGCAGAAGTCACTGGACGACGACCTGGACTTCCCGAGAGCCAAACCCCGGGACAGGGGGATTGTCAACACATCCTACAGTGGAAGACCGTACGATGCTGATCTGTAAAATGACTAGCGCATACTGGGAATATTAGTTTACCACTTGTGAACGCCGTGCTAGCTGTCTACAACTGGAGCGTACACTTGCTACACCAGTACTTTTGAATGTTTGCAACAGAAAGCGATCGTGCTTTTGCCAGTTGCACTCTCAGGTTAAGTAACATGAGGACTTTCATTTGTAATTTAACTGTAAACAGCCAAAAATATGTAATATGGGTTAAAATCTACTCATGCATCTTAATCTAGCCTAATGATATTATCATATTAATACTGAATGATTTAAGAAAAATGAATTGTGCAATATTTTTTTCTTTTGCTGCTGGAAAGAGTTTAGTGAAAAGGGGTATCAGGGTTTTCTGTGATGCAGTATAACTAGTAATACTGGTTGTTTCAGTTTTATTCTTACTGCAAGCATGTGGGTCATGTCGGAACAGTCACGTGATCCATGAGTCATGTGAACAATGCAGCGATAGTCACTCATGAAGTATATATAATAAGTGTTACGGTTTAATGAAGTGCAGTGAGCAGATATCTTACATTCTTCAGTCTGGAAGCATCAAAACAAACTTACCTGTTACACAAATTACATGAGATACATTACAACAATAAATGAATGAAGCTCATTAATCATTAACTGTAAAAATGTATGCTTATAAGAGCAACTTATAAGGTGTAAATGAGGTTAAATGGTAATAAAACCATCCAGATAAAGGAAGGAGAGTGTTAATGTGACTTTTTTTTGCTGTAACTCATCAGCTCATGTCATTTCCATTCCTCAGGGGACAAGGTTTGTGTGCTTTCTAACAGCAATAAAACATCTTTTAAATCTCTGTAACCATTTTTTTTTTTTTTTGCATTAAAGTACTATTTATTAAAAAACAAACAGTGCTGTCCATTTGTATCGATAACTACAATTATACAAATGACCACCTAAAGAAATGAATATCAATATGGCAACAGCTTTTAACACTGGTTTAAAAAGAATAACTACAACAGTATATTGTAGATGTTATACTATAATAATAATGCTAATGCTAATGATAATATACTTTGGACTTTTGTAAAACTAAAACTTATACAAATATGCACTTGCTATAGACATATATGGAGCAATATTTCCTTTGTGATTTATCCAACTAAATATAAAATTGAACAAAGTTTATTTTTGCATGCATATTGATGATAACAGATGGAAACCAACTAAAGTATATAGCAAACTAAATGTGAAAATGTATTCACATTATTAAAGATGTAAAATGCGAAATGGAAAAGACCTTATATTTCATGTGGAAACAATGATAACACCATATGTATATATATATATTAATTTATATAGCAAATATTGTTGAAGTGTGTTGGATAAATCTTTCAGTTTGCCTGAAATAAAAACAGCCATAATTATATAAACAATAAAAAAATCTTTATTATAAAATACTATACAAAAAGGGTTTCATGCAGAGCTGTTATGTAACTCTAAAAGTAAAATTAAATACAACTAAGACCCATAGAAATTGTGGTGACTGTTTTCCATAAATGATACTCATCAGTCCATGAAATGAATCAGCTTTCAGTCAGTGAAACTCACCAGACAGGCCTGAGCTAAATATAACCGCACTGGAATACCTGGCGTGTTTTAGAAACAAGTCAATGCATGTTTAACAGGAACAATTCCTGCATGAACGTCAGTCCAAACCATGTTTAGAAATCACCTAAATGTGTTGCAGACTTCATGTATTTCACATGCAATAGTTTTCATTTAAATGTTGAGAGCATGCAGAGCAACTTATATACCTGCAAATGTACATCAATAACATTTCAATATATTCATGCACATCTCAGTGCGAAGAAAGTGTCATGGTGGAAAGCTGATGTATTTGACGTACAAGTGCTTTATGTGTTGATTGTACTGTTTGAAGAGGGAAACACAGAGAGAGAAACAGTGTGAGTTTACTTTCGTGACCACAGAGTTCATCGGGGTCATGGTCTGTGATGTAGAATGAATGACAAACCTGTTTTATGACACGCTGCATTATGACATGTTAAATATGCGCTCCATTTCTCATCAGGGATTCTTCAGCAGCCTTTTTTCTGTAGACAAAGAGGTCAAATCAGTTTACAGACTTCATGAATGCTTTCAAAGGTTGGTCACTTTTTAAAGAAGACACTCAGCAGATTAAAACAGAAAACAATGTGGACTCTAAAACTGTTATAAATTCAAAGCCGCATGTCTAATCAAGTTGTGTCCCAAATTTATATATATATATTTTTATATATATATATATATATATATATATATATATATATATATATATATATATATATATATTTTTTTTTTTTTTTTTTTTTTTTCTGAGGTAAAATTATTTATTAATTCATAACGTATGACATTTTACAAAAGGAACTAACTTTACAATCACTCTTAAAAATAAAGGTTCTTTATTGGCATTGATGGTTCCGTGTAGAACCTTTAACATCCATAGAACATTTCCATTCCACAAAATGTTCTTTAGATTATTAAATTGTTCTTCACACTAAGAAAACAGTGTTCTTTTAAGAACTGTTCGCTGGAAGGTTCTTTGGGGAATCAAAAATGGTTATTCTATGGCATTGCTGAAAAAAAAAAAAAAAACACCTTTTGAAATCTTTATTTTTAAGAGAGTGTGGTCATAAAAAGTTCAAATTATCATAGAAGGTCTGCAGGGCTTGAATAAATTAATTAAAAAAATAATAATGAATAAACAGAAATAGAAAGGAATCCAGGCAAAGTCTCACCTCTTCTTTGCCTTTTGCCTTTGTCGGTAAAATGCCATCGCAAAGAACAGGACGATGAAGCCGACGATGACCACCAGGACGCCGACGGTGAGAGGAACAGACAGAGCCTCATTGATGGTTTCGTCACAGGAGTCTCCCATGTATCCCAGCGTACACTCACAGCCGGGCTCCCCGTTGGCCAGCACACATCTACCATACTGGCATATGACATGTTCACATGCAGCCAGATGACGAGACACGCCACCTTCTTCACCCAGAGGACTGGTGGACGGGGCAGACATACCCAAGCTCTGGAGTCAAACACACACTAACTGCATAAACAACTGCTGCATAAATCGCTTTCAAGAACACAGACACACACCTCAAAATCTCTTAATGGCAACAAGGTTCTGGACAGTGGGGTAAGATGTGCCACCTCCTACAAATTTGTAGTGTTTCTCAAATCCAGTCCCTGGGAATAATCTCGCAGATGCCTCCCTATATTACAGTACAACCCACAAAGAAGCTGACAAGTTGAATCAGACGTTTTTATTAAAATATGTAGGTACTGTAGGTGGGTCTCCAGGGCTGGAGTTGAGAAACATTGCTTGTCTAGGCAACTACGCCCAGTTGTTTTTCAGGATCTAATCCAGGGATAGGCAACGTATGTCCTGGAGAGTTTAGCTCCAACCCTGAAAAACCCTCACCTGCTTGTAGCCTTAGTAATCCATTGATTAGCCTGAAGATATTGATTAGAGTTGGAGCTAGACTCTGCAGGACAGCAGCACTACTGACGTCGCCTATCCCTGCTCTAATCGAATGTTATCAGAAGAAATCAGCAATATCACAAGCCCATAGAAATCTCATTTCATAAAAAAGTGTGCCGTGACACATCTTACCCCACTTTATGGGTAACGGATAAGTTGAATTAACGGAGAGGACACAATGAAAAAATACTTATAAAAGATTTCTTATTAATGATCATAAATGCAGTCGAAACGTAATTGTGTGATATATATTATTACAATTTAAAATAGCTCTTTTACAATGCAATTTATTCCTGTGATCAAAGCTGAATTTTCAGCATCATTACTCCAGTGTCACATGATCCTTCAGAAATCATTCTGAATGTTCTCTGTTGGAACAAGTGGATTGAGATATTAAGTTAATGCAAATTAATGCAAAATAATTGTGAACTGAATTTCTAACACTGTACCAATCCTAAAAGGATCAAACAATTAAACACATTAACAGATTACAATGTTGCAATTTGTTGCCAGTTCAACCAGGACAATCTTATTCAATTCTTATTTGAGCCTTTCTTTTCTGATAAAAAAAATTAAAAATAAGTAAAAAATAAAAACTAACTAAATTAGGCTAATTCTTCAGAAAGAGACAAAGTAAAAAATGTATCCCAGTGTAAACTTGACCACTTACCAGGAAGCAAATGTATATAGCTATTCTTAGGCAAATTCTCCAAGCAAATTTACATATGAAGACACCAGAAACACTAACACAAACAAAATAACTACAGCGCGAGTGTCCAAATAGCTATACTCACCATTTCCCAAGTCAAAGGCGGAAAACACAATCAAAACTCTAGGTGTTTAACTGTATACAAATGTGGAAGAGAAACCAGTGACAGAAACGGCATTAGAGGAGCGGAACTGCTTGACACGAGAAGAATAAGCAATGCTCTCAAGCAGAAGAGACCCACCCATTCACCACATCACCTGGTTCACTCGGTGAAACAAGATTCCTGTTTGGTCGCCTACCATGTGGGCAAGGAGGAGTGAACTTCAGGTAAAATGAGGGCCAGAGATGAAGATAACAGTGCAGTAACAGTCTGACAACATTTAAATCAGTGTTGTACGTATCATGCGGGCGCTGACACCCTATAAACAATCACATATTTCCGCGCCCAGCGGCGCGCGTCCTCCTGTTCTCTAATCGCACTGCGATCCACAGCGCGAGCGCGGTCACGTGAGGACAACTCCCACAATGTGACTTAATTGGTATTTTAGTGCAGGTATGTTTTATGGCTATATAAAATTAACTCAAACGATAGCTTTATGCGAGAAAGAGACCAAAAATCAACCCACGGAGTCCATAAATCATTCCAACTGTTTTTGCAACAGTTAAAGATTCAAAAAATGAAAAGTCTTAAAACGTTAAGAATAATCTTAAAAGTTAAATATGAAAATGAACTCGTTTTTTGTTGTTGGCGACTACAATACTGCTGCAACATTATCTCAAAAAGTGTTACTATTTCTCTGGAATAATGTAAAGATGTAGCCTATATGAATTCATTGATTTTCCTCGGCTGGTGTCCAGTAGTCGATTTAATAATTCTCTATTTATTTATTTTTTAAATCTCAATTACCAACAGTAAATTTGTGTGGAAAAGCTCAATTAATTTTAACATTAAATAGCCTAATGCCTAGTTCACACTACACAACTTTAAACGTCGGCAGATCGCTGTGCTGTTCACACTACATGACTTGCTCTGGAGTCTTTAAATCGTTGTGGTGTTCACACTATGTGACACTACGTAACTCTTCTGCAACAGGGGGTTACACACTACAGGAGCTGACAACAAGTCTTGGCGCATTCCAATGGCGAATGGACGGCGGGGTAAAATTGGTGGTATAGATATAGTTGAACACCGTCATTAGAACTCTATAACCGCAAAAAAACGTGTTATTAAAATATTTTTTACAAATTTCTATCTTTTCTATTATGGAGAATGTTTAAATACTAATTAAAAACAATTGTTGGCAGTCTGTTATTATTGGTCTACGTTTCCAACTGTATTTGATTCTTTGCAAAGTACCCCCTGACCGACCACCAATCATTTGAGATAGAAATAAAAGCTATGACTATGATATAGTGATGTGCCATCATTATGAGATTTATTAAACAAAAGCATTTCCAATAATAAACATTAGCAATAAACATTTGCAATAATAAACAACGTATCATTACCGATAACTGATCGTGCAGTTCAATTACCCCTTAACTGGCCCCAAACATGTTTGATAAAAGAATATACAATGTGTATATATACATATAATTGTATTATATAATATACAATTATAATAAAAGATAGGATCATAAGATGCCCAATATATTGGGTTTTTTCCACTTAATGAAGTTTTGTTTTGTAAATCGTGAGACATGATTTTTACCACTTCATTAAGTTTTGCTTTGTAGAAAGCATTTATTTAAAGTGAATTTCGTTTTGTAAAAATTGTATCTTAATTTTAATAAATGTTTCATCAACCAATTGCATGTATTTAAAACATAAAAAGCAAATAGGCTATATAATAACCGATTAGTTTTGTCATTTGACTCACGTCATAACCGTCACACCAATTCTGAAACCGGCACACCCCATAACGGATGGATAAGCACACGCGGGCAGCAGGGATTGTCTGTCAGAGAGAGTTGGAAGTGAGTAAAACATTATAATGAAAAAGCAGCTGCCTGTTGTGGTTTGGCAACGATGGTTACAAATACAAAGGGCTTTTATAATGTCATAACAAGATGATCATTGGCTGTTGCTCGTCGCGACACGTGACACCACAGGCTATCGAGTCGGCCGACAATTCCAGATATTTGGCATGCTAGATATTTTTCTGGCGTCGGCGACGCGTCGGCGATGTGTCAGCGAGGGTTTTTGATGCGTCATTAAGTATTTCACACTTAAAGATTGGCGAGCGCGGATCACCCGCAGATTTGCACGCGATTACAGCCCGACCTGTCGGCGAGCTCGTTAACTTGCAAATCGGGCTTAAATCGGTCTTAAAATCCTGTAGTGTAAACTAGGCATAACTTGAACTGTTGAGATCAGCATTTTATATCATGGAGGCCTATATGGAATTGATATCCCAAACCCCTCAACGAAATCATTGATCATCCCTTGCTCGGTCTCTCTGCATGTATCTGGTTATCAATTGATTAAAGTTTGATGAATTATAACGCTTTACACTGACACGCACACAACTCTGATCGGGGCTTAAAGAAAATCCTGAGCTTCCACTGGTATTTACGACACTGTGGCGACGTTCATGCGCGTTCAGCTGTAAACACGATCTTCACGAGTTGACTTGAACGCACCGGAGAGCCTCTTCCTCTTCAGATACTGGCTCATGTTTCAGTGAGGGCGATGGGGTGGAGTAACAGAGTATTGAAAGTAGGTCTTGATTTGAATAGCCAAACAAGCCTTTTGTGTTGTGCATAGAAGCAGACAGAAGTGACTCAAGCTCAAGAAGGAACACACCATTCTCAAATTACCATTCAATAAAGCCCTCAAAGCTTTGAGCTTGACAGCTACACATGAAAATACACACCCATAAAATAAGGGCATTTTACAACTGTATGAGACACTATAATACTGAGCACAGAACAGATCAACTCTTTGCCAAACATCTACTTAAAAGTAGTTTCAAGTTAGAAATACAAAAAACTAGACTCTTTGCCTTCTCCCCATTGCATTTCTGTTCTGGCATTAAGCTTGTGTCGTTTCTTTCTAAGTGCTGTGTAAATATTTCACCTGCAGTTTGACATCAGTTACAAGTTTACACACAGTAGCCTACGTCACAACACTTTTCTTGACATTAGACTTTGCAATGATTACACTACAGCCCTTTTTCATGTTAAAGCTTTTTTATTTGAATAAGAAAGTAAACCACACCCTATTTCTTACAAAGTCAATTCTTTTATTAGACATTTAAAAAAGAAACAGAAAAAAAGTTAACTGACAACAGGTGTGGTGACAACTGGAGTAATCTGAGCCTACAGGAGAGAGGGGAAGAAAAGTCATGATTAAATTCTGAAATAAGAGTATTTTTTCACACAAGACCAGCAAATCTGTGGCCAGTTTTTATAAACGGTCTCCTTCAGGTGACTTCCCGGGCTCCATACAATTAAAGTAAAGAAAGAATGAAACCGACAAAGAGAGATAAAAAAGACAGAAAAACAAAGACAGAATATTGAATGGGTTCAGAAGACTTGGGTTTTAAATGTGATGTTTAGCCAAATTTTGATCTTGGCAGTCCTTGATCCAAGAATCGTTTCATATTTCCACAAATTCCATAGATCCACAAATACTGTACATGTTAGATCCACAAATACTGTACATGTTAGATCCACAAATACTGTATGTGTTAGATCACAAAAATAAAATGTGCAGATAAACTATATATAATATTTACTTTTTAAATTCACGGACAATTATTACTCCATAACTGTCACTGTATGTAAAACAGCCATGCAAGCATTCTTCAAAACTCCTTTTGTGCTCCAGAAGATTGTCAGATTAGTTAATAAAAAAATAAAAGAAAGAGAAACATGATTGTACCTCTTCTGGATCATACAACTCATTATCAAAGTTTTGAGTGTAGGTTGTGGGCTCCTTCATGTCAGCAGGCACCAGCGTCTCTTTTTCAGTAGCCTCTTCTCTTGCTGCTTGCACCCTTCTGCAAATTAAATCATATTGGGATAGTATGAAATCCAAGTCTGTGGCTCAGAAGAGATGCATGTATTATATTAAGAGTGTGAACCTCCTCCTGAGGATGACTGCGGCCAGCAGAGCTCCACCGAAGAGAAAGCTGAGTGAGAGAGCGAGGCCAGTGGAGCTGGAGCTAGAGTTCTTCTGACAGAGATCCCCGCTGTAGCCCTCCTCACACTCACACACCGGCTCTCCCTCCACGCTCACACACTTCCCGTGACTCCCGCAGCGCTCCTCACACGACGGCCCGCCCAGATCCTGCTCCACAGCGGAGCCCAGAGAGAAAGGCCCAGATTTGGATTTGACACCTGGCTTGGTTTTCACAAGGTCACCTGTCAACAACAGGAGATTTAGGTCAGACAGTCTGGTTTGTGTGAGTTTTGAACATTAATACCAGGTTAAAAATCATTCATATTAAAATGCTGTACTACAAGATGACAAATACTAACTAAAATATAAAGTGCCCCTATTATGCTATTCAAATATTCCCTCTCATGCAGTGTGTAATCTAGCTTTCGGTCAATGTAAACGGTCTGCAAAGTCAAAAGTGCACAATAAAAGCTATTATCTCCCAAAAGAAAGAATAGTAATTCAGTAATTCCGGTTTCACTTCCGTGACCTGCATATGTAACGGTGACACATTTGCATAACATTTGCCTGTGGTCTTCATCTGCTGCCTGTGAACTACATCTACTTGTACACAAACCAGCTACAGTTTGAGGATTTATGTCGAGAAGACTCTGGAAGGGTTTGCAAAGAGAATTTGACTTCACATCCTCATCCTTGGCAAAAGCAGTGGTTAAAATGACCACAGCGGTGGAATAGCAATAATCCTGTGACGATTGATTCTCAAATCTCCATATGGTCTAAATGGGATTTACAAAACACTTATCCATTACAGATGGGACAGTACCCACTTTATTTGGACCAACTTGCTCCACAGAATCACAACCTGGAAGTTTGAAAAAATATTGATGTACTTTCTACCAGGTGTTCAATAGTTTTGGGTTTTATATTGTGCAAGTTTCCGGCTAACTGGAATAATTTCTTAATGAACTACTTCTGCTAATCAGGTATGGGCCACTATTACCTAAAACTGTGTCTATTAATGCAGATTGTCTGTCGTTCTCACTACTTTGAGTAAAGATAAAGGATGGAGCAAGATTTGTTGTACAAACTTTAATATACATTAGCACTCAGATAACTGATGTACTGCTGTTAATACAGTTCCCGTATGTGCACCGCAGTAAATTATCTTAATATCAGTAATATCTTATCTGAAGGCAATTAGATGGCTGCGCTCCAAAGTTCAAGTTTGGTGAAATCTGACCAGTGAATTCATATCACATGAAGACCAAAACATCAGTCGGTCACGGATTGACCTCAAAGAACAAACTGTAAAGCTTCAGATTTGCAGCATTACAGGAAAGTGGATTACATTGTATATTTTAACATTTTGGATGCATTTTTTGGGTGTCAAAAATCAGGACTGTCACCAGGACAGGGACTAATATGATATGATGCCATTTAGAATAACTAAAATCACTCACAGTCCTCATCCGATCGGTCCTGGCAGTCTGGGACCTGGTCGCAAAACTTGGACACAGGGACACACTTGAGGCCGTCCCGGCAGGCTTTACTGCCAACAGGACACTTGAGGCTGGAAACACATTTAGTCTTGTTCACAGAAAGGTAGTCCTGCGCACAGCGACACGAGCGTCCCCCGGGATACGGCAGGCACAGGTGACTGCAGCCCCCATTGCTCTCAGAGCAGACGTTGGTTCCTGGTGGGTTGAAAAGACAAAACCAGATGTCACATGACTGACTTTAGGGAGGGTTACAGCTCATACAGTACTGTAGTGTTCAGACTGAAACACTAGCTGACTTACTGGGAAGAAAAAATAAAATAAAAAAAATAAATAAAAAGTAAAATAAAAATAGATATGCATTTATCTATCTTGTTTATAAATAAGAAATTAAAATAAGAAAGATGAAATTAAATAAATTAAAATAAGAAATTAAAAGAAATAAAAGAAAAAGAAAGTTATACTAAATGTATAGACAAATGTATTGTTCAATAAGGAAAAAAAAAAGAAGCTAATATAGATAAATGAAAAGAAAAATAAAGAAATTATATAAATATATAAGATAAAAATAAAAAAGAAATGATTAAAAAAAGTACAAAGAGTAAACAATCAGTTCAAATGTAGAAGATAAAATCAAATAAATAAATTATAAAAATAAACTTAAAAAGATAAAGTAAAAAAAAAAAAGATAAAAATTGATATAAATATGATAAAATGAGGTAAAAAAATAAATAAATTCTGACCAAAATAGTTAAAAAAAAAAATCTTAATTCCACAATGCACTGAGTTTGGCCTTACATTTCCAGTGTGGGGAATAAACCATAGAGATAAAGTACTAAGCACAGTGTGTTCTGTTGTATAGTGTGCATTTTGGTTAAATGTGTTGGATTATTATGGCATTTGAAGTATACAGAAAATGTAAGCAGTTTACATTTACATACTATACACAATAATAGTAAGAGCTGTATGTCATTCTGAACAAATAGACACATCTAGAGTTCTCACTGAAGAACCTGTCTATTGTGTGGAACACACGTGACACGCCCCTCAACACACACACACACACACACGAGAATACCTTTCTGACTGGACCTGCTGAAAGCCTTCAACTCTAGAACGCTCGTCTTCACCTCAAACCACTTCTGCTTGGGCTGGAAGCCGTCGCTGTACCACACTTGAGTTGTCCCTGTTTCAAGAAGAAAGCACACACAGCTGACACAGCTGGCCTTTGCCATTCTGATTTTTTGTTTAACATGGTGCATTAATGCACTGCACATGAAATGCTTTTCTGTGTTAGAATAATGCAATGTCTTTATGGCCTGAATTACATTTGTTTGAAAGCTTTTCTCAACAAATACTGATATTTATAGGAGTTTAATTAATCAACATGAAATTTGACTGATTAATTAATTTATAACTTTTTGTAACTCTTGTCTATGAATTTTACTTCCCATAAACTACTGTCCTAGTTTTATTTGAGACTTGGCTACAGAAGCCTTGAAGTGTTGCATTTTAATAATAAATATATTTTATATTAAAGATCTATCTTTTGTCTATTTTAGGAGTAAAGACAGGAAGTTAATGGCTTCATGCCATCTAGTGGCACCGACACAGAAACTGGTTTTCTGAGGTCTAAATCGTTACCGTTGTCCAGGGTGATCCAGAAGTTGATGTTCTCGATACGGGCAAAAGAGATCATGAAGGCGGGTCCGGTGCTGTACTCCTTATAACCGGAGCCATCTAGATTAATAGAGCTAATCAGTTCACTGCCTGGAAAAAACAAAGTCAGCTGCCATTATTGATTGCTTTGGAAAAACCACAGCATAAAGTAAGCCATTCAATTCTTGTTCAAACAAATAAACAATTCACTTTCCACAAGTAGAAAAAGTAGAGTTTAAAAGTGCGCAAGCAGATTGTATCCTAAACTAGCGAGCTCCATCTTAATTTAGGCTGAATCTACAATGTTGGTTTGTAGTCATAACTTTTTTTTGTTGTTTTGGGAAATACAAGTTTGTTTAGTGGTTGTAATAATAATAATAATAATAATAATAATAATAATAATAATAATAATAATAATAATAATAATAAATAATAATAATAATAATAAATAAAAAAAGAGAAACTTTAATACTCAAGTTTAACTTGTATTCCCCCCCCAAAAATAATATAAAATAAAATAAAATAAAATAAAATAAAATAAAAAATAAAATAAAATAAAATAAAATAAAATAAAATAAAATAAAATAAAATAAAATAAAATAAAATAAAAAATAAAAAAAAGATACTGGTTAATTTAATTTTGGAAATCTATTTTGGAATTTGCCTAACACACTTTACAAAGGGCCAATATGATGTCACTTCCTGAATGTCTCAATTTTATGGAAGATTCTGTTTTTAAGAGGAAAAAAATAAATAAAAGCAGTAACAGGGTTGTGTGCAAAACATAAGTCAAATATATAAATGTATATAATATTACACAAACTAAAAATCAGGATTTCTGTAAATACTGTGTGAGACCTTCATGAAGGATGAATTCTCAGTGAGAAGAAAATAAATAAGAGTTTATATAACTAGTGTCCAAGTTATAACAACAATTTTATTTTATATAACTACAGACCAAGTTTCATGTGAGACTTGCCCATAAAAGACATCAATCTGTACTCAATTTGTGGAAAGGGAATGTAATTTTTGCTTTTAACGCACCAATATCTGCCCAATACAGTGATGTTCCCTTCTCAGAAAAGGCGAGTGAAGCGGGCATCTTGGCTTTGCCCCACAGCAGCGTGCGGTTCCTCCCGTCCATGTGAGCGCAGTGGACCTGAGGCATGGGCTCAGGCCCCCCCCGCCCCACTGCGGTGAAGCACAGCCGGCCCGAGGGAGGGTGCAGGGCGATGGAGAGCGCTCCCTCCAGCTCCGCATGCAGCACCAGGACGGTGAACTTCCCTCCAGGGGACGTGACGTACAGCTGCGGGCTCTTGACGCTGCTCCAGTACAGGTTACGGGTGACCCAGTCCACAGCCAGAGCGGTCACCAGGTCCCCTTTGAGCTGAAGCACGGGGCCGATCGGTGTGAAGCCAGAGCTGCCGAGTTTAAACTGAGCCACTGAGCCCTGTCCCGCGTCAGCTAGGGAGATGGTGCGGTCTCTGAGGAGCAGATCGAAGTCTGAAGCCTCCTTCACGCCAGGGAGAGTCAGGTTACGGTGCTCGGGCCAGCTCTTCAGCCCAACCTCTCCTTGAAGGCTCTTGGTGAAGATCTGAGCAGGAGAAGAGAGGTCAGGGAATTAATGGCTCAATATTCCTCAAAGGAGCACTGAGGGTTCAGGAAAAATAAATAAGCTCAATCAAATGGCAAAAAGCCTCATATACATATAAAACAAGTTATAGTTATATTCTGTAATTAAGTTTTTGTTGGTTATCCGGTTGGTCCACCGCAACCTGTCCTGGCGACAAACTATTGTGTCACAAGCCTTTCAGTCGTTCTCAAGCAGAGTACCTGAGTGATCATAGTAGATGACAGTAGCATAAGAAAAGAGGAGGAGGAATCGACAAGTGGGGCACAAGTGACTCCGTCCACGGCCAACAGAAGTTCTGCGGGGCAGCGACACACCGCTTTGAGCCCCGCAGCCAGCAAACACACGTGGGAGCATTTGAGCTTCTTACAGGGGTTGGACATGTTGGGCTGCAAGAGAGGGTGGACAACCTAGAGACAGACAGAGGAGACACTCATCAGTAATGCAAGGATTTATTGATGTATAAGACAACTTTGATGACATTACTACATGTCTACAGTATGTATTCTCACTTTGAGGCCGAAAGGCTGTCCGGGTCTCTTGAGAAAAACTTTGCGGTTCTTGCCAGTCAGTTTATTGGCACCTTGAATGGATCTTCTACGAGTGTCAGACCAGTAGACCATGTCATTAAACACCGCCACAGAGAAAGGACTGGGCATCTCAGACAGCTGTAGCACCTGCAAAACAACAACGATGTTTTTGTTGTTTTTTACATGTTCATCTTTAAGTGTGTAATGTTGCTGTTTGCGCATGAAAAAGGTCTTAAAGCACTAAGTCCCTCCAGCAGGAGTTATTCTCTATATCAAGTGTCACTGTTTCTGAACTCCCTGAAACAACTCCCTTCCTGGAAGAACACTCAAGACTATATAGTGAAAACCACAATATTCCTCATTTTAAATAATTCCCGCCCAAGGCACATGCAGAATTAAAGGGACGAGGCCTGGTTGAGTTAGTTAGTAGTGCGTTGAAACTGGCGGTTATGTAAGAGGCATTGACCAGGACATTGGTCAACCTGTTCAAGCATGTCTGGGAAGTCACAACACACTAGACCAGCCGACCAATCAGAGAACACTGGGCTTTTCAGGAGGAGGAGCTTCATAGAGACCGAATCTAAACAGACATTACTGACAGACTGGAAAGTGAGGTGCTGCAATGGAGAATGTGAAAAATAAGGTGCTTTTACATTCAAGAATGAAAACCTATTCTAGTAGAGCTCAAAAACAGTGTGCCATTATATATTTTACCTGCCCATTTGCAGCACAGTAAACATGTTATACTTCAAATTACCCGTATCTTTTCTCCATTAAATGTCGCTGAGCCTATACATCCGAGCTTCTCGTCAGTCCAATATACTCGGTCCGTCAAAACATCCACCGTCACACTAACGGGCCAGTTGAGACCGCGGCTGATCACCACCCTCCTGTCCGAGCCGTCCATGCTAGAGCGCTCGATCTGTGCTGGACCTCCGATCTCGGACCAGAACATTATCCTGCAAGCAACGGCTGGAGACATTATGCATCCATACAGATGAACAATCATGTAATAGCGCCAACTTGTGGAGGTTCTTCTTACCCTTTCTGCGGCAGCAGCGCAAGTGAGCGTGGCTGCTCCAAATCCTTATCCAGAATTACAATGTAGTTTTGGGGCTTTACAATGCTGTTGGCCAATCTCACTGCTAGAATCTGCCCAGCAACACCATCCACCCAGTAAAGGTTCCTTCCCATCCAGTCAATTGCAATGGAGTCTGACTTCACACCTGAACATGCAAAAAGTTTGAGAATACCTTCCTTAACCAAAAAATCTTGCAAGTTGAAAATCTTTGACCTAAAATACTTAAATGCATAAATTTATGAAGAAATGCCTTTATCATCTGAAACATGGTGCGACTAATATTCCAAAGTGACTTGTGTAATGCAACTACTGCCAAGGCCACAACACGCATAAAGCACACACATTTGGATTAGAGCTAATTGAGACGTGCATGAGCCAGTATTTTCAGTTTCGCTCTAAATTCATTTAGGCTTGGCGGTTACAATAAATTCTATTTATAAATGAATGCCAAAATAATTTGTATGAATTACACATATTTTTCATTCCGGTTCTGAATAACATTAAATTGAAAGGATTTATGGTGGAATGAGGGGGGACTAAGATACATGTATTTAATGTTGTAAAACTTGGTTTTATTTACTGGCATCTCACATTTCTGAATGTAATAAAATGAGACACACTGAATGATGCAAAAGGTTTTTTGTTTTTTTTATAATTTAACAGTTCTCTGATGTTGGTTAATGGTCACATTACATGCATTTAAATGCATGCCTTTTTTAGTAATCCTTTTTTATTCCAAAGGTATTTTAATTTTACATTGTGACCAAGTGTGCCACACATCCTGAAAAGTGAAGCCAATGCATTGATCGCCCACTGGTGACTGTATGCAGTAAAGGCCATGAACCCCACCCTCTCCATGTAATCGAATGGGACGCAAGCCAAACTAAGAAAATAAATAAATTCCAATTACACTTCAAATCATTTTCTTCTAAAGTCTGCATAAGAACTACCTAAAATGACAGTGTTTGTTTTACCAGCGAGTTTGGTTTTAGTTATTTGATGCTATAAAATGGGGTGTAACGTCATGATTGACAGCAGTGCTTGCATTTGATTCTGTGGTAGCGGGAGTATCGGGCGGGACCTTGATGCCACGGCTCCACCTCAGGATCACTACCGCGCAGATTCAGGCATAATCGACAATGACCATTTCAGGGATATTTTGGCTTCATTTTTCTACAGTGGTAGACAGCGCAGTCCATATTTATCTGTCCTTGATGCTCATTGGTCAATAGCCACTTTTTATTTACTATGGTCGCTTTACCCAACAGATCAACACCCTTAGAAAACACTTGTCGTTGTGCCTAACAATGGCCTTCAACAGTGACCGTTTTCACAATATAGTAGCACGGCGTCTCGTAGCTTAAATATTAAAATAAGTTTTACCTTTGACTATAGTTCTAATGTTGTCCTTTTCTCCGTGGAAGGCATATTTGATGCTCTCTTCCTCCAGACTGACCCAGTAAACTCTATGCTCTCTCAGGTCATAGTCCAGAGAGAAGACTGGCTTCCGTCCTGGTGTGGTGAGAGCTTGAATATTGGAGCTTCGCAGACCCAACTTCAACAGCTCGTACTGTTCAGAGACCAAAAGACTGGGCTCCTCTGCACAAAAACAAGATTCACATATACTATTAATAGAGTAGAACACTAAGAAATGAAAAACTATTGGATCTCAATATGGCCCAAGCACATTTCTGCCATTTTCCAGTAGTGGAAATACACATGCAATTATTTCAAATTATATTTTTGCCCCACATTAGCATTTTTTGTGGCCCATTTCAGATGAGAAGCACACAGAAGGTGAACTGTGGTCGTTCGCTTTACAAACGAATGGATTGATACCTGCTGTCTTGCAGCTGCGACCATCTGGCTCCAGTATAAATTCAGGGTGGCATCGACACAGGTAGGAGCCTAGCGTGTTGACGCAGTTATGACTACAGGCAGCGGGCACAATCTCTTTACATTCATCTACATCATTGCAGGTTAAACCGTCAGGCTGAAGCCTGAAGCCAGTCTTACAGCCACATCTCTGGAAACACAAGAGAATATTTGAACATACAGCTGATTGCATTTATATTCTCGCTCAAAATATGTTTAAATTTTAAGTTGTTTTAAACCAGATTTACAAACAGTTTGCTTTAGTGCAAATCCAGTTTTGGTTTAACAGACACGCTGTCTGACAGCCAGCTCTCTGTGCACGTGCTTCGGATGTGTGCGCTCAAAACCATACAGCCTATCAGAAGTTTAAACTAATATGGGTTTAAAACAGATGCAGATAAACTTTCATGATGATGAAGAACTGCAGTGTACCACGATAGAGAATCAAATCCAAACCAAAGTTTTAGTTTTTGGCAGAGTATGAGAGGCATGAGCGGTACAGGCTCTGCGGGGGAAGCGGGGGAAGAGCAGCAGCTCATTTGCATTTAAAGAAATGCACTAAAACAGCATGTTTTTCCTTCCCCTCGAAAACGGACAGGTATTTTGAGCTGAAACTTCAGACACACTTAAAAAGGGACATAATAGGTATTTTTAAGACCTAATGCATGGATCCAATATACTGTTACACATGCAACTTATTTGCTAACTGTTCATGTTCACTTAAGACATAACGACAATGTTTAAGCGAATACTCACCAAGCTGGGAATTTACATATTTCTGTGTTAACCATTTTAGGCACAAACACGAAGCTCAAAGTTCACTTTCTGTGTTCTCCGTACACGCACACAGAAAGCCACTGGGAGAACAGCATCTCTTTCATGGCTTAATGCAGTTTTAATTACCCTTTTATTATCGAGTACAGTTTAGCAACAGTAGTTTGCATTCTACGACAATCACTGACCTAGCTGATTTCAGGAAGGAATGAAAGCACACTGCTCTGAAGGAAAGAAATGCAAAAAAACCCCACAGCTCTAGTTTCTTGCTGTAGGGTTGCTGTCGTTGCAATGTCTCCGCTCTCCACAAATACATTGCATATTTGTCTTTTTCAGACACCTGGTAGAACTACCAGGTTAATGTAGTGAAGCAATTTTAGCTGCCATAAAAATAAAACAATTAAATTATATCGCGAGTTGAGTCTCATCCGATCATCCTTTATAGAGACCACCAATCAAACTATATAAAGCCATTATCGGCTGATAACGATCAGCACCCAATCAGAGCACCCCCAGTTCTTTAATTTGTGCATTGTCATTAGATCACCTGCAGAACTTTCCCATCAGCGGATTGTGGTCTCACACTTATTTGATTTTAGTAAATCTGGCCCTAGGTATTATAAAACTATATATAAAATTAAAGAAATGTTTGACCGCTCCATGTGGAGTGTTGAAGCAGTAGTGTTGGCATGATGGGCTGCTGGGGCTGGAGCAGTTGTTCTTCAGACAGCCCACACCCTCATCAGAACCGTCTGCACAGTCAGAGACTCTGTTGCACACCAGATCTGGGTCCACACACTCCTCACTTCCACATCGGAACAAGTGTGTCGGGCATTTGACTTGACCACCTACAAAACAAGCAAATGTTCACAACTTCGTATTATTGAAAGCATTCGGTTATAGAGTTTAGAACTGAGTTCAGACATGCACTCACAGCCAGATTCATCACTCTCGTCCTTGCAGTCCTTCACGCCGTCACACTTCCACGTCTTCGCAATGCATTGAGTTTTAGATGCACATGACCACTGGAACTCTCCACACTTCAGCGGAGTCACCTTGCAGTTCTACACAGGGAGAGAAGAGCCTGTATGATTGTATGTGCACATTTGTTTAACAGAGCAGGAAGGAGATAATCACAAGTTGACATGTACTCACACTTAAACTAGTAATGGCACCAGACAAAATTGCAAAAAATCAAATGTTTCAAAAGCTTCCCCAAAAACCACTGTTCAACAAGAGTTAAATCTGCCCTAAACTCACAACACTGGTTTTCAACATTGCTCTGTTGGTTTTAGTAGCCAATGTTGACGCACAAAAAAAACAAAAAACAAAAAAAAAACACACTACAAACAAAATAAAAGCACACCACAAAAAGCAAAAACCAGCACAAACAAAAACTACTCAAAAGAAACATACCACAAACAGTACAAACATAACACCACAAAACAAAACTGCAAACAAAAACCACACTACAAAACTAGACACCAAAGAAAACCACACAAAAGACACAAACAAGTTCAAACACACACAAAACACAACAAACAAAACAGCATAAACAAAAAAATAAACCCACAAACATAGTACAAGTGCAAACACACCACAAACACGCAACACCACAAAAACATTATCTATACACAACAGTAAAACACTACCTATACACAACAGCATTAAGGAAGAGTAGGTTTCCCTAGCACAAGACTGTCAGTGCGGCTCCTCACCCTCTCATCAGACCCATCACTGCAGTCCTGGTCTCCATCACAGAGCCACTCTTCCAGCAGACACTCGTGAGTGTGAGGGCAGCGCTGCTCCACAGGACAGTGAGGCGGCTGAGCACAGCTCTTCTCATCCGAGTGATCACGACAGTCAGCGAACCCGTCACAGCGGAGGGACAGAGCCACACACTGACCGTTACCGCACTGGAAACGGTCACTTGAACACGGCTCCACCACTGCAGGACAAATAAAGCCCAAGTGTAAGGGGAAACTATGTCCAAAAACTGAACAAAGTAAATCGCTAAAATGGTGTGTGTACAGGTTTATTTTAGATCGTAAAACCTGAGATCACCAGCCAGCAGGAAATTGATTAATATACATTGATTCATTTTTTTAAAATGTAAAAATGCAGAACATTTTCTGTGATGGGTAGGCTTAGGGTATAGAAAATAAAGTTTGTACAGAATAAAAATCATTATTCCTATGGAGAGTCCCCACAAAGACAGGGAAACAGAGTGTGTGTGTGCGCGCCAGCGTTCCGCATTGTGGATGTGTTAGTGTCCAGTGTCTCATGCCATTTAGATGAACTTTGGTGACCCAAAATGAAAAGAACATTTGTTTTAATTTCAGCAGAGACTCCATAAGGGTTAAGGGCAAAGTCATGATTCTGGCAAAATCCTTGGGACTGAAGCTACATTTATAGCCATTAGCTCCCTAATATGAACACTTTGTGCCGTTGACCTACCACAGTTGGCTTCGTCAGTGCCATCCACACAGTCTTTCTCTCCATCACAGAGGAAGGACTCAGGAAGGCAGCGGGTTTTATTGTCACATGGGTGTCTGCACTCCTCTGAGAGCTTCATGCAGTTGATCTCATCTGATCGGTCCTGACACTGAGGTGTGCCGTCACATACAAGCTTCATGTCTATACACTTCCTGCCATGAGCGCATTGGAATTGGCCTGGAGGGTTGAATCATTGAAATATGTAAAAGACAGTACAACTGACAAAATTGACAATGAATTCATTGTATTTTTACTGCAAAGCATACCTTTTTTACATTTACGCTCACAGTTCCTCTCATCAGATCCATCTTTGCAATCTTTCTCTCCATCACACACGTGGCTGTACAGGACACACTCTTTCCCATCCCTACAAGGTTTGGATCCCAGGGGACATTTCAGAGGAAATGAAGCACTTGCAACCACACTAGTGTCTGAAAGAAAGAAAGAAAAACATTTGACCAAATTAAATGGTAAAGGTCACCCAAATGACAATTCTATCATACTCATGTTCCAGACACATGACTTTCTACTGCAGATATTCAATTAAGAAATTACTAATTTCTATTTGCTCCTCACACCATGTTATAGTATGGCTTCCGAAGACTTCGAATATAGCATATTTCTTTAATTTTATGGAAAAATAGGACTCAGGACATTGTTAAACATTCCTATTTGTTTTCCACAAAAGAATGAATTATTTGGGTTCTGAACAACATGTAGATGATTAAATAAATGGTTCAGTAAGTGATTACAGGTGTGAACTTACGACAGTTCTTCTCATCTGAACCGTCTCTACAGTCTGGTTTTCCATCACAGAGCTGCTGGCTAGTCAGGCACACCATCTTCTGGTCGCAACGTAAAGCACAGGTGGGACACTGCTGCTCATCCGAGCCGTCAGCGCAGTGCAGGTAACCGTCACACACTAGGGTTCTCCTAACACACTGCCGTCTGTCCTTGCACAGAAACTGGTCTGATTGGAGTACAACACCTTATCATCAAATGTACACAGACCACTATCCCATTTAAGAATAGAACAAATTCTACATGTCACCTGGATCTGGACATGAATATATGCAAAACTGCTCATCTGCTCCACTCGGACAGTCTTTCTTCCCATCACATACTTGGGATTGTGTGATGCATTTTGAGGTTTCATGACAAAACACAGAAGGGCTAATGCAGACCGACTGGGATGGTATTTTAGAAGGGTCTGTGATGGATGGGCCAGTGATAGGAGCTAAAAAACAATCAATGAGTGCATTTAATATATTAACCCAAAGTAAATGCAATGTAAAACAATATATTTTAAAAGTAGTATTTTAAAGAAGTTCCATTTAAAAAAGTTGTTTTTAAACTGAACTAATAAAGCATTTTTATTTTAAGCAATCAGTTAAAACAATTACCACAGTTGTCTTCATCAGTGGCGTCTACACAGTCTTTCTCTCCATCACAGAGGAAGTTTTCTGGGATGCAGCGAGTCTTATTGTCACACTGGTGTTTGCAGTCATGCGAGCGAGTGAAACAGTCCATTTCATCAGAGCGGTCCTGACACTGAGGTGTGCCGTCACACACCTGCTTTCTGTCGATACACATCCTCCCATGAGCGCACTGGAACTGATCTAGGAGGAAACGTTTGGTTTAAATGCCACTTGCACGTGTCTTGGCTACATAAAGCACTTACGAATCAGCTTCATGCGTTTTACCTGCTTTACACTTATATTCACAGCCCCGTTCATCAGATCCATCCTTACAGTCCCTCTCTCCATCACACACATGAGTGTACAGGACACACTCACTTCCATCCTCACAGGGTTTAGAGCCCAAGCGACACTTTAATGGCCCTGAGGTTGAGGTTTTAGCAGCCATGGTGGGACATCCCATCTCATCTGAACCATCAAGGCAGTGAGCGCGACCATCACACACCAGATATCCCTCAATACACTTCCTCCTGTCCTTGCAAAGAAAGTCACCTAAAAGTAAAATGAAAATTATGAGTTCTTTTGTAATACAAAAGAAAGTATCCTTTGCAATTAAGTATGCAATTAAGATTTGAGTACCTGAGTTCGGACATCTGTCAAAGCAAAAGGTTTCATCATATCCATCAGGACAATCTCTCTTGCCATCACAGAGACTAGTGTGAGGGATGCACAGCGACCCATCACGGCACAAGACAGCGGGACTTTCACACTTCACCACCTTTATGGGGTACCCTGCAGAAAAAAAAAAAAAAAAGATATATATTGAATAGACTGATTAGTTCAACTAAATTCAGAGCTAAAATCACATCTCAGTATCAGAGATACCCACCACAGTCAGATTCATCAGTGCCATCCACACAGTCTTTCTCTCCATCACACAGGAAGTTTTCTGGGATGCAGCGAGTTTTGTTGTCACAGCGATGGCTGCAGCTCTTGCTGCGTGTGAAGCAATCCCTCTCATCAGAAAAATCTTGACATTGTGGTTTGCCATCACACACAAGCTTTGAGTCAATGCATTTTCTCCCATGGGCACACTGAAACTCCCCTGAGGAGCAACAACAGAACCACTAAGACAGTTTATGAATAAGTAATTAAAAACTCACCTTTAAGTTTGGTACTCAAACAAAGGACAAAGGAAACTGTGCCACTACTGCCAGAAAACAATTGATAAAAATAAAAAATAAAAATAAAAATATCTGCAAGCAGCAATTAAAGGGCCAAGCACCACAGAAGCAGAATGAGGAGCTAAAAATCAAGGCAGCGAGTATCAGACTAACTGCAAAAATGAGAACATTTAGAGGGGATTTTAAGCAAAATGGTAGATAACCCATAAATACAAATCATTTGTAATGTGACAATTGCTTATTGTTTAACCATAGGCATCACTGACACCAAATTGATCTGGTGTGGTCAGCCTCAGTTGCAGTTTGGCAGGATGCCATCAAATTTGCTGATGTGGTATACGGAAATAGTTCTCTCGTCACAAAATTCATGACTTTTTGCCGACCTGGTATGAAGATGATCTGACTTGATTTTGGTGAAAATCATACAAACGGACTCGAAGTTAAAAAAAAAAAAAAAAAAAAAAATCTACTGTACTGTATGTTCTCAGGAATCTATTAAGACTATATTCATTACAATAGGCAAAATGAATCAAAAGCTTTTAGCATTTTTCCACAAGGTGGCGGTCTTGATACTTTTTAAATACCTTCAGGACATGGTGGCAATGACAATTACAGAGATGTAACGATGCACCAATGTGTTAGTAAAACGTTAGTCTCAGCCTCAGACATCACGCCCACAAACTGTTGGCTGAACGTGATTCATAAGGTACACAAAATGTCCTTAGCCAATGAAAGCTGCGATGGAGTTCAGGCCTTCTGCCATCAATCTGAAGGTCTGACTATGTAAGGCCAATACCCAAAATGGCTGATATGGGAACACTATCATTCGACTTGCTGCACCAAATCTAAAAAGAGCGTTCAGAAGTTAGAAGCAAAAATATAAATTTTTCATGTCTCCTGAACACTAGGTGGCACTGCACCAAAACTGCAAGTAATCCTTAGGTCATGAGTCTCAACACACTAAATTTGGTCTGAATACAATAAAGCGTTGCAGAGTTATAGCCTCTCATTTTGGCATGCTCTTAATGGAATCAGTTCATGCATTGTTCAAGAATTGCTTGACTAAACTGGCTTTCCATGATTTTCAGTCGACATGGTCTTAAGATGATCTGGTTTGATTTTCATGAAAGGTGGTGTTCGAAAAGTTTTTGGATAAAAAAATAAATTGGAAAATGACATCATAGGGTGCAATCGAATTTGGTTTCTAGCCCTTACGGTTCAAAAGTCATCAACATAAATTTGAGTGCAACTTTGGACAGTTGGTGGTGCTAGAGGGATTGAGGTAGAGAGTCTAAATGTACTGTGGTTAAGGTTTATACCGTCCTCTATCTGTGTGCCAAATTTCACAACTTTTTACAATACGGTTCTATGGAGGATGACGAGAAAGAAGAGGAAGACTAAAAGATACAATAGTAATGTAAAGACAAAATATATAGAAATGAATATATACAAAGATTAAGTTATTTATGAAGTGTTGGTATAAAATAATCTTTGGTTTGACTACCTGTTTTACAATTAAAGTCGCAGTCAGCTTCATCCGATCCATCCTTACAGTCCCTCTCTCCATCACACACATGAGTGTACAGGACACACTCAAGTCCATCCTTACAGGGTTTAGAGCCCACACGACACTTTAATGACGCCGTTGTTGAGGTTTTAGCAGCCATGGTGGGACATCCCATCTCATCTGAACGGTCAATGCAGTGAGCGCGACCATCACACACCAAATCTCTCTCTACACACTTACTCCTGTCAGTACACATAAAATCACCTGGCAGAAAAAGAGATTGTGAAGTTATAAGACAGCAAGACCTTTATCTCAAGCAATACATATTATCAGTAAAACGAAGTTAATGTGTTCATTACTGCGATATGGGCAGTTGCGGAGGCATGGTCTCTCATCAGAGCCATCAGGACAGTCTTTTCTCCCATCACACAGATATCGCTGCAGGATGCATAGTGACGTCCCCTGACAAGCCACATAAGGGCTTTTGCACGGTGATGGTGGCGTCGGCATGGCTGCAACCATTGGCGATTGTTAAAACAAATTTATTTTTTTAAATAAATAAGACTAGAATTATATTTAACATTTGTTCCCATCCAAGTCAAAACTCTTTGACAATGTCTGATAGACCATTCCTACATAGTTAAGTAACGTGACCTGCTACATCAATTTGAGTCACTATGACTCAGAAACACTGATTTTTTTTGTTTTTTTGTTGCGTTTAATTTGTTGACACCAGTGGTGCAAAAATGACTTGCATCACTTTTCAGAGCCCATATGTAGAAGCAAATGTGTCATTTGTGATGTTTCTACAGCAGACTCACCACAGTCAGCTTCATCCGAGCCGTCCCAGCAGTTCCTCATACCATTACAGATGAACACCTCTGGGATACAGCGGGTGTTCCCATCACAGCGCATGCTACAGCTCTTGGTGGGTTTCCAGCAGTCAGCTTCATCAGAGTTATCTGGACACTGAGTAGTCCCATCACACACTTGCCGGAAGTCAATACACTTCTTTCCCTGAATACACTGAAACATCCCTGCGAATGAATCAGCATACCAGAAAAAGAGAAGTAAGCAAAGACAAAAAATAAACTAGGGTTGAGATTGTGAAATCATGTAACATCTCACCAGGATTGCACTGAAGTTCACAATGTTCTTCATCGGATCCATCTTTACAGTCCCTCTCTCCATCACACACATGACTGTACAGGACACACTCCCGTCCATCCTTACAGGGTTTAGAGCCCACACGACACTTGAAGGGTGCTGTCGTCGTAGTTTTAGCTGCTATGGTGGGACATCCCATCTCATCAGAACCATCAAGGCAGTGAGCGTGACCATCACACACCAAAGCTCCCTCAATACACTTCCTTCTGTCCTTACAAAGGAAGTCATCTGTATGAATAACATGGAAAACAGCACAATGTAAGAGGAGGCAGGAGGAGGACGAAGAAGAAAAAAGGAGGAGGAAAAGGAGAACGAGAGGGGAGGAGTATGAGAAGGATGCCAAAGACGAGGCGGAGGATGAAAAAAAGGGGAAGGGGAAAAAATGAGGCAAAGGATGAGGAGAAAACAAGTAGAAGAAAAACAAAATATGAAATGAAGCAGAAGAAGAGAAAAAAAAGTGAAGGAAGAGGAGAATGAGAAGGATAAGGAGGCAGAGGACAAGAAGAACAAGGATGAGGAGAATGAGGAGGCAGAAGGGGGAAACGAGGAAGCAAAAAGATGAGGAGAAAAAAAGGAAGGAAGAGGAATATGAGAAAGGATGCCAAAGACGAAAAGAACAACGAGGAGAAAAAAAAAAAAAACTTAAGGAATGAGGGGGAAGAAAAATGTGAAGAACAAAAACAAGCAGGAGAACAAAGAGAAGGAAGGAATAGGAGATTGAGAAGGAGGCCTAAAATCAGCCTAAGGTTGTTTACTGGTCTTCATGCAGGACCTGTTTGGGGTTTTAGAAGGGTTTGAGGTACTTGTACAATTTCCGGGCAGTTGACAATACCTAGAATATCAAAATCGACTGCTGGCGGTAGATCTTTAGCATCAACACTTTGGAACAATCTTCCTAACATTGTCCGGGGAGCAGACACACTCTGTCAGTTCAAATCTAGACTAAAAACACCTAGCATACACAACACATTATAGACTTCTATAATTCAATGTTAGGCTGCATAGTTTAGGTCAGCCGGAACCGGGAACACTGCCCATAAATCCTGATGTACTTGTTACATCATAAGGATGGCGTCTACGCTAATATTAGTCTCCGTTTATCCGAGGTTTACCGCAGCCCACGGATCCAAGCCGTATCCAGATCTGATGAAGGACCTGCGCCTGGACATGACAACGCAGTCCTGAAGTGTCAACCAGTCCATCCCTGTTTACTAAAGTCAGACGGATCCCGGCCGTATCCAGATCAGATGGCGGACCTGCACCTGGACCCATCCATGACGCATCCCTGAAGTGCCAGCCTCATCAGCCCTGTGAAGGCCTCATCAGCCCTGTGAAGGCCTCATCGACACGACAGCCATCAGCACTGATCCTCAACAAACTCGTCTCCATACCGGCGTGACTCCGACTTCCAACCGGATGGAACTGGATAATATTCTGAATGTTCTGATCCAATCTGACTTCTGACCTGTAATGCTGCCTGGATCATAATCATACACCGTTCGCCAGTTGGCCAGAGGAGAACTGGCCCCGACTGAGCCTGGGTTCTCCCAAGGTTTTTTTTCTCCATTGTCACTTGATGGAGTTTTGGTTCCTTGCCACTGTTGCCTTGGCTTTTGGCTTGCTTAGTTGGGGACATTTAATATTCAACATTATTATTGATCTGCCTTACGGGTGGATGATGCAATTTTCTTCTAAAAACAAACTTTTTTTATTTTCATGTTATCACTGTGAAGCTGCCTTGATACAGTCTGCATTGTAAAAAGCGCTATATAAATAAAGGTGACTTGACTTATCAGCTGATCCAGCTGGGAGACAACCTAAATCCTTCAAACATCAAAACACCCAAGACTGGTTAAAACTTTTTTTTCAGCTGGGAGAACTTTTTACCTGGAGAAGCACATGCATCTATACAAGAAGCTTCATCAGATCCATCAGGACAGTCTCTTCTGCCGTCACACAGCTGCCCCTGAGACATGCACACTGATGTTCCCACACATAGTATAGAGGGACTCTCACAGCTTGTCTGAGCTGGTCTGGATATAGCTGTCACAAAACACGGAGCAGGTGGAGTCTTATTAGGATAAGATTTCATTCTTCCACCAGATTTAGAATAAGTCTTTGAAATATGACACTATTTGAAAAGTGGAGAAGGCTGATATAGAGTGAAAGTAACAAGCGACGACTGATACACTTTTGATATTTGCCTGCAGTGAGAGTGAATCTAACTTTATGCCATGCAAAATTTCTGCAGCAGACCATGCACATTAAAAACTCTTCCACATAAGCGCTTGCAATTTTATTCCAGTTACTACATAATCTTAGACGGTTTACTACAGCTCAGGAGAACTGTTGGCTCACCACAGTTGGCTTCATCCGTGCCATCCAGACAGTCCCTAACCCCATTGCAGATGAAGATTTCGGCAATACAGCGAGTATCCCGGTCACAACGCAAGCTGCAGCTCATTGAGGGTTTCTGGCATCCTGCTTCATCAGACTTATCCAGACACTGAGGAGTACCATCACACACCTGATTCATTTCAATACATCTCCCTCCAGAGGTACACTGGAACTGCCCTGTGGTGGAGGAACAAGGGCATGATGGGGTCAGTCCTTGGATATGATGACCAAATTTTTGTGATAAAGTTGAGTACTGAAATTTGTCCAACCAGACTGGCATTGACGACCACAGTCCTGTTCATCAGATCCATCCTTACAGTCCCTCTCTCCATCACACACATGAGTGTACAGGACACACTCACGTCCATCCTTACAGGGTTTAGAGCCCAAGCGACACTTTAATGGCCCTGAGGTTGAGGATTTAGCAGCCATGTAACAAGCCACCTCATCAGAACCATCAAGGCAGTGAGCGCGACCATCACACACCAGATTCCCATCAATACACTTCCTTCTGTCCTTACACAGGAAGTCATCTGGCACAATATTACAGATGTCAGTGATTTGCTTAAGAAAAAAAAAAAAAAATTACATTGAAAATAAAGCAGAGATTTACCAGGTTTTGAACAAACGTGTACGCACGAAACTTCATCAGAACCATCCGGACAATCTATCTTCCCGTCACAGAACAGAGTCTGGGAAATGCACAGTGATGTTCCTGGACACATCATGGATGGACTTCTGCAGATCGGAGGTGGAGGTGCAAAACCTGAACCACCTTTGTTCAGAGACACCAAATTTACTTCCCCTCTTTTCCCCTTGGTCTCAGCTGTGAACACATGGAGATCAGGCATTCATCAATAATGGTTAAACACAACAATAAGCACAGGTTACATTTCACATGCCAAGAGGTAAACTAATAATAAGAGGTAATTTACATACAGTAGAGGTCTTAAAAAGCATATAGTAGCAAAAAAAAGCCAGAAAGTGTCAGGAATTATTCCACATTATTTTAACATTATAAACCAAGGCATTTGCAGGTTGATTTTGCTAGAAATAACACTCTGGTGCGAAGCAAAAAAAAAAAAGAGTGGGCCGGCATAACAAAATGGACAACAAATGGTGAGAGTTTGGGTTGGAATGGTTTGTCTAACCAATTTAAAAAAATAAATAAACAAAAACAAAGTGAATGTTTGGGAATCATCTTTGAAAAAAATAACATTGGGAGACCTTTGCAACTTGTTTTGGTGATGCCATTGATGCAGATAATAGTTATGTCTGTGGTTTTTTAATGCTTTAAAGGGGACATATCAGTGCATCTATCAACCCAGAAAACATGAAGTGACAACCCAGTAACTGTTTTGGTGAGCTCTTCTCTGCAAGCATGTCAAAAAATAAGCCGATCAGATTTCGCTCCCCTTCTGATGTAGGAAGGGAATCTTATTATAATATTACCACCCCTTAATCTGCACGTTTCCACCCATGGCACCGCCATTTGGTTTTTGCAAGTGACCGTGTAACCAGTTATAATGCACTGGCAAAAGTTCGAGCAAAGCATGCAAACTGTTCTGTTGCTGCACAGACGAGCACTGAACACTATTTGACCAAAAAACGTCACAGCTGTCTTATAAAGACCTCAGGGAACGGTGTCAACTTGCATGTGTAAGAATTAAACATGACTGTACAAGTCGATGAGATGAATCAATGTAACTCAGTGGATACATTTATGTAGTTGTCTAACCATTCAGAAACGTCCAGGTGCATCTAAAAGCTGCAACCTCTTCCTGAGTCTCTCCGTAAGGCTGCACTCACTACTGGTCATTTTTGAGATTTGCATGTTTTGTTATTCCCATAGTATCCAAAGCTTGTGTAAAGGATTGGCCGTTGTCTGAACAGGGGCGGGGAGCAGCAGCTCATTTGCATTTAAAGGGACACACTAAGACAGCGTATTTTTGCTCACACCCAAAAAGGGGCAAATTTAACAAGCTATAATAAATGATCTGGGGGTATTTTGAGCTGAAATTTCAGACACATTCTAGGGACACCAAAGATTTATATTACTTATGATTTTGCACTTGGTTTGTCTTAAAGGTGACAGCAATGCCGTTGACTTGTGAAAACGGGCATAATATTAGCATTTTCTCCTTAAAACTGCAGTGAACCAAAGTCAGTCTCAAACACGGTTTGAAATTGCTGTTGTTCTCTACACCACAAATGTCCCGGCGTAACCAATCACATCAAAATGTCGACAGGCTTTAGCATATCATTAACTGCTGTGAAGCAGGGGAGTCTCAAGAGAAGCCAGGTTATACAGGTATATTTTTGATATGAAAAATCAGGTACAATTAGCAATATAGCAGGTACATTTATTTATATGCATTTAACAATGTTATGATGAACTACAGGCCTTTCTCCACTGACGTTCTGAGTATTTCAAAGCGTTTCTAAGGATGCTGATTTAGGCTAAAATGCATTATCATTCTGATACATCTATTTGTAGACGACCCAGTATATAAATAAATTAGCATATTTCATCCGACCAATAAAAGAAAAGTGTTTTTAATACAAAAAAAAGTCAACCTTCAAATAATTATGTTCAGTTATGCACTCAATACTTGGTCGGGAATCCTTTTGCAGAAATGACTGCTTCAATGCGGCGTGGCATGGAGGCAATCAGCCTGTGGCACTGCTGAGGTGTTATGGAGGCCCAGGATGCTTCGATAGCGGCCTTAAGCTCATCCAGAGTGTTGGGTCTTGCGTCTCTCAACTTTCTCTTCACAATATCCCACAGATTCTCTATGGGGTTCAGGTCAGGAGAGTTGGCAGGCCAATTGAGCACAGTAATACCATGGTCAGTAAACCATTTACCAGTGGTTTTGGCACTGTGAGCAGGTGCCAGGTCGTGCTGAAAAATGAAATCTTCATCTCCATAAAGCTTTTCAGCAGATGGAAGCATGAAGTGCTCCAAAATCTCCTGATAGCTAGCTGCATTGACCCTGCCCTTGATAAAACACAGTGGACCAACACCAGCAGCTGACATGGCACCCCAGACCATCACTGACTGTGGGTACTTGACACTGGACTTCAGGCATTTTGGCATTTCCTTCTCCCCAGTCTTCCTCCAGACTCTGGCACCTTGATATCCGCATGACATGCAAAATTTGTCCAAAAGTCCAGTGCTGCTTCTCTGTAGCCCAGGTCAGGCGCTTCTGCCGCTGTTTCTGGTTCAAAAGTGGCTTGACCTGGGGAATGCGGCACCTGTAGCCCATTTCCTGCACACGCCTGTGCACGGTGGCTCTGGATGTTTCTACTCCAGACTCAGTCCACTGCTTCCGCAGGTCCCCCAAGGTCTGGAATCGGTCCTTCTCAACAATCTTCCTCAGGGTCCGGTCACCTCTTCTCGTTGTGCAGCGTTTTTTGCCACACTTTTTCCTTCCCACAGACTTCCCACTGAGGTGCCTTGATACAGCACTCTGGGAACAGCCTATTCGTTCAGAAATTTCTTTCTGTGTAACTCTTGCTTGAGGGTGTCAATGATGGCCTTCTGGTCAGCAGTCTTACCCATGATTGTGGTTTTGAGATATGAACCAGGCTGGGAGTTTTTAAAAGCCTCAGGAATCTTTTGCAGGTGTTTAGAGTTAATTAGTTGATTCAGATGATTAGGTTAATAGCTCGTTTAGAGAACCTTTTCATGATATGCTCATTTTTTGAGACAGGAATTTTGGGTTTTCATGAGCTGTATGCCAAAATCATCAGTATTAAAACAATAAAAGACCTGAAATATTTCAGTTGGTGTGCAATGAATCTAAAATATATGAAAGTTTAATTTTTATCATTACATTATGGAAAATAATGAACTTTATCACAATATGCTAATTTATTGAGAAGGACCTGTATATAAAATGAAGCAAGGGTGTAGAATTGCATTCAAGCTATTTTAAAGAAATTTTTCGCAGAAAAAAAAAAAAGTTCAAATATGTCATTTTGGTGATCAAAGATGAGTTCTAAGGGATACGATTATTGACTACAGGGGGACTTTAAATAATCACTGAGTGGGCATAAATATGATAATGCATTGAACAAATGACAGTCTCCATCTTTTGAAAAACTCACAGCAGTTGTCTTCATCAGTGGCGTCTACACAGTCTTTCTCTCCATCACAGAGGAAGTTTTCTGGGATGCAGCGAGTCTTATTGTCACACTGGTGTTTGCAGTCATGCGAGCGAGTGAAACAGTCCATTTCATCAGAGCGGTCCTGACACTGAGGTGTGCCGTCACAAACCTGCTTTCTGTCGATACACATCCTCCCATGAGCGCACTGGAACTGATCTAGGAGGAAACGTTTGGTTTAAATGCCACTTGCACGTGTCTTGGCTACATAAAGCACTTACGAATCAGCTTCATGCGTTTTACCTGCTTTACACTTATATTCACAGCCCCGTTCATCAGATCCATCCTTACAGTCCCTCTCTCCATCACACACATGAGTGTACAGGACACACTCACGTCCATCCTTACAGGGTTTAGAGCCCAAGCGACACTTTAATGGCCCTGAGGTTGAGGATTTAGCAGCCATGTAACAAGCCACCTCATCAGAACCATCAAGGCAGTGAGCGCGACCATCACACACCAGATTCCCATCAATGCACTTCCTTCTGTCCTTACACAGGAAGTCATCTGGCACAATATTACAGATGTCAGTGATTTACTTTTTGTTTAAGAAAAAGATTTATATTGAAGATAAAGCAGAGATTTACCAGGTTTTGAACAAACGTGTACGCACGAAACTTCATCAGAACCATCCGGACAATCTATCTTCCCGTCACAGAACAGAGTCTGGGAAATGCACAGTGATGTTCCTGGACACATCATGGATGGACTTCTGCAGATCGGAGGCGGAGGTGCAAAACCTGAACCACCTTTGTTCAGAGACACCAAATTTACTTCCCCTCTTTTCCCCTTGGTCTCAGCTGTGAACACATGGAGATCAGGCATTCATCAATAATGGTTAAACACAACAATAAGCACAGGTTACATCTCACATGCCAAGAGGTAAACTAATAATAAGAGATCATTTACATAGAGGTCTTAAAAGTATATAGTAGCAAAAAAAGCCAGAAAGGGTCAGGAATTTATTTTCAAAATGATTATTGAAGTTCATGGAAAAAAATTAACAGGATATTGCACCTTTAAAAGGCATGCATGTAATTGTTGGTTTACTGTTGCATACAAATCTGGAGTAGGTGAAAGTATTCTAAGGCATTGGCAAATTGATTTTGCTAGAAATAAGTGGTGCGAACAAAAAACACCTGGTTTGCATGATTGGGCCGGCATAGCAAAATTGACTCAACCAATGGTGAGAGTTTGGGTTGGAACTGTTCGTCAACCAATAAAAAGTGGAACGTTTGTGAATCCGCTTTAAAAAAAAAAAACTCGGGAAACCTTTGCAACTCATTTTGGTGATGCTATTGATGCAGATAATAGTTCACCTTTTAAGACCCCCTGCGGTGAATATCAAGTTGTTAATGTTTATATGTCTATCCCTGCATCTCAATGTCCATACTACCCATCCTAAACAGCAAGTGAGATGAAAAGTAGTGTCCCAAAGCATGTTGAAAAGAGCATGTCCCCGGATGGTCTACCATTTCCGATGGATTTTCGAAGTGTGGCTAATAAAGGCCAATATTGGCACAATCAATTGCGTTTGAGGGGGGACTACAAACATGAGAGAAAAAAAAAAAAAAAAAAAAAACACTACAAAAACCCCCCCTACAAAACATGGTGGATATGCGCAACAGACAGTGAGTGGTTTAGATCAGGTTTTTAGTGAGTAATCAAAGTTTGACTGATACATTTTTTTTATTGAATATTAGGGTTATATTTAATCTGCAATAGTGTGGACTTTTATAAAGATTCGTTTGGCCATTAACTTTTAAATGCATCTGTGCATTAATGAGGAGAGTTCTCTGCATGAAAGACCCGCGACTGCAGATCAGTGTGTAACTTCATTTCTCTCCGATACAGCAGGAAATTAAATGGAGGATTTTAACTGTGACAAGATGACTGACAGGCTAATTTACTGTGACAGGACGCAAGAGAGCAACCGTTAAAGATGCAATTGTATGACGTGATGGTACGTCCCTAAGCTTGTCTAGTTTTTTTGTGAAGAAAAAGTAGATGCTTTTGAGTGTAGCAAAGAGTATATATTTTAGGGCGTAGTACTAGTAGGCGAATTGAGACGCAGTGCGTTTTTAATTGCTTTAAAACAAAGCAAGCGCAAATTCATAAGTCAGCACCATTGCAGAGTATTTTCTCCTTAAAACTGCAGTAAACCAAAGTCAGTCTCAAACACGGTTTGAAATTGCGGTTCTCAACGCCACAAATGCTGTCGTAACCAATCACATCAACGGGCTTTAGCATATCACTAACTGCTGCGAATCAGGGGAGTCTCAAGAGAAGCCAGGTTATACAAGTATATTTTTCTGGTGATATTAATAATTAACCCGCTATATTGTTAAATCTACCTGAATTTTCATATGATGTGTATTATAATGTTATGATGAACTATATGCCTTTCTCCACTGACGTTCTGAGTATTTCAAAGCGTTTCTAAGGATGCTGATTTGGGCTAAAATGCATTACCATTCTGATACATCGATTTGTAGACGACCCAGTATAATTCACTCTTACACTTCTTCTGAATCAAGTTTCTGGTTCAAACATATATGGCTGAAATAAACCAGTATTTCCACTGGCCATTGTGCAGCGTTTACTATAGTAAGGTTGATTGAGTGAAACAGCAAGTCTGAGCTGGTGTAATACAGGGTGGAGACAGGGACAAATTTGCAGATTCATGGTTTCCACGTATATATAAAATGAAGCAAGGGTGTAGAATTACATTCAAGCAATTTAAAAATAAAAATTCACAAAAAAAAAAAAGTTCAAATGTGTCATTTTGGTGATCAAAGATGAGTTCTAAGGGATACGATTATTGACTACAGGGGGACTTTAAATAATCACTGAGTGGGCATAAATATGATAATGCATTGAACAAATGACAAAGTCTCCATCTTTTGAAAACAAACTCACAGCAGTTGTCTTCATCAGTGGCGTCTACACAGTCTTTCTCTCCATCACAGAGGAAGTTTTCTGGGATGCAGCGAGTCTTATTGTCACACTGGTGTTTGCAGTCGTGTGAGCGAGTGAAACAGTCCATTTCATCAGAGCGGTCCTGACACTGAGGTGTGCCGTCACAAACCTGCTTTCTGTCGATACACATCCTCCCATGAGCGCACTGGAACTGATCTAGGAGGAAACGTTTGGTTTAAATGCCACTTGCATGTGTCTTGGCTACATAAAGCACTTACGAATCAGCTTCATGCGTTTTACCTGCTTTACACTTATATTCACAGCCCCGTTCATCAGATCCATCCTTACAGTCCCTCTCTCCATCACACACATGAGTGTACAGGACACACTCACGTCCATCCTTACAGGGTTTAGAGCCCATTCGACACTTTAATGGCCCTGAGGTTGAGGATTTAGCAGCCATGTAACAAGCCACCTCATCAGAACCATCAAGGCAGTGAGCGCGACCATCACACACCAGATTCCCATCAATGCACTTCCTTCTGTCCTTACACAGGAAGTCATCTGGCACAATATTACAGATGTCAGTGATTTGCTTATTGTTTAAGAAAAAAAAAAAAAAAAAGAAAAAAAAATTACATTGAAAATAAAGCAGAGATTTACCAGGTTTTGAACAAACGTGTACGCACGAAACTTCATCAGAACCATCCGGACAATCTATCTTCCCGTCACAGAACAGAGTCTGGGAAATGCACAGTGATGTTCCTGGACACATCATGGATGGACTTCTGCAGATCGGAGGCGGAGGTGCAAAACCTGAACCACCTTTGTTCAGAGACACCAAATTTACTTCCCCTCTTTTCCCCTTGGTCTCAGCTGTGAACACATGGAGATCAGGCATTCATCAATAATGGTTAAACACAACAATAAGCACAGGTTACATTTCACATGCCAAGAGGTTAATCATTAATAAGAGGTAATTTTCATACAGTAGAGGTATTAAAAGTATATAGCAGCAAAAAAAGCCAGAAAGGGTCAGGAATTGATTATTTTCAAAATGATTATTGGAGTTCATAAAAAAAAAAAAAAAAAAAAAAAAAAAACAGGATAATGCACCTTTAAAAGGCATGCATGTAATTGTTAGAATACTTTCACCTACTCCAGATTTGTATGGAACAGTAAACCAAGGCATTGGCAGGTTGATTTTGCTAGAAATAAGTGGTGCGAACCAAAAACACCTGTTTGTATGATTGGGCCGGCATAGCAAAATTGACTCAACCAATGGTGAGAGTTTGGGTTGGAACTGTTTGTCAACCAATAAATAGTGGAATGTTTGCGATTCTGCTTAAAAAAAAAAAAAAAAAAAAAAAAAAAAAACCTTGGCAACTCGTTTTGGTGATGCTATTGATGGAGAATGGTTCACCCTTTGGTGAAAATCAAGTTAATGATATGTCTGTGTGGTTTTTAAATATATAAATTTGCACATGGATTGTTTAAAAGCATGCCAACACCATTGCTGAGTTTTTTCCAGGAAACTGCAATGAACCAAAGTCAGTCTTAAATCACGGTTTGAAATTGCCATTGTTCTCAAAGCCACAAATGCGGTCGTAAACCAATCCTGTCAACATGTTGATGGGCTTTAGCATATCATTAACTGCTGCGAAGCAGGGGAGTCTCAAGAGAAGCCAGGTTATACAGGTATATTTTTCTGTTGATATGAAAAATCGGGTACATTTAGCAACATAGCAGGTAAATTTGTTTAAATGTACATTGGAATGTTATGATGAACTATATGCCTTTCTCCACTGACGTTCTGAGTATTTCAAAGCATTTCTAAGGATGCTGATTTGGGCTAAAATGCATTACCATTCTGATACATCGATTTGTAGACGACCCAATATAATTCACTCTTACACTTCTTCTGAATCAGTTTCTGGTTCAAACGCACTATTGCCAAAAGCTTTGGGACGCCTGCCTTTACATGCACATGAACTTTAATGACATCCCATTCTTAATCCGTAGGGTTTAATATAGAGTTGGCCCACCCTTTGCAGCTAGAACAGCTTCAACTCTTCTGGGAAGGGTTTCCACAAGGTTTATGGGAATTTGACAATTCTTCTCGAAGTGCATTTGTGAGGTCAGGCACTGATGTTGGATGAGAAGGTCTGGTTCGCAGTCTCCGCTCTAATTCATCCCAAAGGTGTTCTATCGGGTTGAGGTCAGGTCTCTGTGCAGGCCAGTCAAGTTCCTCCACACTAAACTCGTTCATCCATGTCTTTATGGACCTTGCTTTGTGCACGGGTGCGCAATCATGTTGGAACAGGAAGGGGCCATCCCCAAAAAGTTCCCACAAAGTTGGGAGCATGAAATTGTCCAAAATGTCTTGGTATGCTGAAGCATTAAGAGTTCCTTTCACTGGAACTAAGGGGCCAAGCCCAACCCCTGAGAAACAACCCCACACCATAATCCCCCCTCCACCTAACTTTACACTCGGCACAATACAGTCAGGCAAGTACCATTCTCCTGGCGACCGCCAAACCCAGACTCGTCCATTGGATTGCCAGACAGAGAAGTGTGATCCGTCACTCCAGAGAACACGTCTCCACTGCTCTAGAGTCCAGTGACGGTGTGCTTTACACCACTGCATCCCACGCTTTACACCACTGCATCCCACGCTTTACACCACTGCATCCCACGCTTTACACCACTGCATCCCACGCTTTACACCACTGCATCCCACGCTTTACACCACTGCATCCCACGCTTTACACCACTGCATCCCACGCTTTACACCACTGCATCCCACGCTTTACACCACTGCATCCCACGCTTTACACCACTGCATCCCACGCTTTACACCACTGCATCCCACGCTTTACACCACTGCATCCCACGCTTTACACCACTGCATCCCACGCTTTACACCACTGCATCCCACGCTTTACACCACTGCATCCCACGCTTTACACCACTGCATCCCACGCTTTACACCACTGCATCCCACGCTTTACACCACTGCATCCCACGCTTTACACCACTGCATCCCACGCTTTACACCACTGCATCCCACGCTTTACACCACTGCATCCCACGCTTTACACCACTGCATCCCACGCTTTACACCACTGCATCCCACGCTTTACACCACTGCATCCCACGCTTTACACCACTGCATCCCACGCTTTACACCACTGCATCCCACGCTTTACACCACTGCATCCCACGCTTTACACCACTGCATCCCACGCTTTACACCACTGCATCCCACGCTTTACACCACTGCATCCCACGCTTTACACCACTGCATCCCACGCTTTACACCACTGCATCCCACGCTTTACACCACTGCATCCCACGCTTTACACCACTGCATCCCACGCTTTACACCACTGCATCCCACGCTTTACACCACTGCATCCCACGCTTTACACCACTGCATCCCACGCTTTACACCACTGCATCCCACGCTTTACACCACTGCATCCCACGCTTTACACCACTGCATCCCACGCTTTACACCACTGCATCCCACGCTTTACACCACTGCATCCCACGCTTTACACCACTGCATCCCACGCTTTACACCACTGCATCCCACGCTTTACACCACTGCATCCCACGCTTTACACCACTGCATCCCACGCTTTACACCACTGCATCCCACGCTTTACACCACTGCATCCCACGCTTTACACCACTGCATCCCACGCTTTACACCACTGCATCCCACGCTTTACACCACTGCATCCCACGCTTTACACCACTGCATCCCACGCTTTACACCACTGCATCCCACGCTTTACACCACTGCATCCCACGCTTTACACCACTGCATCCCACGCTTTACACCACTGCATCCCACGCTTTACACCACTGCATCCCACGCTTTACACCACTGCATCCCACGCTTTACACCACTGCATCCCACGCTTTACACCACTGCATCCCACGCTTTGCATCACTGCATCCCACGCTTTGCATTGTACTTGGTGATTTAAGGCTTGGATGAAGCTCCTCGGCCATGGAAACCCATTCCATGAAGCTCTACACACTGTTCCTGAGCTAATCTGAAGGCCACATAAAGTTTGAAGGTCTGTAGCTATTGACTCTGCAGAAAGATGGCGACGTCTGCACACGTCTGGTGTAGAATTACATTTAAGCTACTTTAAGGAAGACATTTTTCACAGAATTTTTTTCTTCAAATATGTAATTTTGGTGATCAAAGATGAGTTCTAAGGGATACGATTATTGACTACAGGGGGACTTTAAATAATCACTGACACTGAGTGGGCATAAATATGATAATGCATTGAACAAATGACAAAGTCTCCATCTTTTGAAAAACTCACAGCAGTTGTCTTCATCAGTGGCGTCTACACAGTCTTTCTCTCCATCACAGAGGAAGTTTTCTGGGATGCAGCGAGTCTTATTGTCACACTGGTGTTTGCAGTCGTGTGAGCGAGTGAAACAGTCCATTTCATCAGAGCGGTCCTGACACTGAGGTGTGCCATCACACACCTGCTTTCTGTCGATACACATCCTCCCATGAGCGCACTGGAACTGATCTAGGAGGAAACGTTTGGTTTAAATGCCACTTGCACGTGTCTTGGCTACATAAAGCACTTACGAATCAGCTTCATGCGTTTTACCTGCTTTACACTTATATTCACAGCCCCGTTCATCAGATCCATCCTTACAGTCCCTCTCTCCATCACACACATGAGTGTACAGGACACACTCACTTCCATCCTCACAGGGTTTAGAGCCCATTCGACACTTTAATGGCCCTGAGGTTGAGGTTTTAGCAGCCATGGTGGGACATCCCATCTCATCTGAGCCATCAGTGCAGTGAGAGCGACCATCACACACCAAATCTCTCTCCACACACTTACTTCCATCATTACACAGGAAATCATCTGGAAGAACAAAGCATTTTTTCAATTAAAAATTTCCTGCAGTCTAATGACCCATGCACACCAAGTCAGAAACACAAAACTAAAAATGCACAAAAAGCAAAAGCTACACAAAAGCAAAAGCTACACAATGCACAAAAAGCAAAATAGCAAACCTAACCATGTCTCTTTAGGAGCTCTGTAGAATGCATCATTAATTTTTCCGTGCCTTTCTGCATTCAGATTTAGGCTTTGGGCACATCCCTAGTTAATAAATTACCTTTTTTTATTTTTGGGTTAACTATGCCTATCATAAAGCATACCTGGCTTTGCACACATGTCCAAACATGAGGCCTCATCAGACCCATCTGGACAGTCTTTCTTCCCATCACACCGCTGAGATCGACTGATACACACCGTTGAGCCTTGACACAAGACTAAAGGACTTTTGCAAGTCACCACAGTACGATGAACATCCTCAGTCATCTTATCTGAAGTGCATACAAAGCTACAAATAAGTAACTGTAGTATAAATCACACAAAATGAAACCCAGAAGAACATTACAAACCTTGTTGGACTTCCCCGAGGGCAACAGATAAGCTTACAACTCCATTCTCGACAGCCACCCCAGAGACTCGAGCTCCGTCTTTACGGCTCCAAACGGTCAGGACGTTATTGAACAATGCCACCATGTAGGGTTCATAAGCAGCCACGATGGAGCCAGGAACGACCCAGTCTAGACCAGCTGTGTACTTCCTCATCTTCAACAGACTCATAACCTGCAAGTCTAAAGCAAACGTAACATTCAGCTGAAGTACATGAAAGCCAGTAGTGTTCAAACAGTCAATTCAGAAAGAGGACACTCACAAGACTCCATGTTCCAAAGGAAGCCATTCGCTTTTCTGTCAAACACAATGCTGTCGACTCCACTGTCCTCAAAGCTGAAGACAGATTCTGCTCTGCCACCAATCAGACCCAGTTTCATTCTCATGATCTGAGCTCCCTCTAGCCAGTACAGCTTTCCTCTCTGCCAATCCACAAACAGGTCTAGGATTGCAGTTTTGGCTTGATACAGCTGCCTGGAAATGCTTTGGTCAAGGGGGCCAATGGTTGAAACACCAATGGAAAGTTCATCACATGCCAGCCAATACAGATTGCCGGTTCTCTGGTCAACTCTGACGACGCAGGCTAAGGGAAGAGACAAAGCAAGTCAGGATTACTCATGAGCTGGAATTATCAGTGGAAATAAGTGCAACCAAATAAAAATAAAAAAAAAAAAAATCATATTTTACTTACACCTATACATGTGAGTGTACGCATCAATTTTCATACGTTTAATATGTCCCAAGATAAATAGTATTTTCAAATATCAAGAATTATTAACTCATAAATATAATTGGGTTCAGGAATGTCACACCACATGACATTTTAATATCTGAATTAACCATGCGATGTCAAAAAAAAAAAAGGGATTAAACTTTTTCCAAGCAATGGTATTTTATTTATATATATATATATATATATATATATATATATATATATATATAGTGTTATAGACTATATAGACACTGACGCTTCGACCTGCACACACTTGATTTTGTTGGGCCAAAAGTTTAGAGTGATACAACTCTCCTGATACACTTCATGATGGATAAAAGCCTCATTAAAAGAATGGAAAAAAAGTATATATATACTTTTTTTCCATTCTTTTAATGAGGCTTTTATCCATCATGAAGTGTATCAGGAGAGTTGTATCACTCTAAACTTTTGGCCCAACAAAATCAAGTGTGTGCAGGTCGAAGCGTGTCTATATCTTTTATGTGTGCAGGTCGAAGCGTCAGTGTTCAGGCCTTATGTGAAATAGTAACAACTTACCAGGTTTTAAAGTCAGAATGTACTCGGATAAGTCCTGAGAACGCATGTTAATCTTTACGTGGCCTGTCCCATTACACCAAACCAGACACCCTCGCCGCCAGTACATGTCAAAGGACTGGATGTCTTCATCCGATGTAAAGAGTTCAGTTTTCACAGGAGTCTTTCCAGCAAACTCCAAACTGTATATGGTTGCGGCTGTTGCATAGGCAACCTTAAAATCTGACAATGACGAGAGATTAAACAAATCGTCAAAAGCCAAGTTACAGACCAATCTTTAAATAAATGCTTAATATTAAATCCTAAATAAACAAACACACTTTCGCAAGATCCCCAAGACATGGGCAACGCTCCCTCAGGACACAGACAGGTGAATCCAACAGCGCTTTTCTTGGAGGGCAAACACAGCTGGCAACCTGAGTTTTTACATGGTGTAAAACCTGCATGTACATCATGGAAAGAATATTTAGTTGAAGCTTGAGCTAATGACGTGGTGTAACCACTAGGGGTGCGCGATATTGAAAAGAAAAACTCAATATTTTCTGGGACGTTGATGATCAACAATATTTTGGGCTGTTTTGAGCAGGTCCTTGGCAGGTTTAGGACTGTCGTAGACTCCTAAAGTTTTTGCCATTCTTCATATTTTGTGCGGTGGTTAGTGGATTGATTTTTACTAGTGTTGTCAAAATTACCACATGCAATTAACTTCAGTTTAACGTGTTAATATTTAACGCAGTTAACATAGCATCCATTTTTTCCCCCCGTCCTTCTTTGGCTAGCGTTACATTATATGATAATGCTCTTATTCATGCAAATGCTTATAAACCATTCAAGCATGACAAGACAAAAGCAAGCGCAGTGCAGTTACTGGCATGTGTCTGAGACACTTGTGGGCACAGAAAGCCGCTTAAGACACCGTTTGAACAGACAAAACCACACAATTATGCCAAAGTGCCCGTTCTGTCGAGTATCCTTGAAAGTCTTAAATAAGTTAAATGAAGTCTTAAATAAACAGTTGAAAATGGAATGCGTATCAGATCTGTGTCGTAGGTTTAATATATAATCGCAAACCCTTAGTAAACACTGATGAATTCAGAAAGCAAGCGTTTACAATATGTAATTCACCTTGGGGTTGCTGAAGCGCATGGTAGACGTTCAGGACAGGAAGCGAGGCTTTTAGGAGGAATCCATCTTGTTTGGCAACAGACAGATTTTGAGGAGCCTGCCAGAGTTTTTGATCATCAGCCCAGAAGAACCAGCCATTAAACACAGCCAGAGTCTGAGCACGATTTCCTTGAAAGACACCCAAAAAGGTGTGCCGCCCAGTGCCATCTGTCCTGATGCTCTCAAATGACTGGAATATCAATTTAAAGATCTCAAAATAAATACAAAATCAACACATTTGACATACAAAATTAGGGTTTTTCCAAATGTAACGCACCATTTTGTAAACACTGATCCAATACAGCCGCTGTGCTGCCGCATCCAACACAAGACTTCTTGGTAACTGTGCAGTAATGAACAACAGTGTTGTCCGATTCGAACCATCCATTTCCGCCTTCTCAATGGTCATTTCTTCATTCGTTGCTTTATTAATCCAAAATATGAAACTACGTGGAGGAAAAAAGCCAGATATAAGGATGCTCCTCAAATCTGTACTACGGTGAAAAGCAGTTTGTACCTCTCGATTGGGCTGAGGACCATATCGCTTGGGTCCATTTCTTTGGACATGACTTTGCCTACAGCACTACCATCAGCTGCACCAGTGTAGATGGCTTTCTGGGTAACACTCGACCAATACAGCTGTCCAGTGAGCCAGTCGACGGCTAGACTCTTCACACCAGACTGCCCTGATAAGTGGGGAATAAAAAAGTTTTTGGTCCATGCCAAAATATTTGAGGCATTTCTGCATGGATTTAGCAAAAATCCCTCACAATAACAAACCTGAATACAGAATCGTGCTCTTCCGGTTATAAGCCTTGTAGATGTTCCCATTTTGATCAGCCCAATAAATGAAGTTCCTCTGGATATCATAGGTCATGGCTACAGGGTCACTCTCACTTGTAAAGAGTGGCTCATACACTCTGGTCTTCACATTCACCAACCCAATGAGTCCCTTCCTAGTTGTCAAAATCTTCATCACGGCTCCTTGAAAAAACAATTTGACATTATCGGTATTGTGTCTACTTGTTTTTACTTGTAAAATCTGAAAATGTATGCCATAAGTTACCTTGAGCTTCACAAGAGCCATTGCCAAGAGGTTTGAAACCATTCTGGCACAGACAGCGAAAAGAGCCTGGTGTATTAGAGCACAAGTGCATGCATGGTCCAAAAGACTGATCACACTCATTGACATCTGCAATATAAAAGACAAGAATCCTTAACTCAAACTGAAAACACCACAATAGATTTGTGCACAACCAATTACTTATTCTAAAACTGACCACTTTTGGTCACGTGGAAGAACATTTGTCGATACAAAGGTAATATTTGGAATTAACAGTGTACAGACTACTGCATCCTGCCGACCCATTACGTATTAACAACTACTATTAGTTGTGCTTGAAGCATAGCTATTGTTGAGAAGTCAAAATGTGCTAGCATCATGCTAAATCATGTTAGCATAATCTATCTTTGTGGTAAAATATGCTAAGAACATGTTAAAACATGGTAACGCATGTTATCATCATGCTAATTGTTTAAACATGATGTTAACAACATGCTAATTGTGTTAGCATTACATTAACATGTTATTTTGTGTTAGCATCATGCTAGACACATGCTAAAGAGAATTATGCTAAAAAAAAAAAAACACCCATAGACATTTCAGAATATTGTAGAGAAATGGGGTGAGCTTGTCTCAGGGCAGTGTAGTTGTTGTGCACTGCAAGCAAAGCACCACTCCCATTTTCTTCAGAAAATGTACATCTAGTAATTATGCAACAGTTTGTCAAATTACATTCATCCATAAAACATACAGAATCTGCAATGCAGTATCTGCACTGACTTGTATGTGTGCTACTCCAAACACAGCCTGCTTAGAGGCACAAGTGCAACGACTGTACCTTCACAATCAAGTCCGTTTGCAGAAAGGGTCATTCCAGTGGGACAAGAGCACAAGGCTCCCCAAAGCTGGTCAGTGCAAGAATGGCTACAGCCACCATTGCCATTATGACAAGTTTTACCTAGTTAAAAAAGAAGCGAAACATGAATTCAAAATAATACAAATTAAAAATAAATAAATACCAAGTAAACATAAGTAACCAAAATTAATATACAAACCAAATGAAACTAAGCCAATAACTAAAGACAAACACCTAAACAATAAAATACTAAAATAACTAAAACAAAAAATAAAATAAAATAAATGAGCCAACCTGTTGTTGGAGATATCCTGCATGATGAAAATCAAACACTTCAAAACAAAACAAATAACACTGTGAGTCTTTATGTACCACATGTAAGAGGCTCATCTCTCCGATCCGAGCACTGAGCGACTCCATCACACCTCTCCCTCTGGCTTACACACCTGCCATCAGCGCAGCGCAGGCTCATCTTCCCACAGGAACCTGCAACACGTCACACACATATAGAACATCAATCTTAGAGATCATCAATAAGAAGGACATTATGATATTCTAGACATCAACAGAAGTGCTGTACTTCATATAGGGTGTCTTTTTTTTAGCCGTAACCCACAGATTCCATTGGCTTGCGTGTTGAGTGCAATATTCAGAGTTAACAGGACAATCATACACCAGTGAGTAACAATGGTAAAGTACCCTTATTATGCTTTTTTTCAGATGTTACCCATCCTGTAGTGTGTGTAAAGTTTCAAAGATCAGAGTGCAGATAAATGGAGTTATTTGTCTCCAAAAAGAAAGCGATTCTGAACGGCTTGAAACAAGTCGTCAGTAATTCCAGTCTAACGACCTGCTCGAACCTACATAGGATTGTAACAAATTTGCATAATGCCAGCCTATGTCTTAATTGGCAGCCCGTGAACAATGTCTACTTGTCTACTACGCCAAATACAATCTCAATCTTTTCCATTCAATTTTGCATACGTGAACAAATTCCCCAAATTTCCCTTGTGCTGACTCAGATAATCAGAGCTTGTCTCTTCTTGCGTGGTACAGCAATTTAACAAGTCAGTTCAAGTCTCTAATGCAATGACATTCATACACCATATGTCAAGAGTTGACACTTCTAGAGCATCTCACCACACGCTTCTTCATCAGAGTCATCGCCGCAGTCGTTGACGTCATTGCAGAGAAGTTCTCGCGGGATGCAGACCTTGTTCTTGCACTTCCAGTCACCCGAGAGACACCCTAAACGCCAGCTGCAATCCCACTCATCTGAAGCATCGGGACACTGGGGCCGCCCGTCACAAACAGCCGACCCAGGCACGCACCCGGAGCCATCCGCACACTCAAAATCCCCTGCTTGACACACTAACGGTATAAAATGAATGCTTGTTTGTTAAGTGTTTTTCTTCCATAGAATCAAGTTGCAATCGAATGAATACAACAAGATTATTGTAAATGTAAAGAAACAGGTGGTACACACAACAGTCCATCTCGTCAGATCCGTCCTGGCAGTCGCTGACAGCATCACAGCGCCATCTGCGCGGCACACACACACCATCATCACACTGCCACTGGCTCCTGCTGCAGTCTCCATATACACCTGAGAGAACATTCACAGCCCTCCTTCACTCTCAGTGCTTCGGACACATACGCATTATGCAACCACTGAATACTTCTCTCTAAATGGGAGTTTTCAGCAGGTAAAATGAAAATAGGGATATCCAAGGAGGTAAAAATTTTGTTTTCTTTATAGCTTTTTCAGTGACATATCTACTCACATCTATGATTTCCTGATTGAGAACTGAACACACATTGACCATTTGCAAGAACAACAATAACAAATAAAACTATTATATAAAATTGCAACATAAAACATGCCCTGCAAAACCACATGTTGCTTCATATTTTTGTGGAAAAGGTGATACCTTGTGTGTGACAACATTTATTTTAAATAGCAATTGTTTTGTAACAATGTGAAAGTACTGACACTTTCGGTTAATTTAATGCACTTATTGCTGAAAAACAAAAATCTTCGTGAGCAGAAAGGGTAGTTTTTTAATATTAAGATTATTGGAGTCAATAGATAATAAATAAAAAAAATCGATTCATTATATTGACACTGAACTGATTTTCAGAAATGAATCAAACTCTTAAGTGTAATTTCCTAAATGTTGAATGGTAGTGTGACATGGCTTTATTGTGTTTACTTGACTCAGGATGGAAAAATTATAATATAATTTTAGTTTAAAAGCCAGAATTCATACAACAGAAGTACTGGGTGTCTGAAACAAACAAACGAAAATAGACACTTGTGAAACCGAACCGAGACGTATCCTTATTACAACTAGCCCCGGTTTCTCTCCTTAAGCGATCTTTTAAAGTATCGGTGGCATATTAAAATAAATATCATTAAAATGTCCTGCCGCTTTTTGTAAATTTATAATCTAAAGGCGAAAGGCAAGACACTGACCTGGCAGTAAGGCGAAGACTGCCGTGCACCAGCAGATTACACGCCTCAGGTCCATCACACCTGTTCGAGCCACGCGCGCCTGCGGGCCAATCACAATCCTTTATAGGCTGGAGAAGACGCGCTCAATCATGACGTCATGCAGGCATATCAAATCAAACATCTTTGCTTTTAAATAATAAGTGTATATGTTACCGATCAATAGTTTGGATTAATTAGGATTTTTCAAATATTTTTTGAAAGGACTCACCAAGTCTTCATTTATTTGGTAAAACAACAACAACAAAAAATACAATAAAAACAGTCAAATTGTGAAATAGTAGGCCTATTACAAATTAAATTAGCTGTTTTCAATGTGAATATATTTGAAAATATAATTTATTCGTGTGATTAAAGCTGAATTTTCAGCATTATTACTCCAGTCTTCAGTGTCATATCTTCAGAAATCATTATAATATGTTGATCAGTTATTAATGTTGCACAATTAGTAGCCGGTCCACGAGACGGAGGACTGTGAGGTGTTTCTCGTCTTCACACTATCCATTAGTAGCTTCACAATCACAATTTCACAGCTGCTCAACTCAGACATATTTCATAAATAAATATGAATTATCTGCCCAAAGCAGTGACTGTGCTCAGTTTATGGCGTGCTGTGGAATCACAGATCACATTATCATCTCTGCACGAAGAGTTTCGTTGGATTAGCTACACTCACCTGGTTTAGTTTGATTTGCAGTCACATTAATTAGTTAAATGACAAAACTGCTGTCAACTTCAGCAGCTTTCCTTGTTTCAGTTTACATAGGTTACAACATCCATGCAAGCATTTCATCTGAATTTCTTCTGAGAGTTTTAGAAAGGTACAGTACAAATACACAAAGTTTAATTTGCATATTTTTTAAAACATTCCTAATATAATGATAATGTCACAACATGTAAATAAAATTATTTACAAATATAAATACATCTCTGAATAATAAAGAATATAATAAAATATTAAAACAAAACATATTAAATAAAGTGTAAAAATACATTGCATATGAACAAAATACTTATGGGATGATCGTGCACATCACTGACACATTTTGATCCTTATTGATCTCTAAATATTATTAACATTTCATCTATAATTTAATTAGTAGCAACAATACATGAACATATTAGTCTAGTCAAAGTTTTAGAAATATAGTACAAAAACACCGAGTTAAATCAACAATGCAATCAACTTGGATGTTTAAGTCATTTTAAACTTAAATTACATTAAACTGACTTTTACAAAATTAGCCGAATCTTCTTTAACTTATAAAAAATATGAAAATTGCTTGAAAATTGTTAAGTTAAAACAATGTAAAAACGTGTTGTCATAACTTATTGATTATATAATTATTTTTTACAGTGTGCTCTTGACAGCAAAACAACATGCAGCGATTGAATAATGGACAATGGTGACATCTAGTGATCATGAGCTGGTATTGCTTTGTGTGCTTTTTGTTATTACTGGATTATGTGCTTGGGCTTTATCGTTACATTAAATCACCTTTATGAAAAAATATATAATTTAGAACAATATCTTGACATATTGCTATAATGACTTCCATAACATCTGTGATGTACACATCTCACACTTTTGCCCATTTCTCGACGTTACAGCGACTGTTGAGGACAGAAAAACAATGGTGATTTTTTTTAAACGTGTGTGTGGTGTGTGTATGTATGTGCACGCTGCCTCGTAATCTTTATTATGGATGCTTTATTACAGCAAATGAGCACAGGTGGTTTATAGCACACGCTTATGGGATGTTTTAGTCCTATTTGTTACACACTGAATGGCGGATGAACGCACACAACACATCCCACTCTCATAGTAATGTTATTTAGAGGCAGTAACTCGCTTGCAATTTCCCCACCCCGTTCGCTTCGAGTCTATTATGAAGTCAATAGATGGACAGCCACACTGACAAACCACTGCCTTCTACTAGAACCTAAACATCGCTAATTAGAAGACACAATCTGATTAGCCAATAAAAGACGACTATTGTTTGCATATTCAATTTTTATCAAGACTGACGGTTTTATACGCCAATCGAAGAGAAGCATATCCATGACAGGCTTCTCGTTTATCCAATGAAAAGATAGAAGGCGGGGCTTGTGCAGAGCGCGTATCGCGTTGCGTGCTTTAAGGTTAGGTTGCGCGCGCTGGAGGCCGTCGTCTGCTGCTGTAATTCGGCTACAGTGGGAAGGAAAATATTGTTTAAAGTCGACTTTTACCCACCCACGAATAATCCGTTTCGCTGGGATTTTACGCTACTCCTTCCTTACAGAGAAAGTTTCTCGCTAAAAGGGTGAGTTGAAGGGTAAATGTGAAGATAACGGCTCGCGAACCCGTTTGAAAGCTGTTTATTTTTCTGTCAAAGAAAGTAGCGCAGGCTGCTAGCGGTTTCCACAAACTCAACGGCCACGCAAACTCACACATTTCTCATAAACAGGCAAATGCCGATTTTTCGCTTTAGCACAGATGAAATAGTTTATAATGCAGCGATTAATGTGAGTGTATTGATCCTGGGGTTTGTTATATCGCAGGCAGACCGGGACAGTGAGTCGATTAGCGGCCCATGCAGCCATAACAAGCCCGTGATACTCCACCAGATCACTGGAGAAGGTAAACAATGCGTTTATTTATTAATTATTAGTCATTTAGAGCTTACAGATGAGTTAATGACGAGCAGGGTCTGTTTGGCTCGACTTCTATGCATGATTAGAAGAATGATACCAGCAGATGTACATGGTGATGTTTGTTTTGCCTATACATATGTTTTTGCTTTGGCGTTTGTACGCAAATGCATTCATAAGAATACTGTGATATAACTTACTCTTGTCTCATTGGCCTCTGTGTATTGCTCATCTCAGGGTTGGGCTGTCAAAACTTACAGAGCTGTCTACCTAGACAACATTTTTGGGCTTCAAAGTTGCATTGCTAAATGCTGCTGACAAGGAACGCGCCAAAACGTTAGAATCAAACATTCCAGCACGCGAATTATAGGCAAAGTTGAGCGTTCCATTTGAGCGTTCCATTTGAGTGTTCCATTCAAACTTTCAAAGCATTTGTGATGCTCAAATTTTGTAAACGTTCAGAACACTTCAATGATTTCCTGCTTACAGTGTTCTAGATGCGTTTATTTTGTACTTTCCACTTTGGTCCATAATACCAGAAAACTTAAAACAAAAATCAATCTTCCAGGCGTGTCTATCTCTCATCAATGCACTGAAAAAACTAAGTAAAATTCCATATGTGCAATTTACTTAACTTGCAAAAGAAACGTTAAGTCTACTTAAATAAGTTAAGTAAAATTAACAAAGAAAATAACAACTCTAACTTGGCCAGTAAACGTTTAAGTACTTTCTACTTATTTGAAGTTTACTTCGCAATACTTTTTTCTCAAACAATATAACACTGAATTAAACCATGCTTTTAAAGTGTATGCTTTACTTAGAAATATCTAAGTAGTAAATAATACAATAGCTATTGTGTAGATACCATGTTCACATAAAAAAAGTAACACAGTTCCCACCCGAACACAGGGACCTCGATACTTGGTACACAATGACGGTAACATTTGATGGATTGTTTTAGAGTGTTTAGTCATTTTTAATAAAGAAAATTTACTCCAGATGCCACAAAACATTGTGTGTAAATACAGCTGGAAAAATCAACCTTATTAATTATTCGTGCTCCAGTGCATGATGGGAACATCATACAGAAAGTTGAGTTGATTTTACTTAATTTTATAACGCTGATATTTATGCTTTAATTTCTTCAAGCTTGAATTGAGTGCTAATATAGAATTTTATTCTTGCCTGAACTAACTTTTTCATGTAGAAATTACATTTTGTTTTTTAGAAGTCTTTACTTCACAACAGAATCATTTTGATCAGTGTGTGTTTAATATTTAATTCAAACCGTTCAAATAGGCGTGTTGCCAAAAAAGCAACGTGAACGTGCCCCAAAATGACTGGTATGTTATAATAAATCTTTCAAATGCTTCTGAAATCTGCTATTCATGTTCAAATTTAACGTTCCAAATGTGCCTTTGATGTGCTAAAATGCTTCAAACGTTCTATTGAAATCATTCAAACTAGCATGTGATGCCTAAAGTGCTGTCAAGCTTGACCGATTTGAGGTTTCAAAAGTTGAATAGTTACACTAAGGGCTGTCACTAACAATTTTTTTGGTTATCGGTCGATTATTTTGATGATTAATCGGGTAATCGGATGTTTTTTAATGGTAATACAACTAGACCTAAGTGAACAACTGCCTTTAAGATGAATTAATGCATATATAATAACAACGAGGCAATAATATTTGGTTTAAGTAAAGTATCAAAAGCAAGTAGCCTAATCATTTGGTTTAAAACAACACTGTTAAAATACATAATATGCCTAATAATCTTATGCACATTATGTATTATAACAAATGCCTGCAGGTGTTGTTACACTCTACAGCAGATGAAATCCTTGTTTAATATTGGCCAAACGACATTTAATTCAATTGTTAACTTAATCTTTAATATTTGTCCACTTCTTTGTGATAGAAATGGTACAGCCACTGTAATTTCTTGAACAAGAACATGTGGACATAAAAACATGCAAACTCAGAGCGAGGGTTTAAACCTTTATTTTGAAATTGTGAGTTTGAATATCGATGTATTCTCCTGTGTTGGCGTGGGTTTATAGATGATTTATCTTACAAATCTGATGAAATGGCGCACGTTGTGTTCCTAGATGAATGTTATAAGCAACTCAAACTCACAGCATAAGCAGAGACTGAGTTTGAGACGCTTCAAGCATGTGAATGATAATGTGGAGCAACATTGACCGTGAACGGAGCCACTCTGTAACTTACACGCATGCAAATAAAGTGCATATATTAATTGAATTGAATTGCAGCCTCTGTTAATTCACAATAGCACTATGCTATAGTATGTGTTTTTTTTTTTTTTTTTAAGGTTTTAATACATTATGCAGCCTTAGAAAACAGTCTAATATAATAATGCGGTTCACGGATGCACGGGTAAATTGTCATCGGAAGATTTTTTTAAATCGAGTAGCTTACTCTAATTTAATCGAGGAATCGTGACAGCCCTAGTAACTCTTCATATAAGAAAAACAATAGGTTTGAGTTTTATTACATTAGCACATTTGGCTGTGGCGGGTGAAGAAACTCTTCCAGCCCAAAGCGTCTGAAAAGTCCATTAGATCATTACATCTTTTCTGATGACAGCATTTGATGAAGTAACACTTCGAGGTGTTTTCTCATTGCCCGTCATTTCCCTGATCATAAATGGCACCCGGAGTAAGGGTATGTTGTAAGCCTAACCAAAATGATCAAGATGTTTTACTTCCACTTCCCCATGTTCACAACCTGGCATGATTCGCCTGGTTTCTGTGCGTAGATTTTCTTGTTATGCGGAACCTCTCTTCAAATGAAGTCCTAAACCCTTTTAAATGAAAGGCTAGCTTGTCCTCTGCAGTTTTTTCCTGTAGAAAATTGTTGTCAATGAAATCTCTCATTTGCTGACTAGGGTTGAGTCACTACTGAAATCTGAGTGGCTGAGACCAAAGCAAGAGTAATTCTACGGTTCTTGGTACCACAAGAAACGCCAGTTGTATTGAACGCGCTCCTTTATTTAAAGCTGACGTGTGATTTCTGCTCTGCTAGTGTCACCAAACCAAATTGCAAAAATGATGTTTTAAGTTTCTCAAGCACTCATTGGTCAACAAACAGATAGTCCAGACTCAACGGCATTGGCGTAAGAAATGGCTTCTTTGTTGTCTTTGTATATTATTCACAATAGAAAACAGTTGTTTTAAATTATAATATTTGACAATATTACTGTTTTTACTGTATTTTTGGTCAAATAATCGCGGCCATGGTGAGCATCTTTCAAAAACCTTTAGAGCATCTCACCGACCCAAAACTTTTGAATAGTTGTGTAAAAAGTGTATTAAAACCCCCCAAAAATGAACCAAATTGGTTCATGATTTTCAAATAATTATTGGATAATAAAGCCTCAGTCATGACCAATAATTCTAATACAGAAATGGATTAATAGCTATAGAATGAGTAATAATAATAATAATAATAATAATAATAAAAAGCAATACAACAAAGAAGAGACAATTGATTTAAGTCTTTATTTTGCAATTGTAATCAGGGCAAGAAACAGGATGGAGGTGCTAGTGTCATCCCTGAAGTTTGGTCTTTACAGAGTCTGTCATCAGCTGTTCTTGATTTCTGCTTCTCTCCACTCAGGTGACCCCTCGCCCCCCTTTCCTCTCCCGTTTCCTAAGCTTCTGTCCCCTGCCCCCCTCATAATCAGCCCAGAGACCCTCTTCCTAAAAGCCAGTTAGGAACGTTGGGTCTGTTCCTCCCCATTCTCCTAGCCTCCATCTGTCTCTCTAACTCTGACCGCTCATCGGACACCCCAAAAACATGTCCTCCATCTTGCCTTTCACTCCGCCCGTGGTGAAGCGCCTGCTGGGCTGGAAGAAGTCGGCCAGCGGTTCGAGCGGAGCGGGAGGGGGCGGAGAGCAGAATGGCCAGGAGGAGAAATGGTGCGAGAAGGCCGTCAAAAGCCTGGTGAAGAAGCTGAAGAAGACGGGCCAGCTGGACGAGCTGGAGAAAGCCATCACCACACAGAACCTCAACACCAAGTGTGTCACCATCCCCAGGTACGCCAACATCAGAAGCCGCTCGCATTCCTGCTTTTAGCTCAGTGTCGTCTTAGACTCCGGAATCTAGCGCTTCAGTCTTATGAAATGGGAAACTCAAGAAAAAAAGAAAGAAGTGTCATTTATTCATCTCCTTGTCATTTGAAAAAGTATGCTGTAATTTAATAATCAGTTTATGTAGGTTTGAAGCGACATGAGGCCGAGTAAATATGTACTTTTTTTTTTAGTTTTAGATAAAGTATCCCTTTAATACGGTTAGAGTTGCAAAGCCATGATTGTAATAGAAAACGTTTTGCTAGTTTTGAGTCTTCATCTTATTATAAAGCATTAAAACTCCTTTAATGATTCAGAAATGCTTTTATTTAAGGTTAGAAGTAACCGTAGCCGTATCATTGCGTGTGTTGCTTCGTGAGTGAAGGTGAAGGCGTGACGCCGAGTTGCGTCTACCGTTATAAAATATCAGCATTACTCCCCTTTGTTTCTTTAAATGATTTCTGCTCCATCTGTCTCGACTTGAGTTAAGGTCATTCTGTACAGCTCCACGTCACCTCCATTCTGAGCTCACGAAGGCTTCTCATGCTCTGTGAATGTCTGCGCTATCAACCATCAGGCTGCTTTTATTCCATTCATCATGACAAATGGTGAAATATCAGCGCTGCTATTTTAGGGAAATGCTAAGAGGAGAGGATGAGTTGTGTGTCCGAGCCACAACATATCAATAGTTTGAAACCAAGACGTTACAGATACACAAGGGTCGGGTGACGTCTGATACATTACATCTGTTTTCAGGCCTTTGGTGATATTTGAGAGAAATATATTGATGTATTTGCGGTTAAATGGATTCAGTTCTTTTGTAAATGTAAAATGCATTAATGTAAGGACTTGTAGAAAACAAGCTTCACATTTTTACTTTTAAATACTAAACATAATACACACACACACACACACACACACTAGTCAACATTTGAAGTGGATCAAAACCTTTCATCAAAGTTATACATGAATTTTGAACATCTTAGGACAACTTTGAACTTTTTTACAGCCTTATTAAAGCAGTCCATAATCGTACATGATTAAAAACTAGAAGTGATAATGGAAATCTGAATTGTCCACTTTGAAGTTGAAAGGGAATTTCTTTTTTAATCAAGTGTAAAGCAGTCGTTAAGATCTGCTGTTGGTCAAAGTGCAAGATCAGCATGATATTCACAATAGCTGTTTCCATCCAGATTTATATGTGCATTTAAGAATACCGCATAAAAAACGCTGGATGGAAACTCCCAAGATGCGCCTAATTTCTAAAAAATGTGCTTAAAAAGCTTGTGTTTAAGGCGATACAGAAAACTGATAAGAAAACATGCACATAAACTACAATGGAAACACATTTACCTTCCAAATTTCTCTGCGCATCAAAAAAGACACGTGACTTCCCAGTGGGACGGCATAACTGGACTAAACTCGCTGCAATGTTGTTTTGGTCATTCAGAAATGCCTTCGCCTCGTCTGACACGACTGTGTTCCCAAAACAGAAGACATCTGCCTCCGAAATCAAGATAACACGACAGTGTTTATTACGTTTCACCTGTGTGCAAGTCATTTATTATATACGAATAAAAGACCCACAGTGGCTTCTGCTACTGCAGCAACTTCCATTTTTCTTTTGTGATATTTGGCACCAGTTTATCAGGAAGTGATTTTGTTCTCTTCAACTCCATGAATGGAAACGCTGTGTTATTTGCAAATGTTTTATGCGATAAATAAATTTTCGCGAATGTTATATTCGCAACTTTGAATGGAAAACAGCTTTTGTTGCTTAATTTTATAACGCCAACCTTCTATAAACCGTCCATTTGTAAGAGCCTGTTTTAAGATTTAGATTATCTAGCGCTTATGTTAAGGTGTAGCACAGGTTCTCGTTCTTTGCCGTCTAATATAGTTTAATTTTGGTGTAAGATGCTGAACAAACGTGAAAAGGGCATGAAAGCGGCTTTAAACATTTCCAGGGTTAAATCATTTGAAAAGGTGTTGTCGAAACCAATAACGCAAGCTGCTTGTAATGGCAAACAGGCATTGTCCTTTGTCCTTGAGAGATTTATTTCTATTGAATCCTTTTTGAATTAATTCTAACTTCTCAAATCCACAGAGTGTTTTTAACTGTAATTGAACAAATGCAGGCCTGAATGCGTATCTCCCTCTTTTTATTGAAACATTGTGCAATGGTTATTGTGAAAATGCTCTGTGACTTGGCACTATGCCTTCATACTTGATCAGGTTCACTCAGCAAAACCTCTTAAGACCGTATAGCTTACAATAAATGCAGGTTAAATCTATCCTCCCTCCAGCTGAAATGTTTACAAGTGAACATTAAAATGATGGCTTTTCTCTGCTCAGATGCAGAGCCCAGGTCAGGCCTTCAGAAATGCTTCCAAGTCATCCAGAGGGCTTTGTCTTCCCTTGAGAGTGGATTCAGAGGGTGGGAAACTTTGCTTCCAGCATGTGTTTTCTGCTGCTAATCTGTTCTCTAACCTTGGAGGCTTGTGGGAACGGCTGGATCAGTCATTGTGTCCGCCGGTTGTCATGTTTGGTAATGGCAACGTCAAAAGCCTCCGCAACTGTCCTTTCCAGCCTCCCTCACATACCCGTGAACAAAAGACTCAGCTAGAGAGTTCTTCATTTATGAAAGGGCATAATAGCTTGTAAATGAAATGAAGATTGATTTCAGATTTGTTCCATTTGTGCTGTACGTCACATCCAGTGAGACATCAGATGTAAAATCTCCTGTGTTTTTTCTGTCTCGTGCTTTTCATACCATGATTCGCCCTGGAAAGTCGTGTAGAAATGATCATATTCATGAGCTTATGCAAACGGCACACTTTAAAAGAAGCTGGCATTAAATGATTTTCCACACAAAATTTGTTGTTCCGAAACTTTATTACAGTTTGAGAAATTAATTTTTCTCTCTCACCGTACAATGGAAGTCAACTAGTTCCTAATTAATATTGTTAAAGGATCTTGATGACTGAAATTACTTGGACTTGGAGTATAATTTTAATCCATTCCACAGATTTTCGAACACATTTCTATACAGTTTAGTTTCATACAAAACCACTATTTACAAAATGTGCACATCTTGTGCATTTGCTCTATCAAACTGTATTTCTTTTTGGCAGCATGAGAATAATAATACATCCACAAAGCTTCAATTACTTAATGCTCAGCATTTGGTCTTTGTTCTGTTGTATTAGAGCAAAATAGATCCCTGTTTTTGTCTAGAAGTGAAGCACAAACATCACTTGAACACGTTACGATAAGCAGAATATCTTGAATTTTAACAGACTTGAATTTTCGAAGTTGAAATAGTTGCAAGTGAATGATTTATCCTGTGCTTTTAAAATGCCATGATTAAACCACCCTGTTTCCCTCCTTAAGGATTTTTATCCAGTTATCAAGTGCATTATACAGAACTGAATGAAAGTCAGGAGATGATTTGTTCTTTTGTCGTTTCGATAGTTGCTTGGGAAATCAGTCTTGAATTTTCCCAAGCAGATCCAGCTGTATGCCATGTGTTTAATTTGCACAAAACAAACGCTATATCAAAACAAAATGTTCCTGCATGCGTACATCCAGAACTAAACAATACGAACAGGCGTTCAGTTTTAGCTGATGTTTAGTCCTTTTTCATTACTTGTTACGTTACTCTTGTTTAAAGGGAGAACAAACCCGCATCTGTCTCGACCTAACTTCCTGTTGAAGATCTCCACGCAGGTCTTTTGTACAGAAGTGCTGATAGTGTATCTGTAAGATGCCTTGAGTGAGTGTAAGAATGTGAAGAGGGTTTCTCCGTGAGGACAGAGCCGGCTGGCGCTGTGGCTTTTTCGGGTCTATTGATTGTAACCTGAAGACTCTGTTGTCTGTCTGGCTTTCCATACAATAATTAAGGCCTGGCTTTCATTTGGTTTGATAAATGACTTTAGAATTGAGGGAAAACTGTCATTTTTTTCCTGTCCTTTTTAAAAAAAATTTATTAAATCTTTTCTCGGATCACAATGTAGTCAGAATATTAGTTATGGTATCTGTTAATTAGCCTTTGTATTATGGGATTGCCAACAAAAATGCAAATCAATACAACAGATCGTATAAGTGGGAGAGACAATCAGGTTAGCCATTTAAACAAAAGGATGCAAGTTTTATGTGAAAGGAAATCATTTTATGAGGCATTTAAAAGAGCATCTTGAATTGCTTGTTCAGGCGTCTCTCGTGGGATTAAGATGTTGGTCACTTGGCACGTGTTCAGATGGAAGCCTGAAACGGGATACTCGTTGACTGTTCATTTGCAGGAACGATCCTGAGATTTGACAGAGACATATGGTTTCCTTTGTGATGGCTCTGTTTTAATCCGTCCTGGGGTTTGTTTTGATACGCAGCCCATTCATTGTTCCTACTAAATCTTTGCATTGTATTTTAAGACTAACTTTTCTTTATTAGCGAGTCACATGGTACTCAAAGAAGGTGCTGCTTTAAAAGAACGTATTTTTTGCTTTCATCTCGTGCCAAGTGAGGGTAGCAGATGGACTCTGTGTGTGGTTTAGTGGGTATGGGTTCTCCGCTCACCAGGATACAAGGCTTAATTCCCTCCAAAAGTGTGTCATCTGTCTGGGACACGGACGCCCAGTGATGCTGGTGTGGGATCCAGATTTATCAGCTTGGTTCTGGTCACTTTGAATTAAGGTTGTGCAATTAATTGTAAATGATTTGATTTCGTTTTTAGCGTCCAATGATCATGAAAACAAGATAATTAAGGTAAAATGATTATTGCGCGATTAATGTGGCAGCGGTGTGCTTTCGTTCCTCCATAAGCCAAACTAAACATCCAAAATGGCCGAATAAGTGAGTGCTGTAAAATGCAGTCTACTGTCGCTAAACAGCGGGACGTGCCTGATATGAAACGATGTCATTAAAAGCAAATTAAGCCGCGAAAGAGATGCTTCCCCAGGTGTCTTTCTGTGTGCCAAACGCTCATAAGCAAAGTATTCTGTGCACTTCAGATATGAGACTAAACGGTCAAATAGCCTACATGAAAAAATGTCAAGATGCCGTTTTAAGTATCCTCGTAAACCCAGTCGGTTATGTCTTCAGTCAATGTAAACCGTTGGGAAAGATACGCGTGTAACCGTATATTGGATCCATGCATTAGCTCTTAAAGTGGCAGCAGCCTGATATTACTGCTCGAGTTCAGTGTCATTAATGTTAATCAAACAATAACAGACAAAGATAAAATCACTTAACTTTAGTAGCTTTAATAAGGATTAATCTATATTTATAGTATAAGGTGAAACTTTGCAGTGTTATTTTACATTGAATTACTTTATTCAGTTTCTGTTGTAAGTTATTAGTTATCTGAAGGCCACTGTTAGTACATCTCCCTGAACAACTTAAATCACTGTTTATTTAGGTTTTATCTTTTTGTGTTGTTGTATTTTGTAATTAGTTTCTTGTGTTGCCGACTGTTTACTTGTAACCTGTAACTGTTTTGAGGACTGTAGCTGTTTACTTGGCTCCATTACTTAGTAGTATTAACCTAGTAACCTAGTTTTTGCTGATGTAGCCTAATAAACCTGTCCAGAATTGTGAATAATTGTTTTACTGATAACTAAAATGACTCGTCTCATGAAATAAGACTTTGATTGATGATCTTGATTTCAATATCGACCACAATAATCATGATTATTATTTTTGCCATAAATGAGCAGCCCTACTTTGAATTGCTGATGGGGTCCATCTTATGATGGACTTTAATATAGTTTAGTCATAGTAATAATTGAATTGTCCTGATTTAATTTTTTTGGTGACACCAAGTAATAAACCATTGCATTTTGTGTATAGGCATTGGTAAAATATTTAGTAATTTCTTTTTCAATTACATTAATGTTTTCACCAGTTATCTAGAGTCATGCAATATTGGTAGAATTTCTGCAAAAGTTTATCATAGTTTTGTGAATTATCATTATCGTGCTTGAATGCACCTCTGTTGATATCACACAGTGATCGGCCATCTGCTCTATTGTTAATTTGAGGGTTAATACTGAATCGGGTTTCTATTGTGTGCCAAGCGTGTGTGTTTTAAGAGCGTTTTGGGAAACCCTCCCATCTACTGGTGTTGAAACTGAAGTCCCCATCCCCCCTAAAGCAGGTCATGTGAGTTTATGTAAACTCTGTGGTTTCACTTCTTTAATGGTTTCACATATACATTCACTTTGCTCTTTCTTTCTCCTTAAACACTGCATGGCGTTTGAAATTCACTTTTAGTAAAGCTCAAACTGAGACTACAAAAAGTATCAGTTAACAGCAAATATTGGAGTGTTGTGGGGATTTAATTTAATTTTATAAATAAAATGCATAATTAAATAAAATATAGGCAGGGTTAACACTCAAAGTTAATCTTTAAAATACTGATTTAATAAAACTTGAACATACAGGGCTCCAAACAAAAAAATCTATCAAGGAGCCAATGGGGAAAAAAACAGGCGCCAAATAATTTTTTTAAGAGCCACATAACAATGCACTTACATTTTAGTCACCCTGTTGTGTGCATGTCTCTCCTCTTCTTACAGTTTCAGCATTTTCATCTTGTGAATGTTCTGGGAACTGGAGCTTATTTGGTAACTGAATGTCACTTCCGACTTATGAACTATTTCATAAGTTCATATTTTGGCGCTTTCACTCAGTGAAACGTTCACGCAAAGCATCTAATTTCATGACGTTAACAAAACAAATGAAGCGATAGGCTTGGGGTGGGCGATATGGCAAAAATATCATATCACGATTTTTTTCAGGAAAATCACAATTCACGATTTTATCACAATTCTTTTTATGTTGGTTTTACTATTTTGTGACTGAGCATTACAGCCAAACTAATGTCCATATTTTAAAAACAAAGCCTTAGGTAACAAAATGTAAAATAAAAAAGAATGGCAGAAAGGGGCGAAGATAAAAATGTAGTCATTATTTTCTTTGTTATTAAATATTAAGATCAAAGATAAACATTACACATACACAACTTAATATACAAATGAAATAAACAGTGCTTTATGTTTTCAGCTACAGTAGGTTTATTTAACAGTAGCATTGAAGAAAGTAATTAAATTAACAAATATGAAAATAAAACAAAACATAGACTTCACTGTATAAATAATAAATTGATACTTATTAAAGCTACTATTAAAGTTATCAGTCAAGAGCAGTGAGTAATTTTCTCTTTGCATTTTGTTGTTTCATTAACATTAAAAGGATAGTTATCCTAAAAATTCAAATTGTCATAATTTACTCTCTCAAGTTGTTTTAAACTTGTTTTTCTTCTGTTGAAAATAAAAGTTATTTGGACGAATGTGGGTAACCAAACAGTTGATGTACCCCAGTGAAGTCAATGGGGACCAGCTACTGTTTGGTTACCCACATTCTTCAAATTATTAATATTAGAAAATATTAGAAGGAAATTAATACAGTTTTGGAACAACATTAGAGTGCGTAAATGAGATAATTTTTATTTTTGGGTGAACTATCCCTTTAAGGACAAGCGGCAGCGTGTTTACAATTGCTGCTGTCTCTTAAGAGCTGCGCGCGACACGTCTAATGTACACGCATTTGACAAGCCGATTTTCTCTCAATTTTCTCAAGTTTGCTTTCACTTTAGACATAACCGACTTTGTTTATGTAAACCTTGTGTGTATTTAACAGTATTAGCACAATAAGACTCAAAATATAACTTAGTCCAGTATCCAGGCGCTGGTAGACAGGCTTTTAGTGCATGTGAGCTTCACATGTACGCGCTGAGAAAGGCACATGTTAGAACAGCGCATCAGCACGCAAATTAAATGTTTAACCGACAAGGCATTAAAGCACATGCAAATTATTAACTTTTGTGAACTGCAGTGTCCCGTTCCGCTGCGTTAACATGTGAATATACGTCGCGTTGTTCAGTATGTTTTGACCGGGACAGAGGCGCCAGAACAGCAACTAGAGTGCAGGATTCTACGATATTTCTTCAAAAGCAGATCGTGGAGACATTTTAATCGTCCATGATGAAAAATCGTCATATCGCACACCCCTACGATAGGCTACTGGTTATAAAACATGCACGTAGGATGCAAATTTTACAATCAAAGGGAGTAAATTTGTATTGTCGCCAATGGCGACCTTGGCAGAAATTTCACTCGCAAATAAATATTTTTGGTCGCAAATGCGACCATTTTAGTCGCAGTTTGGAGCCCTGACATAAATCTTAAAATGAATATACATGTTTGATACTGTAAATTGCAATGTTATGATGCCTAAATTGACTTGTATAATTTAAAACAATTTCAGGTTTTGATGTTTTTATTTAATCTATTTAGATGCAATTCTATAAAATTTGAATATTATGTATTATAAAATTTTAAAATTATATATTAGCCACAACATAAAATTATTCCAGTATAATATTGGTCCAATACTAACAATGGAACAGGTCAATTAGATGTTGAATTATGCATAAATACAGTAAAAAAAGAAAAAGAAAAGGTGAATTCTGTGCCACTAGCATCACCATGTGAAATTACAAAAACAAAAGCCATTTTTTAAACCAGTTTCTGGTTTAAAAGTTCTACAAGTGAATCTCTCCTATAAAAATGAGTAGAAAGATTTAATCTGTATACTCTCCTGGCATGTCGTTGACTAAAACTGCCTATCGATCATGTTCTCTGGGCATCATGAAATCTTAATTCCCCGGAGGAATAAGGACACGTTATACTCTGAGCAAGCTTCGCTCAATATCTCGGGTAACATCGCTACATCAGGGTCGGTCTCATTAACTTTTGACATCAGGCAGCAGCGAGTGTACAGGTCGAGGGTTAGCGATACACGCGCCGCTCAGATAACCTGCTCTAATGTTAATGTTCTCCTCAAGAGTTTTCTTTCTTTACAGGCTCCTTTGATCTTGTCCTGTTTTAATGTAGGCTAGTTTGTTGTATAAATGCTTGTTCGTCAATGGCTTTACTTTTGAGTTTCAAGCTTCACACAAACGCGACACAAATTAGCCTTTTGAAGAAGTTAAAGGGATAGTTCACCCAAAAATGAAACTGGTAATTTACTCGCCCTCATGTCATTCTAAACCCAGAAGACTGTTCATCTTTTAGAAACTTTGACACTTAAACTTCATAAAAACGGCGTTTTTAATCGTTAAGTAATCCATATGAATTGAGAGGTTTAAGCAAGTTCTTGCACGTCAAGCAAGTACAGTTGAGCTTTAGCGTTTGCCATATTTGATGTGCTATGAATATGCGTTGATCAGCTCTTTTAGCCGTCAGTTTTGGTGGAATAGACTTTCAGTGGAGGAGCAGAAATCACTCGGGTTTTATTAAAAATGAAGATGAAGGTCTACAGCAGGGCTATTCAATTAGCTTCAATCGAGGGCCGGATTATCAAATCGAAAAGTTGAGGTGGGTTGGTTTGGGGGTTTAGCTTATTTATTGAAACATAACATTTTCAATAAATAAGTTAAAGTAACCCTAAAAAAGTATGGTATTTACTTGGAAATCTGGTACCCAACAGTATGCAGATATATAAAACCATAATAAATAAAAACTTGATAATTTACAGCTGTGTACAACTATTTTCCTTGGAACAAATAAATTAATTATACAAACTCATAGCTGTTGGTGAGAAATAATAATTTTATTTATAATTGTTATGCTTGAAAATATTCTGACAGTGAGACTTGATAACCACAGGCTACTCACTCCCACTGTATAAAAAATGCTGAAACACAAGTTAAAAACTATACACACCTTTACAAAGAAACTGACATAATTTCATAACAAACATTATATATTCCTCTACCCACCTAATAAATCTAATGCAATATAAATCACTATATTTACTATTATACTGTATAATATTTTATATATATATATATATATATATATATATATATATATATATATATACTTTATTTATTTATTTATTTATTTATTTATTACTACATAGTATTCAATATTAATATTGCACATTTCTGCCCAACCATGGTAAATTACTACAGTACATTCATGGTAAATGTTTGTAAGGGTGATTAGGGGATTTAAAGTGTTCTAATTTCGTTCATGCCACAATGTTTCTCCTGCTTTCCTCATCAGTCTTGTTGGGAATGTTGAGGTTTCATCCGATTTAATACTAGTTAAATCATCGAGTGATTTGTGGTTTGTAACAGAGAGGTCTCTTTCGAACTGAAACGCTTCCCACTGGTTGTCGCAACGCTGTTTAATAATAGTGTCTGGGACCGGGAGTAAACGCAACTATTTGTTGTTGCTGTACTGACCGAGAAACCGCTTCAGATGATTCAGTGACGGAGCAGTCCGAATGAATCCGAATAGTTTTAGACCGTTACTGACCGGCCACTTTGACGCTCTCGCCGGCGGCGGTGTGAACGCACATGCAAGCGCGTTTAGAAATAATCGAACCAAAAGAATGATTCATTCACGAACGATTGGTATCGCAGGTTCAGTCGACATAAATTCGGGACACATATAATAACTGCTGAAATATTCGCACGTAAAACGTTTCTCAGGTCAATCGGAGCAAGTATCAAACTAAATTTGCCGCTCCGCCAGGAAAAGAGGAGGTGGGAGGTTGGTGTCGTCGGGCCGGATGGAGATAATTGGCGGGCCGCCAATTGAATAGCCCGGGTCTACAGGGTCTGGGTTTGGAACAACATGAGGGTGAATAACTCATTTTTTGGTGATCTTTCCCTTTAAGGGTCACAAGGTAGCTACATTTTAAAATCTTTTTAAGAGGCAATAACATTTTATTTAATACATTTACATTAAACAAAGAAAAAACGTGTCAGATAGCATTGTAAATGTAATATTTAACTAAATATATTTAGCTTCAAAACAACCTTCTGGGAACTCACGCAGAGAGTCTCTTGAATTTTCTTTGTCGAATACTTGCCTTTATATTCAGTTGTTACTAGTGCAAGTTGGAAAAATCCTTCTCTATCCAATAGGACCACTGCTGCAGGACAGATGTAAAAAAATAAATAAATCACTTAGTCTGTGTTTGAAGAAGATTATCAAGACCATTTGTGATAAGAAGTGACTCCAGGTTGCTGGTGGAGCCTGGCACGTGTTTGTGAGCTTCTGTCTTTCGAGTCCCTTTTCAGAGACCGTTAAACCACAGGGGGCCAAAACTTCATTCATCACATATCAAGTCTGTGCGAGTCCTGTTCCTGTCACGTCACCATGTCTGTTTCTCATCCCATGTTTCTTTTTCAGAACTACTGAAGGTCTGTGTGCTTGTCTGATTGACTGATAGCGGTCTTTATCTTGAGTGTGATGTAGTCGAGCGACAGTAGGTCATAGGCTCCTGTCCTGTGCTGCATGTGTAAATGTTGATATCTGATGTCAAATCAATCCCTGAATGAAACGTCTTTTTATAACGTCAATTGCCCTGTTCGTCTCATAACACCGCATGATGACCGGGGAAGAGATTATGCACTGTAACTAGAGCTGGGCGATGTAGCAGGAAATGCCTCTTATTTTATTTTTTAGCCTTTTAGATATCGACATACGTTTTTTGCTATAAAACTGCTTTTAAAATAACAACTACAATAGTCACGTTAAAATAATTAAGCATGTTTTTCCACTAAATGACATTTGTGCAGCAGCGTTTGTTTCAGTTAAAAATCTGTAAATTGTCCAGGAACATTTGACTCGAGGTAATTGTTGAAGTCTACTTTTTTAAATGACAATCTTGAGCTGATTCATGGATTCGAATCATGGAAATGAATCAGACTGACATACTTTACACTGCCTAATTTTCATCGCGAATATATTGTGAATATTCAATATATCGCCCAGCCCTAACTGTAAATACATTTGTCAGTTTCTCTTCGGTTTTCTCATCTCACTGTTATATGTGAATTTTCCGTTAGAGTGGCTTCTTTTATTCGAGGTGGACCGCGTCGTTCGCCAGTTTCAGACGACCTGCGCAAAACATCTCAAATAAAAGAAACGATGCCCTTCGATTTTCCCCTCATGGTACTTCATCTTGGTATTTTTGAATGAATCATGCCCCATGTTTATCATTTTTTTGTTTCTTTGTGTTTGTTTTTCTTTTTTGTTTGTTTTTTGTTTTTTTACTTTCTGTGCACAGCAATTGCTCTGAAATTTGGGGACTGAGTACACCAAATACGATAGAACAGTGGGATACCTCAGGCCTTTACAGCTACCCTGACCAAACCAGGTGAATATCCTCTGCTGACATTGTGCCACACTCACCCCACAAGCCACAGGTGGGGATGAACGAGCACAGGGGGCTCCAGGGGCCGTGTAATAACCTGCTTTATTATGATGATTTAGACTTACATATCTTAATGATGGCATCACTTATTTTATTGTAGAGTTTTAACTCTGAATGTTACAATAGATTTAAAGCAGATCGACATATTTTCATAACTCATACATACACTTCACTAAAGAAACGATTTAAAACGGTGGTTCTCAACTGGTTTTACTGATTTTACTCTGAAATGGTGACCCAACCCATTCCCAAATTTATGCAGAAGTAATCGTGTCCTGTCTTTTTTTTTTGTTAACCTATATCAACAAAAATATATAAATACTTGTATTCAGCAAGCATACATTTAATTGATCAACATTTACCAGTTAATGATATTTATAATGCTACAAAAGATTTCGATTTCAAATAAATGCTGTTCTTTTGATCCTTCTATTCATAGAGCCCTGATCACGGTTTCCGCAAAAATATGAAGAAGCACAACTGTTTTAACATTAATAATCAGAAATGTTTCTTGAGCATCAAATCATCATCATTAGAATGATTTCTGAAGGATCATGTGACATGAGTAATGATGCAGAAAATTCAGCTTTGAGCACAGGAATTAATCATTTTACAATATATTCACATAGAAAACGGCTATTTTAAATCGTAGGAATATTACAGTTTTTACCGCGTTCTTAATCAAATAAATGCAGCCTTGATGAGCAGAAGAGACTTTTTATAAAGATTTGAAAAATCTGACAGGCTCAACTTTTGAATGGTTGTGTATACATGCGTATTATATTGTTATTTAGTTATGCTGTTTGATTGGATGCATATCAAAATTAGGGCCCCACTCTTATATTAGGTGTCTTTAACTGCTATGTACCTGCATCAAAAAAGAAGGTTGGGTCACGGTGTCAGGGAAGGGTCAACAGTCTAATTGTAGATGTAATTAAATGAATTACTGTGTAATTAGATGCAGTTATTTTATTTTTAAATATAAGTACTCTGTAAAAACATGTCAACAATAAGTGCATTGTATCAAGTGATTCATTTAAATGTTAACACCGTAGTCGATGACACTTAATATAAAGTGGGACCAAATTAATATTAAGACACACACATTTTAAGACTTTGCACTGTTATATGGTTATTGCTTTTAAAATGTTTTTTTCCTTCTCCCTTGATGTATACAACCCATTTTTTGGGTCACAACAACTCACCAGTTGAGAACCATTGATTTAGTATAATAGTATTCCGTTATTGTGTATAAACATTCAGGAGTTTTAATCGTAATGGTTTAACCTTGCATCTTGGTCATGATTTGCTGTCTAACCGCACCACCTTCCCTCTTCCCTCCATCCATGCATGTCTTTCTCTGGTCATTTGGCACACTCCCCTCTCTTCCATTTCTCTCGCCCTCTCTCTGTGGATGCTCGGGTCAGATCTCTGGACGGGCGTCTGCAAGTGTCTCACCGTAAAGGTCTGCCTCATGTCATCTACTGCCGCCTGTGGCGATGGCCCGACCTGCACAGCCACCACGAGCTGCGCGCCATCGAGACCTGCGAGTACGCCTTCAACCTCAAGAAGGATGAAGTCTGCATCAACCCCTACCACTACCAGCGGGTGGAGACGCCAGGTGAGGAAATTGGCAGCGGAGTTGCCAAGAAAAGATTCTGAACGCTTCCTAATGTGTGAAATTTGAACCGAGTGTTCATTCAGTCCTGTTGATTCTGAACGTCTCTCCTGTAGTTCTTCCTCCCGTCCTCGTGCCAAGACACACAGAGATCCTGACGGAGCTGCCGCCTCTGGACGACTACACCAACTCCATACCTGAAAACACCAACTTCCCAACAGGGATAGAGCCCCCTAACAATTACATACCAGGTAGGAACACGCGTCTCGCACCAAATGTCTCACCAAATCGTTTCACACCAAATTTAAGGCCGAAGACCTTATGTTAGTGTGTAGTTTAAGGCCTGTTCACACCAGGAACGATAACTATAACAATAACAAAAAGTCCACAAAAAGACTATAATGATGACGACACAGAGAAGCGATATCGTTGGACTCACTTTCAGAATGATTTTATCTAACTGATGAACGAGCTAATCCGAATCCACCCTGCTTTAAAGAGCTCGGCCATTTTAAACTGCAGCATGCTTGGAATAAAGAAAGTTACTGTTTCTTGGTGTGGACGCGAATATAGTTATATTTATAGTAGGGCTGAACGATATTCTGTTTTAACATCGACATCGCGATGTGCGAATGAGCGATAGTCACATCGCCGGAACATGCGATGTGAAGGGTAACGTTAGTAGCACCCATAGTGTATTAAGAGAACGGTAGCACCAGGGTAGCACACAGTAAACACGAGTTTGTTGTATGTCTTTTTGCCTGGGTGACATACGCGTCTCGCGTGGCTGCACAGTGATTGGTTCGCTGTGCCGCAGCTCACCGCGCTCACGCTCACAGCCAACATTCACTGGCAATCCTGTAGTTAAAAATGCGCGACGAAGAGGATCCGCCGCAAAAAAGTCAAAAATCAGCTATTTGGGACTAGCCTATTTCGTCTACAAAAAGGAGGATGTTGACCAAAAAGAGGTAGGCTACTTTGCTGGAGTGTTATAAAGTTGTGGATGGTTGTCTTTTTTTAAAAAGTCGTTTATTTTTCGTGTTCGCATTTATGAGGAAAAAACAATGTTACGTGACATTACGGACGCGACCGTTATGAAAGCGGCACTAAAAGACTGCTTTAAAACTTTAACAGAGACCTCAAACAGAAAGCACAAAGCCTTTCTTTAAAACGAATTTCGTTTTGTATTAATTGTATCTTAATTTTAATCAGTATTTCATTATCAAATTTCCTGGATTTAATAAATAAAAATTAAATATATCAGCCAGCGCCTGAACTGGAGATTTAAGCTATCATCCATGAACCGAAACTCAGCATAAAAGGTAGCCTACTCGCCTCACACACCTAATAATAATAATAATAATAATAATAATAAAATAGAAATATAACTATTATCTACACAAATCTCTACTTTTAAACAGAACCATTAAAAAAAAATAATTAATCTGTATGAAAAGTGCATTTCTCCCGATCACTGCTGCGAAGATCGCGAGTCAGTACTGTCAACTTCATCTTTACAGAAAACACTTGTTTATTAATAAACAATTAAAATGTCTCATTGTAATATTTTACATATTATTAATCATTACTTTTGCTGGTTCTAGATGCCATTTACATGAACACATCACTGAATCAGCACAGAAAACATAATTTTTCGGGTCCTAGAACCTGAAGAACGTTAGGTCCTGTGTAGAACGTTCACCGAATTCTGAGAGAAATATGTTTCTGGAATAAAATATTAAGTGGCCTTTTTGTTACTTGTAATGAAGCTTGCTTAGTGAAATTATTAATAACATGGAATGGTAATTATTGACTTTAGCCTGGATTGATGGCTCGCAATATCGCGATATATATCGTTGGGAAAAAAATATCGCAATGTAATTTTTTTCCAATATCGTGCAGCCCTAATTTATAGTTATCTTTCTCTGTGTGAACGGGCTTTTAGAGTAAATTGGTGATCTTTGTTTTTGATTTCTGAATCTGTTCAGAAACTCCTCCCCCGGGATACATCAGTGAGGATGGAGAGGCCAGCGACCAGCAGATGAATCAAAGTATGGACACAGGTACATTGCCATAGTGACATCACTACATGGGAATGACAGCCCTCCCTGGACAGAACATGTTTACTATAGACTGGAATACACTACACAACTGATTTCAAAACACTAGGCATCATACACATGCCACCTTAAGTTTTATAATAATACTTAGAATTTCTTTAGTTATTTTAAACATTCCAAATTTCATTTCACTTCAGGTTTTCTAAATACATGTTATTGATTTTATTATGAACAATTCGTCCATGAATGTTATTATTTTTAAATGCAACTCAATCTTCCATTGGAGTGACAGACTTCTCTCTGGTGACATCATCTGCAAGTTTGGATTGAACCAAGTCCTTGTCCTAATTTTCTTTGTTTATGATAATCTGTTTTACTCGGATGTACATCACAACATTGCAACTTATTCAGTTTTCAGCCCAGTGTACCAAGAATTTACCTTTAAGTGCAGTGCTGCCTTTTGTTATTGCTCATATGTTGGGCTCCAGGTCTAAGCAGACCGCTGAATTAAAGATTAAACTTCAGTTGTGTTTCAGACAGGAATGATGCCTCAAATCATGTGTCCAATGATAGACTATAACATTTTTACATTGGCAAGCACCAAATAAACCAGTTATTTCTTGTTGCTGCCAATATCTCTATTATTGTAAGGAAAACCTCTTCTTTTTGTCAGGTTCTCCTGCAGAACTGTCGCCAAGCACACTCTCGCCTGTCAATCATGGCATGGGTAAGAGCCGATTAACTGCTGAACCTCACTCTTGATAGCCATTATATTGACATCTTGACCACTTCTTAAGATTGAGGACTTCAAAGATCTATGCACAGTTAATACAAGATTGTCAACTTGTTCCCTTATATTGGTCTTCCTCATCTCTGTTTTAGACCTGCAGCCAGTGACTTACTCGGAGCCTGCGTTTTGGTGCTCCATAGCTTACTATGAACTAAACCAGCGGGTGGGAGAAACGTTCCACGCCTCCCAGCCTTCCCTCACCGTGGATGGCTTCACAGACCCCTCCAACTCAGAGCGGTTCTGCCTGGGCCTGCTGTCCAACGTCAACCGCAACGCCACCGTGGAGATGACCCGGAGACACATAGGTATCCAAGACATCTTCAACTGGTCTACTATCAAGTGTTTGTTGAAATTAAGGGACAGTTCACCCAAAAACTAAAATCGACATCTTATATTTGCTTTCACGTCATTCTGAACCTGTATGACTTGCTTTAGTCTACAGAACACAGAAGACCTCAGTAGGGCTTTTCACTCTGTGCTTAACCCCGGGTTATCATTGTTCTAAACTCTGCTTTTAACCCCGGGTGAAGCCCTGGCTAGATGCTTAGCAACAGAGAGCCAATCACATGCTTTGCAAGTCACAGGAACAGCATGTGTTGTATAAACAGTAGGCTGTGTTTCAGCGGTTGAGGGGGAAAATGTGCTATTGTAGTGAAGAAGAGACCGTTCAATTCTTACCTTTAATAGTCTGATAGTTCAGTTGGCAAGATATAATCCAAGGATGTGCAATGCTAGAGCCTTTATGTAAACCGTTTGCGTACAGTGTTTGTCCAATCAGTGACACTGACACCTCAAATATGCAAACGAGGATGTTAACCCAGGGTTTAGGAATGTAAAATGGCATCTTATGAATACCCAGGATAAATTGTTAACCCCGGGTAAATTGAGCAGTGTGAAACGTGACGCAAGATAACCCAGGATTCTGTTTACCCGCGGTTCAGAATAACCCAGGATTAACTAGTTCAAGTGTGAAAAGCCCTATTGACTTTCTTTAATGAAACAAAATAATATTTTGAAACTGGTCTTTTCTTGTCCATACAATGAAAGTTAATCATACAAAAAAAACCATGAGGATGAGTAAAAGATGATGATTTTCAATTTTGGTTGACCTATCCCTTTGTATGTACCAAGACAATTTGAGACTCCTACAAAATGGTCACATGTACAATATTAAGTTCTCACTGCTGTTTGTCTTTGATTAGGTCGAGGGGTCAGGCTGTATTATATTGGTGGGGAAGTGTTTGCCGAATGTCTTAGCGATAGTGCCATCTTCGTTCAAAGCCCTAACTGTAATCAGAGGTATGGCTGGCACCCTGCAACAGTCTGTAAAATCCCCCCAGGTAAGAGATTCTCTCACTTTCAGTGTCCATGTGTCCATGCTACTACAGGTGGGCAGTAAAGCGGTAGACAGAATAAACAGCGACAAACTTGTCATCCAGTAGTTTTTTGTGTTAGATTTTTGTTTCTCTCGTGGTTGCGCTTGTGACTTTTGCGATGCTGCATTGCCATTAAAGTTTATAATTTGCATGCGTTTTTAAGCCTTACCAGTTTAAATGCTAAAGTCATTTGAAATCGTTCAAGTGCAGTAAGCTGCGAAAGTGAACTCAGTCTGGTACTCGAGTGCTAAAAAATATATATATAATTTTTTTTTTTTTTTTTTTTTTTTTAAATCAAACTTTTGATCGGTAGTGTACATATAGTCACACAGTGTCTGAGTGCTGCTTTTACTTCTTTTTCACAATTTATTTGTGCTAAAACCAACATGCTTGTCTTGGCGAGTATTCATGGAAACACAGTCGGTATAAAATCAATGTGTATTTAATTCACATAGTAAAGTAAAAGAAAAAACCCTGCATAGTCTTCATTCTTATTCTGTAGTTGAAATTTAAGCACTGTTTATTTAATTTCTATCTTTTTTTCTGTTGCATTTTTGTCATATTGCTTGTAATTAATAATGAATTCTTATTTTATTACTAATTGTTTTCTTGTTTTCCATAAGCTTGAACTTTTTACTTGCATTAGTTAGGATAGTATTTGTTTTTTACTGTGATATCAAAAATGGTATTGACAATTGACATTTTCTACGATTTCTAAAATGTTGTTGTCATAACAACCTTACTTAAGGGGAAAAATAACTCCTATTGTGAAATAAAATTCCTCGTATCGTTTGATAAGAGTTTGGTCACATCGCTCACCTTACGTTGTACCATCCATCAGAATGTGCCAATTTACGTCAACTATTGACTTCATGATATCCTCTTTCTTAGGCTGTAACCTGAAGATCTTCAATAACCAGGAGTTTGCGGCACTGCTGGCTCAGTCAGTGAACCAGGGCTTTGAGGCTGTATATCAGTTGACCAGGATGTGCACCATTCGCATGAGTTTTGTCAAAGGCTGGGGAGCCGAGTACAGGTATGGACAAGCTCTGCCAATAGCATAGACTTCTTCCATAGTGCATCTTCTTAATGCCAGAATATAACACAATAAACTTTCTCAGGGATGGGAGTATGAGCTGTATTCAGGTTAATTTAGCTAAAGTTATAGAAGGTGGAAAAAATCATCTTATAACTACAAAAAAATAAATGCAACCCCAATGACCAAATTTACGATGGCATGGTAAATATGCCAAGGAGGCACTTCAGTATTATTGTTATAAACTATTGTTTTTAGTCAAATTATCGACTCCACATCAAGCCCCCTTCACGTCAAATGTGAATGTTTATTTTATTTTAATTCCTGTGGAGCTGTTAAGTGTTGTTTTACTATATTTAAAGTGTGAATGCATACGGTTCCTTTCGAGAGAAGTAAAGGTTAAATTACACTTGCAGTGAAATGTATGAATCAGTATTTCTCAAAATGAATAAACGCAGGGGAATACAAACACTGAATATTATGCAAACCTCCTATAATTAATATTATATGCAAATGTACTTTATGCACTTAATCTCACTTTATTTACCAATGTCTTTGCTGTTGACCTTAGATTATCGAATTCAACCATGCAAATGTCTTTAAATGTTTCACTTTTATATTTTTACTGCTGAAATGACTGTTGAACTTGGTTTTCCTGTGTTCTCTTCTGTTTTTGAGATCCTGATGCTCAGTTTGGGTGTGTTCACACTTGGCATGTTTGGTTGGATTAAAACGAACCCTGGTGCGATTGCTCTGTTAGTGCGGTTCATTTGAATAAGTGTGAACGCTGCCATCCGAACCCTGGTGCCACTAAACAAGTGGACTGAAACCGTTGAAAAGATGAGTCTCGCTCCACGTCCAAACAAACTCTGTTGCGGTTCGACTGAAATATGAACACAACATGGACCAAAGACATGTAAACGAACCAAAAACAGGATGTGATGTCTCAAAAAAAGGTGGAATACTCTAGCATTCCTGTTTTTCCTCATCATAGCCGTGATGTTGCCCGTCACAGTTCAGGCGTCAGAACCGCGTCTCCTTGCAGCAGATCCTGGTTTGTGTGACGGAGGGATTCCTGACGCTGTTTTTACTCCTTTACATGTTTTATAAGCTCTTTATAAGTTGAGACAAATACCATAAAATGTACGCACATACAACGACAGCATTTAGCCCAGCATTGTTTTGGATGTATGTCATAACAGCCATCCAATCAGCTTGTGATCTTATCCTTATTCCTCTTTTCATTTTTTTTTTTTTTTTTTTCTTCAGTGTTTAAATGACTGTGTGAACCCTAAACAAACCAGGACTAAATTCATCTTTTTGTTTTTGGTCCATACCAAAAGACCCAAGAGAACCGAACTACAAGTGTGAACACATCTGTAGTTAACTACAACACAAGTCTTAAATGCATCAACCGAATCAAAAATCTAAGTTACTTTCTAGCTCACATGTGCTTGTAATTCCGGACATTAAAAGCAGCAGTGCTTCAGAACGGGAAAGAAAACCATGCCAGTTTTTGTACAGCATTGGTAGTACTTAAAAATGAACTTCCAGTTAAAAATGACTTCCAGTCTTACCATGGCAAAGGTGTAGCTCATGCATGTCAGTGAGGTTGTTGCTATGCTACTTTTTCAGGAGCTAATTAATATTCATGAGCCACGCCTTCACCGTAGTAGGATTTGAAACGCCGGCTGTCAATCACTCTAGCAGTTCCTAATGGACGTGTTTCACCATAGTAACTTGATTTTCCTGTTGTCTGTTCCCATGATGCACCCTGTGACCTGTCGTCTGTTGTTGTGTAGACGGCAGACCGTGACGAGCACCCCTTGCTGGATCGAGCTTCACCTGAACGGCCCGCTGCAGTGGCTGGACAAGGTCCTGACTCAGATGGGCTCGCCCTCCGTACGCTGCTCCAGTATGTCCTAATCGACACGACCAAGCTCTCTGTCCTCTGCCCCCCCTCCCCCAAAAAACGACTGATTCTACAATCACATCAACCGACAACAAGAACAACAGACTTACTATAACCCCGCCCCCTCTTTCTCTATCATAGTACTCGTGAGCCTTTCTCTCTCTCTCTCTCTCGCTCTCTCTCTCTCTCTCATCTCCCGACACTGACGTTCTCACCGTTCGGACCTGAACGCAGCACTTGCTGTCTCATCAGCTTCATGCACCTTTAATTCTCTCTTGTTTTTCTTTCATAAACCCTCAATATTAAATGTATTAGTAGTAGAATATGAAATGTATATTGGTTTTTTTATTTTATTTGGATGGTTTTCGAGAAGGAGGGAAGGTGCGTATGATGTGTGGAAGTTCAAGAAGGCAGGAAATAACTTCACACACACACACTTGTAGCAGAAAGGCTTTTCCCCCCTTGATGAAGTAAATACTTTTCCTGGATGGCGATCCCAATCCGGTCGTTCAAGGAGGTTACTTTTTCTGGCAAAAAGTCACATTCTTTGTTTTTATACACGTTATGATTGTGTAGATTGGCGCGTTAAGACTTAATCATGTTTTTCGATTTCTTCAGTAATGCCAAAAGATACCTTTTTATTTTAATATTTTACAATTTCTCCCCCCAAACCACTATATATGAATGTTGCCTTTGATTCGAGGTATGCTGCTGTAAGACATGCTTCTTTTATTCAAACTGATAGGAATGTTTAACGCAAAAAAAAAGCCCCTCGTTCAATTCGAACTTCAGATTTAACTTTTTATTCACTGGGTGAAATATTCACTAGTTGGCTGTGGAGTGGTTTTCTTCAGAAAGTGGCTTCTTTTAAGGACAAACAAAGACTTTCAAAGGTTATTAAAACGTCTCGCGCAGTCCAAATCTTTAAAAAAAAATGATAAAAAAACAAAAAATCTAAGTATTTAAGCTTTAAGTGTTAATAAACTAGGTTATCCTTCACACAATTACAAGAATTTTTTTTCCCTTTATCTTTCTTTTAGCTACTTTTTGTATTTTCATGTATTTTTATATATAAATATATTTAAGATCTTTAAAGCTCTCTTCCTTTTTATTAGAATTGAATATTTTTTTAGATCATGCCCTCTTTTTAAAGGAACATGGCTTCATAATGAAATGTCCTATCATACGAAAACGTTATTTAGCATGAAATTTTTATAAGCGCAAATATCTTTTCTCCTCTTCCAATTCAAGCTGTTGTCCCGGTTAACGTTTCGCCCTGATCTTGAATCCCCCCCACCCCACCACTCTTGGATTTTCTTTTAGTTGCTTTTCCTCCCATGTTCACAACATGATACTGTTTAACCCACCGCCCCTCAAAGTACGGTTACCCGAAGGGGACATTCAGCTTACGGGAACATCGCAGTGTTTTATTTGTTTGCAATTGGGGAAAAAAAAGACTTCCAAACAGGGAGAACTGTGCAACTTTAGTGTGCGTGCTCGTTGTACAACTTTAACTAATGACTGTGATATAGCTGTCTGTTATTCTTTACTTGTTGTGACCAGGCGTTGCAAGTATCCATTCCCCTCTTCCCACCTCTGTCTCCATCTTTTCCTTCATTGATCTTACTACTCTTGTGATTGTACTTTAAGTGCATCTAGTAAAAAGCTGACGAAGATGTTGTGGCCCGTTTTTAAAGCCCTCAAACGGCCAACAAGACACTGGGAACGTTCTGTTTGCCATTTTTGACTGGGTGTGGAAAGAAAACCAAATAGAACTGAAAGTGGACCAGACATATATGCATATAAATGTGTATATATAATTTTATTTTACTTTTTCTGTTATTTTTTTTTTCTCCTTTTGCAAAGCATTTAACAGTTGGTGAGCTTGTTTTACCATTAGAGAGATGTATTGGTAGGACGTGAACTTCAGGCGATAAGCTTTTCAGGCGTGTTGCATATGCAGACTTCATAAATACACTAATAAAAAGTTTTAATTCTCATGTTAAAGCCTGTCTTTCTCCCTCTCTCTCTCTCTCTCTCTCTCTCTCTCTCTCTCTTTTTGTTGCATAAATTATTGGTGCGTTCAAGTCCTCCTGGGAAGTCACTTTCGTCGGAGCAGGATGGCAGTGTACCTTCTCTTAATAAACTACACAAAAATACAGCAATGTTTTTAAACTACTTCTAGCAAAGGAAGAACAAAGATTGTGCATGCGGTGTGCTTTGCCTTTTGTTTTTAATTAATTTGTGAAGCCACTGTAAACTTTATCGTTGCACATTATAATACAATGCTGCTATATTTTGTTGAGGTAATTAGCTTAGTATGTTGTAAATAAAAAAGCCTGACAGTGTCACTGCTAAATATTCCACCATGTTTCTCACTGACACCTCCCAACTCATAAACTCGGGGTTTAAAGAGAATCCTGAGCTTCCCACTGGGATTTACAACTTTTTGTTGGTGTTCATGTGCGTCCGTTCTTTCCGACATGACTTGAAGGGTTTCTTGATGACATTTATGTATCATATTTCATCTCAAGCATACTCTTTTCTGACAGTGTACTAGGTAAATACTGTAAGTACACTAATGTTTGAGAACTTTATACTTTAACAAAATTGTTGGTTGTGATGGAAATGATGCTGCTAATGTGAGTCAAAAATAATTTGTGTGAAACTTCGGTTACACTTTATTTTAAGGTGTCTTTGTTACACTAATTATACATTTAAGTACTGAGTAATAATAACTAACTACATGTACTTACTATAGGTTTAGGGTTAGTTGCATGTAATTAGGCATAATTAGTAAATAGTAACTATATGTAACACTGACACCGTAAAATAATTTGTTACTGAAATTTCTTACATATTCACACAATAAATATTATGTAACCTTTATAAAACAAAAGGACAGAAGTTGCAAAATTATTACTGAATATAAACGGTATACTGCATACTACATCCTTCTCTCATGTCTACAAGATTACATGAGATAAAATGTGTCCTGATTGCCAAATATGAACTCAATGTGTCCAGTTATATTTACCTGTAGGATTTTGTTTGTGCCATAAAAGGTGAATATGCAGAAGTATTACTGAAGCTGCTGGTGTCGTTTAGTAGCTTTTATTTGCATGGCAAGATTTTCTAGTTTGCATCAAGACCACATACCAATCCAGGCTGGATACAAGTGAAGATAAGATGCACAAAGATTGCCAAAGAGCCCAAAACATTTGTTAGGGTTTTCCTAGTAACAATAAAATGACTGCCTTGTGAATTGTGTGATCCTGAAACGTGCTGGTTATGTAATTGTGATGATATAAAAATGTGCAGAGGTTCATTCTGTGACATGGGTGGTTAGAGGTACTTTCCAAACATCTTTATTATTCATTATAGTGAATGGACTAATAGGGTAAAATCGTTCAATTCATAGTCAGTGGCCATTATCCAACAGGTGTAGAGCTGCACAGGCTTTATTCTGGATCCGGAGAGTGAAAACTCCTGATTTTAATAATAATAAAAAAACAGCTAATATTGAAAAACAGAGCCAGACAAAAACACAATAAATTGTCCAATAATATATATAATAATAATCTTTTACAATTAATAGCATCTCACCTTAAAATTGTAGCTATAAATTGATCACATTAAATACCCAAACTTTTTATTAGACTTGTTTAATGTCACACTGTTTATTTATCATTTACTAACAACAGTATAAGCATATTTCAGCACTATAATAGCATTGACACATGGAGGTGGGCTCTTTGCCACCGCGGTCCCCGAGGTCTAGTCTTCTCTAATAATTGGCACAGACAGAACAAGATGGATGAATCCAAGTATAGCAGTTTTATTAAAAAAAAAAAAAAAATGAAATGCGTAAAATTAACTCCATAATTGCTGGGATAGCTGTTAAATTATAGCATTGAACTCTGTATGTGTCAATTAAAAACAACTACTGCTGTACTTCCTTACTTTGGCCACCAGGGAGCGCAAGAGCTTCAGTAAGGTACGGTGTTTCTGCAATGATCAGTTCAGCTGCCCATCAAATGCCTGATGGATAGTCTATCCTCAACTCTCAACACTTTCCTGCAGAGTTTTACCTCAACCCTGATCAAACACACCTGAACATGCGAATCAAGTCTTCAGGGTTGCTGAAGTTCTTGGCAGGTGAGTTTGATCAAGGTTGGACCTTGATCAATTGTTGTCATCACCACAGACGTCCTATAAAGGCTTCTATATACATCTACGACAAATGTTTGTGTGCCGTTTCACTATGTCAAGAAGTGTTAGGCCACTTCACTGAATCAAGACCTCACTGTTGATTATGTCCATTGGGGCCTTGATGTTAGGCAAGACCACATAGAGCCGATCGGTTGCTAAAAGCTCAAGAGTCGTCTCACAGCATTCGTTAATCATTCCTCTCCTGTTAAAACCCCTCTCTGTGGTTGGGATAGGCACTAAGTGGTTTCTCCAAGTTACACTGTAATAGTTCATAATTTATGTGGCATTTAGTCTCGAAGTTACATCTGGTTTGGCAGTGTTTCACGGCGTAAACCCCGATGGCTCGTTAATGTGCACCAGAAAAAAACATTTCCCAAAAACGTACATTTACTTACAAACCGACTTACTGGAAATGCCTTTTAAATAGGCCTATTGGGTTCACAACTTGTTTGATCTGAATGGGCGTACAATCAGAGGACATCAGCGTGTTCTCGATATGACTGTGGTACTTGCACAGTATTTTACATTCACGCATTTGGCAGACTCTTTTATCTCGCATTGCATTCAAGGTATAGATTTTTATTGTGTCAAGCTTTCCCTGTGAATTGAAGCATGACCTTGGCAGTGCTACTAGTGCCATTTTCTACTGTTTGAGCTTCAGGAAGGCTGTTTTTCGCTTAACCCGGTAAGTACTCAGGGGCCAAACTATTATGTCCAACTATCCATAATGTAAGTACGATACTGTTTTCCATTCAGAGTTTGCCACTTGAAGCCCTCTTCATTCACATGATTGGTTAACTGTGAGATTTCTTTACATACAATACCTTACTGACCTTCACAATGACTCCACCGTCTTATTCTGCTTGGATCACTCAAGAGTAGCTCTATTGTTAAATTTTGGCCATAGGGAAAGAGCAATCATGTATAAGTTATGGCCAACTAATTAAAACATCATCCTAACCTATACTTGACCCTGACTCCTTTACAATGGGCTCTACAGATCCTTTTGTGCCCTGCCCTCCGACTTGTCCAGTGTGAAGTGTTGGATGTCTTCTGAAGTCTTTTTCCTGATACTTTGGCAAAGGTCTGCAGCGGTAACTGGAGCACAAGGGCCCTGCAAAGAATTAATTAGGCTCAAATGAGTTTTTCCACCCATGGTAAGCACTGACAATGACCAGGATATACAGGACATCAGGGTGGTCAGGTAGTCTCCCAGCCTGTGACCCCAGAGAGACCTCAGGAGCCAGGGATGGTGGAGACATTAACGGGGATAGTTCGCCTGGAAATGATAATTCTGTCATGATTTACTGAACCATCTTATAAGATATGGTGCCATTTAATGGAAACGTCATGCGAAAGTCTTGGAGAGAAATTTCAATGATTGTCCAATAGGCAATCTTCTTGCTTGTGAGGTCATATTTAGTGACGGATGATTGTTGGAACCTGAAACGACAAACTTTTTGCATAATTTTAACTTGATTATGGGAAGTCCCTCACCCTCAAGAATCAAGGCACCTCTGAATACTGTAATGCACATTGTTACCAGCAGCTGGCAGCAGTTATAAAGAAAATGATCTGTGGGGCTGTGAATTTGTGTTGCTCTTATTGGCAGGGTAATTAAAGCAATTATACAGATTATTGCTGTTTTAACCGATTAATACCATTTCAGTAATGAACACTTTTACTTGCCAGTGAGATGTCTTTAACTAACAGCTCTGTTTTGGTAATCAGAGGAATAATTTAAAGTGCCAGCTGCTTATTACCTGAGTACTTTCTGTTCAGGTGGCTTTGAGTGGGGACAAATCTTAACTATGTTATGGAGGCTATGCTAACAATAGCATTTTGTGTAAATGATACAAAGAGATTGTGAATGCTATGACCTTGTCTTGACCTAAACATGGTGACACTCCAGAGAGGAGGGAGGCCATTTAACTGACAGTGACTGTTTGACCTCGGGTCAAGCAGCATCTGAACAACTGGAGTCCTGGACCAGGATGTTTTTGTCATGCTAACCTTTTTCGAAGCTGATATAGATGAATGGAATTACACTCTTTTGAGATGTTCACTTCGCAAGTCAGAAAAATATGCTAGAGCAGTTTTGAAAAGGGCCTAATACATAGCCTTGCTGAACCCCTTAGTTATTTCAAAGCACTAAGAGCGTGAATGGCTGTGTAAAAAGTATGCGTCATAGTTTCCTAACCTACTATGTAAACATTGCATCAGAGCAAAGGAGACAAGAGCTATGAGGAGTATCAATGATACTTGTCTTTGATGCACGGCACTGCATGCAAGAGATACGAGGGGTTGTGAAGATCTGAACAAACGTCCTCTCATTTGCTGTCTTTTTTCAGAGGTAACACCCAAGTGATTTTCCGTACTCCACTCCCACCCAAAGAGAGGCAGGGGAGAGTTATAAAAAACTGTTTCGCTTAATAATTGATGTGCTGCATTTCAATCAATTTTACCATGGCGCTAGGCTAATTAAGGGTTGTCTCTGATTCCCAGGGGTAATTTAAAGAAAGAACGCAGAAAAGAGTTTATTCTCTCTTCTTTATTCTTTTTTCTCTCTCTCATCCTCTCTCTCTCTTTCTCTCTCGCTCTTTTCCTTCCTAGCTCCTCAGTTCATGGGAATTCGCTATTTCAGGAAGCAGAGATGCGTTCCTCTCCGTGCGTCTCCTGGGGCGGAAGTCTAAATGCAATTAATACAGCCGCTTTACTGCCTGCTAATTATTAAACGATAAAAAGAGATTATTTTACACCAGACTAATTTAAAGTTCATAGATGATTGTTTTAATTAATTAAATAAGAAAAAGTACACTTTAAGCATGACTAACGGCATTTGCATATGAAGGTAATAATTAGCCACAGTGGCGGTTCTCACCTAGCTGGGCTATATGGAGGAGAGGCGTATTAATGAGAGCTGCTTAAAAGTGCTTTTCTTTGGGTATTTAACAGTAAAATTAATAACTAAGGAGCTCAGTTAAGGGAAGGGGGAGTTGCTAATCCTTAAATATACAGAGGCACCTCCTCCCTCCAAAATCCATCCGTGACTCAGGCGAAAAGTCAGCTTGACTCAATCTTTAGGCCTGTTTTTGCTCTGGCATTGATTTCAAATTGATTTGCTTTGGATATTTCAAGGTCAGTTTTGTCAAAGTGCCATTTAGTCAATGAGTAGCATGGACATCTAAGAAGTTTTCTGCAGTAATCACAGCCAGTCTTCTAAAGCCTTAAGATAACTTTGTGTGAAGAACAGTGAAATGTCTAATTTATAATAATAATAATAAACGTAAAAATGCATTTCATATGACTTAAATACATGACTTCTATGACATGCATATTTTTAATTACTAAATTGAAAATTATTTTGATAACGTTTCTGGCATAAAGTCAAGGTGATACGAATGTTCTGACGTCTGACAAAGAAAAAAAAGCCTTTAAATAATTAAGTCTTTGGAAAAGAAAGTCTTAGGTAGTTCGTCATGCATAAACATTCAGAAAAAGAAACATAAAACACTAAATTATTTCATAGAGAGGACCTCTGCAGACCCTCAGTTCAATTTCATTTTGTGTAATCCTGTAAAAACTTGATATTTAGGCATTACTTCGTTTCACATTGAAAGATACATTTAAAAAAAAAAATGTTAATAATTATTGTAAAAAAATATCTGTCCTCATGTATTCAAGGTTTAAAAAAAAATATTATTTGTTTGGTTACACCTCATGGTATTTTTAGAGTCATTAAATTGAAAATTGTGCAAAGGTTTATCGAAACCATTTGAACTAAACACCAACATTTCAATGTTTTAGACTTTATATATATAAATATAAAGATTCTTGAGGGTGAGTAAATGATAACCGAATTTTCATTATTGGCGACTCCTTTGAATTGCCAGTTGTTTAGTAGTGTTATTCATAGCACATGTTTTTTTATGTAGAACCTTAGGGCCGGTGGAAATGATCGCGCGGTGGACAATCTAATTAAAAAGTGTGTCAGAACAAGAAAGAAAGTTCCCTTGTGAAGTGGCGACTGATACAAGGCCCCTGAGAGAGGAAGCGGGAGAGGACTTGCTCTCGAGTGTTGATCCTTCCTGAACAGCTATTGAGAAGATGAAAAGGGAGCCATGTGCGACTCTATTAAGCATTGCTTCATGGAGCTTTGTGTTTGTTTGTTTAATTCTGTGTCCTCCTCTCTCTGCCGGTTGTAGAGATGTCCCCTCACCAAATAGCGAAAAAGGAGGCAAAGGGAGGGCTTTGTCAGAGATGAAAGAAAAGTGAGTGTGGTGAGAGGTTTGGTGGCAGGATTGGAGGCCTTGAAAATGTGCGATGGTCTCAGGTGTTGAAGGAGCCTCCCATTACACTCGGAGCCGGGTGCACACTTTACCTCCTCCCGCACTTGCCGTCTTTGGGAACGGCCCTTTTGTACGGATAGCTTATTATCCGTTTTGAACAACAACCGATTGCTGGGCGACAGCGCCGGCCCTTCTGCTTTTGTCTTGAGTGTACTCTTCTGTGTTCTGCTAATCAATTTCATTCTCCGTCTTTTATTCATAATAAAGAAGATACACTTGACAATATACGTACCGACTGAGGCTAAGTTAATTTTCTTAGAAAAGACGGCAGTAATGCATGCTAATAGAATCACTATCAAGGGCTTTTGTTCCAGTTCATTAAAGCCTAAAACACTTTCATTTAAGACAACATGTTCTTGTTAATTGCAAACATTCTTGACACATTCTAGGTTTGCATGTGGTAAGTCTCAGATGAAATGGCGTTTCAATTCTTCGGTGCACAAACAAACAAGTGTGTGTGCAAAATAAGTTAGCGGTCTCATTTTGTGTCTCATCTGTGATATTGATCTTGATTAAAGGTGGCAGTGGACTGGTAATTTTGGGACGCCATAAACAAACCAACTAGAAATGTATTGATTACCCTCGACTTTCTAGTAGAGGAAGATTTCCACTTCTACACATCACCACCCTGAAACTGCAGGATATTCAGCATTCCACACTTTATACTGGTAGTACGTTTTACTTTCAGGTCTAAACTAGAGTGGCTCGATCCTAGACTGTGTGTCCTGGGCAACTCTAATGTCCTTTTCATCTGAGATGAAGTGGGGGAGACCTGTTTTTTCCACCAGGAGTTGGCAGCCTTTGGCAAGCAACCAAAGGTCATTACGTTCAATTAGCAGGACAGCACTCGGCGAGCTCATCAAGCTGTCATTGACACCCAGATCGTAATGAACAACTATGGATTGAAGGGGGCATTAACCTTGCTTTGCATTTAGCTTCCTTTCATGTGGCGAATCAAAATTCATTTTATGCGATCTGTGTTGAAGAGTTTAAGCTACGTGGACCAAACAGTTACTGTACACACTACAAATACAGTTTTCAAATAGGTTCCTCAAACAGTTCTCCCTCAACCATGGTTTAGACAAGGGCCATGGACAGATTCAGAGCCTGAAACAAAACTTAAAACTTTTTTTTCAGTTTTCTGACAGGTAGTTGGACAATTTAAATTTAAATTCAAATCAAAAAGCAAAATTCAAAACATTATTTTAGCAATGTATGGCTAGGCTATATGAGGCCCAAATTCGATTTTTTTTTTTTTTTGCCCACATGTGACTCAGATCTGTTTTTGTCACGACAGTGTGAACGGCACAACCCACATGGAATCTGATCTTTTCAGTTCTGATTTGGGCCACTTCCATTTGTGGTCCTAAATCCGACACAGGTCAGATATTTTGCAATGAGACCTCAGTCTGAACAGTCATATGGGAATTCATGCGACTTTTACGTCAATCTAGAGCATCAGTCATCACAATTCTGTGCTCATGAGAGTCACTTCAAAGATTTTACACACCCGAAGTTATCAAGACAGTTGCAAAAGAGTCAGTAGAAGGACAGTGATGTGTCAGAACTCGTGTATGACACAGTTACAGCTCTATATACAAGAAAGCATGACGGCTTGTATCATAAATGTTTCTGCTCTCATTTTTCGTATCCTTGTCTTTGTTTTTTATATTGCCTGCACATACATTTGCTGACTTCGGCGGCAGATCACATTATAAATAAACGCGTAATCGCTTCCTTTAATGTTCTCCGTGTTTACTTCCGTATAACAGCATGCCACATGAAGTCTTTTTGTTGTTCTTTTGCGCATGCCGGTCAGTTCAGGACCATGATCTGTTCTCACTGAAATCTGATATTGGCCACATTTAAAACAACAATGTGAACAGATATACAACAAAATCGGAATTGAGCACTAAGACTGTAGCAAAAAAGAAACAAAAAAATACTGTATTTTAAGTCTATGTATGTCAAGTAGAAGGACATTTAATGTGTAGTCACAAAACAACAATAAATAAATAAAGGGACAACTTGTATTTCAGGTAGTCAGGTAATAGGGGCATTGTGTGGTATTGTAGAAAAAAAAAAAAAAAGGATTATTTTGTGGTGTTCTAAAAAAGATTCTCTTTTTTAGAAAAAATATTATATATATATATATATATATATATATAAAATAATGATGCTTATACTGTTTTTTTTTTTTTTTTTTTTTTTTTTTTTTGTCAACGTCCTCCCTAGCTCTGTCATCCTGACAATTTTTTTGAACATTTCATTTCGCTATTCATAGCTCAGCTGTTCTGTCATTTGCACCATATCCGACATGCATCATACGGACATACTGAGTACAACAAATCTCCCGTATCTCATGATATATGATGTATGAGTGATATGAACCAGTAGCCAGACCCCTGGACGGCCCCATCCTCTGGCTGGTCACAGGGTGGCGTTGACCCCAGGCGGGGTCGGGGTGATGACGGATGGCCGGGCTGTAATGTTGGGGGCGCGTGGTGGAGGCCTGGGGGGTTCGCGCCGGCCCTGTTCCCTCGACCGGCCGGGTGTGTGCGTTATTGATGCTCCTGCCCCGGGGGAGGAGAAGAAGAGGAGGAGGAGGAGAGGGATTGAAAGGGGCTTGTGGGAAATGGATGCACAGGGGCAGCTCGCCATTCTGTCATCAAACAATGGGCTTGTGAAGGATGGGCGGCACTCAGTATGATCAGTCATCTGTTGATCAAGTCTGACGTCGCCACTCTATCGTTTCTGAGGGTTTTTTTACGCATGAGTCCTTTTTTTGTTTGTCTTTAGTTTGACTTCTTGTTGTTGTTGGAGCGGGGTGGTAGTGAGGTAAGTCAATTCTGTGGCTTCATCTGTGTGCGCATGGGATACGCTCACACACACACACACACACGCCATACGCTCTACAGCAACCACTTCATCTGATATCGTATGACTGTGGCTACTGAAGACCTAATGCACACAAACAGGCAGTCTCGCTGCGGTGAATGGGTAATGCGTCAGATCGGAGTGAAGTGCTCGGGCTGTTCTGTGGCCTGACCGCAGCGCCTCGGTTTAGTTCCCGCAAAATACATAATGCAGCAGTTCTGACCACTGCCAAAGTATTTACGCTTCTCCATTCACCTTACATTAAAAAGCTCTCTCTGACTTAAGTATCCTGAGTAAACATGGGCTGAGGGATTGCTGTTAAACAACAGGACTGATGTAGCCTAACAGTTGAAGTGCATCTGGGAACACATTATCATGTTGATCACTCTTACAACTCCACTTTCTGTCAGTGGTCCTGTTTACACCTGGTATTAAGATGCGTTTTGGTTGATCGGATCACAAGTGGACGACGCTAAATGCAGGAGTAAACGGGTTCTAAACATTTTGAGTCCACTTTTGAACACTTTCAGAGGTAGTCGGAAACACATCAGAGTGTAGTAAATGCTCATGTGATCGATCAAATGTGTTCGAACAGCCACTAAAGGCTGTCCACTTTCCGCCTACTGACCTAATACGTAAACATTATGGGAAGCGCTCTAGCTAGACGGGAGTTTAACTTTCGGCTGAAGACCCAAGTTTGGTTTTAAGAAACGTAAATCACAATGTTCCCTCACCATTCCTGATTTCTAACACACACTCACAGCGTTCGGCTGGTCTTGAGTTGTCAGAGCAGAAACTATAGCTGATGCTGTCCCTATGTTTTTCCGTCGTCTCTGGTCACGTTTATATGTAAATTGCACAAACTTATTTCGTCCATTAGATCCAAATATCTAAAAAAGCCCACACATTTACCCGCCCATAGGCCCTCCCCTCGATGAAATTGGATTAAACAGGGCCAGAAATGCACTCCTGTGCAATCTGTAACTATAAATGGACAAATGGAGTGTTTTGCTATGGCAAGAATGTCACACAGCTACAAGTACTTCATGCATCGTTAAGAGAGTCTTGCCATGGAAAGAGCGCATGCCCATGACGAGAGCTTTTCGCAAAGGCAAAAACACTGTGCCATGCAAAATAATGTTACATCCCAACATGATCATCAATCAAGAAGATCAAGCCATGGAGAGAGCATCTTGACAGTAAGAACATCATGCCATGCTAAGTGTGTTTCCCTATGACATGAATCTAAAGCAACTACAAGTACGTTATCCATTGACAAGAGATTCATAGCACAGAAAGAGCATTTCACAAGGGCAAAAACTTTGCCACGGCAAGAATATCACACTATGATACGAGGGTCACATTATGGCAAGAAGGTCAAGCTGTGGCAAAAGCGTCGTGACGTGGCAAGAACTGTTCACTGATACAATAATGTTATGCAACTACAAGAACATTATGGATCAACAAGAGTATCTTGCCATGGTAAAAGTGCATGACCACCAGAATACAACAGAGCGAATTTTACGTGTCTCCTTAAACACACCTCACTCAGGTCATCAGTAGAGACTCATAGCCTTGAAATAGATGTCAGACAATGTTCAAAATGTGCAGTGTTGGGGAGATCCAGGAACAGGGTGGAGAACCACTGCGTGAACTGGCCTTCTCATATAACATCATTAAATCTACTGATAACTCTGCATTAGTGTATGAGAGGGAAGAGCCAGTGATTAAACTGCCATAATGAATAAGCTTTGTGAATATTATGAAAAACATGAACATAAAGCTCTAATTATGACTGCATTAGCATAATTATATGAGCCAGTAGGAGAGCTGCAAGTCGTGTCTCGGGACCAGACGCTCTTTTGACTTAGGCCAGCCAGGAATCACCAAAAAAACCTTAGCAACTGTATAACAACACTTTGGCAACTACTGATAACACTGTGGTGGTGACTTTTCTTATGAAAATGTAAAAATCTAGTTGTGTTTGTTGAAGCAACAGTTCAAAATCTGCCATAAATGACCAAATCCATTCTGTGGATCACACAAGATCATTTGTGTGATCTTCATTTTTTTTTTTTTTTTTTTTTTTTTTTTTTTTTACAATGAAAGGCAATGGGGCCCAAAACAACATTTGACAAACTAGATAACAGTGTAAAAATATATATATTTAGAAGAATTTTTCTTCAGTGTTCCTCAGAACAAGGAAAGTCATACAACATATGGGCAAGTAAATGACAAAATATACATTTTTGTGTGAACTGTCCTTTTAAATACAGAAAGGACAAGAAACATTTGCACACAACAACTCTATAATACACTATGACACATGAACAGTCTTACAAGCATCTTAAGTGGGAATATCAGCCTGATGGCTTGTCACTACTTCTGTGGCGTTGTGTGCCTTTTTGCCCTGTAACGTTATCCGCCTCTTTAAAGCTGGAAGCATACGCCTTTGGCTGACCCTACTGTCTGACCCTAGTGTAAACACCATGTCATGTTTAGCCCTCTTAAATAGCCAGAGCTCTCATCAATGTTTCATCCTGGGGTAAATATCATATGCTCTTGACTTATTTACATCCGCTCAAGGAGCTCTGAAACCCTTGTCCACATGAAATATTCATCATCATTTTAGCAAATGCATGCCTTTGTCAATACTGTTGGCTTTGGGTGCCCACCCTATCCGAGACTGCCCGGGCTTTATGACTGCACAGATGTGGGACCGGTACGGTTACGATGAGTTACATCAGTCCGAGGAATCCTCCGCGTCTCGACGGCGCAAAACACGATCCTGCTTTTATAGAGCCACGTTTGCTGATAGTTCATTTTAGTTGGGAATCAATGTGATCCAGAGACAAAATGCCACATTAATTTGATTTCTGGTGATCCTTATACAGTGGTGTAATTCATATACGTGTTTGTAAAGAGATCTTTAGATCTTAATATTGTTTTTCTGAAATGATGTCTATTGCATCATCTTTTAGAGATGATTTTAATGAGAAAGTATATTCTGATTCTGAACATATTGTAAGGCTGTTGTTAAATCGGACATGTCCCACTTCACTCCCGACAGCCTCAGGTGTTAGATTAGACTTCATGAATACAGTCTATTTAACATTGCATTAGTTTTAACAATCACCTGTCTCTTCTTTGTTCATCTTTCATCCTTTTATGTTTGCTCAGTCTTTCTTTGCATGTTTTTCTCCACACACTTGGTTTCTGTCTTTGATTTTAAATTGGAACTTCAAGATGCTGTATGATTTTTGCTCTTTGGGTTACCATGTTGGGACTGATATAAAAAGATTGCATGTTTTTAGTAGGGTCCATTTTCAAGTGGCAAATTAGTCGAAGTTTTGAGTCAAAAGCACACGAGTTTTTCTGTCAGAAATTTTGATGATTTAAATGGAAAAATTGGAAAAACTGTATATTCTCCCCTCTTACACTAAACCCTACCCCTAAACCGACCCATCACACAAAACCTTCTGCAGTTTGACATTTTTAATAAAACAGTTTGTTGAATGTTTATTCATTTTAATTGAGGATCACAAACCACACAATGTGTGTATATATATATATATATATATACACTATATTATATTATATACATATTATATACATACACACACATACATGTATGATTGGGGCACTTTTTCCCAGTAATCTCAATGGCAAAAATATATCAATACTTTTTCTTGTAATTCGAAAAAGTGACATGACATGCTCTAAAATATTGTTAAAATTATTACAATCTAATATTCTAAATAATATAAATATTGTTCATTGCTTTATTTTAACGTCACGTGTATTGCATTTTCCCATGTTTGTGATTAGACTATTCTTTGTCCATGCAGGTTTATTATTGTTCATGGTTTTGATTAACTTTTATTCATCATGTGGTCTTTTATTTTACCACCTGGCTGTATTAGTATACAGTGCATGGGTAAATATTATAAATATAAATTATATGTTATGAAACAAGTTCGCTATTTATAATTCTAAATCATTAAAATTAGATAATCAATATTCAATGCCTGCCGTAATGCCTGAAATACACTGTCAGTGTATTTACAGTGAATTTCTGACCGTTCTTACAGTGTATCTAATCAATTCTGATTGAACACAAACACACATTTAAATTCAAACAACTACAGGTGAACGTGTTTCCGCAAGTCACCATGGGTGGTCTCATGTTTCAACTGTAGTGTTTGGCTTTTCCATATCAGCGAGGTGTTTGTACTGATTGAGGATCAGTGTCTTCCCGTCCATCAATGAGTGTTTCCAGCAGGACAGATCCGTGATAGTGTGTGTGTGTGTGTGTGTGTGTGTGTGTGTGTGTGTGTGTGTGTGTGTGTGTGTGTGTGTGTGTGTGTGTGTGTGTGTGTGAGATCCCATAGGAAGGCCATCTCAGCCCATCACATCGGGTCCCAGCAGGTTACAGTGCATTTAGCTTCACACACACACCAGGGACAGAGAGAGAGAGAGAGTAGCGTCTTATCAACCTTTCACCTTCAGGTCTGATTTTTAAGTGTCTTGCTTTTTGTTTAAATTATTTAAGGATTTTGAGTATTTTTGTAAAAGGTAACGGTTACTGCATTAACTAGCATGAACTAACAATGAGCAATACATTTGTTACAGTACACTTTAAAAAATGCTGGGTTGTTTTAACCCAATTTTGGGTCAAATATGGACAAACCCATACGTTGGATTAAAATGCATTATAAAAATGTAACCCAACGGCTGGGTTTGTCCTTATTTGACCCAAAATTTGAGGGTTTTTTTTAGTGTATTTATTAACCGTTGTTTATGTTCATGTCATTTCACAGTGCATTTGTGCATTGTAACTTAGCTGATTTGATTTTCAACCCACTTTGTATCGTTACAGTGTCTCTGGTATATGTAAATGGACAATTTTTTACCAGTTCTCCTTGACCAAGAAATTCACGTTTATTTGTCAGCAAAAGTTTTGACTGCTCCATGGCTCTCGTGAAAACTATAGATTACGCTTCTGCGTTTTTGTGTCCCCGCCCACAGACAGTCGGATCGACAGAGGGTTATTAACAGAAGGTATAAGTTTATCACTGAAAATAGTATCATCCTTTGTCTACTCTTTAAAGGGTAACTCTCACCAAAATGCAATCTAGGGTCTTTTTGTTAATCTACCCGAGGCAAACTTTCGTTTAAAAGCATAATTAGAATGGAAACGCCACTTTTAAGTTTGACCGTATTTTCGTTTTCGGTCAAATTGCCTTTTGAATGGGAGTGCTTGGGGTACGACAATGATAGCATTAAAAATCGCTATTTTTTAAAACACTAAGAAGGCTCGACACAACATGAAACTTTGCTGGAAGTATCACCAGAGGCTCTACACATGAACTCCAGCATTGAGAACTTTGTGTACACAGAGTTTACTAAAAAGAAAGATTTTGAACAACTCACTGTAGCTGATGTGTCCGCCGGCATTTTGACAGTCAAAAATAGTCGATCTCCGAATGCAATGTAACAGGGAGGAGAGTAAAGATGGAAAGCTCCTAAAGCTTATTTCCATATAAATTCACGGATAATTTGTTGTTTTGTCGTTAGTGAAAATCAATATTGACCTTCTATTTGAAAAAGGATCCTCATATAAGAAACAATACTAAAACTCAGAGTCAGTTCATTTGCATTCGGAGATCGACTATTTTTGGCTGTCAGAATGCCGGCGGACGGAAACCACAACAGCTACATTGAGTTGTTCAAAATCTTTCTTTTTAGTAAACTCTGTGTACACAAACAATGTTCTCAATGCTCGAGTTCATGTCTAGAGCCCCTGGTGATACTTCGAGCAAAGTTTCATGTTGTGTCGAGCCTTCTTAGTGTTTTAAAAATAGCGATTTTGATGCTATCATAGTCGTGCCCCTAGCACTCCCATTCAGAAAATAACTCACTTCCACTAAATATTTACTCTGAATTCTTGCACCCGGGAACAAAACAAGATATTATTATGACTAAAAGTTTGTTAAGAAGTATTTCCTACTAAAGCAAGGCGCTATTTGACTCTGTAATCAGACTATGGGGGAATTTAATTGGATGGCAGCATGCCCAGTGCATTATGGGTGTTGAAGTTTTCTTTGTTTCTACTAAATAGGCAGTTTTAGTTTTATTGAAAACCACTTCCAGCGAAGTACCCCTTTAACTAATGTTAACAGATACAACTTTTGATGTGAAAAATGTATTAGTGAATATTAAAATTAACATTACTAATTTCAGATTAATAAATCCTGTAGAAGGTTGTTCATTGTTAGTTCATGTCTTCCAGTTTTGCTTTATTTTATTTTTTTCTCATAAAACATTCCATGCATATGAAACTAAGCAATATAACAGCTGGTGTAGAGAGTTTTAATACAGCTGATCATTGATCCTGTGCAATATTTACTGTTCATTTATTTTCCAGTAACACATAAAACTCTCATTTCGATCTTTATCAGAGGTGGATGGAGAAGAATTTCTGAAAGCTTGAAGGTAAAACTGGGCAGATCTGGATCCATGACATTATTGCTTACAGTGCTATGCATAAGTTTAGACACCTATGCTAAAGTTGACTAAAAAGAGGAATAAAAAATCATCTTTTGGAAATTGAACGTAATGCCTTAATTTTAAAAAAATAGGAAAAATCCAACCTTTAAGGACACCAATTTTCTTTGTGAATGAATAATGTATCGTAAATAAATAAATGTTCTTCCTTAAAATACATGGTGCATAAGTTTGGACACCCCTATGTTAAATTCCCATAGAGGCAGGCAGATTTTTATTTTTAAGTTTTTTTTTTTGTTTTTTTTAGGATACTATGCATCCTGATAAAGTTCCCTTGGCCTTTGGAATTAAAATAGCCCCACATCATCACATAGCCATCACCATACCTAGAGATTGGCATGGGGTACTTTCCATAAGATCATCTCTCAATGCAAATCAAACTAGCTTTTAGGCTAACTGAAATAAAACCATGCCAAACTCTAGGTATGGTGATGGCTATGTGATGATGTGGGGCTATTTTAATTCCAAAGGCCAAGGGAACTTTATCAGGATGCATAGTATCCTAAAAAAAAAAAAAAAAAAATACTTAAAAATAAAAATCTGCCTGCCTCTATGGGAATTTAACATAGGGGTGTCCAAACTTATGCACCCTGTATTTTAAGGAAGAACATTTATTTATTTACGATACATTATTCATTCACAAAGAAAATTGGTGTCCTTAAAGGTTGGATTTTTCTTAATTTTTTAAATTAAGGCATTAAGTTCAGTTTCCAAAAGATGATTTTTTATTCCTCTTTTTAGTTAACTTTAGTATGGGTGTCTAAACTTATGCATAGCACTGTAAATGTATGAATGTCACTGCATTAAATAACAAAAAGTATATCAAACCAATGGCATCTGCAAACAAATGATTCTGGGCCTTTCTCTGTGAATGTATTTCTGAAATTATTTTAACCAACTTGTCTCAAGGAGCTTCAGTTGCCTTCAAGTTCACACAGGTGTCGTAGTGGTTGACATTAATGTAACACATGTAAAAATGATTTAAAAATACAAAATTGTAAATACAACAAAGATTATTGGAGCATGTTTTGCAAGAAAATACTATTTCAGTCTTTCCAAAATTGTACGTTTAATTCAGTGTGCTACTTCCATTTTGTGTAATTTTTTTGTGTGAAATTTACTATCAATTTCTGTTTTTTTTGTTTTGTTTTTCAGTGAATGAACATGATCCACTTTAACATTTGACACCTAGAAAGAGTCCAAATGGTTTTCATAATCATTTCAATAATCATTTTCATAATCATTTTGAACATTTTATTGCTTTACCTATGATTAAAAGCCTAACAAACGTCCCTTTGTGCATATTTTTACTTGACAAAATTGTGAAAAAAGTGACAATTTGTTTGATATTTTGGTAATATTTTACAATAAGGTTCCATTTGTTAACATTACACAGAAAAATGCTGGGTTGTTTCAACCCATGTTTGGGTCAAATATGGACAACCCCAACCAAGTGTTTCAATTTTTAACCCAACGGTTGGGTTTGTCTATATTTAACCCAGGGTCTTTACCGGGTCAAAATAATAATACTGTGAGGGAAAATATGACATGACATTTAATGACTATTATTAATTGAATTATTTTATACCACTCTCAGAAAAAAAGGTACAAAAGCTGTCACTGGGACGGAAACATTTCACAAGGTATTGGTATTTTGGTACCAAAGTGTACATATTAGAACCTTTTGAAGGGTACCGTCCCAGTGACAGCTTTTTGGACCCTTTTTTTTCTGAGATGAAATGACTATGCATGTAATTTGTTTGCATCTTAAAAGTAAAGATTCATGTAAAAATTCCAAACTTATTGAATACTTCACATTCGAATGTCCCTCCCCCTCGCCTGATTCATCAAGGTGACTTGTTTTAGGCGTCAGCTTTTATGAGCTTTACCTGAGAGCGTCAGAGGACAGCAGAGCCCTGAGTTTCAGAGACTTGAGCGTGACTTTGTCTCTTAGTTTGTCCAAGGTAATGAGGAGACGTGGTGGCAGTCTTCTCTGCCCAGGGTGAAATTATGATAATAAGAGAAAGCAAAGCTATTACTGGCGCTGGGCTTTCATTATGCAAATGATATTAAAACAGGCCGCATGGATGGCCCCTGGCTACAGGCTAATCTCCATGCAGTGATTACAATGTGTCAAACTTAGTCATTTTGATTATGACATGTTAATTACATGCCATGTTTGCACCTGCACAACTGATAGGTGCACTCTAAAACAAAAAGGAGCCGCACCGAGACAAATATAATTTTTGGAGATAAAAACACAATGAATTGTTAATTAATCAATTAATTGTGGGGGATCCGTCACATTGGAGATGTTCTGATGGTGGGGTGAAGGCGTAAGATGTAACAATTTAGTTCGTTATAGTGTTATGTATACATTTTATACACAAATATATTACATTTTAACACACATATTTTACAGTATTAATACTAATAATGTAAATGTTAATAAAAAATATATATTTATACTTTATTACAAGCTCAAATTTAACCATTATTTTCTAACTTAATAGTTCAAATTCTCAGTCACAAATTTTACTTAGAAATAGTGCAGATTTTATTTATTATTCCAAAAATATTTTAGTTATGTTATTATTTTATATTTTTATATAACACATGTATATTACATTTTACTTTTTAATACAAATTACATACAATACTATATTATTTCATAATTTGTAATGATTTGTAATAAAAACTATTACCTTGTAATTTTTATAAATTATTTATATAATTGTAATATATATATATATATATATATATATATATATAATTGTAAAAAAAATACAATAAAACTTTGGCAAAACATTTTATGTTTAAATTCCCAGTTCCAAACTTGACCTAGAAATAGTGCAGACTATTTCACTTTTATATTATTGTTTTATATTTTTATATTAATACAAATATTTTATTTTAATATTTAAATACAAATCATTGTAATTTAATTTAATTTTAAATGTAATATATTTTTTATATTCTAGCTTAGCTATCAAAAGTAAATCAAATCTAATTAAACTTCACTGTAAAATAAAAAGACGATCAGCGAGTCATTCCAACGTTCGTTTTAAAATGAACTTTAACATGACTTGTACAGTTTTATTTCGCTTAAAAATGTAAGTCAGTAATCAAACTAGTTTTTAATTTGAAAGGTGGACATTTTTACAGTGTTGTGCCACAAGTGAAACACAAGGAAAAACACTGCATGTTCTTAAATACTACAATTCAATAACAGGCACCGAAACCAACACAAAAATAGCATTTCATTTCAATGCTGAGTATTTTCAATATAATCTAAGTGTCCCATTATTTTTAAAGAGCATTACAAACGTGATATGGAGCGTATAAAATCAAGCCAAAGTAATACAAATCCCACAAAGATCTTTTGAGGCCCTTTCTTGCGTCATTAACTCCTTCAGGTACAAAAATCAGAATTTACATCTATATATACAGTCAGTATACACACACACGCACACACATTTGCTCACAGTAAGAGGGCTTGGGGACTGTGCTATGACTGTGATCTGGTCTCTGCTAATGGAGGTCTCTCGTTCTCATTGCAGTGGTTTGGGTTTTCTGAGTGTTCTTCGGCTGGGCACAAACTCTGGCCCATCCACTGCTCTGATTGTTTATGTGCTTTATTCCGCAACATCCTTGGGGATTCATAAATATTGATTGGAGGCAGAAAATGGATGGAGTCCAGGCCCAGGGAATCAACTCTATTTTTCTGACTATAGCCCAAGACCAGCACAATGGGATTAATGCTTCAAAAACGCTTCTTGTTGCCACTTTTCTTTCTTTTTCTTTTCATATCATGTGTCTGATTTCTACTTTTGACATTTCCAGCTGTAGTTTGAGGCGTATGCACAGCTGTCATTGTGTTAAGCTGGAGAGCTTGTAAATGTGTGCATTACAAGCTTCATATCCTCTGGGGATATTCATATCACTGATAAATGGAGGTGCCTGCTATTTAATTAGAAGTACATGTAATATTTGCTTTGAAAATCAGAAATACATTTTATCTGAACAAATATATCATTATTTGAATTATTAGATAAATGACTGATCCGATTTAAGTCTCTGCACAGTTATATGTATATTCCACTACAGATTGACATAACGGACGTGACAACAAATCATCCGTCACGCATCAGTGTCAGAAATATCATGTACATGTTTTATATTACAGGAGGGGCCCACACAGAATGATGCATGCGTATTATTGATTAAAGGTTATTAATAAAACATGTGTACTTAAGCTACTTAATAAATCAATTAAGATTATTGTTTTTTTTATAATGATGCATATCTGTAATATTGAAAATAAATATTATAATTAAAACACGTACTTATAAATAAAGAATATTATTTTTCTGATTAATTCTTATGTATAAAATGATGTATTATGTTTTGTGTAAAATATCTGGTTGTGTGATATCTGGCAATTATGAAAATAATGAATTTATTTGTATTGTTTTTTTTCTATAAATAAATAACTGCTTAACATATGTTTTGATCATGTTTAAGCATATATAAAAAAATATATTAAGATAATTGTCTAAAAATAAGTTCTAGAAACAAGTAAATCTGAAAATATCTTCATATTTACAGAACAGAAATATTGTTTTGATAACACCATCTAAATGTAATTCTTGAGGTAACACTTAATATTACAAAATAATATATATATATATATATATAACAAAAATATTATTGCAAAATATCACGGTAAAAAGTTATTGTTGGTTTAATGTTAAAAAGAAAGTAATCTGGTTGCCTTAAAATTTTGAGTTCATTGAAATTAAAAATTTGAGTTAGTACAATGAAGGAGATTGGTTTAATAAATAGACACTCAAAATATGATGTTATCTGAACCACATTAATTATCTAAGTTGATTTGACAAAAGATAAAAAGTTGTGATAACAAATCATGAAAATAATTGTTTATAGTGACCTGACCTAAACTTACTATATAATTACTTTTTATTAGACATAAATAATTGCTTAAATATATGTATTGATCATGTTTAAGCGTAAACAAAATATACTGTATATTATATATATATATTTTTTAAATTTACTATGTTGTCAAATAGTTGCTAAAGAATAGCTAAATCTACATTTCTGTGAATAACTTCATGTTCACTATATGAAAGCATTTTTGCCAACACTGTAAACTTGCACTTCATGTGGCAATGCCTAAGAATATCATTGCAAAATATCAAACTTTTTATCATATAATTACATATTATATAAAAGTACTAGACTTTTTTATGTTGACAAGTAGTAATATATGGCTACATCATGGTTTTTGCAAATAACTGCATTTTTGCCATGCAGTGCTAAAAATGTGCTTCAATTTTATTTGATTAAACCGAGTCAACAGCTTCTTTCTATAACAACTGCACTCTTTTTACAGTGAAGGTAAATTTCCAGTCCACCCTCGACCCATAAGGCTTGTTTTCTTAAAGTTCTGTACGTGCTAATGTTTACGGACAGCTAGCCTGACCCAACAGCGCGCTGTCAGCTTTGCTTTAGGAAGACACCTTCTCCCAAATTAGAGCCCTTCATAAGCAAACCCTGCAATTGTGTGCCGAGGAAGAGCAGCGTGGGACGAAATGGGAACAACAACAACTTATTCAGTACCTGTCACCTCCCGTTAATAAATAAGAATCTCTTTTTCGCGGTGTCCCGCACCGTCCGGGGCGATGCGAGGTGCGCGCTCGCTAGATTAAACATCTTGTCTAGTCCGGCAGCATGTTAATGAATAGCAATGGAGATTCACTGTGTTTTAATGAAGAAGACACCGCTTTTACAGGGTGCAATTTATTGGGCCAATTCCCCCTGTCCGTCACAGCAAGAGAAGGGTGGCGGACCCCTTCCCCTCTCATTGTCAAGGAGAGTGCTGGAAATTGGGCGAGTGCCTGATGTGAGGCCAGGGCCTCTGACTCAATTTACCCAGTGACATCTCTGATCTTGCTCCCTGGATCAGTAAGCAATTCTGGCAATGAGATGCATGGAAATTAATTACTCTGTTTGTGACCCCAACACACACGCGGACACCTTTCTGCTGAGCGGGGTGACGGATTGGTTTACATGCGCTTAATAACTGGCCGGCGTGTTTCGCGGGTTGTCCACACACACGATTACGCGCTCGGCCTGAATGGAAGTGACATGGAGGTGTTTGTAGGAGTTGTCCTGTTCTCCAACGTAACGTTATGGATTCTGAGCTGCTCTGCAAAATCTAACTTGATGAACTGGTTTACTTAGAAACTATGCAAGCCGATTGCACGTGACTCATGGGTAAAACTATACAATAAGGTTTCATTTGTTAACATTAGTTAAAGGCCCACTGAAGTGCCTTGAAACACAGAGCTTTGTTTGATGATCTTTCCTCTGAAACAGGAAGCTAAGGCGGGACATACTGAATGGCTCCTCCCCCTTTTCAAATAGCCAATAGCGTTCAGTTTACCTCACAGACTGCAAGTCGTACTTGGAAGCGAATCCGAGCGCTGATGATACGTTGGATTCAATAATAAATTCTAGCCATTTCATTCTTAACTAACGTACAGTTGGAAAACGGAATAAAACTAGAACATTTGAGCAACCGAACACACATCTCCAGCCCATATTGCTCCGTGACGTGTCAATGTTCATTTTGGCCAGGTGTAATTTATAGCATAGGGGGCGGAGCTTTAGGTTCTAGGCTTGGACAGAATTGGTGATGTCATAAAAATCCGTGATCCATTTTAGCGGAAGTGAGAGACTGTATTAGAGACTGAGAGACTGTTTAAAATGCTTGTATCTCCTAATTATGAATTTTGTCATTGTTTTGGAACAGACCAGCTTATTCATAACATAAGGCTAACATATTCATAAAAGCTAAAATACTAAAATGTTGATTTCAGGGGGCCTTTAATTACATTAGTTAACATGAACTAACAATGAACCACTTCCACAACATTTAGCTAGTGTCAGTCTCAACATTTACTAGTACATTTAAAGATCAAAAGTTGTATCTGATAATATAATGCACACCATCTATTTTTATGTGCATTTTGGGATATCACATGCTAAAAAAAGTTTAAATGCCAAGATGACCTTAAATTATAAAAATGAGCATAAAAACATATGCGCTAACATGAGGCGGATCCCTTGATGCGCAACAGAAAACTCATGTGATTTCGCCTCAACAGAGGCTGTGATTGGATAACTGGACTAGCCAGCGGACCAATCGCATTTGCACAGCATCTCAAATGTTGTTTTGGTCGTTTTGAAAGTCTGTCATCTGAATGATTTGGTTTAATTCCCTCCAAGAAGCGCCTCACATGATTGTGTTCCCAAACGCAAGAGAACATGACAGTGTTTAATGCTGGAGTGCCCATGATACCCATTCTTTGTGAAGTCTTGTGTGTGTCACACTGCATTTCTGAGCGCTCTCCCTCGGGTTACCTGTGTTTTGGTTTTGACTTGGTTTCCCAGATTTCCCTGTTTGCCTGTGTTTTTCTGCCCTGTTGTCTTTTTTGGATTATCTGTCCTGTGTTTTGACTAGGGTTGTTCCGATTCCGATACTAGTATCGGAAATGCCGCCGATACCAATAAAAATTCTGGCATCGGTATCGGCGAGTACATCTACCCATGTACCGATCCGATACCATTTTATTAAACAATACCTAGTTATGCACATCGGAGACCAATTCTTCTTCGCTGCTCTAAACAGTGGTTGCTTGTGGCAACACAGGAAGTTGTGCTGTTGCCATAAGCAACCACTGTTCAGAGCAGCGAAGAAGAAATGAAAACGCAAATTTTCAAATGTAGGCGCGCGGCAAGCGCATAATGTAAGAGACGCTGGCGCCCAACATCAAATGGCAAACATAATGAAAACCGAACAAAACTGCGCTACTCGTTATTTTGTGCTTCACCGACCATTAAACAGTTTGGAACAATGCAGCGCGAGCCGATCTTGATCAAGCTACACTGTTGCTACACAGCGCTAAGAGATCCAGTAAAGAAAGCATTTGAATTCGCCACTGAAGTAATAACATCGCTGCGAGATCTAGTGAGAAGCATTCACATTTCTCCGTTATTAACGGATCAAACTGCGCTGACGTGGAAACCAGGAACATTGTGCTTTCAAGTAACGTTACGTTGGTTTTATTTTGACATTATGAATAAAATTGCTGCCCTCAAATGTTAATCTAAAATAAAATAAACCTTTGTTTATAACTACTACAATATTACATTTCATTTTTTTATAAGAAGCTGTTTTTGTTTTATATGTCAATTATAGCTCCATCATTGCTCAAAGTAAAAAATGATCATACTTTATGATGTTAGTTTTAATAAAAAATAAATGAATAAAAAATGTAAATCAAGGAAATTTCTCTGGCATTTCTTTCTTTTTGCTGTATTGAAAACGTTTCGAACCGTGACACCAGTGTATGGTATCGAACCGAACCGTGAATTTTGTGGACTGTTACACCCCTATTATTCATATAATTTTTTAGATTCCTAGATTTATTTGTTGCACTTTTTTATACAGTTATATTGTAAAACTAAAATACCTTTTATAAAATAATTCTATCAATTCATACAGGGCTAGTATGAATTGCAGCTGTATAGATACACACACAGGCATCGGATTAGTACTTGGTATCGGCCGATACCCTGAGTCCAGGTATCGGAATCTGTATCGGGAAGGAAAAAAGGGTCTCGGAACATCTCTAGTTTTGACCTATTTCCTATTTTATGGATTATGGTTCTAGATTGCCCTAATAAAGCTGAATTTGGATCCTCAGCCATATCAGAGCAGAGGAAAAAAAGAGCCACTTTTTATTACAGATATTTTACACCAATTTCCCAGGAAGTGACGATTTTGTTCTCTTGAACACATGGGATGGACCATTGCTTTTTTTCCCGAATGTTTTATGCGATATTCCAATTTTGTGCAGAAGTAAAATTCGCAACTTTGAATGGAAACTCTTGTTAGTTCATGTTAAGTTAATACATTAACTAATGCTAACAAATGAGACCTTATTGTCAACCATTTTTTTGTGTCATTAAGTGTTGCTTTTGAACACAACGGATGTGCATGGGATGAAATTTCATTATTGCAATGCATGATACTTTGCACCCTGTCCGCCTCTCTGTGTTCAAATGGAAATTTTATCTCCATGCAGTGACCTTGAGTTAGACTTGTTGTAGACGTTAAGTCAAGTTACTGACAGTGATGCACACATATACTCTCACTCTCCCTGTCGCACACCGTTTTACATTATTTAGCTATTATTCGCACTGACTTCAAATGCTGGTTGGGTATATTTATATTAGAAATGTAGTATTAATAGAGCAAATCAAAGTCTATTAATTAGCTAAAAGTGTTGTGTTGCTTACATGTAGCCTAGCATATCACTAGCTGTCATTATCATTCTCTCGCCTGGTTAGATTGGCACATGGGTGACGTGTATGTGGAGGAGCCATTCCTCAAGCAGTCTGGCAGGCAACCTGAGAGATCCCCTCTTTACTTATTTATCAGCTAGACATCAGGTCAGTTTGGCGTTCACGTTACATTCCGACACTCAATTAGCAAGGCCGCAGTAAACACGGTCTGCCTCGGTCTTTGCTTCAGCTATCCCAGAATCCCTCATCCAACTGTGTCTCCTAAATACTCTCTCAGAACGCTGTCACAATGGGGCCAGTGCCGGCCCGAGCCTTTTGGGGGCCCTAAGCAGAATTTGATTTGGGGGCCCCCTCCCACCACGCAGAGTCACCTGTGCTTGACGATTATTGACACAATGTCACTCTATAATGTTACATTATAAATTAATACAATGAGGTTATGTATTAATACAAAATAAATAGCCTACTTAATAAAAAATAGATACTTAAATAAAAATGTTTTAACTTTTTCTTTACTCTTTTACTAACTCTTTGAAACTTCTGAAAACAAACTGTCAAAAAACATATTAAAAAAAATTTTATTTGCAAAATATCCTCCACCGTTTTGCAACCCTTTGCAGTTTGAATGATGTCTTATATGAACATGACGGAGTATGTGTTTATGTTTCCACTGTTCGATCGCGCCTGCGCCTCACACACACACACACACACACACACACACACACACACACACACACACACACACACACACACACACAACATATTCCAGCACCGCAATCTTGACATCGCAGCCTGTTCGTTATAGCCGTAATAAAATATAATAATAAAATAGTCAAACTAACATATAAAAATTACACTGCTCTTTTTAAATAGTCAGTAGTAGCCTACAATTCGTACCATTCAGCGCTGCGTAGCCTAAGCACCGCTCCACTGTGATGTTTCCAAGCACATTTTTGCGCATGTGAAGAGAATGATTTTTTCCCTCGATATTGGATTTCAAGCACATTTTTGCGCTTGTGAAGAGGATGATTTTTTCCCTCGATATTGGAACGTGGGTGAAGTACAAAGAAGCCTATAATAAAGAATAGTTTACCATCCAAATCTATCGCGAATGTTGAAACATTTTGATTCTAATGAGAGAGATCCGCTTTCACTTTCGCTTTAAATTATTTCGTTTTGGCTTGTTTATAGTTATTTTTTTATTCTTGTTCTGTTCTGAATATCATTAAATTTAAAGGATAAATCATTGATCAAATCAAATTTGTGTGAAATGGCTTAACATTACCGTGACTTTGCGCACGAATTTTCTATGCACGCGAGGTTATGCGCATGACTCAAACACTGGCAGACACAGCAGCAGTTGTAGGCAGGTATATTGATCATGAAATCAGAATTTTCTTGTCTTGAATTATTAATCCATTAATTAATTTATGTCACTTGTTTAATTTAATTAATATGTAAAAAAAAAAAAAAAAAAAAAAAACTCGCTTAGGGGCCCCCTGGTGGCGAGGGGGCCCCAAGCAGCCGCTTAGTTCGCTTATGCCTCGGGCCGGCCCTGAATGGGGCGATGCATTTAGTCACATGATTCAAAAGTCTGCTCTTTACAACCTTAACCTAATGTTTTGTTTAATAAATTTTTTAAAGGTTTTTGTGAGTTGAAGTTTAACATAAGAAATAAAGTCTTGTTGTGAGATAGAATCACAATTATGAGAAATAGTCACAAATAGCCGCATTGGTACGTTACATTGTGAGACATTACGGTATGTCAAAAAGTCGCAATTGCAAGAAATAGTCACATTTTAAGATATTAAGCCACAATTATGAGTAACAAACTTGTAATTGCAAGAGTCCCATTGTGAGATATAAAGTCACAATTACAAGAAATGAAATCGCAATTATGCAAAATAAAGTTCCATAGTGAGATATATAATCGCAATTACAAGAAATTATGAGAAATAGTCGTGAGATATTAAGACGCAATTATGAGAAATAGAGTTACAACTATGAGAAATAAAATCACCTTACTAGTTATAAAGTTACATTGTGAGATATTAAGACAAAATTATGAGTAACAAAGTCGCAATTGTAAGAAATAAACCCATTTTGAAATGAAAAAGTAAAAATTATGAGAAATAAAATTCCATCGTGAGAAATAAAGTTGCAATTACAAGAAATTTGGCCACAATTATGAGAACTAAAGTCACATTATTAGTTATATATTGTGAGACGATAAAGTCGCAATTATGAGAAATAAAGTCATATTGTGAGGAAATAAGTCACATTTTGAGATATAAAGTCGTAATTACGAGAAATAGGGTGATAATTATTAGTAATAAAGTCATATTTATTAGTTATACTAGTTATAAAAGTACATTGTGAGATATTAAGTCAAAATTATGAGTAACGAAGTCGCAATTGTAACAAATAAACCCATTGTGAGATGAATGTCACAATTACGAGAAATGAAATTGCAATTGTGAGATATAAAGTATCAATTATAGGAAATGAAAGAGATATTATTGTGAGATATTAAATCACATTTATGAGTAACAAAGTTTCGATTGCAAGAAATGGTCATACTATGAGATGATAAAGTCACAATTACAAGAAAACAGGTGGAATTGCGACATAACGTCACATAGCAAGATATAAGTCGCAATCATAACATGATGCATTATACTCTACTAAAACTATTGTAATGTTAATTGTGTTTATCTTTTATAATTAAAATGTGAAGCTGTTATGCCTACTGTATATGGAATATTTGTGCTTTAAAAAAACTTTTTCTGATACTTTCATATAATTTTTTCCCCAGCAGTTTTTATAAAACTTGTAAAGCAGAGATCAAAGGGTTCGTCTGCAGAGCCAGATCTTCTTTCAGGTCGTCACGTCAAAGTGTAATAATGCGAGAGGGAACCAAATGGAGAACGAGTTTAGCTAATGTGTCTGGAGTGTAATTACAGCGCCACCTTTCCCTAAATATCACTTTCTTGCATCATGAATTAGCTATAAGATCAGTCTCAAAAAACACATGAGAAGATACCGTCTGATCAGTGTAAGCAGGCCTGAAGATAAAGAGCTCAAAGATAAGACACACAGCTTTGAGGCACTTAACATAAGTGCTGCCATTTTAGATGTGGTTACGATCTAGTGAACAAATCTTTGATGATCACACATTTCTGAATTTTGTACAAATAAAAACACTTACACTGACCTGTACACACAATCTAATAAACATCTCAAAAAGAGCAAGATGTTACAATTATAAACATCACAAAAACATCTACTGTGTGCGATTTTATCTTCTGACAGGAAATGTTTTAGTGCCGTATTGTACTGTAAAACTATAACACTCTAAAAAATCTTGTTTTTTTTTTTCCTACCCAAATCCTGGGTTGAGCCTTTTGGGTAATTTTTTGGGGTTATTTTTTCAATACTTGGGTAGTTTTTGTGTTACCCAGCTCCTGAGTCAGACGTAACAACCCAGTGTTTGGGTAGTTTTCTACTGTTACCCAGTTCTTGGGTCAGACGTTACAACCCAGTGTTTGGGTCGTTTTTGTGTCACCCGGATCCTGAGTCAGACGTTACAACCCAGGGGTTGAGTTATTTATCGCGGGCTTTTTGCGACTTCTTCAGGAGAGAGCAGTGCAGCTCCGTCAAAATGGTGCATGTCTTCGGTAAAATACAGGTTTGAGTAAGTCTTTTTAATCTATAAATTCGTTATTGTGCTGTATATTGTTTAATTTAATGCAAAGCACCATGGGCGCGATGTGACTCACCTAAACGAGTGTGGCGTCGATCTTTTCGCTTGATGGAAACGCCTGATGTCTTGCATAAAATTGTATGATTTTATTTAAAAAGATACAGAATATAAATATGTATGATGTTAAAATATGTTCTCAGAACTGTATACTGATTGTTTATGGACAGGTTATGGAGCCTTTCGCCGCATATTTCGGCTATGATTGAAACGCAGGGCGGCGGTCTGAAGTTAGAAGTTGCCCCGCTGAACACGACACAAGCTCCGGTACGAGATCCAGCGCCGTTACGGTGGAAACGGGACAACAGAGATTGGTCGATTACACTTGAATTACTTATAAATGTTTAATTTTTACTTATAATATTTGTTAAACGAGCTTAAATGTTGGCAATATGTATTAAAAATGATATAAAATATACTATACTGTAAAATATGATTGAAAATAAAGGAATCATGCAAGCCAGCCAGTGGCTGTATTGAGTATTTTAAAAAAAGTTTTGAGGATTTAAGTTAAACCGTAGACATTATGTATGAAGTCGAAAAATAATAAGCGAGTATAATAGTAAAAATAAATCAACTATGCTGGGTTAAATCAACCCATTATACTGGGTTAAATAAACAACCCAATTTGCTGGGTAAAATTCACCCAACATGCGTTCTGTCCTATATTTATCCAGCACTTCAGTTGAAAACAACCCAAATTGGGTTGTTTTTAACCCAGTGTTTTTTAGAGTGAAATGTACATCTTTTAGACAAACATGCATTAAAGGGATAGTTCTACCAAAAGAAAAATCAGTCATCATTTACCTACTCTCATGTCACTTTCATTCATCTTTGAAACACAAATGAAGATATTTTGGAATGAAAAAATGAGTACATTTTTGAGTGAACTAATGCTTTAAATAGACGATCTAGTACATGCGCTATCAGGGCGAGTCTCTATATGTGTAAATTTGTCATTTATTACATTGATGCAAGTATGTTTTGTTACAATTAACATGCACAAACACAAGTACGGATCTGTCGTACTCTCTATCTTGAGTCCCTTGACTCGTGGTGCTACACTCTCGTTCCGATGTTTCAACATGAAGCAATTAACCTAGCAGCGCGCCTCGGCCCAACGCTCCCCTCTCCATCGGTGAGGGACATGAGGTTAATTGGCAGCTTGGCTTAGACAATTTGCTGGAGTCTCAGGCTGGGTTTAAGGGGCCACGCTCTGCTTTGTACGAATCCATGAGGCACACGTACATCACACTCGTCCCTGTGGAACTATGGTTTTACAGATGATGAGTCCTGCCAAGTTACAATTTACCCCCAAATTACTCCATTTTAAACATGTGGCACAAGGACAACCTATGACTCCAACCTGGACAGAAATTACCAGAGACGTTCAATCGGGGACGTATATTATGAGCTTGCAATAATGATTTTTATTTTTTTTTTCAGGGCAGGTGACAATATATTATAGAGCTAAATCAGGACGTTCTAGAAATGATAACAGAAACACCCATGATTTTTAATAATAATAGGATTTCACAGTCAACATGGCATGGCATTTGTGCAGTAAACTTGCAAAATAAAAAACAGCAGCTGTGGTTGTTAGAACTTTACCGTAAAAAAAAAATACGGTAGCAGTTTGCAATAATAACAGTAAAAATTATATTTTTAATGTATAAAAAATGCATAGAATTTTAAATTAGGCTTTACCTTTGCAGTTTAAATAAACCATATATCTCACATATTAACAGGGCATCTTATTTTATTAATATTTATTGTGAATTTCTTAAATAACCAAACTCGAGCGCATCTGATGATGCTGTGAAGTGACGCTCGAGTGATCAAGAATATTCCAATGTACAAATACGCTTTCCTTCAATTTCCTCTGTCCTCATTTTCTTTCCTTGCATCCTTCTCTCACTTCCCACGGGGGGCGGAGCTGAGACAAGAGGAAAGGAAGTGAGGATGCACAAATTAGAAATGAGAAGCACCCACAGTTTCCGGTGTAGAGTTATGGAGGTAGGAGCTGAGTAGTCGATTAGTTGAGTAGGTGAGTAGTTGAGTAGTATTCCTCCATAATGTGTCAGTGGTTTATTTCCAACTACTAAGCCTCTCAGCGGTGACTGGGTGCATATGCCTTTAAGACTCGCTTTAGTTAAATCATAGCCACATTGCACTAAAAAGTAATAGGAACGTTTTCCATTTCATGTGTAGGTCTCTGTGCTTCTTTTCTCATGTGCATCTTTCAGCTTGTTTCCACAACAAGGTAATTGTGACTTTTTATCTCACAATTTAGACTTTTTTCTCAAAATTGTGAATTTATATTAAACCCTCTGAGAAAAAAAGTCTGAATTTTGAGATAATTTTTTTTTACTCCGTAGAGGAAACAAGCTTCCATGCATTTTTCCCCACTCTGTAACTAAAACGTTATATGTTCGGTTTCAAAAAGTACCTTTTACTTGAAAACGCTTGTAAAGAAAGCTCCTTATTTTTCAGTTGTTGATGTCATTATGATTGTGTGAGTCTTTCCCCTCCTCGTCATCAGTCTTCTGCAGTGCTAGCTGTCACGGCTAATCTCCACACAGTGGAAACCGATGATCGCTAAACCGGTATTTAACGCTTGCTAATTGCTACTTAGCAGGTTTAGCTGACTCACTGTAGCTCGGCTGCTCGAGCTCGGTCAATATTTGAGCTGCTTGAAGAGGTCAAAAATACTGTAGCATCCTGACACCCCAAATAAACAAAGCTTGTTTACTGGTTTGGATTTGTTTTAAGGAAAAATATACAAAATAATTACCAGGGTTATCATAGTTTCGGAAAAATACCAAAGTCACAATTATTGTAACTGTAAAATATACACATATTTTAGTAGTTATCATAAATTAGGTATCATTTGAAAGCTTACGATCTCAGAATTCATCCTGTGAAAACTGTTTTGAAATTGGACATTGTGTTACCATAGAAACGGTACTCTAAATTATTTTATCAGGCTCCTCCCCTTTTGGGCGTCGTCATGTTTCATAATTTATGATCAAAATATTTTCTAATCTTGACAAAACACACATTGTCAGAAAGGTCTGAGTCTCAAGGTTCCATATTTTGTGACAGAAGTGATATTTGGACAGAAATGTATTAATTTGTTATGGTAGAATGCATACAGTTAAATTCAATGGAATTCAATGACACCCAGTGGCTATTTTTGGTAATACGCCTAAACAAAATCTCATGGGAACTTCAATTTTTGTGATATCAACTTCAAATTTGGAACACAACTTGGTTAGATATATGGCTTTGATTTTATAGTAATTTTTTTGTAAAACATATTTTGTAAAATATATATTTTATATAAAAGAAAAATATTAAATAAATTATATTTGATTTAAAATAAATTTAAACTTCCATAACTTTTTCATACTTTAATTTTGAAGTGCTTTCACCTCAGTAATAATCTGCATTTTTTTCCCTTTAAAACAAGACCAAACTTGGGTCTATACTCCTAAGCATTCTTGAATTACAACCATTTAAGCTTGAATAGTGCATTTTAATGTCCATTCTCAAAAAGGGGGTGACAGCTAAGGGGTTAAAGACCAAACTGCATTAGTGTGATTTGCTTAATTATCACAATGCAAATTTTTTTTTTTTTTTTGCATTTTGAAATCTGGACACCTGGATAACCTGGACACGGTTTGTGCAGATTCATCCTTATTTAACCCTATGAAGAAAACAACAATTTAATAACAATCTCATTCTCATTTAGTGCCGTTGAAACCCTTGTGGAAATTATTAGGGGGGTTGTTCACCACTATTTGGATGGGGGTCTTGAATCACATTTGGATCATATGGAGATTTTCCAGTTAACCTGGCAGATTTCCGAATCCCCTGGCTGTTGGTGCACAGAGGAGGGAGCAGGCCCGTGTCCCGCTCCTCATTCAGGTACAGGCGCTGGAAGCTCTGAGGGGGTTGAGCACAGTCTGGCCCACGGCTCAGTCTCTCTCTCTCTCTCTCTCTCTCTCTCTCTCTCTCTCTCTCTCTCTCTGGCTATCCTGCTGAGCCCCATCAGGCTGAGGTCTGAGGACTATTGTCTCTGCTCTGGGGAGGAGGACAGGTTTGTGAACCATGGCTTGGTTGAATTAGCATTCGTCTCATTGGTATCTTTGCATTGCCGCACTTTCAGCCTTGTTAGCAGCACAGTTTTTGACATTGTCACGTCAGATGGTGTGACAACAAAACCGACTGAGTACATTAGAACTTCAGTCAATAAAAACAGGTTTAATAGTATTAGAGCATGTTTTGTATAGTAATTATTTGGAGTTTCTTCTGACTAATAGGTTGAACAAACATGTATTAGTCACTGTTCATCCAAATACTTGGTTGGGCATTAGAAAATCAAACACATTTTTACTATATAACACCAAATGATAATAATAATACATATATTATGTAAATATCAAATTAGAAATTGGAATCAAATTGATTTGAATTACATAGTTAGTTCTTCTTTTTGGTATTGACAATATAAAATAGTTTGTTTTATAGAAACCCAGTTACATGCACAGTTAAACTCTGGTTACATGTAAGATTTATTATAACTAAATTTTAATAAGGATTGTGTTAAATGGCAGATTTATAATTTGCTTATTTGTTCCTTTATAATCATCAATATTTTTATTGACCAAAAAGGGTCACACAAAATTGAAGGCATGCAAAATTATTTTGGACCCTACAACAAATATGATATCATGCTCCATGTATGGCTTTTGTTTTGAATAAATAGTTATTAATAAAAAGTGATATAAAAAAATTATATATATATATATATATATATATATATACATACATACATATGTATATATATATATATATATATATATATATATATATATATATATACACACACACACACACACACATATATATATATATATATATATTGAATAATTGAAACACTATGCATTAAGTTTAAACTTTTTATTATGATTTTTATTATATTAACAGATTTTTATTTATTTATCATAATCTAATTGTATTTTAAAGTTTGTACTAATTTATTGATGTGAAACAGCCAAAATTAAAGTTTCCTCCATATCAGATTTTTAGCCAAGAGCCTATCAACAAACTTGAACTTTATACCTGACAAAATATGAAACTTACACACAAATGCTTCCTAATGTACTGTATGCACTCAACAGCCATTAATTAATCTGATTGGTCCAGTGTTTAAAAGCTGTCGCTGATTCGCCATGCTTCATTTCAAAAGCTTAACTGCTTTAACCTTAACAACAAATATTATTCATCTTAACATGAATATAATGCAGTCCTTAGTTTGCACTGCTAAAGAAAAACTTTGTCTGAGGACTAGCATTGCCGTGCGGTTCACTTGACTTGAGAATTACGCGTTTGCTCGTCTCCTCTCTGCTCACTGGGCCTTTACTGCCCTGTATCGCCAATAAAACCTCCGCCAACAGTCTGAGAGTAATTAAGTGACTGATACACACAAGCAGCCTTCACAAAGATGGAGCAAATTGCCCATTCATTACCAGGGCGACATGGAAGGAGAATTCCAAATAGACAATAGAGCCCCTAGTAATTCAATCTGAGCTTACTTACTTACAGAAAACACTGAGATAATGAACTGCCAGATAACACACGACGATTGAACTGGGATGAGAGGCCAAGAATTTGGGGGAAATATCCATTGGAGAATAGTCCAGACACACACACATGTTCTGTTAATATTGTCACTCACGCTATGAAAATATCCATCTGAACATCTTACACAATTGTAGTTTGCAGCGCCGGAGCCCCGGGGGACGCTATTAAAGGTGTAGTTTGTGGTGGGTTGGGAGAGATACCAAGAAAAAGAGAGATTTGAGCTGCTGCGCGAAAAAGGAAGGAGATGTAGTGAGGGAAAAAGTAATTTATAGGCGTCTGAGGAATAGAATTTATCATACGATCTGCTCTACGCCGCTCAATTGATATGTAGTTGATTTCAAACACCAGCCCTCGGGCTCCCACCGGGGACACTTTCAGATTTTACGCTTGGATATATCTGTTTAACTCCCCATTTACCAAAACAACGGCCCCTGACAGCACAAACAACACACTCTGGGGTGGGGATGGGGGTCTGACCTCCCTCGAGTCCACTGAGAATACAATAAAACCAGCCACAGAATGCAAGAAGTACGCTTTTATGAGCCTGTGAAGCGAGTGTGTATACATTAGTGTGAATTTAATTAAGGTGGATGCAAATGTGTGTAATAACAGAAATGATGAAACAAATGCGTTCTAATTCATCATTCAGCCATCATGGATGTATGAGCTTACACATCCACTGACATAAACTGACTGGCTTTACGTAAAAGCACAATAAAAGAGCCGTATTCTAAGGTAGGCATCAGTATTAATTGTTCATATTACAGTTTGTTTTTCTTCAAAACTTACATCTCTGCAGACCAGTATTCAACCAACTAACAACCACATAGAACACCCTAAAGCAATGAATAGCAATCACTCAGAAGCATGCATGGCTTTAGATACAACATAGACATAGCAACACCCTGGCAACCATCCAGAACACCTTAGCAACACCCAAGCCACAACCTTGAACACATTAGCAACCACATTAGCCATACAATGTGCTAACAACCACTTAGATGCCATTGGAACTTTAGCAACTACCCTGAACACCCTAGCAACACCCTAGCAACCACCCAGAACACCTTAGTGACAGATAGCAATGTGCTAACAAATCACTCAGGAGTGTGATGTCACGTCTGTTGCAGGGTTGGAAGAAATTTTGCAAATTCAAAAGTGTGGCTAGAGGGCAATCACGCTTTAAAAACACCCAAGCCACAACTCCAACTACCTTAGCAACCACCAAAAACACCTTAAAGTTCTGGAGTAATAGACTAACAACCACTTAGAACACCATAGCAACACACTGGAAACCACACAGAACACCATCGAAACCACCCAGGACACCTTAGCGACATCACTCAGAGGCATGATGTCATTTCACATTCATTGCAGTGGCTTTACCACATAGCCACAACTTGGCAACCACTCAGAACACCTTAGCAACACCCAAGCCACAACTCTGTCTAAAAATGGCATCATGTACACCTTGCAATACAGAGAAATGCGCTAACAAGTCACGACAACTTAGAACACCATGGTAATGCCCTGGAAACTACCCAAAACACCATAGCAACATCTAAGCAACAACCCCAAACACCATAGAGACCACCCAGAATACCTTAGCAAAACACAACACCCCAACCACTATATCAACCACCCAAAACACCTCAATGATCACCCAGAACACCTTAGCAACACCCAAGCCACAACTCCAATCACCCTAGCAACACCCAAGACCCCTCAACACCTTAACAACACCTAAGCCACAACTCTGTCTAAAAAGCCACCAAGTACACCTTGTGATGCAGAGCAATGCACTGATAACAACTTAGAACACCATAGTAACACCCTGGAAACCACCCCAACCACTATATCAACCACCCAGAACACATAAGCAACACCCAAGCCACAACTCTGTCTAAACAGCCACCAAGTACACCTGGCGATGCAGAGCAATGCGCTAACACCAACTTGGAGCACCATAGCAACACCCTGGAAACTGCCCAGAGCACCTTAGCAACACCCAAGCCACAACTCCAACCACCTTAGCAACACCCAAGAACCCTGAACACCTTAGTAACTTCCAAGTAACAAAACTTTGTCAACCCCCCCATACAGCACCTAACCCAAAACACTTTCGACAACCAGAACACCCTAGTAACTGCATAACAACACCTTAAAATCCTCCCAAATTACCCTAGTAATGCATAGCAATGCACAAACTACAATGCGTTTGTAAATTCATGCTTGTTTTATTAAAAAGATCATTGCATTCATAATCTGCAATGAAAGTAAATGTGTACTTAGTTTTCTCTTTTGTTCACATGTAATTTGCTGATGTTTCCATCATCTTTAAATATTGCTATATACTCTCATTGATTATGCATTCTTTCCCTAATTCAACACTTTTAAATTGACCCCCCCCCCCCCCCCCTTACATCCAACAACTATTTCCTTCTCTTTCTCTCCCCCTTCATATTTTCCTTTAGATTGACATTTCATTAGTCCGTCAGTGCATTCCGAGTGGAAGTTGAACGTGTCAAGCTTTAATACAAATAAATATATAATGTCTTTTTTTATACAAGGTGAAGTGACCCCAGCAGTGGCTATTGATTCCTGTTGACTACTGTGTGTCAGCTGGGCCCATGACACCGCAGATCAGAGGTCACTGGTGGAAATCGGATTGGTGACACCCTGGCCTAGAAATCTCTCCAAGCGCTTTTGCTTAGAAGGCCAATGTGATTCTCACCTAGATTGATTGGTTTGTAGACGCAAAGCGAACCCCCACCCGCTCCAACAACAATGCATTTGAAGAGCTGTAATGTGAAAGCTGCCAATACTTTTGATTCAATCAGAAATGATTTCTAGAGCACCTTGCTTTTGGGCGGCTGAAGCCAGGGAGGTGCAAACTGGGCCGATCTATAAGCAATCTCTGTGAATTATGATTATTTTAGTCTGTTTATATCAGTCAAATACAGTATAATAATCTAATTGCCATTGATGCATGATCTCGGTTTAAGGTGAGTATTAAGCAAAAGCGTAGCATATGGAAATGAGCTTCTACATTGACAGGACTTTCAATATTCATGTCAGCCTATGAAGCCTGGTGCCTTTTCCATTTCATTTAAGTAAACTTCTGAAATATTTTAAACATTCAGGCAAAAAATGTCTTTATGTGGTAATTACATTGTGCACCGTGCATATGGTAAAGTTTTGGTGTTACTCCATTTTTTAATAGAAATGTATTTAATATCATTTGTATGACTGACTATAGTATGGAAGCTTGTTTCCGCCACAGAATAAAAATAAAAACGGTAATTGTGACTTTTTATCTCACAATTCTGACTTTTATTTCTCAGAATTATGTAATATAAACTCTCAATCCCCCCCCCCCCCCATTATAAACTATTATAATATAATAGTTTATATTATAATATGGTATAGTGATATAGTATTGTAATATAGTTTATTAAACACTATTTTAACAGTTTATAATTCATTTTGAAATAATTGTGTAAAACTTTTTTATTTTAATCGGATTTAATTGTATTTAATTTTAATCAAATTGTGTGCTCAGTGAAAAAGGTAGACGTAAAAATTACAGCTTTCATGAAATACTTATAAAAAATATTTTTTAACAGTTTGTAAAACTCATATTTTCAGATTTTAATCAGATTTAATTTAATCTGATTTGTATGTTCAGTGCAAATGGTGTAGTCACAAACATTAAAGCTTTCATTGAATAACTTCATGTTTAGGTCAAACTCCCAGCTATTTGCTTTTTTAAAACGACACTTTCCTGCCCTGTGATGGATTCTCGTGGTCCGTTTTAAAAATATCTGATTCCTTCACAGATGATATCTATCTGTACTTAAGCACTTGACAATGATGGAATACTATATGCAACATCCCACAAATGTTATACAAAACTTCCAGTGGTTTATCATTTAATGATCCTGTTATGCTGAAGAAACCCACAATGAAACTGCATTGCAGAAATGCAGAGGGCATTAGATATAATGAATGAAAGTGAATAGCAGTGCTCTCTCCATATGTTCTTCTCATGCACCTCGTGAACGCATTTGTTGCAGTCAAATCCCTGAGGTCATTTGTAAATCTCTGGAAAATCCCCAACAAGTTTGATTTAACTGCAACTAGCCATTGGCTTTTATTTACTGTCTATTGCCGGCCAAATGACATCTTATAAAGATAGTTTATTCATAACCAGCAGGAGCTGAGCTTCTCTATTCAGGGGACATTTTTACACGGTCTCCATAAACCTACTCGCCAACTCAGAGAAATGTAAAAATCAATAAAGCCAAGCCACAAGCACATCAAAAAAATTCCATTTAAAATGGGCCGTGGCAGGAGAATTGCTGTATGTTTTGTTAAATGACTGAACGGGTAGTGAGTCTCTTGAGTTCGGGTCCTCAGATATGCAAAATGAGTAATCAAAGGTTGGAAGTTAGCAAATTTAGCCCCGCAAGTGACAACCGAATCTAACTACACCAGTGTAATTTGCACTCCTTCAGCAAGCATTTTAAAATCTAAATTATTGTTTGTTTTCTAACGGAGAAACCATTGTATTGTACGGCGTAATCATATCCGTCCTGATAATATAGGGACCGTGAGCTTTGCTTGTTGACTCTTGATGATACAACAGAATATGAAATCCTTTTCATTTCATTGATATGCACTCATAACATGGAGCGAAGAAAATCAAATCCATGAATTTGCATTTTGGGTACACTTCTACAGATAATACATATCACTGATATGATTACAGCTAAATGCAAATGGGCCGGCCAAACTTCTCGGTACAGCTAGACTCATTAAATTAGAGTAGAAGGTACCAATTTTATGTTGTTTCTTTCGCATCTTCTCTTTATTACTTTGCTATGATTATAGTCTCGGTTTGATTTTCACTCTTAGCTCTGCAATGCACCCAGAGACCAGTGCAAATTCAAGTCAATTGATGAATTTAAATATCACCAAGTGCCCCTTTTCCAGAGACAAAGCAAATGAAGGCAAATCTCAGAAGCAGGCTTGTCCGTTTTCTGCTGATGTCTGCTGCTTTTCCAATGATGGATACAGTGTCAGAAGTTACTCGATTAAACGCCGCTTCACACTGCATAGATTCCTATTTAAAAGTCTCAAGACTCGTAATTATTTATTGATGTCTGCTTCAATCTACATTCTACCTCGAGAACGCGGCCTCGGCGCCTGGAGGAACCGGTTTGCCATGAGCATCCGTTCAGCCGCTCCTGTAATGGACTCTGTGGGAAGGGATGTGTGAGGTGATAGGCCAGCCATGTGAAAATTGCATTTGTTTAGTCCCCAAAGAAAGGAGAAATACGTATAAAACTCTGTGGAAAAAAGTTAAGCATGGCATAGTAGTTATCTAATAACAATTGTTGTTCACACAAGCTATGGATTTCCATGCTTTATACTGTATGTACTGCTACCAGTCACAAACCACCAGCAAAATCATCTGCCGGGAACCAGTCGACGGCCCCACTTGGATTCCAGTGGTTAAGAGAGCAAGAAATATGTCAATTACGTCAATTAAGTAAGGGCTAATGTACTGTCTAAATGCACATTATCCTGCTTATTACACAGCTACTTACAAAATAAATAAATGGACATGAAATATTGATTTGAGTTGAAATTACTGGATTTTGTAAGAAGAAACAGTGCGGAGTAGTCTTTGAATATAATACAGTTTAAAGGATATTATAGAACGCTGGGAATGCTGGAAGTTGTTATCGAACATGGTAGTTTGTTGCTAGCTGCTTTAGCTGGTCTCCCAAAAAGACAAAAAAACAAACATCTACCGCAGGTCATGCCAGCTAAAGATGGTCAAGAACACGGTGGTTTGTCAACCAGCAAATTAGGACTGTCTAGAAACCAGTTACCAGTTTCAAAACACAGTTGCCATCTTAAGGGGTTCTTTATAATACAGTTAGCATGCTAACCGATTAGCCTGCTGATCTACTAATCTGTCATGTATTCGCCACGTTTCAGCATGCTAATCACTTAGCATGTTGTTATCATTAACTATTAAAAATCACATTTGATAGTTGAAATAAAATAAAAATATCAAATTATATTAAATATTAAAATATAAATAACTAAACTTAAAAAAAACTGAAATAAATAAATTTAAGGGGCGTTTACACGACACCGTTTTCAAATAAAATGGAAAACTTCTTCAGCGTTTTTGCCGTTCACTTACACGACAACAGCGTTTTGGGGGCCTGTAAATGGAAACTTTTGAAACGGGTTTTTGAAAACGATACCCTTATCGTCTCCGTGTAAACCACAAAAACAAGAATTAGTGTGTGTGGATTGTGTGTTCAGTCTTTAGTCGTGTAGTGTTTCTTCACAAAGTGACATCGCCAACTACTGGCCTGGCATGAATAATACAGCGTTTTTAGTCATTATCTCTGATTCGTGTGAACGGGGATCATTTCGACAACGTTGTCGTATGTATGTAAAAAACACAACGGAACATGCAAACTCCACACAGAAAAGATATAGAATAGATACTATAATAGTATATAAATATATTAAAATGCCTGGTTAATTAACAAGTCCAGCGAAACTTCACATTGAATTCCATGCTATATGTTATATATTTTCTAGTCAAAGCAACTGATTTTGATTTGATGACAACTGTTGTCAATGTTGTGAAAAGTTTATTCTTATTATAATGTTAATTTAGGCACTACATTAAAAAGATACAATATTATATTCAATGTAACCCCCCTACAAAACACTAACCCTCAAACAGATGATGCTTTGTATGAACCATTTCTGAAACTAAAACTCCTTAAATGGGCCGTTTGCCGGTGTTTCAAGAGTGAGTCCAGTTCAAATTGCGCTCATTGAAAAAAGGATGTTACTTTTACTGCTATATGTGTGTAACTACCTTATATTTTTTTCTGTGCATACAAGCACATAGCATCTAAGTTTCTGTATAGTTCTGAATGCTCAACTTTTGGACTTTGTCAAAAGTTATAGTAACTTTGTCAATTTGCTCATTGCTTCATTCAGGTTCTTTGTTCTTGGATGCGAGTCAAGGTTGGAGTCAGACAGCGCTCAGTGCATTAACTCAGATACAACAGGCCCTCGGGTGAGGCAGAGATGAATGGACCAGACCTGCTCACATTAACCCAATCCAATCCTACGGATCCAGAATTGAGGGGAAAATGGGTTTTGAATAAATAGAAAATGTGTTTGGAAAAGAGAGGGAAGCAGAATTGAACGGAGGATGAATAAGTAATGTGTCTTGAGTGAGAACAAGTCTTTGGGCGTAAAGATAAATGCATAGGTAAGGCAATGGATAGTCTGGGAGAACAACCAGGTACAGTTCAATGAAGAATTGCTCCGTGTTGCTAGGGTGTTCTAAGTGGTTGCTAGGACATTGCTTGGTCGTTCCAGGGTGTTGCTTTAAGGTGCTATGCGTGGTTTCCAGAGGACTGCTGTGTGGTTACTAGGGTATTCTGGGTGGTTGTTAAGGCCCAGACACACCAAACAGACATCAAAGATCTAGCGGTGACAAGAGCCTACTCTAGCGTCTGGGCAAACTACCACATATGTGAGAAGAAATAACTCTCCACACCAGCAGGGGGCAGTAACCTACTTACATCATTCAAAAGGGAAACCGGAAGAGCTAGGACTGCGCCGTAGTCTCAGTTTGGTTGCTAGGGTGTTGCTAGGTGTATCACTAGGTTTGTACATTTCTGATCACTAAATATGGTTCGAATCCCTCCTTTAATAATCACACGCCTCTCCTAAACAAGTTACAGAATTTGAGGATTTTGAGGATTCATTCAAATTCCAAAGCTGGTTTGTTCAGATCAGTAACACCAAATATGATCTTCGCAAACACTACTAATTACCTTTTCATGTCCATTCATATTTTCACAATATTTGCAGGAGTGTCTTTATTTTTCTCTGGTTTTCATGGGTTTCGATGCCCTTGAAGTTGTGATGATGGACTCAAGTCCGTTTCGCTACAATGCTTACTGAACTGCCATATTCATCATACAAATCATGTGTCAATCAACTGAAACTCTTGTTGAAATATAGAGATACACTGAACAAAACTAAATCCATAAAGTTCATAATAACTACTTTCATAGAACAAATGACCGCCACGGCTACGGATCAGATATTCTGCGCTCAGACTATGTAAATGCAGCTTTAAGCATTCTTTCTTTTCACTTTCTGACTAGATTGCTTTTATATAAAGAGAGAGAGAGAGAGAGAGAGAGAGAGAGAGAGAGAGAGAGAGAGAGAGATTTCAGTGCCAGCTTCCCATTCAGATAATGATTAAAATTCATAGGCTAGCGGCTAACAGCGATTGCTGAGGCAATTTTAGAGCAGTCATAGCTTTCTACCAACAAAATTAATTTGACAGGTTTGCATTAAGGTACCTGATCAATATCCACTTAGAGCGGTGAGTGCTAAACGGAGAAAAATAACTGACCCGTGTGTGTTATGAGATGAAAAAAAAATGGATCTCGGACACTTTTTTTCTCTCTCTCTGCCTCTTTCGCTCTTAAGCTCGCACCTACATCAGGAGCCCCTGACCTCCAGTCATTGATCGACTGCAGTTAACATGACAAAAAGAGCTGCAAGTTATACACCCACTGTATCTACCAGGGAACAATCAACCTACCTGCACTAAATGTTTGATGGAGTGACCAGCATTACTTGGCCTGTGTACAAGAACAGGGGAAAAAAATGAATTCGCTCTCCTTACTGGAAAAGAAATACTGTGGCAGTGTTTTGACAGGACATCTCTGTCCATGCATCTTAACAGGCAGGAAAGACAGGAAAGACCTACGCGTCGGGAACTAGTCGGCGGTAAACTATCGCTCAAAGGTGTGAAACTTTTTGTTGGGCCACAGTGGCGTCACATCAACATAAATCAATAGCTGTTTCGTAGCCTTGCCTGACAGAAAGGGCTCGGCAAACATTTGACAGGGTTTTGACAAAAAAAGGTTGATGTACATCGAACAATTACTGCTTTTTTTACCCCAAAATATTCCCACATAAGCACATATATTTGTGAGCTTATTTTAGTTAGGATTGGGGTTGGTTAATTTGTTGTTAAAGGGATAGTTCACCCAAAAATGAAAATTCTGTCATCATTTAATCGCTCTCATGTCCTTATAAACCTGTATAGCTTTCTTTCTTCAGTTGAACACAAAAGAAGCTGAAACTTAGCCTCTAAGTGCCATTTGAAATTTTCTTCTAGAATGATCATTTTTATTAAGCTTGTATATTTAAGGTCAGTAATTTCACTTAAATGACAATTAATAGGTAATTTGCATTGCCATTTAAGTGAAATTACTGAACTTAAATATACAAGCTTGGTAAAAATGATCATTCTAGAAGAAAATATCAAATGGCACTTAGAGGCTTTTGCATCTGAACTCTTCATATATAGTGCTGTCAGAATTAAAGTCTGAACTTGTCCGACTGGGCCAGTAGAAAAAATTGTATATATTGTATATATATATATATATATATATATATATATATATATATATATATATATATATATATATATTTATACACACATATTATACATTTACAAACTTTTATATTAGATGTGATCGATTGTTAATTTAAAAATTTCTATGTATGAAAGGTGCAATAGGTGATTCTCTAAAAAAATTTTATTTTGTTATGCTGGTCTATGTGCATTCATGTGTTTTGGAGGAGCCGTGGCTTTGGACAGCGTTTTGCATGATCTAACTATATTTTTGAATACATCTATTGATGTACAAAATAGACAAATAGACAGATGGGTTTAAATCAATAGATCTAGACCAGAAAAGCATAATTTCATTGACCCTTTAAAAAAGAATAAAGTTCAAATATCACAAAAATTAGGTAACAGTAATTACAAAGACAATAACAGCATAAATAAAGTTATCATAAAGCAAAACAATAAACCCAATAATCCGTCACATTTAAATTAACATTTACAGAATGTCAATCAGCAGTGCTATGGATCAATAAGAGCAGCTAGTAACAGGCATGGCTGAATGAGCTGTATTAACCTATGGCATTAACTTCAACATTTTAATAGACGTCATTAACTATTTATTTTCAATATACACACCATTAAATATGAAATCATAATTTGTGTTGCAGAAATGCAAAGAAAACGTAAAAACACTGTCAAATGTCAACGAGTTTGTTCCATATGTTTATAAGACTAGCAGGCACATACATTAAAACCCTCAAGCATTACCAATTTCATCTCAGAAAAATCCCATATACAAACACACACACACACCGAAGGCGATGAGCCCCCTGTGGTGTCGCAGACAGATTCAATGTGCTGAGAAACAAAGTTCTGTATACAGGCAGCGAGCTCTGTTCACCCACACCACAAACATAATGGAGCATTATACACACACACACACACACACACACACACACACACACACACACACACACACACACACACACACACACACACACACACACATTCTTGTACATCTATCTTTATGAGGACATTCAATGACACAATGCAATCTCTAGCCGCTTACCCTAACCTTACCCATCACAACTAAGTGCCTAACCCAAACCCTGACCCTAAACCGACCCTTAACCTCATTATAACCTCATCCCTAAAACCCAGTCTTGACCCTCAAACAGGCCTTTAAAGGCTCTCAGAAAGTGAGGACCGGCCAAAATGTCCTCACTTTACTCTCTTTGTCCTCAATGGTCTAAAACTCAAACTGGTCCTCACAGAGATAGTTGGACAAGTACACACACACACACGCACACACACACACGCACACACACGCACACACACACACACACACACACACACGTACGCACGCACATAGTGTATAAACTGCACATAATATCATTGATTTCTCCTGATCAGAAGCAAAATACTAGTTCACTTCATACAGGAGTCAAATAAAAATATGAAACAATCAAATTGTGACTTTTCCCCTTTTATTTTTTCTATATTACTACATGATAAGTTTGTTTTAATATCATGAATCGTAAACCTTGAACTCTGCGCTGGTATTTTTACTTTATTGTTGCTTCTCTGTCCATTTAATCTTTGAACTGTTGCTTTATTTTCATAGTTCACTGAATTGGCAGGGGCGTCTTTTCTGTGCCGAATTAAAAGCGGCCATAAGTAACTTTTACGAGCTAATGCGTGTGGGCATTCGGTGTAAGTGAGACTGAGAGTGAAGCATTGTGGGTATTATGTTTTTATTGAGTGGAGCAGTCCCTCTCTTTCTGGATGAGAAGCTATTTCTAGTGGCCGGGGAAGTTTTATGTTGCAAGGCTGTGGGAGATAGAAACGCATCCCATCGACCCTGTTGTTTTCACCATTTTTATGATAAAGATATGATCCAGACGGTATTGACACAGACGTTCCATGCCTGGAATAAGTATCACAAGTGTATTAACAGGTCTTACATATCATAGATATGAGTTACACCTATTGCCGTGTGTAAATATATGTACAAAATTGGTAAATGTGTAAAGTTTTAGCCTATTGTTTAATTAAACATTAAATCAAATCAGAAATATCTCTGCTAAGGCAAGCATCACTATTATTATTGCTCATAGTTAGGAAACAAACTTATAAGTGATCGTATTTGTGATGTTCATCTGGTGGATAATAAAACAGGTGACAAAATAGAACTTACTTAATTAAATAATTGACTTACATTAGAAATAGGGACCCAAGTACACTATATTGCAAAAAGTTTTGGGATGCCTGGCTTTACATGCACATTAACTTTAATGACATCCCATTCTTAATCCGTAGGGTTTAATATAGAGTTGGCCCACCCTTTGCAGCTATAACAGCTTCAACTCTGGACGGCTTTCCACAAGGTTTAGGAGTGTGTTTATGGGAATTTGACAATTCTTCTAGAAGCGAATTTGTGAGGTCAGGCACTGATGTTGGACGAGAAGGCCTGGCTCGAAGTCTCCGCTCTAATTCATCCCAAAGTCATGTTGGAACAGGAAGGGGCGGATGGCATGAAATTGTCCAAAATGTCTTGGTATGCTGAAGCATTAAGAGTTCCTTTCACCGGAACTAAGGGGCCAAGCCCAACCCCTGAGAAACAACCCCACACCATAATCCCCCCTCCACCTAACTTTACACTCTGCACAATACAGTCAGGCAAGTACCATTCTCCTGGTGACCGCCAAACCCAGACTCGTCCATCGGATTGCCAGACAGAGAAGTGTGATCCGTCACTCCAGAGAACACGTCTCCACTGCTCTAGAGTCCAGTGACGGTGTGCTTTACACCACTGCATCCCACGCTTTACTCCACTGCATCCCACGCTTTACACCACTGCATCCCACGCTTTACACCACTGCATCCCACGCTTTGCACCACTGCATCCCACGCTTTACACCACTGCATCCCACGCTTTGCACCACTGCATCCCACGCTTTACACCACTGCATCCCACGCTTTGCACCACTGCATCCCACGCTTTACACCACTGCATCCCACGCTTTACACCACTGCATCCCACGCTTTACACCACTGCATCCCACGCTTTACACCACTGCATCCCACGCTTTACACCACTGCATCCCACGCTTTACACCACTGCATCCCACGCTTTGCATTGTACTTGGTGATGTAAGGCTTGGATGAAGCTGATCGGTCATGGAAACCCATTTCATGAAGCTCTACGCACTGTTCCTGAGCTAATCTGAAGGCCACACAAAGTTTGGAGGTCTGTAGATATTGACTCTGCAGAAAGTTGGTGACGTCTGCGCACCGTAGCATGCGCTGACCCCACTCTGATTTTACGTGGCCAACCACTTCATGGCTGAGTTGCTGTTCCCAATTGCTTCCACTTTGTTATAATACCACTAACAGCTGACTGTGGAATATTTAGTAGTGAGGAAATTTCCCAAATGGTCTTATTGCACAGGTGGCAACCTATCATAGTATCACACTTGAATTCACTGAGCTGCTGAAAGTGACCTATTCTTTCACAAATGTTTGTAGAAGCGTCTGCATGCATAGGTGCATGAATTTATACAACTGTGGCCATGGAAGTGATGAACACCTGAATTCAGTGATTTGGAGGGGTGTCCCAATACTTTTGGCAATATAGTGTATCTAGAGACTTGGGCCAGTAAGCAACAACCTATAAACTGCCTAGAACACCCTAGCAACCACATAGCAATGCCCTAGTAACCAACCAGAATACTTCAGAAAATGTAAACATTTAAATTTGAGAATTAGGGTGTTTTCACACTAGTTCAGTTCTCTTGGTTCTTTTGATCCGAACCAAAAAGAGATGATACACTTTGAGTGTGTGAACTTGGCAGGTTTGATTTGGTGCTTTGGTGCCTTGGCACCACCAAACAACCGGACCGAGGCACTGAAAAGACGGGTCTCGCTCCGCTTCCAAACGAACCCTGGTGCGATTCGACTGAAAGCTGGGCTAAACACGCTCGTTGTATGTGCATAGCTATATGATGGTATTTTGAGTAGCTGAGAACTCGTGAAGAGCTTATAAAATGTATAAAGGAGTCAAAACAGCGTCAGGATCTGACGCCTGTCATGGGCAACATCACCACTATAAGGAGAATAAACAGGTATACTTGAGCACTCTGTCTTTTTTGGGTCGCATCTTGTGACATCATGTCCTGTTTTTGGTTTGTTTACATGTCTTTGGTCCGTGTTGTGTTCATATTAAATTTGAACCGCACCAGAGTTCATTTGGAAGCGGAGCGAGACTCATGTTTTCTAGTTGTTTGGTGGCACCAGGGTTCAGACGGCAGCGTTCACACTTAATCAAATGTACCGCACTAACAGAGCAATCGCACCAGAGTTCGTTTTAATCCAACCAAACATGCCAAGTGTGAACACACTTCTTGCAATCAAACAAAAATATTTCTTGGTTTATCTTGATGGTGGACAGTTCCACATGTTGGACATGAGTTTTCCCAGCATAAAATTACCATTCAGACTCAACTTGTGTTGCAGAATCTGAAGTAACTAAATTGAATTAGCCGTTATAAAAAAAAAAAAAAACTGAGCGATTAAATATATAAGCCGATTAAAAAACTCCCAACTAGTTAAATATTAGAATATAATAATGCAAAAGGAATGGATGTTCAGTCTATTAAATATCATTTGCATAAAAACTTGTTCTGTTTGGTCTGTTGGGCCGAACTTCTGCGTTTTTCCCGGTCAACAATCCATGAATTCACTTGTAACCAATTTGCACTTAGTTTAGCCTACCTATGCTAGCAGCAAAAATAATCAACAGTATTCCAGTGCGACACTGGGATTTTCTCCTGCTCCGACAGGAAAGCTCTACCATGGGAACCGGTTTGTATTTGTTGGGTCCATGGCTCAGTAAATTCTCCAGCCTCACAAGTGATTCTTGATTTAAGCTCTCCAAATTGAGCGTTCATTTTAGCGCAGATTTTCCTTGCAAGTCATGGAGAATTTGCATACATCTCTATTGCAACATCTCAGGAGGGAGATTCAGTCCGCAGAGGCCTTCATTTCAATGCTAACATTTGCGGTGAGCAAATGGAAGTGTAGTTTTGAAGATTGCTTGCTTGTCAGATGAAGAATTCCATTACATTTCTGCCTGTTCATTTTCTCAACTCTGTGGCCATGAGGGGAAACACTCTGCAACTTTGAGTCCCTCTCTACCTCGCCACTGAACACAAAAAGCTCTGAGCAGATAAGATTTAAATTAATTTTACAACCCTTCATTGCAACCCTGCCAAACACTCCGGTAAAGTGAGCGCTGACAGAGTCAAAGCCAGTATTTTAAGCACAGGGCTCTTGTAATAACCTTGAGAAGCCAAATTCAATCAGAAGTTTTTATTTTTAATAAACACATTTTCTTTTTAAAGTATTTATTTATATTATAGTTAGGCGTAGTCATGCAGTGTGACTGGCTGAAAATGTCTGGTAATGTACATCAAATTAGAATTTGTGTGTGTGTACTGTGGATAATTATTTTGTATATATATAAACACACACATGCATGTATACATTTAAGAAAAATGTGTTATTTATATATAAAATATTTTAAAATATATACAATATATACATATAAATATATATACAGTATATACATGCAAATATTTCTTAAATATATACATGCATATGTGTGTATTTATATATACAAAACAATTATACAGTACACACACATATATTATGTAAACACAAACTTTTATTTTGGATGCAAGCAATCACGATTAATCGTTGCATAATTACATTCATATTAATATTAATGAATAAAAACAACATTTTCAGTTAAATAGTACATGAGAGAAATGATTGCAAATACTTGCACTGCTGTGACAGATTACGTCCTGTTTGTCATTTTTGCCTTCAACTGTTTTATTTTTGCAA